>OY992796.1:7465566-8843933 GCA_963921375.1 Tiliacea citrago
ACGTTTAAGCCGGAGATTTCTTGAAAATGGTCAAAAAGGGTTTTTTTTAAAGCAGTGTATCTCTTAACCCGTAAATATTTTTTCCAAAACAAAATTTTTTCCAACAGTATGATATTTTCAAGTCTTTTGTGCATACGGTAATGGAATTCAAAACATAATTAAACATAATTTAATACATCAAAAAAATCTTCAAAGACAACTCTTAATTAATTTTAAAAGCAGTTTATCCCTTCGTTAACAGTTATAATTATAATTAAAAGTATACCATAAAATTGCAAAAATGCCAAACTACATTCGGTGATGGATTCATTTTTATTAATTAGTTAATATCTCATTTTATGATTTTATACGATTTTATTTGCATTTTTACGCCATACGTTGTGTCATCGCACCTCTCTTTCTTTTGTATGCAATCTGACAGTGACATCAGTTTACCTGTTGTCAACCTCTTAATCTCTCCTCGAGATTCAGATTTAACTGTGTAGTTAAAACAAAACACAAAATTTATTTAATCTATAAACCTTCATTTCAGTTTTAGAGGTAACTAAATCAATTCTGCCAGACTATGGCAGTATTTTCCTCACTTATTGTATAACATCATGGGGTGGGGCTGCTAAATCAATCCTACTGCCATTAGAACGTGCGCAGAGAGCTATCCTTAAGGTAGCCACCTTTCGCCCATTCAGATTTCCCACACACAAGCTTTACACGGCATGTAAGGTTTTAACCGTGCGTCAACTATTTATATTGAATATAGTACTACACCAGCACAGCAAACTTCCTTATATCCCAATATCTATAGATAAGAGAAGAAAAGACTTGGTTTGCATAAAGCCTCAAACTAGACTTACTTTTATAAATAAATTTTATGTATTTTTAGGACCGTTCTTATATAATAAAATCAATAAGTCTCTAAGTATATATAGTGTAAGTCGTAAAAAATGTAGTGAATTGTTGTGTGAATATTTAGCGACACTTAATTACTCAGACACTGAAAACTTGCTAGATGTAATGCAATAAGCTTATTAGTGTTAAATCAATATTTATTTAAAACTATAATTACTATGTATCAATGCTAGCTCTATGTACAGTAACTTAATGTCCACTAAAGCACACAGCGTTGTTAAGTGATGGCCTGAAACACAGGTTTGAATAAACCTACATCAGGCAGTTCGCTATTGTGTTCAATTAGACCCTTAACTTAACTAATCTTTATAAGTTATACACTTGATTTATTTTAGACATAATTTAACATGTTCTTACTAATTAATATGTAACTTGGTAAAGATGTAACTTCTTGGTAATTTTTATGTGAACTTATGAATAAAATTATTATTATATTATATTATATTATTATTATTATTATATTATATAAAATTATTATTATTATATTATATTATTTATCATACAATATCATTCGCCCATGAAATAAATCTAGCACACATAAGCATACATCCTTGGTCAGCTAACATTCATTTAATCTATTCATGCATAATCTTACATTACAAACATGCTTTATTGAATCAAGTGTAAGAATCTCAGGATAGTTGATACTAGCAAAACAATAAGACAGTGGTCTTTGCATCTCGGGCTGAGCTTACAGTGGAATTCTTTATAATTTATTACATTTTTATAGTAATGTGTATTGTCTTGAAAAATACTAATATATACAAATATTATGAAGAGGTCAAATTTGTAAGTTTATATGTAAGGGGTTATCTTGAGAACTACTGATCCGATTTCGAAAGTTCTTTCAATGATAGAAACCTAAGCTGTTTCTTCTACGCGAACGAAGTCGCAGATAGAAGCTAGTTAATTATAGTTCATGAAAGTCATGTAATAAGTCTTTATTAGTGACACTGCAACACTTAATCCATGTGTTGTATGTTTGTTACTCAATCACTCTATAACGGCTGATCAGAATTAGATACAACTTTGTATGCGTACAGAAATGGTTCTGTATTGACATTTAGGCTAATTTTCATCCCAGAAAACTCAGGTACCAGCAGATCCGTGGGTAAAACTTAAAAAAGCAATTCATAGGTACTCATAATAATGAAGATAGTATGAGAACAAGAACACACTCAGTCGAGTACAATACTAGCTCCGTATCTTAATGTGGAGTGGGTTGATTAATTTAATTGCTATGCTAATGCCAAGCGGGGATTTTTGGTCGATATTACTATGTTCTAGAAACGTCAGCATAGTGGAGTCGTTGCCGACTATTGGGTTAGTTACCTTATTTGGTGAATCGGCGAAGCTGTGGGAGATAGATTTGTTTTTTTTTCCTATGATTTAGGTATAAGTATGTTGAATGTTTTGGATTGGAGTATTTCGTGGCGAAAGCTTTTTTGCGGGAATTTAATTTTTATAGTAAAAGTCTAATTAAAAAAGTGATATGATTTTAAACTTAACCATAGTTACTTACACTAAATCACAAAGTCAAAAAAACTGACTAGGATAAATTGGTACAGAAAAATCCAATTAAAATTCAACTGGAAAATCTGACTTGAAAACAGAAAAGTATTTTCTAATGTTTCAACACACTCTATTAATATAAATCCACATTATCAATACGTCAAAACATATCATTGTAACAATGATACACACACCATAAAACATTATGCGAACTCCATGAAAATTTATAGGGTGACGGTACCAGTGACTGACCGTCTAACCGAAACGCAAGGAACAGGGCGGTCGGAATGAGCGGGGCGGCGTCGACGCCTTAGTAATTTCCGAAATCGCTTGTCGACAATCAGAATAGTGCTGTGCCAGCTCGAGCCGAATCCGAATAATTAGATCTCGATCTGCATCTAATTGGTATGACTGTAAGTCCTTATATCGTATAGTTTGATTGATTATGTAGGAATATAATGGTATCGATTTAGAAAATGAGTTCTTTAATCTTGTTTTTTTGTCTTAAGATGCAAACATAATAAAAGCTGAACTAAACTGACACAAAGTTGAAAAAAAAAACTTTGAAAAAAGTAAGAGTTTAAAATGTTGTGGAGAAGACTCACAGACCAAGATGTCACCAGAACAAATCTTGTAATTCAATTCTAATTTTTATGTCATTACTAAATCATCCAATTACGACCACGATAAATACTCTAATTCGGACAGCATAAATCTAAATAACTAATTACAACAATAATCTCCAAGGCAACGGTGTCTTGTTACGTCTCAGTCGGAGGTAGTTACAGAGGCACATGGTGTAAATCACCACATGAAGCAATGCGTCGCCACCAGCCCAATCAGAAATATAATTAGATTGAGACCGGGACTAATTGTGATGGTCTCAAGTTGCGAGTCTGTGCGGGGCGTACGCCAAAATCAATAGTTGACCTAACGTGCGACCCTCAAGGATGAACTATATACAAATATGATTAATAATTAATTTTGTTTACATTTTAAGAAAATTTTAAGGCGCTTGGAAGGCAAGCTTGTGATTTCAAAGAGAATTCACTAGATTTATAAAAACAAAAAAAACTTGTTGAATAATCAACGTTATAATTGCAATTTATGAATTATAATTGATTGCACCAAAATCTATTGTATTGATTCAGTACACACGACTCGGTGTTCCTCCGCTCTACTTAACGTAGTTAGAAGTTAATAATACAATGCAATAAGTTCCCATAAACGTCGGGCCGTTAAATAAAATACGCGGGTCGAGGAACCGATAACTGTTCTTTCCACCGCTAATCACCCCATGAATTCCGCAGAAACCTACGGACAGTCCGTCATAATTTCCAACTTCAAAAGTAATACCATCAACTCGGTGTTAACTTAATTTGACTCACTTTAACAAGTCCAATTAAAGGAATTTGTGTTTCTCTTATCTTCAATATAACATTGAGCATAATTTCAAATTATATTTCAAACTTTCCGATAATGAAGGGTGGATGGGAGCGGGTTGGGGCGGGTCGCGGGGTGCGGGGCGCGCCACTTCGCTTATTTCATTAGTTACATAAATTCTCCTATTGAGGATGGCTGGCAGAAAGGGGACGGTTTACCCTTATTACGAGAGTCTCCTTATCAATACAATTATTAATATAATAATATTATTATTGTAATAATTTCGGAGCGGAGTGGAAAGAGGAGTCGTAGCTTAACTTCGCCAGCAATAAAGGGTGGTGAGAGATAATGGAATGGAAAACAGTTTGAAGTTTTATTGGAAAATTGGTACCGGCTAATTGGCAGCATTATCGATCTGTTGGCGACTCAAGGAGCTACAGTAAATAACATTTTTAACGAAACCGTTTTGGTTATTGGCGAATGATTAAAGCGCAATTTTGAACTCTAACTCCTATAATAGACTCTAATCAAAGAAGTTTTTAATAGAGAACACTCTTTAAAGTACTTCAAGATTTGTTTCTTAATATAATTTGAACTGTTAGAGAAGTAATCTTAGTGCCCATGGTAACGAGGCACTATACATTGTCTCGTCGACTTACATTTTTCTTAGTTTCACGTGCAAAGATCACTTCAGTAAGCATAAATATAATAGTAAAATATTCTACCTTATAGGGTAGAGTTTAGTAGAGACATATACGTCTCTACTAAAATCAAAACAATGCGGCTATCAGATTTAAAACATTGAGGTATGATATTATCGACCCTTTCCCACGAAACCTCTCATATATAGAAATTGAAACTAGGTTGGGGTTAATCCCGACCCCAGAGATCCACAAGTATAGCCATAATTCCTTAGGGCCACGTCTCATTATAACACTAATACAAGACTCATCCCAAAGTTACGGTGAATACATTAAAGGGTTCAATCCTTACTGATGAGACATCGGCCGGGGTGGGGGGGCCTCCCCCCGGGAGGGGTCGCTGCGGGCACTGGCCTGGCTGAGGGGGAAATAAGGCAGGCATTATAGGAGATAGCGTTCATTTACATTGTCCAATAACTCCAAGTAGTGTCCGAGCGAATATTAGTTTATGGCATGCGGTGTTTCCAACAATATGTATGTACCGATTTTGTGTACATTCACCCTACTAGTCTGTGTCTTACGTTTTTAAGGTCACTGGAAAGGGGTGGAATAATTTTCACTCTGTAATTAATTCGATTTGGTTTTAATTAACGAGACGCCAATTTCAATAAAAATTGAAGTCTCTAAAGGATTTCTGATTACAAAATGTTCGACCGGCAAAAATTAAAACGAATTTAGAATTCGGTTTTTAATATCATTGGCATTTGGTGGTGCTTTTCTGATTGGCTGAGAGCCGTCGCTCAAAACTTTTTGGTGCCGTACTCGTAAGAACATCGTCGACAGTCTAAACATACCACATTATGTTCGAAACTGACACGATAGTGCTTGTTTAAGTCACTCCGGCCAGCTAAAACATAATAAGACGGCCAGTGTACGCACGACCGAAATATACGACATTACTATCGCAGAGTGGCATGCGGAGGACGGCATGCCCCCACAGCCAGCACACATAAGTACGGAGAATCAAGATGCATGCACACACACACACACACTGGGGGTCTTCACACAAACACAAAGGGTAGGCTTTATTCTCATTCGGTAAACGGAGATGCACTATCCTAATTATTGAGAGGCCAGGCATGGCTCGGTTGAACACTATTGTTGACGTGCGTCGGCTACCAATAATAATTGTTTTGTATTTTACTAGTGCAATGGTTCTTGGAAGATTGTGTGGTTTTTGTATTGATTTCGATAACGAGTTGTTGCGAATGGTTATTTAATTGATTTTTGGTAAATTGAAGCTGATTCCGCATGATTTTCAGTCATAAAAACAAAAGACAGCTAGGAAAGCTATCGAAGGATTTCACTACTGAAAATTTTCAGAAACTTATGATTATATGTTATGTTCTCAATATTTAGTTTCCGAGATATACGCAGTTTTGTAAAGTTGGGTGAAAAAAATTCATTTCACGATTTTAATTGATTATTAATTCATTATCAAGTATCGATCTACAAGTTCATAGAGTTTCAAATTCAAATGTCTGATTTAAAAAATGTGCTAGTTTTTGAATATTTTTTAAATCCTTATTATCAATTGATTATTCTAGATAATCTCGAATTTAGTCTTAACTCAATACTCCACTAATGGACCCTTTTTGCTTGGAAGCACACATATTATGACGCCTAAATCCACAGTCGATGAAACTGATGAAAAATTCGACTAACCCAAGTTTTCCCGAAAGTTTTCATTATGACCTTTGAACTTACTGCCCACGTTTGTAACCTAAATACTTAAGCTACTAAGTTTAGGCGGCCATAGAAGGGATTATTGATATAATTTGTTGTTCTACCATAGTCTACGAACCTGAACGGAATTGGCTACAATTATAGCTTCGGTAGGTTAGTCATTCTGGAAGTTTTAGGTAGATAAGGTGAGGCTAGCATTGCGTTTACGTTTCCAATATGAGACGGGATTCAAATTTACTGAATGAAAAATGCGGTTTTAAAAACCATGGTTCCACGACGAGAACTTTGAACTTTGGTGTTATACCTGATGTGGGAGACTTTTCATCAATGTTGTTACAGTAAAAATTGGAAAAATATTAAAAGAATGATTTATAAAGGATAGCATATGTGCATGATTTTCTTTCTAATAACTACCGTAGGTTTTTCTACAAAACTGTTTTTCCGATTCAAACACTGGTCGAAGGTAACAAAAGGACTCTTAAGATGGCAGATTTGGATATCGCTTATATCTTCTAACATATAATATATGTAATTCGACTAACGATATCTTGTAGTAAGTACTATTAATGTATAATTATGCTAGTGCTGTGCACTTCTGTGACTAATTCACAATATTCATAAAACCATTTGTTTGTTTATCGTCTTAGTGAGTAAGTTGTTGAAGTGCCATATCAATAAATAACACGATAAATAATTTCTTATTAGCACTTTTCATACGCTCCATAACTAACAAGGCTGACAAGCAGTATTTTTAAGAGATGCTTTATAACTATAGCATAACAAAGTAGACCAATAGGCTAGCTACAAATAGTAACGTTCAGATTTAGTTTCAGTTGCAAAAAACGATGTCTTAGAAGATGCTTTCTGGTGTGAAACAAGCTAGCGCTGCATGAAAAAAATAAAATAAGTGGTGTTTTTGCTTAAATCCGTTTATAATTTTTGATACAGAAAGTAATAAAGTAAATACATTTATTTAGCACAGACTAAAAGGCATACAATATAATTATACAACATAAAAAAAAAAAAAAATAACAGGAGAAGTGTGCCTCACGGCTTCGCCAAAAATACCCAGTTCAGCAAAAATGCAAGACAACTAGTGCCTGACGCTAGTTTTCAACTGGACTTGAATGTGTGAGGTGACAGATGTAAATCAGTTTTATACTGAAACGTGTATGTATGCATATTTACTTATAAAAAAAATAACGAACAGGTAATAATGAAAATTTAATTTGTAGAGCAACAAACATTTAAGTGAACAAGCTAGTTTTAATTGTTTTATTTAAAGTCATGTTAATCGTAGAGTAAATGCACACACATAACAACTATAGTACCTAACTAAGAACAATGAAAACCTCATGACAGTGTTAGCCCGATGTATGAAAATGTTAAAGGGTTAAGAGTGTATTAAACGCCATACTCAAATTATACGCTGTACGGCATTTCATACAAACTTTCAAGCCCTTGTTTTTCGAAATGACTGAACCGATTTTAATGAAACTTCATACGCATAAGCAGGATACGAAGGTCTAAAAAGTTAGTTTGTAGTTTTAAATTTTCCATAGAAACAGAGATTTCCAGTTATCTGTTTTTAAATAAGACATTTCCAATTTTTTTTTACTAAAATATGCTTATGTGTATGAAGTTTCATTCAAATCGGTTCAGTAATTTCGAAAAATAAGGGCTTGAAAGTTTGTATGAAATGCCGTACGGCGTATACGCTCTAAAACAGGTACCAAGATATCTCCTTTGAGATTCCTACGCTCTTTCAACTTTGCGCTACCAATACCCAAGAAAAACGCTTGCATCGCGATAATTTCCGAAATACTTCGTTCTTTTGTTTGCATTTTTATTAAGCATTATGCTTAGAATGGTGCACTGGGCTTTTGAGCAGTGGTAACGGTCGCGACTTACGAATTCTAGGTCCTGGGTTTGAATCCAAGCAGGCACTTTACTTTGTGTAAATAATTTCATCACCACTGCTCTCAAAACGGTTAAGGAAGACATCGTGACGAAACCGGCATGGCCTAGAACCAAAAGTTCGAAGACATATGAAATCTACCAACCCGCACTGGGCCCGCGTGGTGGATTAAGACCCACTCCCTCTCCCAGAGAGGAGGCCTGTGCCCCAGCAGTTCGAACATTATAAGATGATTATGATATGATGCTTAGAATGGCTTTTGTAATACTGTTTTCAAAGACCTACGTCAAAGAAATTTCGCAAAACTCAGGCCATTGCCGACGAATGCCCACGACACCTCGTCACGATCCTAAATCTCCGATCATAATTCCAAATTCGGTCGTCGTCTAAACATAAATTCATACGTGGTCGCACGCACGCATCGTACCGTCAAATAAACTGGCAGTTTAATCAAAGCCATTAGACAAGTGAGCCAAGCACCTACGACTAGTATTAGCTGACCGGTCTACGCCGTCTCACCGCCCCGCTGCGACTAGAAACAGTTGGGCTCAAGCGGGGGTGGGGAGGTCTATCACAACTGGTCGGTGGTGTAGCTGATGCCTTTAACGCCTTGCTGGCTGTTGACCAACGCCAGGAGGCGGGTGGCCATGCGTTCTTAATAAAGATGGCGGAAACATGGCCGTTTTGGCGGTGCGAGGTCGGTGGTAAACTGATTATGTACTGCAGGTTGTATTAGGTTATTGGTATTGGAGGATGTATTGGTTTTATATACCAACCTACCCTTATCTACAAAAAAAGCACCATAGTTTCTAAGAAATCATCGTCAACAATTTCGACTGTAACTGTTCACAAGATCAACTATGAGGACTACGCTTCGTTCGGTGATTTAGTTGGCCCCAAAAAAATTGAATATCTAAATATTTCTAGTCATGTTTGTCAAAACACGAGGACACGATATTCTTTTCAACGAGGTAATAGTTTATGATCATAGTACGCGTATCACCCACACTGTAAATTTGTAGACACCGCAGTTTACCAAAGGCAAACCTTCCACTTTTCTTCATTTACCATCCGAGTGGACCTCGAAACAATGCACTCAGAAGCCAAGCTGCGGACACATGAGCGAAACTCGCACCTACTCCCATCTACAGACAGCATTTATCAAACGGGACGCAACATACATTATAGTGGCCGATACAACTACGGTATAATGAGAGTCCGCCGTATATAACTCATCTCCCGGGCTTCCATTTAAATTATTCAGGGGAGGGTAATCTTATTACATTTACATATTAATCAACGGATTTTAATTATACCTCCCCCCCTTGCCCCCTTCTAGGTTGATAATTTGCTTTCGAAATGCGACTTGCCTTGATTGAAGACGCGTCTGTGTGCGTGCTAACGTTCGTTAAATAGTTTGTGTTATGATAGTTTACGAAAATTTTTGATGTGCTGTTAACTTACATGATAAACGGTTCGTATATTTTGCAATGTGCCAGTCTGTAATCTCTTACTGTATTAAAAGTTGGGGTGTTGCTGCTAAGCCAAGCTTCTTGAGGTAGCGCAGCGAAAATACTTTATCCTACCCTTGACCTCTACTAGTTTTTTTTTTCTTTATTTTAAGGGCTTTATCGCTGAGCGATAACGTCACCCTGTAACATCAGCACAATCAACTTAAACTAAAAACACTTTATCATTCTAACGTTAATACTTTAAAACAAAAAATGCCAGTTTGTACAGTATCCGAGCTTGTTCCGATAAAGGACAAGCCAGTATAGCATTACACTCTCCAATATCGCACTTATTTTTTAGACCAAGTAAATTAAATCGCAAAGCTTCATTCCGCACACACTCCATCAAAACATGTTGCACATCTTCGACGACTCCACATTCTTCACAGAATAGAATAGAATAGAATACTCTTTATTATGTACACCATACAAGTTACAGATTTAAATGTTGAAATTTTCATAGGGTGACACAATGGGCGGTCTTATCGCTAAAAGCGATCTTTTACAGACAACCTTTGGATGGATTAAAAAGAGAAGGAGAGATAGTACTGCAGGTAGTCAGTGGTGATGGTGGTCACAGTTGGGTGATGTAACCTTTTTCATGAGGAAACCAAACCTGCCTCTACCAGAAATGCGAGGTCCTTACTGTTCGCCAAATGTCCATATTCAGCACAATTATACAACTGCACACTAACACTCCAATTGCACTTCAGCCGACAATACCCAGAAGAAGAAACAGGGTATGTAATGTACCTCATCCTCACTTTACTTTTACAAAAAGATTATTTCTTTATCAAGGACCATTTCTTTATAGAATAAATGCAATAATTCCACTGCAACCATGTTGTAAGCTAACATGCAAAAAGTGGATCACTGAATTTCTTTCAACCAAAAATTATGATGATACCGAATCCCTTCTCACAACAATGAAGTAACTCATAATACATACGTACATATACATACACAAAGACACAGACTTTTATTTGTTTATCAATTTGTTCTAAATTGTTTTTTAATAATTATGTAACCGTCTAACCGATACTTTTGTCCTATTTTTCGGGAAATGAGGGCTGATTGTCCTTAATACAGGCTACTAAGTAACCTAGCTAGGACAACAGATCGTAAAATTGTATTGTTACCTACTCATGTCAGATGTAAACTATTCCTAAATTGTCATCCTACTTTGGAACAGACTGTAGCTCTTTTTATGAAATAAATGACTATTACTACTTACTGGTGATGTGGAATGCGACTTTACCTGGAAACAAAAGACATACATATACATTAGATTTGTTGGTTTTATTGTTTGGATTTGAAATTGACGTATTGCAGGATCCAGCCGGTAATGATTACGCACCTGCAACGAAATGCCTCTTCTTAATTTAATCTTAGAGCAGTGGCGGCCGCGACTTACGAGTAGTAGGTCGTAGGTTCGAACCCAGACAGGCGCTTTACTTTGTGTAAATTATTTCATCACCACTGCTCTCAAAACGGTGAAGGAAAACATCGTGAGGAAACCGCCATGTCCTAGAACTAAAAATTCGAAGACATGTGACATCTAGGTACCAACACGCACTGGGCCCGCGTGGTGGATTACGGCCCACTCCCTCTCACAGAAAGAGGAGGACTGTGTCCCAGCAGTGGGAACATTATAGGCTAAATATGTAATTTAATCTTATCTAGCTCCATCGCTATAATACCACTTTTGTAAAATTAACTTCAGTGCCAAAGATAACTCGAACTTCAACTGCCACTGTAAGCTTCAACATACCAAAAAAAAAAACAATTGAAGTTCGATATATCAGCAAGACCCATAAACATTACACCAACCATCTTGAAACTAAAATAAGTAGCCGATACACGAGCAAAAAAGTAAAAGAAAATAAAGAATAGTGCACACGAGTTTAATCAGCATACTCATTTGTCTGACGACGATGGCAACGCATTAATGTCTGCAAGTCCAACGCATAGGGCGGAGTCGCGGACTCGTAAAGCATTGGAGAAATATTATAAAGCTACCAGTGTACCCCGGAGGCAGCAATTAATAAGTATGTTAATACCGTCGGGAATGAAGAAAGCAGTATTTATATACTCGATATTATACCCGATGGTGTACGGTTCGCAAGTGTGAACTTGGGTTAATCGAGGATAAAAATTGAGATGATGTTTTCAGCTTGAGGTAGATTTAGATTAGTTAGAAAGATAAGTCAAAATATATCTGTTTTATTTATAAACGGGAATTACTAACTACTGTACTAATTATTGATATGTTGTACACGCAATTGCAAAACAACTACTTTGTCACTTGTGGTATACTGAAAAGCTTTACATTAGGGCCAAAAAGTTGTACTTATATCCAACTTTTTGACCCTTAGTTTTGAGGTTTTCATCTTTTGTTCTGAATTGTTTTGTTTTGTTCTTGAATCGAAATGTTAAAGGCATTTGTGAACTACTTGGGGTCTAAAAGAATACTCCTTTAATTTCAGGCAACTTTATTCGTTAAACAGTTTTTATAACTTCCTTAACATTGTTAAAAGAAACACAATTGGCAAACCGCGGTATCCAACCGCAAATACGGATAATTACCTAGGTTCAAATGTTTCCAGTTTTAAGTACAGCCGACTTATTTTGTAAAAAACGCACCGTGTAAAAACGTAGGTGAAGTGAATTGAGCCAACAGTGTCAATCCGGTGAAATCTGGTCGGGTTATGTGTAATCATTTGGAATGAAAGCTCCCTTCAAGCTAAAAGAAGTGGGTTGATAAAGGTTTATTTTCGCGCATCTCACACATTCGAAAAATTTTTTGTCGGTTGCAGAATATCTTGAAATGCCTTTATAAAGTTAAGGACTATTTTTTTGTGATTTAAGTAATAAGTCATTTGAAATGATTGCCCAAAAAGTGATTCGCCTTTTTTGTACATCTTTGTCGTTTTTTTGACTTTGAAATATATATTTTTTTAAGAGGCGTTCTATGAACCGCATTGTCGCCAATTATTCATTTTGATGAATCGTATATTGTTACAAAGATACTACTCTTAATAAGCTTGTAGATGTGTATTTTTTCATTTTGGTTCATTGTGCGCTTCTGCGCAATATATACAGGGCGTCCCACGGATATGGAGGGAAAGTACCTTGAATATTGTAGATGGAACTTTTTACTGAAAGAAGACATTATTTGAATGTAAAAAACAATTTAAACTGCATTCATAGATATTTAAATAATTACATGGTTGAACCGGAAATCGAACCCGTTACACGAGAAAAATAATCACCCTGTAGCTTTATCATACCGATCGAAAGGCTTCATCATAAGGATTATTTTTTACTAAATTACATAGTGTCACAAATAAAAGGAAGACCATGAATTTTAACATTTTTAATACAAAACAAAGGATGATTATTTTTCTCGTTAATGGGTCCAGTGGCGGTGGCGATTCGCATGAAGAAAGCAAGGAGATATTGCTTAAACTGTCTGTTTCTAAAAACAAATATTATTATTTCCCTTATTATTTCAAATATCGAAATAATATTAAAAATACTCTTTTTATCTTAATCTTGCATTTAGACTCCTAATTACAATTGATTTTGGTGAATGACAATAGTCAGTTAATATTAATAAATGTTCATAATACCTTTATATCCCATGACTTATCGAGAATCTAAAAAAACAGTAATAGACTGGCTAAAATGCAAGAGCTATGATGACATTGAAACTCTTTTACAAAAATAATCATGCAATAATTTGAAAATAAGCGACAGTCACTCACACACACACACGCACCCCCGCACACGCGCACACACACGTACGCACACACACACCTTCCTAGATATAAGTTGAATTTATTTTATGTACACTCCTACATTATTATTGTTTCTAGTTTTAGAAGAGCGGGGTCTCCTAGCACAGGTATTTTTATACTTAAAAGGAGGCCTCTATGTAAGATTAAATATTGTAGAAGTTTGTAAAGGTAACTGAAATAAATTTATTTATTTTTATTTATTTATTTTATAATTTATTTATACCATCAATTACAGAATTTTCATTTAAAATATTGTTTTTGATATTCTTCATGAGGTATAAGGAGGTTAAATAAAATATAAATGCCATATCAAGTGGCTGGTGGGCGAAAAATGGTCCTTATCAACCATCCGTCTTTCACCTATGTTGACACGGTGAGATTTTTACAAAATAGATCGGCAGGAAAGTCTTAAGTACCATTAAGAGAACCCGAATGCGCGGTGACAAACATGTGCCATTCAACGATTACTAAAGTGATTTCCTGCATGGTTAGGGTTACTTGATTTGAGCAATTAACCATCGGCACGAGTTCTATTAAGACTCAATATTTAATTGCATAGTAAACTATTACATTTCAATACGGAATTGTTGATTGTGGACAAGTCGAGGTAACAAAAAAAGAAAGAGTTCTATAGCTTTTCTTGGAAAATGTTCAGATTTTCCAATAAACGGGCCGATATTTTATTTATATTTATCAATAATATATTCAACCTTATAACGTACGGTACCTACATTTCTTATGTGTTAGGTATAGATATTCAATACATTATCTATGTATTCATCTTCACACAGTGATAGGGACAGCAAATTCAATTAAAATCGACTGTAACTTCTGTTTCTGCAACTGACCATGTAGACGCCTAGAAGATTAAAGTAGTGATTGCATATAAGTCATCTTGATTCAATAAATATTTTCTGTAACTACGTAAGTAAAGGGAACAAAGCAAAATTAATTTAAAAAAAAACATTTTTTTGTTTTGAATTTTAGAACTGTATGTTCTGTTCCACAGACATACCGTGAAAACGGTTTTGCGGGGCAAACTCCTTAAGTCAAGATTTTTGTAAGCATTGTTTTTTAATAAATAATAATAGCTTTACTTCTAAGAAAAATCAGGAAAAACAGTATAAAGGAAATATACAGATGAACCTTTCACTAAAATATGCCATGATTTAAAGAAGTTTTTTACTGAAAAGCAACGAAAAATACCAATAGTTCAAGGATCAAAACTTATTTATACGTAAAGAACAGCTGATTATTTTCAGGAATTCAGTTTTCAAGTTTTCATAATTACGCTTACTTTTAAGTTTTTAATTTTCCGATTTCATTTAATCATAAACAATTTAATTTTAATTCGACTGTATGATTTTGATTAATGATTAAAGATCCTTTGCAAAAGTAAAAGTAGTTTTAAATGTAAAATTATAATAATTGCACAGTGTTCATAAATTCTAATCTGCAATACAAAATTATGAAGTTTTCTTCTGTGAAACGCTTTTAATTTTTTGTGATTGCCTCTATTGTTCGAGTTCTAGCTGACTTTATCTTTCAACCCTTTTTAACGTTTTTATATACTTTGGACAACTTTCGGGTTAGTTAGTACCTAGGCGTTTATTTTAACAAATTGAGTTTGTAATAAAAATGGAAAATTACTTTTTATTTCAACGGAATTGGCTTTTTCCTCCATTTCTGTAAAATATATTGAACGATACATGAACTGAAGAATTGTAAGAACATTTTGTAAATTCCAATTTTTTTTTTCAAAGTCAACCAGTTCCTTCTTGTTTTAGACATGAGAATTATTTACACGAATTATTTGATATGTCTCAAAAAGAGTCTTATGTTTGATAGTAACCTAAAAATAAAAAGCACGGGACAAGACGGCAGGTGAACTATCCTCGAGCGGAGTAGAACTAATTACTATATGTTAGGTAGTTTTAGTTTTAAATAACAAATTAATGTACCCACCTACATAGATCTATCTTTTTCAGATACACAACCACTACCCACAGTTATCCTAAAAAAATCACAGGCCCCCATACAGAATCCATAAGGACAATATCAAAACATTTGGACGTGTGAGCATCAGTAAGTAACATTTATCGGCAGTTTATCTCCGGATCGTATCATAAACCGCTACCAGGAGTTACTTACTGATATGTGAGGGCGACATACTGCATAATTATACTATTTTTACAAGCCTTTTTGCTGTATAGAAAGTGATTAGATTATGTTTAAATACAAATTGCTTAAATTACAAAAAAATAATACATTTGATTTTACAAATGTATGGGTACAATTTGATGTGGTGTATGTTCCAAAATCTTAATAAGCGTGTTAATATGGAGCTTCTGTATTTATGGAAGCTTTAGAATCATAAGTAAATTTTTGGTTAGGGAATCTAAAACGGGACGGGCGTTTTTGGGGGACTGTCTTATGTAATTTTGTCGTTCTAAAAGTGCTGATTCTTAGTACGCAATTAAGTTGCAGATTTAACATTCATTTGAAGGATAGCAATAGTTTTTATAAGGTCCGTGTGGTGCTGGACGTAAAGAATAGCACCATCCATTTCTTCCCGTGGGTGTCGTAAAAGGCGACTAAGAGACTTACTAGAGAATGGGCAGCAGCGTTCTCTATGCATTTTAACACCATACTGCGATCGCCAACCCGCCTGCCAAGCGTGGCGATTATAGCCCCCTCTCCTATTGGGGGAGGCCTATGTCCAGCACTGGACGTTTTTCGGCTGGAATGATAAATAGTTTTTATGTGTTTTATTTGGTACTCAACAGCATCGAGATTACTAAGAGCCAATTTCACCAATGAAACGGAAGGCGATCAGCACATCTAAACAGCGATCAAACACTGACAAATATGGTTTATGCTTTCAGACATTTATTTCTCAAAAAACAGAATACAATCACTTAGAATGAGAAAAACTGGTTGCTTAAATATAAACGTTCCTTGGAAAGAGTATCGGAACGGTATGTTTAGAGGTTAAAAGTAAGTATACAAATTTTAGTCATTAGCTTATCAAAAAGTTGGTAAAATAAACTAAGTATGTTAAAATAGATCGAGATAAGAAGGAATTAAAAAAAAAAAACTTGATGTAGATACTCTGCAAAATACAAATATTGACACTGACAGCTCTTGAACGCAGTTTAAATGTGCTGATTGCGTTCAGTGTCATTGGTGAAATTCGCTCTAAGTCAATTAAAAGTTGTAGAGTAATACTAGCACACCCAAGATATAGTATGAACTGTCTGCACCTGGCAGCAATAAAATATTGTCGCAAAATTTTAGTTGAATATTTAGTTCTTCAATTAGCTGTAATAATTACTGGCAATAATACTGATAGAGCAGTGGTGGCCCAGTGGCAACGGCTCACGAGTTGTAGGTCGTGGGTTCGAACCCAGGCAGGAGCTTTACTTTATGAAATAATTATATCACCACTGCTCTCAAAACGGTGACGGCAAACATCGTGAGGAAACCGCATGCGGTTCCTCACGATGTTTGCCTGCGATGTTCACCTGTTTCCTAGGACCAAAAATTTGAAGACATGTGACATCTACCAATCTGCACTGGGCCCGCGTGGTGGAGTACAGCCCACTACCTCTCGAAGAGAGGAGGGCTGTATCCCAGCTGTGGAAACATTTTAGGTTGATTTTGCTACTGCTAATAATAATTGCCATCAGGTTTCTATTCTTTACAAAACCAAGAAAACTAGACAACACTGTTGTAGGTAAGTCGTAAAAAATTGGCCAACGGTTTTGAGTTTTAAGTTAAAAAAAAGAAATGCGCCAAAAACATAAGCCTTTAAGCATTTTTGTTAAGACTGTTATCTATGTGGTTTTATTGGCGAAGTATTAGTAGTATTAAACTAGTACAAGAAATAAACAAGAAACAAAATTAACTTAATGTTGAACGCATAATCTAAATGAGGTCTTGTTTTAATAATCAAGGAGCAAGGCAAACCAAACAGATTGATGGCGAGATTATTATTCAAATTAGGGGAGGCTCGGGCCGTGTGGACCGGCTTTAAAATACTAATATTGTGTAAATCGATGAGACTGTTTATTGTTGTGGCAATATCATATTTAGAACTCAATCTGTATGGTGTAATTCTTTTCTTCAGGAATGTTTGCGGGTTTTATTAATTTTCTAATATTTTCCGCGGTTTTTGGAATATTATTAGGTAGAGGCTCACTACTTAACGAAGTACCTAAGTACTATTTTCATATGAAAATAAGTTATAAAACTGAGCTATTATAAGGATGAAGATTTGATATTTACGTAGATACGTCTTTCCAATTCAAGGTATTCTGTAATATACCTACCTAGTTAAGTTTACAGCTTTTACTAAATATAGTAGTAAACTCACAACAAAGTACCGACTGTATTTTGCTGTGCGTTACGCTAATAATGTAATCTAATGATATATGATATAAACCAATAAATCTAAATATCACGAACACAAACATAATGTAATTCGCATAAAATCTAAAATTAAAACCTCGCGCTGACAAACACAGCGCCAACGAAAATGTGTTGCAAAAAACAGAGCGGTCCTAATTTCCCGCGCGATGAATTATCGCCCACTCAGCCCGTTGTCCGAATCACCCCAACTTCCCTCAAACGCAATCCCCATAATGGTGGCTCGGCCTTATTAAACGCTTGCATCATGCGAAGAAGATAAATGCATCTCGAAATTAATTAATAAAATTGCATCCATAAGTGTTCTTTTCTGATATGGGCCAGTCAAAAAGAATAAACTGAAATTTTGGATCCTTGATTGGAGCGCCATTTTATTTTCTTTAAGCATTAATCTTGAGTGGCTAATGAAGTAAAATATTCATCTGTTTTTACTTTTAATTGTGATTTATATTTGTTGTTTGTGTTTAAGAATGGTGTTTGCGCCTTCTTGTGTGATTGTTTAAGTTTAAACGACCATGCATATGTAGTCGCATTTCTGTGACAGACTTATTTATCTCGCTCCTGAATTGGTTCAAAATTGATTACATAATGTTACTGAAACATCAAAAAAGCTCGAAAGAATGACGCAAAAAGTACCAAGTATTTATTTATTTTAATTCGCAGTCATGGATCCGACAGTATCTTCTCTCTCATCACAACAAAAATGATATCCATATCAAATAAATCGATTTCAAAAGTCAACAAACAAGTTCACACGGCTCCCTAGATCTCATAAATAATCTCGATCTACATTTTTACGATATCCTTACAGAAAAAGGGACTAGTTTATAACTGTAGCAATGAGATATCCGCGTAATGTAACATTAATCGGGTAGTTAATTAAACAAAGAGCGAGTATTTCGCGGTCGCACGCGATGCCGTATCGCCACTTAGCATATTGATTAGAATCGGCGATCGACGCGAGCGCGGCGCGGTGGAGGCGCGCGGCTGCGTAGGCACAGCTAGAGCTGCCTGTTGTTTAGCCCCGCGATACACGCGCGACAAGACGCTTATCTTGTACCGATTACTTATAACTATGAAAGTGTAGAGGATTGCTGTTGAAAGTTGTATCGGATGTCTTTCGTGAGGGATTTGACAACAGTAGTGACGTTGCTAAGTTGTGTGGTGAAATTATTGCACACTTTTTTCTCTATATTAAATTATGAACATTGATTGGAAAGGAAACTATTGTAGGTTCCTCTTTGTCATGATTTTTTAGTTATTTTTCCGTTTTTATAGTTTCGGTAGATAATCCTGAATATAACATCAGTTCTAAACATAACACATTAAAAATAGAATAGAATAGGCTCTTTTTTATGTAGGTACACTATAAAAAACAAACTATAACAAACAAATACAAAGAGCGGTCTTATCGCTAAATGAGATCTCGAAAACTGAACCTTATTTTCTTTTTCGAAAATTTTCTAATACTAAAAACAGCAGCTTTCTGGAATTTACTCGTATTCAAAGCCCATCGTACTAATGTATTTATGAACACAAACTTGCCATAGTAGGAGTTTTAAAGTTATGCACATAAACTAGGCAGAAAATCACATGCATTTGTAGACATGCAACAAAAATGAGTGTAAATAAAGACGCGTGGAAATCGCGCGTCATATCGCGTGTCGCGCGATACAGTAGCTGTGTTTTACGCCTTAAACAATTTATGTAACCTACACAGTTTTCTGCGCAAGCACACATCCAACAGCACGTCTCCCTTCTCTTTCGCACTCATTAACGTTGTGATAGAGTGAGCGAGATAAATATAAAACCTGATTGTTGTTTCTTGAGATTACATTCTAGTTTTGGCATAATTAGATTAAATTGCTAATATCATGCAATAGTGTTGTGTGATAATTTTATTTGGATATATTTGCATGTAATTAAGGATACTGAATTGGAGCTGTTTTAGTGTGCATTTATCTTATTTACTTAGAAACATTGACGTACTCTTTATTCAATTTATTCAGTTAATTACACATTAGAAAGTGGAGTGCCTCAACGGTCTAGTGGCCGCAAGCGCCACTGCTGACCATGAGGTCCTGGGTTCGATTCGCGGGTCGGGCAAAGTGTTATTGGGTTTTTCCATATGGAATTTCTCAATAGCAGCCCAGAGTCTGGATTTGTGCCCGGTTGCTGGCAATAGGCTCGCCCCCTATTACATGGGCCATAAACATAGCCGGCGAAATGTGGGTGTACTGAACGTACACCTCTGCCTAACCCTTCTGGGAATACAGGCGTGATGCTATGTTATGTAGAAAGTGAAGTAACAAATAAATAAATTTTGTTGGTAACTTGAAGTTAAGAAACACACGATAATGCGCTTAACCGTAACATATTACATTAACCAAAACACATCCCTTAATTTTTCAGGACCAATATTTATTTAGTTGGCTTGGTTCGCTGGGTAGATCTCGATGAGACTCGCACAGACCAGGGAAGCATGGCACAAAAGGAAGGATGCCTACAGTGGGTGGAATAAGGCTGCCAATGATAATGATGAAAATAATAAAGAAATTGATTTCACTGAACCAAAGATGAATTTGCCTAGTCTTTTCCCAACTATGTTGGCGTCGGCTTCCAGTCTAACCGGATGCAGCTGAATACCAATACCTATTTTAGATGGAGCGGCTGCCTATCTAACCTCCACAACATTTTTTTTTTTGTGGTTGGAAATTATCAAATAACTTCTCCCGCTCTGGGCGTGTCAGACTTTTACTGACTAAAACCCACCCGTGTTCCTTCCGTTGCCTGTGTGCCAGGGCCACGATATCCCTTTCGGATCAACTCGCAATCCTGGCAAAACTCAGTATAACTGGGTAATACGATACCCCTTGGTACTGGTTGTCAGACTTTCGGGCTTCTAACGACCCGTAACGGCTTAACGTGCTTTCTGAGGCACGGAGGGGCCTTGGTATGTAAAGATGGTCACCCATTCACGGACCAACCCCGGCAAGCGTAGCTTAACCTGATGGATCGACCCGTGCGGCTGTTATTACTTAGCCACGAGCTCTTCTCTGATTTGACTGAACCATCATAAACTTTTTCATCATTTAGAAATTTTCCCTCATAGCTCGTGTTATTACATACATTAATTTATTTAACAATCCTGTATCCATTACCTAACAAACCGATGAAGATAAGTTAACACAGCATACTAGTCATTAAACCATATTTGTAGTACCTTTATTATTTTATGTAACTACCCACCGACATTTATGAACATTTGCATAACAAGGAAGTAAATTAGTACGATAAATAAAATGATTACATATAATAATTATATTGATATGGATTAAGGACTGGTTAGATTTCTACGAAACGGCCGTTTAAAAATACGCATTGTGTTTTTTTTAAATTAGGAATAATGTGTTCGTTTTTTGTTTTTTTAGTCTTACCAAGGGGTATCGTAATATACAGTTACTGGGTTCTGGAGGTCATATAGGAAGTCGCTCCATGTAAAATATTGGTATTCAGCTGCATCTGTTTACACTGGAAGCCGACCCCAACATAATTGGGAAAAAGCTATGTAGATTGATTGATGTTCGTTTCTTGGCGAAGTCAATCTGCCTTAGCCTGGAAGCCGTCCCTAACATAGTTGAGAAAACCAAATATAATATGTTAGGGACGGCTTCCAGTCTTCGGATGCAACTGAGCACCAGCTCTTTTATTTGGCGTCGTATTATAATATAATTTAAGAACATAGTAGCAACTACTATTTGGTAACATGTCAAGTTGTAGGACTCAAGTCTTTCTCAAGACAAGAGAGTGTATCTGATATAAGAGAGTCAGAAACCCAGGAGCGTTTACCGAAGTGTGGTCTACGATAAACTTGGTAGTACTTCCGCCTGCATTTGCAGTAGGCTTCCGTTGCCTTGCAATCCATTATAGAACTGATACGTATGTCTATGCAAAACACAGCCCTACTTCAAAAGCAAATAATGCCTATAGTCCCGCTGACGTCTCGAAAAGAGTAAAACTGCGTAGTCTACAAAATGCTGAAGTGGGCCGAATTAATCTTCTTTCTTTCTTTCTCTATGTTTAGATGAGAGTAAACAGGTGCGTAAAGATTCTTTCAGCAATAAACTCCAAGCCATCTATTCCGGTGCATGGTGGGCTATCCAGTACAAATGTATTTAGTCCTTAATGCGGTCGTAAAACGAGCTGGCTTCATTAAATGTTCTTATGCTATTGAGAAACATTCTGTGGTGCATTTAATCTCATTTAGTGACAGGAAACCTAGTAACAGAACCGCAATTATAGGCCAGGAGCATGGAGCGTGGAAGAGTGGACGTATAGCGGGTTTACAAAGACAGAATTCATGTTGATGTTGTATATTTTGGTGGGATAAGTAGTTTTTTAATTAGTTTTTCTTTAGCTGAAGCTTAGAGTTTATGTAGATTTATTTAGTGGAATTAATCTTCGACAAACAAGATATTGCAAGCCTTCAAACTTAAAGTACAAATATTTTTAGAGTTTGTATTGATATGCAATTAAATATGGGACGAAATGAGACTTAATTGTAGTCAATTTCTCATCACAGCGAACTTACAAATTTTAAAGTTTCACCTAAAAAACCGAACACTCACTTCAATCTATCATTAAAACATCGATACTACATTAAACTAAATAATAGCAATCAAAAACAAAAGCCCGACTCCCGCGCTACCGCCGCCGGGCCAGGCAACAATCTTACTTTAATTGCATGTAACATAAATTATGGCGACTTATTACAATCCGCTCCCGATACACGCTGCCCCGAGGTAGTATTATGTACTGACGTGTTACCAGCTGATATTTAAGTATTCGACATGAATAGAAACCAGCTTTAGAGCAAAGAAAACGTTGAGTTTTTTCCTCAAAAACTAAGTGACATCCTAAAGCTTATTGCACACGGATTAAGGTACTAAAGCAGCGCAGAAACTTTGTTATACAAATATATTTGATTGGAAGAAGTCGCCGAAAACAAGGCCATGATTTGCTTTAATAATCTAGTTCCATTTTCAAACTTTTGTTCTTCTTAAAAACAAAAATGACGGTTGAGTCTGGTGTATTCGTTAAATGATGGCGACTTATTACGATCTGCCCCCGATTCACGCTACCCCGAGGTAGTATATTATGTATCTACTAACGTGTTACCAGCTGATATTTTAGTATTCGACGTGAATTACAGACTCTGTTAGTTTATACAGAGGACTTTCTAGTAAATGAGGACTTTTCAATCAAAAGTAATCGACATACTAAAGCTCATATCACAGGGTGTAGTTGTTTCTAAACAAGCACAGAAGCTACCTGTTTTAAAATAGGCTAAACGGGAGACATGTTAATGAATTACTATAAAAATCTTGTTCTATTTTTAAAATCAACGACTCTAGACTTACCAAAGAGAAGCAGCGTTCTTCTTACAAACAAATGACGGTCGAGTCTGGTGTGTTAGCTAAATAATGGTGACTTATTAAAATCCGCTGCCCCGAGATAGTAATATTTATGATATTTTAGCATACGACGCGAATTATTAGTGATTAAAAGCATGGATTTTTTTCAAGGGTTTCCCCGTTTAAATCTTCAATGGATACCAATACTTGGCAAGTGACACCGTGAGAGAATCACGCGCAGATGTTATGGTTTTCAGAGGGAAAAAAATTATGTAAACAACAAACATATTATCTGTCGTTTTGAAAATCTGGGCAATATAACGACATTATATTCATAAGCAATCATAATCAAGGGCTCTCTCTACTCCGAACATAAATCCGAAGTATCGGCCGGGAGTTCGGCCGTTTCTAAACTACGGCTAACTATGGCTGACTAGGGCGAAATAAAAAAAAATGACAGTCAATGAGACAAGCCTAAGTCAAAAATTGTGACTTGAAGTCGGGTAAGGATTCAAAGTCAAAAAAGGAAACTTTGGAAGTTAAAAAACGGCCAACCATTCGGCTGATACTTCGGATTATCGCTTCGGAGTAGATCCCCAGCCTATAATGTCCCCACTGCTACGGGCCGAGGACGGGCGTGCCAAGACGTTTGTGACAAACCTAAATAAATTATGTCATGTCAATTTGTACTAGCATTTTATGACAAAAAACAGTTTTATCGCTCAAACTGTGATAAAATGTGTGACTCAAGTTATGTCACAGTAGGCCGTCGGACTGCAAGGCACGTACCTACATATTGTAATAATCATCACTTACTTAAAAAACGGTGAAGAAAAACATTGTGAGTACACCAGCATGCCTGAGAGATATTTCTCGACGGCATGTGAAGCCAAGACAGAGGCCCATGGGCGGCATAAAAACTCTGACACCAGAGGGCTAATTGCGTAACACACTATCAGTAGGAATCGGTTTCAATTTGACAGTTCAACAACATTCATTGCGTTATTTACGTTGTTGAGCAGACAATTTTTCTAACATTATGCAGCAATTGATTAGCAATATACTTCAAAATCATTCCGATTCCGATTCAAACTGCGTTACGCAATTAGGGTGCAGGTTAGTCACTAACCACACGAAAAAGAAGATGAACTCATTTCTAAACACGTTCTTTTGCTGCTAAAAGAACGTGGCACGGCCAAATCAAATCGAATAATTTATTTGCATAATACATGTTATAAAGTTGTTGCAGGTTGGGACCAGACTGGACTGGTCAGACTGGATGCAGAAGGCGGAGGACAGGGTGTTGTGGCGCAGCCTGGGAGAGGCCTATGTCCACCAGTGGACTGCGATAGGCTGAGTTGATTGATTAATTGACAGGTATAAAAGGTAGGTACATTGTATTATAACCTAATGAGGTATGCAAATTAATATATTAAGTACTAATCACAACATTGAATTTATAGAATACATTTTAAATTAAGTCACTTAAAAAAAATATGTATATTATATAGAATGTCAAAAAACCAACATACCAACATCCTTTTATTTAAGTCTAGCCTAAACGTACAAAAATAAAGTAAAAATAATAAATAATTTATAACAGCCTAGTCACATCGGAGCTCTCTAATTATGATGTCACTGCATGCAATATATAAAAGTATGATCCGTATATAATTAAGATAAACACCGCGTGAGCTGCTTTGTGAGTTTAATAAGTTATAGCTTCCGCTCCGCTACTCTCAGATCGTATCCGAAATAATATTACTGTAGATAGTACTTTGATAACAATTATATTTATTGCTTGAATTAATTTATTTGGTCTTGTAATTAAATTGTACGAAATAGTAGCAGAGATGTATTTAAAGGAGAAGCCCGACAGAAATTGCATCATCAAATTGAGCCCCAGAATGGTACCTGTTGGGCACAGACCTCCAATTTTCAAGATATCCTGCATTTAAAGCATCTGCAAGATATCCTCCAATTTTCAAGATATCCTGCACTATTAATCACAATCTGAATGAATTTTAAGTATATTGCTAATCCATTACCTCATATGTTCGAAAAATTTGTCAGCTCAAAAACGTAAATAACGCAATGAATGTTGTTGAACTGTCAAAATGAAACCCATTGCTATACTGATAGTGTGTTACCCAATTACCCCGTAGTTCATATCGAGAATTTAGTGGTGGTTTGAAAAGAAATATTACTACAGAACGTCGTACTTTTCTACCTTGTCTAGTAATCGTTTTATTTACTAAAAAGTTGCTTTCTTTTAAACATGAACAGACATACTGACATGAACATAGTCCCGATTACACTGAATCCAGCATCTTCCTTACGTGAAGAATAAACTGACGTTATTATTCTCAATTTCCAATTTGGATGGTCAGTCAGTCAGTTCAATTCACTTCCAATAGTGATGAGATTATTCAAATATTAATAGGAGCAATGGACCAGATACGGCAGATAATGATCAGATAAAGAGACTTTAAATCCGGTTTGCTTTACGATTCCCGGACGTGGTAGAACAGCACTAGTATCTGTTTATAAATGTTTCTAATGTTTAAGATATTATTAATAATTATAATATCCTACTTATATAATTATTAATTAATATTATAAATGCGAAAGTGAGTTTATTTGTTTGTTACGCTAAATGACGCTAAAACGGCTGAACGGATTTGCATGCAATTTGGCATATGGGTAGACCATGACTTGGAGAAGGACATAGGCTACTTTACATCCTGGATTGCAGACGAAGGCGCGGGCAACAGCTAGTAATATTATAAATGTCAAAGTTTGGATATTTGTTACTCAACGCAAAAACGGAAGGACATAGGCTACTTTACATCCTGGATCGCAGACGAAGGCGCGGGCAACAGCTAGTAATGTTACAAATGTCAATGTTTGGATGTTTGTTACTCAACGCAAAAACGGCTGAATAGATATGTATGAAATTTTGCACACAGATAGTTTATAACCTGGATTAAAACATAGGATATTTATCCCGGTAGTGCGGTGACTTTGTTATATAATTTCGGACCTATACTCTGGGAAACCGCGGGCAAAAGCAAGTAGTTCATATTTTCCAACACAAGAAGTGATGAGACAATTGAAAATCGATCCTTTCATTATAATCATGCCAGTAATAAATAAAAGAATAATTAAGTCTTTTGTGATCATCTTCTTATTCTCTGCTTTTGTGCATGATCAGACATAATGACAGTTAGTTACGATTTACACGGAATTAACGATATTTATGACAGTTTCTCTTCGATTGTTAGAAAGATAAGTTATTAAAAGTTTGAATTTCTCTCAGCCTTTTGTGCATTTATTAACAGCGTTAGCTATTGTGGAAAACAATACTAGAATAATCAGTAATAATGCAAATGAAAATGTCAGGATGTCTTCGAAACCATTGTCCATGGCCATGTGTGTCAAAAACATATTAAATATTGAAGTAAATTACTCTAAAAAGTCAAACCAATAAACACAGTGTCGTATATTTAAACGATATCAAACTCATAGTAATATTGTCATGACAAGAAAATTTGTGTCAAGTGACATTTTAATAAAAGGATCTTACCTATCGACGAACAATTGACTGATCTTTATTAAAAAACACGAATGGCAAGCAACATATAATCATCGATAAACGTAACTCGATTAATGACTGACTAAAACGGTAACAGAATACGGCTCCCGCGCAGATTATTCATAGTCTGATTATCATAAAATTAACTGATAATAAATCATAGGTGTTCCAATTATGTGGTAGTTTTAGATCGGATAAAATTACTTAGGAACGCGGAAAAAGCGTTTTGAGTTAATTATTCGATTGAAAATTTACTTAAACAGATAAATTTGTGCTTTAGTGATGTGATTTCATAGATAAACACTTCCGAAAATGTCGATGATGAAACACTCACCACTCATCACTTTAATTTATCGGCGTTTTTTTCATGTACCAGTTATTAATAAGATATTAAACTAAAGGAATATAAATGTAGTGTGAAATAGTTGTATTAGGAACAGACAAAATTCCGTAAGATGCGGAAAGTAAAGCAGTTCTAATGCTGTTCTGAATGTAATTATATAATCAATCTTAATTTTACTTGCATTCACTCGAGGAGAACATTAATTCATTCATTGATATTGTTATTGAGAAAGCTTGAATAAGCTACGATATGGAACGGATATATTGTAAATAAATGACGTCTAATAAAACTGAAGAGTTCGTTTGTTTCTTTGTTTGAACACGCTGATCTCTGGAACTACCAGTCGGATTTGAAAAAATATTTTTGCTCTTGATAGCACAATTTTTGAGGAGGGTTTTTGGTTTGTTTATTTAACATCACGCTACGGAGCCCCTATCCTACTATCATTAGGAGCCGAGCAAAAAGAAAAAAGTCATCGAAAACGAAGTAATAGTTTTGAATGCTAGGCTTTTGACTACTTTTTTCTTATTTTTATTTCTGAATAATATTTGCATATGTGAATGCGTATGTATATGCCTATGGGTGGTTAGTGTCTCTGAACGTGTTAAGTAAGGAGTGTTATACTTTGAACACTCCTCCACCAAACTCTTCACATAATTTCATTATTTCACAAGAACGGTACTTCTAGTTAGGCTTAGTTATCTTCTTTATTATCCATCAAACTGATTAAATAAACAATACAGTATCATTTTCACACAGAACGTCTTGATCTTTGCCGTAAAAACTTGTGCAAGGTTTTGCTATAGCTTCTGTCTTATAAATTTGCTTCATTAAACACTTGCAAGAAAGTTTTTAAGTGATTTGGGAATGTAGATACCTAGTAGTTTTTTGTGTTCGTTTTATTTTTCTTCTAAATATTGACACTAGTGATTGAATAAATGATTGAACATATTATTATGTATCCATATATAGGTAAGAAACGTTTAGGTATAAAAGTAGCTATGTGCTAAACGGTAGACAAGTTATAAGGTTTGTTCATACAACCTGGTGAAACCCACTCACTAAATCCAGAGTAGGTAAAACATGCCAACTTTAAAATAAGAAGTCGCCATTAAATTGTATATCAGTATATTATTCCACGCTCAAAATTCAATTTCATTATCCTCATAATCAAAAGATAAGCACCCGAACTCGATTTATTTGAAAAAAGAACGCCGTAAGATAGTTTCTCGGGCGGCTTCGGGGCTGTTCGGGGACGGTCGGGAGGCAACACGATCCCGGCAATGATCTAATTACGTTGATTAATGATACACATTTATATCCCTCGTAAACGTACACTTACCCATCCAGCCCTTTAAGAATGTTTCACACAAGCCAATAGGGAATTCGCGCACAGATTTTTAAAATCGTTGCAACTGTAGCTACGGTTATGTAGCTCCTGTAAGCTAAAAGTTTTAATATTCCCATATGTCATGAAAATTGGTTCGTATTTTTTTTCAATTTCGTCTTTGTTCTTTATTAAGGACTATGTAGCTTCCATCCATTGATTATTGATAATGTCTGGATAGAGTTTCACGCTGCAAAATAACTAAAACAAACCGGCCAACTTTGATACTGCTACGTCTTACACATGCGCCACGTCATTGTGTTATTCTAATGTGCGTGTATTTTGCGGCCAACAGTTGGACGCAATTATTTTCGACGAACACATCATTGACTATCTATCTAGACATATTTATATCTTTGCTTCCATCAATTGAAAACTGTGACATATATTTATGGATTTTATCCTATAAATCCTTAGTCGTGTTGGTTCCTGTTAGCTCGCTTTGTGCTCCTATTTGTGGGTTTGCTCAGTTACCTCTACTTCATCTCTTAGATCTATTGCTAGTCTCTCTTCATTACCCATTAATCTACATTTTGTAATACAAAGTAACTCTTATC
This sequence comes from Tiliacea citrago, assembly GCA_963921375.1. Lineage (NCBI taxonomy): Eukaryota > Metazoa > Arthropoda > Insecta > Lepidoptera > Noctuidae > Tiliacea > Tiliacea citrago. Next base: position 7,494,708 of record OY992796.1, read on the forward strand.
ATTCTTAGAAGATGGAAGCCTAATAGTACCATATCATTCGTTTCAAAGGTACTCCTTTTAGCACAGTGTGTCCATGTTTAGTAGCAGAAATTTCCGGGGTTTGTTTCGTTATTCTCCCTGCATCGTCACATAAGCAAGCCTAGGTCACATTGCTGAGGCGATTTAGGGACGCTTTCCAAAAGGATTGCCCCATAGCTAGCGACACAAAGAGACGTATGGAACTCTTTGGAGTTAGTCTATCAGTAGGGGATTAGAAGTATCTTAAATGCGTGAATACTTATTTAGAAGATAAATGTTACTAGAATTTTACTTAGGTTTACTTACAAAAAATTATAAAAGAAACTGAAATAAGTAAGTTTTCTCTTTTTACTACCAATAGTTTTAGACGTAATGAATCCTTAGCAGAAGACATTATGCTGTGCTGACGCCCTTTTGGCATTATATTCATTGTTTTCTGTTTTTTTATCGTTTTAAGGTGTATTTTTTGCTGTAATGCCAATAAACGCATTTTTCTTTCTTTCTATGAAGTACAAGCTGTTTTAATAACTACTCGATGATCTTTGTGCTTTTGGTACTTAACTTTCTCTGTTGCAAATAACGAGACTAACAGTAGCTTAGAAACATGAACATTTGTTTAATTTTCTATGTTGTTTGCATCTTCGCATTACATACAGTTTTTAAGTAATTAAGTCCAAATATCTCAACTCCAAACTATCGTATCTCAAATCTTACACGTCCTAATAACTTCAATAGCCCAACACTTATAGGGCACTTTCATATCATTAATAACTTCATGCTACTTTGTTCTTAGTGATAATATCTATACAGAAACGATTTCTTTGTACTCTCTAATTACACAAAGTAGTGTATTTTAATTATATGAAAGGGTGCAGAAAACTGGCGTTGCTTGAGGCGTAGTAAGTGCCACTGAGATAGCTTTGGACTTAGAACTTTTAAGGGGATTGGGTTCTTTGTTGTAGATTCTTAGTTTCGATCATTATTCAGTGTGAAATTTTGAAAAGATGCTATTTTATCACTGATCTTTTATTTAAGAAATAAGTATGTATTTAATTTTGCCCCATTTATCACTTTATTTAATTGATTAAGTTAGCAGTTGATTCAAATCGCTGCTACAGTTTATTACAATGAAAAACTATGGCATTACTACCTAATAACATAACATCAAGCCTTGTTTCCCCGAAGGGATGGGCACAGGTGTACCTATAGTACACCCAAATTTCGCCAGTTATGTTTAAGTCCCATTTAATAGGGGGCGAGTCTATTGCCATCAACCGGGCACAAATCCAGACTCCGGGCTGCTACTGAGAAATTCCAGATAGAAAAACCCAATAACACTTTGTCTGATCTGGGAATCGAACTCAGGACCTCAAGCTCAACAGTAACGCTTGCAACCACTAGACCAACGAGGATGGAGGAGGAGAGAGGAGGAACGAGGAACGGTGACTATCTAATAAAAGTCTAAATTCAAATCGTTACGATTTTGAACTTAATATTGTATTTGTTTCGTCTTTGCTACAAAGCTAGGTTTCTGAAAAGTTGAAAACGTTCTGATAACATTGGGAACAGTAAGATTTCCCTCAGAAATATTACAAAGTACTTTTAAATCATCATCATATCAGCCTAAAATATTCCCACTGCTGGGACACAGGTCTCCTCCCGGGTAGAAAGAGTGGGCCGTAATCCACCACGCGTTGGTATATGTCACATGTCTTCGAATTTTTGGTTCTAAGACATGCCGGTTTCCTCACGATGTTTTCCTTCACAGTTTTGAGAGCAGAGGTGATGAAATAGTTTACACAAAGTAAAGCGCCTATTTGGGTTCGAACCTACGACCTACAACTCGTAAGTCAAGGCCGTTAGCACTGGGCCACCACTGCTACGACTACTTTTAAATCCCACCTACTATGTAGTTAATTAGGTTCCGTGTGGTGCCGGACGTAAAGAATAGCACCACCCTATTTCTTCCCGTGGGTGTCGTAAAAGGCGACTAAGGGACTTACTAGAGAATGGGCAGCAGCGTTCTCTATGCATTTTAACACCATACTGCGATCGCCAACCCGCCTGCCAAGCGTGGCGATTATGGCAACCCGCCCCCCCTTTTTGGGGGAAGCTTATGTCCAGCAGTGGACGTCTTTCGGCTGAAATGACGTTGAATGTAATTCATTAGTTTCTTCTTCACAAAGACAACATTTGCATCCCGTCTGTCGCCATCTCCAACTCATAACGCATTTTTACACCACAATTAAACCCCCTCTATAATTTGACCAACGTCTCTAGTCTACAGGGTGTCACTATAAACTTCTTGTGATTAGTACTCGCCGCTTAATAATCGTCTTGGCAATATTTATTGCTTTGGCACGCTAATTATCAAGGAATTTTGATACTGAGTTATCGGTCTACTACAGGCTGGTAAGTCGTTAATTATATTTAATTTTAATACTGCTATAATTGATCCGTGAATGATAGTTTGGAAATCTTATGGCGAAGTTTAACTGGAACATGGTAAGAGTTGGTCAATTAAAGGATTTTTGCAATTAAGTGGCGCTAGTTGGTGTTTGTTTAATTAGTGGGTAATTTTTCTTGAAGTGTTTGGATTTCTCTTACGACTCTCTTGAGGAGCTTGTGGATAAGTTATAACAGCCGCACGGGTCGATCGATCAGGTTAAGCTGCGCTTGCCGCGGTTGGTCTGTAGATGGGTGACCATCGTCATTCGTAGATCTTTAACAGTCGTTACGGGTCGTCAGAAACCCGAAAGTCTGACAACCAGTTTTACCAAGGGGCATCGTATTACCCAGTTACTGGTTTGTGGAGGTCAGATAGGCAGTCGCTCCATGTAAAATACTGGCATTCAGCTGCATCCAGTTAGACTGGACCGAACCCAACATAGTTGGGAAAAGGGTCAGCAGATGATGGTGATGATGATGCTTTGTCTTAGACTGTCTTGTTGCAAACATGGTAAATCTATGGTCTGAACTAAGTTCTAAGGAAGATGGAGTAACCTTCGAAGTCGCTAGTTAAATCCTAGTTGTCAAGTCAAACTTCCTTTTTGAATCAAGAATTCTATTCTTAAATGTTATTGTCTTAATTTTTAGAAACATAAATAAGGTGTAAGGAAACGTGTTTTTTTTTTTTTTTGCTAAGTTCTAGACAATTCTGTAAGTATTGAATAGAACAGAAAAATGTCAGACCTGCTTGATATTCTTTTTGACGAAATGTGACATAAATTATGCTAAACGCATAAGTAACAAGCGCAGGAAGTAGGATTCATTCAATACTTGGTATTCATTTAAAGACTATGACAGGGTCGTGTTTAGAGACTCCTTCGACATAGTTATTTTTGTGGGAGTATGTAAAAGAAGATAAAAGTAGGTAAGGATGTGAACAACAGAAGACTTGAAAAAATCACGTAAGAAGACGTATACCTACATAGAAATAGGTGACAATAGGTCGACGAAGACAATGTGCAAGGGCGAAAATGGAGAGAGGAAGAAGCAAAAGTTTTTCTTACCGAAACCATTCGTCGCTAGCGAGTTAAAGCTCACGTACCCTCAAACCCGATCCCCTTTATTTTTATTTTACACAGAAATTTAATTTCCTGCACTCACGTGTCACGAGCCTCAAAAACTATTGCGCATCGCTCAACCGGTAATACAAAGCAATCTAAATTGGAAAATAGGCAATGCGCAGTGTGTGCTTACCAAAAACGACCATGCTGAATGCGACGCGATTAAAAAAAGAAGTCTGATGCCGATCGCGCCGCGGGAGGGGTGTGGGAACCCCGTTTTCCCCCCTTTTTTCCTATTTTTTCCTTTTTTTTCGGGGAGTGGGTGACGCGGGTGCATGCGCCCGGCACCCACCTTTGTTTCGCATAAACAAATTAATTTCGGACGGTGTTTTTGATGGTTAATATGTTCGAAAATTGGGATTTTTTTCGTGTGAGACCAATCGGGTGAAAAGAAAACTTTGGGTGGGGCATTATTAAATTACAGGCGGCCATGATGTGATCATACTGCGCTTGTTCTAGGCCTTTTCAAGACAAAAAAATATTCATGTCAATAATGTAAACTTTAAAAAGTTTTTTAAAGTTCGCGCTTAAACTTATTGCAAGTCGTAAGTTAGCTATGAAGGATATAAATACCACTGAAAGTATAGGTAACACCAAAGAAGCCATGTCAAAATAATTTCAATAGAAAGACAGCATTGTTACAAACTGAAGTTTGTTCACGAAAAGTAGCGACCAAGCCAAGAACTTCACAAAAACTTCGTTAGCTAAAGAACCTGACTCGCACAGAGGTATGATCGAGATGTAAGTACACAAGTCCTTGTCTGTATATGTAGGTACCATAAACGCCGCGACCTATTTAGCGGCCCAACAATTGACGCAGATGGAATCAGGTGATAATCAGCCACTTCAGACACACGTTGCGCGTACCGGGGAGGCCGCTTCCCCGCACCCACTCATTAAGGGGGGTGGTGGCGAGGACAATGCATGTTTGTACTGCTTTTTGCCCATTTTTTTCATTATTTCATTTCATTTCGCCCACCGCCCCACACGTCCGCGCTCGCGATTGTGCGCCTCCGCTTTTTTATAATTCGTTACCTTTTTTATCGGTCGCTCCATTTTCAGAGGATGGGTGGAGAGCGGGTGGTAACAGACGAGCGGGCAAAACGCTGCGTTTTAAACGCTGATATTAAAAAAAATATCAAAGTCAATCAAGACATTCCAGGCATCATAATCCTAATGGCGGTATATCCGAATTGATAATTGAGCGAGGAAGTGATTAAGTTTTATGTTTTTTCTAACGATCTTATTACACGTAAGTATTTAAAAATTTTCACCATAACATGGAATTCGAGGTTAACTTTTTATTACAAAAAACTGATATTAAAATTAAAATATTTCACACAATTTCTGGTTCTAAAACAATTTCACAGTCGTTTTATTTAAATAATAATCGAATTGAATACTCAAACACAATTATTAATTAGTAATCGGCTGTCAGAAATTTTTGTTAACGAACGTTTATGATTCACGGTTTCAATTATGTAAATCGGAGATTAGTTTTATTTTCCTTTAATTTTTTTACGAGTGTGCAATTCGACATTCTTTATCTACCCCACTTCCGATCCTAGTACCCAATTATAAAGTCTTATTTCCAATGGCAAGAATTTTCTCCGGATTTATTTTGAGCGTTTATCTCGTCGTTGCTAACCGCCCGTCTGTTCCCTTGGTTTCATATATCAGATAGCCACTCGATCTAAGTTGTGCATTACTCATATTGTTAATAGGTTCTTTGTTGGGTGCGATAGGTGAAGGGTATTGTTTCTGGCCAGTATCTGAGTTGCGATGGGAGATGTCCTATTGCTGAATAAATTGATGATTGCAACACTTTTATTTTTGTTTAATAGACTTTGCAATTTATCTCTTTTGTGTTGTACTTGTAATAGAATGGTTGTGGTGTGCGGAGTTGTTTTGACATTGTATATCTTTTGATGTTTAGCTAGTTAGTTCTTGTAGTAGTAGGTTTAAGATTTAATTTTTTCGCAATGCAAAGTATGTTTGAATATGTTGTTACTTTGTAAGTTAGTTCAATTTTCGGGAACTTTAAAAATATGATCAATATGATAAAACATGTATAGGACGAACTAAAAGCTATGCTAATCTGTTTTATCAGAAACATTAAATAAAAATGAAAATTGTAAATAAATACAGGATTAGAACCGACCATTAAGCAGTGTTTCCATTAATTTTAATGCGGACCGCCAACATTACGGAACAAAAGGCATTAGAGACTCCTAAATATTATACACCATGTTCAATAATAAAAACCATCGCACGTGATTTCAAATAAACGATTCCCAAATGTAACTTCATAATTTAACTCAACTCACTAACACACCGTTATAGCAAATTTAATTAAAAAACCGATGATACAAAACGCGATATCCTGAACAGTTACTCCAGCAAACATGATCAAAAAACAATTAGAAATAAGCATTAAAAAAAATACAATAGAGACACTCCACTCGTTCCGCTGTTCGAATTTATAAGTGTATTGAAAAAAAAAATATTGAAACTGGTTGTAATGTACGTGATTTCGCATTTTAATTCGTCTGTAATGTTGGGACATCTCCCTTTTTAAATGTTTATTGCGTATTTTTTTTTCTTCGCGCATTATTAAGCGCGAGGGCGCACGTACGCGTGCATATCTACGCGCACTTTGCATCAGATCTCATAGGCGTAAGATATAACATTAAACTTAATACTATTGTACTATTTGATCGATGCGTGGCAGTCGTAAACTGTTTTGAATATTCATACGTAGTTAATTGGATTTCTGTTATTAAAATCGTAAAAGTTGTGTAAATTAACTTTGCTCGTGTTTTAGCACCCAGGTCTCATACACAATCTCTTGCTAGAGCAGACACACTCTCGCTGGCTAGAGCAGTGGTGACTGCTCGATATCCCATGTTAAGCTGCGCTTTTCGTGGCCAGTTTCTTGAGTAGGAGGCAATTCGTCATATATTATATTGACACATTTCTATTCACTGGTGGTCGAAGATCACGTGGAACCAATGCTTCTGGTAAGGTTAAATGACAGCCCAGACCTCAGGCACATATTGTAAAAGTTATTCAAACGTAACTAGTTAGGTGGCAATTCGTCGGCGATTGTATATCACGTGAGGCCAATGCTTCTGATAAGGTTAAATGCTAGTCCATACAGCGGAAGAGTTATCCAAAATTTTCTTAGTCAAATCGAGAAAGCGACCATGCAGAAGTTTAAGGTGCTAAGTATGGTTTAAGGCTTAAACCATAATTAGCACCTTCAGTTTTAATTTTCCTTGAAAGAAAATTTTGGTTAAATTTTCCGTTGTATGGGCTGGCATTAAACCGAAATAAAACAGAATTAATTAAAAAGCCTAAACTTTAAGGTTTTAATTAATTATGTTTTATTTCTGCCACATTCAGAATTTTTCCTTAGCTTTTTGAACATAGGAGACTCCCAGCTAAGTAGTTTCGTACCACAGGAATGGGTACTTGGTTCTCAATGGGATCATTTATTCTATTTTTTTTTTTGAAATCCATAGGATATCTTTGAAAGTAATTTGTCCTACAACTAAGTTGGATTAAAATAATAAGTAGGTACATATTATGGAAAATGTATAAATATTCAGTCCTATTTATTGAGTTCGGAAGACAACTCTAGAACAGTTGGATGAAGGAAACAATTGACAATTGATTGTTTAAAGTACGAAGAAATAAACAAGACTTGTGTGTAAGCACAGAGTAAATACTCATAAACATTAAATCGATTGCATTTTATAAGACCACGACTTAACTGCTTATACAGCTTATTAAACATTTTATTGTCACTCACTTCAATAGGCATACAAATCAATAACTAACGATAAATTATAATTGAAGCAGTTAACGAAAACTTCCGTGAATTCCTCAGACTTGGTACAATTTTAAAAGTAATTTTTAAACATAATTGTGACATATTAAACAAGAACCAGCGTAAAGGGTGAGCCCATGTCTACTGGTACTAGTATACTATAGGTAGGTATTTATATATTTTTTGCTTTTATATATTTTTTTAATATAATAGAAAAGTAATAAAAAAAATGTAAAGTTACATGCCTCAGTCCCAATCAAACCGACACAAATACGGAAAAATTCATCCTGATACATTCTTATAGTATCAATCGATAGGGTCAATCATAACAGTGAATTTGAATACGACCAAATCTCTCTAATCACATAGCATCTTAAAATTAAGGAATATCATATACATTCACAAGCCAGCCACTTTATCCAATTAATTTACGTTAAAACCACAATCGAATAGCATTTAAAGTTCAAATAATAACACGAACAGATGCCTTAGCAACAGCATTCCATAATTAAAACCAAATTCGTGCATTAGACGCCCAGAATCATGTGCTAATTGCACAGGGCTACCAACAGTCGCGACGCGAGCCTGACAAACGACTTTGATCAATCACGTCCGTCCTCCGTGGTAGCCCTGGCCGCGGCTGCGACGCCGAGATTTATATTTGTAGCAACCCTAGCTCCGGAGGCGCTACACCGTATTTACCGCTGTCAATATTAATTTTGATGCAATTTTGAACTTTATACCTTTTATTATAACGTTTTGTTTCGTTTCTGCTGGATGGTGGGATCTTTTGCAAAGTTTCTGGATAACCATTTGGTGAGAATCCGATGGGTTTATGCTTAGGATATTATTTTATGACGTGAGAAGTGCTCCATAATCTAATGTTGTTTGTTGAGATTATGGTCGGAAAAAGAAACATTTCACTTGCTTACTCGGTAAGGAGTTGAAAGGTTTTAGAGAGTTTAATATAAAAATTTCAAGCCCTTCTAGGGCTAAGCCTAAAACCATGTTGTAGGAATCTTTGAAAGGTTCCGATATTATGATCGTTTCATATCCGATTTTGTTTTCAATACGATTCTTCTTTTTATTTATTTTTATTTTTCTTACACTTATCATGAGTGCATTTTCACTGTGGCTAGCACCTTAATCCTTTTCATATGACGCGACAGCTTTATTTGAATTCATTTGCATTAGCGTTCTGTTCCTTTTTCAAATTTTCTTTTGTTTTGACATCTCCCGACCTATATTATTGACTTTGGAAAAACGAATCACAGATGCGGCGGGGGAGGCAAGATGAGGAAGAAACGCATCGAAGAAGTGTTTTCGATGCGTTTTGGGAATTATCCTGTTGTGGTAATCCTAATCTGATGGACTGGCCACCTGAGGTAGAACGAATGCGAAAAACTTGGGTATTGAAACCTATGTCCAGAGGTCTGCTTTGATTGGTCGATTCAAGTTTATATTTATCGGTAAATATGTTTTAGAATTTTCTGCAATATAATGATAGTCGATTAAAAAGTGCCTGATTCTGGTAGCTTTTCCAATGCATTTAACATATTGTTTATTGTAAAGTAAACTAATATTTGACATACAAAATAGCATTACACCAGGTCAATAATACTGATAAACTAGCCCCAAAAAATAAGGAACTGTAACATAAACAACATGACTTCCCAAACTCGGAACACCCTCATAACTTATTTAATCAGGCGCAACTTATTTCCATAGTAATACATTTTACCTTGGGTAAGCGACAAAATTTAAAACCGCATAATGATACCGAAAAAACGGTCTCAACGTTTTCACTATAACTTTTGTAATTTACAAGCCAATTAAAATAAAAAATGGGATGCACCCCACAGCCACCCCTTTAATTATGATTTTTTGCATTTTTTAATGATAATAAATTCGCTTGACTGCAGTGCCGTCCGTTGTTCTACGTGAGACGTGTATTATTTTGTGTCTTATTATATTTTTTGTAAATTTATTGATGAGGTTACTTAAGTTTGGTCTTTAAGTAGGTACTTAATATGATAATGATTTGATTTAGACTTAGTTCGCACTTAGATTTAGAAAGACGCAAACTTTACGTTAAAGTCTCAGTCACAAGGATGATAACTCGATAAAAACTATACATGAGTAGTCTGTAGATAAATCGGAGAAATATCATGTTTATTATCAATCGTATAGACAAGTTTCCGACTCAAATAGTGAGTCTGACCTCCGGCGGCGGTGAGAGGTCAGCGTAAAATGGTGCATAAAGGACAGACCAAGCGTCCCAAGGAACGAAGGACCATTTTTTGTTTGATGCGGACCTTGGCAATGAGCCGAGAAAACTTAAGAATGGAGAAGATAGAACTATAGAAGATGATGTAGAGAATGCTAAGTTTTAATACTTTCCTATGAAGATCGTTTAAGGAAATAAATTCGTGGTACTTTCTTGATGTTTACATGTTAAACAAAATAGGTCCGTGGCTAATGAAGATAAGAAAGAGGTGCTTAGATTGAACGAGCTCTAAATTAAAATGAAATTGAGAGTGTAAATAGAGTAAACGGACCTAAAGATCAAATTCAAATACTTGATGTTTTCTTAACAAGCACTCCCCAACCTGTTGCGAATTTATTAAAACATTTTGATAAAAGCGACATGGAATATTCGTGTGTGCCATCAAATCATACGAATGATTAATTACGTCGACCCAGTGTTAGTGTGTTAAATATGCAGTCGTTATTTTTTTTATCGGGTTGGGACATTTTGTAAGTGCTTGTTTTAGTTATGTTTGGGTAGATGTCATTGTAATTCCATTTTTGCACACAGTAAAAAAAAATCATGCGTGAGCAGACCATGCAAACTTTATAAATATGGATGATTTCAAAATTGTGGCGAATTGATGTACTAAAAAAATATTAATTGAGGCTAAAACAACTTATGATGCACTCGGCGTACCTGCTCAAAGGAAGTAGATACAAATTGAACGGCAACCGACGTGGCCGCGAGCGTACCTCACAAAAAGCCGAATGGTTCATGAAAAAACTACACGCAGTCAATATTTGATGAGAGCCAATTTAAATGTTCGTCCACTTGTAGACATCGCATAGTTCGATTCTGGTGAGCACGGGCTCCGAGCTCGGCCCATGTGTGGGGGCGCCGCGCCCCCGTCGATTTCCCGAAAAAAAGAAAAAGAAAGAAAAAAATAAAAATGGCGTGCGCGGCCGCGTCTGTGTGCGTGAAAAAAATGCAGATATAATGCAAGTAATAATAATAATAATAGGCGATCGGCGGCCGCGCGCGCCACCCCCTCACCACCCAATTTTCATTCAAATGTGCTCGACGATTTTTTTAAACTATTTTTTTCACCGCCAATATTTTTTCGGGATTTTCCATTAGCAATGCGACTGTCCGAATAGTTCGTGTTGTCCGGTGAATAAGTGCTTTGTCCGGTCTTTTTGTGCAATGCTCACTTAGATAGTAGATTTCATTAAAAGTTTAAACAGAGCAAGCAGTCTCAGTGTTATTGTTTCATAACACACATTAGTTTTAATGCAGTTCGAGCTCATTGTGACGAGACTAGGACAGTATTGAGGGTTTGCACCAGTTGGCGCCACTTTGACAAGAGGTCTTCCATTTCGACAATGAATTTAGAACATATGAAGACGCTCATCATTCGTTCATAATTCAGTCACGACTAAAGAAAATATAGGCGCTTTGCCACTTTTGACAGGTGCGCGGACCTGACGTCTTAGTGCTGCCACCTAGTGAACATCATTTCAGAAAACCTTCATGAAACTGAATCCACAAAATTGTACTACGTAACTTTGAGATCTGACGTCATTCATCTATGTTTAGCTAAGCGTCAACAATACAGGGTGGAAAGGACATCGACGCGAAACCTGTTACCATGGATTCAGTACATCATACTTGACCCCCGTGCAATGAATATTAACGCAGGGGGTCCAAGAATGATGTACTGAATCCATGGTAACAGGATGCGCGTCGATGTCCCTTTCACCCTGTATATAGGGTAATAAGATCCAAGAAAACAACAAACACTCTTAAGACGTAGTACTACTACTACATATTCGTCTTCCCAAAGTTCGGAGAAGTCATGCGAAGTAAACATACAAGAGTCGACAAAGTTAGTAGGAAAGATTACTAGCGTACACACTGTCTTCCCGTACTTGAATGAAAATAAAAGTCATTCTAGCTACCGGCGTTTAGCCCGGCGGCTGAACTACCATTAACAGCTTTACAATAATGTTAATAGAGCTCACTTTTGATAAAAAGCCAATAATGTGGTTCCGCTAAGTCCACGTGTACTGGTTAAAAGTTACCAATGGAGTTTTGTTCAAAATTCGTTACATACAAAATATACAGCGTGTCCACATTTCGACATGTGCGATTATTAATTTCGCACGAACAGAGAGTAAAAATTAAAAATTATACAGTACACCCGAAACGGAATAGAAAAGTAAAAGCGTGCGTTTCCACGACACGACGACGCGACGGACGCCGCGTACGACATGACATTCAATTTAAACTCGGACGGAGCACGCGTTCAATAATTAACATAATGTACTTTTTCTCCGTTTTTTCACTTCCCGTTTGACACTCCATCACTCATGGAAATTCCATTTTCAATGCTGCTATATGAGGGGTGGGGCGAGAGGGGTGGTCTTTGCATCCGCGCAATGGACATGGCGGTTTTGGGGGAGAGAGGGGTGGACGAAAAAAAGATTGTTAAAAAGGCTGGCCCCGCCGCGGCGGTGTGTGAGTGCGTGTGGGTAAAAAAGCGCTCACTAATCGATACTATAGATTCTGAAGCAAGTAGGTTGCGGCAGTGCGGAGCAGATTGGTCGGCGTCGAATCGCATGGCAATTTTTTCGTGGGGCACTAACGAAGCGACGAATGTTTAGTCTTTGCGAGGACCTTTTGAGCCAGGGGATGTCGTCGTCTTTTTGGTGAGCCGAGCGGCCACTTGAGGATCGAGCGCGTTTATTCGCACTCAACTTTGTCCGCGTTTTCAATTTAAAGGCCACGTGTTAGTTAAGTAGCAGTGGTGAGCTTGACAGCTTTATTTTTTGGAGTCCAGAGTGGAACTTGGAGCTGTCGGAATGAAAATAAATTAGCGAGACATTTTGGATTTGGACATGGATTTTGCTTTAATATGGGTTAAAGCAACAGTTTTCTCATATTAACTCATTTAATACTTGTCCTTAATGAAGTACAAAGTACAACAATGCCTCCACTTTGCCTTAATCTTATATCCTAACAAACCACGTGCTAAAATCAGGACTCACCTTATTCTTGGGGTTGATGGGTTCTTACTGTGGCCTAACATTTCCCCCCCTACTCAAAGTACACAGTAAGAGAAAGGCTCAATTCTACGTTGTAAATTTTTCAAGTTATAATACAAAACATCTTCCTGTGTTAATTTATCTTTAGAGATCTCACTCCGCTTTATCGTAATCTTATATCGTACAGATATCTTTAGGTCCTTTTTTGGGTTGATGGGCTCATATTAATTAATGTCTTTTCAGTAGCCTTGCTAGGAGCTCTATTATTTCTCCTCCAAAAAGCAGGTAAGAAGTAGAACAGGAATGAATGCCCTAAATAACTTTAAATCATAATCATCTACCTAGTATTTTCCCAACAATATTGGGGTTAGCTTCTAGTCTAACTAGAAACATCCGGTTTTCATAATGTTATATATCCATAAATCTTGTTCTAAACGAAGTACAAAGTACCACAAGACTTCCACTTCGTCTTAATCTTATGTCTTACATAAAGCACGCGCATTAAAGAGGACTCACCTCATTCTTGAGGTTGATGGGCTCTTGCTGCGGCCGGGGCGGCGAGTGCCGTCTCACCTCCGCGCCCTCCAGCATATCAGCCTCGCATCCCGACTCGTCTGTGGACAAAATATTATTGTTTACACCAAAGATTGGACCAGAAATGACACGGCTTTTTCCTGTATGAGTTAATTAAGTTTATCCCTTACGTTCCATATTGCATTTACCGCTAAGAAACCTTTTTATTCTATTACCAATCTAAATTTAATCATCTGAGTTGCTAATCAAGGGAAAACCAGCCAAAATTTTAATCACACAGTTTTTCACCAACCGTATTTCTAACCACGTCAACCCTCAAACACTTCCATATCAGAATACCACTTCACTACTTACAAAACACAAAAAATCACAAAGTACTATCAACATTTTCTAACCCTAAAAAGCTGCTAACCTTCTAAAAACTCTCTCCAGACATAGTAAACACGACCTACACCAATCGCACGACACAAATAGGTCAAGACACGTGGTCCCGTCTCCTTTGTTCCCTCTTTCGCTCGAATTCCATGTGTTTATACGAATATCGGCTTTACGATACAGGCAACAAGGTGCTGTTTAGGATGTGTTGCTAGGTAGGAAGAAGAAAAAGTGTATCAGCTGTTTGGAATCGCGAGTCAATTGAAGGACGGATTATTATGGCGTTGGTAAGAACGGTTTGTTTGTTGCTTTAGGGTTATCGCGTTCTTTTTTAAATTGTTTGCTGGTTTTAGGAGTGAAAATGTTGATTTTTAGGAATGAATTTTAGAAAGAGTATGAATATTGATTCAAAAGTAGTTTTATCAAGACTAAGATTATGCATATCATCAATATTTAGTGCCAGTTTAAAAAAAACATTGACTCAGCACCCTAATTGCGTAACACAGTTTGAATCTGAATCGGAATGATTTTGAAGTATATTGCTAATCCATTGTTTCCTAAGTTAGAAAAATATGTCTGCTCAAAAACGTAAATAACGCAATGAATGTTGTTGAACTGTCAAATTGAAACCGATTCCTACTGATAGTGTGTTACGCAATTAGCCCGCTGTTCTATTTTTGAATTAGTGACGTTACCAACTGTCAAACTTTGACATATCAGCGTGAATATACAATTTGACGAATTATTATTTATTGTTTTATATTACTTAAGAAACTTTAATTATCTTTAACTGTGTTTACATATCGTTTTCTACTTATTTATGACAAGAGACCTAAACAGGACTGAATTCCTAACACAAGCTATGTTGATCCTGTATCTTATGAGTATAATACTGTGTGCAGAGGTAACGTAGTACCGATTATGTACAAGCGGCTTTAGAGGTGGGTAACTAGTAATGTACCAATACCGGTCTACAAATCCTTTTTATAGTGTCTAGTAAGTAAATTAGACTTGTAAATAGGTACTTTAATAATATCTAGTAGTCGCCCACTGGTCGAAATTCAACCCCTCTACTTAAAATTTATCTAGTAGTTACTAATTCCATGCTATTAAAAGTACTTACTTATTCCATGCTCAAACTGTCACTTCTGTCACCTATCTATCTTCAAGTCATGAGGCCCTGGTACCGTGTGTCTGTCAAACGCATGGTATTGTGTGTAATGCTTTTTATTAATTTAATTTATTTCTAGTGCATATTAATTATATAAAAATACATATGAACTTTAACTGTGCCAAATTTTATTTCTTCCGCGTTATTTTCTTAAAAAGGTGTATTTACAAAGTTTTCGCTTCACTTCATTATATTTGGGGTGTCACATAACTATGTGAGAGAACTCCCCTAGCGACTGCTAAGCTAAGCTGCTAAGGAATATCTCTTCGAGCTTCGGAACCAAAAGGTTGTCTTAAAGAAGTCTAAAGTCTATACCGATATTATATTGAGTACCTAATCAAATAGTTTGTTAAATAAACTGCTATAAAGCAAGTTTGTATGTGTGCAAGAATATAAATACAGAAATACTCGTACTGAAAAGGCGTTTGATTACATATCAGTTATTATTCCGACGTGTTTTATGATGAAAACATAAAAAATAAAATATTATGTGTATAATATGGAACGCCCCCCAGCTCGACCTTAAGAAGGTGGCCGGGTCAGACTGGATGTGGAAGGCGTAGGACAGGGTATTGCGGCGCAGCCTGGGAGAGGCCTATGTCCAGCAGTGGACTGCGATAGGCTGAGTTGATTGATATAATATGTATTCTAATTTCGCCTTAAAAGTTGCTAAATAGCTGGACAATATTTGAAAGAAAACAAAATTAAGAATAGTGCTAAAATTAATAAATTAGCAGAAGCGGCAATAATACCTGGAATGATCCAAGTAAATGTTTATGAAAGTTCATACATACGCCGTATTAGCCAGCAGAAGCTCTGATACTTGGAAATGCATTAGAGAACGATGAACAAATATCATTGAAGCAGTGAACTATAGATTCTGAGTAGTGAATAATAGAATTGGTATGTGTAATACTGATTACGCTGGGGTGAATAGTTTGGTTCTACTTATATCTTCTCATTTTATCCTCTATTCTCTCTCAAGCACCAGAGATGGACAAGCAAGAATAGTAAACTAAGTAGCTTTAAGATTGTTTTGTTGTTAATTTTAAATTTAATCAATATCTTCTCAAGTTTTACTACTAATAAGAGTAATATGACAAAATATTTTCCATATGTGTTTAAATTGTCGAATAATATTATCATCAAGCAAATACACTTCATAGTTACTGTACACATAGCAAGGGTTAGAGCTTCCGAAAACAGAAATAAAAGTACCATGTAAGAATTAGAAGTTACATGAAGTCATCAGTAAAAATCAAGTTATGTGCCTATGAAAATAATATTGTATAAAGGTGACAGATCTAACAATTTCATTCTTAAGCATTACTATAAATCTAACCCATTGTCTGTGTTGTGTTCTACCACTTCAATCCCCTCATCCATTCACAAACCAGGAATAGAATATAGATACAAAAATGTTTACATCCCTCGCCTGTCGAACGCACGGCTAGTATTTAGTTAGCTTGTCGGTCACTGGTGCAGGTGTAACTATATCGAAACTACTTGTAAATATATCGTGGCAGACTGTGAGAGATGACGTAAGTACGAGTAGGATGCGTTCTGTGATTTATTTGGATTTATTAAGTTTTTTAAAGTGAAAAGATTTTGGGTAGGTGCGATTTGATGATTAGATTCCAAAATCATAGCGATCGGAATCGTCACTATATATAGTATTTGAATTCCAAAATACTTGAAACATGATGATGGTGTACTTACACGCAAATTAGGAAAAGTTATCAACCTGTTATGTGTATATTATATAGAACACAAAAAATTGAAGAAACAGGGTCTTCAAACTCTGTAGAAGTCTTTAATAAAGTAAAGGAGACGACTCAATTTTGGTATTTCAAAGCTGCAGTATTTGGACAGGAGAATATATTCAAGCCATAGAGGTTGTACAACGAGCGACGTCTAGGTGACGTCTACATAATCACGATGCAGTGTCCCATCCTTTTGCCGTACCAATTCCCTTAGCCCTCTTACGCGGGAAGTGAAAGGGTGGTCTTTACGTACGGCCGCATGGCGCACACAAGAAACCTTTGAACGTAAGTAATAAACTTACGCACAAAGCTAGGCTTTGGGCACTGGTCTAAGGTTGACAAGTCATGCCTAGGCTTACGACTACCACGAGTCCACTGCTTGATTAAGAAGTGATTTAACAAGATCCAAGAATTCCAGGATTATCAGATAGTTGAACGCTTCGAAGAATTTTTTAATTTTGAATTTGAATTAGAAGCGAGCTTTTATTATAATTTCCCCGTACTAAGTAATTAAACGTCAATTGTTACTTCTGCTTGTCTGGTGATATTTCTTTGATTACCAAATTAGAAATTGCAGCACATTTTTTTTTGAGACAAACGTTAACGGGCCTAAACGACGTTATAAACTAAGACAAGACCAATCATTGTTCCACAAATAGCTGGCCGAGGCTAAGCAACACAGACCGATGCCAAAACCTAGCAGCCGTCGAATATGATTGCTCCTAATGCGGCGGGCGAGGGAGGGGGTGAGGTTAGGCTGTAGGGTGTGTGGCGCGGGTGTGCGGGGAGGGGTGGGTTACTGCGTCGCGCCGTGTTCCTGACCGAGCAGTAAGTCTGGCTTAATCCTATCGGAAACGCGGGCCCCCATTGAAGATCGGCAAAGGCTCAACACGAGGTACTAAAACGACGACATGTCTGAAGATTTCGAATATGTTACGTGTCATCGGTAGCCGTTTGGGAACGATGTGTCGATGTTTGATATGAGTGTGGTCCAGGTGGTTTGGAAATATTTTGAAGCTGGTTGTTAAAAAATACTTTTACTACTTACTATCTTTGGTAATCTGCGTCTGCTTCTTTAAAATAAATAACAATCATCATAAAATACGTTTTCGGTTTTTTTTGTAAATACAATTACTTTAACTCTAACTCTAACGCTGAAGTAAGCTTTAGCCCCAGCAAAACTTAATCTAACATTGTTCTTCATTCTTAGCCCTCTCTAAACGTAAAACCGGAAACAACACACACCGTACATCAATATCAACCATCTACACAAAAAATGCTGGATCCTGAAACATTCCAGCATTTACACCCAAACTTAACTTCACAACAAGCAACCGTACGCACTCAAAACCTTAACCCGAAGCTGTCGACTTATCCCCCCATACACTCTCACGTATACCCGAGCTATGCATCTAGGCAGGCAGAGGGGGACATTACAAATTAATAGCACAAAGACCGGCCACAGATCGCCTCTGCGAAAATTTACAGGCAGCAGACACTTATAGCACTACACTATAAAGGCTAGCTTTACTAACTGTGCTGATATTAAGGCGATTTGTGATCTTCAAGTTTGTTCTTCATTTATTGAGGCTTTGCAAGTATGCTTTTGTTCAAAAGGCAGGAGTTCCAGATGAATTTCTCTCGTATCCTTTCGATGATGCTTGGTTTTTCTGCATGGGAGGAATATACATAGCTTGATCCTTAATTCCGTATATTTTAGGATTTGCTTTAGAACTAATACTAACCTTTACAGGCATGATACAGTCGTATGTTCCCAAAAGTGACACATCCTCTTTCATATAATTATATTTTACCACGCCTTATGAGAAGTCTTCTATTAACAGACACGTATAGCACTATACTATAAGGCTTTAATAACTGTGCTGGTTTAAGGCGATTTGTGATCTCCGTGTTTGTTCTTCATTTACTTAAGTTTCTGATAATTCCATATCATTCGCATGTTCAAGTATCCTTTGTTATAAATGTCCATTTATGACAAATTATGATTAAGTGGGTGACAGACACCATAATTGCTCATTGCACCGTTCTTCATTTTTTTAAAGTTTTTTTCAGGGTGGCTGATCAACAATTACTTCATTTTTTGTATGGGAATATATGCAGCATATAATGATCGATAGAAGTTTGTTTGTCATGTTCATCGTCATCCTTGACGAAAAAGCCCTCCTCTTCAAAAGCTTTTCGTAATAATAAGAACCCGTGCAAGCAATGCTTACGTATTGTGTAACTGAAAAGTGACTTTTTTATGAGTATCTAAATGTTTTAGGTGTTGGTTATGTACTTGTTTCAGATTTATTGACTTGAACCTAACACCGCATACGAAAAGAGATTGTTAGTAAGCACATAAAGCATAGCTTTGATCACCTGGCAATGTTTGATGAAGAATAGTAGTCAACACCCTTTAACAACAGGGATACAGGGAACGATATTGATAGAAGTTTTAAAACTTTAACCAGCATTTGATTCAGAAACGTATAATATATCAAGAGAAGACAATGACGCAAGAAGTTTTAAACACCTAGCAAGACATGCACATAAAAAAACAGGCACACATATATAATATATGATACTCACACATACACATTAATAGTTGAAGTCAAACAAGTAGGTATGCAACTCATTTAAGTGAAGATGACTTTACACAAGCTACCACTAGTTACGGTCGGTTACGGATGGTAGATTTTTAAATCGAGGTGTCATTTATACGTGTTACAAGCTGGGCGCAAGTTCTTGAATTATTGAGTATGGCTTGTTCCGTAGGGGACAAAATGACTCGGGGAAATGAAACTATTTTTGCAACATTATGAAGGATATTGTTCAATATTGTGACATTTTATTTTGATGGGTGAATGTGGGTGTCGTTTGTGCGTAGGGTGGATGTCAATTAGAATAAATATACCTTGGGAGATTTCTTTAATGATTTTTAAACTAAGCTTTTAAAATTTAATTTAAGCTGTGGTTTTTACGACGCATGATCTTCGATTAAAATTGAGAACAGGTGGAATCCATTATAAGATATCATTAGAGACTTTTGAAGAACAAGATTAAAATAACCACAAGAAAAGTAATAGTGATATGAGAAAGATATATTTAGTTGCACTTTCTTCTTCAAATAAATCATATCCCAAACAATAATGAAAAAAATGTATACATATATTGTCCTACTGCAGGGCAAAGGCTACTTCTTATACAGAGACAGCACAAGCATTGACCACTACACTTGCTCAAGATGATTTTGCAATTTCTGATTTAACTATTAGCCCAGGCTTCACACAATGTTTTTAGAAATTGATGTGAAGCAAAATACTAGTCTTCGTCAAAATCATCCGTTTAATATTAGAACCAAATCCATGCCCAAATTCACCATTTAAAACATTTCAAATCCTAGCTAGGCCCGTTTAATAATAGCTGAGCGACATAGAGTTACCATCCTCTACTGCAAGCGAAATCTGAACCGACATTTGACTACGTTATCCGTAGCATTAGCTTGCGATCTATTAATGTACTATTTGTTTTGCTTAAATCTTTAAAAGTAATTTTGATTTGAATTACTTATATTGGATTATCATTTTCATGATTATTAGCTTTTCTTGCTTGAGTTAGTGCCTTGTCTAAGGCCAAGACCAAAGTAACCAAGGACCAAGGACCAAGGACCTTATTGAGTTTCGAAAAATATTTACCTGTTCCAGAATTAGATTATTATAAAGCTCTGAAATAATTTTGGGCTTGTTATAGTTTTAGTTATTTCCCAATGCAAAAGGAATTGATAAGTTTTAGAACCCTGGAAATAATAATTCGTTTTCATCAACCAGAATTCCGTTGACATGGAACTGAAATCGAATACATGAAACCCGTTTTGTCGCGACTTTTTTATTCCGTTCCAATATCATTTGTGGAGGCTTTAACGACTGCCTCTCTACAAAAGTAAGCGGACAAATTGCTTCTAAAACAACAAAAGCCGACCGGAAAAATTCACAATCGTACCGAATCATTAATCTCAGAAACAAATGGAAATCGGCCGACATCTGCTATACTCGGCTCGAAAAAATGGCGGCCATAGTCGACAGTTGTCACGTTATTCTCGACGGGATTAATTAGAAATGCGATTAAAAGCAAACAAAACAGGGAATGGTGAACTTAAATTAATGAAAAATTACCACCCTCCGAGCACTCGTCAACTCTTTTTTTTTAACGGGGTCGCTCCCGCGCATTAAGCGGCTTTAATTTGAATTCGGAATTAGAATTACGCGCGCTTTATAATTATTGTTTTTTTTCGGCCAGTGACGGTTGATTTCTAATTCTAACGAGGGTTATTCGGAAAGTCACTTATGATTTTTTTTTTGTTTCGGTATGAATATGCGAAATTGGATTTTGTTTTACCCACTCTGAAATATTCAAACATAGGAACAGGTAACTTGTTATACCTGTACTTAGGTGAGGTAGAAATTATGAATTCTATTTTTTGCAGAAGTATTTCGTTGTATATTTGGAATGGACGGCCCTTGGCTCTATTTCTCAACAAGTAATAGCCCAGTCAAGTAGAGAGTTATACATTCTAGCTAGACTAAAGTGAACCTAATACGAGTAGTAAGTTCATATACGGATGTAATATTATAAACTTCTGCTCAATAAATACCTATGATCCTCTTCGAAGATGGACTAACACAAAGCAATCGGAATAACAAAGTAGGATCGGTAGGTTAGCCCGTAGCGACTTCAGTATTGGTGTTAATCTTTAGATATTGAACTTTCTCAATATCAAAATAGGAATTTCTATCTATTATTTAACTTAATTCCAGGATACAGGTTTTATTGGAACGAGACATAAGCTGCTGGTAAGAACTTTTCAAAATGTACAAAACTTTATGAAATTAGAATCACTCCGAGTCCAACCAATAAAAATTTACAAGAATTTTCTAAACCAAACCAAAATTAGGATGCGTTTCCTGAAACCAATTTTTCAAGAAATAAAGACGGTTCAGATAAATAATACAAACGAAAGTGTAAACAGAAACCGAAAGCAGACAAATCTATGGACTATAGGTATTCATCAAGAGAATTTGAGAATTCGTTTCTGTGATGCGCTAGGTCCCAATTCACAAACCTCAAATTAAATCCACAATGTACTCACGAAAATATTCTTTTGATACACATTCAAATTCAAATGTCACTTATATAAACTAATAAGGTAGCAGCTCTTTTACTTAAGTTTGACTTAAGATCGCAACATATACTTCAGTTAGTCAGTAGTCAGTAAGTCAAAACTTGTTAACAAAATACTATCGTGGGTTTAATCATTAAAGTTTAGATTTGTTAGAAGACTAATCAGTTGATCACACCTGCCAGCTGCAATAAACGAAATACTAATACAAAATGTCAATTATTCTCCATCTGTTGCTAGTTGTCAATTGATTCTGACATTATGATTAGTATCTAATGGTGGAAGCTCGATAGTTTCTAATATTTTCGCATTTTCATAGAATGTAGTATCATTGTGAATTATTACATTGTTCGATTGGTTTGTAATATGGATTAATGCATACTGAAAACGATTACTTAGAGTTTCGTTTTGAATGGAAATGAAGTCGTCATTATAGATATTCAACAGTTTGATAATTTGGATTCGTCCACAAGAGTGGGGAAAAATTCGCGTAAGCAACTACGAAAAGATCGAAACAAAATGGTTTTTTTACTAAACCGTTCTTCCCATTACACAAATTGTTATAAGGATGGGTACCAAAATCCTCTAATTCTTAAAACGTAGGTACATTTACTTTGACCAAAGGTGTTTTGTTGATGAAGGAAGGTACTGTATTGGTTGCAAAGCAATCTGATATCTATTTAAGGATTCTAAAAGTAGAAAATTACAGGCAGTTTTGAGAATCGAAAACTTTGTGTAACAACATAATTTGAACTGAAATCTCACAAAACCCCAAACAACAAATTCTAACAAGACAAAATGTAAAATGTCAAACAATAGCGTGAAGCCAACAATAATAAGGAAATAATAAGTGATCGGTGCTCACGCGGGAGGAATGATGCTGGAGTGCCATTGTCACGTTGAGAGGGACAAGGGCCCTCGGTGAGTACACACCTCCGGGTATGGGAGGTTTTGTGTAATTTTGTATTGCGTCTTATTACACGAGTGGAGATTTTTGAAGTAAGGAACTGACAGTGGAATTGGGGGTTAATCCAGAATTGGGAATTTAGAAAGCCAAATTTATATACATAAACAAGTTTCAAAAGACGTGGATATGTTGCATGCCTGTTAGTCTGTGCTAAAAAATCAATCTGCCTAGCCTTTTCCCAAATAAGTTGGGGTCGACTTCCAGTTTGACCGGATGCAGCTGAATACCAGTATTTTACATGGAATGACTGCCTATCTGAACCAGGGACCATTTTGGTTACCCATTGAAAGGGTTTTCGATAGGGTTTTTCTAAGCGGTTAATCAAAAACCCATACGATATGGGTAACCCTTTTGAACGGTTTAAATTAAATTTTGGATACTCGTTGAAAGGGTTTTTGATTACCACCCATACGGTGTGGCTTTAATGGCTTAAAATGTTGAATGGCTTAAATTACGCCATTCAAAATTACCCTCATCGTATGGGTTTTTGATTAACTGCTTAGAAAACCCCTATCGAAAACCCTTTCCATTCAAAGGGTTTCCGATAAGGTTTTTCTAAAATGGTAACCAAAATGGTCCCTGGGTAGACTAGAGATAGAATTGGTCATGCTCCGCGTGCTAGGCGGATATCGAAATAACATAATATTATGATATTTTCATGTCACTGGGTTTCAAGTAGGTATAAAACCCATTGAATGGGGTATCATGTAACCCTTTCACTGGGTTTCAAGTATAAAACCCATTCAATGGGTTACATCATGATAAAGGTAACCCTTTACCCCTTCGAAAGGCTTAACTCTTAACCGGGGTTGTACGGTCCCTGATTTGACCTCCACAACCCAGTTACTGGGTAACACGATACCCCTTGGTGAGACTGGCTGTCAGACTTTTAGGCTTCTAACAACCCGTAACGACTGTCAAAGATGTACGAATGACAACCGGGACCAACGGCTTAACGTGCTTTCCGAAGCACGGAGGGATCTCGATGTGTAATGGATGGTCACCCATCCACGAACCGACCGCGGCATGGTAACCTTAGATCGATCTGTGCCGCTGTTATTATTTAGTCTGTGCTAAATTAATATATTTTCTTTCTTTCAAAATTACTCGGTAACGTCTGAAATTGGATTTACCTACACTAGATGGATTTTGGCGAATTTAAACTTAAACAATGAAAAAAAAAAAACTGCTTAAGTTGTAATGTGACCAAAGACTTAGTTTTTATTAACTAACTACATTACAATAGGAACTTAGTTATGTAACTAGACTTAAAACTTTAAAAAGTCACCGACTGACATGTGTCAATATCATACTATGTAATGCCACCACGGAGTCCTCTTTATGATGAACCTCTTTCAATGAAATGGAATCAGTTTAATCGTTTATTTGTCGGGTTATTTAACTTTTCATACCGACATACCGATCATTTCGACGTTCATGGCTTGTGGGGGAGTGATTCCCACAGTTGCATTTTACATTTTACGCGGGAAGATGGGTCGCTGAATATTTTTATTTATGTTTTACTTGCAGGAGACTTTCAGGGGTTGAACTTTGTGATTTTTGGGGGAGACAGCATTAAAACGTTAATAAATGTCAACCTGAAAATTAACTCATTGAATTGAGTTAAACAAAAAATAACATATTATATCATTTTATAGACGAAATGTTTAGGGTTGCACAAGGATGTGTCAATGAGACCCTGCAAAACACGGTATTAGACTATCTTTCATCAAAACTTAAAAATCTACGTAATTAAAAGTGCAACAACCTAATTCTAACTTTCTGTTTTCAGATCAACATGGACATAGGCATGGAACTATAGAAGTATACTCACGGTTTTGATTGAAGTGGGTAAACAGAGCTGTAAGCATCCAGGTATCTTTTGAAGGATATGCACAATTGTACATGTTATATTTCGACTCTAAGACCCCGTTATATCCATGTCGATCTGGGAATGAAACAAAAACATGGATTGTAGCAGCTTCTTTTAGCCCAGTTTATGAAAACAATAAAAACTAAATACAGTTTACACAAAATATTTTTCCCAGGGAATGAGAAGAAATTACAAAACAAACTTCTTTGCATACATCCTTTTGCTTCGTCCACATTTATACTTAGTTTCTTTTTTGTCTTTCATTCCAGTTGCGAGGATTTCAAAGCACATGTATACGTTGGTGGATATCACCAATAAGTTCGGGCACCTACAACGTAAGTATTGCTGATAGGTATCGTTTTATCTACAGTCAAGGAAAATTATGGAACGGATTCTTAGCCAGGGACCATAATCTAATAAAAATTACAATAATTATGTGCTTTCGAGAATCCAAAATGCCCCGTTAACAATATAATATGCGAGTTATAGTACGTACAATAGAGGACAACAGACTGTAATCATTATTGAGGTAGGGTAGGTAATGCATTGCATTGTCTCGACAATGAATAGGATAAACTTATACTTAATGAGAAAATAGCAGAAAATACTTTAATTCTAGGCACAGAGTCTCCCAAACATAAGACAGCTCAACGACCTAAAGAAAAACAGACAAAAATCATAACTTAATCGCCTAGTCTTAGCAATAATAGTATAAAATGAAGCGTCGACAACTCCTTTGAACTAAATATTAATAGCGGCATAGAAACAGGGGTTTTATTGCGAACACATCACAAGAACAATCGTAATGGTCAAGGAAATGCAGTAAACGCGTAAAATTCCCTCTAATGTGTTATTTAGAGACGGCAAAGCGCGTAAATTCATGATGGCATTGTTATTAAGCACGGTGGCAGTCGCTAAGGAGTGTTAGAGTAAAACATTAACTAGTATTTTTGTTTGAAGTTACTTGGGGGCTTTTGGAAATTATGATTCGTGATTTTCTGCTAGATTAGGATAGTCAAAGTCTTGAAAATCGTCACTTTCTGTACCTGGGGGCCTACTCCGAGGTGTCGGCCGGACGTTTGGTCGTTGCTTCTTGTTGGGTCGTAGACCCTCTGGTTCTTGAAACATTTGACAACAAAATTATTTCCTGAGTATTGATAACTTCTTTTACGAGTAGTATGATTAAGTATGGCAATATTTCACAACTATTCATAGTATCGATAGGGTGGCAAAAGTTCTAACAGCAAACTTCATTGAGCAAAATAATGTTATTGCTTTTAAGCTCAAACAAAGCCCATGATTAAAACGCTTCATCATCATGATCAGCCTAATGAAATTTTCTGGACATAGGCCTCATAAATTTGAGAGGAATTGCTCTTCATTGAGCTCGATCTATCCTTAGTCCTTTTCATCCAGCCGCTTTGCGAAAATCATGTCTCCACCATGTCTCATAATTATGATAATTGACAACAGATAAGGAGTTTGCTAAAGATTGTCTATTTTATATTTTCGAAATCTGTTGAAAGAAAGAAAAAAAACTTTCTTTCTTTCATTCAATATCTTGACATATAACATATAGGTATTCATCAGGTCTTCCTAAACCAGGGATATTCCTACATTACCGCACCCACGGGTGGTCTTACCTCAGACCACACTACAACATAACCAATAGATTGATTGACCAAAGTTCGAAGAAAAAGAGGTGTTTATGCACTCTCGTCATGGACAATCAAAGTATTTGAGCACAAAGCACAATGGAATAATCTTCTATACTCCGTTGAAATGGTCTGTTTATTACACTCTGCGAGATTATGTGTTTTGCTATAATAAAGCTTCCTGTTTAGAATGCAAACGAGATTAGGGATGAGCTGTAAAAAGTTTGAGCTGCGGTGACAATGATGTTAGATGTTTTGTAGACGGGTTCCAGTTGTTTAATGGTTTATATGTTGGTTGGTTTAATTGATAAGTTGGTTTTGTAAACTACTGTCTAGCAAAATCGACTATTGTTAGAACTAGGAAGTTTTTACGTAATTTCTACGTTTAATTTTCCGATACGTTTTTGATATAGCTTTATTGGAAGACTATAATTTGAAAAGGGACTATATGAAAATTATCGCCGATGTAAACATTAAAAATTGTCTATGGAAAATATATTTTTAGTCTACTACTATTTTCATTGACCAATTACTCCAATAGAGCCAAGATCAAACGGATGCTGTATACGGATATTGAGTTAACGTCGTACTGAGGGTGACATAATTATTAGTTAGGTACCCTATTTTGTGCCCACCGAAGTTGTATTTATTTTATAAGCACGGGAACACAGTATTTTCAAAATCATCTCACACGCATAAACTTTGCAGTGAGTGTATTGCTGACAACGCTTATTATCTGAGTTTTCAACAAAACCAGGAATCGACAGTAGGGACTATCGATTCCTGGTTTTATTGAAAACAAAAAATTGATGAAAATGCAAATTATTAGCTTTTACTATCTAGTAATTAAAGTAGCCTCCACGATTAGCTATACTGCCAAGAGAGAAGAAGAACTAAGACCCTCATGGCTAGGACTACTGGGTCCTAGTCGTTTTGCTTCCACAGTAGTCAATCTACTAGACTATGTGGGTTATTGTTTATTTTTCTTTTTTTTTCAGTTAGTTTTATCATGGTCTGGCAGTTTGAGTAATTTATGCGGCCTACCCAAATGTCCTTTTTTGGTATTATTCGTTGAATCGTTGAGCTCCTTAAGTTTGAGTTGAGCTGCACGACTACTGACAAATGCGTGGGCACCAATCTACATGGTCTTCACATGATCTGACCAAGATTATGTCTGGTCTTTAAAAGAGACTGTGACCTCTGAGTTTGTTTCGGCCTTTCTTCTCCGAGTAGTCGGATACGAAACGCCGACCTCCTGTAGTTTTTTTTTTAATATGATTGACGTGTAAAAGTGTTTGTACAAACCTACTTACAGAAATAAATCATTTATCATTATCATCTAGTACAGGCAAAGACACGAGGTATCCCCAAAGTTATCTTACCACGCAAAAGCATTATTTAAAAGAACATTTTAAGAACCCTCTGCATTGATAGGAGTTATATTGTATACTTATGAAAGTATGGAAACGAGGACATCCCAAAACTATCCCACCGCGCAAAAACATTACAACGCGCAAGCTCATCGCGTATCGCTGAAAACGCAAATTAACCGCTGGCTTTTACAAATATCGGTCAATTAAGCGGTGAGAGGGATAACAATTGAAAACGGTTTCGCTTTCACTGAGGCCAGGCATAAACGCATTCGTAAATATAATAATAGATGAAGAGATACATCAATGAATGTCCACTGCGTTTTCGGGCAGAGCACTTTCAATTTCGCTGTGCGTGGCGGCCATGATTTTGGTTTACTGGAAATTGCAATTCGGTGTTAACTTTAAAAATGTTGTCTGTTTATTCGTGGTTTTGTTAGGTTCTTGGATGGTTATAACAGGTATAATGCGCATTTGGGCGCGCTTTTTAGTTTTAAGTAAGTATCATCATTTGGTTTTACTTTGTTTAAATTTCTTTCAGCAAGTGAGCAAACATGTTTTCTTTTAGGATTTCCAAATAAGGTGGTCTGTCATCTCATATGCCTAGCCTTTTACCAACTATGTTGGGGTCGGCTTCCAGTCTAGCCGGATGCAGCTGGGTACCAGTATTTTAAATCGAGCGACTGGCTATCTGACTTCCACCAAATAAGATCTGTATTCTATATTATTTTATGTTAATATATTCAGAAAGCTAAATATGAAAATGTTAAAAGATTGTATTCCAACTACCGCAATACTATTTTTTTTTTGTTTATTGTTAAAACACTACATTCTCCTTTAAATTTTATTAAAACTCACTTCTCTTAAAATGTTCCATTGCTCATATCCGTGTAAACCATATTGACTTACGATCTCGATATTCAATTGTTTCCACAAAATGATTCAACAGCCATGTCCCGAAGTTATCGACCGCGAGGCATGGTCACCCTACAGTCGGCGTTCCCCGCCAATCCCGCGTGATCGCCGCTGACCACACGTTTGTAAAATGTGGATAATTATTTCAGTTTTATATTAAATGTCAATTTTAAATTGTTTGTTTTTGGCTTGCTGTTGGATTGACAGTTAATGATGAGTATTGCAGGTCATGATCTCCCTAGCCTTTTCCCAACTATGTTGGAGTCGGCTTCCAGTCTAACCGGATGCAGCTGAATACCAGTATTTCACATGGAGCGACTGCCTATCTGACCTCCACAACCCAGTTACTGGGTAACACGATATCCCTTGGTAAGACTGTTTGTCAGACTTTTGGGCTTCTGACGACCCGTAACAACTGTCAAAGGTCGACAAATAACAGGCGGGACCAACCGCTTAACGTGCTTTCCAAGGCACGGAGGAATCTTGTTATGAAAAGATGGTCACCCATCCACAGACCAACCGCAGCAAGCGTAGCTTAACCTGATTGATCGACCCGTGCGGCAGTTATTACGTAGCCACAAGCTCCAAACTGCAGGTAATTAAAGATTAAGTAGTGAAAGATTTTTATTAGGACTTAGGCTATTAATATTTCAAAGAAGGAAGCTGCTGAAGATACTATTGTTATAAGTCGAATCAGAATTTTAGAACACAAGAACTTCTTATTACTATTATATCATAACATTGCCAGTGGAGCATCCAAGGTTGCATACGGGACATTTCAATGAGGAACAGCCGAAGATAAGGACCATGCATAATTATCAGCTCATAAAAGGCAAATGTATTGGTACCTAATTGAAGTGGGTGGCTACGGGTATTCACTCACGTATAGATTATACTGCCCATCTATTTGAATTCAAGAGTCGCCACTAAAAGGTAAAATGCACCAACAAGAACAGAACACAAACGAGATGGTCTAGAACTTATTGTGTGACAGAGATCTTTTCTCCTTTATTTAACACTAGCTGCACCCCGCGGTTTAACCCGCATAAGTCTCGTTCCCGTGGGAATATCGGGATAAAAAATATCCTATGTTCTAACCCAGGTCGTGGTCTATCTATGTGCCAAATTTCATCCAAATCCGTTCAGCCGTCTTAGCGTGAAAGCGTAATAAACAAACAAACTCACTTTTGCATTGATAATATTAGTTACTCGTAGAACTAACGATCCAAGCACACACACAGCTTCGCACGGTTCAAGGTTTCTTTATTATATAAAATAACATAAAATCACGCCTGTAATCCCCGAAGGGTTAGGCAGAGGAGTACCTATAGTACACCCACGTTTCGCCAGTTATTTTCAAGTCCCATGTAATAGGGGCGAGCCTATTGCCATCAACTGGGAACAAATCCAGACTTCGGGCTGCTACTGAGAAATTCCTGGTGGAAAATCCCAATAGAAATATTATATAATATTTATATATTGATTTTATTTTTTTATTTTGATTTTATTTTCTGCTGTATATTATATTGCGTGCCTTTTAGTCTGTACTATATAAATGTATTTTCTTTCTTACTTTCTTATAACACTTTGCCTGACCTGGGAATCGAACCCCGGACCTCGTGCTCGGTAGTAGCGCTTGCGACCACTAGAGACTTGGTATTAAGTATACGTGTTTTTATATTTCTTTATTATATTAATATGAATGCATTGCACACACAATTCTGAATAAATTTTCTTAATGATTGTGAAAACTGCATCAAAATCCGTTGCTTTGTTTAGAATAACAACGTGGTCATACAGACAGACACAAAAAGAGACTTTATTTTATTATACGAGTATGTATAGAAAAAGATGGCGTCGGCCATAGCAAGTCTTCAGTGCCACCGTTTATCATTTAAATTAAATAACCATATGACTATGAACTAAAAGTCGTGCCGTTAGTAGCGGCCATAGATTTTAACGATTAACTAAACAATAAGTTAAACATCTGTGCAATACGCACCTACTGCACAATGGAAGTACAATCATAAAAATTGCTCATCCATAAAATGTTCTTAATATTAATATGCATTAACGTCTATATCCATTATATTCTGAACTCTATGATTCGAGTGTTAAAGTTGCTTCTACATTGCTCGTCTTTTCTATTCATTAGTGGCTCGAATCAAAGGGTTGGCAAATCCAAGTTCTATTGTTAATAGTCACGCGTCTCTCTTGGTATTAAGTATACGTGTTTTTATATTTCCGTTACCATAGAAATTAATGCTTTACATTTGTTTAAATGGTAAATGTTTATAATAAGGTTTTTTATGTTTATCTATGGTAGAAAAAAGTGTTTAAAGTTGTGCTTATTATAATTTTTGTTACTGTTTGGATAAGGGTTATAGTTCAATATATCTTTTTCTTTTATCACTTTATCTTTATAGGCACAGATAAAAAGTTTCATTTTCTGAATTATTTTGTTTTTATTTTATTTTGGTTTGGATTCATTAATATTATTTATTATTTGATTGCACTTCAGATTTTTTTTCAACCAATTACATTAGATACATTATGGAATATGTATATTATGTAAGTATGTAATACGTTTGGTCTATAATGTTAAATTTACTATTTTCTTCTCTACAACAAAGCTATTCCAAACTGAACATATATGATCACTACACCAAACCCAAACAGATTCCTGCATACGCGTATTCTGTAAAAAAATGATCAGTAGGTACATATATTAAGGTAAAAGTAGGTATCTTCATCGATAAGTAAGGTTGTCAATTCTAGGGATACTCGGATACAATCTACATAATTAAAGTCACTGAAGTTCACAATACTGTCGTGTTTGAGAAATAATTACAGCTTAAAAGCACTTATACGCTACTGTATCTTTTATGGTTCAATAAAATCTCTCTCATCCCCGAAAAAATAAAACAACCAAGGTGTAAAAGTAAAAATCTGTAAATTCTGTCTCAGTACTGAAGCGACACAAAAGTAAATTCGCACGATCGCCTCACTCTCAACAAATAACAAAGTACAAGGCGGCAGCTAAAACACGCCGTAAAACGACAAACGCAGCTTAAAACGCACAGAACCCTAATAATATTAAAAACACAAACACCACTGGGTGACATCTCGTAATTTCGATTCTAATTACATTTAATGTCCACTGTTATTTTTTCGAGTTTTAATGCGCGCCCGCCATAAAAAGATAATCACAAAAATAATTGAAACGAAATAATAAAGGCTGTAAGGAAGGGGGGAGGGGGGCGATTAATGACGGCTCGGGGAGGTGCGGGATAGTCAGCGCATTAAGGCCTAAATAATCAACATAATTACACTTTTTACCTTGGCATCCCCTTTTCACCCTCTCTAATAAGTGCCGTTGAAAAGATTCTCTATTTATATCGAGGCTTTTTTTAATGAAAATGATAGTCGATGCGCAGTTTCATGTTTATGGTGACAATTTTAAGTATTTTGTTGATATTTTATGAGTGGTAATTGAAAAGTGCTGGTTGAGATTTATTTATGATCCTAAACGAACCCATAGCAAAGTAAAGAATTAACTTACGTACTGTGAATCGTAAGAGAATAATCCTTTAAAGCAGACAGTTAAAAAGGGGGGATAAAAAGTGCCTTGTCATTATGCTACTGGTTGGCTGTTGACGACAGGTCGAGCTATGAGGGCATTATTATCTGTGTTTGTTAAACGTTGAAAAGGATACAAGTAACTGAAATGAGATTATCACTATCAAACTATTGTGAAACTATAGGTATATAGAACATACTGCGCACGTCTTTTTGCTGTGAATTTCACATCTTAAAAAAAATATATTACAAACGTCTTTTCGCACTTAAACCCGACACTGATGACGATATTACGAACCCTATTTAATTATTTAAAGATCACAAAACATTGGCTATAAAGAAAGATGCAGTCAAAACAGAAATTAAAGGTCTTGATTACGAATCCTTAATACATTTAAGTATAAAACTAAATATATAGCAGTTTATAATTGGGAACGGAGCAATAAGTAAAGCGGGCACCCTTCTGCCGAAGAATCAGTATATAATTAAAGATAATGAGACGCTATTCAGATGTCCGTCTGGATCTTTTCGACGTGTTCAGCTGAGAAGCGTGGGATGTGGTATATTTTGTGGAGCCTTTTTTGGGTGGGTCCAGAATTTTTGTTGTTTAAATGAATTTATTTCTCTATTCAAATTGAAGTTAACTGTGTCTGTATTGGTAAATGACGCATTTCATATTCTGCCCGAAACAACTAGTTTTTTTTTTTAATATTTTTCTAAGACTGGCTTTTTTTGTTTTCAGTAAAACATTGCTTACTAACGTTTTGTTCAGTTTTTTTGTCTTCATCAAGTTGTTCCATTGTGATTTTAAGTACGTAACACAATATTGTACCGAGTTTGAAAATAAAACATTGGCACGATTCGAGCATCAAAATATTCGTTCGTAGCTCCTGAACACATCCTTCACGAAATCACGACTGACGAAGACAGAGACTAAATGAAGGGGTTTTTAATTCAGTGAAATGGTAATACTTACAAATCTAGAAGCCTTTCGTTAATCAGTGTATTGAGTTCCGAATTTCTTATTTATTTTAAGGTAAGCATACTCTTAGGTCAAATACTATAACTTGGTTTTATTTTTTTCTCTTAGATGTTTTTGTTATTGTCGAACTTCTCTTTACAAGGTATAATAAAGTTAATAAATTCAATTAAGTAGCCCGTTCAATTGGTTACAAAAAAAACATCTAATTTTATCACCTCAATAAATGACAGACCCGCTTCGGACTCGTTTGTGTCTTTATTTATGACATTTGATAGATTTAAGTATGGCTACCGAACACTGCACTAATTAAATTAAGCTCCAATTAATTTGTAATACATTGCCGCTTTAAACAGAAGCTTAACTAGGGAATAATGAAATGAAATGGTACTGTATATGCGTTGAGTGAAACGGTCGTGGTGGCCACCGCTACAATATCACCCCGCTCTCCCCTTTACACGAAAAAATATAGAAACGCAAGCGTAAACCAACGTCTAATTAAAATGATTAACTTAATGGTCTTAGTCATTAGCGATTTTAATTCTGAATCGTCTATTTTTTTTTCTTTCCGTTGAAATTATAAGTTGGACTACCATTTTACGATTGGCATCGCGATTT
This sequence comes from Tiliacea citrago, assembly GCA_963921375.1. Lineage (NCBI taxonomy): Eukaryota > Metazoa > Arthropoda > Insecta > Lepidoptera > Noctuidae > Tiliacea > Tiliacea citrago. Next base: position 7,528,400 of record OY992796.1, read on the forward strand.
TCAACATTTACGAGCAATCGTAATATTGCCATTGTAGTTTATTGTTATTTGTTTGTTTAGCCAAAGAATGATATACTTGGCTGTAATAACTAGATATTGAGTACCTTTGCCTTTATTGTTGTTATACAGGATGGAAAAAAGTCCTATGTGTTTTCTATTCAAATGTTCACTTCGATTACTAGGTAGAAAAAATTAATGTCACGTAAAAATTCAATCAATTCGATAACTTAAAATTTTGAAAATTATTTTTGACAAGTAAAAAATCAATTAAATCATCATCATCAGTTCAGCCGAAAGACGTCCACTGCTGGATTATATAAGCCTCCCCCAAAGGGAGGGTTCCCATAATCGCCACGCTTGGCAGGCGGGTTGGCGCTCGCAGTATGGTGTTAAAATGCATAGAGAACCCTGCTGCCCATTCTCGAGTAAGTCCTTTACTTGCCTTTTACAACACCCACACGAAGAAATATGATGGTGCTATTCTTTACGTCCGGCACCACACAGACTCAATTAAATAAATAATTTAAATCAATTAATTAGGAATACTTTTCTAAAGCGATGCAAGTTTCTTGTTTAAGATATACAATAAAATTGAAGCAACAAATTACTCGCAACATCATCAAAAACACTTGAAACTTTTATTGTTGGGTTAACTTATGGTTTGCTACAGGAAGGGTATTAATAAATTGACTGTTATTTTTTAATTTAAATTTTTCAAAACCAACAAAAAAATTAAGCCACAGTAAATAAAAATTGTTTTAATATCTCAAAAAATGCCGAAGTTGTATGCGTTTTAAAGTCTATTGTAGACAGAGACAACACTGCTGCACTGCTGCGATCTGACGTCACAACACAGGAACCCCATAGTAACTTCGCGCCATTCAGTACAATGATCGTTTTGCGTGACAAGGATAGTAGAATAATTTCAAAAGCGTGTAACTTCTCCATTTTTCCACTGATTTAATATATTTTTTCACAAATCGTCTTTTTAAGTAACACCTTTAAAGATAAGCATTAATTCATATATATTTTTGATAGCAGTCAAATAGCCTAGTATATCGCACCGTGTAACTCAGGTTTACTTGATTGATTACAGTTATTATGTTTCTATTTTCTCGCGTTTCCAATGCTTTTCAGGAAAGAAAGACTAATACTTATTCTAAAAGCCTGCGACATCTAAACTGTACGGCTATCGGTTTGATCAGTCTCAGTGGAACCGATTCGTTCGCGCCCCTGTTCGCTCCCCCACGCAAGGTTGTCGATTTTACCGACAGAGAAGCAACAAAGCATAACTTTCGGTCAAGGCTACGGCTCGCGAGATGAACCCTTTCTGCTGGTTTTCAATTAGAGAATAAGTCCCACCGCCGATGATTAGCGAGAAGCGAGTAGAGCTAGCAACTAGAAACGAGTTGGCGAGTAACGAGGAGCGAGTGTGTAGTTAGGATAGTTTTGTCGATGAGCTATGAGCGAGTGCGATGAGTAGAATGACTGCCCAGTTACTTGCTAGTATACGTATATACCAAGCGAGCTCTCAGCGAGTGTTCTACCCACCAAACAGCCGTCTCTGAGCAAGTATTTTCTTTTATAGCTTTCGTCGCCGCGATAAACTAGTGAAGAGAGAGTACTTGCCGGCAGTGTGAGCAGTCAGCGATAAACTATTAATACTTAAGTGAAGGCGCGCGATGTTTTAGTCGATTTAAAGTCGTAATCGATTATTTTTACGCTGTGGTTCACAATTTATTTCTTTGGTGGTATTTTTATTTAGAGCGGGTAATACCGAATGGGGTTGTGAGTGTCATGGCGACGCGGACGGAAGGATCACTCTTTTGATGCGATCGTAACGCGGTGCATGCCACAGACTAGAATATATTATAGGGTAGTGCATACGCACAAATCCATTGGCTCTAAATGCAAGCTTAAAAAAAATATTGTGAATTGACTTAATCAGTGACAAACATTGTATTATGATTAAATTTTCTTGCGACATTTGTGAGTAAATTAAGTGCGTTATTTTGCGACTATTATTTATCAAACACCTGCACGTACACCTCCATGATGGAGGACCAACAGATGACGATTCAACAGCGCCACGTGGTGTCTCAGCCGCTCGAACATCCGTCATATGCATATCTTTTACTGACACTGGACCTATAGTTTCTTGAGCGAGAAAATAGTCGATAGCTACTCGCTTTCTCGCGGTGGGAGAATTACCTGTTACAGGTAATATTTCATAATAAATAGTAGATATCTTTTGCACTATCCTCTGCGACCTCTGTGGTGGCTTCGGTTAGTATCTTATGCTCGTGTGTCGAGTTTGAACGGTCTAAAAGCTTTTTTTAGCGGAACTCGGAGTAAGTCGATTTATTTATTATTTCCAGTTAATAGAGAATGATACCTACATATTTGATTGTTTCTTAAATGGACCAGGCTATCGGTTTTTTAGGTGTTTGGTTGGTTACCTTAGGTAGTCAAATTTGCAGCGATTTGCTGCGAGTTTTCGTTTCATAATGCAAGTCGTTTATGAACATGGTGCTTGACATCATTCATTATTTCAGTTTAAATCATTTCTTAATTATGTATACCTAATCATCATAAATCAGATGATTAAAATCTACCCACAATAAAATTAACAGATAATATATTCTTCGATCTAGACTGAATTGAGACGTAACTCTTAAAAAATATTAATTCAAAATGGGCTCTTTCTTAGCTCTAATTATTCTTTTTAATGCGCAAACGCCTGCGCATATCTGTTTTATCTAATCATATATTAATTCATAAACTCAGACGCGACACGCCCATAAATTAAAGCAGATTTAAGAGCTACCATTGAACCCATTAAAACATTCTTTCTTATTTCGGCAAAGACATAAAACTTGTATTGTATCAAAAAGCAAAACGAACGTTAGTAATTATGTTAATGATTTTAAAATTATCACTTCAAATAAACCGCACAAGATGGCCGACTATTATTATTTTATAATGTGCCGTGACGTCACAAAATGAGGTATTAATTATTATTCGGACAGTGTTGCTAGCCCTGTGTTATCGTGGTGTAAGCAACTGCTAATTAGAAGGTACATCAAGGATCGACAAGTAATTACAACGCGCCATAATAATTAGTTTGTTTGTTGAAGATTTTTTACACTGTGACCTGACCTTTTCAACGACGGAATTTATAACGAAGCTGTCGATTGTTTGCTCTGCAAATTGACTATTTGTCAAATATTTCTGAGAACTTTATACTTATGTATGAGTAGTGAATACCATGATCCCTTTTCTGCGTAGGAGTCTTTGGAATTGAACGTGTGTTTTTTCCGCTAAGGGTTCCCGCAGACAGGAGCGACGCGACTCTAGTAGAACAATATATACACCGTGGCATTTTAAGCGTCTTACAACGTCAGTCCACTTCATGTATCCAATGACTACTAATCATTCATGAAAGTAAAAAATATATTTATTAACACAATTATGAATATTTTTTTTATATGTTATCCATTTTGAAGCATGATGTAGGTTGCATAACCGGTATGGCTCTAGTAATCCCTACTTATCCCAAGGGCACGTCTTCCCTACCATTATCGCACCCCCCGGTCTACTCTCTGATATACAATGGTCTCTGTAGTCCCATGAAACATGAGGCCTCAGGGGCCAGGTTGAATCTTTGGTTTTATTCGAGCAATCGAGTCTGGTCAAACCACCCTGGGGTCGGAGCATTTCATTCATTCATTAATTCATATTCATTTTGACGCATGATGTAGTTTGAAACACCCTGTTATGAGCACGGTGCGAGCCTTGCGCTCCGTTCCGCGCCGCACTTGGAACGTAACACACTCGTAACAGGGTGTTTCATACTACGTCATGCGTCGTAATGAATTTTTTATTTAAAAACAAATTATTCAAATATTAATTTTAAAAAAATACTTTCATGAATGATTAGCAGTCATTGGATACATGAAGTGGGCTGCCGTTGTAAGACGATTAAAATGCCACGGTGTATAAAAACTTCATGGAAATTGTCCTACTTGAATCGCGTCGCACCTTCGCGTCGCGCCTTAACAAGAACAGTTCTCGAGGAGTCGGTTTCGAAAATATAGGTTAGATAATTATTTCAATATGTATGCAATAAAAATGTGAAAGGTGTCATTGAATTAACAAAGTAAGATTTACGAGTTATAGGTATTTAATTTTAGAACAATAACAGTAATGACGTTTATACAGCTGTGTTCCATGCAAAAACAGAATAACAGATGCTAATCAATTTACTTTATGAGGTGTTGAGAACAATGTAAAGATTGTGTTATAACAGCTGAATAATGACTACCTACACAAGAATATAAGACTTGTAATATTTTAGACTAAGACTAACTTAAAAAGAAAAAAAAGTTGAAAAAATCTACAACAGCGTCGACTCCACGCCAACTCTGTCCTCAAAAAGGCACCGTTCATTAATGAGGCGTAATATTTTTGTAATTAAGTTACGCACTGGGAAAACAGCGTTATAAAACATTGTGTAACTCTGCGGTCGTACATTAGGATAGATAAGCGATTGATTAGCTGTTTCCTTGTACTGCTAATGAGCCCTCATTAATACTTAATTAGACTTGAACAATATTATTGTTCTTGTGCCACAAATGGAGATACAGAAAAACTAGTTCGGTGAATTGTAGTGACGGTTTTTGAATGTTTTAACTGCATTTGGTGTGTGAGACATTCTACTTAGGTTTAATAGTCAGGTATGTCTGTACGCAGAATGTTAAGTTTTTCGATCGAGCACCATACAATACACAGAGCTGATTTGCATAATTATGATGAACTGTGAAATGTGACAAAATTAATTAAGACCGTTCGTTATCCATAAAACATACATTGTTTAAAAAAACAACAACATTTTACTGTACCTTATGTTGCACAAACAAACCGAAAAACCACTACTGGCCTCTCGATGGGTAGACTACTTAACGGGCTTAGAACGTACTAGGTATATATTGACGTAAGCAAACTTTCAACTGGGTGATTATAAAATAGGTGTTATTTAAAACCTCTGGCAAGAGACGTTCAACGTTCAACAGCACCTGATGACCTTATAGAGGACGTTGGATGATCATTGCTGAACGTAGAAGTCTCCGGGAAGGTAAATACTCAACGAGCGAAGATTAAGGGACTGAGAGAGGTAGACCTCAGTCTTCACAACGAAAAAAATATGACAAAGAAGAATGAGTAGATAGTTTTAAAAACGATGTGCATCCATGCAGCAGTTCTAAATAGGTCACAAAACAATCGTAAAGCAAATATCCCTCTTAGTTTCCATGCAAAATATTTCCGCTTCTATTCCCCTCCTCGGAAGAAGACACTTGATTTAAACAAGGTTATTATACTAACGATTCGACGGGAGACGGTTTAAACAATCATTATAAGTAGCCACATCCCTCTATGTATGCCGCGAATCTAACATACACTCGAAAATGTTTTCAATTGGCTATATGGGCTTATCAAGGACGACGCGGTTAGGAAGTAACGAACTAATTTAATTACTGATTTGGGTTTGTTAATTTATTTTTTTAGTAGAATTGGAAGGTACTACTTGTTGTGGTATATCCCTGTTAATTCTTCCTGTCGAATAGTTCATTATGGTGATTGAGGAATATTTTATTTCAGTAAAACAAAAAGTAATAAGGTTATTTTATTTAGTACACCAATCCAGCTTCATCTTAATTGAATTAGGACAATGAACGTTACCAAAGCCATCGTTGTTGATACAATAATCATTTTAAATAGTCAATTGCAGCTATTTAGGAAACAAAGTCAATCGTTTTCAAAAAGCAGATAGACACTACCAAAACAAAGTTACACCCAAAAGCGACGAAAAATTTAAAAGCCATGAAAATATTTGTGAAAATAAGAAAGAGCAAATCTCAATGGTTGGGACGTGTTGAAAGAATACCGGAGGGAAGAGTGAATGAGGACAAAGCGAAAAAGGATGGAGGAGGAACGGTCTCGGAGGTTCGAAGCAAACAAATGATGCATTATTCTTGGAAATGGAGCCAATCTTTGGATGTGGTACTGACTAGTTGAAACGGGAAGGTTGTTCATGAATAGTGCGATGTAATAAACATGTATTGAAAAGAAAGACTGGTGTAGAGCGTAGCATGATGAAAGAAATAGAAATCATTGTAGTATGGACTGTATATTTTTGGTGTGGCATTCAGATACGGCATGTATCACTTCAAGTTTTCGAAAAACTGCCTAGGAAAACAAGTTAACTTTCGCGATGCAAATTTTTTGAACATGTTGGCTTGTAGATTGTTGTCATGTCAAAAATCAAAAATAAGTTAAACGGAAACATTCTTTGTTAAATAGTGCGACGTGATAAAATATAGTATTGAAGAAGAAAAAAAAAAATAAGTTGATCTTGACAATATCTAGGATAATAGCAATGAACAACATTTTTATTATAGACATAAGTTTTTTGGTGCTATTGCATTTATTTATTTATTTATTATTTATTAATCGAGCGAGCGAAACGAACGAAGTGTCTCTGCTTCAAGTCTGGCAAAATTTGCTTTCCTCTGTCAGTTTGTTTGGTACTGCTGAACTGAACAGCGGTTTACTCCGAACATAAATCCGCAGTATCGGCCGAATGTTTGGTCGTTTCTTTACGACGGCTAACTATCGCTGACTACGGGAAAAAATAAAAAGACCGTCGAACAGATAAGCCAAAGTCAAAACTGTGACTTGAAGTCGGGTACGGACTCAAAGTCAAAAAAGGAAACTGTAGAAGTTATAAAACGGCCGAACATTCGGCCGACACTTCGGTTTAGCGCTTCAGAGTAGACCCCCTGGTCGTACATTACAACCGATCTGGACGAAACTTGGTATACAGGTTTTACGACTTTACAGATGTTTTTTGTCATTGGAAATTTTTGATTGGAGGGGTTTATCCTACAAAAAGGTTGCAAAAAGGGGGCTACTAGATATAGCACCTTATGAGATCCGATTTCGATGGTTCTTTTTTTATTTGAAAAGAAGTAACTTTAAGTTGGAATTATGAAAATTAGGTGAAGATCTATTAAGTATCTTCGGCATGATGAGCAGAATAGCTCCTCAAAATGCAGTTAATTGCTCACTTTTAGATTTCTACCAGTGGAATCGGCTGGTATATTAATTGTTGCAAAAAAGTTTGTGAGAACTATGCGATTAATACTTTAAGTACACAAATGTACAGAAGCGGACTTAATGCCATTGGCATTTTCACTTTGGGTGATGCATAGACAAACAGTGGTAGGGGGGGCAATCACGATTTTTTTTGGAATAAATATTTATTTTAATACAAAGACACACATATACTATTAAAAACTATAAATATAATTTACCTAATTACATAGAAATATAAGCACAAATAGACGAATATACTAAAACAAATAAGACAAACAATGATAAAAGATTAACGTTGTGATTATACTGCCAGCTTCTTACGAATACGCTCGCGAACTTTAATTATAAGGATAATCGGTTGGTTAACTTAGGTCTTAATAGTTTAAGTCCACAAATTAAATATCTAGATACTTCTATAGCATTTTGTAGTTATAATGCTATATACCTAGATATCGCATTTATTACAAAAAAATGCTCATAACAATTTTCTCGAAACAAAATTTTGAATGCCTCACAATTCTGCATGTCAGATTAGATCTTTCCACAACGGTAGCAAACACACTAGTGAAATAGGCTTAGAAGTATATTCAAAGGTCTAATTTAATAAATATACTATTGGCAGGTAAAACGATTCGTTTGCGAAATAGGAACTATTTAATCAGACCTTGTAAAATTTGGAGATATCGAGTAAAACACAAGACTGATTCTATTTCTGGACTGTCTACTAAAGACAGTTGTGTCAATTACAGTGCAAACTGTTTCGTGTCGGTTTACTGCTGAGCCAGAATTTAGTACATAATGTTCCTACGTACTGTACCTGGTCCATTTACAGACTCCATCTTGAAGCTACTGAAAATGCACCGGATATTTACGTGAGTAAATAAACTTTCAGAAGGTAACGTATTGAATATACCAATTATATCTCTATAGTCAAACTCAAAGCCAAAGTCAAACCATTTATTTCAAATAGGCAGATAAGAGGCACTATTGAACGTCAAAATTTACAAAAAAAAATAGAATTGATTCTAGTTGCCCCATCCAAAAGGTAGTTTCGTATGGAGAAGAATGGGCAAGAAACTCCACCAGTACTCTTTTAAAAATGTTTTACAATATTTTGTTTCATTACATTAATTATATGATTATATGTGAAGACGATGCATCTATATATTATATTCTTCAAGGTAAATTTTAATAGGTATATTATTTTGTTAGATGATTTAGGCTCAGTAAGTGGCCACGCCTATTGCGGGATCAGTGACGCTTTTAGGTCCTCGGAAGTGCAGTTGTATTGGTACTTTGGACACTTTTAACATAATTATGTGGCATGGTTTGGTCAGGAGCATTCGTACTGGGTGTCGGTAGGTCTCTTATTATCTTTAAACCCAGCAAGTTCTATTCAAATACTTTCAAAACTTATGGTTACTAAAAGTCATGGATTTATTTAGGAACATGGTCCTTCTGCCTTTTTATTCTTGAAACTGTAATTTTATAAGCATTTTGCTTGCTTAGCTTAACATTCGGCTAATGTTTTACTGGTTTTGAAGAACCGGTTCGCTGAAAAAAGTTTATCTGTAAAAACTTTAAACTAATAAAAAGAGTCTTATCAAAGCTATGTATCAACTAATAATTTGATATAGATATGGAGTCTGATAAGAATTTGGGTTATCACTAGTGAAACCAACCCTTCAGTTCTACGCTTATTAAAAACTAGCTGCACCCTGCGGTTTCACCCGCATACGTTTCGACTCCGTGGGAATATCGGGATAAAAATATCCTCGATATCCTATGTCCTTATCCAGGTCATGTGCCAAATTTCAAATCCGTTCAGCTGTTTTAGCGTAAAAGCGTAACAAACAAACTTACTTTCGCATGTATAATATTGGTTAGGATAATGACGCACACGCATTTTGTACAATTATTTGTCCAGATGTGTTGCAGGTGATAAATGCCCGGGTTTTAATTTTCGCCTTTTGATTTATTGCTAGTATTAATAACTATGATAATACAGTAGTCTCATGCTTGAGGGTTAACACCTTAACTGATAATATTTATTGAACAGTTTTTGTTGAACAGTTTTTGAATAATTTTATTTTTCAGGGCAGTATAAATAATTTTATTTGTCAGGGCAGTATAAATAATTTTATTTTTCAGGGCAGTTTAAATAATTTTATTTTCAGGGCTGTATAAATAAATTTAATTTTAAGGGCAGTATTAATCCCTAAAGGGATTAGTAAGTATTATTAACATTTTGAACATTGTATCATCTTTCGGGGAATGAAATAAATACCTACCTTTAATTAAATATTTAGAATATATTTCTGTTATTGCGTTTCTTTGGTGTAATGCAACAAAAGCTGTTTATTATTTATCTTTAGTGAACTTTTGTAGATTGTATGGGATTCACAAGGACAGCAACATTTAAATTTTTTCTAGGACCGTTGGTCAAAAACTAACAAAATGGCGGTTTTAAATGGTTTGGTATTGAAACTATGTAGTGTGGACAGTGGACAGCAATATATTGTCTTCCTGAAGGAGTCTTTTAAACGTGACCCCTTTTAAATGTGAAACATGATGAATGTGGCATATATGGCAATACTACCTATGATCACTATTTTGAGGGAGTCTTGGCGGAAAGTGAAGCGTCATGTTAGTAGTTTTGTTTTATTTTCTAAAATTTGTGTTTAGCCGAATGTGTATGTGTAATATTGGTGGATTATTAACCATTAAGTGTTCGTGAACGTGCATTAGTGTAGGCAAATGAAACAAAACAGTGCAACATCACTTCAAGTTCTCTCAAGAAGTCCACGTGAGGTCTCAGTAAAGTGCCACATCTTTACTGAATGAAACTCAAGGGGAGTGAGCGGGCGGGGATATCCTCTATCATGCATTGTATATAATTAATATCATAATCATTTAAAAAAACTTTAAATCCATTTATGTATCCGACTAAAAGACTTGTATCTATTGTAACTTTACCATGAATACTCGTAAAATGTAAAAAAAAGCACTGTTTTGAACTAACACAGTTATAAGGAGACATTTTCCAACAAAAAAAAACATTGCAGATTTCGCGAATACATAGTCCTTCATTGAAGTATATACTATGATCAATCAGTCTACCTACCCTTTTCCCAAACATGTTGGGGTCAGCTTACAGTCTAACCGGATGCAGCTGAATACCAGGAGTTTACATGGAGCGACTGCCTATCTGACCTCCACAATCTTAAGTATATGTATACAATGATATTGTCTTCATCTTATCATCATTATCAGCGTATAATATTCCCACTGTTGGGACACAAGCCTCCTCTCTGTAAGAAGGAGTGGGCCATCCACGACGCGCACAGTGCGGGTTTGTAGATGTCATGTCTACGAATTTTTGTTTTTAGGACATTGTTTCCTCACGATGTTTTCCTTCACCGTTTTGAGAGCAGTGGTGATGAAATAATTTACACAAAGTAAAGCGCCTGTCTGGGTTCGAACCTACGACCGTATTCTTACGTCGCGGCCGTTACCTTTGGACCACCACTGTTCTCTGTAGAATGATACTGTAGTAAAGTTTAATCAAACAGCTCATTCACAAATCCACAATAACTCTATTTCACCCAGCCATATGGCCGCGTTCAGCTAATCAACGGATTTTGGAACCCCAAAACAAGTGACAATTAGTTTTGTCCTAATTTTAGAACAATGAAATGAATCATCCAGTATTTAATTGTACATCACTATTGTTATGCTGGCAAGTACTAAGTGATATAAGTTCCTATAAATAGAACTAATTAGTCCAGTTTAGTTTTAGCGCTAAAATTGGTTTAGACTTGAGTCCAATGTGTGAATGTGTGTAAGAGGCTGGGATGTTATTTTTCTTAGTGTGAAGAGAATTGAGTCTTCTTTATTTTTCAGGGTATTTCACGATATTGTGAAATTATACACTGGTAAGACAAATCTGATGACCTAGTTAAGAAAAGCAAGTACTTACTAAGTGAAAGGAGTTTATATAGCATCATTCTGAGTGCAAGCCTTCTTGTCACAGTCATGACGTGCAGCTGCCGACTATTTGTTTTTTTTTGTGCTCGTGATTATTATGTAGATCTGGGGCCTTACTCCCGAAAACGATTCGAGTTTGATTTTGTTTTCGATTCGAACTCGTTTCTGATCTGAACTCGATTTAAAACCTTACTCCCGAACCAAATCGAATCGTAAACCAAGATCGACATAGGTTCGAGTATTATCAGCGTCGTTATGCCTGTCCGGCGGATTACGTCATTGTCAAGTGTCTTATGTCTGTGGTTAGAATCTTTTATGTGGTTGAATTTATTTACTCCTCTATCACTTTCCCACGTAAAAAACGATACCCTAGTGCTTTATTTTAACTTAACAAATAAAACCCTATGAAAAAACATCAACCAATCTGCCTATTCTTTTCCCAACTATGTTGTGCTCGGCTTCTAGTCTAACCGGATGCAGCTGAATACCAGTATTTTACAAGGAGCGACTGCCTATTTGAGAGCAGTGGTGGCCCAGTGGTAACGACAGCGACTTACGAGTTGTAGGTCGTAGGTTCGAACCCTGACGGGTACTTTAGGGTGGTTTAGGTACTTTGTATAAATTATTTCATCACCACTGCTCTCAAAACGGCGAAGGAAAACATCGTGAGGACACCGGTGGCATGTCCTAGAATCAAAAATTCGAAGACATGTCAAAACTACCAACCCGCACTGGACCCGCGTGGTGGATTACGTCCTACTCCCTCTCACACAGAGGAGGCCTGTGCCCCAGCAGTGAGAACATTATAGGCTGATTATGTTGACTGCCTATCTGACCTCCACAACCCAGTAACTGGGTAATACGATACCCCTTGGTAAGATTGGTTGTCAGACTTTCGGGCTTCTCGCCTTGCATTTAATGGAAATGTCACTTCGTCTGGTTAATTTCTTCATGTATGGTGTTAAATCTTCTACCAACACATTAAACAACTCCTTCGACAAACTATAACTTCTTCGAAATTCTTCCGAATCCATTTCTATAGCCCCGGGTATTATATCGATTCATATTTCTTTTCGCACGAAGATCCATACGATGTTTTCTCAAGAACATTGAACAACAAAGTAAGGCGAGCCATAATAATAAAGATTTTGAAGAAATAAAGCAGTAAAGAACACAAAAAATCTCACTCGATCTTCATAAAGTAGCTTCTTTGCTATCGAGTAATTTGACGTTTAGTTTTGATTCAACTACTCGATACATAACTGTCAGATGGCGTGTGGAGTACGAACTTTTCGATTCTAACGAATCTTTCGATCGAAATTAGTGTCGTTTTGAACCACCGCACGATCGTGCGCTAATGTCAGTTTCAAGAGTATGGATCGTCATTTATTTCGAATCTAATTCGATTGATTCAGTACTCGATGCTGTCGGGAGTAAGGCCCCTGTTTTGTGTTTACCTTCGAGTTTATTAGATATGTTTTTGTACGCACGTTTTTTCTGTGACAAATAAAATTATTTTTCTTTCTTTCTTTCTTTCTTTATATAAATAAAACTAATTAGCCCAGTTTAGTTTTAGCGCAAAATGTTTAGACTTGTGTCAATGTGAGTAGTGGTTGTAGTCTTGAGTCTACCAGTTTTATTTATCTTTCCGTGTATTACATCGCAGGATTGTGATTACAATTGTAAGAAAAATCTGATGACATAGTAATGAAAAGCATGTGGCTTTTCATTACTATGTCATCAGATTTTTCTCCATTAAAGCGAATTAAATACCTATGATAATTATAAAGGAATCCTAATAATTTTAGTCGAGATAAAAAAACTGTTCAAAATTTGTGATCACGAAACTATAGTAATCTAACTTGAGAGGAACTAATTCCTGATTTTTTATAAGTGCCACTTATTATCTTATTATTTAGTTAGGTTCATGAAAATAATATATAAAACAGAGCTACCATTTACCAGGTAATATGTCTTTCATTGAGTTGAATGTGCTCTGGCGGCTGAGAGTAAGTCATGCTCACTCAGATGTCTCGCTGATGGTGGTGCGTGTGTTGGATCATTTAGCTCCCTTCAAAATGGTTGAGCTGAATGGTGCTGATCCATGCGTCATGTTCGTGAACGGGCGCTGTCAGTTGGGACTAGTCATCTCTTAGCTGCCACGGCTTATTTTAATTATTTTAGTTTTTTTTTTTTGTTTATATTTGCTGTACTATGGACGCGTTTTTTTGTTATATCGTCCTAACATTTAGTTATACATTCAACACTAAAGATGTAAGGAACAATATTTAAATTTAAAAGTTTGTCGATGAAGTTTCTTGCCCGTTCTTCTCCATAATATGTACCTACTGGATGCGCTTTCAAATGGGCAACTAGCTTCTAATTTATAACTGACCGACTCCTTGACAATTCAAAAGTGCCTGTGTGTGTGTGTGTGTGTGTGCCTGTGTGGTTTAATTGAAATAAATGCTTTGAGTTTTTAAACTTATTAATAACTTTAAAAGTGATATTTTAACAAAGCCTGCCTTTGTGATAGTAACCATGTGTCTTTGGTAGGCTTGGATAGACTCTGAAGGTATAACGGTTCCCGCCATTCCTCTTGACGGAATCCCTTGATCGCCCCATATGCATATTTTCCTGTAGGTAGGCATGTAACGTATTGGATTTTTGACGAACAAGGTAAACAATTATAATGATTACTCATTTTCCTGTTAATTTACACGATTATAAGCAGCTGATACAATTCATGTATGTTTTTCTACAGGAACTCGTCTATTTAAAAGGAAATATATAACTATAAAGGTCCGAGTCGACTATTCATATTATTTTGTTTTAAAATATTGACCTACTTTGTAGTTTAATGACGATTTTTTTCTTAACTATCTAGGTACACATTTCTTCAACTGTTTAAAAAAAAAAAACAACCTCCAATAAAGCTTATAGGCTTTCCTATACGCACCCGTTTAGTTGTCAAGACCCATCGTCATTCTCCTGTCATTAGTTCATTACCCCAATTTATTTGGGATCGGCGCAACATATCCCTTTCTTCCATACTTCCCTATTAGTCGTCATCTCGGTAGTCACTCCCTTTCTCTAATCATCGTTCACACAGTCCATCAATAGTTTATTTTGTCTTCCCCTACTCTTATGGCCAGCGATATTCATACTCAAAACTTTACTCACGACATTTGTCAAAACTAATAAGGCTAAAAACTACCTAATTCTAAACGACGCCAACAACGTACTAAAAATAAAAGCTCTAAAGTCGATACGGATGACTTCGACGCTAACATTAAGTCGATACTCCAACTTAATATACATTAAGGAACGGATTAAATGGATCACATTTATCAACGTCACTACAAAAATGCTATTTCTACACAAAATTAGGCACTCACCTACACTTAGAGGATTTCGCGAACAATCGTATCGCCAGACTAATAACTACCAAATAAAGGGTTGTAAGCTCTTCGAATTTTAATGAAATATTTGATTTATGCCCACCAAGCTTCAGGTAGCTTATTATAAGAATATATCATTAAACATTACATATATAATTAAACCGAATCTTAGCCTCCAGCTACCCCAATTTGGTGCCGGCCGCTGCATTATAATTTTAATAAAATTGCCCGTTGTCCAATAAAAAAGTAAAAAATAAAGTAATAATAAGAAAATTATAACACATCTGATTGATGTATTATTTGGTAATTTATTGGATGTAATTACATCGTGTAATAATGGTCGATAATGCTGCGAGCCGCCGGAGTGAGGGAACGATTTATTAGTATTTATTAAAGTATGAATTATTGTATAATTACTGGGATGGGTGCTTCCAAACTAAACAGAGCGGTTGTTTTAGGGTTGAATTTATGGGCAGTTCTCGGAGTCGATCTAATCGAGCTTGTTTGCGATGTAATTCGGGCGCCTCAGTTGCTATAAAACTATGTCGATGAGTGTGTTGGTAAGCTCAGCCGAAGCAAAACCGGAGTAATGATAACTCAATTTTGATGTGAATGTGTTATTGTATTGCTCTAGTTTCTGTTAACAATATTTATGTCGGTTTTTGAGTAACTTACTACGTATTTGAGAGTAAAGCTTGAGTTATCAATGGAAGATAGTGTTATGTTGTGAAAATAATGTTTTGTTATAAATAAGTGTTATGGGTTTCCTATTCTTGATAGATTTCATCTAGAGTTAATTATATTCCTTGAAAATAAATAGAGTGATGAGAGAGTGTCGTACAAGTTAAATCAGAATTACAGTGAAGGAAATCCCTTTTTTGGCTAATTTGTGAGATATTGATTTTGTATGCAATTTTTTTTTTACGTTATTTACGTTAGTAATTGAATTTTAAAAATAGCTCAAAAATAATTTCCTTTTTTTAAGCACCCATTCTAAAGTTGTGCGGTCGCCACTAATCCCATAATTGATTTTGACAAACGCTCGCACCGTTAAATCGATAAAATTTAATCGATTCCATATTTTATGTCAAACGGGGCCATCACTCCATGGACAAACTAATTCAGTTGATCCCCGCAATCGACTTATGTATCGATAAATAAGATGGATAATACTTCAAAAGAATTAACTTTACATAAACAAACATTTGTAGTGGATTGTTAATAGTTTTTACTGGCCCTTAATGGTACACACGTCGTTCCGTAGATCGTACTTAAGATAAAATAGTTTACAGATGCGTACAAAAGCTGTTATTACGCGCTTCACATAATTTATGCATTGACAATTTTAATTACTTCAACCATATGCAAGTTGGTTTTTATAATTAAGCCGAATGAATTTAACTTTCACCTTAATTATTATGTTTAAAATAAGTTTTCGTTTCGTTCGGAGTCTGTGAAATGTTGTTTTACTGGCCAGTGCTTGCGTTCTTTTTTTATATGTTCGAATTTAAAAAAAATAAATTAAGAAAAAGAGTTGCTTAGGTTTAAATAAATCAATTATTGACTGACGAATCGTACATTTCCTGCTTCGTGAAATCAACTTATCACGATTTAAAGAAAATCCTTCTTAGACTAACTTCTAAATGTGTGTTACTTCAAAGAGTAGTTCAATCTTAATGGCTTCGACAAAGTCCACTTAGTGTTCATCAAGTCTATCGTGATCTACAAATAAACTGTGCCTAACTACAAGCTACGTACCGGAGCCACTGGCAAATAGGAAGTCCCTTTGTAGGGAAGACGTCTTCAAGTAGGGGTAAAACAGCTTGCCGCCGTCCTGGGGACTGCCGCCGCAACTGTACAATAAGAAACTCTATAGAAATAGCATGTTACATAAACTAAAGAAAAGAACGGAAAAGTCAAGTCAGTAATAAACTTGGGTATATCCCGTCAGCCGCATCTTCCCGCCTAGATCGTTTAGAAAGGACTCCTCAGGCGGGTTCCCCCGTGCCGGCGAGGGGGTGGGGGGTGGTGCAAGGAACGCGCGGGGCTGCGCGATTTTTCACCCAAGACCACGTGTTAGTCACGTGCATGAAAACTTTTTGGCGAAGTTTTTCCTAGCGTGCATGCGTTACGCGGTCCTTTTTTGTTGAACGCTCAACTTCACCTTCACTTCGCGGTTTTATTTCTTAGCGCGCCTTCTCTTTCCTCATCACATCGACTCCGTTTTATGGAGTCGATTATTTTTGTAGCTACGATATCTTAAATTGACGGATAATTTGAAAGATTAAAGGCGCGTAATTTTTGAATTTGTTCGAAACCGTTTTATCGGTTTAAACAAAACCGTTTTCGAATTCGAATTGTAGCCGTTAAAGTACCTATTCCGAAAGATTAGAACTTATGGATATTAAAAATTAAAATACGTCGATTAGTTCCAAATTTCGGAATGATCATTAATATTGATTGATACGAGCCGTGTCTAACACTCATAAAATTTATTGATTATCGACATCAGATTTCACCCACAGATAAGGGAATTAATAATAACGTAATAGTAATAAAAGAGCCGCTTTCTCAACACAATGCATCACTAGACTAAACCATTTTGCAATCAACATATCAACTAAACCGTGTCTAGAAAATTCTTAATTGAACTAATGAGAAGTAATTACAATTTTTATTGCGGCCATAATGATTACGATGCCTTAAAATAATAAAAGCAATTAGACATTGATGGGCGTAGCTGAGTAGTTTATAGTTGTCTCTGTCTCTCTCAGCGTCCTGGTCGGCTCGCGAGGGGACACCGCGATCAGATGTAATTGTTTGAACGGTTATAAAAGTTGATGTCAGAGACGGTGTTCTGTTTGTCGTAAAATGGTGAGATGTTTCCATTTCCAACGTTTTGATGTTAAAAAATATATTTACGTAGCCCTAGATACGTATATACAAATCTTGGCCGATTATAGTAGCTGACACAATTGAACAATCTAAATATTAATCAAAGCCACAGAATTTTAATGACCGCGTGTACAATTAAAATGACTGATTCATAGCAACGAAGTTGGGATACAAATGAGTCACGTGATATACTCTAATTAGGTACAATGGACTAAGAATTCAAAGGAATAAAATGATGCGATCACGTCTAAATACAACTGACGAATAGATTAGTCTGTGACATCGCAGAGGGGCCATGATTGACTTAAGCGCCGAAATGTCAATGGTTTTGGACAGAGCATCTTCTGTAATTTTTAGTTTATATTTTTATTCGATTTTTTATACAAATTTAACTTTTATTTATCTATTCCAAAATATTAAATATCTTCATGCACGTGTTTCTGTAACCAATTCAAAAGTTTCCTTTCTTAGTGTCCTTTTTTCCTAATTTTATTTTTTTTGTCTTTACTTTTTCTATCTGTATTGTAAAGTGTTATGAAAGAAAAGAAAAAAATCGTTAATGTTTTTCTAAATTGAATAAAAATCATATATTTTTATTACTACGTCTACGTTTGATCTTTGTAAGATGACTAATGTGAGTTTCTTTTATTTTTTTCAGTTAAAAGTTACTTTGATTTACAAAAATTTTAAAAATCTAGATTCTGATTTCTGAGAAATATTATTTTTTCTTAACAGGTTTGTATTTAGAACGTTTCTTATTTAAATAATTTTTTTCATTTTCTTTAGTTCCTAGTTCAGATTTGCTCAGTATGTTTTTTGTTTGAATATTTCTGACCTTTCAGTGCAAAGGCAATTTCAGGACGTGATAAATTATTTTGACAATGATAAATACAATTAATTAAACATAGATATGACGGGGACAGGGGAGGGCCAGGTTATAGAAAAAAAACAAAAAAATCTGCAAATTGAATAAAATAACTAGGTAGGAAAACCCTGGATAAAATAGTAGGTACTTTTTTAAATATTTTTTATTCAGAATACATACAGATAGATACTTATAGTTTATTGTAACATAATACATAGATATCAAAAGACGACAAAAAAAGGAAATAATGATCATTTCAAAGAGTTAGCACACACTTCATTTTTATGGAAAAAGAGAAGGAAAAAGTTAGAACAGAAAAACTAACATTGTCTGCGCAAGCGCATGTTTAAACGTTGTCTAGAAAAAGTTATCGTGCAATCAATCTTTATACTTAATCATATTTTTATTGTATCATGTATTGCGTTAGTCTATTATTTGTGTATTTTCTCTTGTTTTTTATTATCATTATTTCATTATTCACGGCGGTAGTAGGTAAAGCGATCTTTATTAATGATCGGTTTGATTAATTTTAATCACATTTAATTAGTTTTTCTACGAAGATCAGTTATGATTTTTATTGTGTGAATATTTTTTGGGTTTTAAAAAGCCTTAACTTTTTCGAGCCTTAACTTGAGTTTTTTGGCAAGGCTTGTTGTATTTATTGTCAATGGTACCTATTAATATAATTATTTGGAAACATATTTGAAACAATATTTTTCTTATTGAAACGGCAATCTAAGAATTTTAATATACGTAGGTATATAGTGTTGAAGTTTCAAGTAAACTTTATTAGATAGATGACAATAATTTGGTTCAATGAGTGTAATTATTTTAACAAAAAAATATCTAAGAAATTATCAATTTCATTTGCATGCAATTAATAGTTTTAATGAATATATATTTTTTCTAATAGGTAATACCTATTAGAATAAGTTTAGAACATTAATTAATTTAAAATATTTTATAACACAAATTACGTGTTACATTTTGAGTAAAATAGTGATTTTATCAAAAAATAAGTGGGTGATAACAAAATGATAATGAATAACGATCCACTTAATATCATAATAATGAGAAAATTAATGATGTAGCAATAAATTCATGGTCTAATGATAATGCACCTGTTTTATCGTTACAATCAAATTACTTTTCAAATTAGGTGTTGAGCTGTCGAAATGAATATTCAAATAATTTTGTGATCAAAATAATTTATTGACCAAACTTTTACTTTGTCTACAAAAAGATATTCAGTACTCGTTCAGATACACGCATGATGATGCACTTTCAACGGAAAATCAATACAGCCTACAAAAAAAGTTGCCCAAAGAAAAGCAAAAAGTAAAAAAAATACCTACAGAAAAACGCGACACATGTATTCGAACCAATCAGCTGTTTGTTGGCTTCGTTCGCCCCGCCCCGCATAACTTTTCCTCTTTGGCACGTCAAAAATATAACCATTCCATCATTTTCCCGATACGTGTGATAAACTTTTTCAATTATTAGGTATTCAATTTCATTTTTTTATCTCGCTCTCTGTCACACATTCATACTATTTCTTTCTTAAACTTTATGTTGGGCATATAATCTACTACACGCGGCTTACAAAATATTATTTTATGTCAACCCGATAAAAAAAATCTTTCGTTCATTAGAAATGGTTTCGTTAATTATTTTAAATAATAATAGAAAAGCTATTCTAAAAAACAAAATATTTTACCGATAAAAAAATATAGGTAAAACTATCAAAACAAAACTTATTTGTATAAGAATAGACAAAAGCAAGAAAACCACATTGTTTATCAATACAAAACATAACACTTACAATATCCCAGAAGCTAAATTACAGCAGTTCGGGCTTTAGATTTGTTTTCGTAGCAGTGGCGTTGTTAATTAGCCGGCGCTCGCTGATTCATCACTTTATAGCGTCTCAGCGGCTAGTTCAAGCCGATAGTTAATTATTACACTCCAAACACGTTACCAGTTTCCTTCAAATAAAATCCGTAGTAACCCTTTAACAACACTCAGTCCAATATCCGAACGCACTCGAAAGTTTCAAATCAAAATGACAGAAATACGCGCGAAACGTTTTTTTTTTCAACTGTCAAACGTGACACGAACAAACGCAGATACGGCCGTCCACGTCAGGACGCTGACGTTCACTAGTCGCGACTCGGCGTAAGTCGAGGAGAAGAAGGCAGCGGTCTCGGCCAACACGCCTTTCGTTCGTCTCTCTCTCGCGCGGCTATACCCGCCCGACCATTTTTATGGTTTAACCGACTCAATTCAATTCAACTCAACTCAATTGTCGTGGCGCGAATGCCTTCGCACTGGACGCTAGAGTGAGACGTATAGCTTTCGCCTTATTTCAGTGGCTGCGTTTCATTAAATAGAATTTATTTGTTTCGGTTAATGTAGTTTGGAGTAGTGCACCGAGAATCAGGTCTTGGTGTTGAAACGTTGACGTTACATGCGTTTGAACTAAGAATCTGCGTTCGGAAAAGCGGAATAGAGCCTTCATCTTAGTTTAAGACGCAGCAGTGGGCACGGATGTGTCCGTTTCGCTCGCGCCACTATCGTCCGGCGGGCTCGGGCCGCGCGCGCGAGCGAGACATCCGAGTGCCGATAGGCGTTCCCGTTTCCATCGGCTCTCACTTCTGGGTGTGTAAAGTTTTAGGCCGAAACATGTAAAAATGCATCTTGAAAAAAAGTTATGTATTAAAAAAAGAAGCTTAGTGCGAGGTGGGGGGACATTAATGCTGGCGGGGAGGTGGCGAGGATGGCTTTTTTCGCATGCTGTATTTTCGGGGGTGTTCGCGTAACTGGACAATGCATTATCGAGCAGTGCCGGCGAATCGGACGCATCACCTTAGTGGCCCATTTGAACTCGAAAACAACTGGATTTGAATGGGATATAGCCAGGCCAGTGATATAATGGCTTTACCGCATTTCAAATAGATTCTGAAAATGATTCTGGATAAACATCACGTAACATTGTAGTAAAAAAGTAACAAAAAGCATTAAACGCAATTAAAAATTTCACGGATTTCAATTTTAAGTACCCCAAATGAGTTACAATCAATAAATACGCAATAGAATGATTTGAGTGTATCATTGAATTGATTTCTTGATCTTTATAAAAAGGATGATTAATTGGATTAGAAAAATCACAGGTGCAATGCACTTATAAAGTTGAATTTCACGTATCAATTGAGTTTCTGGATGGTCTGATATCTATTATCTGAACTTTTTCTAAGTTATTGTGTCCATTATCTAAAAGTAAAATTGATATTTCCATCAAATTCTTCAATACTTACGTCATCTAGTTTGCATGATCATACTTCATCATACAAAAAGTTTTGATTATTGCGATCATAAAGTTCTATAGACTCATCGTCTGTTCCTAATGGAGGATTCCGACTTTTATTCTTTACATTTTCTTAAAGAACATCCATAGCACATTTTTCTCTCTACTTAATTTTTTTATTCCATAATATCTTTGCTTGAGTTTGCCAAAAGTTTAGATTCTGGGTGGCTATGCAATCTAACGCATCCAAAACTCACACACACATTAACTCACAATCATTTGTGTATGACCAGTTTAACTTTAAAGCATTTTCTTCAAAAGATGAAGGTTGACACCAATACGGGATGTATTGGTGTCAACCTTCATCTTTTCCAAAATATGCTTTTTCAGATCTTAAATATTTAATTCAGAGATAACTATAGAAGAAGAGGTGTGAGGGTATTAGGAAGATATATTGATATACGAGTATTTATAAGATATATTATTCTCCTGCTCTATCCCAATTTATTTGGGGTCGGCGAAACATGTCTTTCATACTTCTCTATTAGTCGTGATCTCGGTAGTCACTCCCTTTCTAGGCATGTCATCTTTCACACAGTTCATCCATCGTTTCTTTCGTTGAAGATAGACTGACTGTACAATTTAAAAGAAAACAATGTCAGACATGTTGCATAATTATATAAACTTTAAAGGATCGTCTTTCATCAAATCTTGCTTTTAGATGAAAGAAAGAAAGAAAATTTGTTCATTCTGCACAAACAAGACACACTTTACAAAAATAAAATAAAAATTGACAAAAACACACACTCTAATTGCTAAAAGCCTAGTATTCAAAACCTTAAAAGTTAAAAGTTTGAGAATGTTGTACATTGCTTGATGTCAGTGTCAGGGCTTGTCAAGGCAGGCCAAAGACAATAAACATTACGAGTTGCGATTGCGGTATTGGTAAATGACAACAAACAAACAAACAAAATATAGATAGTTGCATTTTCACTGCCTGCCTTATTCTACATGTCTATAAGTTTACCTGTACAGACGTCTGGCTGGACATAGGCCTCCTCTTCATTAAGGCACGTGCGTTTCGATTCTGAGTTAGTCTCATCCACCTCCTCCCTGTGATTTCGCAATTACTTTTGTCGTTGGAAGACTTTTGATGTGTAACATAATTATTTCCTCTCGCTTTCTGTGGGTGTGATTTCGTGTTAAGGGACGGAAGTGTGTAACAGGAAGTGTCAGCTTGAGCATGGAATAAGTACCTAAGTACTTTTAAATAGCATGGAATTTGTGTACTCATGGAATTAGTAAGTAGAATAACCTCCTCTACTAACAATCTTTATAGTTATAGATTGTAGGTAGAGGGGGTCGAATTTCAACCAGTGGGCGACCACTAGTAAATCAATATAGTAATATTATTAATATTTATTCATTCGAATAAATATTAAATAGCTTTAAAAAAAAGAAGAGGTTTTAGTATCTGTCGCTGCTCAGTTGCTTATCTATTACCAAGGTGAGATGTCAGATGTGACACATCTTATGCGACTACTGTAAAGCTCGCTCGTTTTTTTTTTAATTTATTTTCAACTTTCGGAAAGTTTGGATACTAATTCGAACTTTCCGAAAGTAGAAAAAAAAAAAAGCATGATATTGTAGTATGATGTTATTTGCTAAAATCGCCGAACAAAAAGACGATAGCCTTGTAGGCAGTGTAACGAAAGACGGATTTTAACTTTATTGGTTGGATTCAATTTTTTATTGTGTTTTAGGTTTATGGGAACGTGAAAAAAATATCAGTAGATATCAATCAAAATTCATCAAGAATCCGAACTAAAAATATTTTTACTTCGAAACAGACTTTTAATTTTTGAAACTAAATTGAACTTTGATTGAGGTACAGCACATCAGCTTATACCAAACTGTAAAATTTCTCCAAATGATTTAAACCTTAAAAATGTTGATGGTTAAGTTCAAACTCGAATGAGAAAATTTTACAGTTTGTGCTAATTTGATGTGTTGGCTACTGTAAGTACCTCTATATACTCTGAAGTGACTCAATGAAGAACCTAAACTAAGACGATCGCGAAAACAAAAATGTTGAAGAAGATGCATCTAAGGACCTTAACAAGTGAGCGTTTCGTATTGCTATACCAACTTTCACCTGGATTGACTATGTCAATCCAATACATTTTTGACATGTCCCATCATAGTTTTTTTTATTGTTTCGTTGTGTTTGCACATTTAGCCAGTGTCAAGTAAAATTAGGTACTACAAAGTTTGTTTAAATAATGATGAAATGAATTATATTCAACGCATTTACATGATATCCCCGCACACCCACTTCCCTTGTGTTTCAGTAAAGATGACTTTACTGAGACCTCACGCGGACTTCTTGAGAGAACTTGAAGTGATGTTGCACTGATTTGTTTCATTTGCCAGCACTAATACACGTTCACGAGCACTTAATGGTTAATAATCCACCATTATTACACATTAATATTCGGTTAAACACAAATTTTAGAAAATAAAACAAAACTGCTAAACATGACGCTTCACTTTCCCGCCAAGCTCCATAATCGTTATCACCTAACTGTAGCTGGGATTAATCACAAAAACATAGCTAGAAAGCATTTAAAAAAGGAATCATTGACGGTTGGAAAGACATACTTCCAAACATCGAAAACTTAAATTGACTTTGTCCGCTCCGTTATTAACCCTAAAATTCCGTCTCAATAAATTCAAACTAAATGTCAAGACATTATATTTCGTACGTTAGTTTACCGTAAACGGACCCGGCCGCGGGCGATCGCTAGTTAATCAATAATCTGCTTGACCTCTCATATCAAGGAGGTTTCAACTGTAAAAGCTCTAAGTAATTGTATTAGGCGATGTTTGCCGGTATATCAACTAGATTATAAGGTTGCGTTTAGTTGGGACACCCTTGGACGATAGAGGATAAAAATATTTCGAATATTACACGATATATTTTAGAAGATGTTATTTGGTTTAGTACTACGCTCGTCGCTCGTCGTTGTAACTGTCTCGTTGGTGTAGTGCTCGTAAGCACGACTGCTGAGCATGAGGTCCCGGGTTTGATTCCCAGGTCGGGCAAAGTGATATTGGGATTTTCCATTAGGAATTTCTCAGAAGCAGCCCGGAGTCTGGATTTGTGCCCGGTTGATGGCAATAGGCTCGCCCCCTATTACATGGGACTTAAACATAACTGGCGAAATGTGGGTGTACTATTAGGTACACCTCTGCCAACCCTTCGGGGATTACAGGCGTGATGTTATGTGTGTGTACTACGCTCCCTTAGGCCGCTAGCACTAAAAATCACTAAATGCGTTTAACGCTAAACGCAAAGATATAAACATCTTTAGGTAGACAGTCAAAGTTGTGACTCGTCGAAAAAAATTGCGGCCTCAAAATGCACGCACACTAGAATAACACAATGACGTGACCACGAGTGTAAGACGTAGCTGTCACGCACACCTGCCTATCAAAGTTGGCCGGTTTGTTTTAGTTATTTTGCACCGTGACACTCTCTAAAGACATTTAATAATGAAAGGCTAAACGTATGAAGATAACCGAGACAGATTCATGTTTTAAATATGATTAGCGCTAGACGTATGTAGTGATTTTTAGTGCAAGCGGGCCTTAAAGTATGACCCTCGACCTTTTTTTTTTTTTTCACGAGGTGGAAAATCCTCATGGACGTCCTCCGCCCTGGTGCGGGCGGAGGGGTCTGTCAGACTCTTACAGACTAAAAACCACCCCAGTGTTCCCTTCCCACACTTGCGCCGGGGATCTTGGGATCTGTTATTACTTCCGCAATCCCCGGCTAGTGCGCAGAAGGACACCACCGCGTTCCAGGGCTCCTCGCTGCTGGCCATCGACTCGACCACGGCCGGCAGCGACAGGTCACTGCTTACTCCTGAGATGAGGGCACGGCGTGGCTCCTCCCAAGCGGCACGCTGTGCCAGCGTATGCCGCGCCGTGTCCTTCCGGCAGATGACCCTCGATCCTAACCAAACTCACTATTATTGACTTATACAGCCAGTTGCACGTAAGTCCATTAAATTTAATTACCCATTAAAAATAATGCTGTCACTTTCTGATACGTTCCGCTAGATAAAGACAGCGTTACTTTTAAAGGGGAATTAAATTATTAATAAACTTACGTGCAACTAGCGGTATGGCTCGAGTAAGATTAATCAATTTTGGTATAATTTTAAGATATTGTTTTTGCCTGATCTAAAGAATACAAAATGGTGTCGCAAACTACAGATCGAAAGCAAGTTTTATTATTATAAAAGTAAATGTATTTAAAATAGTTCACTCATTCGACTCTAAAGAACAAGATCATCAATGTCCTGTTCGTTTCATTCATATAGAATCGACTTCGACACAGCTATGCTTTAATGCATGGAAAAATTCAAGGTTGGCTAAGATAGACTTCGTTTAATTACAGAAGTTGAATGGTTTATTATATTTACTTAGAATACTAGTATTTCCCTCGCTTCACCGAACACTGTCATATATACACCGTGGTATTTTAACCGTCTTACAACGGCAGCTCACTTCATATTATGAATGACTACTAATCATTCAAGAAAGTATTTTTTTTATTTTTTAACATTTGAATAATAAAAAAAAAAAATATTATTCATTATGACGCATGATGTAGTTTGAAACACCTGTTATGAGTTAGATTAAGTAAGCATCGGTCATATTTTGTAGCTATTTCTTAAGTCCGCGTGGTTAATTTAGTTACAGATTTGATTATGTAATGGACACTATTCTAAGAGCAAAAAAGAATGGTACCAGCGTAAAATATGTTGTGGATAGACATAAGAGTCTTGTGGTAACAAAGGAGTCATTAATTTCTTCTGACAAAAATGTTTTTAATTGTTATATCAGAGTTTCAACAATATTTCAGACATTTTTTTATAAAAATAATTAATTAAAAATGTATTACTTAGATTATTGTATGATGCATATTTGAGACTGATCAAAAGCTGTCATTTTACTGATGTTTAATTTTGATTAGATTTTAGTCTATTAGGATATTTTAAAATAGAATACTTTTTTTTATGCACACCATAAAAATTACAGATATAAATGTAGAAATTTTACATAGGGTGACACAATGGGCGGTCTTATCGCTAAAAGCTATATTTTAAAGACAACCTTTGGATTGATTAAGGGGGAAGGACAGACAATACTGTAGGTAGTATGTGGTGTACTATTAACATAATTACAATAAATACATACATCTATAAGAAATATTAAACCTATCCATTCATCCATCATTTTAAGTGTTGTAATAATAGTTTTATTTCTACAAAGTGGAATCTTGCTCTTTATATGCTCTTATAGCACGCGGTAGCTCTTTTAATGACAGGTCGTTTTGAAAGAGCCGATTTCCCATTTGTTAAGTGGCTATATTTCAGATTCCGCTTACATTGTTACCTATTATTTAAAAAATTTGTACCATTATTATTAAACTGATTAGTGAAAAAAAGTATTTTTATTTAAAAACAATTAGACTAAATGATTTCTTTTATACTTTTTAAAACTGCCTATTTCGTGCACAATCTCCGCTACAGTTAAATGGGCTAGGAAGGACTTACCGAACTTTCACTGTTTGGTTTTTCGTTGTTCATCTTTGGAAATTCAAATTAGTCTGATGGTGGATTAACTTTTACAAAAGCATTTAGAAGTAAGCCATAATATTACTATGAAGTTTTGTTAGTTTCTGTTCAACTACTGTGGTCTTCTATTCAGTCTGCCTGGTAGGTATTACTTATAATTATTAATTTAATAACCTCAGCTTCACCCTTCGGAGAGCGATGTTATGATTATGTGTTAATTTAATTATACGATAATATAGAGTGCTAATACTGCTTCTTCCTCTTCCTCAACGACATTAACTATACGGGTAAAGTTAAATTAACTAGCGAAACTCCGCAGATGTTTGGGGTCAACGACCTCTGGTAGTGTTGTTACTGCGAGTATGGGTTGAGAAAATCTGTTTATTTTTATTTTATCGTGTTTAGTTATAGATATCCATCACGACAGTGAAGTTTGCATAAAAAAAACGAATTTCTTAAACAGAATATATTTCAAGTGACTACAATACAGGCGGTTGATGACCCCAAAAAAATGTATCAATTTTTATTTTTTTTGTTTTATCATGTTTAGATACCGATACCATCACGTGTGCGGAGTTTCGCTAGCTAATTTAATATTACCCTGTATAATAGCACTAGCTGTGCCCCGCGTTTTCAGCCGCGTAAGTCTCGATCCCGTGGGCATATCGGGATAAAAAGTAGCATATATGTTAACACAGGGTGTCAGCTATCTCTATACAACATTTTATTAAAATTAGTCCAGCCGTTTGAGCGTGAAAAAGTAACAAACACACACACAAACTTTCGCCTTTATAATATTAGTGTGATGTGGTGTAAGCTCATGTGATAGCAATACTTAATCTACTGATACTAAACGATCGCAGCAATTACAATCTTTTTAGGGTTCCGTACCCAAAGGGTAAAACGGGAACCCTATTACTAAGGCTCCGCCGTCTGTCTGTCTGTCTGTCTGTCTGTCCGTCTGTCACCAGGATGTATCTCATGAACCGTGATAGTTAGACCGTTGAAATTTTAACAGATGATGTGTTTCTGTTGCCGCTATAACAACAAATACTAAAAAAAATATTTAAGGGGGCTCCCATACAACAAACATGATTTTTTTGCTCGTTTTTGCTCGATATTGATAACGGCAACAGGTAGACGCTTGAAATATTCACAGAATATTTAATTATATATTCACTTTAAAATTAAATAATTAAATAAAAATAAAACAAATATTTAAGGGGGACTCCCATACAACAAACATGATTTTTTGGCCATTTTTATAGATAATGGTACGGAACCTTTCGTGCGCGAGTCCTACTCGCACTTGGCCGGTTTTTTAGATACTTAACCCTTCAATGAACCACACATTTAATTTCCATCTTCGACACTGACACCAGTGACATTTGTGGGACACAATTTGTGGGTTACTCAACTGGCAACTGTCACCGCTCAAGCATAATTGTGATGGCGACACTTAACGCGTCACCGAACTGATACCTGTAGCTGTGAACATAAGCATCGGTATCATCGGTATTGATACTACGAGCACGTAATATTGACTAGCGTTTGTTATGGAATTTATGTCATGGGGTTGTTGTAGACACTGAATTTGTTCATCTTTATGCTTATGATAGGTTTGCTTACTAAGTACCTACCATAAGTAGCAGATTGCGAAGTAACGTTCTTACTAACACGGCAAATATCTATAATTTTCTTAGGTACCGGGTAAAACGGGGTGAATAGAAATGCAGGGGTGAATCGAGACGCAACTTTAAAATGGATTTTAACCTTGAATTACTTAATATAGTTTGTTGCCAAGGCACTTAATCGTTAACTATAGTACAGGTGACACAATAAAGTCCTTTTTGGCAACAAAAGATATTATTTCAACGTTAAAATCCATTGTAAAGTTGCATCTCGATTCACCCCTGAATTTCTATTCACCCCGTTTTACGGTACTTTTCATGATTTCTCACTTCAAAAACATATCAAGAGGGTACGTACCCTCTTGGTATTTTTTTGAAGTGAGAAAACGTATATTTATCCAGTAGCTCTACCATGAGTTTACACGGCCAAAACTCGCTAGCGTCTGCGTAAATTATATGTATATAATATTGTACAGCGCCCCTAGCGGTCACAGAAAGAATTAAAATTTGTAACAGGAGCACTATAGATTTCGATAGGTAAGAACCCAAACGTAATCTATTCGATAGTCACTAACGTTTTTCAGCTGACACCATACAAAACGGCACCATGAGTCACTAATTCGACAGAAGTTATCGAAAAATACGTTTGCGATAGTAGTTACGTAGCTCACTAGCATTTTGAGGTATAAAACATGTGTTTACATTAAAATTTATACATTTTTGAGTCTCTTAAAGTCAAAATAATGACTGGAAGAGCTTATTTAGCATGAAATATGTTAGTGGCAACTTTATACTTTCTAGAGAAGCATTTGAAGATTTGTGCTATAATGTTACAGATTTGAAGTCAACACAAAGACTTCCATTAGAACTAAAACAATAATTTTAATTTATCTATACCAAATTGTGACCCACTGGTCCTTATTGTATTATTATATTCTATTTTTGTAACTTATTTCATTCAAATCATTCCATCGTCTTTCATTTTCATTTAAATTGAAGCCATTAACGCTGCGGAGAACACAACAACAAAATTACAAATTGAATCGATGACAAATTATAACGAATAAAAATTTAAAAACCACTAAATACCTTATGTAGTCAACTAACCGCCAACCTTTCTATTTAATCGGATTATTTCGTGATATTTACTGTCATATGAGCATATGAGCCTTTCTCTCTTCTGATTACTGAGAAAGAAAGAAACAAAACATAAGGAGTGAAGTCAGCTAGACGACACGATCTATCGAGCTTACCTTAGCGTCTGCTTATGAGTCCTTGAAATTCTTGGTGGAATCATTATCGAAATCTATTTGATCCACGTTATAACGCTAGGGAGTTTAACTCTAGCGAGTAATTTTTCGTTAACAACTCATGGTAGAAGTACAGATGAAATAATTGACTTTTCTCAAACATGCTTGGAAATTCGAGCATTATTTTGACTACCTTCTTCGAGATATATCGAAATTGCTGTACTAGCCAAATACATGTGAGCAGCGGCCACCAAAAGTGGTATGGAAATCCATAATTATGTGTCGTGGTTTAGCGGCCATATAAATTACATAGTAAAGTCATATCTGTCGTGTAATTTAAAAATGGAACGTTCTTTTACTCCGAAACATAGAAACCAAGGAGGTAATTTATCAAAGGTTTGATTTAAATTTCGAACTGGCTTGCAAATAGAAAGCTAATTATTGAAAAAAATAACAAATGAACACAATGGCGCGTGAAAAATTATCGTTGTTTGTCATTTAATCTGGAATTTATAAATAATTTACTTTGTTTGAATTTCCGCGCATTATTTGAGAAAATCACTATACAAGCCTTGGCCGCAACCAGGCATTGATGGACTCACGTATGTGTGCCTTGGCTTCGCCTCGGCCCACATCTTCACGTTCGTCCATCAATGCCGCTATTGCAGGCCGCTGCAGTAATGTACCTACTAATAACTTTGATAAAAACGTCTCCTTTATAAAAAAATTACAGTTTGCATCAATTAATCAATTTATTTCAAAGAGTAAAATCTTTACAACCACCACCAATCAAATATTATTATCTAATATCTGTCACTTTCCACTTCTATAATCTTTTCCAAAGTTGCACTTAAAAAAATCTGATTTTTTTGTAACAAGTTATTTCCCATCTGTAAAATTATACCGATACCTAGATAAAAAAGTGGATTATTTGGTAGGTCTGGAATATTATTATAGTGATAAATATAAAGTTAATGTTAAAAACAAGTACAACACACGTAGGGTTAGAGAGAACAGACTAGTACAACCACAGATAACAAATTATTATGGTAAGAGAACATCGAAGTATTTGGTACCTAAAGTGTTTAACAAAATAGATTTATTAAGAGTAAAAGTAAAAATGTGTAAAGGATCACTTAAAACAAAATTAAAAAACTTTTTGCAGGATAGCAAACAGAATTAAATACCTATAATATTTAAGTAGTGGTAACCTTAGTTCATTGTTAAGTATGTAAAAGAGCGCCTCTCGCCATCAAACGTAAAAGTTTGGCGAGTTTAGAATTAAGATAACCCCTCAGTATTGTAATTTCTTTAAATAAAAAAAAAAAAAAAAAAACTATTCATTTCCAGTCAGCACCAAACAACAAAACACTACCGTTTATTGATTAGAAAATTAGTTCCCAAAGGACAGTTAAGTAGTTTTTAATACTAGTTTTAAATATAATCTTGGTCACCTGTCCATTCTGTTCACCCCTTTACACTAGTTAGTAAATTCTACACTCATTATCGAGGTAACAGAATCACTATCGACCAGCGAACATCGCCTGCGCTTCCTAATCATATCAACTTGATAGTTAGCTCCTCAACGTATCCTACACAATATAGGGACAACAAATTTAGGGTTTTATAATAATATTCTAGAATGTTCCTCGTTGTAATATGCCTCATTAGTAGACTACTGCTGAATACGAGGTCCTTAGCTCGATTCCCGAGTCAGGCAGTGTTATTGGGTTTTTCCATCTGAAATTTCTCAGTAGCAGCCCGCGGTCTGGATTTGTGCCCGGTTGATGGCAATAGGTTCGCCCCCTATTATGTGGGACTTTAACTTAACTGGCGGAATGTGGGTGTACTATAGATACACCTCTGCCTAACCCTTTGGGGATTACCGGCGTGGTGTTGTGTTATGTGAAATGTGAAGAAAAATAGTGTCATGGTTATTTGGTTTAGGGATTGTTTTGTGAGCTAAAGAATTTGTTATAGGAACCTGGCAATATCAAATGTGACTTTTTTCAACTTCAGACTTAGTTTCATAATTACGTACCATTCTAAGTCAACACGTATATACATTTCTGAAGGGAGTAATACCTTACTGAAACCAATCAGTAACTTCTCCATGAAGTTCTTGGCTTGCTCATCCCCTTTATGATCTACTAGCTGCGCCCCGCGGTTTCACCCGCGTAAGTCTCGATCTCATGGGAATATCGGGATAAAAAGTAGCCTATGTCTTAATCCAGGGTGTCAGCTACCTCCATACAAAATTTTATCAAAATTGGTCCAGCCGTTTGAGCGTGAAGAAGTAACAAACATACACACACTCACAAACTTTCGCCTTTATTATATTAGTGTGATATATTCCTTAGAACCGTACAACTTGTACTTGACGTTTCATAAAAGCCTGTTCCATTTTCCGGATTCCATATTTGGAATCAAATTATCTTTCCCGAAATACCGATAAACAAGATCCCAAATTACCAATCCATCCAAAAACAAATCAATCAATCTGCCTAGCCTTTTCCCAACTATGTTGGGGTTGGTTTCCAGTCTAACCAGATGCATCTAAATACCAGTATTTTACATGGAGCGACTGTCTAGCCGACCTCCACAAACCAGTAACGGGGCAATACGATACCCCTTGGTCAGACTTTTGGGCATCTGGCGACTCCTAACGACTGTCAAAGATCCACGGATGGCAGCCGAGACCAACGGCTTAACATACTTTCCGAGGCACGGAGGAGTCTCAGTATGTAAAGATGGTCACCTATCCACGGACTAACCCCGGCAAACATAGCTTAACCTGATGGATCGACCCGTGCGGCAGTTATTACTTAGCCACGAGCTCCTCCCAAAACCAACAATTCATCCCAAAACAAATAATTCAATCGATTTAAAAATAAATCGGTACAAATCGTCTAAAGAATCGAGACATCGTCTCCGTCTCAGGAAACACGTCACTTATACGTATAAATAGCTGAATGACGTCACGCCTTCAAATCCGACCAGCTTGCAGCGGACAAAAGTTACCGATTCAATTAATTATTGATACCTGACTGAATGTTACGTATACTGTTTTAATCGGGTGAGGAATTGCTATCAGATGTAAGGTTTTTAGATTTCTTACTAAGTTGTGTATAAGTAAAATATAGTTTTTAATATTCAGGTATGAATTTAACGCTTGTGGTCGCCCACTGGTCGAAATTCGCCCCCTCTTCTTACAATCTATATAGTACTTACTTATTCCATGCTTAAGCTGTCACTTTTGTCAGCTATCTATCTTCAAGTCATGAGGCCCTGGTACTATGTGTGTGTCAAATGCATACGAGTGTGTGTAATGTTTAATGTTTTTTTATTCATTTAAATTATTTCTAATGCATATTTTATAAGAAATATTCTTATTATTATTTATTTATTTTACTTTTACATAAAACGGCCAAAGGCCAATTACATCAGTTAAAGACAGAACACATTATATAGGAACAAAAACAAAAGAATACAGCTACTCGGCAGTCATACACTCATCTCACAATACTCCAGACATGTTGACAAGATCTTCTTCCATTAATTAGCTTTCTGCACCTCCATATAAATTTTAACTGTGCCAAATTTCATACTCCGTCCGCGTAATTTTCGTAAAAAGGGGTAAGTACAGAGTTTTCGCTTCACGTATTAATATTATATAATGATACTGGTGACCCACTCTTTCTTCACACGGGTACAATCTACTCATTTGGCGGCACGTCAAAACATAGAGGTTTCTGTGTTATATCTTAGTTAACCCAAACCTGGGAGCAGTGCTGGCCCAGTGATAACGGCCCTGACTTACGAGTTAGGTCGTGGATTCGAACCCAGGCAGGCGCTTTACTTTGTGTAAATAATTTCATCACCACTGCTCTCAAAACGGTGAAGGAAAGCATCGTGAGGAAACCGGCATGTCCTAAAACCAAAATTTCAAAGACATGTGACATCTACCAAGCCCAAGATTTACAGCCCACTCCCTCTCAAAGAGAGGCCTGTATCCAAGCAGTGGGAACAATTTCTTTTAATGATGGTGAAAACCGCCTCTATGATCTAGTGATAAGACCACCTGTGTCAGACCCAGAGGTCCCAGGTTCGATTCCTAGCGGGGTCATATTTTTCTGAACGGTTTAATAGCCAGTTCCACTGTGGTTGAGGATTCCGGGTGAAGCTCGCTTCCACCTTCAGCTGATCTGATCATCACTTACCATCTTGTGAGATGAAGGCCAAGATCTTCCCCGTTGTGATTAAAAAAAAAAAGCTCATCGAATCATTTGTGTAGTTTAGAAGAACTACGCGAGCACACATACAGACACAAAAGTCTGGACTATACAGATATTATCATGAGATATACTACATACGTCACTAAACTCTGATCAGATAACTTAAACTCAAAGCAATTATTTTAATTGCACCATTTACATGGACTTTTGAATTGTCAAGGTGTCGGTAGCCCTTCTGTTCAGGATAGAGCGGGAGGAAACGCCCGGGTGTTACCACTGCGTGGATCGCCCGGAGGACACGGTGGAGGTCTGCCCGGCTTGGGGGAGTACCGCCGTGTCCTCGCCGAGGCGATCGGCGACGGCGATCTCTCGCGTCCGGCCCTGGTTCAGGGCATGGTTCACAGTGAGAGTGCATGGGAGGCCGTCACCTATGCTCGCGAAGGAGGAGGCGGAACGCGTGAAGGAGAGGCAAAATTCGCGCCCTCACGCCCCTAGTCGCCGCGGTAGACGCTGCGGGCGTCGGGAGTCGTAGGCCGATTCCCGGCTTCCGTAGGCGCGGGCTTTCGGATGGTGAGTGATGGGTAGCTCACCGTACGATAAGGACCAGGCCCAGGACGACGGCTCGTTGTGTTTCACGCGCGCCTCAAGGAGATGTCAGCACCAACTGACGGGGTCCGGTAGGGCTAATGCCTGCCAGGGTTGTGAGTTTGTTCGAAAGAGATATCGTGGCCCTGGCACGCAGGCAACTGAAGGAACACGGGTGGGTTTTAGTCAGTAAAAGTCTGACACGGCAACCCGCTCCGCCCAGAGCGGAGTAATTTGATAATTTTCCACCCAAAAAAAAAAGTGTCAGGCGCCCATTCCAAGGCATTGTAGGTACTTATAACTTAGATCCATCGTTGGAATCTGCAGATGTATGGATTAATTTAGAATAAGGACGTCAAATTGTTGGTGCATATAGTATATACCTTCTTCTTCGTCGTTCCCACACTGCTGAGGATTTGACCAGATAAGACGCGTCTCCAAGATATGCGGTCTTCCGAAGTATGTACCGTTCGGTACATGCGTGCTCCCTCCGACAACCTTCAGAAGTTCTTGAATTAAAAGCAAAAGGTGTATTAGTCATTTCCCTGGGCAAAGCTATTAAGATAAACTACTGTCAAAAATATACATCTAAATACATACATCTTTTATGGGGCACTGTGTTAAATGTTACAACAAAATACCTTGTGATGATGTATTGCAATTAAATTAAAGAAAATTTAAAATACATATTAAAAGTACACTTTGTAAATAAGCATATACAAATAAACAAATTAGATGATTATATCCAAGATAAGAATGCTTGGAAACATGCTGGTCCGGCTGCATAAGACAATCTAGAGTCTTGACAAAATCAAACTGGTTGTTATTTATTATATAATTAATATAGGTAGGTACCTATACAAAATAATGAAAAACATTTTAAAAGAGTAACGGTGGATTTTCTTCCCGATTCTTTTCCATACGGAACTACCTTTTGGAAGGGGCACTAGAATCAATTCATTTTTTTTGTAAATTTGACGTTCAAAAGTGTCTTTTATGTGCCTATTTGAAATAAATAATTTGACTTTATATTTACACCCGGTTTCTGGGTTAAGATTCTTCACTTGAGAATTTGAAGTTTAGAACTTGTCAAACTCTACTTTAGCATTACAACCCGAAATTCACTTTGCAATAAACGTAAGAAATTTTGACGGGTTAATTTGAAGGAATCACCTTATGTAAGTAATGCTAGTAGAACTTGACAAGTTATCAACTTCACATTTTTTATTCAGAAAACGGGTATTATACAGGGGGTTTACTCCGAAGCGTTAAACCGAAGTATCGGCCGAATGTTCGGCCGTTTTATAACTTCCATAGTTTCTTTTTTTGACTTTGAATCCATACCCGACTTAAAGTCACATTTTTGTCATTGGCTTATCTCATTGACTGTCGTTTTATTTTTTTATTTCGCCGTAGTCAGCTATAGTTAGCCGTAGTCAAGCATGGCCGAACATTCAGCCGATACTTCGGTTTAACGCTTCGGAGTAGACCCCCAGGGATCAGTATTAGAACAGTCCCAGACAAGGGCGGTAATTTTTCTCAGTATCCTGTTTAACGCAAGAATCAAACCCACCCTTTCATAAAGTATGTACTCTAGCACTAAACAATTGAGGTCATCAGCGTCACTGTGTATGCGTTATCTTTAATTCAACAGGTTATATGCACGTGCAAGTTTAAAATCAACCCTTCACTGCAGAGCTTTGTGTACTAGACGGTACGTGTGTAGGTACGTAGGAGTATAATATTATGTAGGTACGTAGTACGTGTACCTGTGAACGTGATGAAAAAGGGTTTGGCAGGTAATATTTTCATAGGTTAGTTTTTTTTTTGCATTATTTTTCGAGAAAATGTGTTTTGAATTGCTTAAATTAATAGATAGATAGATAGATCATTTATTTGTCGGAAACATGAGTAGGTATGCACACACAAAGCATGCAAGATGGTAAGTATATTGCAGAAAGGCTCACAAGCATGTTTTACCTTAACGGCGTACAAATATGTGTTACAATAACATTTGATCAGTTATTTAATTAATTTTATCTGTTAATTTATTATACATAACAAAAAATACATTTAACTGAAATTAATATGTTAACGATTACAATAAATTAAATTTACATAATTATAATGTAGGAACAGCATAAGCAATTCAAACATCAATTAAGTTAGATAAGTAGAAATAAGAACAAAATATTATCGTCTTATGATAATTCAAATGTCAAAATCAAATAAAATACTTCAGACCCAAAACTTCGCCCCTACATTCGAATTATTATGTTTTCTTCATTAGAAACTCAGCATAACTTCACTTCCGGACATCGTAATTGAGCCACCCTGCATATTTTTTTGTATGAACGTTCAAAACAACAAAAAATAAAGATTATTTCAAAGCAAGGTCAGGAACTGTCTGAATTAATAAAAAATCACAACATGACGGCTCATCGAGTCTCAAAGCAACTGTCAAATGTAAATTTCATTTGAATTTCATAACATAATTACGGATGCAGAATGAATGTAGGACCTCACGTTCGGCAGCTAAGTTAACACCAAACGGTGCGACTTTTATCCAGGTGGCTTGTAACTCGTGTATGAAGGGACCAAGCCAAGGATTGTGTTATCAATGGTTGAGATATCAAAAGACTTTACTAGCTATTAGAAGCAGTCATTGTCTGTGTGGTGCCGGACGTAAAGCACCATCCTATTTTTTACCGTGGGTGTCGTAAAAGGCGACTAAGGGACTTACTAGAGAATGGGCAGCAGCGTTCTCTATGCATTTAAATACCATACTGCGATCGCCAACCCGCCTTTCAAACGTGGCGATTATGCAAACCCTCCCTTTGGGGGAGGCCTATGTCCAGCAGTGGACGTGTTTCGGATGATGATGAGAAGCAATCAAAATTAGTTCTGCCTACCTTTTTCCCAACTATATGTTGGGGTCGGCTTCCAGTCTAACCACATGCAGCTGAATACCAGTACTTAACATTGAGCGACCAGGGCTTGAAACCGGTTAATTTTTATTTCCGAAGATGCAAATTATTTTTGATACAATTGATATTAGCTTCAACGATTGCTTCATCACTTAAGTTCAACATTGATTTTGTAACAAAATAATAAATAATTAACGAAATATGTTCGAAAACCTTTATAATAACGGTTAAGGTTACAAAGAAAATTAACCGGTTTCCGAGCCCTGTGCGCGACTGCCTATCTGACCTCCATAACCCAGTTACTGGG
The DNA here is from genome assembly GCA_963921375.1 of Tiliacea citrago. NCBI lineage: Eukaryota > Metazoa > Arthropoda > Insecta > Lepidoptera > Noctuidae > Tiliacea > Tiliacea citrago. The sequence continues at coordinate 7,566,590 of OY992796.1, forward strand.
CAACATAATACAGTCAAATCTTACACTGCCTTCTTAATAGCAATAGCCTTTACCGACACGTAACTGGTCGAAGTGTTAGATCTTCAAGTGTTGTATTCTGGCTTCGGGGTCGAGCTGAAAAATAACTAATCGGGTACCAATGTAACTGTGACGTCGATTCTTATTTGTTGTACTACAAGACTGTTTAGTTTATGTTTTGAAACAGTTTTTAGGATGCGCGGAAGTGTTTATTGTATGGCCCCAATACAACATCCAGTAAAGCCGTCCACTGCTGGACATAGGCCTCCCCCAAAGAAGGGGTGGGTTGGCCCCAATTATTTACAATAAATTACCAAGTGGTTGGAAATACTTTACAACAGTGCTGTTTAAGAGCAGACTACGTAATTTTTTAATGGATAAAACGTACCTACTACAGTGTGAATGAGTTTTCATCGGAGATTTTTTTTGCTGAATTGCTCTGGCTTTTTATTAAACTTATATGAATCATTTACATGCCGACAGGTGAAATATGGCTGAGCTGTAAGGTATCATAACATCTATTACGTATTACCCATATTTATTCTTATTTACTGTTATTGGTTAAAACTAAAGAACTATCCTATCAACGCTTGTTGGGAATCGAACCCAACACAACAATATCGGAGCGTAGTTTAATGTGACTCTTCATCTTAGACGCGTTTTGCAAGTGTTTCAAAGGAACTAGTTAATGTTACGACCGGTATGAAAAACGATTATAAATTTTAATAACTTCGTAAGTGATATTGTTGTAAGTTCGGATTCTTAAACCTAAGTACGCGTATATATTTCATTGAAGATGTGCAATATTCAATATTAAACCTTTTCACGACTTGCATATTTTCGATGACTTATTGAGGTAAGAATAATTAAAGGTCTACTAGAAAAGCGTCTGGGGTTTGTATTTTTTTCCGCAGTCTATAATAAGCATCACCTTTGTAGGTATATTTTTCTGTTCCTTTATTCTTGTCTGTTTATACAACATTATTTTTAGTATACTCGTATGCGAAACCTGAATATAGTTTGTTCATAATAAGGAACTGAATCGATTTCAATAATTTTTACACCATGTTATATTTTGTCCCAATATATTTAATTGTGATGGAAAATGTTATCACCATTTAATTACTTACGCTTCTACTACGCTACTACAATCGCTGTACGGTTAGGTACCTACTGCCAAATTATTATCAATCAGCGCAAGACGACCCTGGAGGCGCGGGGGCGCCCCGTAACAACCTTATAACTTTGTGATTTTTCATGATACAGTTTTGAAATTTTGTACATAGATTCTTTAAATAAAGATACTAGACACGTGTTTCGGGTTTCGCATATACTAAAACTAATATCGTATACGGCGTGTGCATAAATGGTCTAGTAAATAAACAAATATATTTGTTTTGTTTTACTAAGTAAATATTCGAGCTTAGTTATCTTTCTTATTTTCTTTATTTCACTTCAGAAATGTGAGCAGTGTAGAGAAGTGGTAGCTCAGTGGTAACGGTCATAGGTCCAAACGCTGACAGGCGTTTTACTTTGTGTAAATTATTTCATCACCACTGCTCTCAAAACGGCGTAAGAAAACATCGTGAGGAAACCGTAGAAAACCAAAAATTCGAAGACATGTGACATGTAGCAACCTGCACTGGGCCCGCGTGGTAGATTATGGCCCACTCCCTCTCACCGAAAGGAGATCTGTGTCCCAGCAGTAGAAGCTGATTATATGCTTCGTTTAGTGCTCTTCGTTACCTGACCCTTGACCCCTGGCCTTACTAAGAAGAAGAGAGGGAAAAGGGGTCAGGCTTTGCAGATCACTGACTGTACGACAGACAAATGACTCATATGCCTTCGATATACTAAACAAAGTATGCACAGCAATGATCGAGATTGAGCGTGCATACTTAAGTGTTGATAGTCAGTCAATTGTCAGCCGTGCCACAATGACCTATTTTCTGACCTGACCTCTACGATTTGCAGACAATGACATTCAGCTGTGTGACTAGGGTTGCCAGGCCCAAACATAGAATAGCCAGACACAGATTTATATATAGCCGGACATTTTGCCCTGAAAGCCTCACACGCTGGTATTTCAAAGAAAAAAGACCGGTTAAGAGCGAGTCGGACTCGCGCACCGAGGGTTCCGTACGTATATATGATGTTGATGATTTCTGAAAAATTGTGGTCAATTTAGAGACATCGTTTTATTTTTCCTGTAATCTTTACATAAACTTCTATCACATAGAATAATTTCAGATTTTTCTCTATGCAAACTTCGGAGATACGAACGAGAACGGTATTTTTTTACATTTTTTATCAAAAGTCGAAAACTATGATGCCCAAAAAAAAAATTTTTTGGAATGTGCAAACAGGGTTCTTTCATATACCCTCCACAGTCTACTAGGGCATACCCCACATGCCCTAGTAGACTCCATTCGAATTTAAAGACCCCCTTTCGGGCCCTGTTGCAAAAAATATATATTTTTTCAATTTCTTTCTTATTTGCAAAATAGTTGGGTAAACGTCATCTAAAACTATTCCCAAGTTGATAGCATTAGTATTTCTTGAGATATCCAGCTGTGACAGACAGACAGACTTAGTCTCACCATAATGGTTCCTTTTTACCATTTTTGTACGGAACCCAAAAAACGAGCGAGGCTTACAGTAGTCGCAATAATGTGTAACATCTGACATCTCACCTTGGTAATAAGCAACTGAACAGCGACAGAAATTAACCTCGAAATTTTGAAACGCAAAAACTGAAATATTTATTCAAATAACTAAGTGGTCGCCCACTGGTCGAAATTCGACCTCCTCTACTTACAATCTATATAGTTTATAAACTCCATGCTGTTAAAAAGTATTTACTTATTTCATGCTCAAGCTGTCACTTCCTTTTCACGAAGTCACTCCCACAGAAAGCGAGAGGAATGATGAATGATTTTTTTTTTTGATGTTACACATTAAAAAAATATATACTTTTATTTCTTTATTTATTACCTACTGTTATTCATTTGAGACTTACTCTACTGTTAATTATATATTACGTTAATTTAATCACATTTTTTCTTTGTAAAGTAATTTGTACTTTCGTTCGTCATCTTTTAGCGGGACAGGGTTGACCAAAAGCCTATCAAAAGCCGAACAGGCCGGACTACTATATATTTGGCCGGACACGATTGTAAAAAGCCGAACACCTGGCAACCCTGTGTGACCCTCTAAATACGCATAAACGATTGGCTATATCTATGGATCAGTAAGTCCTTTTTCTTTAGAAAGACAACGTAAAGTTAACGCAAATCCAAGTTTCGAACCAGAGTAGTCCAGATTAATAAAGACTATTAAATAGGCTAGACTGCTAAACGAAACCTTGGATCAACGAAAATGAAAACCATAGTGTAAAACAACACGTTTAGTCACATTCATAGAGCTAAGTTGCGGTTTTGTGCAGGCGATAAAAACGTACTTACTTACCAAACCAATAGAAAGCCAGACCAGTAGGATTTTCAGGTCAGCCCAGTCAAATAAATCCCACGATTATCAAAAGCAATGTTTAATTTTAATTTTAAAGGAATTAAGTCAACGTTAAGCATAACCAAACCATTAAGAAAAGCGCGGGAACACGAAAAAGAAATGCCAACCGCGAGCCAAAAACTTGTAGAATGGGGTAACGAGACATGAATAAATTATGAGAGACGCTCCAAAGAGAAAAATCTTTTAAACAACTTGGGAACAAAAACTTTTTTATTCGATCCTAGTGTTTACAATGCGTAATTATTATTTTAAAATGTGTAACTTAATAAAAATCGTCCATGGATTTGCATAAATGGAGAAAGAAGGTTTCTGGTTTTTTTTTTTGTTTTTGGTGCCTCGTTTGTCTAGTGGTCGCAGGCGCTACTGCTGAGCATGTGGTCCTGGGTTCGATTCCCAGGTCGGGCAAAGTGTTATTGGGATTTTCCAGTAGAAATTTTCAGTAGCAGCCCGGAGTCTGGATTTGTGCCCGGTTGATGGCAATAGGCTCGCCCCCTATTACATGGGACTTAAAACATAACTAGAGAAATGTGGGTTTACTATATAGGTACACCTCTGCCTAACGCTTCGGGGATTACAGGCGTGACATTATGTTATGTGTTGGATTTTTTGTTCAGTTGTTCTTCAAGGCTTCTATATTTTAATAGACGATACAAACTGTATGATGATGATTATCATAAAAGATTAATGGAACTAACTTTGTCCATGGAAAATAATAAACTATCCCCACTCCCCCTCACCTCATGGGAAAACGGCGTTAGTTTATGTATGTATATAGATATGTAAGTAAAAACCAAGCAAGTATCTAGCTTTTTGCCGTCTTCCTTTTTAAATTTCTACGAACTGGCCACCTATTGCGTATACACCTTAGAAATAGGAAATATTTCGCTTATTTTGTTGTTTCTTTTGGTTTTTGCTAATATTTTTAGAATTGTTCTCACCTACGACAGTATCTGTGATTTGATACGGATACTGTAAATTCAAAAGTTATTTCTTTTGGGACAACTAGATCCAAAGGTTAGTAGGTATACAAAAACTTAGAAACTACTTGTTAGTAGTAAATGTTTGTTGTTTTTTGTTTTAGACAGATAAATGGCCTTATCTTATCTTAAACCTACCTCATGCTGACCACCGCACCACTAATCTCAAACTCAAACTAGGAGAAACTTAGTCAAAATCTAAACAAAAACGAAATGATTCATTTAAATACAGTGAAAGCTAATCAAAAAGGCAATGTTTCGTCCTATACCCATCCACATATAGACTAAGCAGCTAAACGGATTTGGACAAATCGGGAAAGACAAATCGAACTAGGCTTTTCCATTGCAAACTCGCTGGCCAGTTAAAAGTTTTGAAATACGAGCGCAGATAGCAAAACTAAATGAAGGTATCTAAATGAAAAAGTTTTTTGAACCATTTGAGTTGTTGAGGCAATACATACAAAGTAGTAAGAAGATTTGCAATTTTTTTTAAGCCTGGCTCCATTGCAATAATATGCTTAGGACAAAAATATTCTAAGCATGCTTTTTTTTCGTAGTGTCCACTACACTATTCTACAGCACTATCGTCTTACCTCGTCAATAACCACTCTTTAGCAATGGTATTTACCATTGACAATCAAAGAAAATAAATCTATCACCTTTATTTGTATACGGATAGGTAATTACAGAACTTAGCCTCATAATTATAGGTAATAGCAGGCTAGAGTACGCTACTGCCGATCCTCTTGCAAGGCACGTTGATATGTAAAGATACAAGCGATCACTGACAGATGTTCGGTTAAACTTCTCCGTTTAACTCCCCAAGGGCTAACGTGTTCTGTGTTTCATACTCCACAATACTACGTAAGACTAGCACATTTACTTGGGTACCTACTAGAAGTGTTTTGGCACTGGGTACTTCCAGCGTTGGCGTAGACAATGCGTAGCAGTCACGTCGTAGACTTTGCGTAGCAGTAGCGTAGTAGACTTTGCGTAGCAGTGGCGTAGTAGACGTTGTGTAGCAGAGGCATAGCAGACGTTGCGTATCAGTGGCGTCCTAGACGATGCGTAGCAGTAGCGTAGTATATGTTGCGGAGCAGTGGCGTAGTAAACGTTGTGTAGTAGAGGCGTTGCAGACGTTGCGTAACAGTGGCGTCGTAGACGATGCGTAACAGTCACCTCGTAGACTTTGCGTAGCAGTAGCGTAGTAGAATTTGTGTAGCAGTGGCGTAGTAGACGTTGTGTAGCAGAGGCATAGCAGACGTTGCGTATCAGTGGCGTCCTAGACGATGCGTAGCAGTAGCGTAGTATACGTTGCGGAGCAGTGGCGTAGTAAACGTTGTGTAGTAGAGGCGTTGCAGACGTTGCGTAACAGTGGCGTCATAGACGATGCGTAACAGTCGCCTCGTAGACTTTGCGTAGCAGTAGCGTAGTAGACGTTGCGGGACAGTGGCGTAGTAGACGTTGTGTAGCAGAGGCATAGCAGACGTTGCGTATCAGTGGCGTCCTAGACGATGCGTAGCAGTAGCGTAGTATACGTTTTGGAGCAGTGGCGTAGTAAACGTTGTGTAGTAGAGGCGTTGCAGACGTTGCGTTACAGTGGCGTCGTAGACGATGCGTAACAGTCACCTTGTAGACTTTGCGTAGCAGTAGCGTAGTAGAATTTGTGTAGCAGTGGCGTAGTAGACGTTGTGTAGCAGAGGCATAGCAGACGTTGCGTATCAGTGGCGTCCTAGACGATGCGTAGCAGTAGCGTAGTATACATTGCGGAGCAGTGGCGTAGTAAACGTTGTGTAGTAGAGGCGTTGCAGACGTTGCGTAACAATGGAGTCGTAGACGATGCGTAACAGTCGCCTCGTAGACTTTGCGTAGCAGTAGCGTAGTAGACGTTGCGGGACAGTGGCGTAGTAGACGTTGTGTAGCTGAGGCATAGCAGACGTTGCATATCAGTGGCGTCATAGACGATGCGTAGCAGTAGCGTAGTATACGTTGCGGAGCAGTGGCGTAGTAGACGTTGTGTAGCTGAGGCGTAGCAAACGTTGCGTAGCAGTGGCGTCGTAGACGATGCGTAGCAGTCGCCTCATAGACTTTGCGTAGCAGTAGCGTAGTAGACGTTGCGGGACAGTACCGTAGTAGACGTTGTGTAGCTGAGGCGTAGCAAACGTTACGTAGCAATGGCATCGTAGACGATGCGTAGCAGTCGCCTCGTAGACGTAGCGTAAAAGATGTTTATTAGCAGAGTAGGCGCTACTCAGACGCTGCGTATCCCCATAACGATGTACCCTATGTAAAATTTCAACATTTATATCTGTAATTTTTATGGTACACAAAAATGAGAAATGGATGATGAATGTGGTTTTTTGGTGGTTTTTATGGTGTACATAATAAAGAGTATTTTATTCTACATCGACTATGCTGGACCATCGCGCGATTCGTTGGCATCCTTTGTTTGGCTTTCTTTAGCGGGCGCCATCAGTAGGGACTGGTTATTTTTTAGCTGTCACGGCTTATTTTAACTTATTTTTTTTGTTTATATCCTTTTATTACGGACGCTTTTAATGTGCACGTCATTCTACATTGTTCTCAAACGTATAATTTCAACATGTATGATGTAACCAATACTTTGCAACAATATTTTAATTTAAAAGAGTGTCCGTGGAGTTTCTTTCCCGTTCTTCTCAATAGGAACCTACTACGCTTTGGAATGGGCAACTAGCTTCATCTCTCTGACTGACCTGACGATTCAAAAGTGCCTGTAATTGGTTTATTTGAAATAAATGCTTTGAGTTTGAGTTTTGTTGAGGGTCGCTGGTTTGATACTGGCATCATGGAACAGTGTAGGTGCACTTTATAACACGTCTGCCCACCTCTCCCGGAATAAAGACGGCATGCTATGTTCTTTCAAATCAACTTGTATGTATCGTACAAACCAAAAGCAATACAACATTACCCGAAACAAAAAAACAGCGAAAAATCACCAAGAACTTAAACAATCCATCAAAATAAATAAATTGGCGAATCTTCAGTTAAGCAAAATAATACCTACTTTTAAACGCAACGGGCATCAGATAAACTTGATTAATATACCAAGAAAGTTTACGTTCTTATTATAATAAACTAATTAATGATGGAAGCGAACAATTCATTATCGAAGCAAAACTGCCTTCCAAACAATAATGATAATGAGTATAATTAATTATGGAAAGTTGCTTCAAGACGTAGGTACCTACTGAGGGGTTGGTGGGCGGTGAAGGATGTAGGTTTCGGCTGGGGTAGTTAGATAAGGTATTTATTTTGTTGCATAATCTGCCTTTGCCGGAATTCTCATGACTTAATTCAGCTCTACAGTATTCTGTTCAATTCTACAACACCTCATAACTTAAAGAACGTTTCAAGTTCCTTCATGACACACATAATAGATATCTGAATGAACCTACGATGACATTGAGACTTTGGTAACGTCGCTTTCATAATCTGTCAAATAATTAATAGGACTGCAGTAATCAAATCGTTAGTGGAGGAAGCTGTGACTGACTTCTTCCGATCCCAAGACACTATCGCAGGGTTAACCAAAACCTAAACTGAATCCTAAAAACTAAACCAACAAAACTCATATCACAATGTACGCTCACACTATCACACACACTGACATACACACACGCACTCAAAAACCCACTCTCATAGATCACCAATGTGCGGTTCCTTTTTGTATTTTTCTTTTTAAAATATGTTTTTCAATTGCATATACCTACACGGTTTATGTTATGAGCGGAGTCACCTAACACAAGCATCACTTTACTTAAAAGGTGATCTCCAAAACATGTCTGTTAAACATTATGAAGGTAACTGAAATAAACATTTTTTTTTTTTTTAATTATCTGAGGTCATCGGAAAACTTGAGACTAGAGATTCCACCAGCTTTTGTGACAAGTCTTTTACAGTTCAGGCAATACGGTCATGGAATGCCTTACCCGTGTCGATGAGGAGTGCTCAATCTATGATCACTTTTAAAATAAAACACTTCCTAAACATCATCATTACATAATATAATTCCTTGCTCATGTTTCATGTTTATTATTGTATATATATTTATATAGATAAGTATATGCTTTATGTATGTATGTATTTATTGTGTATGTAAATGGTACACTACTGTCTACCTGCAATATTGCCTCTCCTTCTGTCTTTAATCAAACCAAAGGTTGTCTGTAAAAGATCGCTTTTAGCGATAAGACCACCCATTGTGTCACCCTATGTAAAATTTCAACATTTATATCTGTAACTTTTATGGTGTACGTAATAAAGAGTATTCTATTATATCCTATTCTGTTTTTATGAAGACAATACTTCAACAACTACGTAAAGTGACATAATAGTAGAAATAATTCCCTTACTACCACAGAGAATAACATAGCTATGATAAAGTCAATTGAAAAATATATAATTGTCTTCGAATTCTAGGAAATACAGCTTATTTCATGATTTGTTTCCGTTGTTTGATATTATAACATGTTTGCAAGCAAAGATAACTCGTATTTTTTACCACCAACTACTACTTCGTCAATTGAATTATAAATAACATAGAAACATACTACCTAGGTACCTACTTCTTTGTAAATCTTAATACAAATCCATTGATAGACAAGACAATGACCATAAATTAAACACAATCTCTAAATCAATGCCAATGTAACATCTACTTTCACAAACCAAAATGCCGCATCAACCTTCACCGTTACCTCTGCGACCACAGAGGGTGTGAGATGGTAGGTCAACCCGTTGTCGCCCTGATGGCTCTAATCAATATTACTTATAATTAAAATTAGGATGGTAGTATCTATTGTCGTTCATAGGCCCTCTTTGTTGTAGTTCGAGTGTGGTTGGCGATGTTCAATTGTTTTTGTTTGTGTTTCAAAAGGCGTTACAAAAGATATAACCCCCACGGTTACTCCCATATATTATTATGTAATACTTGTTTTCTACAAGTATTGTGACAGACTTGTCAAAAACATGTCGTGTATAAAACTTTTATCATACAAGTAGTAACTTTGTTACAGACTTATATTGACTTGTATTGTTAACTATTTTGTTCAACATTTAGATATAAAAATCGCATAAGTGCAAGTTGAACTCGCGTGGTGATGGTGCCGTACAATGAATATGTTTTTATCCCAAGATAATTTATCCCATTTGCACGGTGTGGTGCCGGACGTAAAGGATAGCACCATCCTATTTCTTCCCGTGGGTGTCGCAAAAGGCGACTAAGGGACTTACTAGAGAATGGGCCGCAGCGTTCTCTATGCATTTTACCCGCCAGCCAAGCGTGGTGATTATGGCACACCCCCTCCCCTTTGGGCGAGGCCTATGTCCAGCAGACAGGATGCCTATCAGTTGAAATTAGTTAGAACTTAACATTATAGTTGAAAACATGGTCTCCCATACATTCCAAATGAAAATGTAAGTTTGTACGCACAATATTGAGAGATTTACCATGTTATTTTAACACCATTGACTTCTGCAATACTAATCTATGAACTGTAATCTGTACAAAATATGGGAAACCCTGCCTCACAAACTAGGTAACTAAAATAAATAAATTTTTAATTTTGTTTTTTAGTGAAATCTTTTATTCTGAAAAATATTTACATAATATATACGCTAACAGACTTAATATAATAATATGTACATTATATAAAAAAGGAAGGGACAGAATCATAGGGCATCACAAAATTCGTCCGCATCGCTGTCAACCGGAAAAGTGCCCAAAAGGCTGGCAGCATTGCCACGTTGTATGGCGATGCTGATTCTTTGCCCAAAAAATAGACCAACCGCTCACGTGAAGAGTCGACCAACCGCTTGGCGATATCCTGAAAAACCAAGTGGGCACTTGGACCCCATGGCCCTAGTATTTCAACCCCAAACGGCTCGAACATATAACACCCAATAAGATTGGAATATTTTCGCCGTTTGAGGTTTTCTGCACCTGCAGCAGCCGCCCCAGCACAGCTTGCCGTGCTAGGAAGATGGGATGGCGCAAGGTTGTCGACACATGTTGCATCCCACACCAAAGGCCGACCTAACTTCCAAGGCATTATCATTGACTTCTTATAAGTTTTCTTGTAATCTATAAGTAAAGAACCGTTTTCTGATTTTTTTTTTCAAAATTTTAGGCTCAGAAGTTTTGGAGATAATGGGGGTATTGTCAATGTTCATGTATTTTCTTAAATAACTTTAAAACAAGTTATTTAAAATTAAAAAAAATACATTTGAGATTCTCAGAACAAGTTCTTTCAATTGATATGTCACAAGGTACAGTTTGAAAACTTTTTTTAATTTTCTAATTTGCCCACAAAAGTGACCCTAATATTCAAAATTAATTTATTTACGTTACACGTCCGTGTTTAGATCACAAAAATTCATATCTGCACCAAATTTCAACTTAATCGGTCTTGTAGATTCAAAGCAAATCGGCTGTGACAGACGGACAGACAGACAGACACGAGGGATCCTATAAGGGTTCCGTTTTTACCGTTGTTTTTTAAAGTTTTTTATACAATTAGTCTTTACAACTGGTTTTAGGTGTAAACAATAAACGAAACCAGCAGACACAACATGTAGAATACATGTCTTATAAATCGTCTGCATGGCTCCCACTATATTTAATATACTGCCTAAACGATGGAAAGAGTTAAATAGGAATGCATTCAAGCGTCAATTAAAACTGTTCCTTTTGCATAAAGCATATTACAGTGTCTCCGAATTTCTAGCCGAAAAAGTTTTTTAGTTTGACATAAATCCTGTAATCTGAACATTTAACTCATAATTTTGACATAAATCCTGTAATTTTGACATAAATCCTGTAATTTTGACATTCATCTTGTAATTTGACATGATCTAGACGTTCACATTGTAATTTAGCAATCAACATTGTAAAATCGACATAAATCTGTTAATTTGGACTTCGGTTGTAATTTTGACATGTATCTTTCAAATTTGACATACATTTTTAAATTTTGACATTGTTCTTGTATTTGTGATTTATTTTTTCAATCTGAATGTTGACATTATGTTATAATAATAATTTCGAATTAACAGGTCTCTAAGTTAAAAAAATTGTGTTTGCAATTCTGGGTAACTTTCTTTCTTTTTGTGAAATTTTATAATAATATAACTCATAACTTTCTTTCTTTTTGTGAAATTTTATTATTTTTTAGTTGTCAATAAAAAGAATAATAGTTTTCAATATTATAGAAATATTTGTACGCCGATACTTACGGCTAAACATGACTGGACTTAAACAATTGATTTTAATCTTGCATGCTCTTGTATGTATACCATGTTTAGACAAATAAAGAATATCTTATCTTATCTTATCTTATCGGTGTAAACGTGGAGTAATATGTATGTTATTGAAGTAACTACTAAGGTGTGCCCAAAGGGTAGGACATTTTGGCTAGGTAAGGCCTTTGCCCTGACCTGACACATGGCCCAGCCTCTCTACTTATTTAAGAGTTTTATGGTAGTTAAGGTGAGGAGTATTTCTTCATATTAACACGTGAGCTCTAAATTCAGGCCAAAGTTAAAATCGCGAAAAAAAAAACAGCTGTTCCCTACATTTATGTTCGCTTAACTCGTCAAAATGTAGGGAACAGCTGATTTTTTTTCGCGATTTTAACTTTGGCCCCATAGTAAAAGTTGTTCATAATGATGAGTACAATGACCCCTTAAGCGATTTCGTGTATGAATAGATACACCTTATATATAAGCCAAGTACAATGAAGAAGTAGGGATGACATTAGTTCACTGGTAAGATGGCCTCGCCTATGTCCAGCAGTGGACGTCTTTTGGCTAAAATGGTGACTGGTAGGATGCTCATTCGAAAAAACAGCAAAATTTGAATAGAATAGAATACTCTTGTGTATACCATAAAAATTACCGATATAAATGAAGAAAAAAAACAAAAAAAATTAAATTAAAAAAAGCTTAAAGAGAGAGGATTAGAGATTTGAAGAAAATTTCTTATTATATTTACTCAAAATCATCCCATTTCACTGAGAAATTGTACCCCATCTAATTATTTCATCCAAGACAAATACCTAGAATTTCTAAGCCTTAATACTAATGCTCGTAGATATTAGAGAAATCTCGTTAGTCCACACAGCGGTAACCCTATCAAGGGTAACGCATTTCAATTAGAAATCGCAACAGCAAAACCAGATACAGAGGCCCTAGCACGAACGTGTGATGTAGTTTAATTTCAAAACCCGGCGAGTCCACGTTTACATCTAAACGTAACGCAAAATCGAAAGATTTTTAAATTGAAAATAGAATTGTTGTATATCGTTTTGGTTGACATTGCGCATGCTTGATAATTATAATCCTAAAACTAAGTTAATACATAACATTACTGTAATCCCCCATTGGTTAGACATAGATGTAGGTACCAATAATATATAAAGATATAATAAAGTTACCATCATTTCAGCCGAAAGACGTCAACTGCTGGACGTAGGCCTTGCCCCAAAGGGGGGGTTTGCCATAATCGCCACGCTTGGCACTTACCTTTGTAGATATTAGACTATAAAGCTTCCTGAAGAATAAATAGGTAGGTAGGTATGTAGGTAGGTGGCAGGTTAGCGATCGCAGTATGGTGTTAAATGCTAAGAGAACGCTGCTGCCCATTTTCTATTAAGACCTTTAGTCGCCTTTTACGACACCCACGGGAAGAAATATGATGGTGCTATTCTTTATGTCCGGCACCACACGGTGCCAAAGACGGCCATAAAGATGTAGGTAAATAAAATGTACTAACATTAGTTTCGTACTGTACTAACATTCCATGGATTCTGTCTGAATAAAAATGTTTATTTTTTATTATTATTTTTAATACACCCAAACTTCGCCAGTCGTGTTAAAGTCCTAATTGTAACAGGGGGCGAACCAACCGGGTACAAATCCAGACTCCGAGCTGCTACTGAGAAAGTCTAGATGGAAAACCCAATAACACTTTGCCCAACCCGGGATTCGAACCCAGGACTTCATGCTCAGCACTGCACGCACACCACTAGACCAACGAGGCAGTTGCTAAGTCAATATTATGTCTGTAACGAGTATTTTCAAGGAGCTCGTGGCTAAGTAATAACAGCTGCACGGGTCAATTCATCAGGTTAAGCTACGATTGCCAGGGTTGGTCCGTGGATGGGTGACCATCTTTACACTCCGAGACTCCTACGTGCCTCGGAAAGCACGTTAAGCCGTTGATCCCGTCGTTACGGGTCGTCAGAAGCCCGAAAGTCTGACAACCAGTCTTATACCAACGGGTATCGTGTTACCCAGTTACTGGGTTGTGCTGGTCAGATAGGCAGTCGCTCCATGTAAAATACTGGTATTCAGCTGCAACCGGTTAGACTAGAAGCCAACCACGACATAGTTGGGAAACCGCTAGGCTGTTGTGTAACGAGTATTTTCAATTTTAAAATCGTTCGAATTCATGTTGCCATCCGCGCGTTCGTGTTAGGCCCACAGTTCGCAGGTCCATTGCGTGCGAGCAGTAGCTACTCATTATGTACTAGTATTTTCTTTATGGGCTCAATAATGTTTGTTAATTGCAGTTTATCATCGATTCAGCTGTATTATTTTAACACGAGTTGAATAGATTCTGTGTAACGGTTTTTAGGGTTCCGTACCCAAAAGGTAAAACGGGAACCTTATTACTTAGGCTCCGCTGCCCGTCCGTGTGTCTGTCTGTCCGTCTGTCAACAAGCTGTATCTCATGAACCGTGATAGTTAGACAATTGACATTTTCCTAGATGATGTATTTCTGTTGCCGCTATAACAAAAAATACTAAAAAACAGAATAAAATAAATATTTAAGGGGGCTCCCATACAACAAACGTGATTTTTTTGCTCGATATTGATAACGGGAACAGGTACACGCTTGAAATATTCACAGAATATTTAGTAATATATTCACTTTAAAAAAAAAATGAAATTCAAATAAAACAAATATTTAAGGGGGGCTCCCATACAACAAACGTGATTTTTTTGCCATTTTTATAGATAATGGTACGGATCCCTTCGTGCGCGAGTCCGACTCGCACTTGGCCGGTTTTTTTAATATCAAACAAAGCTTCATAAAGCCTTTTTGCTAACGATGAATTTTACTGACAAACAATACTATCTTTTGTCAGTTTGGTGCATGCTTATAAAGTTAGAAAGGGTTATGAACCTAAGAGCCAATCTGTCTGTTCCTATTCTCAAGGGAAGTCGTATTTAATCCTATCATGAAGTTCGACATCAGACTTCCGTTGTAAAACTTTATCAGGCTTCCAAACACGATAGGTAACTGTAATGAACCAAGACATCCACTATCACAAATTGAAGAAAAGTTTGTAGGAAAAGCAAGCTTTAAGCCAAAACTATCTAACCATCACAATAGAGCCACCCCTTAACCCTAAAACGCAAACAGTACATTATCTAACGTATCCAAACCAAATCTAAGTATAGGGGTCGCGTAAAGAGGCATAGGTTCGCTCATTAGGCCCGTGGTATCGTCCATAAATACATTATCGCGGGCCAGACGAAGCCGACGGGGCAAAGGGGGTAAGGCCGCCGCGGCCAGCCGGTGGGTTATCGAATTAAAACTTCACTAGCAATAGTTGAGTTGAACAGCGTATTAATACACCATGTATAATTCGTGCGCCCTGGACAAACTTAAGAGTTTTCCATTTGGATCGACACGAATTTTTGTATTTTTTTCAAATTTTTATTCTTTTACTGAAAATTATTATTGTGTTACTCGTACCAGCGTGTTAGGTCTGGTTGTTGCTTTGTTAGGTATTTTTATAATTACTTTATTTAATGAGTTACTACTTCGGTATTGCCATAATGGAACCTCATCGATGCTCATCATTTGTCAGAGACTTTTATGGAAAAATCGAATCATAAAAACAATCTAAAATTGAACGTGTAAGATGTAATAATCAAGAACTAAAGTCAATTAATTTCTCGCCAATTTATCATCAGCTCTAGCAATAGCTTTTTGATAAGCTTTTTCTTCCATAAACTCTTTCTCTTACTGTTCAATTTCAAACGCTTGGAAAACTACATTATCATCTGTCGTTATCCACGTGTCGATCACATAGCCTCCGCGTCGGCATCAATGGACCGCGCGCCGTGGGCGGCGGACTGGGCGGCGCGAAGGAGCGATCGAGGTAAGGGTACCGGCTACGTAATTAGATTTTCAAAGTCCGAATACACTGCTCGTACTTGTCTTCATAATAATGTGAGCGGATTGACTGGAGTTGATACTTTTGTATAATTTTTATTCAAATTAATATAAAGATATAGTACGTAGGTATACAACGTGCCGCTACAATGGCGACATTAATTTACCACACGGGTAATGCTAGTGGCCGTAATCATAAAAATATATTAAGATATTAATAAATCGTACAGTGAAAAATTAAAATTTTCATACAAATTAAATTATAAAGCTTCTCTTTCCTTCAATTCACCTACTTTTTGCACGATATTCGTTTTTATTTCATTGATGCGATGTTACGACCCGTGACCCCGGAAAATGACCTCTGCGCTACAGTCATTTAAGTACAAGTTGCTCCAAAATGCTATTTTAGAAAATTGTTAATAAATCAACAAATAATTACGTTTAATGAAATAAAAACATCTTCATACAAAAAAAAACGCGATACATACGCGTTATTAAAGCGGCACGCTGTATACCGTCGAAGTGGCGGTGCTTGGGTCTATGTCCAGCAGTGGACGTCTTTCGGCTGAAATGATGATGATGAAAGATATATGCCAACTTGTGACAGTCTCACTACATGGTACCATTATAAACTCAACTTTTGTTGACAACTTTTCCCTTCAACTTCAGTCAAAGTTACAATATAATGTGGAACAACAGGCACCTTCTTCTCAGCTACAACCAGACTGACAGTGATTATGACTAGTCTATCCATGTTTTACTTAGTTCCAAAAGGCGTTAGCTAGATGTATAACTTTTTTTTATCAAGTGTACATTCATGTCTCTAGAAACGTGTCTTTTCACGTTGTCAAAACTTGAACTGGACCTCAGTAGTTTATTCATTAAATGCATTTTAAGCAAACAATACCTTTCCAAAATACCATCATTTTCTTCACTTAGAAAACTGCCATTGAACTTAATGAAAGTAATGCAAGTATCAAAACCATTAACTCGGCAGTCAACATCGAGGTATTGGATATTTAGTTTGCTTTGGGCCGGCGGGGCGCGCGGGGCGGGGTGCTTAAGTCCAACTATAAATTAGGTAGGGTACAGTTTCATTAATCACCCATACGCCGTTATTATTAATTAACCCCCTTCGAAGTACCGACAGAATTAACTATCGACCCAACCCCCAACCCCTCATGTCAACTTTTAAGTTTTGAGCTTGTAAAAATTTTAGTTTGCAGTTTGGTGGTTGTTCCTAGACTAAGTAAAGGCAAGATCGTTTTTTTTTTAGTTACGTTCTAAGAACAAGATTATAAAAACAATATTGCAGGCTGTTTCTTCTTTAAAATATATTAGCGCTAGTGTGTGTGTAGAGTAATCAGAGAACTTCATAAAAATTCGCTACACTTTAAATGCATCGGCTTTACATAATTATCTATTTCAAAACTAACCTTGAAAAACTGAATAGAAAACAACAATTCTTAGTTCATCAACACTTGATAATCGTTACGGTATTTTCTAATGACGTCACGTGCGTTACCTATCCAATTATCATATAAATATTACACCGTGTTAATTCCTCATAATTTTATAATGTGGGCTATAAAAATTCTATTAACAATATCCATATAATGTAGGCATTTGCCTTTGACG
The DNA here is from genome assembly GCA_963921375.1 of Tiliacea citrago. Lineage (NCBI taxonomy): Eukaryota > Metazoa > Arthropoda > Insecta > Lepidoptera > Noctuidae > Tiliacea > Tiliacea citrago. The sequence goes on from OY992796.1 coordinate 7,583,978, forward strand.
TTGCCGACTCAAGTCTCAATACATGAAATATTTATGTTGGTAGAAAAATAATTATGAAGCCAGTTTTACGAGTTCACATGTTGTAGAATAATAATTTCACGGCTATCTAATTACGGAAGTTAATGTCTCATTACGAATGTTTCCATTGTGTTACGTCTTGATTTTTTAGGTGAAAGGTCTTACCTAGCTATAGGTGTGAAGCGTGACTGAAAGTTATGTGGTACATTTCGCGGTTAAAAAATGTTAAATCTGAAGTATCATTATAAAAGTAAAAAGTCAAATAAACATGATAAACGTAAATTCAAATAGACATGATGATTTCAAATAGATATGATAAACGTAAAGTCATTTGACTTTATGTTTATCTTACTATTTGACTTTCGTTTATTAGACGTGATAAACTTAAAGTCATTTGACTTTATGTTTATCATACTATTTGACTTTCGTTTATTAGACGTGATAAACTTAAAGTCAAATAGACATGATAAACGAAAAATCGATTTTCAAAATGTTTGTTTCACGATTGTATAAAAGTAAAACGAAATACTTTAGAAATCATTATCTAAGTAGATACCCTGAGGAATCTGGATGCTTCCGAAGTATTTCAGAAAATACCTCGGAAGCATCATTGTCTATGTCACCAACAAAAAACCTGCCCAACCATCATCAAACCTAACCCGACTTAGCGCGCTAACACAAAGCTGGAACATCGTCATCGTATCACCCGTTTCAGCCAACGATTTGTCCCCATCCCGGCAGTGTAAATCATTTGGAGCACCAATCAATCAGCAGGCAAGGCGCTATCGTGTTGACGCCGATTTATCCGACACAGACGATATTATTTTTGTAAAGCCATTCCCGTGTAAAAATGGAGAACATCTTTAGAAGTGATTTGGGAGTCGAATTTTTTGATCAGGTCAGGTTGTCAGGTTGTTTTTTTTATTGGGTCCAGAAAACAGGGTGGCAGGAACATTGACACGCAAACTGTACATTTTTCATCGGTTATAATTTTTTTTTACTGTTTCATACTAAAGTGTGAAATTGATGGGCAATGTATACAGCATTTTTTTTTTAATAACCGACCAAATTTTTTAATGCAGGGGGGTCCGGATTTTTTTTTGTAGGTGTAGTGGCGTGTGCCAGCTAACAACATGGCAAATAATTTAATTTAATGTTTTGTGTTGCGTAATGTAAATTATTTTACATAGGTACTATTGTATAGAATCAAGTTTTTCTAACTGAACAGACAGCTGTGCTGCTGGGGAGTTTGTTATGCCACTTCTTCTTGCCAGCTAAAGCACTAGGAAGTGGTGAAGGGCACTTTACTGTCTTATGTAATTCAGACGTTCTAAAAGTGCTGATTCTCAGCCTAGTTTGAATAAATTACTTTTCATTTTGATTTCTTGTTCTGAATCCATGGTAACAGGTTGCGCGTCGAGGTCTCTGCCACCCTGTATAGGTCATCCCCTTTGCAGTAACCTTTCGTAGAAGGCATTTTAACGGTTGCAAAAAAGGAGCTTCCTCTAAAAGAAGCTCCTCACACATCAAGTTAGACGATATAATTACATTAGTGTAATTATAATTATTATTACTTTCGTTGTTGCTGACTGATTAATATTTTACTGCGCGGTGAGTAAGAACAAGAAAACCAGCCAAGTGCGAGTCGGACTTGCGCACGAAGGGTTCCGTACCATTATCTTGCAAAATGGCAAAAAAATCACGTTTGTTGTATGGGACCCCTTATTTAATATTTGTTTTATTTTAATTTAATTATTTATTTTTTAAGTGAATATATAACTAAATATTCTGTTCAAGCATCTACCTGTTGCCGTTATCAATATCGTGCAAAAAAATCACGTTTGTTGTATGGGAGCCCCCTTAAATATTTATTTTATTCTGTTATTTAGTATTTCTTAATAAAGCGGCAACAGAAATACATCATCTGTGAAAATTTCAACTATCTAACTACCACGGTTCATGAGATACAGCCTGGTGACAGACGGACAGACAGACGGCGGAGCCTTAGTAGTAGGGTTCCCGTTTTACCCTTTGGATACGGAACCCTAAACGCGATTATGTGGGTGTAGTTAGTAATAGAATGATAAGTAGGTATCATGAAACGTTGTTCAGGACAAGTTTAGAAGATAATTATAATCCCTGTTCTTTTAGAGGCTACAAGGGTATTACATTTGGAGAGAGCCGTCAGACAATGGAAATGTTCCCAAAAAATTCAACGTTCACAGTAAATCTACTTAACAGGCAATGATAGAATAATTATCATAAATTACGCATAATCGTGTACTTGTTTTAATTTGATGGCTGCTAATATGCTTGTCTGTACAAAAAACGTAGATAATATTCATGAAACGACTTGGATACAGACATACGTTGTTTGATAGGTAAAAGATGGTAAATTAACTTCTGATGTTGTGCTACTTAATTAATTTCTAATTATTAGTGTAGGGCTACCGTTGGAATGAGGCAAAAGAATGATGGGCATATTTGTATGAATGCATGTCAACTTATGTCTAATAGCCGTTCATTACTGTAAGAAAACATTTTATCTCCAAAAGCAACGGGGTTTGTACAGTCGAGGACAAAAATCGTTATATTTTTTTATGACGATTCCTCGATCACAGGTAAAGTAGTAGGTAGACCCATTAGCTGCCTTTTTCGGCCAAAAATTATCACTTTGGTAAGTATGTGGTTAACAATGTTTTGACACGGATTGTGAGAAAAAAAGTATTTTTTAAAAGTAAACATTTATTATAGTATTATCAGTCATCATATTACAAGATATCTCAAATTAATGGCCATTTTTAAAATGTTGCATGTACCTGTCCCGTGGGGTGCCGGACGTAAAGAATAGCACCATCCCATTACTTCCCGTGGGTGTCGGAAAAGGCGACTAAGGGACTTACTAGAGAATGGGCAGCAGCGTTCTCTATGCATTTAAACACCGTACTGCGATCGTCAACCCGCCTGCCAAGCGTGGCGATTATGGCAAACCCCACCTTTGGGGGAGGCCTATGTCCAGCAATGGACGTCTGTCGGCTGAAATGATGATGATGATGATGTATCTGTAAACTCTGTGGCGTTAAATTGGTGAACTATATTACAATGATTTATCAACTCATTCCATTTATTGTTTTGTAGATGGGGTATACATACTCTGGAGTTACTTAAAGCATGGGTACTTTAATATTATTCGGTATACGGTGACGAGTTTATTACAGTAATTAAAAACACAATGATCACCCCTGTTTGGAGCTCTTCTATATTCTGGAACGTCAATAGTTTGTTATACTCGAGGTTGTTCATTTCTTTCTTGTTCAGGTACAGGTACAGCTCACGCACTTCTTGTTGAATTCTAATATAATAATTGACTCCTCTTTGCCAACAGTAATGATAAACCGCCTGCTCACTATTCAATTCGACCTGAAAATGTACAAACACAAATTTACAAATGTATTTATTAAAATTATGTAATGTAATGCATTTCATTATCAAAACAACATTAAAAAACCGGTCAAGAGCGAGTCAGACTCGCGCACCGATGGTTCCGTTCGTATATATGATGATAATGATTTCTGAAAAACTGTGCTATTTAGAGACATCGTTTTATTTTTCATGTAATCTTTACATAAACTTCTAAAAAAAAAACACGTTTGTTGTATGTGAGCCCCCTTAAATATTTATTTTATTCTGTTTTTTAGTATTTGTTGTTATAGCGGCAACAGAAATACATCATCTGTGAAAATTTCAACTGTCTAACTCATGTTCATGAGATACAGCCTGGTGACAGACGGACAGACAGACATACAGACGGCGGAGCCTTAGTAATAGGGTTCCCGTTTTACCCTTTGGGTACGAAACCCTAAAAAGAACCATAACAATCTTGGAATTGAGATAATAGCATACATACAGCAGCTGATACATTATGTTCATAATAAACTGTGCTAATTCCATTTAAACAATCGTTAGCGATACAATAGATAAGTAGGGGCAACAAAATATTACAGAAAGACGGTCATTTCGTTCAAAAATAGACGTTGTCTAAGGGAATAAACCATTTTGGTACCTTTATTTTTATTTACAATACACCCATCACAGCTTTACAATATAACTGCAATGAAAATTTGTTTTTATGTGTCTTTTATTCTTTTTTAGCGTTCCGTACCCAAAGGGTAAAACGGGAACCCTATTACTAAGGCTCCGCCGTCTGTCTGTCCGTCTGTTTCCAGGCTGTATCTCATGAACCGTGATAGCTAGTCAGTTGAAATTTTCACAAATGATGTATTTCTGTTGCCGCTATAACAACAAATACTAAAAAACAGAATAAAATCCGTACAACAAACGTGATTTGTTTGCTTGTTTTTGCTCTATATTGATAACGGCAACAGGTAGACGCTTGAAATATTCACGGAATATTTATTTATATATTAACATTAAAAATAAAAAATTTAATTAAAATAAAATAAATATTTAAGGGGGGCTTCCATACAACAAACGTGTTTTTTTTGCCATTTTTATAGATAATGGTACGGAAACCTTCGTGCGCGAGTCCGACTCACACTTGGCCGGTTTTTAACAGAATTATAATGTTACGATCTTATGATAAAATAACTAATACTATTGAGAACTGTAGTGAACATTCGCGTCATAAACAAATATGTTCACATGGTACTTGCAGGTTGATACCTCTTTACCCCGGTATTTCACAGCCTTCTGCACATATGAAAATTGATGCTTATAATATCAGCCTTCATTTGATGTATAAGTGGATTTTATTGGTTATGGCCAAAGTGACCCATCATTCTTTGTTTTGATCCACTTTCTTCTTTGGCTTCATTGTGCTTGACGTTACATATTAGCGGCACGTGTCCAAGTGTTATTTCTTGTTAAGGTGCTACGTAAAAAGTGAACTGGGCGGCCGTAAGAAAGAGACAGAGTCAATTACTTCCACATACGAAAAAAGAGACCGCAACAATGCGCTGGAACCAAAATACAACAACGTTATGGCACCAAACCAAATAAAATTTGTTTAAAAATAAATTAAGCTATATATATCACAAAAAAATTCAGCCAGAGTTTTCAGTTACCTAATGCGCACATTTTGAATGCAATTTTGCAATGAACTTACTTAGGATTTTAGAATTACAGGAAAATATATTTTCTTACTAAGAAGTAAGAAAATATATTTTCCTGTAATTCGGAATTAAAATTAAATTATATCGAGGAAGTTTAACCCAATTGCGTTTTCCTTCAGTCAGAGTATTAATCAAATAGTCAATAAACATATATCTAAAAATTAAATACATACATGTTGTAATAGTTAAATAAATGGTTACGAAAAAACCCTTAATTTACTTTGGTATCGCCTTAAATACTCGTATATTTTACCTGAACTATCTAATTCAACTATCGCTCAATGAATGTTTGCTAAAGTCTTATGTGTATAAGTAGGATAAATATTTCTTCAAACATTAAATGTATAAAATCCTTGGTTTTGAACCTGTAAATCCATGAGGTCATTTGGCCACCTTAAACTGTATTGTCAATCGAAAAACAAAAAAAAACTTCCTCGTACTCAAATACTTACTAGATTTGGCATCGTGTGAATAAACTCCCAAATCAAGCCTAGATCTCCCTAGACCGCGAGGAGAATGACCTAAAGATCACAATAGCTAAAGAGACGTTCAGATCCGCATCACAATAAGCAACTTCCCTCTATTAGGTCACAATTTGTAGGGGTTGACAAACGGGCCGCGTTGACACACTTATCAGTCAGTTTCGTTCATTCGTTCAGTGTAGATATTTCTAAAATCAATGGGCCATGAAAGTCGTTTTGAAAAATGAGTTTACAGAAAATTCTTATTCTTTGCACTATTTCATTATTTTCAGCGATATTAGGTATAGCTTAGTAATACAGCGTGGTACTTTTTAAATTAATCGGTAAATGCGAATAAAACACACAACGTATAAAACATTTAGCAATCCCAAATAGGCCTCCTAGATTTTCTAAACCTAGGGGAGAATGACGTAAAGATCCACATCACAATAAGCAACTTCACTTTATTATCTCACAATTTGTAGGGGGTCACAAACGGGCCGCAACTGACACACTTATCGGTGAGTTTCGTTCATTCGTTCAGTGTAAATATTCTTTCTACGAGGAAAATAAAAACAGTGGTGCCATGAACGTAGTTTCGCATAATGAAGTTTACACAAAATACTTATACTTTGCAGTATTTAATTATTTTCAGTGACACTATACCTACAGTAGCGTAGTGCAATAATGCAGCATAGTACTTTATTTTGTAAATCAGTAAAATGCGAATAAAACACACAACGTATAGATATGATCAACGTATAGAAGCCTCGCTAAAGAAAATATTAAAAAAAAGAAATTAAAGTTTGTTTGTCTGTTTTATAAATATAAGCAACTCAAGATTAGTTTTAACCTATAGGTGAAAAGTGTTATTGTGAAAATCATCTTATAATATGTACGGGAGAGGTAATAAATACGCCTTGTAAAAATATTTCTGTGAATAAATACTTTATTTTGCATTAACTATGCTGGAACACAGGCCTCCTCTCTTTGAGAGGAAGTAGGCTGTAATCCACCACGCGGGCCCAGTGCGGATTGGTAGATGTCACATGTCTTCGAATTTTTGGTTGTAGGACAAGCCGGTTTCCTCGCGATGTTTTCCTTCACCGTTTTGAGAGCAGTGGTGATGAAATTATTTACACAAAATAAGGAATCTCTCTTGTCTTTACGACCTACAATTCGTAAGTCGGGGCTGTTAACACTGGGCCACCACTGATCTATACGTACCTATGGATACTATAAGTACCTATACAACATCTTTAATAGACATGGGCGAAATAGCTCACTGAAAAGAAAAAGAGCCTTTAGCTCATTCACTCAAGAAACGGGTTCGCTCAATAGTCATTGTCAAATTCTGAGTGAGCTAACTGAGCTAATGAGCTATTTAGCGAGCAAGTGAGTGAGCCAGAGCGACGTTAATCGAAAAGAGCTAGCTCTTTTCTATAACTCGCTCACGAGCTACACATGTCTAATCTTTAAGTAACACCGAATTGTCTAACAAGAAGCATTCTAATTACGTACTACGTTTCCTAGAAACCGTTAACGTTGTACGTCACAGGTCAAAGATATTACCCATCTCCCTTATCAAATTACACGTCATGCACGTATACAATTACCCAGACTACGTATCTATAAGCCAAACGATACTAATATTTGTTTAATGCGGGAACTGAAATCCGGACCCCGTGTGTAGCTTCCTGATAGCTCAGTCACTCACCCAATCGTCCGAGGAGACGGGATGAATTGCAAGAAAATGTGCGAATGACTCTGTTAAAATAAAACATGCTTAAATAATAGACACGGAAGATTCTACAATCCCTTTAGGAGTCCGATTCTTTTGGTAACATTAGCACTTACCATAGTTATGACTTAAAATCGACATCTTCAATAATTTCAGCAGTTGAAATCTCATTTAATTAGTTCGTCTGAACCTTTCCATTAAACACGTAGATAGGTAGGTAGGTACGTCAGCTCAAAACAATCCACTGAAATTATTTATAATTAATTAGAAGTTCCGAGCAGCCGTAAACATGGCGAGTGCATTCCTAACTCGTCGACATCAATATTCAACTGAAGCGTTTATTATCATATCTCATTATACAAGTTAGTGCTTGCGCACGGAGATGTTGCCTCCTTGGGTTATGACCTGACGACTAAACACTCAATTCTACCCTCAAAATCAATTGAAAAAAGACTTTAGAGGGTCAAGGATAAGGTGGGTTTTTGATCTGTTGTGTACAGTTGTAAGGTCGAGATTCGGTTTCGAAATGCAATTTGGAAATGAGATCCGGAGGGTACCCTTTAAGGGGGTAGGTGGCACGGATGGGCGCCTTGCCACTATTATTTATAAGGGTGGGTCAGTCGGCGATAGTCGGCTATGTACGTTTCGCTTAACTGCAACCGCTTACGCTTTAAGCTTATTCGCAGATTGTTTTGTTATATTATTAATTAGCATATCCTGAAGTAGTGGATAGTTTGTTTTTGATGTAACAACTGTTGGAATAATTAGGGTGAGAGTTGCAGATTTTGTAGAAGTGACTCTTTTGGTATATTGCTAACGCTAGTTATACCTAGTTAGCCTCTTTTCTAAACATTGCCTTCACTATGTAACTTAGCATATGCCCGGCACACCCATCCACAACAATACAAAGCAAAGTCGTAAATATCGTATGAAGATGATACACGACCTTTGTCAAATCAGTTTTTAAGAAAATGTTATTACTTGTCTTCTTTTAAAAACTATCCTGAACTATCCTTTCGATCTATTCGTACTAGTGGCCGCCAACTGGTCGAAATTCGACCCCCCTCTACTTAAAAATAGTACTTACTAATTCCATGCTATTATAAAGTACTTACTAATTCCATGCTCAAGCTGTCACTTCTGTCACATATCTATCTTCAAGTCATGAGGTCCTGGTACTATGTGTGTGTGTGTGTCAAACGCATGGTAGTGTGTGTAATGTTATTTTTATAAATTTTATTTATTTCTAATGTATATTTTATAAAAATATTAGTTTTTGCACTCTTTCTCTATATAAACTTTAACTGTGCCAAATCTCATACTCCTCCGTCCGCGTAACTTTCGTAAAAAGGGGTACAAAGTTTTCGCTTCACGTATTAATATGTGGGCGTCCAAGACAAAAGAGTCCAATATTGGGGTATAGAGTTAGGACTAGATTCGGTATCTGGATATTTAGATTGATAATAAAAATAAAAATAAATATTCAAAAACTGGCCCTTTTTTTATCAGACATTTTAAGTTGAAACTCTGAAAAAGCTTGATTTGAGAAAAACTATCTGAACTTGTATACATAATTGATAATAAATTAATAATCAATTAAGATCGCGAAATGCAATTTTTTCACCCAACTTTACAAAACTGCGTATATCTCGAAAACTAAATGCCGAGAACTGGACCCTATTTACACCACATGATAAACTGATAACAGATCGGCTGATTCCTATAAACTTAGTTTCCAATGACATTAGCATTATTAGCAAGGAGTTACAAAGGTGGGTAGTACAAACCACGTTTTTGTTTTGACGGGTAGGTACCTACTGTTCGTTCGCGTATCAGTTTACACCATGTTTCAAAATGAGACAAAATGCGGATCTAGTGATTGGCTTGACCACGTGCTTGGGGTAACTTAAAACGTAGTGAATGATATCACCTACTGTCTACCGGTAAAATATAATTTAATTGTTACTGAAACCGTGGTAGATACCTAAAAAGAGAGATGATGAGATTTTAAACTAGTTAGGAAACACTTTGTAAATTGTCTTTGGTCCCTGACATCAACCAATGGACAAGATTGTCAGAATGCTTAGGGTATTGGATGCGAGGCTTTTGGCTACTTTTTATGTTTTGACTTATTTTGTTGTACTGTGTGTGCGTTTTGTTTGTGCAGAATAAATAATTTTTCTTTCTTTCTTTTAAAAAATTTTGTTCAAAAAGTAAAACCCGACTACTGAAAAAGTATGAAACAAGAAAATATTATCATCTAAAATTGTTATATAAAAAATATTCAATATGAATCGTCTATTAAATAAACAACTTACACGTTATTTAATTTAATGTATTTAATTATTTTAATAAATAATTATCTATAGTGATGTTCAGAGGATAGCCGTAGTCGTATGCCACCTACCCTGACAAAACAATACATTTTAACAGTAGTACGCTATCATTATTATCAGCATCACCAACCGATGCTGGGCCCGCGTGGTGGGTTACGGCTTACTCCCTCTCACTGAGAGGAGGCCTGTGTCCCAGCTGTGGGAACATTATAGGCTGATTTTGCTAAGCGATCATAAGCTTTAAGGCGAAGTGAATACGACCACAACTTATTTTTATTGTTCATGACTTTAAGTCTTCTAGAGGGCACCATAATTTAATGTCATATAACCACCGGACGATTAAGACGCTTCCAACGATACCTCATTTGTCAAATAACGTTAAGGAGTTTAGAAGTTATGAGGGAACAGATGAACAACATACATACATACATATCGGTCAAAATCATAACCCTCCTTTTTGCTTCGCCGTATTCGGATAATTAATTCTAGAGACTTTCCCAATTGTATGTTAAGAATAGTGAATTCGGATAGATGTATCTTCATACTGAACTACATAGAATCTAAACCTAATAGGTTCAAGATTTTCAATTAGATGTTACAAACACTGTTGATTTTGTCTAACAAACTAAGAATAGCAGGAATTAGGACTATTTCAAAAGCTCAGTCTGCTATTTGCACTACCAAAATCAAATTTAAAAAAAATATATATTTACATATTGTTTTTTTTTTATTCTATCAATGTGTTTGCGTTTTTTTTAGTTTTTTTTTTTACTAACTACAAATTGCCATCTTGGTTACGCATTCACAATATACTAGTCAATTGTACCATCACCCGTCGCACCTCTATTCTGAGCACTCCTCAGTCTACTCGACTCTTAGCCGAAATCTATCAATCGTTTCCCTAATCGATTTATTGGTACATAAAAAGAAATGGCTGCGTGTAAAAGGTCGATGTCATAGCGGCATCGTGGCGAATCGTCTAATACCTCAATCCGTCCAAATCCGTGGGAATCGAGAAAACTTTGGAACAATAAACACACGTGGGTAAGTGGCATGTACAGGTGTTTACGAATATTTAAGTGGTCTCTATCATTAGTACCTCAGAATTGTAAAAAGCGTATAGTAGATAATATATGCAAGCAATCATTGATCATGTAACTGCTGGTATGAGAAAGATTTCTATGGAAGTATTGACTACCAGTATGAGAGAGTAACATGAACTTTAGATGTTTCGGAAAATATATAAGCCTATATAGAACTGCCGTGAATGCCATGGTAAGAGTCTATACTACCTCAGAGCCACCTCACTCTTTATGTCGCTCGCACCTACTGCTGGCGGTCACGCGAGCAAGCGAGACAGGGTGGCAGGGAGAAGACTCCAAGGCACCGATATTTTAGTTTATTTCTTTTTACGGTGAAAATAATAGTAATAAAAAATAAAAAAAACAAAAGATCTGCTTTATAGTTAGTTGAGGTAATATGCAGTTTCATTATCTAATTTGAAGTATTTTTTTTAATACGAGCGGTTTATTGTTCGGTTTGGAGGTAACTTTGGTTTTTTTTTTCTATAGAGAATTTTTCTTGGAATCATGTTTTTGTCAAATATAGTACTTAACATTAATCCTCAACTTGACCATATATTTATTTCAAAATTAAAGCTGCCGTATTTTGGACATAACGGAGGAGCATGCTAAGCCATTTGAAGTAGTATAGGCTCTTAAGCAACATAAATGTCAAAAATGAATGAATCCTGATTCTGGTTTTTCTACCGCACCTGTGGAAGGAAGCAATGATACTATGGAACTTGGAGAACATAATGATTGAGCCAGAGTTTAAAAACTGCCACTGAGCCTTTTCTTGCAAATTCTCTTTCCTTTGCTTCTTTCGCAAATCAATCAAGCTGCCTAGCCTGTTCCCAACTATGTTGGGGTCGGCTTCCAGTCTAACCGGATACAGCTGAATACCAGTATTTTACATGGAGCGACTGCCTATCTGACCTCCACAACTCAGTAATTGGGTAATACGAGTACGACACCCCTAGATAAGACTGGTTGTCAGAATTTCGGGCTTCTGACGACCCTTAACGACTGTCATAGATCCATGAATGACAGCCGGGACCAACGGTTTAACGTGCTATCCGAGGCACGAAGGAGTCTCGGTATGTAACGATGGTCACCCATCCACGGACCAACCCCGGCAAGCGTAGCTTAATCTTTTCGATCGACTCGTGCGGCTGCACTGTTATTACTTAGCCACGAGCTCCTCCTTTCGCAAATAACGTGCAATATATAATACTGCAGAGTCGTTCAAATAAATGGAAACGCAATCTACACACTGACTGACAATCCTGCTATCCTCATAAAGTTTATTCCAGTGTAACCTGAAACTCATTCAACAAACATAATCTAGAATCTGACTTAATATAATCGCATATATAATAATTGCTGTGACATCATTAATTAATACGATAGTGTTATACCAGTGAGACGTATGAAATGAGTCACCCACTGGTTCACAGTACAATTACCGGGCCTAGCCTGGTACTTATGCCAATTAATTGTTACGACTTATTTGTGAACCGGCTAAGACAATAGATAGACATAGAATATGGAATCGAAGATGTGTTTTTTCTTGCAGTTTTAGAATACAGATTCAATTACACTGTAATAAAACTCCTTTTGAGTTGGTTAAACGATGGTTAGAAAATGGCTCCTTAATCTAGCAGTCTTTTTTTATATATTCAGAAGACATTAAAATTATAAAATATGGTATCCAGAAACACTTAAAACATTAAATAATTTCCTTAATATAGTGTAAAGTATGAAAAAAAAGAATAATCGTGGCAAAAATAAAGCCGACTAATCTATGCAAATTTCACTTGCGCGATGCAGGCATGTTTAACCCCCCAAAATAAATACCACCTCGTTCGCGCTCCAATCAACAGATGTCACTATTATTAATTTTCTCAAACTTGAATAACTTTTTTATTTTCTTTTTCTTCACATCTATGACACTTCTAGATCCATCAATAGACTGTATTAGAACAACAATGGCGCAAGCAATTAATACTTTTATGGTGGCGCCTAAATGTGGCTGTGACTACAGAGTACAGGCTGTGTTGTAGCGGAGCTGTTTAAGGACTGATGATAGAAGTAAGTGGTCTGATTCAGAGGTGTTAGGTGACTCATGAGTTCTCTCAGTAGGAGACTCATCTTTGTTTCAGTGCTGCTTAGAGGACCTTGTACCTAGATGAGTATTTATTTTTAATTTTAATTTAATTTATTTAAGGGATTTTTGTACACTTATGCGACGATGCCAATCCCATCGTGACAGACAGACATACGGACAGATGGACAACGAAGTTATCCTATAAGGGTTCCATTGTTCCTTTTGAGGTACGGATCCCTAAAATCGAAGTGTGATCACCATTCCTACGGTAAACTGTGGTGTTTTTGCCGAAATCCTCTATTCAATGATATATAATTGGCTCCTGAAATACAGGTACTCTAACCTAGCTCTGGAGCCAGGGTCTCACATTTTTCTGTAACGTGTTTTTATGCCAATAAAATTTTATTTTATTTTTATTATTTATAATTATATACCTTTATGGAAATAATGATGGAATTTATAGAGATTGGAAAATTAGCAATGAGCTCACATTGCTAATTTTCCAATCTCTATAAATTCCATCATTATTTCCATAAAGGTATATAATTATAAATAATTTAATTACTAAGCTCCAACAATTCGATAATTCTTTCATCAAAACCTGTTTTATGAAGTGGGTATTTTTTTAGTTTGTAAGTAAGTTTGATACGGGTAAGTTTTCCTGTCTAATAAAATAAGTTCAAAAGTCAGGTCATTTTATTACATTTAAAATCGACAAGTTGTAACGGGGAGACTAAAATAAAACCGAGAATACTAAGCCTTCGGGATGCTGACTAAGCAGATTACCGGTGCAACATTCTCTAAGAAATATAGGTACCAACTACACAAAAAGATTTAATGATTTTTTTGGGATCAACGAGCACTGGTAGTTTTGTTTCTTGAAGTATGAGTAAATGAAATCCGTTTTTTTTTTCAGGTAAAAAAAACGGATTTTTAAACTAATATTTTCATGTGACTATGGATGACCACCCCAAAAAAAAACTCATCAAAATAACTTCTTTTTCATTTTATCATATTTAGTTATCGATACCCATGATGATTGTCTGCAGAGTTTTGCTAGATAATTTAACTTGACCCTGTATAGAATAGAATTGAATAGAACATAATACTCTTTATTATGTACCTACACCATAGTAGCTACAGATATAAATGTTGATAATGCGATGCGATGCGATGGGTTGCGATGTTGTTGTTGGTGTTGTGTTGTTGTTGATATAGAGCGCGATTTCTGAAATAGAAACTTAACCTTGATAGATTAATTCAAGGAGGCTGACTAGTGCCCGATTCTTATAACTTACGGACGGATGTTGGTTAGTAGTTTATACTTGTATCAGCGCAAATTTTGGGGAGACCCAGTTTAAACACAACCTTTTAAAAAAAATATTTTCAATGCAAATTAAGGATTCATCATCATCAGCTAGTCCACTGCTGGACATAGGCCTCTCCTGCACGCCATTCAGATCAATTCTCAGCAACTCTCATGCAGCTGCCACCAGCCACCCTGCGAAGATCGTCGCTCCACCTAGCCTGAGGGCGTCCTACCTTACGTTTGCCGATTCGCGGTCTCCACTCAAGAACACGTCTACCTCAACGGTCATCGGTACTACGGCTAATATGGCCGGCCCATTGCCACTTCAGCTTGCTTATTCTGTGAGCTATATCGACAACTTTGGTTCTAATTAAGTTTTGTTTGGTTTTGTGGGCTGATTTGGGCTCAGAAATGGATTCGTAAAAGCTAGATTGTGCCTTTTGGTTTGTTTGATTTTCAAAGATTCTGGTTTAATTTTACGACTAATTGGGGTTTGTTAGGAACCACATAACTATTCTTTAAATTGACATACCTGAAAATAAGTTCGTTAATAGTAAATTCCTCACTTAACAGACATAGCCTTTATTCATTCAGACATACCAGACAAACCACAAGGGTCCTTAAAGCGGCTAGACGAATAACTAACAAATGAAGCGGAGTTAGCGTGTGATATCGCTTTGTTGCCAAAAACATCGAATATTGTTAAGTTTTTGTTCGTAAGACGTCTGATTCGAACAATTAAGCGATTCGAGCGCTGTTTAAAGCTATAACCTCTCGTAAAATCTGCATAAGAAGCCAGCCTTAAGGCGGACGGCTTGCGGTCCGTTCTCTACAGTGGGTGCAGATTTGATTTTAAATAATTGTCTTAGAATTTTAGTAGACAAAGATTTTACTCTTAAAAGATAACTTTAATAAGGTATATAATTTAACTACCTTAAAAAGACAGCTCGGGGCAACAGATATGTGGAAGGCGGTTCACCGGGTGTCTATAATGGAACTTGGAAGAGGCCTTTGTCAAACATAGGACTGTGATAAGTTGAGTTGAAATTGCTGTTATAATCCTTGATCAATAATGCTTTTATGTAAAATATGGAGATGTGGTTTTCTCATCTCAATAGATATAAATCCAGCGATGCTATGTTGTATTTAAGAAGACATGATCTACTGCTATTTATCGGACACGGCTCTGAACCTTAAGGTCTTCCAACCAAGGCCTAGATTTTAAATTATTTATTCTTAATACACTGGAACTAACAAATAAAGAAAAGAAAAGAAAATAAAAAATATTTATTTGGGACACGCACAAGAAATACAAAATAGCATAACTAACAATATACACAAAACAAAAACAATCAAGACTTGTGCGATGCCAAAAAGGCTCCTATCTCAGCATAATGCTGCGATATTTAAAAAAATAAATACCACAGCGCTGGTATTCTGATAGGGCCCGCTGTGATGCCACGGACTCACGTAAGGATACACATAAATAGGGTAATAAAAATAAATATAACAACACCTGCAATAAATAAAAAGAAAACAAAATTAAAAAAAAAAAAAAATCGTAAGTATATAGAATAAATATTACGACTCACGCCCGACACTACTCAAATTATCAATATAACAAAAAATTCAAAGCCGACCCTCGAAACACCACTTTGGGTGCATTCCGAATTAAAGCAGTATCACATATTTTAATTTTCCTTCGTTAAAGCTATCACAAAAACTTTATAATTACAATGAAAGCCTGCGACCATTATACAACAACCCTTGGCTCGTCGACTCATTACTACGGTTCCAGATTATTGTTTCAAGTCCACACAATAGGATGGGACACAAGTTCGCGCCCTGTCTACGTCGTTTCCAATGGTCCCGACACAAATTCCCGCCGCGCGCCGTGTAAGTAGTGAGCGCAATTGAATTTGTCTCGCTAAGTTGACGTTATCGTAATATGTATATCAATGCAAGATTAGTGATGTGTTACGATTTCTGGGAAACAAAACTTGGAAATCAGTGTGTGGTTTTGTTTGATTGATTTTTTTATGAAATTGTGACGACGCGGACTTTTGTAGCAAAACCGTATGGAATGTTGGAAATTCTACGTTTTCTGACATTTATTAAAAACTACGTTTTAAAGTGCTATGTGCATTTACGAAATTTTATCGAGTAATAGGTAGGTTTCTATAGCTAGACCCAAATTACTTATTTTATAACAAACATCACGCCTGTAATCCCCGAAGGGTAGGCAGAGGTGTACCTATAGTACACCAACATTTCGCCAGTTATGTTTACTTACGTTACGTTATGTTTATTACTTATTTTTCTACGTTTTATTTTTGTATTTTTATTTTACTGACTTTCATTTTTTTTAAAGCAATTTCTTTGCTAAGTCCTTCTTCAACTGAGTAGCTGCTCAAACATAGCTTTCTATGTTAAACTTACCTTTTTTTTTCGTTATATGCCGTGTTAGTAACTAACAAGACATATTTACGAAAAAAAAAATACTAGTCACTTTGGTAAAAGTTCACTGAAATAAAGGATAATACTGTGAATACAACCGTTTTCCAGCTTCACAACGTATTCTTTAAAATATGAAGCAGGAAAAGTGATTTTCCTGAAACATAGAACCTTCGTCGTCGTACCCAATGGACAATCACGAACTATTCACTGATGCGCTATTTGGCGACAGTAAGTAATTTACAGCTGGAGCTACATTGTGTCTGTACCGAGTAATGTGGCGCTTTATTACGTACGCATTTAATGAGCCCCTTGTTTTATTGTAATAATTTGTACTGACACCGTACGACGCGCGACGTATAAATAGTACTTGTTTTGTTAGTAGAAGTTTCCACTTGTGAAGTACCCACAAATGAATTGCATTTGAACGAAAAAAAATGAAGGTCTGCCAATCTCTTCTTTTGTGGCCTCTAGGTACATACCACTTAAACAAACTTGGTTTTTATTACGCAAACTTTTTCTTTTTTAGTACAGGATGGTATCTTAACTAATATTATAAATGTGAAAGTAACTTTGTTTATTTGGTTGTTTGTTTGTTTGTAACGCTTTCACGCTAAAACGGCTGAATAGATTTGGATAAAATTTGTCACATGGATAGACCATGACCTGGATTTGGACATAGCTAGGTATATATGATAAATGATTTTTATTTCTATAAGTAGGTTTGTACAAACACTTTTACACGCCAGTCATATTTTTAAAACTAGGTGAGGTCGGTGTTTCCTATCTGACTACTCTGAGAAGAAAGGCCGAAACAAACTCAGAAGTCACAGTCTCTTTTAAAGTCCAGACATAATCTTGGTCAGATCATGTGAAGGCCATGTAGATTGGTGTCTGAAATGGTCTTTTGAGGAAAGAACCACACAGATTGAGTGGACCTGACCAGTCAGTGCACGCATTTGTCAGTAATCGTGCAGCTCTACTCAGAACTTAAGGAGCTCAACGATGCGACGATCAATACCAAAGAAAGGACATTTGGGTAGGCCGCATAAATGACTCAAACTGCCAGACCATGATTAACACTAACTGAGAATAAAATACAAAGGGAAAATAAATATGGACTTATGATACTTTTTATCCCGATATTCCCACGGGATCGAGACTTATGCCGGTGAAACTACAACATGTCCCAGAATTAACGCACAACCTCTTAAGAGGTCATTGTACTCATCATTATAAACAACTTTTACTACGGGACAAAACCTGAAATCGCGAAAAAATCAGGTGTTCCCTACATTTTGACGAGTTATTCGAACATAAATTTAGGGAACAGCTGATTTTAGGTTCGGTAAAAGTTGTTCATAATGATGAGTACAATGACCCCTTAAGAGGTTGTACGTTAATTCTGGGACATGTTGTATATTAGTGTGGATTTCGTTCTTATCAACATAGTGAACTTTTTCTCCTGCCAGTTTTTTTTTTCAGAATTTGTTGTTACCATTTTTATAACTAACTGAAACAAACATTAAATAAAAAACCTATTTCTAAAACTATATTAGCATAAAATATCTAATAAACTATAATTATTTATACAAGCGGCAATATAAACAGGAGTAGGTAAAGCAAAAAGGATTATAGTTGTCAAAAAATAATAGGCCCCTTTTTGACATTTAACTTGAATCGATTTACCGTGAGTATCGAGTACCGAGTCGTACGGTACTTCACTAGTTACGTCGCGATGGTCTATTGCGACGTAACTAGTGATAAATCGATTAAAGTTAAATGTCAAAGAAACTTCTAAAGCTCGTTGCAATATAAGCGGCGATATAAACAGGAGCAAAGGCTAGTGCAGACTGGCGCAATATCGCAAGCGCGACAGGCAGCGCAACACTTTCCTTTAAGTTTTCATAGAAATTGAGCTACTATAGTGTCGCGTCGCGCTGTTGCGTCGCGCCTGTCTGCAGGAGCCTTAAAGTAACATGGACTGTGACTACCTACAAAGCTATCATCATAATGTTGTCAAATCAAAATGACATCTTTAAAAACTCTACAAAATTAATAACCTAAAGTTGTCAAAAAACAATAGGCCCGTTTTGACATTTAACTTGAATCGGTTTATCGTGACTATCTAGTACCGAGTCGTATGATTACTTCACTAGTTACGTCGCGACGGGCCTGTTATTTTTTGACAAGTATAAAATCAAACTACTGCATTAAGTAGCAATATAAACAGAAGTTAAACAACAGGAAGTGTGACATCTAATACAAAGTCATCCTTATAAAAAATAATATATTGAAAATCGTACAAAATGAATATTAAACCCTAAAGCTAGTTCAATAAGCGGGGATATAAACAGGAGTAAAGCAACAAGGAGTTTGACTACTAAGCCATCATCGTCGTGTTAACCATAAAAGACTGGAGGTGGCGCCTGATATGTGGGACCACCGGACTTACGCTGCCCGCCCTAGAGGGAGGATCTGTATAGAGTGGTTTAACTGTGTTGTCGTTGTTTTGGCTGTGACAGTTTGTGAGACATTTTAACTTTTAAGGAAAACTTCTTAATGTTGCAGGTACTATAGGAAGCGATATCTTTTTTTATGAAAAGGTCTAGAAGTTTTATTTGTATCCATGAAAATATAGTGTTTAAATAGCACTGTCTACCTCCCAAGCAGCACGTAAGCGTGTCAAAAAAATATTTTGCCTTTATAAGAGTGATTTGTGAGTTATTATACAGCTGAAACTGTATAAAATCTTTATTAAGGGATCCGCCTAAGCTTAGGGTGCTTAAATATAATATTAAAACTCTACTACACAACTTTAAGTATTTTGTGACACATCAATCTAATTTTATCGTTAAAGCTGTATACAAGCTGTATTTTGCATGTGATCATTTACTTATTACAGCTCTAATTGTTATTATAGTATCACTACTACTATACTTGTTTCTGTACAGTGGTATATGCAAACTCCGTTCACAAACTTATTTTTATGACGTAATTATACACTCTTGTAAATACAGTAGTTTTATGACTTCAGTTTATGAGAGTGTTTTAAAACTAAAAAAATTAAAGATGGCAATAGTACTGCTTTAGACTTTATTTCTGACACAGTCACTCGATTGCAGGAATTAATGTTTTCATTGTGAACAAATGCAATATGTGGAAAGAAATCAAAAGATCTGGTGCAGTCAACAGGGAGATTGAAAGGGAATATTTGAATATTACAAATATCAACCAAATAACAGTAATGATAGTGAACCATAATTAATAAATCGGACAAACTAAATTCAAGCGTCAATTCCATCGACATTCAACGAAGAGGGTTCCGTAGCAAAAAAATTAAACAGTGATATTTTGAACCATGAGATTCAGTTCTCTTACTGCTTCGTCATATGACGATAATGATAGCCAGTTTACACACTGTCATCGAAAATATTTCGTTTAATTTTATTATTTTGTAATTCTCTCCAAAAACCTATTTAGAACACTTTTCTTCACACGATACTTATAAGATGATATCTGTATAATGATGTCTTTGTACACCGATTAACAGCTTTAATACAGCCATTATAGCTTCTCTATTGCTTCTACAACTACTATACAGCTCTACTAACGCCAAAAGCTTTATAATATGGGCCTGCTTTTACTTATAAGCACTGTATAAGTGCTTATTCAGCCTTTAAACAGCCTGAATATACAGCTTCTAGTATAAAAACGAACTTAAATACAGCTTGCAATGCTATTGGTTTCAGTTTTCGTCAGTCGTCTAATTGGTGATATTAATCATTTCTAACCGTCCACCGTCCAGATATTTTTCCACTTTTTATTTGGTAGTCAAATAAGGCGGTTCAAAAAATTACCACTACGAAGCTTTTCGGCTTTACAAACATATTTATTATTCAGAGATAAAAATCTTTAATTGACAACTATTCACTCTGCAATAAAAAAATGTTGTGTGCATGATCTGTGATTATTATTCTACTAGCAATCATTATATCAGGTACCTGCTATAGGTACATACCAATAATAGTACATAGTACTAGTATATAGTACAACAATAATTCGAATATTATAATTTATTATATTTATAAGAAACACAAACTTTTAAATATCCACCTTGAAAAGACACAAAAGCAAAAATAATTAACAACCTTAACAGCTCTATACAATTCTACATTTCTCCCAAACACGTTTTTATTTGGTCCGTGTAAGTGAGTAGCGTTGTACTGTCCATCTGAGTATGTATGTGCATGTATGTATGTCGTGTATGGATGTTTGGATGTTCGTGTATGTTGCATACACGCTCCGTCTTTGTGGGGCGACCTTCACCTCGCGACGCTTGTTTTGCTCGTTCTTATGTTGTTCTCCTTGTTTTATGAACGATTTGTTGACCTTTGGGAGATGTGAATGGGATTTTCGTTACTCGTATAGTGAATGGGAAGTTGTGTTGGGTGGGTGTGTATGTTTGCTTTAGTTTTAAGAGTTTGTCTTACCCATTCTAAGGGGATGATTTAGGTTAGGTGCAAGTTTAGATTCTTTAAACAAATACACAAAAAGTATTCGTCGGCATTTAGTTTGTTTGTTCCTGAACTTTAGGAGTATGTGACACTTGACGCCAATAAAGTTGGTTATTTTCAGCCAACTCGATCAAGTAGGTCTTCTTCTACTTAATAGTTCTTTCTTTCTTTTTCTTACTTTTTTTTTATTTTAAAACGTTGCCCCACTCTAGGAATTTATCCTGTATCGTGAGTGCGTTTACAAACATTTAAACTCACATGCACAAACAGCCAGACCCGGAACAACTACTTGTAGGTCATACAAATATTTGTTCCGTGCGGGAATCGAATTGATTAATCATAAGCTTTGATGACCGTGTTCTTAAATAAAAACATATCTATGTTTATTAAAAGCCCTGAAAATGACATAGTAAACCATCTATAATAATCTTAGAAATACAATAATCCAACTCGAAGCAAATTACGTCCCTGTACAACAATAAAATAATAAAAGCTCACTTCCTGGCTGAGCTATTAAATCAAGGAGTTCAGATAGCAACATCTAGCTATAACTCAGGTTCGCTCTCACATTACAATTTGCACTAAATTTATCATACAATAACGTTTGTATCAGAAAATTATTATTCAAATCAACCAGCATTAATCAATGCGTTGATAAAAGAAAATGCGAGCGGCGATGCTCCTGCGCAAAGTAGGTTTGTGATGCTGTCGATTTTTTCTTATCGATAGTTTTGGGCTTTTAGTTGTCAACTTGCTGTTGCTGTTGATTTACTTGCATTGTATTTGTATTAATGTGAATTTTGCGTTACACTATTAGTATCAAAGTTTAAAAGGGATTTGATCTGTATCTTTATGGTAAGTTTATTTAATCTATACTCCATTTGGAATAAGATTAGACATTTAAATAAACCTTTTTTACAGTCCGTTCAACCGATTTTGACTTCTATTGCGTTGGCGGCATGACAAATGGCAGCTGTAATAAACAGTTGGTATTGTAACCACGTTTTTGCTTTTAATGCCATCCCTACGGAATAGAAGTAAAATTCGGTTGAACGGACTGTATTTTTTTTTTATATAAGTTACTAATCTTATTTCAAATGGAGTATAGTTGACTTGTTGGTTAGGTACATTTCATAATTTCTTATTATTTTTATTGCAAAAATTTTGCTATGACTCTTAATGGCTATATTTGATTGGGTTTTTATTTGAGCTTTTAAGCACGATCGATACGGGATTCTTTAAACCCTTCTAAGATCATTTATACAACTGTTTGATTTCAATTACTTATCCTATCTTCACAAATCGAGCACGCCTATCAAAATAATATCCAAAACACATTGTGCAACAACGATACAAATTCCAAACACAAAATGATTCAAAACCCCGCAACCGACCAATGACTCACACTCATAAATCGATTCTAAAATCATCGATATCGATTGCTCCCGACACTACGTTAACCCGATGCGTCTCGCGTGGACCGACGTCACTGTGTGCGTGCTAAAGATAATGAACTATCTGCACTAATATATTATAAAGTTCATTATAAACAATTATTTATTGTTAGGGTATGTTTATTAATAAGGCGGTCGATACGACTACTGTGCATGTGTTTGTAGCCCTAGGGTTGTAAGGTTTGATTGAAATTGTGATAAATTTCTTCCTTAAGGAGTGGATCGATTGGTTGTTTTATATTGTGATTAGCTATCATAAGAGTGTTATTCTATTTATCAATATAGCCCCACTTATAATGTGGACTGTGGAAATGTTGTGCCATATCAGGGGGCCGATCGTGCTATTTCTCAACGTAATTACCGTTCGAACGGAACGTTTTTGGTTTTGGTTTAGTTTTAGTTTAGCTGATGTAAGAAACGGTATCGCGCTATTGTTTCTGAACGACAAAATCATTGATGTTACCATTGGGTAACGTCAACTGACTGAAAGTTCGATCGATCGTTCCTCCAAGCTTTAGCTTTACTTTGGAAGTTACGTTGGAATCATTTCAACGGAAAAGATTTATCTTTTCCGTTGAAATGATTAGCGCGATACGAAATGTGTCTAACGGAACGTTTTTGGTTGTGGTTTAGCTTTGGTATTAACGTTCAAAATTAGCGCAATCGGCCCCCTGATATATCATATTCATATATCTTAATTTAATCATGCAAGGTCATTTGTCTTTTTAGAGTACCGTACCTGAAGGGTGCCAAACGAAACCCTAAGCACGAAACAACGAAACTAAGCCTCCGCTGTCCATCCGTCCGTCTGTCTATCAGCGGGCTGTATCTAGTGTTGCCCAAATGCAAGAACAAGACGAGACTTAGCCAGTCTTGGTCTTGGTCTTGCGCCAATACACCTGGTCTTGGTCTTGGTCTTGGTCTTGCGCTCCCAGTCTTGGTCTTGGTCTTGGTCTTGCAGCAAGAGTCTTGCAAGTCTTGCAATTACCTATTAGTCTATTACTATTTATTAAAGTTTACTTTAAATCTTAGAAAAACGTATTAGAATTGGAACATTGTGAGCTTGAATTAACATAGCCATAGTAAAGATCAAGCAGATTAATAAATAACTGAAGATTTGATAAGAAATTCGAAAAATCAACTGACCTATATGTCGTTTTCCATGGAAGTAACTGTTTCTTAATAAACATTTATGATTTATAAGCTTACATTTGCTAAAACATGTAAAAAAACAAATTAATTACAATAACTTGACTGTATTTTAAAGAACAATACTTATCTGTCTAGAAAGAGATTGAACCCTCAACTTATAAGAAATTTAATAAAAGAGTTTTACGATTTATCATTTATTTGAATAAAAAATAAAATACAACACAAATCAACAGCTTTATCATTAGGTTATGATACTTTATATCAATTTTTTTGACCAAGAATTAATACAAAGTAACCATCTGGCTGACTCATCACTTAACCTATTTCTATGTTTTCTAATTACTAATGATGCTTTAGAAAATAACCTCTCAGCAGGTACTGAAGTTGCAGGTATTGAGAACAAAAATATGTGACTTTGTAAAAATGGCTTTGGAACACCTGTAGGTACTCTTAAAAAAATTCGAAATTATTTTGCATGAGTATACCTACGCCCTATGGCGGCAATCAAATAGTGTCACAAATGTTATGATTTCGGCGTGGCGGCAACGATTGTTTTAGATTTCAAAAGAAGCCGCCGGCGCGTGTATCATAACCATGTACTTCCGAAAAGCGGCAAATTTCTTTGAGAAGTAAGTACAAAACCTTTGATGCCGCATTATCAAAGTGCCGATGGTTAAAACATAACTATGCATGCACTCAGTTTGATTTTAATAGATATTTTTTTATTCGCTATGTTTATGGTATTAGTCGTAATGCGCATAGGTCCAGTTTTTCATATTCTTTGATACAGTTTTTTGCGTCTCATAGAATTCCTAAGCGTACCTACCTATACACCGAACTGTTACATCTAACTACTCAGTGAAATAGCGCTAAGTCCTAGCTGCAAGACGCAAGAGTCTTGCAGGCTATGTCTTGTTCTTGCTCAAGTCTTGCACGGTCAGTCTTGGTCTTGGTCTTGCTAAAAATACGCGGTCTTGTTCTTGGTCTTGGTCTTGCAAAAACGCAAGAACAAGACCAAGACTGCAAGACCAAGACTGAATTTGGGCAACACTAGCTGTATCTCATAGACTATAGGTAGACAGTTGAAATTTTCACAGATTGTGTATTTCTATTGCCGCTATAACAACAGATCAGAAAAGTTAAATAAAGTTAATAATTAAAGGGATTCCCATACAAGAAACGTGTTTTTTCGGCGTGTTTTAATCGAGCTAAATACAGTACGGAATCCTTCGTGTATCCCAGTTGCATTGTTTTACTATCGATTTCTTTAGTTACCTTTATCCACCGTCTATATTGTTTGTAGTTTAAGATACCTACAACGAAATATCATGACTGATCCTTAGGCCTTTTCATACAATTTTATCTGCAAAAAGTATCGAAAGTTGTATCTTCTGGTGTTGTGGGCTAGAAGCTATCCTTAGATAATATTATAGATGCGAAAGATAGTATGTTTATTTGATTGTTTGTTACGCTGTCACGCTAAAACGGTTGAACGGATTAGGATGAAATTTGGCACATGGGTAGGCCATGACCTGGGTTAGAACATATGAGACTTTTATCCCGATATTCCCACAGGATTTAGACTTACAGCGGGTGAAACCACGGCGTGCAGGTAGATTTAGGCTCGCTGCTGAGAAATGATCAGCAATATTCAACAGCAGAAAAAACTTTGATGCAACTTTAAACCTTTCTCTCTTTAATTTCAAACAAAAATAAATACTTTGCTTATAAACTCCGAAAATATGACTGTAATACTCTTGCCAACCCTACCCCGTCCTTTAGCTGTCAATGCAGCGAATATGAAAGTAAGCACAAAGCCGTTGGGTTAGATTGTGCTACTCAGATTGCAAGCTGTTTTGAGCCGCTAACAAAATGTCTTACAATGCTTGTTTTGACTGCAGCCGGACGTGATACTGACTTGTTTTTGCGGCGATGGTTAGGTTAGAGTTGGGTCTAAGAATTGCGGTGTTAGAGACGAGAGTTTCGAGATTTTGGGTAAAATAAATAAGTTTAATTCTTGTTATTTCTAAGGGAAGACCTACCTAAGATAAAAAAGCCAGGAAGGCATTTTATTTTATTATTTATTAAATTTATCTTTATTAAACAAGGTAAGTACAACTTATAAACTAAGCCCCACAAAACCGTAGTAGTGGTTTGATGGTGGGGTCGGGGAGCCTCTATCTATACACTCAATAAATTTTTTACTTAAAACTAATTATTATTTATAGGTAAGTAGCACTTTAACATAATTCCAAATAATGTATTTTTAATTTATTCTTAAAACTATTTTTATTCATTTCACTCCTTATGCCAACTGGCAGACTGTTCAATAAATATGGTATTGGTTTTTTGAGGGTTCTGTCACCATAGTAATTAATGGCATGTATTTAACACGGCGACAAATTAATCTGAATTTGGGATTAAAAAATAATTAAAGCCGGTAGCAAAAATAATAGGTTGGCAGCAAAAATAATAGGTTGGCAGCTACAGCGAAGTATTATTTTAAGTAGAAAGTAGCAGCTCAATAATCAGTTTTTAGCTTTATTTTAATTTAAACTGGCATCGAATTTTTGTTTTGGCAACTGAATTTACCAACAATAGAGGGGATCTGGCGCTCGGCGGCCGCTGCCGCGGCACGCTCGCTTCGCTCGCTCGCCTTCGCTTGTTAATGGTTACTGTTCTAACCTAACCTAACCCAAATGATTCAATAACAGTAGATGACTAATAATCGCTGCCAAGTTATTATTTTAGTAGCAAATAGTTAGTCGCCCTTTAAGTTATTAGTCGCCTGGAAAATTATTATCCGTAATTAATTAGTAACTCTGGGTACATTGAATTTGCCAGCAGCCATAGGTCGTGTGTTATGGTTGTTGATTACATGAGTTAGGTTATGCTCTTGGGTACCATGGTGGTTAACTGCTAAAATATACTTATGTTTGTAACTGATCGATAGAATTTTACATATTTTAAATAGTTTCCTATAGTCTTCTCTACTGGGGTTTATAACAGCCAAAAGACTGCAGGGCAAAGAAGCTTCCACATCTCATTGTCTGAATTTAACAAAATAGTGCTGTAATTAGGGCAATAACTAATCCGGGTGATTGTGATTTAATGTAGTCATTCGGAACATTTATAGTCGGAAATATATTAAGGAAAATGCTTAAAAAATCTACAATGAGGCGTGACTTGCAAAACCAGTCAATTATCAAACTCAAACTCAAAGCATTTATTTCAATTAAACCATTTACAGGCAGTTTTGAATTGTCAAGAAGTCGGTCAGTTACAAATATGAAGCTAGTTGCCCATTCCAAATACTAGGTTTCTATGGAGAAGAACGGGCAAGAAACTCAACGGACACTGTTTTAACGAAAATACGAAGATGATTTAATTATCTACTATTAGTGTTTAGCATGTTTTGTGTATAAAATTGTAATGTGTGTTGTTTATGGACTTATGGTCTGAAATAAATTTATATTTATTTATTTATAAATATTTAGTTGCGCAATTAGCTCAAAACTAATTCTCGTCAAAAACAAAATTTTCACAAACAACATCATTCACAATTCATCCGGTCAATCTCACATTCAGATTAGCAATTACTCGTTGAAATAACATAATAAAACATAATATACGCGCGCGTACGTAACAAAGCGTAGTTTTCGTTGCACAGACAGTTTAACCCTACATTGAAGTGGTCCATTCGAAGCGCTCGATAAAAAATAAGTCCAAAAAACTCGCACCACCCCTAGGCTCGGGCAAAAAAAGCAGATAAAAATGTGCCTACCCCGTAATTTAAGCGTCCCACCAGTTGTCGATAACCTCGGGTAGGAAATTTTGAAAAATATTTCGTATACGGTCTCATAATCATTGCATTCAAGCTGCTTCTTTTTTAATTGGCTTGTGATTTTGATGGTTTGTTTAAAGAGGTATGTGTCGTTTATTTGATGTACCTTCATACATGTTATTATTCAGCCTAGGCGTCAAAAGATGGCGCGTTGGCTTTCAATGACTGAATTATCGGTATTGACCAGAGGGTCTACTCCGAAGCGCTAAACCGAAGTATCGGCCGAATGTTCGGCCGTTTTATAACGTCCACAGTTTCCGTTTTTGACTTTCGAGTCCTTCCGACTTCAAGTCACAGTTTTGACTTTGGTTTATCTCTTCGACTGTCTTTTCTTTTTTTTTTCGCCGTAGTTAGCGATAGTTAGCCGTAGTAAAGAAACGACCGCACATTCGGCCGATACTTCGGTTTAGCGCTTCGGAGTAGACCCCTAGTACTCTCACGATTTTCCTCGTATAGTTCTATCAACGTGTTTCTAATTCAACATTAGTTAAGTATACTGCATTGTATGATGGTCCAAATCACAGGCATCTAGCCGCGGGATTACCCTGGTGACCTGTAATACAGGTTTTTATATAAACCTACAAGCACCAGTCTCTTACAAACTCAGCTCCGCGTGCACTATTGTCAAATATTAGCTTTAAGTACATAACTTGTGTAGAGAAAATAAATGTTTTTCTATATTAACGTTCTTATATTCACCCCTATTTCATCATCAATTCTTCCATTAGTTTTAAATTTTTCTTTGTTTTCAAGTTTATCCCAAAAATTGTAACTGCGAGCTTATGTACCATTCTCCCCCCTTTGTCTCACTTCATTCGCAATTGTTAGAGTACCTAAATACGTATGGAACACTGAAGCTAGTTTTACAAAGTTCTTTTCACAGAAGCATTTTAAATTTTTACCTGAAAAATGTTGACACGGTAACCATAGTAGTAGTGCTTGTATTTTTCTAAAAATCCATTCCAATTTCAACTTTCAGGAAACTGTGTTATTACTAAGCCTTTGTTTGTTTATATCACGTTTGATCCTTCAGGTGCTACGCGAAATAAAGGCTTCCTATAACTTCTGGTTTCGAAAAATGTCATAATTTGACGTGCTAGTGTGATGAATGTTCAAAACAGAATGGACTAGCAATTTTATTTTAAGTTTTCAGGTGAAACAGTTATATGAATAACTACGTAGTAATGAATAACCGAGTTATAAAATACAAAGTCGGTATTTAATTACTGGTTATTATGTTTTCACGGATTTACAACAAAAACAAACGTGTGTAGCCGGCGTCAGGAACGATGTTCCTTACGCGATACTCTCACGCACAAAGAATGAAAGAAAGAAAGAGAAAGTTGCATGGAGGGGGGATTAAGGCTTTTTCCTTACGTGACGATTTCTACCAGCCAACTCATACCGCAGAAACTTAGTTCCAAAAATCATAAAATTCCTAACATATTCTAAACTATGTACTTCTAAAATCAGGACGAACATTACATCACGCCTGTATTCTCCGAAGGGTTAGGCAGAGGTGTACCTATAGTACACCCACTTCGCCAGTTATGGTCCCATGTAATAGGGGGCGAGCCTATTGCCATCGACCGGGCACAAATCCAGACTCCGGGCTTCTACTAAGAAATTCCAGATGTTAAAACCCAATAACAATTTGCCCGACTCGGGAATCACACCCAGGACCTACCGGCAGCAGTACCGCTTGTGACAATTAGAGCAACCAACGAGGCAGGCAGAACAAACAAACATTCGACATTCAAACAAACTCCAAAACAAAAGCTCATCAACTTACTTACGTAAAAAAGGTTGACAACAATGCAGACATTCGCTCCATATAATTAACTAGCTGCGCCCCGCGGTTTCACCCGCGTAAGTCTCGATCCCGTGGGAATATCGGGATAAAAAGTAGCCTATGTCTCAATCCAGGGTGTCACTGTCAGCTACCTGCATACAAAATTTTATCAAAATTGGTCCAGCCGTTTGAGCGTGAAGAACTAACAAACATACACACACACACACACACACAAACTTTCGCCTTTATAATATTAGTGTAATAGAACAGTCACTTTGCAACACTAGACACAGTTGATATTTGGTCGGTTAACATGCTATTATGCGTACCCATGCATGCGTCTGAAGGGAATTCGTAAAGGGATCATTGATGTGTTGGTATTTTTTGAAGTAGGATACAGTAGTGCTATTCTCTGAACATTGGGTACATTCAAAAGACGGACAAGTACGATTCGGACTAGCATACGAAGGGTTCTGTACCGTATTAAGATCGAGCAATAAACGTCGAAAAAACAGGGTTCTTGTGGACCCCCTTTATGTATTAACTTTATTAAATTTTTAATAGCGGCAATAGAAATATGAAATTTGTGAAAATTTCAACTGTCTACCTATAACGGTTCATGAGATACAGCCCGCTGACAGACAGACGGACGGACAGCGGAGGCTTAGTTATAGGGTTCCGTTTGGCACCCTTCGTGTACGGAACCCTAAAAAGAACTTCTACGAGTGACGATCCGCTTACCGTTACCAATCTGCTTAGTGGTTAAAGTTTTAAATGCTTTTCAACTAAAAAAATAGATATCTATTCCTAACGCTAGGTTAAATAATAATAATGATTAAAAGCGACGTCTTCCTTTAGGTAAATACCTTAATTTCCTTCATCGAAGATTCTATGGCCAAAACTAATGTACCTATGCTAAATATACTGTATACTGCATATTTTTTGCAAATTTTCTCGACCATGTAAGTAGGTACACCAATCTCATCTACATCCTTGTGTTTTCCTCAACACCAATGACCCATGTCCTCTTTTCTATCCTCCCAATGAACTCACAAAAGCAATACTTATCTAGTTATCTAATACGCTCCCAAGAACGTGCAAAAATCTTCCACGCCAAATCTCTGTCACCAATTACCAGCTGAACATGCTCATACTGACCCAATAAGCCAAGTAATACGTCGCAATAAGTGGATGGAATAGACTCTGGAGCACCTATCCAGGCATTATATGCAGGATCTCTAAACATAGTCACAATGGCTGGTCATCATTCAATTGTGCCAGTGGAAATGGCCCGTTTATCTACAATGGAGCGATCATCTCATTGCATTTCTTTAAGTTTCATACATTATGTATGGGGAACGGGCGGTGTGATTCTGTTTGGGTTGTGAATCTAGTAATAATCGTGTCTACGTAGTAAGTGGTAAGAACAATGGTGTGTGCCACGACAAGGAAGTACGGAAAAGTACCTGAAGTGAATGTTGCAGTAAATAAAATCACTTAATTACCAACCCTGCGAAGAGTGAATAATCATATACATATATTATACATACATTCCAACTGCAAATGCAAGTTTGTACACTATATTGGTAGATTTTCCATGTTACTTTACGACCATAGACTTCTTATAGGTTTTCCTGTAAATAACTATTTTCTGTATTTTAATTTTATTTTAGGTTCAGTAGTATCGGAGATAAGGGTTTACATTTTTAGATAAGGGGTAAAAATTGGTAAATCTTCATCTATTTTCTTAAATAACTTTAAAAGTATTAATTATAATAAAAAGAATGAAATCCTTACAACAAGCTATATTATTTAATAAGTACCCACGATACAGTTTGCAAAACTATTTAATGAATTTGCCCCCCAAAAGTGACCCCCATATTCAAAAATAATTTATTTACGTTAGATACACATCCGTGTTTGGGACTTGGGTCACAGAAATTCATATGTGTACCAAATTTCAACTTACCGATTAGGTAAGTTGAAATTTGGTACACATATGAATTTTGCACATATGAATTGATCACCCGAGTGATCCTATATGGGTTCCGTTTTTCCCTTTTGAGATACGGAACCCTAAAAATCAATCCTAACGCAAAGCCCTGATTCCCAAACCAGGAACAAACCCAGATCTAGTCGGCGCTCCTCAGCTAGAAAGAGACAGAGCATCCCACTTAGCTGTATCAGTTGGCAACGGTTGAAGGTCAGTAGGAAAATCGCAGCGACCTTAGCGATCCGTTGTGATTGAGGAGCGTCGAGGGTCCTTAAGGATCGTTGCATTAATGGTATGCATGTACTTATTACTCGGTAGGATTCTTCTTCGGGAGTTTGAAAGTCTCAGAGAATCAGCCGGTATTTTTGAAAAGAGGTTGTATTGGCTCGTATTGTGGAAAATTGGAGTCGGACTATGGAGTTTTGTTTGAAAATTATATTTGGCTTCAGTTGAGAGAAAAATCTACTTTACTGAGGAGCTTGTAATCTATGAATACAAATAAATAAAATTGAAGTAAATAGGTTCTTGGTGGGAAAGAGAAGTGACATGTTTAGCGGTTTTGTTTAATTTTCAAAAATTTGCGTTTAGCCGAATATTAATGTGTAATAATGGTGGATTATTAACCATTAAGTGTTCGTGAACGTGCATTTGTGTAGGCAAATGAAACAAAACAGTACAACATCACTTCAAGTTCTCTCAAGAAGTCCGCATGAGGTCTCAGACACACCCACACACATCTTTACTGAAACTCAAGGGGCGGGGGGGGACATTATCATCACGAAGTGAATATAATTCATTTCATCAATGTTTAAACAAAGTAACTAAATAAAGACTTGGCTTAAAGGTCCCAGCAACCAGGCCATAAAAATATTATTAAAAAAAAAAAATAAGTAAGTATCTGTTTGTGATGTCAAAATAGCAGCTTTTTACTATTTTTTACTTTTGATTTTGACAGGCTTTTTACTGGCAGTTATCTGATGTTAAAAGGAGAAACTAAGCTACTTTTATTTAAGAAAAAGCCACGCCTTTTCTAAAATAAAAGTAGCCTTAGTTAGCCGAAGCTTAGGCGAAGCCGCGGGCGGCAACTAGTAATTAACTAAATAAGTTGCTGAGGATTTTTTATTAATAGGTAACATCTGGACTGAAGTCAAGCATTTAAAAGACCATAGATTTCTATGAAAACTCCATGGAAAGTGTCACGCTGCCTGTCGCCAGTCTGTACGAGCCTTAATGCATTACGTTTCGCAACCGTACCTACATAATAAATGTACATTACTATATTCACTTGTAAAAATCGATTTGCTGCTTTGAAAGTAATTTTTAAACACAGTTTAAATACGAAACCAAATACAGGCACAGGTAATGCGTGTAAATATAAATTTAAATTTATAATAAATGGCCCGATTACCAACTCGTTCTGCACTCACACATTCTAACATAATCGAGAATTTTATCGCTCCCTATCATTCGTTTCCAAATAAGTCTCATTTATAACGTGTGGGGGATGAACAAAACAAAAATTTGAATAAGGAGGGCATTATTTATCACCGCCCCAATGAAGGCCGTTAATGTGATTTTTTTTTTAATAAAAAAAAATGTACGCGAGCCAGCCAAACGAGGATCATGTATCATCGCTTTTTTCGGACAGTCATTGTCCTCAAAAAAAAAAAAAAATATTTTTTATTTATTTACAATCCACAGACACGGGAAACGGCGAAAGTATACATCAAATTAATTACTCTATAAATTATGTCTATGGAATTATTTTAGGTCAATAAGGAGTAGTTTGTGATTGTTTTACGAAAAACAACGTTCGGCTATTTTGTTATTTCCTAATATGTATTTTTATTATTCTTTATCACAAAAGGAAACAAGGTACCTACATCTACATATGAAATGGAAGCGATGGCATATAGCTATATTAAAACCGAATGCAAGGTGTCAAACACAGCAAGTTATAAAATTATAATCAATACGAATGATTTACTAAAAGCATTTTAATTTATTCATTATAATTCAAATTTGCTTGCTATAACTGGACTCATAACAACAAAATAATAAAAACCAAACACCGAACTCAACCCTTCGTGTGCCTAATTAAAAAAATTAAAAAAAAATCGCTCCCTCAGAACGCGCGTTGTCACGTTCCATATTCGCGCGTTAATTACACGTCATTCTTTTTTCAAAAAGCGCGCCAATGACGCGCGCAATTAAAGCCGTGTACAGACAACGGGAAGACGCGACATAAAGCCGGCACACACAATGCGTCCTCGGCGAAATTCGCCGCAGGGCTAGTGAAATTAACAAGGCGATTTACACTTGACACTAGGCGCCTGTTTTTCATTACTTTTCACGGCGCTGCAGTCGCTGAGCGTCTACACTTTAACAACCTATTTTTGAAATCTGTACATGCTAACAAAACGTGTTCTAAACTTATTGACTTACTGGAAGAGCAAACTTTTCCGTTCCACAAGTTTGCAATGCTGTGGCTTGTTGTGAGAAAAAGCGACTAATTGTGTATGTTCTACGGCTCGTCTCCTCCACATATCGCTGTAATTGTGTGAAATAAAGAGCTTTGTATCATTATTTTCCTGCTTTTTCTTTTTGCGCTAAGAGTTGTTGAACGTATTGTTGGTGGAGTTATTATTTTTCGTACTTCAACGACGCAATATTTGCTTTAGTTGGTGTGC
Source organism: Tiliacea citrago (assembly GCA_963921375.1). Classification (NCBI taxonomy): domain Eukaryota; kingdom Metazoa; phylum Arthropoda; class Insecta; order Lepidoptera; family Noctuidae; genus Tiliacea; species Tiliacea citrago. The sequence continues at coordinate 7,618,039 of OY992796.1, forward strand.
GTAATTGTGTATCCGATAATTTTTATTCAAAAGATAATTATATTTATCGAGTTGAGGCAACTATAATAAAATGACCGTAGGGTCATTTTATTAGGTACCTAGCATGTATGTTACCTTACAGGGTAATTTTTATTAATCACTTGCTGACGCCCCGCGACATTGGCCGCGCCTATCCCGTTTTTCCCGTTCTCGTGCGGAATTAGAGATTTTTTCTAATTTTAGACATTATCGTTTTTTTTATTTAAACTTCTCCCACACAATTAGGTACAAAGGCGGAATTAATGCCTTAGGCATTCTCTACCAGTCAACCAACCAACCTTCCAGTCAACCTTTTTGTCCATAAGACCATAATTTGGACTATTACATACATTAAAAAAATTGATTAGCCATTCATTTTTATTTAGATATTTTTTCCGAGAGGAAAAAGAGAGAGGGGTATACACTATAAATCACCTTTTGTAATAAAATTTTACATACAAAAACAACTTTAATACAATCGAGCCACAGCCTACTATAATCGCAAATGAGATGGCTTCACACTTCGAACGAGTCCACAGATAATAATTGATCACGTCAACACACGCAATGCTACAACATCAAGATACTCTCACTTGATATATTTATGGTCTGTTAAATAGTTTTGTTGTAATTGAAATTAATAGAGGCAGGTGTATGTGCCATGCTTTCTTATTGGGGTCGAAAATGTGGTTCAAATTCAGCACGTACTTTATTAAGATGTTCGCTCGTAATGTGTATTGTCTTTGGCCTGCCCTGACAAGCCCTGACACTGACATCAAGCAATGGACAACATTGTCAAACTTTTAAGGTTTTGAATACTAGGCATTTGGCTATTTTTTTCTTATTTTTATTTCTGGATAATATTTACATCATTTAAAAGCTAATAGTCTTAAAAAAAATTACTATTAGCTACTTTGTATTTAGAGTTTGTATTTTGTCATTTTATTATTTTTGTGTCTTGTTTGTGCAGAATAAACAATTTTTATTTCTTTTTATGTTCGTATTACGGTGTATTTAAAAGAAATAAATAAATAAATTAAACTTTCGCTAACGTTAGAAGCTGCGGCAGGTCCAGACAGAGATGGCAGGATCAGTTGTACTCCTACAAGAACAGGTCCTTACCTGCTTTAATTACTGAGAAGAAGAAAGAGACGAGAGAGAGAGAGAGGGGGGCTATCATTTGTAGATCTTTGACAGTTGTTATGGGTCGTCAGAAGCCCGAAAGTCTGACAAACCAGTCTTACCAAGGGGTATCGTACCCAGTAGCTAGGTTATAGAGGTCAGATAGGCCGTCCCTTCATGAAAAATATTGGTATTCAGCTGCAACCGGATAGACTCGAAACCGACCCCAACTTATTTGGGAAAAGGCTACGCAACTTTGTACTTGTATTAAAAGTACTAAAGATGAATATCCATTTAGCAATTAAATGACTGCGTTGACAAACACAAAAGGGGAAAATATTAATAACCAATTTTCCTTATTTTCTTTGTCTTGAAAAACTTTTTGTTTAATTGTATTGAGGTAAAAGGTGACATTTTACATAGGTGAAGCCGCAGCAAAAACCCTTAATTTTTCCTGTATTTTTTTTGAAAAGGAAGCCAAAATTAATTGTTTTAAATCCCAGTTATTTATATATGTAACTAATTTACTAACTTATTTGTACCGACACACTTAGATGTTTGCCTTGCCTTTTTCTCAACATGTATTAGGAACGAAACTTCCCAACTTCGGATTTTTATTTCAACACAGTGATCGCTATCTTGGATTTAGGTTTTTGTGCGTCCAAAAGGCTATACGTAACGTCTGTCATCCTAACTAATATTATAAATCCTAATTAATATTATCTATATTAAATGCGAAAGTGAGTTTGTTTTTTAACCGACTTCCAAAAAGGAGGAGGTTCTCAATTCGGCGGTGTGTTTTTTTTTTTTTGTATGTTTGTTACGCGATTACTCCGTTAATTATGGACCGATTTAAAGAATTCTTTGTTTGTTTGAAAGGGTATACACCCGAGGTAGTCCCATTGCCACCAAATCAGAATCAGATGAGGGGATCCCATGGAAATCGTGGGAAACCCTCAAATTGTATAGGCAAACCTATAGCGATTTGGGTATTTTTTATAGTAACTCGTACATTTGCTTTTGGAAAGCACCATTTGGTGAAGTGGAACTGATGATGGAGACCACATATGGCCACCGGAACAATATAATAATGAGTACCCCTATTTAACGGGTTGCGATTAAGCAATTTATGCTTGTCACTATGCATATGGTGAGAGTGGCAGTTCTCCTGGTTCTTACCAGGAGAACTCCTCAACAATCAACGTCCCAGCATCGGGAAAAGCAATATTCTGTAAAAGGTGATGAGCAGTTAACATTAGGCTATTGTAACCTAGATAAATTCAAAACTGACCCACTAAAAAGTAAAAAAATAAAAACTTTTTACAAAAAAAAATAAGAACCGACTACCAAAAATAACATTACAAAGTGAAAAATAACTTTAATCTCGGAAGTCGATGGCAAAAAACTCAAATACAGATCCAAAGACACCGACTTCCGAAATTAAAGTTATTTTTCACTTTGTAGTGTTATTTGTGGTAGTCGGTTCTTATTGAAGTAAAACTTCTTTACGCACGCTTAAATCTTGACTTGGGTAGTAAGCTGGTGAATGCGTGACGAGAGAGTTACGAAAAGTGTGATCGGGCGAGGCGAACGGAAGTTGAGAGGGAGATATAAGTTAGTGAAGACAGAAAGAGAGTGAGTTACGTTTCGTATATTACTGTAGGGGCAAGAGAGAGAGGTGCGAGCACACATTTTCTTTCTCTCTTTCTCACATATATATACATATAGATGGAGCTAAAGAAGTTTTACCTCAGTCGTGTGATCTAAAGCACACTCGTATTATTTTGTTCGTTACGCTTTCACGCTAAAACGGCTGCACGGATTTGGATGGAATTTGGTACTTGGGTAGTACATGACCTGGGTTAGGACATAGGATACTTTTTATTCCGATATTCCTACGGGGTTGAGACTTATGCGGGTGAAACCGCGGGGCGCAGCTAGTCATATATCTACAGATGATAATTTAATCAACGCAAAGTCTTAAGCATCATTATCATATCCCATCATTTCTTTACACAAAATATATGTCTATGGCCCTTCTAACTACGTCGAAGAATTAAAGAACGATCAATATCCTACCAATCCGCCGTTACCTGCAAATAGAATACCTAACGCAGTTCAATATTCAACCACGTGCCATTAACGAATAAACGAAATAAAAAACCAAATAAATTCAAAAAAAGAACATTGCTTTTTGACGGACCTCCATCAGTCCGCGTAAATATCACATTCGCATCTCTATCCTGCTGAAATTAGTGTAGCGCAACAAAGCTCGCGGAGGGATCGCCGTCGGCCATAGATAGACGTTACTTTTTAGTTCCTTTAGCAACAGAAGTAGCAGTCGTCAGTGTTCATTATTTATTCCTATTCCGGGACAAAGGTCCGTCACTAGTATGACAAAACATTTGTGTCAAGTTTGAAGTCTTTAAACTTTTAGGGTGTTAGTATTAGAGGTGCTTTTGTTTTTGGGTTTCGGATTTGTTTTTACCCGACTGCCCTAGAGGGAGGGATATGTTTTTCACGCGTATGTATGTATGTCCATTTCCTTGGCACGCACTGTAGGCTAAACGGCATGATGGATTTTAACATTATTATTATGAGGTATTATTAGATTCGTTTTAATTGCGGGAGTGACAGAGTATAACATTTTAATATGGCATCTGCGAATCAAAAAACCGGCCAAGTGCGAGTCGGACTCGCGCACGAAGGGTTCCGTACCACTATCTATAAAAACGGCAAAAAAATCACGTTTGTTGTATGGGATATAATATTCACAGAATATTTAGTTACATAATCACTTTAAAAATAAATAATAAAATTTTAATTTAATAATATAAATATTCTGTGAATATTTCAAGCGTCTATCTGTTGCCGTTATCAATATCGAGCAAAAACGAGCAAATAAATAACGTTTGTTGTTTGGGAGCCCCCTTAAATATTTATTTTATTCTGTTTTTAGTAGGTATTTGTTGTTATAGCGGCAACAGAAACACATCATCTGTGAAAATGTCAACTGTCTAACTATCACGGTTCATGAGATACAGCCTGGTGATAGTCGGACAGACAGACAGACAGATGGCGGAGCCTTAGTAATAGGCTTTCCGTTTTACCCTTTGGGTACGGAACCCTAAAAAGAGAGGTGGAATAAATAAATATATTTTGTCATTATATAAATTTGGGTATCAAATAAAAGCTAGTAAATAGCCAATTCCAAAATATATCAATCTGTCTAGCCTTTTCCCAACTATGTTGGGGTCGGCTTCCCGTCTAACCAGATGCAGCTGAATACCAGTATTTTACACGGAGCGAGTGCCTATCTGACCTCCACAATCCAGTAACTGGATAATACGATACCCCTTGGTAAGACTGGTTGCCAGACTTTCAGGCTTCTGACGTCCCGTAACGACTGTCAAAGATCCATGAATGACAGCCGGTACAACAACTTAACGTGCTTTTCGAGGCACGGAGGAGTCTCGGTATGTAAAGATTGTCACCCATCCACGGACCAACCCCGGCAAGAGTAGCTTAACATGATGAATCTACCCATGCGACTGTTACTACTTTGCCACGAGGTCCACGAGCTCGACTTCCAAATATACAATATATATATATTATTATAACATTTATTAGCTACTATTTTGACAAAAACTACAAAAAAGTACATTTCCTTTTCTAAAACATATCCTCTAAACCTATCTTGCTATATATATATACATGTTTCCATCTTTTCAGTTCGTTTTTTTACAGTCGCGTTTTTTGTTTTTTTTAATAATTCGTTTTTTTTTCGTCTGTTTGTTTTTTTTACATAAAAGTGCTTTACATTTCCTTATAGTCTACCTACATTAAAAGCTAGGTTTACATTATTGGATAAGACGCAAAGGAATAACTTTACCTAAGAACTCCACACTAGGTCGAGCCTGTCTCGTAGAGTCCTTGGGTGGTATTGCCATATGCAAATGCGCATCACATTAATTGTTATTGTTACAATCGAGAAGCATATGAAAAAGTGTTATTATTATACAACAATTAAAACATTGTCTAGACTATGAACAGTTTACATATTAAAAAATAAAATAAATTAAAGACTGATAAAATAATGTTTTGAGAGCAATGTGCACTATGTGTAAGTGTGTGGTGTGTATGTGTGCGAGAGAGAGTGTGTTTGTTTTAAGTACCATCCGAGGACGTGCGTATGAATACGCAAGGCACGACTGAGGACCTTTTCAAAGCGAGGACCTTTTCGAGGGTCCTCGGTTTGACTTGACTAAAGATTCGTATTCTGCAAGCGATTTTGAGTCTTTCTGTATACTTAATACGAAAAAGTTGTCTGAACCTCGGTTTAATCAAAATTATTCATAATATTACACACGCATTATGTATCCTTGTACTTATTTCACGTTTGTTGTATTATCCGAGGACCTATGTGTTAACTTTAACACAAAAGACCTCGGTTAGGTAGCTTTTCCAGACAATGTGTAAATAAGACCTACGTTTGCTAGATTTTCCAAACAGTGTGTATTCTAGTCCTCGTTTTGACAGTTTTCGTTGTGTGTAGGAAATGAGCTAAGTGTATTTACATATTTTTTTTTGCAATTTGCATTTAAATAAAGTTATGGAGGAGAAAAATGAAGCTTTTACAAATCGTTAGTAGCTACTAGGTGCACGAGGAATAAGGATATGTCTTCTTCAATATGTGCTAAATAGCTAGGTCTGCTTAGATAACACAACATTATGATTTGCACCATAAAATATTGTATTGTCATGGGAGCTGAATATGTGTACTCTTCATGAAGAATCTAAAGTAGAAATGCCTTCTTGGCGAAATGTCGGCAGCAAGATTTGAAGCTATCAAAAAGTACAAATAATTAAAGAACGTGAATGTACTAAAGGAAACAACATAAACTTACTTAAATAGGAGTAGGTTTATTTTAAAATGAAACAAATGATTTAACTAACTTTTACCAATGATCTACTTACTGAAATAATAATCAAGTTGCAGCAACATCTTAAATAAATAAACATTATATTTCTCTTCCACATAGATGCCTTAAAAATCTTAGAGAAAACTTAGCCTAGACTCAAACAAAACGACTTATAGAAACCACGACTAAAAGAGATTGACAAAATTTGGACTAAAAACTTAACATTACTTAACACAATGCACAGAGATCAAAATTATTTGGGAAGCATGAAAGCTTAATAACAGCTTTAAAATTACTAAAGATAAATAAATTATTCGTGTCAACGGCCCGTCAAATTCAAAATTGATTGCCTTTTTCGCTAAATATGAATTTAGAATTACGGAAACTAATAGTAGAAACCGGCCAATTGCGGGTCGGACCACGCACAATGAAGGGTTTCGCTGTTGGGATGAATTTATGAAAAAAAACAAACTTAACGGTGTAGTTTAAAAACATGTTCTCCCTTAAATCGATTTAAGTCACGGTCAATTCTCGAACTGCAAATGTAAGTTGGCCGACTATTGCTCGTTAACTTGTAAACCCTACTTAGCTGTGATAGTTTAACTTTTAACTTCGTTATATCGACTACTGCCATGTTTTTTTTTTCACATATACCATTTTAAGCAACTATTTAACTTGCAAAGACACACACACTTGACTCTAACAAAAATGTGCACTTTAAAGCTTTGCGCAAACGAATCCTGGAATCGAAAAATGGGTTGCACAGACTCACAATATTTTTGAATGATACCCAACACCATGGGATAGACGAGAAAAAAAATATCATCCCTACTTTACGTGCAAAGGATCTATGTACCCTTGTAAAATATTATTGTACCTTATTGTTGGCGTGATTAATATTAACACCCATGCCAATTTACAGCTTTCTAGTACTAAGAGCCTTTGAGCTAAATGATAAATTATTTTATTTCTGTAATTAGGTTTGTACAAACACTTTTACACGTCAATCAATTTTTTTAAACTAAATGAGGTCAGCGTTTTCTATCTGACTACTCTGAGATGAAAGGCCAAAACAAACTCAGAGGTCACAAGTTTCTTTTAAAGTCCAGACATAATATTGGTCAGATCATGTGAAGGCCATGTAGATTAGTGTCTGAAATGGTCTTTTGATGAAAGAACCACACAGATTGAGTGGACCTGTCCAGTCAGTGCACGCATTTGTCAGTAGTCGTGCAGTTTAAATCAGAACTTAGGGAGCTTAACGTTTCAACAAAAATGCCAAAGAAAGGACATTTGGGTAGGCTCAAACTGCCAGACCATGATAAAAACTAACTGAGAAAAAAAACAAAAATAAACAGCTTAGACAAGCTAGCCGCGGACAGATAGACACATTGTGAGACAGACAGACAGACACGGTGAAACTATAAAGGTTCCTTGTTGACTACGGGACCCCAAAAAAAGGATTAATTGTTATATCATCAGTATATTGTGTTAATAGACATTAAACCGTAAATTAGTAAAGCAACTCAGTGTGTCTTATAGTCTCCCCTCTCTCGCTCACTTCTTATAGTCTCCCCTCTCTCGCTCACTACTTATAGTCTCCCCTCTCTCGCTCACTACTCAGTCGCCTCGCAAGTGACACGTAGCGTGTAAAAAGCACAAAGCAAAGTAATATTTCAGATCCAAATGATGCGTTCTAAACGTTGTTACTAAACCAATCTTTTGAATCACTGATCAATGATCGGGGGTCGACTCGAAGCGATAATTCGAAGTATCGGCCGAATTTTCGTCCGTTTCTTGTCTTCCAAAGTTTCCTTTTTGACTTTGAGTCCTTACCCGACTTTAAGTGACATTATTGACTTATCTCTTTGACTGTATTTTTTTTTCTTTCGCTGTTGTCAGCCGTATTCAGAAAACGGCCGAACGTTCGGCCGATACTTCGGATTTATCTTTGGAGTAGACCGCCTGATCAGTGAGTCGGTTCCGTATAGAGTTACACACACCTTTCGTAAATGTATATTTTGAATCCTTTGAGCCAATGATCTAAATGAAACATAGTGTTTCGGATCATTTCAGTAATCAAAATGTAAATGTCAAATCCTTCACTTTTGAGTAATACGGCTAAATACCGATATTGAACAATATTTTTCTCCCTTCTGTTTACGTAAAAAACAACGTAAAATATAATCACGTGTATTTAACAAAAATGAAGACGTTGCTTTCGGCTCTCTTTGGTAATCCATTAGAAGCGCCAGCGAACGTATGGACATCGACTCGTCCTCGCTTGGTACTTCATTTAAGAAAATGTGTGTAAGAATTAAATCTGAACATATTAATAAATTATCTTGCACGTAAATTATTTTAGGTAGGTAGATTTTCCATGTCCTCGCTTTGTACAAGTTCTACGCGAAAAACTGTCCTCGGTTTGGTGCTAGAAAGTCTAACACAGCGTCCGCACTTTGTACAAGACATAAGAAATATTGTGTAAAAATACGTCCTCGGAAGGGCGTCGCAGGGCTTATATAAGGAGTCCTCGGTTGGCCTACACAAAGTCCTCGTATGTGCATCGCTGGTCACATTTAGCTGTGTATTTCAGGTCCTCGGTATGATAGCCGCAATTCATACAGAAAAATATTGAGATAGCATTATTCCAATAAGCTCATCACTATAGATTTACTCACCTGTCCTTTTCTATCTTATTCAAAAAGGTCAACGAGGTATTTAAACCAGTTTTTTGGAGGGTCCTCGGTTCGGTCAAGAACTAACAAGGTCCTCGTAAGGGTGTCTGTACAAACAGGGATGTGTGTGTGTGGTGTGTATGTGTGCGAGAGAGAGAGTGTGTGTGGGGAGTGCGTGTGTGTGTGTATTTGTTGGTGTGTTACGAAATTACCTTTAAGAGAGCTTCGGTTTCACTATAGGATTGGGTTAGCAACCAGTTGCGAGCAATGTTTTTGACTAGGCCAGTTCTAGAGTTACTGATGTCACACATCTTCACCACTTTGTTGTATATGTGACTGAGCATGAATTCTTGCATATGTTGTGCGAAGGTTGTATGTGTTCTTATCGAAGCACACTTAAAAACCCGACGTTTGAAAAGTTGCGAGTATTCCGGAGTGTGTGTTACAATTTTATGTTGCTTCAGTACCATTTTTAAGATGTACAACTGTCGGACATTGAGTAATGCGGCTTCTTGGTACAACAGAACTGTCGGTTGCCCCAAAAGGTTTTTTGAGCATGACTTTCAAAACCGATCGTTGGGCTCGTTCGCATTGGATCATGGTGGTGATTCCAACTCCACCCCATATTGTTATACAGTAACACAGAATTGACTCACATAATGCTACATAATCCATGTTGAGAGTTTTCTTGTTGGCAGAGTTACGCAAGAGTTTCATTATGTGAATCAATTTTCTGGTGCGTTTGGCCACCAGGTCAATATGGGGCTTGAAAGAGAGCCGCTGGTCTATTAAAACCCCCAGATATTTAATCGATTCTACCTTTTTTATTTTCCTGCAGGTGCACAGAAGAGGGTCACAGGATAAACAATGGATTTTGATGTTTGATGTGGTGGATTTGGAGTTAGTTTGCCCCATAATCTTTGTATTTGTACTCAACCAATCGATACCTATTATATTCCAAACGGACTTTGTTCCTTCTGGAAAAAGTTGATTGGTGTCAAGAGTTCTCTCTGTAGCAGAAGATGTAGCGGCATCAACATCGCCACATGCGAACTACGCGTCACACTGACGTCACGAAAATCCTGCATCGCGCAAGCAGAGTTTACCGGCAACTAGCATATATACAACGTCCCGACATCAACCGTCGGGCAGTTGCCCACCAAACACAACACCCGTCTGGTCGGAGGATCCTCCCTTTTCAATGGTGGATAAGTGAACTTTACACCCTGTTCCTCATACCCCCAAAAATACAGTACTTATCAAATAAGGCCCAAATCACTTTAACCCTTCGAATGCCGACCGTGGATCCACACGAGATTCAATGGCTTCTTAATTGTTTCTGTAATTACGGCATTCAACCAGATAATGCATTTAACGCACATATTCTGTCAGATATCATCGTATAACGATTGACAGGAACAGAAAGATGTTTTAAATTCGTTCAGCACTAAACGTATTTAATGATTTGTGGTGCAAATTAGTGGCCATGCGAGGATCTATATAGCTCATGCCGTAGTAAAAACCTTTACAGCAGTAATAGCCTACTGTGTGACCGTCGGAGTCATAGGTCTCGAGTTCAAACCCAAGGCACGCACCTCTGACTTTTCGGATTCATGTGCGTATTGTATTATCACTTGCTTAAAAAACCGCCCAAGTGTTTGTCGGACCACGCACAATGAAGGGTTCCGTAGTTGGGATGAATTTATCTCAAGAACAAACTTAACATTGTACTTTGAAAAACATGTTCCCATAAACATTCAAACTGCTAATATAAGTTTCTACGCACAATTTTGAATGATTTACCATTTTATTTTAGGTTCTTATAGGTTTTCCTGTAATCAATAAATATAGAACTATTCTCTGTATTTATTTCAAAATTTTTGGCTCATTAAAAAAATCAAAATTCACAATTTTAGTAAGAGTAAGCAAAACTTTATTTTTTTCTAATTTTCCTCACAAAAGGTCAAAGAAATTCATGTGTACCAAATTTCAACATAGCCCGGTAGATTCGGAGCAAATGGTTGTGACAGACGGACAGATAGGCACACGAGTGATCCTATAAGGGTTCCGGTTTTTCCTTTTGAAGTACGGAGGCCTAAAAACGGTGAAGGAAAACATCGAGAGGAAACCGGCATGCCTGAAAGATATTTTTCGACGGCATATGAAGCCAAGTCCGAGGCCCATGGGCGGCATATAAATTCTGACACCAGGTTGGTCACTAACTAAGATTGTGAAAAAAGTCTTTTCGCATTATAGTATGTATGAACATGTAATAAAATCTCTTTGGCTATACTATTTGTATCTGGCTGGTTTTGGTATCATTGAAAGTTAAAATTTTAAAGAACATAATTCCAAATTCAAATTAGGAAAATGTGTGATTTTCATTTGTTTTTCGTACTGTCAAGATGATTGAATCCATTGAAGAAATTTTAAATTTTTACTACAAAACAGGTAAAAATGCAACGCAAGGCGCGAAACAAATTTGCGATGTTTATGGACCTAGTGCAGTGTCTGTGAGAGTAGCACTTTGGTTTAAGCGTTTTCAATCTGGAAATTTTGATGTCAAAGATGCACGTCGCTCTGGTCTTACGGATAAAATGGATGCCATTTTTGAAAAAGTGGAGCAAGATATAGCGGCATATCAGTAGTTACGACGTAGCTGAAGAACTGGGAATTGACCACAAAACAGTTTTGGCACATTTGAAAAAAACTGGGTACACAAAAAAGCTCGATATTTGGGTACCTCACGAGCTCACTGAAAGAAACCTAATGAACCGTGTACTCATTTGTGATTCTTTATTACGACGTAATGAAACCGAACCATTTTTGAAGAAGCTGATAACTGGTGATGAAAAGTGGATCACGTACGACAAGAACGTACGAAAAAGGTCGTGGTCAAAGGCCGGTCAGGCTTCACAGACTGGGGCGAAAACCGGGTTAACTCGCAACAAGGTGATGCTGTGTGTGTGGTGGGATTGGAAGGGCATTATTCATTATGAGCTGTTACCACCAGGCAGGACCATCGATTCTGAACTCTACTGCGAACAACTGATGAGATTAAAGCAAGAAAATGAGAGAAAGCGGCCGGAATTAATCAACAGAAGGGGTGTGGTTTTTCATCATGATAACGCTAGACCTCACACATCTTTAGCCACTCAGCAAAAATTAAGAGAGTTTGGCTGGGAGGTGTTAATGCATCCGCCGTATAGTCCTGACCTTGCACCTTCAGATTTCCACCTGTTTCGGTCTCTTCAGAATTCTTTAGGCAGTGTCAGGTTAACATCACGAGAGGACTGCCAAAACCACTTGTCGCGGTATTTTGATCAGAAGTCCCAAAATTTCTATCGTCGTGATGTTAACCTGACACTGCCACTTTTTGCCATCTTGTAGGTAGGGACATAATAATGTCCCTACCTACAAGATGGCAAAAAGTTATCGAACAAAATGGTACCTACATACTATAGTTAAATGTTAATAAACTATATTAAAAAATGTTTAGAATTTTCTTAAAAAATGCGAAGATACTTTTTCCCCAACCTATTATACGAAAACGAAGAAAGTGTACGTTCCCGTGGGGATAATTTCCGACCTCCACGCGGTCAAAGCCGCGGGCAAAAGCTAGTCTATCTATTTCCAAGTTGTTTAATTCCATCTACCCTCATTATACATACCCACGGAGACTGCAACAGACAAAATCGTTATTGTCGAAACATAAACAGCACGAACTTATACAATTATGTTAATTTTATGTTACCCCTAATTGCTAACTTATTTAAAGAACTTTCAGTTAATACTCTCAAAGGAAGGGGTGTTCTAAAAAGAACATTTTTCCTTTAATCTCATGTTAATGTTGTTAAGAAATCCGATGGGGCTGGCCAAGCAATATTTTTTATTATTAATATTTTATTATTTAATTTGATTTTTCACAGTGAAATTGGGTTTTTCTATCTGGAATTTCTCAGTAGCAGCCCGGAGTCTGGATTTGTGCCCGGTGTATGGCAATAGGCTCGCCCCCTATTACATGGGACTTAAACATAACTGGCGAAACGTGGGTGTACTATAGGTACACCTCTGCCTAACCCTTCGGGGATTACAGGCGTGATGTTATGTTATGAGTTGGATTTTTTTTGTTCAGTGGTTCCGACGAGATCAATACTTATGCAGGTGAAACCGTGGGTCGTAGAAAGTTTTAATAAATTTAGATTTAAATAATGAAAAAAAATCGAAATCTCTATTTCTTTTGCATGTCACGATTTTAGTTTAAAGAAATGTTTTACATGTATCTAGAATACATACCAGGGGTAGAGGTACAGCACCAATACTGGTTTCCAGAAACTATGTGAAAATCTGCAAAATTATGTGCGTAATTTTGGGAAATTACATATTTAATAAGAAATAACCTATATTATTTTCGTCACGCAAAAAGTAGAACAGAGAAAAATAACAATCAATCATAATTAGGTGTCTTATAAAAAAAAAATCTGCTATAAAAGAAACGCAAAGCAAAAAACCTCATCTCATAATTAGGTCTAAATACGTGTAAAGTGCTTACAGCCCTTGTATTGTACTTGACTGTGCAACGTAGATACGTCGAGGGTCAACCATACGTCACGGCGATGCATCGCGGTAACTCTGCAGTGCGAGGGTTAAATGTAATGCTGGGTAAATGTTGTTAAACAGTAGCTGCATTATGATACTGGCGTAAATGTGTGTGTACTTTTTAGGGACAAAGTACCAAATCTGTAGTGATTTCTGTACGGTAATAATTCTGGAGAATTTAAGGAAATCACTTGTTAGAAACAGGGAGAGAGCCAGACAATTTCTTTTTAATAGAAAAATCTTAACCTTAAAATGAAAATATAATATATATCATTTGTTTTCTTTTAACAGCTACAGTTTGAATCTATCCAATTAATTTTACAAAAATATCATTTTATTTCAACTTGCTTTATTATTAAATGTCGAACGCACTCAGTTTTATTTTAATCGACGTTGGCTTTCCCGCTAAATCCAAAAAAAAAAAACAAATTCATAAAATCGAACGTCAAATTCAAATGTTCCAAATTTCAAACTATCGAATTAACCGGAGGGAGGAGGCGCTAAGGTCAGGGGTACACCACCCTCCCCCGCTTGATCATTTATAATGCCAAAATGTTTTAATTAAGATGCTGTAAAATGTAATTTACATGCAAATTCGGTTTATGTTAATGTGGCGCGTATATCTGTTTGGGTGCGTGCTTGCTATCTAATTTTGCGACAGTGTGTACCGTCATTATCTTGGCTCTAATGAGAAATCTGGCGACGGCTTGATGTTTGCATAATTAAACTTGCGGTCGGAACGTACGTTTTGATTGTCGCAGTGATAAAACACACGCTTCTAATACTTATAATGCGCACAATAGGTGTGTTATATTGGGATTTTCGTTTTTTTTCTTATTTTGTATTTTTAGCACGATCATTTCAAGTAATTAAAGCTCGATCTAAATATGGAACTAGATAGGTAATAGAGTTAGTTTTTAATAAAAATAACCTTGTAGCTTACAATTACGTTGTTATATTAAGGTATGTCATTGAAAAGTGTAGGTTTTGCTGGAGTTTAATTAACAATATCAGTTAATTTATTTTCAATTACTATGTTAGTACTTAATCTACTTATTTAAATTCCAAGTAAGTAGCCCAAAACAAACCAAACTGAATAAAATTAACTTTTCTTAATTAGTATAGGTGATAAATTCGTCGAATTCTCATTAAAATCAATTAATTAAAGACGGAATTAATTCAGGACTGACGTCGAGTCCACAAGACATTCATTAGCAAGAGAAAGAACACAATTCCGCTAATTTATTTAAAGAAAAAGGTTTGACAACCCTTCCAAATCACCCCTTTTCTTTTAGGGCTGGAGAGACGACAGAACTACATTCTTTTATAAAGTTGGTGACGACTTAGCATGAAATTATAACCTCTTTGCAAAGATTTTTTTGAAGTTAACTATGTAAAACCCTTTTTTTTAATTTTTTAACTTTATATTTAATAAATTAAAGTCGCTTTTCGTGTATATCTGTGTGACCGAGCTGTTCTTCTAAATGACATGGAATTAGTAACTACTTAATATAGATTGTAAGTAGGGTCATTCCTGTCGCTGCTCAGTTACTTATTACCAAGGTGAGATGTCAGATGTTACACATCATTATGCGTATACTTAGGCTCGCTCGTTTTTATTATATCACATTGATGATTATAGAATTAATATAGGTGTAAAGTTCACTCATCCTCCATAGAAAAGGGAGGATCCTCCGACCAGACGGGTGTTGTGTCTGGTGGGCAACTGCCGACGGTTGATTTCGGGATGTTATATTATGCTGGTAGCACGACGGTAAACTCTGCTTGCGCGATGCACGATTTTGCATGACGTCAGTGTGACGCGTAGTTCGCATGTGGCAATGTTGATGCCGCTATAGTCTACGTTCTTTTGCTAGCCGCTAAATAGGTATCTTCTTGAATCTATTGACGATATATTTTGAAGTGAAAATTTGATGGCGTTTTTTGGTAGGAGAAAATGTTATGGATTCGCGTCACCGACATTCTAATGCTAAGATTATATCTATAGCTATGAGTATGGCGTATTGCTAGTATGTACCTACTAACATAGATTTTAGGAAAATTGTTACCTCTAACACTTATAAGGATTCTGTCCGAAATAAATTAATAATAAGAATAATTGCGCTTGACCAGCAGATAGTTCTAAGTTTTCCCTTCTGTTGGCAGTCCCCATGTTTTTCTACAGGACAAAGCATTTTGGTGTTACCGAGTTATTTACCGTATGTCTGTTTTTAGCTTACGTCAGTGTAGGTACGCTGGTGTATATAACGACACATATCTGATATTGGAATCGCCACATTTTTATATCCTACCCATATAAAAACGTGGCGATTACAGTCCGATTCAAAAGTTATGGCCGCTCGGAACATGAGGCAAGTCACTGCGCAGTAATGAATACTTGTGTCAGAGGGGGTAAGGGTTCTACACAGCAAGTAGCGCACAAAAGAGCCGCCATCAAGTTTGACGCATACTTTAACTACTACTAAACCTTTTTTGCAAGATTAGGTGTTAAGTTCATAAACTCCACAAGCTACTTCTTCATTGAAAACAATAAAGTAACTGAAGAAGCAAAGATAGCTTGATCTTTAATGACAGGTACTAACCAGAGTAGTAGAGAGTAGTTTGTTCCGTGTGGTGCCGGACGTAAAGAATAGCACCACCCAATTTCTTCCCGTGAGTGTCGTAAAAGGCGACTAAGGGACTTACTAGAGAATGGGCAGCAGTGTTCCTTATGCATTTTAACACCATATTGCGATCGCCAACCCGCCTGCCAAGCGTGGCGATTATGGCAATCCCTCCTTTTGGCTGAGGCCTATGTCCAGCAGTGGACTTCTTTCGGCTGTAATGATGACGATGACATACCAGAGTAAATGATTGAGATGCTAATGAACCATTTTTTTAAACCACAAATATTTTTCAGTCTCCAGACACAACAATACTTAATTTTTTCTTAGCCAACCCTTGTCCACTTCTTGAAGATTGAATTCGGCTAAATAAACTGAATTATAAGCTACTTAAATGAGTGTCAAGTCCGGTGGGGTGCCGGCGACCCCAACCCGTGAGTCACTTCAACCTCGCCCCGAGATTCTTCTCAGATTGGCGACCAGACAAGGAAGTGGGGTAAGTCTAGAGGTTGTGTTTTGTTTTTTTATAAATTATGATTTATTTCTATAAATTGGCACTGTATGAAGTAGTAAGTGATAAAGAATAAAGACATAGTTCCTTGGCTAGATAAGTACAAGGTGAAATTGCAATAAAGTGAAAAACTCTTAAAGAAAATACGTTTATTTGCGGTAAACATAATGCAAATAAATAAAAACACAAACACGAAAGAACAAGTTGAGGGAAAATATGCGTCACATTCACGCAAAACGGCCTTCGCTCAGCATAATGCTGCGACCCTATGCGAGACAAAGCCCCAGCGCTGGTTTTCAGCGACAGCCGGCGTTGACGATGAGAGACAATGTTTGTGTCGGTGTTTGTTAATGATGAGTACAGTGACCCCTTAAGAGGTTTACAGTCATTGCAATTACACCTTGTATATTCACTTATGTGTGGCCCCATGAGTACACACAGGGTAATTTCAAAAAGGAAATCTAGAAAGCTCTTTGAGAGCCTTTTTTTTTTGGCTTCGCACGGTTTGTGCATTTAGCCAGTGTCATGTAAAATTAGGTATCAAGTACAAAGTATGAAATGAACTCCATTCAATGCGTGATAAAGATGATGGATGATATCCCGCCCGCTCCCCTTGAGTTTAAGTAAAGACTTTACTGAAACCTCGCGCGGACTTCTTGAGCAAACTTAAAGTGATGTTGCACTGTTTTGTTTCATTTGCCTACACTAATGCAGGTTCACGAACACTTAATGGTTAATAATCCACCACTATTACACATTAATATTCGGCTAAACACAAATTTTAGAAAATAAAACAAAACTGCTAACATGACGCTTCACTTTCCCGCCAAGAAGTCGCCTTGCGAGCTGTCGTCATAAAAACAATAAACAGCATACATTACACCTTCAACGAGGTAGGTACGATTAAAACAAAATGTTCACGAATTAATTCATCCATTACAAAAAAAAAGTACAACCATCGCCATCTATCGGCATTACTTGCATAGTTGAATTATTTTGACTGTTTAACTAATTTGCAAATCATCAAATTTATGGCAGTAAACTATAATGACTACGATTTTTATAATATTTATAATAATGTCCAGACAAAGAAGAAAACAATAAAACATTCGTTTATCTCAACTCCCCATCTTACATCACCACGCTCAAACAAAAACGAAAAGAAAATCTCGTAAAAGTCAGTGAAAATGTTGTAAAATCCCGACTTACCCGGTTTGGTTCGCTGACAGCCGACAGCCGAGACAAAAGTAGGGCCGCCCTCATGAAACGAATAGGCCGGGGCGGCGAGCTTTTCTCACTCTCTTAAATGCTCTCCGTGAATGTAGCGTGAGTTAGTATGGTTGATACTTGGGAAAACAGTGCTTCGACTTGATTTTAATTTAATTTACATTTGAATTAGTGAAGTAGGTTAGTGTAGTGTAGTGATTTAGATTTAATTGCTACAATAGTCATGACTTTGACTATGAAAACCAATTAATAAGTGCTACATGAATGAGTAGTCCGACCGGATTTCGATTCTCGCCAATTTTCGAAAATGAAGTTCCGGCAAATCAATATTATTAACAGTGATTTCTTTCCAAGATAATTAATTCATTCCATTTACAACAAATAAAACCACAGCTACGGAGAAAATGCAAAAAATATTAAATCATTTTTCTCGTGTACATTAACAGATTGCATCATTTACATTTTTATTTTAGAAAAGTAAAAAATGAATTTTCATGTGATATAAGTTTAAACGAATTAATTCAATTATTAAAATAATGTGTGTTAATTTAACTTTTATCAAACAAAAAAATATCACAAAAAAACATTTTCGGTTTTCTGCCGTAAATGCAAATCAGGCCGAATTTCGTTTTTCGGTTGGTATCTGATTGTGTGTTAAAGCTGTTAATATGTTAACGATAACTTAAAGATATAGAAGATAAGAAGGAAAAGTTTAACGAAACCATTTTCATTCCACATCATTTCATGCTGCGTATGGTTTAACGTATAAGTAAAAAATGTAAGTAAATTCGTGATCACTTTATATTTCTCTTACGTATACTCTCAAGACTATTATTAATATTATCGTGAAATAAATTCATCGCCATTTATATGTGCAAACATTGCATATCTTTCTACCAGCCTAATAATACCATTCAATCTCACATTATTTTTTACAGTAGGTTTTAAAAAACAATCTACTTACCTATAGTACATTTCTGCCGCGACCTGCAAAAGGGGCGTTGATGGGCGAACGTGAAAATGTGGGCCGAGGCGAAGCCGAGGCACACATACGTAATTTCATCAATGCCTGGTTGCGGCCAAGGCTTGTATAGTACTTTTCTCAAATAAAGCGCGGAAATCCAAACTAAGTAAATTAATTATAAATTCCAGAATCAATGACCGACAGTAATAATAATCTTTCACGCGCCAATACTCGTCTGTTAATTTATTTCTTTTTACTTTAAACAGCTCTATTTGCAAGCCAGTTCGAAATTTTAATAAAATCTTTGATAAGTTACCTCCTTGGTTGCCATGTGTTAAAGTAAAATTGTCGTTGCATTTTTAAATTATACGACAGATATGAGTTTTCATAGGCTGCATTCCGAATTTTTGTGTTCTTAATTCGGAATGCACCCATAGTAAGTTATTCGGCCGCTAAACACGACAGTTATGGATTTTCATACAAACATTGCCGGCCGCTGCTCACAGGTATTTGACCAGTAGAGCATAATATTCTTCTTTCCTTTCTTTTTTTTTTTTAAACTTACTCTAGGAATTTCTCCTGTATTGTGGGTGCGTTTACAAACATTTAAACTCACATACACAAACAGCCATCACCGTCCGCCGTCTATTTACCTCGAAGAAGGTTTTCAAAATAATCCTCGTATTTCCAAGCATGTTTGAGAAAATTAATTTAAATGAAAAGTATCAAGCACTCTCTATCAGCGTAGAAGCGACAAGTGTCTTTTGAGTAGGCGCCGTCCGTGCGACATTGTTGCAGCTTGTATACAGCTAATATAATAATGCTTATACGTGTATAATCTTCATTATGTTCCGTGGCATGTGGCTAAGGTGAGAATCTGACCTTATTGTTAAAGCTACTTTAGGTTTTAGGTCGAGTGGTTTTATTTTCAGTAGTCCTCTTTCAATGCTGTTCAATGGTCATTCTTTCTTTCTATGGGACGGAGCATGCGGGTGGGATATTAGCAGGTCACTACAGTAGGGGTGCGGTGCCAGAAGACCTCCTCGTGGTGCATCCTGGGTACAGGCGGTAGTCTCTTCGTGGAGTTGGAGATGAGAGATTACTGTCTGTAGAGCAATCCTCCGTTCTTCCCAGACTGAGTGTATCCATGGGATTTCCCCACGGAAAAAAAAGGTCTGAACAGTATTCGCTTACTCATCCGTAGGTGTTGTAATGTTTCTTTTCTTTTATTTTGTGTGTTTTTTAATTAAGTATGTTTTTAGTTTGTTATTTATTTAAATTTAATTTAATACAATCTTATTTTATTTAATTCAAGTTAATTTTAAGTATAAAACATTATTGATATTAGTTATAATTACATTGTTATCCATCTTTATATTAATTATTATTGTATAATGAGGTCTTAATTAAATGCAGTGCATACCAATAATTTAGATGCATGCAATGCTACTGCATTTGTAAATGATATAGAAAGAAAGAAAGAAAGAAAATATGTTTATTTGCGGTAAACATAACGCAAAGAAATAAAAACACAAACACGAAAGAACAAGTTGAGGGAAAATATGCGTCACATTCACGCAAAACGGCCATCGCTCAGCATAATGCTGCGACCCTATGCGAGACAGAGCCCCAGCTCGCTGGTTTTCAGCGACAGCCGGCGTTGACGTGATGACGTCAACCGGTGCAGCATAATGAGATAAAAATAAACAAAATAAAATAAATGCAATACTTCGTTATCTATGTATATATAAATATAATATCTAGAATGGCAACATTCAGTAACGTCGGCAACGACTCAAGCGCCAACACTACTATGTACTCAACCATAATATTTAAGATCAACACCTAACACAATGTGCGATCACAACACGACTTTTGAGTTACTTACCATCCTCACACTTTCCATAGAAAATACGCCGGTATTTTCTATGCCACAAACTCGAATTATTCAGTAAACAAAAAAATCTTAAATGAAGTAATAAGAAATAGAGCACAAATCATGGCAGTGGTAGTGTTACTAAACCGCCTCTTATCCAGTAACCTTTTTTACTCGGAGTTGATACAATCTCGCGGGCCGGGGTAAAATAAGAACCCAAGGTTTCTGAGTAAGATAGCTGAAAAGAAAATTGTTGCATTGTTTCATGATATCATTTCTTGTAGTATTTTTGACATTTCTAAAGCCAATTTTCGCTGTTAGTAGGTATATAAATATTTACACTTCGATTGACAGCTTTGTTTAAATCAAAACAAAACGGAACTGCGCTTTTACTACGGTTTATAAGTATGGACCGAAGACATTAAAAACAGAGCACGTAAACAGATCCAAGAAAAAAAAACATTCCATGATAAATTCCTCGCATCGGTAAACAGAACCAACCCTTCAATAGGCAAATGATTCAAAATTACAGTTAAAAAAAGAGAATAAAAAGCTCCGAACTCCATTAGAAACAAAAATAAATTGAATTACAACTCGATCGACATTTTCGATTTGGAAGCCTAACTCAATTAGACGGGAGCGGTGATGGAAAAATAAAATAAATACGAGGAACAAAAAAAAATTAAAACAAAAAAGAGTCCAGATATAATTTGAAATATCTCCGTAAATGCAAAGTGTGAGTGCTGTTATTTTATTCAAATGAGGGCGAACTTTTTTTCAACCCTTTCTAGTCGCGCCATCAAAGTGGCCTGATATTCAATTAAAAAAAGAAGAGCGGGGCCCGCGACTGAAAATTAATCAGAAAAAATGCTTTTAACTAGATCTACATTTTAATGAAATTATTATTGACGAGTATTAAATAAATGGAGTGCTCGGTGCCCTTTGTACAGATTGTGTTAGTAACGTACCTACTTGTGCTTCAGATACATGTACAGTTTGGTTTTGAATTAATTTTTGAATTCGTTATGGTGATTTCCTTTTAAATGTGTTCTTATTACGACGCGGCATGGTGACAGCCCCTTGAGACTTCTTCCGTGTAGATTATGACGAGTTTGTGCCCCCTTTGACAATTAAAGGCATAATAATCTGTGCGATGTTCCATTGTTACGACTCAATCAGTTTTTGCGTTATCTGGAGATTCCTACATGAATAGGGCCATATCAGCCAAAGTAGATTACGGAAATATGTCTCCTGCATAGGTACTTTATATTGAAGAACTCTATAGGGCCCTATATCACCAAAGTTGTGAATCAATCTTTTGGTGGATGCGAAAGTTAGAATTTGCACGTCATTGTCAGGTCAAAATATATTTATAGAATTATAATCATTAGAAACATTAATACATCATGTTACATTTGTTCCATTGATGGACTTTTTCATGAAATCATGACATTGGGGAATAAATCTAACTTATACAGATGTATTAATGACTCTAATGATTATACCTAATTCTGTAGATACATACATGTTACCACGAACGTTTTCCCTCAACTTGTTCTTTCGTGTTTGTGTTTTTATTTCTTTGCGTTATGTTTACCGCAAATAAACGTATTTTCTTTCTTTCTTCTTTTTCTTTCTATAGTCGCAAATCATATTTTGATCAAGATAAAACCTGACACTGACCTGAAAATTGCAAAAAACGCAAGAGAATTTGAATTTCGCGGGCTACAGCTGCGAATTCATCTTAACTAAATGAAACGTAACGAACCAATAATCATATTAATTTACTTACCAAAATAGCAAACAATGTAGCCATCTCAATAAATTCGGTACTGCCTGTATTCAGTAACTCAAAGCTAAACCCAAATGAAAATAGCCACAAATTAGGGTTATGACAATCATAGTCAGGACTTAGCTGTCAGGCTAGACCTGATAGCATGTCCCTGATATTTTAATATTCTAAACGTAATCATACGGCATCATTTCAATATGCATATGACGTCATGAAAAGTGCTTTTCCGGATACAGACATAGGAATTAATTGTTGATCTCCATAACTTTGTGAGTTACACGGTGGAGTAACATAGGCTTATTTCGTCCAGAAGATCATCATTTCAGCTGAAAGACGTCCACTGCTGGACGTAGGCCTGCCTGAGCATCGTCTTCGCCGCCTTCTTGCACCCAGCGGAATCCTGCGGCCTTCACAACGTCGTCAGTCCACCATGTCGGGCCTTCCAACGCTAAGTCTTCCGGCACGCAGTCGCCACTCCAGGATCTTTTGGCCCCATCCGCAATCTGTTCTGCGAGCAATGTGCCTTAGTTCTCCTACAGATCTCTTCGTTTCTGACAAAAGCCGTCGTTTCTTCGTCCAGAAGGTACCACAAATAGCTTGCATTGTCATATTGCAAAATCAAGGCCACAGCTTATCGTGAGAAGAATCTGGCATTGGTCATTACAATTGCTCACTGCTGAATCGTAAACTTATTTGTTCATACTTATTCTAAAGGAACCGGATTACACAACCGTTAGTTATTCTTATTAGGTACAAAGTTAACGTCAAAATATAATACTATAATGCTTTTATAAGCCTTAGTAAGATTATGCGTATCAATTATGTTTCCAGTAGTAGGACTGCGTGAGTAGATAAAAAGAAGATTATGAAATAGAACTTCGTCCCATTCCAAAACTATTACCATATCCAACAAAGCCATTTAAACATCAATAAACATCCCAAGATATAAAAAAAACCTCTCGAACTTTTTCAACACGTACGATAATCATTACACTTCGGTGTGGCACACGCCCTCTGTAATTCAAGCGTCGACTCGCCCGAACATTATTATTCACCGACAAAACGAAATGAATTCGTTTTTATTCAAACGCCAGAATGATATAATTAAAATTTGAATACAAGATTAACCCGAGAAAAATTCAATATCGAATTTACAGATTCGGGATTATTCTGTAGAAGGATTGAGTATGACTGAGGTGTGGTTTTGTGACTTAAAATTTTAAATAGGATGCTTGACTATAAGCTAGTAGGTAGTTTTATACTTGATTGTTATTATTGTAGGAGATACATAGTTCACAAATTTTTAGACAAATTTATTATGGGACAGGGAAGTAGATGAAGTTTGAGATTTAAAGTGTAGCAAGTAGCATCTAAGAATAACATAAGACAGTGATGTGTCAATAAGGACTTGTAAGCGAAGCCTGGCGTATAGCATTTACCTATACAGAAATAACAAAATGCATTTCATATGTAACCCCACTCTATGATAGCGAAACAGTTGCTACACCAACGCTGTTCCAAGTTTGAAAAAATTTTTTTTTCTTCAGTGCTGTTATTTGTTAAGCCAGTAACTTTAATCGATTCGTAATTCGTTTCGACGACGTTCGTTTCGTACGAATTGTAGACAATAAATTAATAGAATAGAATAATTTTATTTCAGACAAATGTCCATAGGGTTAGTAACAATTTTACTTATTATCTAGTGTTAGTACAGACAAAGATTAACAAAACAATTAAAATTAAAATTCAGCGTGGAGCTGCTTCCACGTCCGCCACATCGGGGAATCCCACCGATCTGTGAACACACTGAGAATACTATTGGTGCTGCCGCGAACACGCGACATCAAGGATGCACATCTTTTTCTTATAATGGCGGCAAAACCATCAATGTTATTGTCCGCAACGCACTACAACGCCGCACAGTGGGCCCATAATGAAAATTTGTGGACTTAGGCAACAAAGTTCCAATATCGATGCGATTTTTTTTTATATGACGTGTTATAATATTCCTGACATCTTTTATTCTTATAAAATTTCTTCTAAAGTTGATAGTTTGTCTTGAAAAAAATTATTTAGATTTTTTTGTATGGAGCGAATCACGTTTAATTTTTTTTCTTAAATTGTACTAACATGTTGGGTGTGTGGCGTGAGTATATGATAGCTAGGGTCATTCTCTATCCACGAAAAATAAAATCAACGCCGGCCATCTGCGGCAGCGTGAGTAATCATTCGGTAAAAAAAAAAAAATGTTTTGTAAGAATTTTTTTGCCATTTCAAATAAATTCAAAGTATATATTTTGTGTCATTAGGCTGATTGACCTTCTCTTTATTAAATATATAGTTTTCATAGCGCATAGGTACTTATAACTAATTATTCTGGTAGAAATTTAATTATTATTGCTATGTTATCGGTAGCACCTGCATTTTGATTGATGACTCATTTGTTTGTGCGCTCGGCTAAGCGCATAACTAAGGAGTCATCGTAAAATGCTCGTCTCTGATTGGCTGTGTTATTTTTTTAACTGCACGTTATCTATTGTTAAAAAAATATCGTAATAAGTTTCAGGTTATACTATTTTTTTTAATGATAGGGCAGTCTTTTATAATTATCTACATAATCAAGCGTATGTATTATATATTATAGTATAAGTTATCGTACGTATGATCAATATGAAACGGTAAAGTAATTGTAGCCCTCAAAAGGGCTGTTTGTCATATTCCTAGCCCTGATGGGCTTTTGTAGGAATAATCTAGAGCCGGATCACATTATTTCTTATTCCAGAAGTGCTAGTGGGTCCGGCAAATTTTCGGACTCTGCTATGAGGCATTCTTCTTCCTCCATAATCTCACTGTCACAGGGAGGCTCAGTAGTCTGTAACAACTGAATTGCTTCAGGCAACAACTCATTATCAACCTGTTTCGTTAATTTAGGCCTTATGTAGGATATGTGGGGATCAGAGCTTATTAGAAGTCCATGGATAATGTCTTCGTTTGATGCTATTCTCCCCGTTTTCCGAGTGTGCCTCTCCCTAACGTTTCTGAAGTCCTTATTACGGGCTTCAGAAGCTTCTTCAGATAAGGTACCTAAAACGCATAAGTACATACATTTTAATGTCAAAACGTAATCGAGTCAAATAATACATCAAACTATATTTATTTTTTACTTACCGATTGGCAAAACACCAAAGTGGTTACAGATGTCCGCACCGTGCATTAGAAGTTTATGTACACTAACTGGCATGTAGTACCACGAATAGTGTTGCACGTACATATCAGCTGTTTCTCTACAGTATCTTCTAAATTTTTCACAGTCAATGTTTTTGCCTGATGATATGTCTTGTAGAATAACGGAAAATCTAAAAATCAGATTTTCGTCAATTCCCGTTATTCTGGAAAAAAGCGCCTCGCAGTATTCCCGTCATTTGTAGTTCCAAAACCCTAAAATGGGAAAACAAAACTGTAATATACAATACATAGAGATATAATACACAAAAAACATAAAAAGAGCGAAAATTAAATACATACCTGTTTGACTATATCAATCAGCATTCCAGTTTGCTCACGAAACTCTTGTTGCGTGGTATTTTTTTTTAGCTTGTTTCAAAGTCTTATGTTCGCCTCTAGCAGTCCATCGTTGAAAATCCAGATTATAAGATACATGGCGAAGACATTCCATACACCGAATCTTCATATGCAGTGAACAAATTCCATGTTTGTAAATTTCTTCGCGAAGTGGTTTGGAAGTCAAAGCGTCTAAATTATTCATCTCGCTCGGTTTTGCCAAGCAAATGGGACACGTTGCATATGATGGTACTTCAGCAATAATATTGGCCACTTTTCCATCAATCATGGTCATATGCAATTCATGTGATACAATAATATTTCCACACTGTGTAGATATCCGTTCATCAATTTGTTTTTTCATCTCAGACTCTTCAGACTTTATAAAATCAGCTGTCTCCGAAGTGAAAATGAACTTCACTGGTCGACAGTACAGAGTTGAGCAAGGTGTGGGGTTCTCCCAAACTATATTTTCATTCCCAGATGATGAGCTAGAAGACACTAGCCCAAGAGGGACGATGCTTATCATGACTACTGATGAATCATCGAACTCTGTAACTGTGTTTGACGTTTTCTGTTTATAATTACTCTGCGACGAAGAACCATCAAGTCCCCATTTCCAGGTCAACTTGAGTTCTTCATTTTGAGAACTATCAACAGAATTAATATCTAGTAGAATCCTCTTCACAGTGTGGTCCAATAGCGCTTGCAATTTAATGTGAGCTCTTTTTCGGTAACCTCCATACTCTCTTGTGGTGGGTAACATATTTTCTTGGCATTTACAAGCTTTGGATAAGATGGAAAGGCAGCATAGTTTTCTTCTTTCAGAAATTGTCGAAGAGCTAAGTAGGTACTTCCATTTCGAGAGTGCAACTGATGTATAAAGAGCTAAACACTTATCTTCAGAGACAGTACTTAAGCTCTGCTTTTTTAATAGTCGCTCGTCTACTTCGGATAGCGCATCTGGATTACTGGAAAGGTATTCGACCACTTTTGCCAGATTCTTTTTGCCGTTGTCTTTCAATTTTGTTATGTACCAGTGCTGCAACTCTTCCTCGGAATTTTCTTCTACTATGGAAGTAGAACGTCTTTTTTTTGCTTATTACTTAACTCTTCGAACGGTTTTCTGTACTCCTTTTCTGTAGATGTTCCCGCTTCCGCAGTACATACTGCAAGAATAAGAACATGGGAATCTATATCCACGGGCTCAAATAAGGCTGCGTCCGAAAAGCCCATCTCACTTCTCAGATCAACACTGTCACAGACAGACCACTTGATTTTTTTTCCAACCACTTGCGATTACTTACACGGTTCATAAAAGTTTTTTGATTTCCACTTGATTCTATCCACTTTTTATTTAGATTTACACAAAAAAGTCGACAGAACTCCTTGATTCGGTTCTTGTCTTCTTCAGAAACTTCAGTAGTCAAGACAGAAACGATACTTTCATATAGAAACATATGATTTTTCAGATCACCGCCACTTCTTAATTTCACAAAAAGATCTAGGTTGGTACAAAATCCAGCCGTAGTTCTAATAAAATAAAAATAAAATAAATGCGTCCATGATGCGCAGAGTGCGTGGGAGCGTCAACGACATTCTAAAGGTCATCAGTAATAAGCCGTGTTGCACCATTATGGCACATTGGGTGCATGTACATGTGCATGTACCTGGTGCGTCAAGTGAGTGCAACAGGTATTTGAACTAAAATTTGAGTTGCATTTGTTACTAACATAGCATAGGTATTGTGTATTACTAACATTATGGATCAAGGTCCTAATTAAATCATTTTTATAACAGTGAGTGAAAAATATTCAGCCAATCAGAGACGAGCATTTTACGATGACTCATTAGTTATGCGCTTAGCCGAGCGCACAAACAAATGAGTCATCAATCACAATGCAGGTGCTACCGACAACATAGCAATAATAACTAAATTTCTACCAGAATAATTAGTTATAAGTACCTATGCGCTATGAAAACTATATATTTAACTAAAAAGAAGGTCAAAACAGCTACATGAAACAAAAATAAACTTTGAATTTATTTTAAATGGCAAAAAAAATCTTACAAAACATTTTTTTTTTATCGAATGATTAGTTGCGCTGCCGCGGATGACCGGCGCTGATTTTATTTTTCGTGGATAGAGAATGACCCTAGCTATCATATACTCACGCCACACACTCAACATATTTATACAATTGAAGAAAAAAAATTAAACGTGATTCGCTCCATACAAAAAAATCTAATTATTTTCAAGACAAACTATCAACTTTAGAAGAAATTTTATAAGAATAAAAGTTGTCAGGAATATCATAACACGTCATATAAAAAAAAATCGCATCTATATTGGAACTTTGTTGCCTAAGTCCACAAATTTTCAGTATGGGCCCACTGTGCGCCGCGGCAGCCGCAGCAGTAGGCAGCATTGTAAATTAATTCCTAAAGTGCTTTCTAAACATAACTAAGTAATGTAAGAAACACTCATTTTAGGAATACTTTTTACAACACATCATGGCAACTGTCTTAAAATGTGTAAAAGCAAGAAATGAATATACGAATTGTTATTTTTTAGGTAAATAACACACTTTGCCAAACATAAATTAATAGAAATAGACCATACACACATCATTAAAATTGCCAAAATAAAATATAAATGTCATAATCTACAAAAATGAAAATGTCAAATATAAAAAACCGTACAAGGGCGAGTCGGACTCGCGCACCGGGTTCCGTACGTATTTATATGATGTTGATGATTTCTGAAAAACTGTGTTATTTAGAGACATACGACGATTTATTTTTCCTGTAATCTTTACATAAACTTCTATCACATACAATAATTTTAGATTTTTGTTTATGCAAACTTCGCATATAAGGGGAACGGTATTTTTTTTACATTTTTCATCAAAAGTCGGAATCTATGCTGCCTAAAAAGAAATGTTTGAGAATGTGCAAACAGCGCTCTTTCATATGATATCCCACCTTCAGGCCCTTCAGTGCCTTTTGCATTTTTTTTTTTAATTTCTATCTTGTTTGCAAAATAGTTGGGCAAACGTCATCATCCAAAACTATTATTTTCATGTTGATAGCATTACTAGTTCTTGAGATATCCAGGTGTGACAGACACTTTCCATTTTGGTACGGAACCCTAAAAATAGTAAAAGACAAACTGTAAAAACATTCGGTCGTTGTTTATATGATAAACAAATATTAAAATACGCATGTTTTCCCCGCAGGGTTAGGCAGAGGTGTACCTACCTATAATACACCTAGGTACTTGTTTTGCGAAAAACCCAATAACACTTTGCCTGACCTGGGGAATCGAACCCAAAACGTCATGTTCAGCAGATTGCGACTACTAGACCAACACGGTAGAGAACTAAGAATAGTTTGTTTTGACTAGTGTTTTCGTTAGACAAAACTTATTGTATTCTATCTCTTAATATAGCAAGCAATACAGTTGTCCAATTTTTTATTTTTTTACCTATGAAGCCAATCATTCATCATCATTCCAGCCGGAAGACGTCCGTTGCTGGACATAGGCCTCCCCCACAGAATCTGTTCTGTAGCCTCGCCCAAAAAGGGGGGGGGGGGGGGTGCCATAATCGTCACGTTTGGCAGGCGGGTTGGCGATCGCAGTATGGTATTAAAATGCATAGAGGACGCTGCTGCCATTCTCTAGTAAGTCCCTTAATCGCCTTTTCCGACACCCACGTGAAGAAATAGGATGGTGCCAGTCTTTACGTACGGCACTAGTTTGCCCTTAAACAACAAAAACTTAAGAAACTTTTCTTCTTACGACATTACCATTGTCCACATCACAAGCCCATACCATGATAACTTTCCACAAACCTTTTCAATGAATCATCATTATTAACTATAACGGATCATGGTAGAAGGTTCTCGTATTCAGAGCTCAATTTTCCTTCCCAGGAAAGCAGATGACCTCCCGGTTTCCACGCAAACACATTAGCTGCGATCAGTGCTATAGGCACAAGTAGTGGTGTATGTAACTATGTAGCAGGCACGTGAGGGTTAAAAGGTCATCTTGATGCATGATTTAATTTAATTATATGACGTCATTGATTTTTTTGTGTGCACTTTTAATGAGGATACAGTAAATGTCAAGAGTGAAAAAAGTGGTTTTTGAAAAAGTGATCTTTTATAGAAATTGATTCTGTGTCTGACCTTGCTTTAAACGTTTTACCAAACAGCCGGAGGTGTTATTAAATAATAGTATGTTTTAATTAGTGTAACTAACCATTTGAATGCACTTAATACGTATTAATCTTGCACATTAACACTTGATTACGTAGAAAGATATAATTTTAATACAATTGTGGTTCATTGAATTACATATTTACCGTATTTTTAATTAAGTTTCTGCGCCACAGAACAATATTTTAAGATGCATTTATATTTATTTTTGTAATGCCAAAATAATTCGGAATTTTCTGTAAGCTATTATTTTAAAACTGAAACTCATTTTAGTAATCGATGACTTTGAATTGAGGTTTGTTTTCATTTCTTTATTTTTTTTTAATCCTCCCGTCACTATTCTAGAAAATAAAAATTGTTAGTAACATTTTTTTTTATATGTGCTAAAGAAAAAAAACAATCTCTTACAAAATAAAATATTTTTGATACAAGCAGCCACTAACTAAATGACGTCGCAACTCCCGACTCCAGCGGCCCCGCCGTCAAATGGACAGGCACACATAAATCGAGAAGCCTCCCCCCATAATAGCAGGCTCACTCAAATCTAAGCCTAAGCCCAAAAGCCGGATTTCTCCCAGTAATACACTTAAAACGCCTGAGCTTAAATCATCGTCATCGTTTGTTGAACAAGACTCTCCGGTCACATATCAGGCCGGCGACGGCTGGCCCCAACCCCTCCGCCAACCAACCTCCCACCCCCCAATAATTTTCGGCCTAGCCCCTCTGTAGGCATAGATTTCTAGTCTCAACGTACAAGGTGGGTGTTTTGTGTAGGCTATGTACTACGTAAATACAGAGGAAGGATATTCAGTGTATATTTGATCATTTATAGCATGTAGCCGGAGTAGATCGATAAACTATGTAAGGCGCTGGAAGGTTGTTAGATGAACATCGGTTTCTGAAGCAACCTCGAAATTTAATAACTTCTCTGAAGCCTGTTATTTCTTTGTAGGTACTGAAAGATTTGCTTAACATTGCGTGTACCACCTTCACTTTTATCTCACGCATGCATCCGGGATAATAGCAACTAACATTCTAAATAAAAAACTAATAACAGCGCTAAAAGCTATTTTAATTAAATTGGCTTGCATAATACCCATCACGCTTATTAAAAACTCAAACTTAATTATACCAAAAAACCCCAATATTTTTAATAAAAATTAATAAAGATTAGTTTCTAAGATGAGATGCAAATTGAATGTTATCGCTAATAGCGTTGATTGTATAATAATTTCGTGTTGATACATAATAAAGTACTGCGGTGGCCGCTGTACGCTGCGTGCGCGCCGATGGGGAGTCGTTTGCGATTTATGTTAGAAATTCGCGTGCGCCCAGCTCCATTTTTGTGCGTAACTGGATTTTGTAGGGCTAGCAGGAGTTTAAATAGAGAAATTAGACCAATTATTTCGTTGTTGAAGTACATTTTTAAGCATTAGTCAGTAAAATAATAGATGGTTTCGCTTCTTATGTAGTTTTTCACAGCGGTGTAAAACCCCAAAATACTTACCTACATTATACAAAACTAGCCATAATTGTGTCTTTAACGAAGCAAGAGCATTAAGAAGTGCATAATTGATTAGTTGTGTTATTGAATTCGCCATCGCACAGAATAGAGAGGTTTAGAAGGAAAAAGAGGAAGCCTTTGACTAACAGTGGAACACAAAATAGGCTAAAAAAAAAAACTGAAATGTATTTGTCGTGAAAGAGCAACATCGCCTTTCTCACAGATCTTATTTATCCACAGCCAAAGCCAAGCCAATGAATTATAATGATTGTACTTATCTGAGCAAAAGCATTTTGATGTCAAAAATACTATTTAAGCATCCCAACTATTCAAGCACAACTCAACCCTAGCAGACCAGTGGCCAAGTCCTATCGACGCTAGATTTATTCCCGCAGTGTCGTGATTTGCGAGACATTATGATAAGTGGGCGAACGGCACCCGAGCAATTAGAACACCGCATATACAGAGCTGCAAATTAAATAAATTAACGAATAGACGACGAGACAAAGTTACTGCGTTCGGCCTTGTGGCGTGCAGCGTCGCGCGATTTGACCGAAACAGAGTTATGATTGCGTAATTAAATGTGATGTGTATTTTGAATTATTAGCTTAATTTTCATGAGGATCGGTCAATACTTTCATGTTACATGATTTAGTTCGTAACAGCAATGGAATTTAGAAACAAAATAAAAATTAAAACTTGCCAACCTACTGACCAAAACAAAAAAAAAAAAAACAACATGTCTGAAGTACCAACTTCTTACTAAAACATGCAAATAAATACATCAAGTCAACTCTATGAATGAACAAGAGATTGAATGAACCCACAATAAAAAAACAAAACAATAAATAAATGCACCACGCAACAAAGTTACTGCACTCGGTTTTGCGTAAGGCGTGTCTCCATTGCTAGGCTGCAGTATTATGATTTCGTAATTAAACGTGATATTTTGTTAAATTACTATTAGGTGCGTAATTTGAGCAGGAAATATCTCAATAAGTTGCAATGTTATTATGATTGAACTGGTTTGAAAGTAAGACCATTTATTATACTTAATTGTTATTGAATCAGTCGTCAGTTCGTTCAATAATATGCCAAGTGCTATGTATATTTTTTTACACAGATTAGTGTAAGTATGTTTTGCTACACTCATGTCCCACTAAGGCCACGTTTACAGTTGAGTTTTTAACTAAAGTAATAATTAATCTAGAAAAAAAAACATCTTGTGGGTGGATAGAAAACTATATTTTCTTGCTGTGAATAGACAAATTTTAGACATAAAAGCCAAACAATCTTGTTTGTTCTTTATAATTATCCTTAAAAAAGACATGAATTTCGAATAAAAAATGTATCGAGAGAAAATATTACAATTACGTAACTGTCTTCAACATATAATGAAAAGATCCAATAAATCATATATTTAAGTTTAATTTTGCTTGTATGTTAATTTGCATGAATATTCTGTTTCAGAATATTCATGCAAATAAACATAAAAGTAGGGAGCCTCCTCTTAAGTTACTTCGTATAGTATTTTTATCTCACGAGGCGACGCGTGCTTTACTTATGGTTATCAAGTATACAAACACGCTGTGAATGTGTGTGCGTATGCGCAGGAGCTCTTGGTACCATCCCAGACAATGGCGAAGTCGGAAGTAAGCGTGTGTGTGTTATGTGCTAACTCTACTAGTCTTCTCGCACATATTCACAGCGTGTTTGTACACTTGGTTACCACAACTAAAGCGCGCGTCACTTTGAGAGATAAAAATACTGTATCACCACTACGTTATTTGCTTGCTTCATCATTCATCATTGCAGCCGAAAGACGTCCACTGCTGGACATAGGCCTCCCCCAATAAGGGGGAGGTTGCCATAATCGCCACGCTAGGCAGGTGGATTGGCGATCTCAGTATGGTGTTAAAATGCATAGAGAACGCTGCTGCCCATTCTCTAGTAAGTCCCTTAGTCGCCTTTTACGACACCCACGGGAAGAAATAGGGTGGTGCTATTCTTTACGCCCGGCACCACACGGAACATAGATTCTCAATACATTCTTAATAAACTTATAGCGTAGCGGCATCAACATCGCCACATGCGAACTACGCGTCACACTGACGTCACGCAAATCCTGCATCGCGCAAGCAGTGTTTACCGCGCAACTAGCATAATATATACAACGTCCCGACATCAACCGTTGGGCAGTTGCCCACCAAACACAACACCCGTCTGGTCGGAGGATCCTCCCTTTTCTATGGTGGATGAGTGAACTTTACACCCTGTTCCTCATGCCACCAAATATCTATTCTCTACGTCCGGCACCACACGGATGTGACGTACTTGCATACAAGCCTGTAACCACAGAGGTCACAAATCGCATCGTCTACCCCATCGACTTACGTGAATGGCCAACAAAACGCTACTCCGAATCCGAAGTTTTAGATTCCGAATCTAAAACTTAACTTTTCCGCAATAAGTACACCTGGAAAATATACTTCTAACTCAAAATCAATTTGCCTAGCCTTTTCCCAAATATGTTGGGGTCGGCTTCCAGTCTAACCAGATGCAGCTGAATACCAGGGGTCTACTCCGAAGCGTTAAACCGAAGTATTGGCCGAATGTTCGGCCGTTGCTTGACTATGGCTAACTGTGGCTGACTACGGCAAAATTAAAAAAAAACGACAGTCAATGATTTAAGCCGAAGACAAAAATGTGACTTTAAGTCGAGTATGGATTCAAAGTCAAAAAAGGAAACTATGGAAGTTATAAAACGACCGAACGTTCGGCCGATACTTCGGTTCGGAGTAGATCCCTTGTATTTTACACGGAGCGACTGCCTATCTGACCTCCACAACCCTAGTTGTGGAGGTCAGATAGGCAGTCGCTCCGTGTCTAGTTACTAGGTAATACGATACCCTTGGTAAGACTGGTTGTCAGAATTTTTGTGCTTCTCACTACCCACCACCTACCGACTATCAAAGATCTACGAATGACAGCGGGGACCGACGAGGTACGGAGGGATCTCGATATGTAAGTGCTAGTCACCCATCCTAAACCGACCACGGCAAGCGTAACTTAAGCTTCAATCAGCCCGTATGGCTGTAGCCACGAGCTGCAATAGGTACACCAGGAAAATATACTTCTACCGAGTAAAATATAAAGGTAGGTATATCTGAAAGTAAGCAAGTACATACGTACACTATAAGAACCGTCAGTTGATTCATTACGGCGCAATTAAGCCGCCGATAAGCGTAGTAATTACGTATGCTAATCGTGAATTTAATTCGATGCACTTGTACTAAGATACTGCGGACGCGGTCGGTGGTGGCCATGGTTTTAAGACGTTTTAGAATAAGTCTTGGGTACATTTTTGAATGAAGATAACGTAAAGATGTTAGGATATGCTCATGTGCCCCACATCCAAGCGACTGAAGAAAAGTACTTACACAAAAATAAATTGTTTCAGGTTTAAGACCTATCTTTTTCGAGTGGTTAGTAACTAACCTGGTGTTAATTTCTATGCCACCATAGGCCTCTGACTCGGCTTCACATGCCGTCGAGAAATATCTCTCAGGGATGCCAGTTTCCTCACGATGTTTTCCTTCACCGTTTTTTAAGCAAGTGATAATTATTATTTTTATTTTCCCTTTGTCTTTTATTCTCAGTTAGTGTTAATCATAGTCTGGCAGTTTGAGTCATTTATGCAGCCTACCCAAATGTCCTTTTTTTGGTATTGATCGTCGCATCGTTGAGCTCCTTAAGTTCTGAGTCACGACACGATCTCGTTCTACACGATTACTGACAAATGCGTGCACTGACTGGTCAGGTCCACTCAATCTGTGCGGTTCTTTCCTCAAAAGACCATTTCAGCCACCAATCTACATGGCCTTCACATGATCTGACCAAGATTATGTCTGGACTTTAAAAGAGACTGTGACCTCTGAGTTTGTTTCGGCCTTTCTTCTCAGAGTAGTCAGATAGGAAACACCGACCTCATCTAGTTTTAAAAATATGACTGACGTGTAAAAGTGTTTGTACAAACCTACTTACAGAAATAAAAATCATTTATCATTTATCATGCAAATTAATCCGAAAAGTCAGAAGTGCGTACTTTGGGTTTAAACTCGAGACCTATGATTTGGCAGTCCGACGGTCACACCATTAGACGATACTTATGAGATTTAATATGAAGAGCATTGATGCACGTATATCGCTTAAACAGGTTCGTGTGTGGTGTAACATAACAAATCGTCTGCAGAAAGATTTATAACCAAGTTTCTCGTGGTATATTATTTACTTTCATGGACAGTCTGAAGTTTTGACTACTTCCAGTCCTGACTCAGGACCAGATTACAGTAAACTTGGTAGGAACACCGATATAACTCGCTGGGTAGAAACAAGTCTTTGAAAATGGATAAAGGACAGACTAACCAGTTAGTCTTTTGTCTTAAAATCTAGGTTCTCGGTATTCATCAAAATTCTCTGATAATCAACATCTTTATCCTCCGTTTTTCTAAATGCATGGACACCCCAATCTGGTAGCTCGCCGAACAAGTCCTTGTTTGCATTACTGGATATTACCAATATATTATAATTAAATTAAAAGTTTATGTAGTTTGTATGTGAAACTCTGTGTAGGACGCTTTTGGTTGCAACTTTATCTCCGCTGATTTCTAATACTTGGCGATGATGAACTTTACTTCGTAGATTGGCCTTAATATGAACTATACCCGATTCACCTTAGCATGGCAATCGCGGTCATTGCCCTTTTCCTTATATCTCTCAAGGTAGTAGGCGGGTCAATTACCACTATTACCACGCTAAAGAGACTCGGGTATAATACACCCAACTTTTTTAATTCCTGTTCTTTTCGGTAATTATCACGATTAACTAAAAAAAAGGGCAGTGGTGGCCCAGTAGTAATGGCCCTAACTTCCGAGTTGTAGGTCTTGAGTTCAAACCCATGCAGGCGCTTTATGCGTAAATAATTTCATCACCACTGCTCTCAAAACGATGTAGGAAAACATCGTGAGGAAACCAGTATGTCCTAGAACCAAAAAATTGAAGACATGTGACATCTACCAACCCGCACTGTGCCCGCGTGGTAGATTTCAGCCTACTCCCTCTCGAAGAGAGGAGGCCTGAGTTCCAGCAGTGGGAACATTGATGGCTGATTATGCTTAGGTATGCTACTGAAATTCGTTACTATACTCATATACGTTGTTACTAGCGGGAAAACGAGTTTTCTGTATGGTTCCTAAAATCCTAATCCTAACTTCCTAATACTAACTAATATTATCCTTATTCTTATCCTAACTAATATTATCTTAATCCTAACTAATATTATCCTAGTCCTAACTAATATTATCCTAATCCTAACTAATATTATCCTAATCCTAACTAATATTATCCTAATCCTAACTAATATTATCTTAATCCTAACTAATCTTATCCTAATCCTAGCGCTAACTAATATTATAAATGCGAAAGTAAGTTTGTTTGTTACCTTTTCACGCCTAAACCACTGAACCGATAATCCTGGAATTTTGTATATATGTTGTCAGGTGTACAGAAACGGACATAGGGTACCTTTCATCCCGAAAAAAGTACTGTTCCCGAGGAAAAAAACAATAACGTTATTATGGTAATAGATGGCGCCACGTGTCTTTCGAATCATGATTTAATTATATTATTATTATAAAAACTTTAGTAGTGTTTTAAGAGTTTTTACCGCCAAACGCCAAACAACAAGCAGAGTACAACCCGAATTGATTGTCAAATTCTAAATTAACGCGAGCGAAGCCTCGGGCAAAAGCTATTTTATAATAAAATACCACAGTCATCTATAGAATTTCCGGTAAATTTGTTTGGGGATGCGCTAAGGTAAAAAAAATCTTCTTCAGTTTTTTGCAATTTGCAGGTCTGTGTTAGGTTGCAGCGGCGAGGTGTCTATTTTTGTATGAGAGAAGCCGAAGCGAAGCCGGTTTAAATTACTTACTTATCAATAAAGTAAAAATTAATTAATTTACTTAAAAATAAGTCTTTCCTTTACTGAATTTTTACACCATATATCGTCAAGTGGCAGAACCAAAAAGACGCATCACTACACAAAAAAAACTTTTTTGTTTGTTATTTCAATTCAAAGCTAATCAAAATAGGCGTTTTTATTGTTTGAATGTTATGGTGCATTAAATACCCCTCGTGTAACTATATTTTTTGGCAATAGTAGACACTATTGACTGTGCCATTTTTCAATAGCGGTAGAATTGAACCTCCGAAAGGAAGCCGGTAGGAATCGTGTTATTTGGTGTTTTCGCCACTGTTAGGTTGTATGTTGATCTAAATATGATTCGCGGATGTAACAAATATGGCTTTACAGAATTATTATCATTAGATCAGCAATCCTACAACTAACTCTCTTCGTAGAATCCTATTGAATGACTATTTCATTAAATAGTCATTCAATAGGATTCTACGAACTTAGAGAGATTTATTGCTGATTCTAATGATAATAATTCTGTAAAGCCATATTTGTTACGTCCGTGAATCATATTTAGATCAACATACAACCTAACACAGACCTGCAAATTGCAATATACTTAAGAAAATTTGAATTTCGCGGGCTACCTTTGGGCATCCCGCTTAAAAAAAAAACGAGATTTATTAACGCACAAGTGTTATTATAATATAAATGACTTATTGGATGACACTATTTGACATTCATTATTTATTTTTATTTTATTAATCCTTAATTTTTGTGTAATTTGACAAGATACAATCTGACACTGGACCAGCAAATTGCAAAAACAGTAAGAAAATTTGAATTTCGCGGACTACGGCTGCGGATTCACCTCAAGTAGGTCACTTTTCAGTAGAAGTAAGCACAATACACTCGTTTTTGCTCTACTGATACTTACTTAGGTACTTATTTATGATAGATCCCTACTATGGAAACGCTTGCTTATCAAAATATGGTACCTATATTACCTACTTTACACATTGTGGTAAGTATACTTTTCACACATTAACCTACATTGTTCTCACATATCGCTATTTATAATATTACTTCCATGTCAAATCGTACCGTATTAAATGAAAATATAATTAAATGTAGATTACAGGAATACTAATGAAACTCAAAAAATAACACGCAACAAAAGTTTTGTATAGTGGATCCTATAGAGAACATCCCTGAGGAACACCACAGGAAAGCGCCAAACACTCTATAGACCTGGGGCCCAAGTCTGCTATTTTCATAAATTCAGTCATTCCAACACGATCCCATTGTCATGCCATTGTCATTTTGCTAAAAGTTCGTAATCTGGTAAATTCATAATGGTCGATCATTGGTCGGTCAATGTTCTCGTAATATAATTGTGTTATTATAATGGCATTGTGGTATTGCCATTATTATAAAACCCATTAGTAGAAATGTCATTCATATTTGTCATTATGTACGAGATTACCAATATATGCAATTTCTTTCAATGTAGTGTCAGTGGCCGACCATTGGAAAGTCATAATGACGCCATTATAATAGTAGATTACCAAACTTGTCAAAATCAACAATTATGAAATCAATGATCGACCATTCTGACACTATTGTAATAGCAGACTTGAGGCCCTGTTAGAGATAAACTACGATAACATGGCTCGCCCCTCCAAATTAATGTTTTAATGTGTGTAATCACATCCTTATGAAAGAGTTTGTATGTAGTTGTAAGTACTCGTAATATCTCACTTATTACCAGATTTGTTGGTCAACTAATCATAACTAGCCGATCGCGCAAGACAACGCACGTGTCGTTTTCATAGAGTACGTCAGTGCAGCGCCATACTAATAATAATGAGCGATATTTTTCGTTCTTATAAAGCAATGGACTAGCAATATACTTCAAAATCATTCAGATTATGATGACAGTGTGTTACGCAATTAGGGTGCTGGAACGCTTAGTTTAGTTCACAGCTCCTTAGAGAACTAGGGCGTTCATTAAATTCGTCAGCTCAGTCTCGAACCAGAAAGGCAGATCATTCGCCCGCTTCGCCACTGCTCCTGCTCTTTCGTTAGTTAAAGTACCTATTTTGTTGTTATTTTTTACTTTACATTGTACTCGCAGTATATATTTACTTGTAAAGTATTATATTATTTTAATTATTGTGAATGTGAAGACTATGTGGGTTATTGCTTTTTTTTATTTTCCCTTTGTCTTTTATTTGTCACTATGTTGATAAGAACGAAATCCACACTAATATACAACATGTCCCAAAATGAACGCACAACCTCTTAAGGGGTCATTATACTCATCCTTATGAACAACTTTTACCTAACCTAAAATCAGCTGTTCCCTACATTTATGTTCGAATAACTCGTCAAAATGTAGAGAAAATCTGTTTTTTTTTCGCGATTGCAGGTTTTGTCCCATAGTAAAAGTTGTTTATAATTATAAGTACAATGACCCCTTAAGAGGTTTTGCGTTAATTCGATTGGCGTTAGTCTCGATCCCGTGGGAATATCGGAATAAAAAGTATCATAAGTCCATATTTATTTTCCCTTTTTCTTTTATTCTCAGTTAGTGTTAATCATGGTCTGGCAGTTTGAGTCATTTATGCGGCCTACCCAAATGTTCTTTCTTTGGTATTGATCGTCGAATCGTTGAGCTCCTTAAGTTCTGAGTAGAGCTGCACGATTACTGACAAATGCGTGCACTGACTGGTCAGGTCCACTCAATCTGTGTGGTTCTTTCCTCAAAAGACCATTTCAGACACCAACCTAAATGGCCTTCACATGATCTGACCAAGATTATGTCTGGACTTTAAAAGAGACTGTGACCTCTGAGTTTGTTTCGGCCTTTCTTCTCAGAGTAGTCTTAAAGGAAACTACGAACTCATCTAGTTTTAAAAATATGATTGACGTGTAAAAGTGTTTGTACACACCTAGGTACCTACATAAATAAAAATCATTTATCATTTATCATAGTATTTTAATTTTTGAATGAAAAGCGCAATGAAAACGATGAGAAGCGCATAATTATGCATCATGTACAGTAAGTGAGCGGTAGTAGTACCTACTGTCACTACGAGTACTAACTACCGCTAATACTATAATGAGTTTATCACATTTACCTAATTACCCTCATTAAGGTGATCCTGCACTAATAGCTAAATTAACGTATACCCTAATTATTTTTTGTGTATCCTTTTAACCGGCTAATTCATTAGGCACAACATAAGTATTTAGTCATATGAGGTGATTACCTCAATGAGGTCATTAACTAATGAGGACTTGACCATTAGAGATTACATTCAAAAGGTTATTCATAAATTACCATGTCATTTCAATTTACACTAAATTATCATCAACATATTATA
The DNA here is from genome assembly GCA_963921375.1 of Tiliacea citrago. Taxonomy (NCBI): domain Eukaryota; kingdom Metazoa; phylum Arthropoda; class Insecta; order Lepidoptera; family Noctuidae; genus Tiliacea; species Tiliacea citrago. The sequence continues at coordinate 7,659,021 of OY992796.1, forward strand.
CAGATTTTTTTTACATTTTGAAGATTTAAAAAAAAACAGGCCAAGTGCGAGCCGGACTCGCGCACGAAGGGTTCCATACCATTATCTATAAAAATGGCAAAAAAAATCACGTTTGTTGTATGGGAGCCCCCCTTAAATATAATATTTGTTTTATTTTAATTTAATTATTTATTTTTAAAGTAAATATATAACTAAATATTCTGTGAATATTTCAAGCGTCTACCTGCACCCTAATTGCGTAACGCAGTTTGAATCGGAATCGGAATGATTTTGAAGTGTATTGCTAATCAATTGCTGCATATGTTAGAAAAATTGTCTGCTCAACAACGTAAATAACGCAATGAGTGTTGTTGAACTGTCAAATTGAAACTGATTCCCGCTGATAGTGTGTTACGCAATTAGCTCTCTGTTGCCGTTATCAATATCGATTAAAAACAAGCAAAAAAAATCAGTTTGTTGTATGGGAGCCCCCTTAAATATTTATTTTATTCTGTTTTTTAATATTTATTTTTTATAGCGGCAACAGAAATACATCATCTATGAAAATTTAAACTGTCTAGCTATCACGGTTCATGAGTGCCTGGTGACAGACCGACAGACAGACAGACAAACAGACAGACGGCGGAGCCTTAGTAATAGCGTTCCGTACTCAAAGGGTAAAACGGGAACCCTAAAAACATCACAAATGGTGCCGCAATACGAAGTATGACAAAAAATTAAAAATAAATGGTACTCTATCTGTGTGTAAGGATATAATGGCCAACCTTATGATGCCAAAGATAGCCTCATTCCCATGTCAGCGCCATACAATTTTTCTTTAAAAAATTACAACTTTTTCATTTGTACACGCAATTTCCTCATACTCGTACAAAATTTTATAGTTAATATTGTAATGATCAGCAGAATCTATTTCTAGCCAAAAAAAGAACCCTTCAACATTCAAGTATCAATGACTACCTATGAATGGTGATTTTCAGCCCACGAAGCCAGGGATCTGGGAACGAGTTCGCTTAGTTCGTCTGTGGGAGCGCTCTTACGACCTAGTTCGTTCGCGAACTACAAAAGACTAAGGACAGTATTTAATACGGGTAACAAGTAAGGTGACAAGACAAAAACAAAATACATTATTTGCTTTATGTAACACAGAAGCAAACTCGCGGCATCTCACAATACAAAATAATTAAATCTATTCCATACCTCGATAAGGTTATAATAACACCATTATATATATTATTATTAGTCTAGTGCTTAAGCGATTTTTTATTATCTACTGTACACTCGTTATTTACAAAGCTAATTTATTATTCCAGTCATTATGTATAATTAAAAGTACCTATACATAGTTTACATTTTGTTTATGTGTAATTTAAATATTTAATTTTATTATTTAAATGCGTGTTCATGCCTAGCCTTGGTGTGTGGTCCCTAACTCTAACTACTTAACTAGGAATAAGGCTTCTAACGTTAGGACTATGTTGTCATTAAAATCCTTTATATACAGGGTGACTGGAAAATAGTGGCGGAGCCGTTAAGGTGAGGTAGTCTAGGGTTATTCCGACAGATATCACTATGAGACCTACCGTCCTTACTTAACCCTTTTTTTTAAAAGAAAATTGATGTTTTATCAGCCATCAAAGTATTTTTTTTTACATTTTCCGTTTTTGTTTAGCAGTTTTTGCATAAAATAATGACAGTTGCGGAAATTTAACAATCAATATTACTTATTTAGAATATCTTTGTTGCAAAACAAAAAAAAGTAGGCCAAATTGGGTTACACTCTTTAAGTAGGAATATCTTGGAAAGGGTTAAGTAAGGACGGTAGGTCTCATAGTGATATCTGTCGGAATAACCCTAGACTACCTCCCCTTAACGGCTCCGCCACTATTTTCCAGTCACCCTGTACATATATACAGCTAACGGTTTTCTAAGAATAAGCTCACAGACAAATATCAAGATTCATTAGAATAAGACACGCTCAGAGTAGAGCTTCGAAAAATCCTTTATTAGTGTACGTCTACAACCTCTAGAGAGCTTTTTAGGGATCCGTAGTCAAAAAGGAACCCTTATAGTTTCGCCATGTCCGTCTGTCTATTTCTGTTCTGTTTTATTTCACCACTTTTTCGGCGTGATTAATATGTATACCCATGCCAAATTACAGCTTTCGAGTACTACTGAGGTAAGCCGCGGACAGACAGACAGACGGACATGGCGTAACTATAAGTGTTTCTTTTGACTACGGAACCCTGAAAATGGTGACTACCACTGGCACGCTTGTTTTGTCTGGAAACTGTTGACCATGCCATCTCTAGCAACGGACGCTGAGGTTTGTCAGTGCTGTGCTACAACCAGTTAAAAGTTACTTGCGTAATAATTGTCTATAAGCGTTTTAATGTTAATAATAAAAAATATCTAGATAGGTACAGACGCCAGCACATCAAGCTACTAACATCTGTCAAATTTCTTTAAAAGATTTTCAACTTTATCGTTAAAGCATAAGGTTCAAAGTTGATTGGGAAAATTTTACAGTTTCGGGTGGCTTGACCTGCTGGCGTCTGTACATCAATCAAAACTATTGCCCCGTTGGTCTAGTGGTCGCAGCGCTATTACTGAGCATGAGGTCCTGGGTTCAATTCCCAGGTCGTGCAAAAGGGGGTGCGTGCAGAAAACCTCCTCGTGTGCTTGACTGCTGCTCGTTCCTTGCGAATACGTTCGGGGGAAAGAGCAGTCGTTGGGCCGGTGCACCCTGGGCGCGGCCAATAGTCTCTCCATGTCGGAGAGGGTGTTGACTGCGGCGGATTTCTGCGTGGGGGGGAGAGCCTAAGGCTCTTAGGTCTGGTGAGGCCGATCGTCGGTCGTCCGCTCCCCCCCTCTGCTAACAGAGGGAGGTCGAGCGGACGCAGAGTGGGAAGGCGGACGATATAGTCCGCGGTGGACGACCCCAGTGGTTAGGTTAAGTTAGGATAGATAGTCAATTCAATTTTATTGTATATACCATATTTTGTATATATAATTAAGATAGTTGTTAATAAAATGTACATATAATTAATATAGTTAGGTTAGGTTAAGTTAGGGTAAGGATAGTCATGATGGGGAGGAAGTGCAATCCTCCCCCTAAGAAGGGCAAGGAGCAGGCGCCGATCCGGCCTGTCGCTGCCACCGCCATCCCTGAGGCTGGGACATCGGCGGATGTGGAGGGGGGTGCGATGTCTGATTGATGGATAGTCAGATCAAATATCGCATCCTCCAGGCGAACACCAACCACTGCAGAGCAGCCCAGGATCTGCTGATGCAGAGCATGGCTGAGTGGTTGGTGGACGTGGCGGTGGTTGCCGAGCCGTACTCGGTCCCTGGCCGTTGGCTGGGTGATCGGGACGGTTTGGTGGCATTAGTGTCGCGGTCTTCCACGGACTCCCCTCCCCTCTCGCTCTTAGAGAGGGGACCGGGATACGTGGCCGCCGCGTGGGGAGACTTGGCCCTTGTGGGCGTTTATTTCTCCCCAAACCGCCCTCTCTCGGATTTCGAGAATTTTCTTGAAATCCTCACAGCAGTGCTGGGGAGGGCGGCGCCACGCCAGGTCGCCATTTTGGGTGACCTGAACGCCAAATCGACGGCCTGGGGCAACCCGGCAGCCTCTTGCAACGTCCGGGGACGCGCCGCAGAATTTTGGGCGGCATCGTGCGGCGTGTCCGTCCTAAACAGAGGGACTGTTCACACGTGTGTGCGGCAACGGGGAGGATCGGTGGTCGACGTATCGTTTGCCACCTCCGTGCTAGCCGCCCGCGTCGTGAACTGGCGGGTGGAGATGGCGGAGACCTTTTCGGACCACCGATATGTGCGCTTCGACATCTCCACCCAGAGCTCCCAGGGGATGGCCCGCTCGGGCCAATCTGCCTTCCCCCGGTGGGCTCTCACCCGCCTGGACCGAGAGGCTGCCGAGGAGGCGGCGTTCGTCCAGGACTGGCTCACGCCTCCTGTCGAGGTCCTGGACGTGGACGCCGCAGCGCTCCAGCTGAGGGGGTCCCTGACCGAGGTGTGCAACTCCAGCATGCCCCGGTCTCGCGGCCCACCTCTCCGACGCGCAGTCTATTGGTGGTCGGAGGAACTTGCGGGGCTCCGGACCGCCTGCGTAGCGGCCAGGAGGGCTTACACGCGGAGTCGGAGGCGCAGGCCCCGAGACCTAGCCGGCGAGAGGGCCCTCTATGCTTCGTACGTCGACGCAAAGAGGGTCCTCAAGTTGGCAATGTGCGCGGCCGAAGACTCGGCGAGAGCCGAGATGCTGGAGGGTCTCGACAGAGACCCGTTTGGAAGACCATACAAGGCGGCGCGGAGTAAATTGCACCCCTGCGGTCCTCCACTGACGGAGACCCTCGAGCCGGCATTGCTGGATGGGGTGGTCCGGTCCCTGTTTCCATCCAGGACCGACTTCACCCCCCCAGTGATGGACCCCCCGCGGGAGGCGGTTCCGCCGGAGGAGGAGGTTCTTCCGGTGACAGCGTCGGAGCTCTACGCGGGGACTCTGCGCCTCCGCGCGAAGAACACAGCCCCAGGGCCGGACGGCGTTCCCGCACGGGTGGTGGCCATAGCCGCCTCTCAGATGGAGGAGAGGCTTCGGGACCTCTTTAGCGCGTGTTTCACGACTGGGAGGTTTCCGAAACCCTGGAAGGAGGGGCGGCTATGCCTCCTCCGAAAGGAGGGCCGCCCGGCGGACTCCCCCTCGGCTTACCGGCCCATTGTTTTGCTCGATGAGGTCGGTAAGATGTTCGAGGGGATAATCGCCGACCGGCTAAATAGCCTGCTGGGGACGGTAGGGCCGGACCTGTCGGACGCCCAATTCGGTTTCCGACGGGGTCGGTCGACGGTGGACGCGCTGGCCCTACTCAAGGGCCAAGTGAAGGAGGCCGTGGAGGTGGGGGACGGAGTGCTGGCGGTGTCATTCGACATTGCCAACGCCTTCAACTCTGTCCCCCACTCTACAATCTTGGAGGCGCTCCGATATCACGGAGTGCCTCAATACCTGCGCACACTCTTGGCCAACTACTTGGAGGACCGGGTGGTCCTCCTCGCGGACAAAACGGCCAGAGTGAGGCAGTATGGTGCAGAGTCCGGTGTTCCACAGGGGTCGGTCCTAGGACCACCGCTGTGGAATATTGGATTCGACTGGCTCCTGCGGGGGACCCTCCTCCAGGGCACGAGCATCATCTGCTACGCAGATGATACCCTCCTCATTGCCCGGGGGAGGAACTTCAGGGAGGCGGCCATTCTGGCCTCTGCTGGCGGATCCTTAGTGGCTGGTAGGATCCGCCGCCTAGGGCTGAAGGTGGCGCTGCACAAGACCGAGGCCGTGTATTTCCACGGGCCTCGGCAGCGCATCCCACCCGACGGACACATTGTCGTGGAGGGCGTCAGGATCGCGGTCAAGGCCCAGATGAAGTACTTGGGCCTTGTACTCGACAGCAGGTGGCGCTTCGGCCCACACTTCAGCGGGCTGTCGACGCGCCTACTGAAGGCTGCGAATGCTCTTTCCTGGCTCCTCCCGAACCTGGGGGGTCCGAAGGCACGATGCCGGCTTCTGTATGCCGGCATCCTTAGAAGCATGGCCCTTTACGGGGCCCCGATTTGGGTGGACTCCCTCAACAGGAGGGAGAACGCCACTGCCATTCGCACTGCGGGTGGCGAGGGCCTACCGATCGGTGGGCTTCTCGGCGGCGTGCGCTCTGGCCGGCACCCCTCCTTGGGAGCTCGAGGCATGGGTGCTGACCAGAGTGTACGAATGGACGGCGCGGCGTAAGGCGCTCGGGGAGCCCCCCGCCGCAGAAGAGCGGGAGGCCGTGCGGCAAGAGGCGAGGGACGCAATCGTCCATCACTGGACGGAGGACCTCGCCACTGCCGTTTTCGGCCGCCGAACCCTGGACGCGCTCGGGCCAGTTCTGAAGGATTGGCTTGAGCGGTCCCACGGTTTCCTCTCTTTCCGTCTGGTGCAGGTGTTGTCCGGACATGGGTGTTTCGGAACGCACCTGCACCGGATCCAAAGGGAGGAGACCCCGTCGTGCCATGACTGTGGCGCGGCGGAGGACACGGCACAGCACACCCTCGAGGTGTGCCCGGCCTGGTCCGAGCTGCGCCGCGGTCTGAGCGCAGCGGTCGGGCAGGACCTCTCGCTTCCCAGCGTCGTCAACTCGATGCTGGAAAGCGAGGGGGCCTGGACAGCGGTCGCCTCCTTCTGCGAGGACGTAATGTCGCAGAAGGAGGACGCGGAGCGCGCGCGGGAGGACGACCCTCACGCAGCGCCGCTCCGCAGGCGAAGACGGGGCATGAGAAGGCGATTGTACGATCGTCGTCTTATGCCCCCTGGGGGTGAACAGCGGGAGACGGGTGCGGGGGCGCCTACTCCTGCATTGCACAGTTCACCATCCACGTCGGGCGGGAATGACAGAGCGCTCGCGGTCATTCCTGGGCCCCTCCCCGACGGGGGGGGCGTGTCGGGCCCGCCTGCAAGGCGGGCGGTCGTCAGCGGGGGACTGGATGTTATGGCTCTGCCGGATTCCCAGTCCTCCTCCTTGCAGACGAGGTAGGAGCGCCGCTGGGTCGTTTAGTGGGTATACCGGATCATCCGGGGAGTCCCACATACCCCTCCCATCCCCCGATGGGTGGGTATGCGTAATGCATTTTTCCCAGCGTCAAAAAAAAAAAAAAAAAGGGTAAGGATAGTCCGTGGAGGACGGGCCCAAACAGGCCGAAATTGGTGGACGTTTCTCCATTTTGGAGAAGCAGGGGCGGCGCTCGTTGTGCACTCACCCTGCCAACGAGCTAGCAGCAGGAGTCTGCACCCGTCGAAATCGTAATCCGGAAAGAGATCACGGTCATGTTTTGTGACTCGGAACGGGACGAGGATCTTGGCTTAGTCGCCCGGATCGCGAGGATGTAAACCTCTATAAAAAATTCCTCTAATATCAAGTTTTGGTGCGCGGCGAGGGTATGAATGGCTGAGGAGTAGTGTCATCTGTAACTTTGTAGTTATAGGTGGCGCATCAGTCGTGAGCGCACCCCCAGCCAGGGACCAGTGGAATCTCTGGGTTGGGTTACAAATGTCACACTTACCTAGGCACAGGGGGTAACCCTAGGAAGGACTTTTTAGATCCCCCACACTCGTGGGAATAATAATGGAAATCTCAAATAAAAACAAACCAAAAGACGTAGAAGAGGAGTGGAGTGATGCGGAGTCGGAGTCCGACGCCGCATCTGGCGCGAAGGGCGCGAAGGGCTCTTTTAAGAGCCTGGCGCGCGTTGATGTGGGGGCTGCAGAGAAGAAGAACAGCAAGTTCTTCAAGCGCTCCAAACCAGGGGACGGCCAAGGGTCGTCCTCTGAAGATGGAATAAGTACGGCTCGCAAAAAGATCAGCAGCCGGGGTGGGGTTCGGAAACGGGGGGTGGGCAGAGGGCTCACCACCCCGGATCAAATGGAGGTAGAAGAAAAACTTGGAGAGACCAGCCGCAGGGCGGCCCTCTCTGAGTCCTCGGGCGGTGAGCCGGACGCCGCTGGCAGCTCCAAGGCGAAGGGAGCGGCCAGTAGTAGTTTCGAGGAGGTCGTGACTGCAGCGATCAGGGGGGTGGCCTTGAAGAGGATTCAGTCCTCAAAAGACAAGGTCGTCCCCGCTGCCATTGCCTCCATCTTGGCGGCAGCGAGAGCCCCCCAAGTCGGGCCCTCATCGGACGAGGTCGGCCGATTGATAGCCGCCATGGAGCTTCTCCGAAAGGAGAATGAGGAGCTCCGAGCGGACCTGGCCCAGCTTCGAGGAGCTGGACCACGGGAGGTGCCCCAGGGGGGAGCGCAGCATGGGCAGGTCCTGCCCTTGCAGGCGGAGGACCGCGTTCTGACCCTGGTGCGACAGGAGCTGGCTGCACTCAGCAACCGGTTCTCCGTATTGGAGGGCATAGTACTGCGCCCACCGCTAGCGGCGAGCAGGCCGGCCACTTTTGCCGCCACCGTGGCTGCCTCGGCCACGCCCGCGGTTAAGCCTGCGGCTAAGCCTGTGGCTAAGCCTGCGGCCAACGCCGCGGCCAAACCCGCGCCTCCGGTGAAAGCGGTGCCGCTCAACCCCAAGAAGGGCGGGACGGCTACGCAGATGGCTGCGCAGAAGGCGAGGGCCCCAGCCGTGGTGGCGGGACGGTCGCCTCTGCCCCCCCTGCCTCCTAATTCCTCTACGGCCAAAGCCGAATGGCAGGTAGCCGGGGAGAGCAGGAAGGCGGGCAAGGCAGCAAGGGCGGCTAAAAACAAGGAAAGGCGGCAGCAACGCAAGAAGCGTGGCGTCGCGGCTAGGCTCCGCGCCCCGAAGTCCGCAGCTGTAGTGATTACGCTACAGCCGGAAGCGGCAAAGAAGGGCGTGTCGTACCGCGAAGTGCTAACGAAGGCGTGGAAGGCGGTCAACCTAGAGGAGATCGGCGTCACCGAGGGCCTCAGAATGAAAGTCACGGCGACTGGAGCCCGGATGCTCGAAATCCCCGGTACGGCAAGCGGCCCGACCGCTGACGCCCTGGCCGAGAGACTGAGGGCGTCCCTCAATGCGGAGGAGGTCCGAGTGTCCAGGCCCACAAAGTCCGCCGACATACGCATCCTGGGCCTGGACGACTGCGTGACGGCGGAGGACGTTGTGGCCGCCGTGGCTAAGACTGGGGGGTGCTCTGCCGAGCAGGTGAGGGCAGGCTCCATCCGCCCTGACACCACGGGCATGCAAGCCATAACGGTGAGCTGCCCCGTGTCGGTGGCGCAAAAGATAGCCGGGGAGGGCCGAAGACTCCGGGTGGGCTGGGTATCCGCGCAGGTGAAACTGCTGGAACCCAGACCCCTGAGGTGCTTCCGCTGCCGCGTGGGCCACCACGTGGGAGCACACTGCACCTCGGAGGTGGACCGCAGCGACAACTGCTTCCGCTGTGGTCAGCCCGGTCACAAAGCCGGTTCTTGTAAAGCCACGCCGCACTGTTTTGCATGTGCGGCGGCTGGCAAGCCGGCCGATCACCGGGCTGGGGGTAAGGCCTGCGCTCCCCCTCCCAAACCCAGGGGAAGGGGCAAGCCCTCCAACCCTGTCGTCACCGCCGCAGCCGCCACCATTGCAGCCGCCGTTGCCGCCTCTACTGCAGTCGTCGCCGCTAACACCGCGGCAGGGCCATCTCAAGGGGCCCGGGAGGAAGCTCGAATGGACTGCCAATAAATGGCCCCATTACGCCTCCTCCAGGCGAACATCAACCACTGCGCCGCCGCTCAGGATCTGTTGCTCCAGAGCATGGCGCAGTGGTCGATTAACATCGCCGTGGTCGCTGAGCCGTACTTTGTCCCGCCCAGGGATGACTGGGTGGAGGACCTGAGCGGCTCAGTGACCCTAATTTCGTCAGCCGCCGCCGGTACCCCGTCCCTCGAGGCCGTCAAGAGGGGACAGGGTTGCGTGGCAGCACGGTTCGGGGAGATTGTCGTGGTAGGAGTTTACTTCTCCCCGAACCGAACTCTCGCCGAGTTCCACAACTCCCTTGGGGAGCTGAGAGTCGTCGTCGTCGGGTACCATCCCCTCCCCGTGTTCGTCCTCGGGGACTTCAATGCCAAAAACGTGGCTTGGGGTTCCCGGTATACGGACACGAGGGGCAGGATGGTGGAGGACTGGGCCCTGGAGACTGGCCTGGTCGTCCTAAACCGGGGTTCTGTCCCCACGTGTGTGCGGATGCGGGGTGAATCAGTGGTGGACATCTCGTTCGCCAGCCCCGCTCTGTCGCCGCGTGTCATCGACTGGCACGTTATGGAGGGGGTGGAGACCTATTCCGATCACCGGTACATCCGGTTTGACGTCTCCGCCCCGACCTTGAGCGCGCCGGTCCGACAGGCCCCGAGTGGTCCGCGGTGGGCGCTGAAGCAGCTGGACCGGGAGCTCCTCCTGGAAGCCTCGATCGTGCAGGCCTGGGTGTCATCATCGGACAGGCCTGTCAACATCAACGACGAGGCGGAGTGGTTCCGGGAGGCCATGTCCAAAATTTGTGACGTGGCAATGCCCCGGGTCCAGCCCGGACGTGCCCGGCGCCAGGTGTACTGGTGGTCGCGCGAGCTGACCGCGTTACGCGAGGCGTGCGTTGCTGCGCGGCGCCGGTATTCCAGGCACCGCAGGCTCCGTATCCGCCCTCCAGATACGGAAGCCATTCAGGCGGAGCTGTACGAGGGGTACAGAGAGGCTAAGAACGCCCTCCGAGCGGAGATCCAGCGGGCCAGAGGACTGGCCCGCGAGGAGTCGCTGGAGACTCTCAACGGAGACCCGTGGGGACGCCCCTACAAAGGGGTGCGGGATAAACTCCGCCCATGGGCTCCCCCACTGACGCAGAGTCTCCGGCCCCAGCTCGTGGAGGACGTGGTGAGCGCTCTGTTCCCTTCGCGAGGGGAACATACTCCCCCGCCCATGGCTCCGCCTCCTGCGGTGCCCGATGCGGACCACACCGCCGATGACGACGACGACGACGACGATTCTTCGGAGGTGACCGAGGTAGACCTGAGAGTGGCGGTACGTAGGCTGAATGCCAAGAATACCGCCCCAGGACCCGACGGCTTGCCTGGAAAAGCCTGGGTTCTGGCCTTGGAGGCTCTCGGGCCTCGACTAAGAGGGCTCCTAAGCGCATGCTTGGAGAGGGGCCAGTTCCCACTTCGTTGGAAGATGGGGAAACTGGTCCTCATTAAGAAGCCGGGGCGCCCAGCGGACTCTCCGTCCGCTTACCGGCCCATCGTGCTGCTCGACGAGGTGGGCAAGCTCTTTGAAAGAGTTATTGCAGACCGCCTTGTCGGGCGGCTGGTACGGGTGGGGCCGGATTTGGCGGAGAGCCAGTTTGGTTTCCGCAAGGGTCGCTCTACGGTGGACGCCATCATGCGCGTTCGAGCCCTTACGACGGGGGATGCTGTGGCCCGGGGTGGGGTCGTCTTGGCGGTGTCTCTTGACATCGCCAATGCCTTCAATACCCTGCCCTGGAGTTGCATCAGGGAGGCACTCCGATATCACCGGATGCCGACCTACCTCTGTCGCGTAGTCGAGGCATATCTGACGGACAGGGCCGTCATCTACCCCGGTCACCAAGGAGAGTGGAACCGGCGAGAGATGTCGTGCGGTGTCCCACAGGGATCGGTCCTGGGGCCGCATCTGTGGGACATCGGGTACGACTGGGTGCTGCGCGCCGACCTCCCTAGTGGCGTCAGCGTAGTCTGCTACGCTGACGACACGCTAGTCCTGGCACAAGGGAGTTCGCATCAGGCGGCAGCCGAACTGGCGGCACGTGGGGTTGCGACAATCGTCGATAGGATCCGGCAATTGGGACTCGAGGTGGCATTGCACAAGTCCGAGGCCATGTGTTTTTATGGTCCTCGGAACGCGCCACTGTCGGGTTCCCAGATAACGGCGGGAGGGGTTCACATCGGCGTCGAGTCGACGATGAAGTACCTGGGACTCGTCCTCGACAGCCGGTGGAACTTCGTCGAGCACTTCCGACGTTTGGCTCCCAGACTGGAGCGGGCCGGGGCTGCCTTGAAGCGGCTCCTGCCCAATCTGGGGGGTCCAAACGCCTCCTGCCGGAGGCTCTACGCGGGGATCGTGCGGTCCATGGCCCTTTACGGGGCACCGGTGTGGGCGCGTTCTCTGAGGCTGCGACCAGCGCAGCGGTTGAACGCGTCCCAAAGGGTCATGGCCATCAGGATGGTACGGGGATACCGCACGGTCTCCCGTGAGGCGGCGAGCCTCCTTGCCGGACTGCCGCCATGGGATCTGGAGGCGAAAGTCCTCGCGCACATTTGGGTGTGGCGCGAAGAGGCGAAACTCCGGGGCATAACTCCGCTGCCGCAGGAAATCGCGGAACAGCGGACGGAGCTCCGGTGCGATCTCATGGCGACATGGAGAGTGCGATTGTCGCAACCCAGCGCTGGGCACGCCACAATTGTGGCGATAAGTCCCCTCTTTGAGGAGTGGCTAGAGAGGCGCCACGGCGTCCTCACCTTCCGCCTGACGCAGGTCCTCACCGGACATGGATGTTTCGGGAGGTTCCTGTATAGGATTAAGCGGGAGGAAACGCCCGGGTGTCACCACTGTGTGGATCGCCCGGAGGACACGGTGGAGCATACGGTGGAGGTCTGCCCTGCTTGGGCGGAGCACCGCCGTGTCCTCACGGCAGCGATCGGCGGCGGCGATCTCTCGCGTCCGGCCCTGGTTCAGGCCATGGTTCGGAGCGAGAGTGCATGGGAGGCCGTCACCTCCTTCTGCGAAACAGTGATGCTTGCGAAGGAGGAGGCGGAACGCGTGAGGGTAAGGCAAAGTCAACGCCCTCGCGCCCTTAGTCGCCGCAGGAGACGCCCCGGGCGTCGGGAATCGCAGGCCGATTCCCGGCCACCGTAGGCGCGGGCTTGCGGACGGTGAGCGATGGGTAGCTCACCGTCCGATAAGGACCAAGCCCGGGTCGACGGCGCGTTGTGTTCCACGCGCGCCTCAAAGAGACGTCAGCACCAATTGACGGGGTCCGAAAGGGCCAATGCCTGCCAGGGTTACGAGCCTGTCCGAAAGGGATATCGTGGCCCTGGCACACAGGCATCTGAAGGAACACGGTGGGTTTTAGTCAGTAAAAGTCTGACACTCCCTCCCGCTCCACCCAGAGCGGGAGAAGTTATTTGATAATTTCCCACCCAAAAAAAAAAAAAAAAAAAAAAAAAAAAAGGTCGTGCAAAAGTGTTATTGGATTTTTCCGCCTGGGATTTCTCAATAGCAGCCCGGAGTTCGGATTTGTGTCCGGTTCATGGCAATAGGGTCGCCCCCTATTACAGGAGACTTAAACATAACTGGCGAAATGTGGGTGTGCTATAGATTCACCTCTGCCTCACCCTTTGGGTAATACAGGCGTGATATTTTTTGTCAATAAAAAATAATACTAACCAGATAAAGTGAATCCGTAGCAAAAGCCCGCGAAATTCAAATATTCTTACGTTTTTTTGCAATTTGCAGATCAGTGTCAGGTTGTATCTTGATCAAAATATGATTCATGACTATAACAGATATGTATTTACAGAATTATAATCATTAAAATCATTAATACATCTCTCTAAGTTAGATTTGTTTCATTGAATGACTTTTTCATGAAATCATGACATTGGGGATCAAATCTAAGAGATATGTATTAATGATTCTAATGAATAAAATTCTGTAATTATATAAACCACCGTAAAGAACAATACCAATAAAGGATACAGATATAGGAACAAGAATAATCACAAATCAAAAACATTTTTCACCGAATTTTCGACATCTTCATTTTTCATCACGTTGTAATTTGTCCACGTGCCCTCAGACAGGCGGCAAGTCAGATATTTTCTAAGGATTCCTTCTTAGGGAAAAATAATATGCTAAGAAGGCAGTAAGTTATTTATAAACTCAACGGTCAAACGTGACAGATTCAAGAGAAAAGAAACCTGAAATATGAGCAATTGAGTCGGTCCATTATGGCGAAACCGTCAGGGTAGCCCGCGAAATTCAAATTTTCTTACGTTTTTTGCAATTTTCAAGTCAGCAGCAGGTTGTATTTTGATTTAAATATAATTCACGGCCGTATCAAATATTTATTTATAGAATTATAATCATTAGAATCAAATGAAACCCTGAATCGAAAAATGGTTTTCACAGATGCACAATATTTTTGAGCAACCTATCCAACAATACCATTAATTTAACCGAGTCCAAATACCTATACATTAACAATACCCTTATTTTGTTTCTCGTCTATTCCATGGTATGGACCATGGCATAGACGAGAAAAATAATATCATCCCCACTCTACGTGCAAGGGCAAAGCAACCCATTTTTTTTTTCCAAGATTTTATTTTACCACTTTGTCGACGTGATTAATATGTACCCATGCCAAATTACAGCTTTCTAGTACTCTCTGAGATAAGCTGGGTACAGACAGACAGACAGATGGACATAGCGAAACTATAAGGGTCCTTGTTGACTACGGAACCCTAAAAAGGGATCTCTGGAAAAAAGAGTGATGATTTTTCTTTGCACAGTAGATAAATTGGTTAAGTAATTAGGTACTTACTATTAATAGGTACCTGCACATATGAGGTGTACATTGATTGTTTAGGTTAGGTGAAGTTAGAGATTAACTACGATAATATAGCCCGCCCCTCCAAAATTCAAACGTTTGAAAGTATTTGTACGCATGTGTGCGTAATGAGACGGGTATCAAACAAAAACAAACCACGGATTTGTTGCTCGACTAGTGGCGTCATTAATCGCTCATTATTATTAGTATGGCGCTGCACTGACGTACTCTATGAAAACGACACGTGCGTTGTCTTTGTCTTGCGCGATCGGCTAGTTATGATTAGATGACCAACAAATCTGGTAATAAGTGAGATATTACGAGTACTTACAAACACACACAACACACTTACCTACAAACTCTTTTGTAAGGATGTGACTACACACATTGAAACAGTAATTTGAAGGGGCGAGCCATGTTATCGTAGTTTATCTATATAAATAAAAAGACAAGTCCTGACTGACTGATTGACTGACTCATCAACGCCCAGCCCAAACCCTTGGACCTAGAAAGCTGAAATTATGTACAGAGGTTTTCTTTATAATGTAGACAAGGAATAAGAAATAATTTTTGGGAATTCCACCCCTAAAGGGGTAAAATAGGGGATGGAAGTTTATATGAAAGTCCGTCAATTTTGAAGTTAGGATCTTCAAATTTTGTGTTTAGGCTGACGATTGAAAATTAATTTATACGTGTTTCAGTTTTTTTGATAATTCCACCCCGAAGGGTTAAAAAGAGGGATGAAGTTGTGTATGGAAAGTCCTTCATTTTAGAATGTAAAAATCACTAAATTTACTATCTAGGCTTATGGTCGGAAGCTAACGCAACGGTGTTGTTAGAATTTCAACCCTTATCGGGTGGAAAGGGGGATGAAATTTTGTTTTTAATTAAAGTTCTTTATTTTTTAAGTTAAAATAACTAATAGTTCGGCTTATGATTGGCTTATACAACGTAAATCGTTGTTTTGGGATGAAAAGGGGGATAAAGTTTTGTATTGAAGTTGTTCATTCGCAAAATTTTGTATTCAAGTAAAAATAGTAAAGTTGATGAACTTGAAACTTGGCACGAATACTTACCTAAGTAAATCATAAAGTTATCCATTTTTAGTTTTTTTTTAAGTTCTCCGCGATGGGGGATTCGGGTATGTCAAAGTTTGTATAGAAGAATTTTAACTCGCAGTCCCATTAACTCGAAACACAGTATTTATACTTAAAACCTAAAATAAAGAATAACGTGTATCAGGGTTTTTCAAAAATCTACCCCTAACGGGGTGAAAAGGGGTAGTCAAAAAGGAAACCATGACTGACTGGTAACACAGCTTAAATCACTGAACGGATTGGGTTGAAATTTGGCACATAGATACTTATTATGACGTAGGCATCCAACAAGAAGGGGTTTTTGAAAATTCGACCTTTAAGGGGGTGAAAGGGAGGGATAATGTTTGTATGAAAAATCTTATTCCTTGAGTTAATAAATCTGAAACTTGGCATGAATACAAGTACCAAAGTAAATTAAAAAGTTGTGATTTTTGATTTTTTTATACTACCCCATAAAGGAGAATTGGGGGATGTCAAAGTTTGTATAGAAGAATTTTAACGCGTTTTCCGATTAACCCGAAACTCAGTATTTATACTTAAAACCAACAATAAAGAATAAAATGTATCTCCTTTTTTTTTAAATCATTCCCTAACGGGATGAAAAGGTTTGTCAATTTTACAAAGGAGGATTTTACTGCGTGGCTTGATTAACTTGAAAATTGGTATTAATATTTAGCAACAAAAATTAAGAATAACATGTATCAGAGTTTTTCAAAAATTGACCCCTGACGGGGTGAAAAGAGGTAGTCAATTTGACAAGGAAGGATTTTACTGCGTGGCTTGATTAACTCTAAATTATGACGTAGGCATCTGCTAAGAAGGGTTTTTGGGAATTTGACCTTTAAAGGGGTGAAAAGGGTTATTTCGTTTGTATGAACGATCTTATTCCTTGAGTTAATAAATCTGCAACTTGGCACGAATACTAACCTAAGTAAATTATAAAGTTGGTAATTTTTTGTTTTTTTACAGGGGGATTGCGGGATGTTAAAGTTTGTATGGAAGAATTTTAACGCGCGGTCCGATTTACTCGAAACCCGGTATTTTATATATACCTAACGCTCACAGAATATAAAGCCTTACATGTTTTTGGGTTAATTCAAATGTAACCCTTACGGGGCAAACGAGGGTTTTTAAGTTTTAGGGAAAGATTTTACTGTGCGTCTTGATAAACTCCAAATTAATTGAATAACACATGATTGAATATTTTTCAAAAATAAACTCCTTTTGGGTGAAACACAGTTTATATCAAAATTATGTTTCCTTTGATCAATAAACTTGAAAATTGACCCGTATATTTTCTTAATTAATAAAACGACCATAAACATACATTTTCGAAAACAACCTTTTAAAGGGGGTGTTGAATTTTGTGGGGGAAAATAATTGTATGGAAAGATATATCGCGCGATTCGATTAACTTGAAACTCGGTATTTATATTTAAGATCGGATATAAAGGAAAAGGTGTATCAGGGTTGTCAAAAAGTCTACCCCTAACGGGGTGGAAAGGGGTAGTCAATTTTAAAGGGGATGATTTTATGTTTCGGATTGACGCAAAAATGGCTGAACGGATTTAGATGAAATTTGGTAACATAGTTTATAGTTTATAATCTGCATTAACACATAGCGTACTTTTAATTCCGGTAGTACGTTCTCGTGACATTTTTCCCGACATCCACGCGGGCGAAGCCGCGGGCAAAAGCTAGTTTCTATTAAAAGTTTACAAGGCAGAAGTTAGTGGAAGCGCTGGGTGGGGACGCCCTAGAGGGACATAATCTGACCTATTTGTTGATGTTTTCCAGAAAGGTCAGGTGCGTAGTACTTGGAACAGACGTGCGTATATGACCAGATGTATGAACGTAAACGAAGCAAAAGGAGTATGTAAGGAGCGTAGTAGGTGGCGTTTTATAGTTCTGCCTACCCCCATGGGAAGTAGGCGTGAGCTTATGTGTGCGTACATAAAGTTTAGGCACCAGTTGTGAAGGGTGTCACCACAATTTTTTTCGGCTTAACTGTCCAATTTCAATAGGTCTCTCATCTTTTAAAACCAGATTTCCTCCTGAAAATTTTAAGCCCACGTCATATCAAGAAAAAATATCAAACATTTATTCTACTGGCACATAACAGTGTAACCACTCAACACCTCACACAGAAAAAATAGACGGCCAGGTTTGAGTCGGACTCGCACACGAAGGGTTCCGTACCACCGTACAATACACGTACCGTAGAAAAAACTCCGAAAAGAAAAAGTTTCTTGTATGGGGACTCCCTTAATTTTTAACTTTATTTAATTTCAGTCATACATAAATTTTCACACTCTTCGAAACATTCAAATGTCTACCTATTGAGTACTTTATGCGGCCAAATGTCCTTTCTTTGGTATTGTTCGTCGAGTTGTTGAGCTCCGTAACTGCTGAGTTGAGCTACACTATTCCTGACAAATATGTGCACTCTGCCTGGACAGGCCCACTCAAATCTGTATGGTTCTTTCATCAAAAGACCATTTCAGACACCATATCTACGTGGGTGTCAAATGATCTGACCAAGATTATTTCTGGATTTTTAATTTTATACAATACAATGACATGAATATTTGTTAAGTATTTTGTTATTTTAATTAGTGTGAATGTGAAGACTATCGGGGTCTTGTTTTTATTTTTTTCTCAGTCTTAATCATGGTCTGGCAGTTTGAGTAATTTATGCGGCCTAACCAAATGTCTTTTCTTTGGTATTGTTCGTCGAATCGTTGAGCTCAATAAGTTCTGAGTTGAGCTACACGATTACTGACAAATGCGTGCACTGACTGGACAGGTACACTCAATCTGTGTGGTCTGTTCGACCGTTTCAGTCACCAATCTACATGGTCTTCACATGATCTGACCGTGATAATGTCTAGACTTTAAAAGAGACTGTGGACCTCCGAGTTTGTTTCGGCCTTTCTTCTCAGAGTAGTCAGATAGGAAACGCCGACCTCAGCTAATTTTTAAAATATGATTGACGTGTAAAAGTGTTTGTACAAACCTACTTACAGAAGTAAAATCTAACAGCCCTGTGGCAGACGGACGGATGGACGGGCGGACGGCAGAGCCTTAGTAATAGGGTCCCGCTCGTACCCTTTGGATACGGAACCCCTCAAAAACAAACACCAATCGCTCCAGAAAACCCACACTCATGCACACATTTTTACTCTACTCTACCATTTCATATTAATTCAATATTGATATTGAAGTCGACTAATTGACAGTTCGAAAGTGTAAACTCACTTATTTCCCTTCGATTCTGTCACCGCAAATTGTTCGTAGGAAAAGCTGTTATTAAACTATTCGGTATCCATTAAAAATTAGCTGGGAACGTATTAATGGACCTCAAAGCAGCGATCAGTGCTGGCCAAAAATAAATTGAACATCGGAAAGGGCGGCTGTGTTGAGGTAGAACACGGTATGTTGCGTTTTCTTTTTGCAGACACTGTATTTGTATGTAGTGTCCACTTTCTGTAAGGATTAGGTATTTTGGAGTTATTGTTCAAGGCACCAAGGTGGTTCTTGTGGTCGGGTAAAGTGTTATTGGGTTTTTCCATTATGTTTTTTTTAGTATCAGCCTGGAGTTTGGATTTGTGCCCGGTTGATGGCAATAGGCTCGCCCCCTATTACATGGGACTTAAACATAACTGGCGAAATGTGGGTGTGGTATAGGTACACCTCTGCCTAACCCTTCGGGGATTACAGGCGTGATGTTATGTTATTCTACGTTATACTGGCATAGGTACTTATTTTCTGTTTATTAATGTTTTATAATAATTGTATTAACCTGAAACTTAAGACATTCTCAAGGATGTTATGATATAACTTGTTAAAAAACATTGATTTCTTTCACGTTTTTCATAGCTTAAATAAGTTTTAAACTATTAACAAGCAAGACTTTTAATTTCGTTCAACATAGTTCATTCACCGTTTAATGATAGCACTAGGCAGGCCCCCTTTTATTTGGGACTTAAACTCGCAAAATTTGGGTGAATTATTAGTTACTACTTCTGCCTATATTATTTTTAAGCTTTGTTTATCAAAACAAGTTAAAACTGTAAAACTTTAGCTGCTTCTAACACATACACATCTTAAACACTAGTGTTTGTACATCATACATTTGGCGAATTTTGGTAATAATTACTAATAATGTCAAAAGCACCATTAATAATGTTAAAATCAGTAATAATACCATAATCACCAACACCATCCTTATTTCAGATCAGGCAGAAGCTTCAGCGCAATACCTACCGATATTTTACTCACACTAAAGTAACAATCACAATTCACTTACCACATTCTCCACCTTAGCAGCGACATGTTAGTGTTAGTAGCGCGGCGCTTGTAAACGCGCCGCGGTATCGTATAAATTCATTATCACTAGCTGCTGTTATATCACAAACATTGTTCAGGCGACATGGTGGACCTGAAAAGATATATTCATAATAGATAAGTAAACTTTAGCTGGAAATACCTACTGAAAATATTAAAAAAAGCTGATTGATTGTAAACAAACGAATGTTAAGTGAAAATATTTAAGAAAATTTAACATCACAGCTGTATTCCTCGAAGGGTTAGGCAGAGGTGTACCCACGGGTATGTGGGTGTACCTATAGTACACCCACATTTCGCCTGATATGTTTAAGTCCCATGTAATAGGGGGCAAGCCTAGTGCCATCAACCAGACACAAATAAAAACTGCTACTGAGTGGAGCACACGGTGAAGGTCTGCCCGGCTTAAGCGGAGCACTGCCGTGCCCCATGGAGGCGATCGGCGGCAGCGATCTCTCGCGTCCTTCAGGCAATGGTTCAAAGCGAGAGTGCATGGGAGGCCGTCACCTCCTTCTGCGAAGCAGTATTGGTCGTGAAGGAGGAGGCGGAACGTGTGAGGGAGAGGCAAAATTCGCGCCCTCACGCTCCTAGTCGCCGCTGGAGACGCCCCGGACATCGGGAGTCGCAGGCCGATTCCCGGCCACCGTAGGCGCGGGCTTGCGGATGGTGAGCGACAGGTAGCTCGCCGTCCGATAAGGACCAGGCCCACGTTGACGGCGTGTTGTGTTCCACGCGCGCCTCAAAGAGACGTCAGCACAAACTGACGGGGTCCGTTAGGGTCAATGCCTGCCAGGGTTGCGAGTCTGTCCAAAGCGATATCGTGGCCCTGTCACACAGGAAAATGAAGGAACACGGATATTAGTCAGTAAAAGTCTGACACCGCTCCCGCGCTCTCCCACTCCGCCCAGAGCGGGAGAAGTTATTTGATCATTTCCCACCATAAAAAAATGGCTGCTACTGAGAAATTCCTGTTGGAAAAACCCAATAACAAGGCCCGACCTGGGAATCGAACCCAGAACCTCATGCTAGACCAACGAGGCGGTACCTACCTATGTTTACAAACAAATTACTTAAAATTCTTGCACAATACTGCATGACACCCTCATCTATTAAAATACTCAATTGAAGATTGAGGGATAACATAAATCTGCCTAGCCTTTTCCCAACTATGTCGAGGTCGGCTTCCAGTCTAACCGGATGCAGCTAAATACCAATATTTTACATGGAGCGACTGCCTATCTGACCTCCACAACCCGTTACCTGGGTAATATGATACCCCTTGGTAAGACAGGTTGTCAGGTTTTCGGGCTTCTGACGACCTGTAACGACTGTCAAAGATCCATGAATGACAGCCGGGACACTTAACGTGCTTTCCGAGGGACGGAGGAGTCTCGGTATGTAAAGATTGTCACCCATCCATGGACCAACCCCGGCAAGTATAGCTTGACCTGATGGTTCTACTCGTACGGCTGTTTATTTATTATTTACTAGCTGCGCTCCGCGGTTTAACCCGCGTAAGTCTCGATCCCGTGGGAATATTGGGATAAAAAGTAGCCTTAGTCTTAATCCAGGGTGTCAACTACCTTCATACAAAATTTTATCAAAATTGGTCCAACCGTTTGAGCGTAAAGAAGTAACAAACATACACACACACACACACACTCACAAACTTTCGCCTTTTTAATATTAGTGTGATTACTTGTCCACGAGCTAATTGAGGGAAAACATATAGGTATTAAGAGTATGTAAAAAATAAAGTGATGCAACACAATACTCCATGAAAACGTTGGAGAAAAATTATGTGTCTGAAAATTTTAATTTTCCTAGTGCAATAAATAGCAATACTTCTATAGACAATGAAGAACATGCTTGAAAATACTATTCAGATTAAGTCTGGTATTTTGACAGAAAATTCTTTACCCTTAAGGTGAATCCGCAGCTGTAGCTCGCGAAATTCAAATTACCTTACGTTTTATGCTTTTTGCAGGTCAGTGTAAGGTTGTATCTTGATCGAAATATTATTCGCGACTAAACCAGATATGTATTTACAGAATTATAATCATTAGACTCATTACCACATAAACCACGTTTAAGAGCTGTCAGTGTCTTTATTTTCTTGGTTATGGCAAGAAGTTATGGTTATGGCTTGGGTTTGGCATTAACTCGGTTCAGATGTGCTGATCGCGTTCAGTTTCATTGGTGAAATTCGCCCTTAGTTAGATTTGTTCCCCAATGTCATCATTGCATGAAAAAATCATTCAACGGAACAAATCTAACTTAGAGAAATGTATTCATGATTGTATGTATGTATATGTACTAGAAGCAGCTAAAATTGTACAGTTTTAACATTTTTTGATAAGCTTAAACATAATATAGGCAGAGATACTACCTAACAGTACTCCCGAATTCCGCCAGATATGTTTAAGTCTCATATAAAAGGAGGCCTATAGTTCGCGTCAAACTTTATGGCGGCTCTGAAGTGCGCTACTGGCTGCGCAGTACCGCACCCCTCACCCCCGCTGACACATGAATTCGTTACTGCGCAGTAACTCGCCTCATATTCCGAACCGCCATAAAGTTTGAATCGTACTGTACCTATTGCTATCATTAAACGGTGAAGTATATTGAACGAAATTAATAGTTTTAAACTTATTTAAACAAATCTAACCTAGAAAAATGAATTAATGTTTCTGATTCTGTAAATACATTATCTGTTACAGTCGCGAATCATATTTTGATCAAGATAAAACCTGACACTGAGCGGCAAATAGCAAAAAACGTAAGAAAATTTGAATTCCGCGGGCTATAGCTGCGGATCCACCTTAAGAGGAGGCTCCCTATTTTTATGTAAATTTGCATGAATATTCTGAAACAGTCACATATATTATACAAGCAATATTAAACTTTAGTAGATATATGATTTAACGGATCTTTTTCTTTTTTTTTTGAGAACATTTAGTAACAAAAATTGAAAAGAGTATGCTTAGATGGTTTGGTCATGTTGAGAGGATGAGTGAAAGGCAACTAACAAAAGGTATTTATAAAGCATAGGTGAGTGGAAACGCCGCCGCGCCGGGAGGGGGACGCCCTAGGAAGACATATAGTGACCAAATTGGTGATGTTCTTCAGAAAGGTCAGGTGCATAGTACTCGCAATCGGCGTGCGTGTATGACCAGATGTATGAACGTAGGCGAAGCAAAAGGAGTATGTAAGGAGCGTAGCAGGTGGCGTTCTATAGTTTCTGCCTACCCCCATGGGAAGAAGGCGTGATTTTATGTATGTATGTGTGTGTTTTCTTTCCATGTTGAAGACAGTCAAGACAGTTACGTAATTGTAATATTTTCTCCCAATACATTTTTTATTCGAAAGTCTTTTTTAAGGATAATTATAAAATCCAAACAAGATTGTTTGGCTTATATGTCTAAAATAAATATTCACAGCAAGAAAATATAGTTTATTTATCCACCCACAAGAAAATTCTCTAGATCAATTATTACTTTAGTTATAAACGAAATTAGAATTGAGCCTTACGCTATTTAGTTTCGTGCTCGAACACGATCAAAGAGCGCACGCAATATTCAACTGTATTACTGATGTGTTAGCGTTTAGCACATAACGGAGTGGCGGGGAGCAAGGGGCGGAGTTTGCGTGGAAATTTGATTCCGTCCGCAATTTACCGACGAATGACGTCACTGCAACGTTATTTATGAAAATAAGTTACTATATTTTCCTAGAGAGCGTTTTTCACACCGTAAAGTCAAACCCTTATGCCCATTTTATGATAGCCGTCACTTCAGCCGTTATGTGGCGGCCTGTAGTTTTAGGACACTTTTAAGGGCGCTTTTCCTACCATTCAGCATTTCTGTCCGAAAGAAAGCGAAATAAGAATCAAAGAAACCTTACCAGCACTGACAGTGACATAGCATAATATTTATCGTCTCATCATCATCACCATCATCATCATCATCATCATCATCATCATCATCATCATCATCATAATTATCACCATCATCTTCATGCCTTAGTCCCATGTTACTTGGGGTCGGCGCAATACGTTTTCTTCTTCCATTCTCCCCTGTCAGCTGTCATTCAATTTCATTCAATCAAACATTCAATCATTCACTCGCCCTTCTCTTTCATATCATTCCTCACACAATCCATCCATCTTTGCTTTAGCCACCCGTCAACATTTATATACATTACTCTTTTAGTCACATGCGCTTCCTCCCTCCTCATCACATGCCCATAACAAGCCGAACGTTATTTTGTTTGTTTCAAATCAAACACATTACATATCAGTTTGCACAACCTATCCATAAAACACAGCACTATCAAATCAAAACCCTTTTTTACACATTTAAAAAACAAACGAAAACGTACATCCAATTTAAACTACATAATTATCACTAACCAAAACTCATAGGCGTCCATTAAAAAAACTCCATTGCATTCATAAAAGCGGGGACGGTCATCGACCGCAAAAAACTATCGGGCATTGAATAGAAAAAAAACGAAAAAAAAAATTGCACAAAAAAAATGTGCACACTCAAAAAGAGCAGCAGATTGTCGTGGTTTCGAACCCAGTACCGTTCGTTATTAATTCTTGGACAGCCGGCTTCGACGAACCGCAGTGGACAATCGAAAAATAAAATAACTATTATTCATTTGTGTACAGATCATGTTTACAGAGGTAGCTTCACTTGAAGTGTTTAAATAGTGCAGGTGGCTGAAAATATTATGCGTGATTGAATGAGGGTAGTTGTATTTTGTTGTTTTTATGGAGTAAGTTATCGTTGGTAGTTTTTGCATTGAGTTTTCGTTTGTTGTTGATTGTTTAAGATGGCTTTGTAGAAAAGTTGCATATATATGACAAAATAAATATTTAACAACTAGTGCTTGAAAATATAACTTATAAAACTTAGTAAAATATTATTCTACAGGAACGTACGTTATAAGTATTAAAAAAAATAAAGACAGATTTTATAAAACAATTTTGTAAGCCGAATTTACGAGTAGTTTCTAAATTTAAGTGTTACCTATATTTTTTCTGTAGTTTCTGCTTTCTTTAATCCAAGAAATTTACTTCATAGGTTTCCATCATTTTTGTAACACCCGTTTGACGTACCTAGCGAACACAATAATCAAATTTTCACCAATCCAGTTTTTATCTACAAATCAAACCCACACTATCCAGCTCCCTCATCCACTAAACCATCACTCATACTTTTTCACTATTTTGTAAATAATTAAGCTTAAACCAAAAAATGTCAATGCCAGTTGGCGACCAGCGCTGAATGGGATCAGATTGATTACGCATACGTATTCATATTAACGTAGGAAGTCTGCAATATGATTACACCTCTTTGGGGGACTTATCAGTGATATCGTCTGTTTATTTAAAAAAACAATGAATACCTATGTAAAGATAGATGTGGGGATAATTGATGTCTAAAAACCGTCGCCACGAGCGATTTTACTTTGGAACCCTGGCATAACGAAAGATACGGAACGATAACGGAAGATAGATAGACAGTCAAAAATGTGAAAATTTGAAAAAAAAATCGTCCAATTGTTAGGGCCTGTTCAGACGACACGCGCCCGCTCCGCGCACGCCACGCGCGTTAGCACCCGCGTCTAACTTGCTTTGAAATTTTTTGTATATAATTTGAGTCTTATGACACATCAATAGATCTCAAATTGCATTTATCGAACCGCACACGTCACGCACCCGCCGCGCACCGACCACGCACCCGCGCTTCGGCTAATGCCCCGTCGACTGTGATCAAGTTTACTTGCATGGCGTTTTTTGATTAAATAATATGTAGTATTCGGACGCCAGGCGTTCGATTTGCGGGCGCTGATTTTGCGCGTGGCGAGCGCGGGTGTAAGGCGGGCAAAACGCGCGGGTTATCTGAACACAGTCTTAGCCGTAAAACACATGCACACTAGAATAACACAATGACGTGGCGCGAGTGTAAGACGTAAGCTGGCACGCACACCAGCCTATCAAATTTGGCCGGTTTGTTTTAGTTCTTTTGCCATATAGCTCCTTCCAAAGTCGTCACAGAAGTAGTAGATGGATGACCTTTTTTAGTTTTCTACTGGATCTTACAGTAAATCCAGAAAACCAATCATTACCAAGCTTGGTAATCTTATTATCAAGTTCTGGAAATGCTCTAAGACTTTGTAATTTACTAGATATCGTTAGAAGTTTTGTTTTGAATATCATAGCCAAGATATCCTTTACCTTTACCTTCGTTCTGAAAAGATCCAGACACTCAGATCATTTCATCCGAATGACGTCCACTGCTGGACGTTGGCCTCCCCCAAGGGGGGGGGGGGGTTGCCATAATCGCCACGTTTGGCAGACGGGTTGGCGATCGCAGTATGGTGTTAAAATACATAGAGAACGCTGCTGCCCATTCTCTAGTAAGTCACACCCACGGGAAGAAATAGGTTGGTGCTATTCTTTACGTCCGGCACCACACGGAACGTAAGTACGTAGTTGTACCTGCACCCTAATATATGTATAACACAATTTCAATCAAAATCCAAGTTTTGAAGGATATTGCTTATCCATTGCTTCATAGGTTTGAAAAAATTCGTCTGCTCAGCAACATAAATAACGCAATGGACGTGGGTTAACTGTCAAAATCAAACCCATTGCGATCAATTGTCATTCTATCTGAGTTACGTAATTACCCCACTTCTTACATATAGGTATGTTGCATCTCTACAGGTAGTGAAAAAACTGCTCATCCACCCAAAATAATTTCATCCAGCCATGAACGGAAAGCAATATGGAGGTTAGCCGCTGCAAATTTGTAAAAAGAAACAGATAAAAACAAAAATCCTTTGACTTCCGCGAGTTTGATTGGCTTGGGAGTGGGATTGTCCTCGATAAAGGACGTTAGGCTCGTTTTCCATCACGTGGGAACTAGATTATAGGTAGGTACTGGTTCAGAGAGATGGCTTGGACGATGGACAATATAAATATCTCTCGTTAAGATTATAACACAGTCTGTATCGCCTATAGGCTGATATGTTGGTGTCTAAGCAAAAAGGGTCCTGCAGTGGGGTACTCGTATTGAGTTAAGACTAGATTCGGTATCTAGATTAGTCAATTGATAATAAGGATTAAAAACTGGCCAAGTGCATGTCGGACCACGCACAATGAAGGGTCCCGTATTTATCCCAAAAACAAACTTAACATTGTAGTTGAAAAACATGCTCTCCCATACATCGATATACGTTACGGTCAATTCTCCAACTGCAAAATTAAGTTGGTCGACTATTACTCGTTAACTTGTAAAGCCTACTTAGCTGTGATCCTTTTCCTTTTAATTTCGTTATATATACTACTGCCATGATTTTTTTCACATATCCAAAACTAACCAATTAGCTGGCAGGAGGGGGAGACACTTGACCCTAACAAAAAATAGCACTTTAAAGCTTAATGTTACGCAAACGGATCCCTGAATTGAAAAATGGTTTTCACAGACCTACAATATTTTTAAACGGCCTATCCAAAGATACCCCATACTATGGGATAGGCGAGAAAAAAAATTTCATCCCCACTTAACGTGCAAGGGAAGTACCTACTCTCAAAAAAAAATTGTTTTAAGGTTTTTTTTTACGACTGTCGGCGTGATTAATATGCCAAATTACAGCTTTCGAGTACTAAGAGTCTCTGAGCTAAGCTGGGGACAGACGGACGGACGGACAGACAGACAGACAGACAGACGGACATGGCGAAACTACATGGGTTCCTTGTTGACGTAGTCAAACCTTAAAAAATATTCAAAAACTGGTACATTTTTTTTATTAGACATTTGAAGTTGAAACTGAAAAAGCTTGATTTGAGAAAAAGCATTTTCAAACTTGACTTTTTTGCCCACCACTGGAACCTTTTTACTAAACTTTCCTTTTAAAGTGTCTGGTTCTTAGAAACATCATATAAAGTCATTTACTATTTATGAACTTATAGATAATTGAGCATTAACGCCGGCAGCACATCTCCCCTGCGAAACCATAGCAGCAAAACCGCGGTAGTTCAATTCAATTGGCTCGCGTCATGTTCCGCTAGTCGCATCCGCTTCGAGTAGCGAAACATGACGCGAGCCAGTTGAATTAAACTACTGCGGTTTCGCTGTGATGGTTTCGTGGCGGAGGTGTGCTACTGGCGTAATAAATAATAATCAATTAAAATAGCGAAATTCAATATTTTTACCCAACTTTACAAAACTGCGTAAGTATATCTCGGAAACTAAATGCCGAGAACTGGACCCTTTTTGCTTGGCTTGGCCCACATATCAGCCTGTAAAAGTACCACTTGGCCTTGGATTTTGAAGTAAAGAACAAAATATTGATTACTGTGTTCAGGGCGGCAGGGACATCGACACTCAAACTGATGCCACCTTGTATATTTCCTCACTGAATAATTGTTTCCTAACGATGTCTTCCGTCTCAAAATCTATGCTATTTTTAGGGTTCCGTACCTCAAAAGGAAAAACGAAACCCTTATAGGATCACTTCGTTGTCCGTCTGTCTGTCAATCTGTCAGACTGTCAACACCCTTTTTCTCAGGAAAGCGTGGAGGCATCAAGTTGAAATTGGACTTCTGAAAAAGACAAGCTTCTAAGTCAACGCAATATAAAAATACGGTGGGTTATGCACCATATTTTGATACTCAAAAAAAAATTGCGAACATCTCGCACATAAATCAAAACCCTTATGGTACTTCCCGTTGACCTAGAATCATGGAATTTGGCAAGAAGCAAGGTCTCACAGCACAAGTAAAGGAAAAAGTCCGAAAACCATAAATTTGTACCTAGTTATATCACATAAAAATTAAAAAGAAATGTTTTTAGGATAAATTCATCCCAACTACGGAATACCCTTCATTGTGCGTGACCCTACATGCACTTGGCCTGTTTTTTTATATTCTCACTACCTTACCCTGCTATGATGGTTATCAATTTTGTCCCATAGTTTATTAAACTCATATTGTACTCAAACAATTTCCTTATAGGTATCAGCACCACTTAGCACCATCATCATTTAATTTCATCAACTAAAAATGTTTGCTTGAGCATTTAAGCCCTCTACAGGTAAAACGTCGCAAATTGAAGTGGGACTGGGCTGGCCACGTCTGCCGCATGCCCAATGACCAGTGGGCCAAAATAACCACTATGTGGACACAGCTACTGAGACAGCTAGAAGGCATCGCGGCAGACCCCGTAGAAGATCGCGGGACGAGCTGCACAAACGACAAGGGTTCACATTAGCACTGGAAGTCATGGGGAGAGGCCTTTGCCCAGCATTGATATGATACAGGCGAACAGTAACTGGTAAACCGTCCTATTCACGATTTCTAAAGCTTTCCCCACACGAAACAGTACACAATTAGAAGTAATTCAGTATAAAACGGTACTTGTATAAGTGCATTGATTATAATGAATAATTCAAGCAGCGAATATCTGTTAGCAGCCGGGCTGTTACTTACGCGTGGGACGCTTTATTCAAATCCAGGCTTATTAAAGTTATCTTTACTTTTGAATCCATTAAGCTAACTATCAGCTAATTAATTCGTAACAGAAATATATAAGAATTTTGTGGGTTTTTGGTTGTTTTGCGATTCTGGTATCTTGCTGCTATTTTATTCATATTTATTTATTTATTGTTTGTCACAGGTGAAAAGACAGTTCTTACAATTAGCATTATTGTAGGTATCACTCATGGTGAGTTGCACAAAACCAAAATTAGTTTAACGGAGACTTTCAAAATGATGCTGTCACTTTCTTTTTGATAGAAAATTTAAGGGATAGCACGAATTTAAAGTCCCCATGGGGTGTACAATATATATAATTATGTATGTCAATATTATTGGCTATGTTAAAAATAATTAATAATAATACCATTACACTCTTAATAATTGTTGGTGATTATTTTCCATTGCATTGATTGTTTTAGTCAATCTCATTTTAAATTCATTCGTATACATAATTTTATTATTACAGTCATATAATTTACGTATAAATAAAAAATAAGTTTAATTCTTAACATCTTACATTCATTTAGTATTTTAGTTGAATGAACACAGATCTTCTTGTGAAAGAGCAGTACTTAGCGAATCTTTTGCAACCTAGCAGTCGCTGTGTTCCCAGGTAAAGAAAGGTGCTGATAAACTTTCAACCCTATGTCTAAACCCCTAAGTGATTCCCATCAGATGAGATTTCAGTCGAGGACTGTTAGTTGTGTGTGTGTTTATAGCTACGTGAAATTTTTGGTGTTACTACAGACCTATACTCCACAGGTTTAGGTAGTTAAATAAAGGTAAACAAATCATAAATAGGGTTTTTATAGATGACACTTTCTTGTTTAAAAATACGTTGCAACTTATAATCTTTTTTTTAATTATTATTCTTTTTATACGTTTACGTATCTCGGCGTTGCGCCGGAGTTATGGGGTAGTACGGGCCGAAGCCAAGTGCTACCCCTGGAAATTGGTTATATTAATATGATATGATGGTGTGTTCGGGTTTTGTGATGGTGATTGTGTCTGTTCATGAGACTGTGTTCGTGCGTTGGTTGATGCACGCGTGTGTGAGGAGACGATTGATGTTTCGTTGTCATTTTGCAGAAGTTTTCTGACAATCCTGCAGGTATTCAAGATTGCAGCTTTCTGAAGAGTCTGATATGTGTAGGGTGGTAAATCGAGTGTTTTCAAAGATTGATGAAGCTGTTTAGGTATTACACCATTTGTTGACAACACTATAGGAACTATGGTGACATTGCTAAGCCGCCACATTCGGCGAATTTCTATTTTCAGGTCTATATATTTTGGGAGCTTTTCTGCTATAGTATTCTGTAGATTGTGTGTATTAGGAACAGCTATGTCTATGATTTGTGCAGTTTTGTTAATTTTGTCTAATAACGTGATGTCTGGTCTATTGTAGTGTGTTGTTTTGTCGGTGAGAATAGCTCGGTCAAAGTACAGCTTGTGGGTGGAGTTTTCGAGAACAGTTTCAGGTTGATATTTATAATAAGGTACTGGTGGTGTGTGAATTAATTTATATTTTATTGCTAATTTTTGGTGGATTATATTCGCTACCTGGTCATGTCTGTGTTTGTAATCAGTCTGGACTATTGCTTTACACGCCCCCGTGATGTGTTGAATGGTTTCGGAGGAACTATTGCATCGCCTACATCTGTCTGTGGTTTGAAGAACTCGCATTATGTGTTTTTGGTAATTGCGAGTTTCTATTACCTGGTCTTGAATCGCTATCATGAACCCTTCTGTCTCAGGGAACAGTTCTCCACGCCTGAACCATTCGTTCGACGCTAACTTGTCGACGTTAGGTTGATTAAGATCATGTCGATGTCTCCCATGCAGTGACTTTTTGGTCCATTCTGCGATTTTAGTCTGTCGGTCAGTCTGCTGTTCGTTACTCTGGGTTGTCTTCTCAAACATGTTCAACGGAGTAAGTTTTTTATCATTAAACGCTTTTGCTCTATGTAGAGTTGAAATAGGGCTTTTAGTGTAAAAGTATGTTCTTAAAATAGTTATTTGTTTGTTATGTAGGTTAGTGATATCTATTATTCCTCTGCCACCTTCGTTCCTTGGCAGCGTGAGCCTCTGTACACATGACCTGGGATGGTGTCTTCTGTGTTTATTCAGAGTGGTATTTATCACCCGTTGCAAATGTTTGAGTTCGGTCTTGTTCCAATTTATGATACCAAAAGAATAGGTAAGAACAGGGATGGCATAAGTGTTTATGGCTTTTATAGTGTTTCGAGCGTTTATTTGTGTATGACATATTGTTTTTAACCTATGTTTAAATTGCTTAATGAGTGTAGCTTTAATTTCCTTATGAAGAATCTGTTTAGCCTGTATATAACCTAAATATTTGTAAGTCCCGTTCTCTTCTAATGACTCTATGGTGTCACCTGTCTGCATGTGGTATGAATGTGAATAAGTTTGGCCCGCTCTGATTGAATTAATTTTACATTTTTCAATCCCAAACTCCATAGCGATATCATTTGATAATTGTTCAGTAGCATTAGCTAGTTCATATAAGTCGTCTGGTGATGATGCATACAATTTGATATCATCCATATAGAGCAGGTGGTTTATTTTACAATTAGTTTTCTGGTCAGTCAGTATGTCAGTCGTTGTATCAATATACTGTAGTTGATACCCGGGTTTTAAAGCATTAAGTTTATTTGAAAGCGGATTTAATGCGAGACAGAACCACAGTGGGCGAGGAGTGAGTCTCCTTGGAATATTCCTCGCTGGATCTTAATGTGTTCTGTCTCAACTACTCCTATGGATGTGTTCAGGTGTAATCGCGTCTGCCATTTGTCTATTATATTTCCTAAAAAGTTGATGAGTTGTGGATGTATCTTGTATAAACTCAAAACTTTAAGTAACCACGAGTGAGGTACAGAATCGTATGCTTTCCTATAATCAATATACATAGAGCATAAATCTTTCTTAGTGCGTTGGACATGTTTAAGTATTACCGCATCTATTGTTAACTGTTCTTTACAACCTTGACTGAACTTCCTACACCCTTTCTGTTCTTCTGTTAATATCCGTTGTGTTTCAAGGTGTTTGTATATGATGTGAGTAATGCACGATGTCAATATCTTATATATGGTTTGCAGACAGGTAATTGGCCTATATTTTGCTGGATTAGCTGTGTCATTAGGGTCTTTCGGAAGCATGTAAGTTTTACCTTCTGTAATGTATGACGGAATAATGTTTGGGTCTTTTATAAAATCGTTAATACAGTTATAGAGGTGTGGGTGTATGTATGTAAATTTTTTGTACCAATAGTTGTGTATGTGATCAGAGCCTGGTGATTTCCAATTGTGTATCCTTTGAAGAACATCGTGGAAAGTTTCTACCTCTACCTGATCAAAATCCATCGCTTCAACGTTGGTCTGATAGGCCTCCTCTTCTTTGATCCATTCTGCTTCAGTATTATGAGAGACAGGATTTTCCCAAATTCCAGCCCAGAATTGCTGCAACTCGTCTGTGGCCGGCCACATTGTATGTGTGTTATTGCTCGGTGTGGTGTGGTTTGTTGTTGATGCCTTTAGTTTTCGGTAAAATAATTTTTCGTTATTCCTAAATTGGTTATTTTGTGTTTTGCGGAGAGTGCATTTAGTGTATCTATCTAGTCTGCTTTTAACAACTGTTAGTTTCTGTTTAAGGGTGTCTAAAAAATGTGTAAGTTGTGTGTTAGGTTCTTCATGTGATGTATGCGTTTTGTAGTCTCTTAAAATTGTGTTTACTTCTTTAGTCAGTTGTTTTCTCCTATGACCTTGCATGTAATATGTTAATCTTCCGATTTTAGCAATAACATCAGCTACGCGGATGATATGGTATTGCTGAGCCCATCGATCAGTGCACTTAGGAGGCTTCTTCGCATCTGTGAGGACTATGCGGTGGCTCACGGCCTCAGGTATAATGCGACCAAGAGCGAGCTACTGGTTTTCAAAGCGGGTAACAAATGTTATGATACTGTCCCACCAGTCAGCTTGGGGGGCGCTCAGCTTTCCAGGGTCACGAAGTTCAAGTAGCTGGGGCATTGGGTCACCGATAGTCTGTCCGACGATGCGGACGTGGAGAGGGAACGCAGAGCATTGGCAGTTCGATGTAACATGCTGGCTCGTAGGTTTGCACGTTGTACTAGGGAGGTGAAAATTACACTCTTTAGAGCGTATTGCCAATCTATGTACACGTGTGTCCTATGGGTCAGCTATACAAAAAGCTCGTACAATGCTCTGCGAGTCCAATACAATAATGCCTTCAGAGTTATGTTGGGGCTGCCGCGCTTTTGCAGTGCATCGGGGATGTTCGCGGAGAATGGCGTGCCAGATTTTTACGCTCTGATGCGGACACGGATAGCATCCCTGATGCGGCGAGTGCGCGACAGCTCTAACAACTTGGTAGCTATAGTAGCCGACAGGATGGACAGTCCAATTATGTGGCAATGGCTGACCACTCATCGTGCGTCATTCCATTATTTAAAATAAGTTGTTTTATTGTATTTTTTGTGTAGGTATGTGTTTTCATGTTATGTGTGCATGTTTTGTGTATAAAATTGTAATGTGTGTTGTTTATGGACTTATGGTCTGAAATAAATTTATATTTATTTATTTATTTAGCTCTGATAACTTCTATTTTGTGGTCTAACCTTTTTTGCCATTTAGGCTTGCGATCTTGTGGTAGTCTACTTCTATATTCAGGAGGTGACAGTGAAATTTTTCTGCCGTTGGCCCTTGGCAGCTGTCGCCGCAGCGCAGTATATTATGGTCTGAAGATGATTGAATTCAGTATCTCTGGTAACTTGTTCTGGCAAAATTACTTTGTTAATATAACTAACTATAGTCGCTAACCTTTTTGATGATTTTTGTACGGGTATGTAACTCCTCTCTGTAGGATAGGTGCCTCTGTAATACTGTAGTGTTTCTGAGAATATTTAATCTATTTCAAGATTTCGTTCTTGGCTTGTTTGTGAATTAAAGTGTACGGGGTGTTCTGAATCAATGTCATTGAGGTTATCAGCTTCCGTTTCTACTCCTATTTATTGCGTTTGTGATATCTCAATATTTTCTATATCTATATTTAGTGTGTTTTTGGGTGGTTGTGAGTGAACATTTTCTGTAGTTGATCTTATACTATGAGATTGTCAATGAAAAGAGGCCGTCTCCAATAATTCATTCTCTACTATAGATTTTAGTACCTGGAGCCGTGTTTCTGAAATCATACTATTATTAACTATTACTCTTTTTTGATCCGATATGCGCTGTTCTGATAAATGTGACAAATGAGGGTAACATTCTATAAATTTTTCTTTTAACTTTTTCCGCCATATGGTCATATCTGTTTCCATCTTTGTTGCCCTAAAATAACATTTCATAAGTGTTTCATTGAGTTCGTTGGACCATTTCATCCTACGTTTAGGTTCTGATTGTGAGTACGGTTGTGTGTTCGTTTGAAATGTAAGAAGTTCCTGTGGTGTGTGGGGCTGTAGTTGTAAGTCATTATTGGGTTTTTGTAAACTATTTCTTACTTCTAGCCTAATTGAATCAAGTGTAGTAGAAGGTAACAACTTTTTGGACACTATTGCTCTCCTTTGATCTCCAATTCTTTGCTTAGAGACTTTCATGTTTGGGAATTTTTTTCACCTGAGAGCTAGGAACCACAACGACACTTGAAACTGCTTTTTGGCTCTAGACATTACCAGTAGA
Organism: Tiliacea citrago; assembly: GCA_963921375.1. Classification (NCBI taxonomy): domain Eukaryota; kingdom Metazoa; phylum Arthropoda; class Insecta; order Lepidoptera; family Noctuidae; genus Tiliacea; species Tiliacea citrago. The sequence goes on from OY992796.1 coordinate 7,693,826, forward strand.
TAGTACTGCACTGTGCAGCAGTGGTTGCAGAGGATATCCTCCCATTGGTGCCTATTTTTAAGGCTTGCGACCATCAAGGCTCTGATCAAGAGAGATAAAATGTAAGTATAATGATTAAATAGCGGTCTACAGTGCGCTCCTTGTAAAGTACTGGTATTCAGCTGCATCACGTTAGACTGGAAGCCGACCCCAACATGTTGGGAAATGGTTAGACAGATGATGAGTGGTCGACACTGGGGAACAAAAAAATAATTGACAACACAATAATAGCTCTAATGCTGTAGAAAATAAAGCCTATGGTGTTCGATTTACAGATTGCATTGACGCAATAGCAGCAGGTAGTAAAACAATCACCTTGTAAGATCATTTCTCCAAGCCGCCTTACAACTTGTGCAAGACACCCTGTATATACGTACAGTTCACAGGAGTACATAGTGCAACAGAGACTAAGCAGGCGATTGAATAGCAATCGAGCAGGGCCTCAAGTCTACTATTACAATAGTGTCAGAATGGTCGATCATTGATTTCATAATTGTTGATTTTGACAAGTTTGGTAATCTACTATTATAATGGCGTCATTATGGCTCTCCAATGGTCGGCCACTGACACTACATTGAAAGAAATTGCATATACCTATTGGTAATCTCGTACATAAACGAATCACAACCCAATTGATCTCGCACAAATGAATGACATTTCTACTAATGGGTTTTATAATAATGGCAATACGACAATGCCATTATAATAACACAATTATTTTACGAGAACATTGACCGACCAATGATCGACCATTATGAATTTACCAGATTACGAACTTTTAGCAAAATGACAATGGCATGACAATGGGATCGTGTTGGAATGATTGAATGTATAAAAATAGCAGACTCGGGCCCCTGGTGAAGTCACCGATACCTATAGACATCAGCAGGCTTAGCACGACAACCGTAGAGAAGCGTTTTGTCGACGGAAGAGTAGACCAAAATGACGTTTCCGTGTAGACAGTTGACAGTTTTCTACCGAGAAGGGTAGACAAGCGATTTAAATTCTACAGTAGAGTAGAAATAGAAAGCGTCAAGCTTGCTGTTATTCTATAACACTATAGACACCGCAGATATAATAATTCGTTATTTAAAAAAGTGACAACAATAATGTTACAGTTGCCATTTCAGAACAAGGCTGAAATTTCTGAAGAATATGTAATATATTTTCTTTATTTGACATTATATACTTACCTAAAATTTTAATTTCAACAAGGTTTTTACTCCTATTGTTTTATTATTATTTTATATAGATCTTTTTTTTAATATTTTGTGATTGTGAGAACGTTGTTTGTGGCTTAATAGACTGTAGATTTGTAGACCATTTTCTATTTTGTTAAGTACCTGGTACTTGTTGGCGGACCTACACTGTCCTTAACTGTTAACACTGTTATTTGAAAACATTGTAAAAGCCAATTATTTTAAAAAGAGTAACCGTGGTGTTTCTTGCCGGCTCTTCTTTATAGGAAACGACCAATTGGAAACGTGTAGCTTCTGACGTTTCATATGTTCCCATGTAGGTTTATGTGAAATAAAATATTTTGATTTTGATTCGATAATATCGTAATTACACTGGTCTCTCATACCTATTAAACCAAAACATAAAAACGCTGCATGTCCCTAGTATTGTTGTGCGATTGCATGAAGTTCGATCTCTGTAGGATACCTACGTGCATCATCAGCCTATAATGTTCCCACTGCTGGGACTCAGGCCTACTCTCTTTGAGAGGGAGTTGGTTGTAATATACCACGCGGGCCCAGTGCGGGTTGGCCGATGTCACATGTCTTCGAATTTTTGGTTCTAGACTTTACGGTTTTGTCACGATGATTTCCTTCACCGTTTTCAGAGCAGTGGTGACGAAATTATTAACACAAATTAAAGCGCCTAACTGGGTTCGAACCTACGACCTACAACTCGACCGTTACCACTGGGCCGCCACTGCCCTACTCTCTGTAGGATATCTACTCATGTGTTATAGTTTAATCTATTCTAGGAATTGCTGGCCGTTCTCGTAATAGAGTTGTTAGGCTGTAACTGTCATAGTCTTTCTGTCCATAATAGAAGGATATCAATGTTGTTAATGCACTTTCTGGAATCATTGGAGATGTTCCGTTTTATGTTGCAGGCAGGCATCATCATTGTTGAGAGATGGCACGACCAATATTACATCTCTGGAAGAGTGAACTGGGCTTGAACCACCACCTATTATAGCAGTATTATTTTAATATTACTGTAGCGTCATCAACATCGCCGAAAGCGAACTACGCGTCACACTGACGTCACGCAAATCCTGCATCGCGCAAGTAGAGTTTACCGCGCAACTAGCATATATACAGTCGGGCAGTTGCCCACCAGACACAACACCCGTCTGGTCGGAGGATCCTCCCGTTTATATGGTGGATGAGTGAACTTTACACCCTGTTCCTCATACCACCAAATTACTTCAGTGTGAGGAGACTGAGCACTACAGGACGTATAGCTTCATCTCTTTCCCACTGTGAAGTAATATTAAAATAATACTGCTTTATGAGGTCACCCTAATTGCGTAACATACTATCAATCACAGTCTGAATGTTTTGACGTATATTGCTAATCCATTGCTTCTTAAGTTCGAAAATGTTGTCTGCTCAACAACGTAAATAACGCAATGAATGTTGTTGAACTGTCAAAATGAAACTCATTGCTACTGATAGTGTGTTACGCAACTATCCCACAGTATGGGAAAGTGGAATAAAATCGGGACGCTAATCCTAATATTTAATAAAACACAAGTTTGGAAGAATATAATTAAACTTTAATAAAATCTTGTATTTAGTTTGTTTTCTAAATAGAAAGAAAGACAAGAAAGAAAGAAAATACGTTTATTTGCGGTAAACATGACGCAAAAAAGAACATAAACACAAAAATAAGAAAAGGTTGAGGGAAACATGCGTCACATCCACGCAAAACGGCTATCACTCAGCATTATCAAATCACATATTTATTTTGCACACGAGATCACATTTTTATTATTTATAGACTGGAAGCCGACCCCAAAAGGGCAAAGGATATGGTAAAATATAATATAAGAAAAATATATATAAGAATATGGGAAAAGGCTAGGCAAAATGACTTACCTTGATACACAAGTTTTGAAACACCATGAAAACTTTTTCTTCTTTATTTTCGAGGAGCGTGCATGAACGCTATTTAATATTTGTTGACAAACTAATCAGCATGGCGAACTGCAGCGGGAAACGCGCGCGTAAATTTGAAACATATAAGAGACTTGTTCCGCCTTGACTGCCTTGTCCCGGTTTTAACCCAATACCCGGTTTTGGACTAATCTCCCCAATTACCAACCAGTGTTTAATAATATGCATGATTTCTTTAACTGTGTCGTGCTTGAGTGTGGCCCATCCACAGATTTAGAAGACATCCTTTATTGAAATGTTTGATCTGGTTATTTAAAGGAGCACTTATGATTTCTATAAGTAATAGGTTAGTTAAATTCTTAATTAAGAAAACCACGTGGTGAACAAAAGCACAACGTACCAAACGAACGAAATCAACAGTAACGGCTAAAATATTCATAAATTAAAATCAATATCAGCTCCCGATATAATAACTCATTAAAATACTCCAAATGCCACAACTCCAGTTCTAAAAGCAATCATTTAAAATATACCTATCTAGTTCCAACAAAAAAGCAAAATCGTGACTTATTCATACATAGCAACAAACGAGCCTGGGGCTGTCAAGCAAATCTGTCACTTATTGCGAGAGAGACAACCGCTTTCGTGGCATTAACATTTTATTAACATTTCCCGTGCGTCATTAGGGTTGAAATTTGAATATCTGTAGATCGGAAATGCACAAATTAAGCGAGTGATCTGTTCTCGTAATGAGCTGAAAGGTACGTAATGACGGGGACGGAGGACGGAACAAAACAACACTCTTGCTTACCTCAGCGACTCGGTAACGAACGGATAACCCGTTGTAAGGAGAACGCTTTCATCATTTGGAGAACTGTAACAGCAGGAATAAAAGCTTCCAAAGCTGATCATGTGGAAGGTTTCCTGGAAAACGAAACAGAATCTCTTAATTATTTTTGACCCCTTTTTAAGTAGCTTTTAAGTTATACTATAAGCGAATCACGGCTCAGTCAGACACTCCGTCTAACCGTTCTGGGTTAGACGGAGTGTCTGACTGAGTGAGCCCTGCTCCACTTATACACGTGCTATATTATACCGCTCTCACAATTAATTGTTTTAGGGATACTTCTAAAAAGTTACCATTGTGGTTTAGACTTTTAGAACCCCGATGCTGCTTGGCGGAATCCTTTTGATTTTAGATGACCTTTTATAACAGCTCTGTCTCTTCAATATCATCATCAATCATTCGCCAACACTACAGGCGACTACGAGTAAAACAAATCCAATCACCAAGAACTTCTGCGAAACACGTTTTCAAATCAAGTCGACGTTCAAATCGACATCTCGAAAGCCTCCTCCATACATCCAAACCATCCAATACTCCTTATTAATAAGGAACGGTAGCTCTCAAGCGCACACAGACAGACGGACGGACACACGGACGCGGCGAGCGACATTTGTAATGATACTAAATAGTTGCGCGCGGTAGGTGCCCTGCAAGCGAGTAATGCGTTCTCTACTCGAAGAGGATGGGTATATGCGAAAGGGGATGACGCGACTCTGAAGATTTTGGAGATGTGATTTTTTTTTGTATCACAGGTGTCATTGTTTTTGATGATATTACTGTTTGAAAGGTGACCACCGAGATGAAGAGTAATAGAGAGAAGTATGGAATAAGAGGACATAATGTTACGCCCACCCCAAATAAATTGGAATAGGGGAAGAGGATGAAGTGTCATTGTTTTCGGTTTTGTAAAAGTTTTGGTTTTGGGATCGTACGTCTAGATTCGGAATCTATGAAAAAGGTTCCAGTCGAAATGATATTGAACCGAACCTATGGACTGCTAATAGATTTTGAGGATGGCTCTCTATGTATATATGCGCTTGGTATAAATTACGAGGCCTTGCAACCAGTAGTCCAGCTGGTCGTTTCTGGAAAAATCTCACCGTGAAAACATAGGTGAAGTAGTTTCATGAGTGTTATTAGTGCGTTGTCAGTCAACCCAATGACGTATAAATATACTATTGACAGCTCATTTCAAGCTCAAGCACCTAAGTTTTCATGGTGATATTTTACAGGTTAGACCGGCTGGAAGCTGTTAAGCTATCAGGCTTAACTGCTTCCAGCCGGTCTAATCCACAAGCACTAGCAACTAGCTACCTTGTAAAGTATGATAGAACTTTAAACTTGGCTGAACAGCACTGATACGATAAACTATCCAGAACAACATCATTTAGCCAACCAGATCGTACCATAAGATCGATGGAGTCGTTTAATTCTAAACGGGTAAGCAAATGATGGATTGCTTGGCCAATTTTAAAACAATTGACGGATTCCGGTGTAGTCTGTCGTGAAGTGATTAACCACATAGTCTACATATACTTAGGCGAGCACTAGGCTATGTCCCAATGACCACATTTACAACAACCATTAACTATTAAATTATGGCTGTTCCTGTTCCCAGCTGAAACAACGTAACGTGCTCTATTTTCTTCAATCATGATTCAACTTCCAAATGCATCAGATCAGTTAAAAAACTGCTGAAATCCCAATCGAACTACTACTTCCCCCACAAAGCTCACATAACGCGGTCCAGTCAATAAGTCAGAAGCACCTATCTGCGTAATGTCTCGGCAGGCATTTACATATTTTAATGAGCACCGGAGGCCTATCTCCTAGCTCTACTAGGTAGGCGGCCACAGGTAGCCAGGTAGCCAGCTCAGTGCTCTCACCCGCTTTGTGTGATGGATGTGGCCGATTTGCTTTTTGCTTGTTCAGTGCGAGCGTTTGAGATTATTGGTATTTCATTAGACTTGCTTTTTTTGTTGTAATGTGAGGCTTCTGATTGATTGTTACTGTTGAGTGTTGATGATGATTCGGTGGATAAAGAAGTTTTAGAGGTTACAGATAAGGCTTTCGTGATAGACGAAAAGTGGCATGAGTGAACTTAATAAACTATGTATAAGGAAGTTTTTCATCAATGCTTATTTGAAACGTGGAATGAATAACCGTTGGGAATTTTTAACATCCCTTGAGCCATTGTGCCTATAACATCCAAATCTCTGCTTTCGTGAACCTCTCGTTCATGAATGGATCGAGGTTAAAAGTTATCAAACATTTGGTAAGATAGCACTGCAACTAAACTCCTTGTTTTCAACACATTGGAGTAAAATTACAACCAGACAAATCCATTAAAACCAGTGACTCCAAAGAGAACCAAGCAACATTTGGACCGATATCAAATATATTCAGAAAGTAGCTGTTAACATTAGCCTAAGTGTGCTTTGGGGGGACTGTCTGATGTCTCGTGCATATTCATCGGCCGTCTGGAGGACACCGCCGATAATTAGAGAAGCCTAATTCGTGTTAAAATCTATGGTAGGTAATTTTTTTTTACCAGGTGCGTCAGAGGGGTTGATTGTGTATCATGGTTAAAAGGTTTTTAGGATCGGTAAGAAAGTAACCGCAAGCCAAAACTTGAAAGATTCTGCTTAGCTCTAACTTTAGGAGAGCCACTGAAAAAAACGAAAGATAATAAAAATATCTTTCCGGTTAGGGTTACCCTAAAACTACACAATTTTTAGGGTTCCGTACCCAAAGGGTAAAACGGGAACCCTATTACTAAGGCTCCGCCGTCTGTCTGTCTGTCTGTCCGTCTATCACCAGGCTGTATCTCATGATCCGTGGTAGCTAGACAGTTTAAATTTTCACAGATGATGTATTTCTGTTGCCGCTATAGCAACAAATACTAAAAACCAGAATAACATAAATATTTAAGGGGGCTCCCATACAACAAACGTGATTTTTTTGGTCGTTTTTGCTCGATATTGATAACGGTAACAGGTAGACACTTGAAATATTCACAGAATATTTAGTTATATATTCACTTTAAAAATCAATAATTAAATTAAAATAAAACAAATATTTAAGGGGGACTCCCATACAACAAACGTGATTTTTTTGCCGTTTTTATAGATAATGGTACGGAACCCTTCGTGCGCGAGTCCGACTCGCACTTAGCCGGATTTTCTTCATGTTCTATATTGTCAATGTTACCGATCGTGGCCCTGATTGATACTACACACTTTCATTCGTCGCATTCATTCGCTAATCCCTATGAACAGCTACAGTATGTACCCACAGATACACGCAGCATTTTAGAAAAATAAAAGCTCGCGGTAACCGACAATCAGACATTGTGACCTCAGCAACATAACTCATTTATACCTGTAGGTATATACCTGATATATGTGTTTACCCTACATGAAATTCATTAACAAAGCCGCCTAATAACTTCCCCCTACGGCCAGGGGCTGGTCAGTGGGGGTGGGGGGGGGAGTTGACAAACAGCACCCTGTAATGTGCTACTGTTGAATTGCAAAAATCTCATTATGCTCTAACTGTCGTTATAGGAGTAATTAACTACCGTGGACAGATGCTGCGGTGGAGTGGTGTTGTGTTAGTTTATTTTTTCAGGTTAGTTTGTTAGTTTAATAAATAGTGGATTCGAAGTAATATTTATAATGACAGAGGCTGTTGTCAGCCTCTGTCATTATAAATGTTACTTACCTACAAAACTAAAAATAAGAAGCAAGAACCTGAAATCGGAAATGAACTGCAACAATGTTTGCCATAATATTAATATGTCGTTTAAGTTTCGATAAACTGAATTATGATGAAGGTTCTGTACGTACCAGAGTTCTGGAGACACACAAGCAGACATCTACCGAAGGCAATGTAGGTATCAACATCCTATACCTTTAAAAGATATCAACGAAGCTAACGCAGCGATTAATAACCAAAGGAACAAGGAATATGAGTAGGTGTCTAACAAATATATTTTCTTTCTTTTTCTTCTATATTATTATCACTGATACTGATAACCATAATTAATTATAACCGTTTATCTACCTACTCCACACATTTCCCAGTGCCATGGTTATTGTGTTTCGTTATAACGAGTTTTTTGGCGAGCGCGGTGACTCGACCCGCGGCCAACCTGTGTTTTGCTTTGCTCATTTCATTCTCCATAAGATCGGCGTTGGTACGGATATGACTGTGAATGTACCTATATGAACTGATATTCTGCAGCTGTACTACAGTAGAAAGTAGTAGTACATGGAAGAAAAAGAAATAGTAGAACACGAGCATATTAATGATAATAGTGTGCCTGTTGTTTAAAGTGACCAGGGGGTCTACTCCGACGCGATAATCCGAAGTATCGGCCATTTCTTGACTTCCAAAGTTTCCTTTTTTGACTTCCGAGTCCTTACCCGACTTCAAGTCGCATTTTTGACTTTGCCTTATCTCTTTGACCGACGTTTTTTTTTCCACCGTAGTCAGCCACAGTCAGTCGTATTCAGGAAACGGCCTTTTTGACATTCGGCAGATACTTCTGATTTATTGGAGTAGATCCTCAGGAGCTTAATAATACAGCGAGTACAGTACTTACGTCTTTTTCTTGTATTCATCTCTATCAATCGCTTTATCTCAGTGTTTACTGTCTTCTAAACAATATCATTTAGCATGTTCCTGCATCGGAAAGCCATCGTCTTTGTATATTTACTTACGCACCGCAAAACAAAAAACATAGTTTATCAGAATTCAGAAAGCTTTAAATTATTGGAGGAGTGCCTAATTGGTCTAGCGGTCGCCAGCGCTACTGCTAGCATGAGGTCCTTTTTTTTTTTTTTTTTGGGTGGGAAATTATCAAATAACTTCTCCCGCTCTGGGTGGAGCGGGAGGGAGTGTCAGACTTTTACTGACTAAAACCCACCGTGTTCCTTCAGATGCCTGTGTGCCAGGGCCACGATATCCCTTTCGGACAGGCTCGTAACCCTGGCAGGCATTGGCCCTTTCGGACCCCGTCAATTGGTGCTGACGTCTCTTTGAGGCGCGCGTGGAACACAACGCGCCGTCGACCCGGGCTTGGTCCTTATCGGACGGTGAGCTACCCATCGCTCACCGTCCGCAAGCCCGCGCCTACGGTGGCCGGGAGCATGAGGTCCTGGCTTCGATTACCAGATCGGGCAAAGTGTTAGTGGGATTTTCCATTAGGAATTTCTCAGTAGCATCCCGGAGTCTGGATGTGTGCCCGGTTGATGGCAATAGGCTCGCCGCCTATTACACTGGCGAAACGTACGTGTACTATAGGTATACCTCTGCCTAACCCTGCGGGGATTACAGGTATGATGTGATGTTTATGTTATGTTTAAATTATTCACTTAACTGTATTTATATTTCATGTACTTACATAAAATACATTGGATTCATTTGAATTGTAAGCAAGATTCATTTAATAACTAAACGAAATTCAAACCGTCTATGATATAGCCAGTATTATTGATCTCTATGAATTGAAGTTGGAAGGTTGATTAGGATTAAATATAGCGAATCAAAAGTTACACAAAACATATTCAAATCGGTCAAACCGTTTTTGAGTTTTAGCGAGACTAACGAACAACAATTAATTTTTATATGAACAACATTATTTTTAGTATATGCGAAACCTGAATAAGGAACTGAATCGATTTCAATAATTTTTACACCATGTTATATTTTGTCCCAAAAATATTTAAGTGTGATGGAAAATGTTATCACCATTTAATTACTTACAATACAATCGCCATACGGTTAGGTACCTACTGCCAAATTATTACCTATGAGCGCAAGACGATCCTGGAAGCGCGGGGGCGCCGTTAGCATGTTTTTGTACGGACAACTCGGTAACATAACAACCTTATAACTTTGTGATTTTTCATGATACAGTTTTCATAGATTCTTTACATAAAAATACTAGAAACGTGTTTCGGGTTTCGCATACACTAAAACTAATATTGTATAGACAGATAAATTGCACGTGATACGAAGTTTACCCCGGTAAACTTCGTATCACGTGCAATTTATCTGTCTCATCATCTAGTTAATTTATATTTTCTTTAGTCTTAAGAGTTGTTGATTATCCAACGACTTTTCTGAGTGGTTCCTTGATTTCTAATTTACTCTAAGCCATCGTATCTAGGGACATAATTATATGTGTCGTTCTCTATTGGTACTTCATTTACTTTCGTACTTAGATGCGAATGAAATACTCAACTAGTATAAAATGAGTTTTAATCAAAAGTTAGATCAATCATATCATCGATGTCCATAGTATCCATCTCTTCTTTTCCACCGTGTGTGTCTTTATCTTTCTGATTCGCATCCTCTGTCTCTTTCTGTTTGGAAGTCGGAATCTCTGGTTCCTTTTCTTTCGAAGTCAGAACCTCCGGCTCCTTCTGTTTCGAAGTCAACATTTCTGGTTCCTTTTGCTTTGAAGCTGGTGTTTCTGGCACTTTGCTTGCAGTCTTTCTGCGTTTTTCTTTAGGACTTGGTGCAACTATGTTTAAGTGATTTTTCTGAAAAATTATGAGCAGAGTTTCAATAGAGTTTGCGTCTAAGAAGCAATATTCGATTTAGTTATTCGCCAGCACAACAAGGCAACTCGTAGAGTGTGTTAGAGATAGACTTGATAATGGTTACTTATTATAAAAAACTGCACAAGTTACAAAGCACTGGGTCTAGCCTGAAAGATCGGCCTTGTTGAACCATTATGTTGAAGGGCATTTTACTAATACTAACATGAAAAATAAGAAGAATCATGCACTAATTGCTTTTTGCACTTATAAGCACTGGTTAGGTAGTTATTTCAGAGCGAAACGATCAACGGCACTACTAAACAAAGTACCTATGTTGGACAAAGCTGCGTGCAAGTCAACAAATCGTGACGCCGAACCGATTAGTTCATCAAACAGCATGTTGTAATAAGTCAATTAAGCATATCATGTCAACGCGAAAACAGCAATTGCATAAATAAACAGCTCCATCACACAGCTATTTAAAGATTCAGCATCGGATTTAAATTTAAAATCGCTGTTAATATAACTGGGATCCGATTCATGGGTTTTGAGTTCGCACCGACTGGTGACTTTTTTAAAGTGATTTATAAGGTGGAAATTTTAAATAATGAGGTGGCGGTTTTCGATTATAATTTACTTATGCACGTTTGCGTTTTCGCTTAATTTGTATGCATGCAAAGAAATTATGTTTTACATAAGTAAGTGACGATATCGCGAATCATGGATTTCATCGACCGAAATTTAGCATCTTATCGACCAAGATACTAGAACATGATACTATGGACTACAGCCAGATTACCTATAACCCAGGTATTTATCGTAGGACATACAATCTTGGTTAACCATGCCGAGTTAGCAGCCAAAAATTGAATTAAAAAGAAGACACGTGGCGTAGGTAGTACATAATGAAGAGTATTATATCTATCCCTATACGACACGATAATACACGCGATGGATACATTGCATCATTACAAGATTTCATACATCTTGTTTAGCTTTTGTTTTGAAAGTTTCCTGAGTAGTCTGGAATGCGCTTGCGTTTCTAACGTGCTTTGTTCAAGGAACAATATAAAATATTTATATGTAGGTGTACCTACCTACTGTAGGCGAAAACAATGATGTGTGTGAGTGATGTTATTATTTAAAATATTTTCAAGGTAGGATTAAACCAGGAGCAAAACGGTGAAGCAGATAGAAGCAATCTGAAGAGTTAAGAACTTAATTAAAGACTTCTATAACCAGGCATAGGTACAGCCCGATTCAAACTCTATGGCGGCTCGGAACATGAGGCGAGTCGCTGTGCAGTAACAGTAACAAATTCACGTGTCAGCGGGGGTGAGGGGTGCGGCACTGCGCAGCGATTAGCGCACTTCAGAGCCGCCATCAAGTCTGAATCGAGCTCTTCCTATCCCCCGCCTGGTAGTAGGTATGTCTAGGAAAAAATAAATTATTTTGACTTACCAGCGAAGGGCATCTTCTCACTAAGAGTTTAACATCGTCTGCATTGATTGTCGATCGTTTCGCATGTCTGAAATCAAAAAAGACATTAATAATTTACGTGTAGGTAAGTACCTCCTTCATTAGGTACTTAACTACATATGTAGGTAGGTACTGGTCGGTTAGGTTAAGCAGGTGCCTGTACCTGCCTACAACAAATTGCAAAAACATTAGGTACTTAGGTATTAGATTGGTCAGCACTATGATTCCAAATAGTTAGTTTTTGTTTTGTGTAATGCAGGAAATTGTACCATTTATCATGAAATTGTTATGAGAAAAAAGTTAACAATACAAACTTTGCGAAGGCTTCCAAATCGGCTCCGTAAACCGACAGTTTCTTATAAACGAGCTCTGATACAATTTCCATAGCAGGCTTTGTTATCTCCAGGCCAAGGAAATGGCAAGTTTCCGTGCCAATAGTTCGAACATCCCGGTGCAGAGCAGCTCGAGTTTTCTAAAAACAAAACAAAGTTAGGTAAAGCGCCATCTATGATACATTTTTTACTATGGACAAAATGAGTGATGTCACTTTGAAATGTTTTCAAGAGAGTGTGTTATTTAATGCTTAGATGGCGTTAATCCCTAATTTAGATATTTGTTTTCGTGAATATTAGCATGTTATTTAATTTTGGCAATCAATCATTTAACAGTACTGTATTCATTTGAATGATTATGAAATAAAACTTACTTGGGTTAAACACAGATTTTCAAAAGATGTCATTTTACCTAATCAAAACAAACAAACAATATTTTCGTTTCGATTTGTATTTTATAACACGTTCTGTAAAATAGATTAGTAACAATTTAGAACAACTAAAAAGGTTGTCTTTTAAATTGAATACACATCTAAAATGGAACGTTTTCTGTACAACTTATTAATTGCAGTTACAAAATAGTATTAAAAACTTCCTTTACTAATACCGACACATTTTTTAGACTATTAAACCGCTGTCACTGGTCTCTCAGTGTCAAGTGTCAACTGTCACGACTACACAACGTGTCTATGGTTAAGCCATAGATTATACGAAAGTATGAATTTTGCCTATTTTATTATGTTTTGGTTTCGGCACTCGGACAAGAATTGAAATTAATGATCAAGATACCTTTTTATCTATATAATATTAGCATAGGTACCTCTAAGGAAGTTAATTTATGGTTAAAAAATGTCCTCCTGGGTGTCAACACTCTGAACTAGAGTACAGACGCCAGCACATCAAGCTACTACAATCTGTCAAATTTCTTTAAATAGGCTTCTGAATTACCAATAACACTTACTATTCGGCCGAACTATCATCGCCGGTCTGAACTTAAAGGTTCTCTGAACGTTCGCGCAAGTTCTCTCACTCACACTCGCCACATGTCACTAAAAGATTTGATTGGTATGAAATGACCGGCCATGATTTATCGGCCGTATTTAGGTCCTTAATGTAACGTCAAGCTACCCGAAACTGTCAAATTTTCCCAATCAACCTTGAACCATAAGCTTTAACGTTAAAGTTGAAAATCTTTTAAAGCAATATATTTTCGAGTAAAAAGCATGTTTGTTGTTTCGTGATTTTCTATTCGTCCGAATGTTGCGTACTATTCAGCCTAGTATTAAAATATTCGTGGCATCTTTATGGGCTCATTCACACGTACCACATCGTAGCGACAAAATGTGGGCAAGCAACATGGTTACGTGTGACTAGTGTCCGCTGCAACTTTTTCCAGTTTCGGTGTCACTATACTCAATGTGGTTACGTTGTGGCTAGTATTTGCAGACAGATCGACTGCGGGTGTGACAGTGTCGTCCCGTTGTGGCTGCACACACCTTGAAGTGGTCGGTATGGCCCACACGGTTGATTTTGACGGCCAAATGTGGTCCGTGTGTATAGACAGTAGCGCCCGTCCACGTGGCGTCGACATGTGATCGGGCCCTATTAATAATGTGGCCATATGGCGCTATAGATCCTATAGGCATATTTTATATCTACTAAGTTGATACAGTAATAAAACAACATTTTGATTTTTATATATTTATAATGAGCATTCTGTACAACACAAGTTTAACATCCCAAGTTATTGAAAAAAATACCATAAATCTAGACTGGTCGGATTTGCCATATTATTATTATTTAGGAACAACTGTGACTTATGTCTATTTTATTGTAATTATTACTTTAATTGCTTATGATACAGTCGATGTTTTCTTCAAAGTATGCGCAAACTTTACAGCACATTTTGTTCAAGTTGCCAATTTTCTTACTTGCTTCTAAATAATGAAATTACTTAAGTATAACAATTTAATCTGTCTGTCAACTTGCTCCTAAACTTAACTCTTCCAGTACTGTTTACACACGTTCAAGTAACTTTAATTAAGTTCCCTGTTCCGGTGTAAACGATCCGATACGCTCGGCCAATGCCCAATCTTTGACTAAGGTAACGTGGGACGCTTTTTCCTTCAAATTACAGTTATATTATAAAAGAAAAAATACATTTTAGTTTATAAATTAATAAATTCTGATTTATTATGAATGTTACATCAAGTTCAGGCATGCGTAACTGTTGGCTTATGATACGAGTAGTCCACTTGCAAACTACGTTATGTTAAAAAAAAAACAGTTTTTTTTTCGAATGATGGCAATCGGTTGATGATTTAAAATCCTAACGTCTGTGCTTAACATACTCTGTCAAAGCTAAGCTCATTATGTTAGGAATAAAATGGAATAGAAAACTCAATACTCTTGCAAAAGTCGCTATGTCGATCCACAGTCCACTTTCAAAAGTCTCTAAGTTACTGTTAACTTGCATACATCGCTATGTTGCGTAGTGACTCGTGCAAAAGCCGCCATCTTGGGCCAGTACGCATGATGCAATCGAAGTGCACGCACGCGTTACTTTGTTTATGTACTGCAGGCTATCAAAAACTATTTATTTTGTGATAAAATTATCATGGAGTGTCAAGAAAAAGAAGTTGTTTTTGCACCAAACAGAAGAGGACGTAAAAAGGTACTTGATAAATCTACATGGAAGAGATAACTTGAAAAGTCGAAACGGTAAGATTATTGTTTTATATGGTTCTTACCTGATAGTGATTGTTCGCTCCATTATTACTGTTGCCTAAATACCTATATGTTTTGTTTTAGACATATGCCTAAGGGACTGCCAGTTATACCACAATGTGTACATGGGAATCTAAAACAGGGATACAAGTGTAACGATTTAACGATTCAAGACTACAGTAAATTTCACCGCAATTTTTATTCAAATTCGGATAAAATCACACAAGATACGTTTTTATTAAAATATTGTACAGCACAAACTCCGAAAAAAGAAGGTAAGAAAAAAACCCAGACTAAATGTTATTTTATACCAAAGCACGATACTTTGAGTGGAAGACGCCGCGTCAAATTAATTAAAGTGTGTCAAAAAGCAATGACCACTATTCTGGAATCTCTAGGGACAGAATACAGCGAATTTGTAAACAGCATCTAACCACAATGGCAATGCCGAACGAACGAAGAAGAGGAGATAGAAGGTCCAATCTGTATTCTGATCGCACAGAATCCGTAAAATCGTACATAAAAGGACTTAAATCTTTGGAATCACATTATGTGAGAGGGAGATCTGCTGTGCAATATCTCAGCAGTGATCTAAGTATAAGAAAACTACACAAGGTGTACAATGATGATGCTCATAATGTGCCGGTGAGATATACATTTTTCCGACGTATATTTAATAAAAACTTCAATTTGAGTTTTAAATCTCCCGCTACCGACGCTTGTTCAAAATGCATTCAATTAAGAGAATCTATCAAAAGCGAACGTGACTCAGCTAAAAAACAGCTGCAAATAGCGCAGCTTCGTATCCACAAGCTAAAGGCCAAATGGTTTTACACTAGCCTCAAAACACAAATGGACAGCGATATAATTTTCTCTTTCGATTGTCAAAAAAATTTGGTTTTAGCCAATATGCCAACATTCCCGAAACTATTGAGTTTTTATTTTAAATTATGATCAGAGTGCCTACTTTAGCCGACAACTTTATTTGTACAACTTAACAATATGCCAAGGACCATCTCGTGGGCCTCGAAGCAGTTCAAGCACATTTATTTACACGTGGCTGGAAACCCGAGGCTATGAAAGGATCTAATCAAATTGCTTCGGCGGTATTTCATCGGCTAATGAATACTAATATTGAAGAAACTGTTAGTCATGTTAAATTATTTTGCGATGGTTGTGGGGGGCAAAATAAAAACTCAATAGTTTCGGGAATGTTGGCATATTGGCTAAAAACAAAAGCTCCACGTCACATCAAGAATATTACTGTAATATTCCCAGTATAGTAGGGCACTCATTTTTGCCCCTCGACCGCGTATTCGGCAATATCGAAAGAGAGATACGGCCTTTGGAAGTCATTGTGGAACCCCAGATGTATTTTGATATTTTTAAAAAGTATGGAACGGTTCTCAGACTCGGAAGCGACTTTCATTTTTATGATTGGAAATCGAGCGTCAGAAACGTACTAAAGTTACCTGGATCTTGGCACTTTCAATTCAATGCTTCTAAACGATTCTTTTTAAGAAAAGACACAAATAATAGAATTGCAATTAAAGCGGAACCTAATTATGTATCCGACCTAATAAATTATGGGAACATTTGTAAAAGAGGCAAATCATTCGAAAATATTGAACCCGTTTTAATGAATGTTGGAGTTCCTGTAAAAACAGTAAAGTTAAATGATGTACGAAATCTTCTCATAAAACATTTCGGTGAAGATTGGGCTTCTTACGATCATGTGCGCTTTTACAGTTTTCTTCAAGAAGAACAAAATGAAACTACTGTAGAAGAAACTGATAGCGAAGAAACTTTAATGGATTTGATGGATTGAATACAACTGCAAAACTGTCTATGTTTAAAATACTTCTGCAAAACTGTCTATGATTAATTTTAAAATGCAAAATAAATGATTATTTATGAACAGTGATTTCATTTCTTAACATAAATGAATTTGGTATGATCATACACTAAGTTATACGCAAATTAATACACCTATATATCTTAAATATAAGGATAAACATTTTTATTAGTTTTCTCAAATAATTGCTTCATCAACATAGCGTGGTTTGTTTGTTTTTTAAGTGGACTACTCATACGTAAATGCGAATTAATTGAGAAAAAAAAGTTATAAAACTCAATACAAACGTATTCCTTACATAGAATTTTCTTTTCCAACAATAACAAATTTATTTTGAGTATCCGAAGAATAGATAAGTAGACATAACAGTTTTTTTTTAAATAAAACGTGGCAGAAGGGCATCATGGTAACGAAAACTTTTAAGATTAGGTACACTTTTGAAGGGAACAGCAGATTTTTTTTTACTGATGATGATCTTCTACCCAGGGAGCCTACTCCGAAGTGGTAATCCGAAGGTGGTCGGAGTCAGCCATAGTCAGGCGTAGTCAAGAAACGGCCGATACTTCGTATTTATCTTCGGAGTAGAGTGTTATTCTGTAAAACTCTCACCGTGAAATCTTAGGTGAAGAGATCTTGAAGTGAGCTGTCAATAGTGTCAATCCGAATAGCGATCTGTAGCTTCAAGTGGAACGACGGCTCACTTAAATCTCACTTCACCTAAGATTTTACGGTTAGATTCTTACAGAATAGACCAGCTGGTCTCTAGAATCATATGCTGCTGCTTCTTAGCGTGTCGATGGCAAAAATAATATGAAAATATTTATACAGCGTTAAATTATATTAGCTAGCGAAACTCCGCAGACGTGATGGGTATCGATAAACACGACAAAATAAAATTGACTTATATATTCGAGCTGTTTGGGGTTGAAACACTAGGGTCCGAGAGCCCACTTAGTTTTTCAAGACATCGCCAAGCGGTTGGTCGACTCCTCACGTGACCAGAGGGCTAGCCTATTTTTTGGCCAAAGAATCAGCATTGCCATACAACGTGGCGGTAACCGTGGCTGATATTTCCAGTGACTACACTACCTGCGGTTGATGACCCCAAAAAAAATCTCAACTTTATTTATTTTCTCAAATATGCTTGAAAATTCGAGCATTATTTTGACAACCTTTTTCGAGATAAATCGAAAATGCTGTACTGGTCAAATACATGCGAGCAGGCGGCCGGCAATGTTAGTATGAAAATCCATATCGTCGTGTTTGGCGGCCGAATAAATTATTATGAAAACTCATACCTGTCGTGTAATTTAAAAATGGAACGAACTCTACGTCGACACAACACATAGCAACCAAGGAGGTAGCTTATCAAAGATTTTATTTAAATGTCGAACTACAGCTGTTTAAAGTAAAAAAGAAACAAATGAACATATTGGCGCGTGAAAAATTATCGTTGTTCGTCTTTGAATCTCGATTTACTTTGTTTGAATTTCCGCGGATTATTTGAGCCAAACAACATAATATTATCTTATTGCTTATTTGCTGTTCGAGCCTCGGCTGCAACCAGGATTGATGGACTCACGTATAATGTGCCTCGGCCCACATTTTCACGTTCGTTCATCAATGCCCCTTTTGCACGCCGCTGCAGTAAAGTACTATTTTTGCTTGATCATGTTTAGATATCGATTCCTATCGGAGTTGCGGCCTGCGGATTTTTGCTAGCTAATTTTATTTAACCCTGTATATTATATAGGTACATTTTAGATTTGTTCGGCCCAAAATTCAGCAACGCAAATACCGTTTGCTGACGCAGCCATTAGGTCCTCACGTCTGCAGGTGACTGGGCATGCGGTGCAAGATGGGAGGGAGTCATTGACTGTGAAGAGACGCAGCATACGGGCCGGAGATCTGCAGGTTACTCTCTAAGTCCGTCAACGAAGATACGGGCCCGTCCGAAAGTAGTTGACCAGGCAAAACAAGTGTCAAATAAAAAATTTCTAACGGGTAAATAAACATCGGCATTAGGGACAACTGTCAAATCATGTTGTCATTCATTTTTAATACGGGCCCTGAACTAATCTTACGTTTGTAAGTGATACAAAGTAGGAAACGCTCAAAACTTCGGCCGAAACTACGGATTTCGTGATTAGGGAGTAGACCCCCTGAGCCGTTGATGAAATCATGTTAAAAGTTTTCGTTACAATGTCACTTCCACCGTGAATATTATATCATGCACCTATTCCGTAAACCTGGTATTCATAAGGGGATTGCTTATACCTAGTTATTACAATTAATTGATTTTGATTGAACTTCTTGCTCAATTACAACTTCATTTATAAATGAGCAAAGCAGCCTGTGATTACATTATTTTATTAAAATCAAGCTTTTTTTCAACTGATTGGGAATAAAGAGTTTATGCAATACTTATTTGTATTCAGAATCTCAGACAATTTTCAAGTTTTGGGAACAAACTACTCAATGACAAAGTTCAAATTCCATTGCAACCAAGGACCTTTTTTATAACAGTCAATCAAAAATCATCTTTAGACTACAAAACGCTGGAGTAGATAGTTGATTAAGTGGCAATACATGACATGTAAATTATCTAAGATTATGAGTTCAAAAGTATAATCGTGTACGAACTCTTGGTTGTGTGCATGCTACTAAATGTATGGACTACTTCGTTTTAAAAATCGGTAAGATGCACACAAAAAATGTTTAGACCCTTAATTCGCTATTGAACCTTTTCATTTTAGTGGCTCTGCTTGCAAGTGACAGTTGACACTAAAATACCGTAAGTATTCAAAATGCAGAGGCACTCAACCATGTGCAGATGATAACGTTTCTGACTTACTTGGCTTGTGTAAATCATAGCGAGTCAAAACCCTTGATATTATGTCTGCGAAACAAATGTGTAACATTACTTACATTTATGTTCCGTTTTTCCATTCTGAGGTACGGATAATAAGGCATCGAATATTCACTTAAATTTAAAGAAATACTTAAAGATCCAACGCCAAAATCCCAAGGGTATAATTATTTACAAGCTGAATAAATATTACTTTTTAAATTCTTCAGATACTCGAAATACTTAACGTTTATTTCTCTCGTTTCGCAAAAATATATATACTTCTATATATTCTTCAGTACACATTGGTACGTTCTAAACTTTCTTTACGATTTGGACTACGTCTTCGTCCGATAACACGTGGTCTATGCCCACTTTCTGCGGCTGATGCTTCACTGAAGAACCCCACACGAGAGCACTGGAAAATAAAGAAAAAATATTAATTTATACATACATAGACATACAAAAACTCACGCCCTCTTCCCATGAGGATATACAGAAACAACAGCAGGGTTAACACGAGAACCGTCAAGAAGCGTTTTGTAGACAAAAATGACGTTTCCGTGTAGATAGTTTTCTATCGAGAGGAGTGTTGTTATATTTGCGCCGTTTGAGGTATTCTGCTCCTGCAGCAGCCGCCCCAGCACAACCCGCCGTGCCAGGAAGATAGGATGGCGCGAGGGTGCATCCCACACCAAAGGCCTACCCAACTTCCATGGCATTATGGTCCATTCCGTCTGGCGTCTTCCCATCGTCGCGCGCCAAGTCATTGGGTTCTAAAACAGCTGGCACTCCGTCGGTGACAAGAGCCCGACGGATGATGTCATTAATACTGGCGTGCCATGCCATCCGCCCAATGCTCTTGCTGTAGGATAGGCTAAAGAGAAGAGTAGACAAGCGATTTCTACTCAACACAAGTGTTTTGATTAACTTAATCTCATCTATATTTCTCAATGGACAGCGATTGGGAATCAGTAGGCAGCGAGCTTAGATTCGATTAGAGGACATGTTTGTGACATCCTCCAATCCATACTGGGCCAGCGTGGTGGATTACGGCCCAATTCCTCTCACAGAGAGGCTTGTGTCCTAGCAGTGGGAATATGAGTGCTTTTAAAACTTAAACTCGGCCTTGTTACAGAAATATCCACCCTTTATTGGAAGTCTAAAAGGGATCTTTTTCATTGACCTGTTCAGCAATATCCTGATAAATTTCCGTTTAATGTTTTGGCTGATAACTAACAAATTGAATAGAATTTTTACAATAATAATAATTTCAAGAAACACGTGACTTAATCAGTCAACGTGGTAATTGGCAAAAAGGTCCAATTGGCCAAACATGAGCTAAAATTTAACAAGGAATCTGTATAATTTATATTCTTATTAAATAAACCAACACTAGGTAATGAGGATTCATGTAGGTATCAATTTAATCATTACAAACGCGTATGTATTTCAGAGCCACAAAATTCTACAAAAGAGGCTATTATTTATTATAGTTTTAGTTATTATGTATATAAACATCATAAATAGAATTGAAAGGCAATCTGATAATAAATTATTAATAAAATTTTATTTTTAAGAAAAACCATCTGTTCAAACATATACTCTAAATATGGATGTATGGCAGTGCTGCGCCAAGTTCGGATTTAAGAAGCGCTCTGTAATTTATTTCCAACAATTTCTGAAAGCCGTAATCACGCTTTTTTTTTTTTTTGGGTGGGAAATTATCAAATAACTTCTCCCGCTCTGGGCGGAGCGGGAGGGCGTGTCTGACTTTTACTGACTAAAACCCACCCGTGTTCCTTCACTTGCCTGTGTGCCAGGGCCACGATATCCCTTTCGGACAAACTCGCAACCCTGGCAGGGGCGCCGTAATCATGCTAATAAGTAAATCTAGCGAACCTCAGTTTAGCTGTGATAGTAAAATAAGTAAAAAGTCTGTTAATATTATTATTTGACACATCTATCTAAGAAAAAAATTAAGAACTAAACCCCTATTTTCACCAGAATCTGACTCTAATTTCTCTCCATGTCGTCTTTTATTTTTTTTCACAACACAATACTTATATACCAATAAACAAAACGGGTGTGTAATCAATTCATGAGTAATAAGTTAATAACGCATTTAGAATAGAATACTCTTTATTATGTACACCATAAAAATTACAGATATAAATGTTGAAATATTACATTTAGCATTTAGTTTTATTTATTACGTAATTGTAAAAAATATAACACCAAGAACTTGGCTCAATTTTTGACAACGCTTTGCGTCATTCTTGAAATAGTATAAAGGCTCGAAAATTGTTGGATTATGCCATACATAGCGAAAATTCGTCATCAAAAGAGATCATAATTCAGAAACATGAATTTACCTGCAAGAGGACTCTTTATTATTTTAATATTTCTAGGCAGTACTGCCAGCTTACTGTCGAAAGATTTCTTCAGTTCAGTATCTGAAGCGGTTTCATCCATAGTAAACGCAACAAGAAATTTAAAAAAAGCAAGTCATTATCTAAATTCGTTAAATATAACAGAAGACGGAGTTTTCAATTTGACTGGTCTAATTCAGGAATTGAACATGACGGATAATATGAACGTGAACATAACGACCATAATAAGTTCGCTAAATGGGACAGTTTCAGAAGGTGGACTACTAGATCTGAATAGTCTTTTCCAGAACTTCAATCTAACAAACGTGAATTTCTCAGATCTTCTGAGTTTGGTCAATGTAACTGTATCAGATGGAGTACTGAATTTTACAAGTTTAATTGAGAAGATCACGACTTATGGTAATATCACTGAGTTTTTAAGTACAATCAGTGTGAACAACACAGAAGATGGACTTCTAGGCTTTACTGAACTTGCAGAGAAGTACACAGGGACTGTGAAAGAATATAACGTGACCACAGAAGATGGATACATTTTGAAGGTTTTCCGTATACCGAGCAAATGTAACTCAAGTGATGTAGTTCTACTATCCCATGGACTATTAAGTTCTTCGAACGATTTTATTTTACGAGGAAACACCTCTTTGGTGTACATGCTTGCACAAAAAGATTACGACGTCTGGGTGATGAATTATAGAGGCAGCCGGTACTCACGAAACCACGTAAGTCTAAATCCTGATACTGATGCTGGGTTTTGGAACTACAGCATGCAGGAGTTTGGAAATTACGACTTACCAGCCGTAATAGATTTTGCATTGAACACAACTAATAAGGAACAATTAAGTGTGATTGGACACTCGGAAGGGACTTCAGTCGTTTTTGTATTAACATCAACGAAGCCGGAATACAATGACAAAATCAAGGTATTTGTAGCCTTATCGCCTGTTGTTTATTTATCAGACAGTGGTTTAGTACTTACAACAGCAATTCGCTTAGGACCAGTATTGAACGAAATATTACTGGCTTTTGGAGTTCAAGAACTGTTAGGACATGAATCTCTTGCAAAGAAACTCATTCAACTTTTATGTTCACAAGGCACAGTGGGATATGACTTGTGCGTTAAAGTTGGCATAGCAGCCATAGTTGGATACGATCCTGATAATATGGAGCCAGAATTTTTCGCTACCGTTCTGGGTCATTACCCGGCCGGAACCAGTAGAAAGAACTTGGTACATTATATTCAAGTGCAAAACAATGACAGATTTGCCCAATATGACTACGGGTCTCACAACGAAGAACGGTATGGTACAGAAATCGCCCCTAATTATGATTTAGCGAAAGTGACGTGTAATGTTACTCTATTTATGGGCAAAAATGATCTAATTTTGGGACTAAAGGCTGCTGCAAGATTGAAGGAAGAGCTTCCGAATGTAGGAGGTTATTACGTGTTGGACTACGATCTGTTTAATCACTTCGACTTCTTGTATGCGCGGGATGCTCATACATATTTGTATCCACAAGTTATTGATGTGATAAACAAGTATAATATTTTTTATAACAAGGGTCCGGTTCTCCCGCGATTTAGTTTCCCAGATATACGCAGTTTTCTAAAGTTGGGTGAAAAAATTGCATTTCACGATTTTAATTGAGTAATAATTAATCCGCAAATATCGACAAGTTCATATTATAGTTTTTCTCAAATCAAGGTATTTCAGAGTTTCAACTTCAAATGTCTGATAAAAAAATGTTCCTGTTTTTGAATATTTTTTTAAATCCTTATTATCAATTGACTATTCTTTATCGAATCTAGTCTTAACTCAATAGCCCTCTACTGGACCCTTTTTGCTTGTACTCCCACATATTAGTACTACTAAGTACCTACGTTTTTTTACTGATCACGTTTGTATTTAAATTGCTCTTTTCTTTTTGATAGCTTCTGTAGGTATATACCAATGTCCTGTAATTATGTATTTTATTGTAACAACAGTTTGGAGCAAATTGGTCTATAAACTTTATCATATATATTATATTAAGTTTGATTACTTCCATTATTTTAGTTTGTATGATTTGTAGTCATTGGATACATGAAGTGGGCTGCCGTTGTAAGACAATTAAAATGCCATGGTGCATACATATCTGCCCATCCTCCTTTATTCCAACTTTTCTGTTCGCAATGTGCACCTGGCTATAACTTCTGCGTTAAGGTTTAGGGGCTATATCTGGGTACTACCTATCCTGAGAATCAGGAGCAAGAATTCTTTCAGTCAGTATTGGGTCATTTCCCAGCAGGATCGAGCAGAAAGAACTTAATTATTCACACAAATTTGTAATAGTTGTGCATTTGCTCAATATGATTATGGGTTGGGTAATAAAGATAAATATAATGGTTCAGAAACTCCACCGAAATACGATTTCAACAAAGTGACTTATAAAGCCATTCTGTATGCGTGGGAGAATGATGAAACAGTTTTGGTATCAAGGATACGGAGAGAGTAAGAGATCAAGGTCAGAATTTAGGAGGCTATATTGTAGTGGAAGACAAGAATTTTTATCATGCAGACTTTATATGGGGTCGGAACTGTTAGAAATGGAACACAATATCTGTAGTTAAATCCTTGCCGCTTCTTAGACTTCTTATTTCAGAAAACATATTTATACCCATATTTGTTTTTTCTTTTATTTATATCTCAATTGAATATCCCTTTCTGTGTGTAACAGTTTATTCTAATAAATTAGAAACGAGAATCAAATATCTGTGCTTTATTCCGAAATTCACCTTCAAGAAGGCTTACAAAGGTTTGAATGCAAAAGTTCTTGATCAACTAGAGTAAAGTTATTTGGGCAGTTGGTATTATTAGTATGTATGACAGATTAAAGTAAGTAAATATTATATTATTTATTCATATCTTTTTTAAATGTAATTGTGAATTTTCCCCTTTTTTTTCTATTACTGAAAAGCGCTGCCAGTTTTAACCACCATAATACAGTAAAGGGATCACCCCAACTATTTCAGATAATGTTATTCAAAATGTTATAGAAAATAAATATAATTTCTTCCTGTTGTTTTAAATGCATTCAGCGATATGTGATCAATATACATTCAAACATAGATAAACTCTCGCCTTATTCGCA
Source organism: Tiliacea citrago (assembly GCA_963921375.1). Lineage (NCBI taxonomy): Eukaryota > Metazoa > Arthropoda > Insecta > Lepidoptera > Noctuidae > Tiliacea > Tiliacea citrago. Next base: position 7,719,160 of record OY992796.1, read on the forward strand.
TGAGGGTAGGCAGAAACTACAGAACGCCACATGCTACGGTCGATTTGCTTCGTGATTAATATAATGTGTAAGTACTAAAGAATAAAAATTAAAAAATACTACTCACATTTTAAATTCCTTGATGATGGATCTATGCAGCTTATTACAGAAGTCCTCAACACTCGTCCGGTCGGCGTGCAGTACGACTGGCGCATTATAATCGGGCAGCTGTCCTTTAGGCTTAGTGTATATCCGGATTAGCTTCAAGTATTCCCACATTTTCTCCAATAAGTCGTCAAAGTTCCATTTGTGGTGGGCCGAGATGGGCACACAGTGGGGTATCTTGTAAATTACGTCCAATTCTTCTATGCTGATTTGATCTGTGGAATTTTATAACAGATCTTGAGAGAATCAGAGTCAGAGTCTGAGTGAGTCTTGGGGTCAGAGTGAATTTTCAATAAACACAGTAGTTGTAATCACAGTCAGTTGTGTCAGTCATGGCGTGCAGCTGTCGACTATTTGTTTTTACCAGTTATGTTTTCATATATTTTGCACGTGTTTCTGAGACAAATAAAATTATTTTTCTTTCTTTCTTTCTAATCGACTACTGTGTCTAATTTCACTCTCAATCACAATTTACATGTTGAACTTTCAGGATACAGGGAAAGTATTTAAAACCCAGATACCAGTATAAAATGTTCCGAAAAGTAGGTAATTAAAAATAAAAAGCTACATCATACTGTAACATTGTCCCTTGACAGATAAGATAAAGCGTGTTGACAGCATAAAATAAATATTCTGTACGACTTTTTGCCAAATTGTGTTTACTTAACTTTGCATGAAAATTATGAGCACTTTAACAATGAATTCCCTATATCTTTATGTTAAAATACACATATCTAATCTAATATTCAATCTGCGCAGCGTTTTCCAACTATGTTGGGGTCAGCTTCCTGTCTAACCGGATGCAGCTGGATAGCAGAATTTTACAAGGAGCGACTGCCTATCTGACATCCACAACCCAGTTACTGGGTAATACGATACCCCTTAGTAGTACTGGTTGTCAGACTTTCGGGGTTCTGACGACACGTAACGACTGTCAAAGATTCACGAATGACAGTCGGGACCAACGGCGTTACGTGCTTTCTGAGGCACGGAGGGGTCTTGGTATGTAGAGATGGATCACCCATCCACGGACCAACCGCGGCAAGCGTAGGTTAACCTAATAGATCGAGCCGTGCGGCTGTTATTACTTAGCCACAAGCCGCTCCACGGCAAAAACTATCTATACTCCATTGGTTTGGGTAAATAGATAAAGGTCACAGGGGAAAACAAATCATAAAAAGGATTTTATAGATGACACTTTCTTGTTTAAAAAAACGTTGTAACTTTTAAGCAAATTAAATTTATTTTTGATTTTTACAAGTTTCCTTTTTTATTACTGCAACTTTATCATTTATTCATAACTACTCTTCGTAGATGTAATTGCTTGAGTACAATTTTTTTTTAGATTTATAATATTTTGTAATCTGACTATTTTAAAGAGCCAAAAAGACCACTTCTTTAAACGTCAACGAAATATAACGTTGCTAAATTGAAGAGTACAACTGTGACGTAGCATGATAACTGAAGTGAAATGTATTCAGTTTAGTCGGTTACTTGACGACTTTCCCGTCACGTGTTTTTGTTTACCTTTATTTAACTACATAAGCCAACGGAGTATATTGATATTAGTTACTTACCAATCTTATTAAGCAAATAAATACAAGGCATGTAGACCCTGTTTCCTTCAATAACATCAATCAAGTCATCACTATTAGCATCATACCGAAGAGTAATGTCAGCATTGTGGATTTTGTATTCCGATAGAATTGTCTTCACTGTTTCTATGTCCAACTCGGTTTGCGGGCACTGGAATATGGATGATACGCTTTAGTTACAATAAAAACTAATGATGGCATAAAATAAATGTTTAAACAGAAATCATGAATGTAATAATATAATCGGTAAATAGGAGGATTGATTGTTACTTCTTGTACTTGTGACTGATAATAATCAGTTGTGTGTTATCATCTAAACTAATATTATAAAAAGGTAAAATATGTTTGTTTATAAGTTTGTATGATGAGGGTAATCTCTGGACAGTGGCGTAGCTAGGTAACCAAAGGCCCTGGGGCAAAAAATAAACTAGGGCCCCAAGTAAAATCGTTTGTTCAGTATTCGTCGTTTTCCGAATTGGAGGTACTCCAGATTTGTCGTACCTTATTAGGTACGCGCGCGCGCGCTTGTAAATTCACTAGTAGCGTTTTATAGTCACGCCGTTGAAACGCACCGCGTTTCTCATAGGTCCGTCTTCCGTCAATCGCGTGCTGTTTGACGGTGCGACTGTGAAACCAGCCTAAGAATACAGGGGAGTTCCCCGCAAGTTTCAAACCTTTAGATATTCTAGACTTGGAGGGAATTTCCCTGTATTTTTTCAAATAAGTTGCCATTATTGTAGTCGCGTTCCTGGAATCTGGTTTATTTATATTCCGTATGTGGGAGAAATTTTCACTAGTTCAATTTATAGTTTGTAAGTCAGAGTCCGAGGGGCCCCCTGAGGTTGGGGGCCCCGGGGCACTGCCCCGTCTAGCCCTCCGGTAGCTACGCCACTGTCTCTGGAACTGCCAGTCAGATTTGAAAAATTCTTTTTGCTTTTGATAGCCCAATTCTTGAGGGAGATAACCCTTTGTCTTATGCTTAGGCTATCAGCGAAAACGAAGTATGTAATAGTGCCGGCGGGCGATGACACGCAGTGGGTCGGGGGAACAAGACATTTTACGCGGACGAATTCGCTGGCAGAAGCAAGTTATTCTAAAACAGAATTAACTAAATAACCTATTGTTTAGTTATTTCTAAAACAACCATATTTATAAGTTGCTCCATGCTATGTTATGGAAAAAGTTCAATTTTGGAAATTCTGGTAGGTTATCAGTTTTTTTTTTGAGCTCAATACCAACATTACCCCGTCAAATGATTGCCTACAAGAAGCCGTTAGCATGTATTTAAGGTCTGAACGTTTTACACGATTATATTTATTGTGGTTTCCAGTGTTTTTCTTATGAACAATTTTTGGTTCATATGACTTTTTAGTTGAGGAAAACCGTTGTAGTTTATTCTTGTTGTCCTATTAACATACTTAAAAAAACTCACAGTAGTATTCAAATTGATTCCACCCTTATCTTTTTTCCTAAAGTGTATGTTAGGTGGTTGCTTGTTTAACCGCAGCCCGAAGCCTTCCAACTCATGCTCAATCAGTTTCTTATGCTGCAATGGTTTCAATACGTCCAGGACTATGAATATGAGGCTGCATGTTCTAGCGACAGCGATGACCTGACGACCTCGACCCTTGCCATCCTTCGCACCTTCGATAATACCAGGCAAATCGAGAAGCTGGAAAGGAAAGATTAGTGTAAAAAAAATGTTTAAAAGAAAGTTTGTTGTATGTGTTTTAAATGTGTTACAAATAATTTGGTTGATTACAATATGTACTGCCAAACCTCTTTTTTTATCTAATGATTGAATTAAATATTGCACTTTTTTTTAAATGTTATGTCCTGCTGCTAGACAAAGGCCTCCTCCAAGACTTCTTCAGGAACTTAATAAATGCAACTAATATTAAATACCAAGCAGATTGAGAAGCTGAAGAGATTTATGACAAAGATAAAAATTGTTCATAGAAAGTGTTTTCACAAGTTATAAATAAGAATTGGGGTAAGTAAGAAAATGATGTACTGCTGAACCTCCATATTTTAATAATGACTGAATGAAATATATTGCAGTTTAATGAGTATAATATAATACAGAGTTGTGAGTTTGTGAAAGCTTTTAACTCAAAAACATTGAAGCAGACAAAAAAGTATTGGACTTAAAATAAAATGATTAACTGTAAGTGCAGTTGTGGCTAATTCTAATTAACTGTTTGGATAGCATAAACATTTTGTCTTTGCTTATTTCAGACTAAACTCTGGTTTTTAATTTGCTACGCCAAAATGACATCTGCAATCGAATCTTTTTAGGGTTCCGTACCCAAAGGGTAAAACGGGAACCCTATTACTGAGGCTCCGCCGTCTGTCTGTCTGTCTGTCCGTCTGTCGCCAGGCTGTATCTCATGAACCGTGAGAGTTAGACAGTTGAAATTTTCACAGATGATTTATTTATGTTGCCGCTATAACAACAAATACCAAAAAACAGAATAAAATAAATATTTAAGGGGGCTTCCATACAACAACCGTGATTTTTTTGCTCGTTTTTGCTCGATATTGATAACGGCAACAGGTAGACGCTTGAAATATTCACAGAATATTTCGTTATATATTCACTTTAAAAATAAATAATTAAATTAAAATGAAACAAATATTTAAGGGGGGCTCCCATACAACAAACGTGATTTTTTTGCCATTTTTATAGATAATGGTACCCGGCCAAGTGCGAGTCGGACTCGCGCACGAAGGGTTCCCTTCGTGCGCGAGTCCGACTCGCACTGGGCCGGTTTTTTTAAACAACACTATACTTAACAAATATTACAGAGACAACACGAAAACAGTGAAGGTACTCCTGTAGATAATGATTCAATGATCCTAGGCGAGTCATTCGAATTTTTAATAGGATATTTTGATGTTGATACCAAATGTCATTTACGCTTGCCGCGGTAGGTACGTGGATGGGTGACCATCTGTTCATACCAAGATTACTCCGTGCCTCGGAAAGCACGTTAAGCCGTTGGTCCCGGCTGTCATTTGTATATCTTTGACAGTTGTTACGGGTCGTCAGAAGCCCAAAAGTCTGACAAGCAGTCTTACCAAGGGATATTGTGTTACCCAGTAACTGGGTTGTGGAGGTCAGATAGGTGGTCGCTCCATGTAAAATACTGGTATTCAGCTGCATCTGGTTAGACTGGAAGCCGACCCCAACATAGTTGGGAAAAGGCTATGCAGAAGAAGATACCAAATAAAAAAAAAAGAAAGAAAAATTGTTTAAAAAAAATATATATATGTCAAATGTCATTTTAGTCTAGCAAATTAAAAATCAGAGTATAGTTGCTTTGTTAGGAACCAACCTTACAACTAGGCCATTCAATGTTATTTTTATTTTTTTGTTTAGCCAACACAGATCTACTGCTGCGCAAAGGGCTCTCCCAAATCCTTTCAGAAAACAAATTCCCCTAAAGATAAAAAAGAAAGAATGGTAGTTTTATCACCTGTATCTTAGCACCCTTGTATTTGATACATCCCGGCACCGTTGTCAGAGTTGTGAACTCATACGCTGCCACTTCTGAGTACACTCCTGCTAAATTAGACAGCAATGTTGATTTCCCCACTGATGGAAATCCTACAAATCCGATTCGGGCATCACCAGTTTTAGCAACGTCGAAACCTGAAAATGATACAGTGATGCATTACTTAATAGTCTTAATACAAATAAAAATGCAATTTTATTGGCAAAAGTCCAGAGAACATACTGCATCATAAAACACACTTGTCACCAGGGCTTGGAACCGGTACCAAAAGTACAGGTTCTGTACCAGTACATAGCGGTTCTTGCCATTTCGGTACTGGGGTTTCGATACTCTACCTAATAACTACCAGTACCAAATTCAGATACCTGCCACGTCCACAAATCTCATATTTTGTACTTTGAAGTTATATTTCTAATGCCATTAACTATCCTTTTTATTACTTACTATAAGTAAGTATCTGTTTTCTCACTCTAACTTATGGAAATATTTGTTTCGTACCAGTACAGTACTGATTAGAAATACCAATAGTAGAGGTACTATGTCATGGTACCGGTACTGCGTCTAGTACCGGTATCACACCAAGGCCGTAGGTACCGGTTCCCAAAAATATCAAATATGTCAATCCTTCCATGCTAGAAGAATTTGATTATTAGCATAAAATTAAATAATTTTCAAAGATTTACAAAGTCTGGGGTTCAAATACTTAAGAGCTAATTAGATTTGTAGTTGATTTATATGTAATTTTTGAATGGTTCCTTTTTTGTTTTTATGGCATAAAACTTCACTGCTATATTAGTGATTTAATTGGGCTTTCAATATACAGGGAACCCCCCTTGCTGATTCTATCATAATAAAGTTCTTAGCAAGCATAGCAAGGTTATAAAATATGATGCTTTATTGATTCTTTATTTACCTTCGCCGGTTGCCGCGCCTCCACCTTTGGGAGTGATCAGTTCACGCCTCAATTTAGCTAACCGGGCCTTAAGTATACCTAAATGGAGTGCAGTCGCCTTATTTTTTTGCGTTCGAGCCATCTGTAATGTTGTGAATAAATTGTTATAGTTTATTAATAAAGATGAAAAATACGGTCCCTAGCTGAATTTTGTGGATGTTGTATGCGACTGATTGTTCTGGTGAAAGATTTTGACAATAATATGTTAAAAATCATTCAATTTTTAATATAACCTCTTCTACAAACCTCGGCCTCTATACCCGCAATTTTCTCCAATATTGTACTCATTTTCGCGGTTTTCCTTTTCTAGCTTACTAATAACACCGGGAACGACAAATAAGTTATAAAATATGTTAATTATTTCTACAGTTATTAGAAAAATAGAAGAAAGCGTGTCAATCTCTGTTCGTGTACAATTTTCCAGAACACGAAACTGACACACTGACAGTTCGTCTCCTAGTTTGCCATGACTGGCCATGACATTTGAGCGCGACAAAATTACCAGTAGGTAACTCAGAAACAAAAAATATATAAAAATTAAAATTAAATAGAAAATATAAATAAAAGTTATTGAAAATAAATATAAATCAGAAAAACAATTTTACAATATTTTAGTATGATTTTATCAGCCAAGTTAACAAAGTCGCTACTAGCGACATCTATGTGTTGCTCAACAGTTTATTTGAGCGGGCATCATAATTCTCAACGTATTTACTTTTACCGGCAGCCAGGAGATGGCGTTAAATTAAGCTAAAATAAACAAACCTTATCACGTGGAAAAGCTTTTCCCGCAGGTTTGCGCATCGTAACTATGAAGGAAAGGAACAGTGGAAAACGGTTTGCTAGGTATGTTGGAAACAGACATGCTTCAGTACCACCTTAGGCGCCGGGAGAAGGAGTCGGCTCTTTGCTTCCCTGGCTAACTGACTTAAGTTACGAACGTAATCTAGTTGGAAAAATGTTTTCGAGTAGTATTTGTGACGCTTAAAATTTTCGATGTGGTGTTTAGGCATTCTTGCTTATTTCATAAAAGTTTTGTGTAAATAATAGTTGTAAATAAATAAATGTTAGGTATTTTACGGATTTTCGTGTGATGGTAATAGACACTTATTAAATTATTTCAAGGATTATAAACTAGTGTAATAATGTCTAATTAACTTCTTGGTAAGTACCTATTTCTTAAAAAACTTTCCTATTTCTATTGCAATATCTACCTTCCTGCCTACTTTGAATTGCTGCTTAAATTTTACCAACTTTTACTTATGTGCAGTACCTACTTTTATCTAGGTAGGTACCTATTAGATAGCAATGAAATAAGTAATAATTATTTCCGACTTACCGATAGACTTTTCCATCGTCAATTTCTTCACTTTGATGATTTTCTTCGTCATCGTTGGTCGTCTTTTTCTCTAGGTCTAATCTGCTTATCGGGTCTATCACTAAGGCAACCTTCAGGTGATACGCAGGATCATCCTCCTATAGGCTGATCTGAAAATAAAACCTTACTGACGTAGATAGTGTATAAATTGGTTTATCTATCTCCCTTAACTAGTGTGGTGGTGATATTTTATTACCCAGAATGAAAAATAATGCCTTCCCTACCTACCTAATGTTCGCGAGTAGCCTATCTATCGGATGTAGAAGGGTCTCCTCAATCCTGGTAAAACGAACACTTTAGTTTAGCTGTTTACCTACTTATGTAAAAATCAGAGATAAATCCGTTATTGGAATAAGTTTTTTTATACCTTAAGGTGATAGGCAGGATCATTCTCCTAAAGGCTGAACTGAAAATAAAACCTTACTGACGTAGTATATAAATGGTTTATCTATCTCTCTTAACTAGTGTGATGGTGATATTTTATTACCCGGAATGAATAGTAATCGTAGATTGTTATACAAGGGTCGAAAGGAATCAATTCCTATACAAGGTATTTAGACGCCCTAGCATAGCGAGGGCGGCTATAGTCCGAGTAGGAATTGGTGACTTTCACCCGTTTTATTTAAACACTCTACTTTTCATTTCGAATATAAGGAAAGTAAAAAAATATAGTTTTTCTTAAATATTTTATTTATCTTGTTTGCTCGCCACTTCATTGCATGTAATAAAATATCTTTCCCTTGAAATTTCTGGCACTGGATTTTGGATTACTGTATTTGCCTCGACTTTAACCGAATCTGGGGTCAACATTTCAGAAACGCTTGAACTCATTTTTAATCAAATATTAGTCAAAACTCAGATTTTGAATTTTGGTACAGCTTACAGAGTTAGTATTCCGTCAAATTATAATAGTCTTTTTTAAATTTGAAATATGGAACACACCGCATCACCGCCGCGGGCCGTCTCGCCCGCGGCGAGAATAGGTTTTTTTTAAAATTCACACTGGCTGTTACACTCACAAGACCGCAGACTACATAACCAAATTTTGTTCTATATTTAAAATTCATTCCCGCCCTAGGGAGGGAAGCAATTACTATGAATCTTTCCCGCCCAAGGGTGGGAAGCAGCGTTTTCCACCCGCTACTCAGATCGAACAAACACTACTTTCCGAGTATGAGAAATGAACAAAATAATACCATCCCTACCTACTTATTGATTTCGAGTAGCCTATCTACCGGATGTAGAGGGGTCTCCTCAATCCCGGTAAAACGAACAATTTAGTTTACCTATGTAAAAATCAGAAATAAATCCGTTATTAAAATGAGTCTTTGTATACGTTTTCATGGCCAGTAAAATTCTTTTGTTGCAGTAAATTTCGAAGTTAGGTCTTAGGTTGTAGATCTCCTAGGTCTACAACTTATGACCTAACTTCGAAATGAGCCTTCTGAATTAAATCAGACATTCAGCTTCATGATATAGGTAGCGCACTATCGGTCAAAGAACGTTAATGTCTTCAGTCACGGATTTAATGGTGTTTTTGTTTATATGTGGTATCTGCTTAGTAGATATGTGTTGGAACGCTACAAGTCCATCACTATCGTATGTAGGATGTCGAGACATCTCTAATTTGTTAATCTCTTGACATTTCTTTTTCCCGGCTGCCATTAGCTTACTACATTCATAATATTGTGTTCTCGGTTTTGCTAGCATAAAAGTAAAATAGATATTTAAATCACCTTGTTCCATAGGTATATAATTTGAACCGTAGGTAATAACGCTAACTACAAAGCCGATTTTGATAATTCATTCGTCTGTTATTGGGAACATCCACCGAATCAAACCTTGTATCCAACATGCTATGGTTTATAGCTAACTAGCAGCGTGTTTAGGTAACGAAGTAAGAAGGACGAATGTCCTCAAATACCTACATATGGATAACTTATTAAAGTTTCTAAATGGAAAGCCCAGCATTGGCTAAACGATTTTGAAATCTGTGTATGATAGTTATCCGGCCTAAAGGTATACTTGTGAAGTCTGTGTTAGATCTTCCAATTTAGTCTTCACTTCTTTAGAAATAAATCATGAGAATCAAAAAAGGAATCAATCAAAAATGGCTTTCATGTTACTGCTGTAATTCGGAGAATATTAATGTTACGACATAGGTAGGTTTGTATTTAAATGGCTATGTCGACTATTTCACTGTATTGTGGAATTTGTGGTGGCATTGTCTAATCCTATTCTGACATAAGTACTTAGCATGGACGATGGCATACTCGATGATTTGTTAAGGCATGTTTAATGAAGCAAGAATGTCGCATGTCCTTCTGGACGACGATGCGACATTCTTGGCTCCCATCATAAGTTATCTGTTTCTGGAAATTAATAAAAATGAACGCGTTTGAGGTTTTTACTTTTATTTGGTGAGAAGTAGGTAGTTTTTCTCTTCTTTCTTCTGGTTCATTATAATGCGTCAAATATTCGTCTTCATGTTACGGTTGTAATTCAAAGAACATCAATGAACATTTATAATGTGTAATTTTTATGGTGTAGATACATAATAATAAAGTAGATAAGTAAGAATAGAGTATTCTATTCTATTTAATGTTAAATGTCTAATGACTATGTCACGGTATTGTGGTGTCTTTATCTGTCTTAAGGCTCTTACAGACTCACGCGATATCGCGGGCGCGACAGGCACCGACAAAGAAATTGTGCAACTAGTGACGCGTCGCGCCCGCGAGTTCGCACCAGTCTGTACGAGCCTTTAGGGTGACGTAGGTAACTTTGATGATTTATTGAGGCGTGTTTAACGTGGCAAGAATGTCGCATATCCGGAAATAGATAACTTATGAGAGCTCGTCCTAAATTAATCGAATGAACTCAGTTGAGGTTTTAAATACTTAATGTGTTGAAAAGAATTTCGGATTTGTTCTTTTTAATACGTCAAAGATTCATCTTCCAGTTTTGGCTGTAGGTAATTCCAAGAACATCTAAGTTACGAGGCACGGATGTAAAGCGCCATGTCGACTGTGTCACGGTATTGTGGTGGCTATGTCTGTCTTATGATGACGTAGGCATATTTGATGATATATTGTGGCGTGTTTAACGAGGCAAGAATGTCTTATGTTCGGAAATATATAATATATTTGCTTCTCCCCGCGGCTTCAACCGCGTGGATGTCGGCATTATCCCATAGGAACGTGCTACAGGGATAAAAAGTGTCCTAGAATAGAATAGAATACTCTTTATTATGTACACCATAAAATCTACAGATATAAATGTTGAAATTTTATATAGGGTGTCACAATGGGCGGTCCTATGTATCCAGGTCATGGCCTATCCGTATACCAACCTATCATCCAAATCAATTCAGCCGTTAAAGCGTAAAAGGGTAGTTAATAGACAGACGGATAATAATTACAAATAATACATTTTTTTTTTAATTATACAGGTTTTATGATTTTCAATGTCTAACTTAAAAAGAATAGTTATTCATTTCAATGTTATCAACTTATCATCATTAATTTGAAATATTCTAGCGCTTCCATTGACCACGTAATTTCTACATAATTAGGTACTTTAAATTGTAATAACTTTTAAGCGGGTGGACCGATTTCTATGAAATAAATATTACCTCAAGATACGAACTTTGACTACACTTCCAATTCCGTAAATCTCTTAAAAAGAGGCACACAAAATTTCAATAATCATGTGAATTTTAAAACCATCCCCTATTTTACCCCCTTGGGCACACAGACAAATGAAGGAACATGGGTAGGTTTTAGTCAGTAAAAGTCTGACACGCCCTCCCGCTCCGCCCAGAGCGAGAGAAGTTATTTGATAATTTCCCACCCAAACAAAAAAAAAGTAGCCTATGTCCTTCCCCAGAATGCCATCTATCTCCTTGCCAAATTTGATCGAAATCCGTACAGTGATTTAGGCGTGAAAAGGTAACATACATACATACAGACAGACAGACAGAGTTACTTTCGAATTTATTATATTAGTATGGATGACGACGGTGAGAACCATAATTGAAAGTACGTCGAATTGTACGTCGTACTGTCGTCCAACGTGTGAAGTTTTCTGTGATGAAATAGGTAGGTAGAGATCGTCCAATTTAAAACTGCACGCCCCTTTAGACTGCTTGTTTTCAAATTTTAGTGGAGGGGCCTGCAGTTTATATTAGATCATAATATATCTATATCTATCTTTCTATGTCCTTCTAACGTTTTGGTCTTCAGAAAACAGCTGTCGGAATGTTTCGTTTCACGGATCTATGGGCCATGCCAACTAAGTCACATTATTGGGCTGTCTTGTGACGTGGGAATGTTTGATGATGTATTCAATCTACGTAGCCTTTTCCCAACTATGTTCAGGTCGACTTCCAGCCTAACTGGATGTAGCTGAATACCAGTATTTTACATGGAGTGACTGCCTAAATGTCCTCCACAACCCAGTCACTGGGTAGCACGATACCCCTTGGTAAGACTGGTTGTCAGACTTTTGGGCTTGGATTGTCAAAGATTACGAATGACAGCCGGGAACAATGGCTTAACGTGCTTTCCAAGGCACGGAGGGGTTTGATATGTAATCGATGGTCACCCATCCACAAACCGACCACGGAGAGCGTAGTTTAACCTTCAATCGATCCGTGCAGCTGTTTATTTAGCCACGAGCCCCTTTGTTTGATGATGTATTTTGCCGTGTTTATCGAGGCAAGGAGGTTTAATATCCGGCAATAGAGTAGGGCCCTTTTTTTTGGGTTGGAAATGATCAAATAACTTTTCCCGTTCTGGGCGAAGCGGGAGGGCGTGTCAGACTTTTACTGACTAAAACCTGTACCCTGTGTGCTAGGGCCACGATATCCCTTTCGGACAAACTCGCAACCCTGGCAGGCATTGGTCCTAACGGACCCCGTCAGTTGGTGCCGACATCTCTTTGAGGCGCGCGTGAAACACAATGCGCCGTTGACCCGGGCCTGGTCCTTATCGGACGGTGAGCTAACCATCGCTCGCCGTCCGCAGTCCCGCGCCTACGGTGGCCGGAAATCGGCTTGCGACTCCCGTCGCCTGGGGCGTCTCCTGCGGCGACTAAGGGCGCGAGGGCGCGAACCTTGCCTCACCCTCACACGTTCCGCCTCCTCCTTCGCTAGTATTACTGCTTCGCAGAAGGAGGTGACATGTACTCTCGCTCCGAACCATGGCCTGAACTAAGGCCGGACGCGAGAGATCGCCGCCACCGATCGCCTCCGTGAGGACACGGCGGTGCTCCGCCCAAGCCGGACAGACCTTCACCGTATGCTCTACCGTGTCCTCCGGGCGATCCACACAGTGATGACACCCGGGTGTTTCCTCCCGCTTTATCCTGAACAGGAACCTCCCGAAACAACCGTGTCCGGTGAGGACCTGCGTCAGGCGGAAGGTGAGGACGCCGTAGAGCCTCTCTAGCCACTCCTCAAAGAGGGGGACTTATCGCCACAATTGTGGCGTGCCCAGCGCTGGGTTGCGACAATCGCTCTCTCCATGTCGCCATGAGATCCCGCCGGAGCTCTGTCCGCTGTGCCGTAATTTCTCGCGGCAGCGGAGTTTCGCTTCCTCGCGCCACTCCCTGATGTGCGCGAAGACTTTTGCCTCCACATCCAATGCATGGCGATAGTCCGGCAAGGAGGCTCGCCGCCTCACGGGAGACCGTGCGGTAACCCAGTACCAAACACGATACCCCTTGAGACTGGTTATCAGACATTTGGTCTTCTGGCTAACCGTAACGATTGTCAAAGATCTACCACGGAGAGCGTAGTTTAACCTTCAATCGATCCGTGCAGCTGCTTATTTAGCCTCGAGCCCCTTTGTTTGATGATGTATTTTGTCGTGTTTATCGAGGCTAGGAGGTTGAATATCCGGAAATAGAGTAGGGCCCTTTCTTTGGGTTGGAAATAATCAAATAACTTTTACCGTTCTGGGCGAAGCGGGAGGGCTTCAGACTTTTACTGACTAAAACCTGTACACTGTGTGCTAAGGCCACAATATCCCTTTCGGACAAACTCGCAACCCTGGCAGGCATTGGCCCTAACGGACCCCGTCAGTTGCTGACATCTCTTTAAGGCGCGCGTAGAACACAACGCGCCGTCGACCCGGGCTTGGTTCTTATCGGACGGCGAGCTACCCATCGCTCACCGTCCTATCAGCGGGCCTATTAAGGCTATTGAAGTTTTTTAATCGAAAGTTTATTCGTCAGAAATAGAGGAAGAGCTGTGAGGTTGAGAAAAACTTTACAAGCGGGCGCTTGTGAAGGTTTTATTAAAGCTTTAATTTTTCATGATGAATCGTAGTGTATTCCCAGGTACCAGATTTCGTAAGAGATATTATGAAGCCTCGTATCTGGAAATAGACTCTGGCAAACTAAGGGGTCATTGTACTCATCAAATGAACAACTTTTACTATGTAATACTAATAAATTACTGCATGCCTGGTTGTTCTTTATTTGATATCATGAAATAAATTATTAAATGTAACTTTAAACAGGAAACAACATTATTATTTTACATCATTATTTATGGGAAATAGGGGAAATGTAAACAAAGGAGAATTACTCCAATATCATAGAACATTGTGCAACCTACGTTTACAAAAAATTGTGTTGTTTACATTCCCGTATAGTAACAGTTTGCCACAGGAAGAAAATAACATAAGATTTGACATTAATATTACATTGCACAATTTAACTTATAATGATAATCTTTTCCATTTAATTGATACTACTCGTAGTTATGTTAGTAATAATTTGTATTTGACAAAAGATAGATATAATATTGTTATGTACTATCTTTCCACTGCTGCTGAGTCTTTACTTAAGGAAAACGTTCCAGTTTGTGATTCTGAATTTCATTTCGAATATGTCACCTGTAAAGATGTAATTAAAACCTTTCACACATTAAATGTTAAAAAAACCGCAGATTTATGGGGTAATTCTGTGGACGTTGCTAAGTCGATTATAAACATTGTAGCACCTACTTTAGCTGTTATTTTTAATAATTGTATTGACCTTGGTGAGTTTCCTGATCTTATGAAAAACAGTAAAATAATACCATTGTTTAAATCGGGTAGTACACCAGACCCTACTAATTATAGACCTATTTCAGTGCTACCTACCTTTAGTAAAATTTTTGAAAAACTTATTTTAGATCAAATGCAAAGATTTTTTAATAAACATAAGTTATTGCATAACAAACAGTTCGATTTTACAAAGGGTCGTTCGACTGCTGATGCCAGTGTTGAACTTTTAGGACATGTTTATAATGCATGGGAGGATAAATGCAATGCTTTGGGCATCTTTTGCGATTTGTCCAAGGCATTCAATTGCGTTCTTCATAAAACGTTAATCAGGAAACTGCACCACTACGGAAACCGAAATGCCTCTCTGGATCTTCTTACTTCATATTTAAGTGATAGGATTCAGAGAGTTGATGTTAACGGAAAAAGATCTCCCGGATCTGTAGTAAGAATGGGGGTACCCCAGGGATCAATTTTTGGCCCATTATTGTTTCTTATTTATATAAATGACGCCTTACCTCATAAAGGATAAACATGATAAAGTGTTGTTTGCAGACGACACTTCACTTTTATTTAAACTCAAACGTCAGCAGTTGGTTACTGACAATGTAAATAGTGCCCTCGAAAAAGTAGTTAACTGGTTTAATGTTAATAACCTACTTCTTAACGAGAAAAAAACTAAATGTATTAAGTTTACAATACCTCATGTTAGACAAGTAAAAACTAGTGTGCTCATAAAGGGTGAAGAGTTGAAACCCGAAGATTCTACAGTGTTCTTAGGCATAACTTTGGATGCCAAGCTTTAATGGGGCCCCCATATAGATAAATTGTCGAAAAAGCTTAGCTCTGCAGCATACGCCGTTAGAAAAATTCGTGATTTAACTGATTTGGAGACAGCCCGCTTAGTATACTTTAGTTATTTTCATAGTGTAATGTCGTACGGTATTCTGTTGTGGGGAAATGCCGCCGACATTCAAACAATTTTTGTTTTACAAAAAAGAGCAATTCGTTCAATTTATAAATTAAGTCCCAGACACTCCCTTAGAGACAAATTTAAAGAGATTAATATACTGACTGTAGCTTCTCAGTATATTTATGAAAATCTATTGTATGCACATAAAAATATTAATCTGTTTAAAAAATATAGTGATATCCATAATGTAAATACTAGGAACAAGCACAAATTTGTTGTTCCTAAAACCAGGCTTAAAAAAATAGGTGGCTCGTTTAGATGCCAGTGTATACGTTTTTATAATAAACTTCCTAGCCATATTCAAGAATTAATCCTTAATAAATTCAAAGGTTTTATAAAGCGGAAACTGTGCCAGAAAGCATTTTATACTGTTAAAGACTTTATTGAGGACAAAAAGGCTTGGGATTGAGCTGCTCCAATTTACAGTGAATCTTGATTTGATTTTTTTTTGCCAACTATTTATATTTTTCTTTTGATTGAAATTTTTAAATACCTAAACTATAACATGAATATTTACTTTGTAAAGTATTATATTATTTTAATTATTATGAATGTGAGGACTATGTGAATTGTTTTTTTTTATTTTTATTCTCAATCAAAAAAAAATTTAATGCAGGTCTGGCAGTTTGAGTACTTTATGTGGCCTAACCTTTTGTCCTTTCTTTGGTATTGTTCGTCGAATCGCTGAGCTCCTTAAGTTTTGAGTTGATCTGCACGATAACTGACAAATGCGTGCACTGACTGGACAGGTCCACTCAAATCTGTGTGGTTCTTTCGTCAAAAGACCATGTCAGACACCAATCTACATGGTTCTCAATTGATCTGACCAAGATTATATCCGTATTTTATATACACATTGACATTTATTAATTTTATATATACAATGACATGAATATTTACTTTGTTAAGTATTATATTGTTTTAAGTATTGTAAATGTGAAGACTATGTGGGTTATTGTTCATTTTTCTTTTTTTCTTAGTTAGTTTTTATCATAGTCTGGCAGTTTGAGTAATTTTATGCGGCCTACCCAAATGTCCTTTCTTTGGTATTGTTCGTTGAATCGTTGAGCTCCTTAAGTTCTTAGTTGAGCTGCACGACTACTGACAAATGCGTGCACTGACTGGACAGGTCCCCTCAACCTGTGTGGTTCTTTCGTCAAAAGATCATTTCAGGCACCAATCTACATGGTCTTCACATGATCTGACCAAGATTATGTCTGGACTTTAAAAAGAGACTGTGACCTCTGAGTTTGTTTCGGCCTTTCTTCTCAGAGTAGTCGGATACGAAACGCCGACCTCATCTAGTTTTTTTTAATATGATTGACGTGTAAAAGTGTTTGTACAAACCTACTTACAGAAATAAATCATTTATCATTTATCATTTATGGGCCCAAAATTGAAATCGCGAAAAAAAATATCTGCTGTTCCCTACATTTTGACGAGTTAAGCGAACATAAATGTAGGGCAGCAGCAGATTTTTTTATGCGATTTCAACTTTGGTCCCATAGTAAAAGATGTTCATAATGATGAGTACAATGACCCCTTAAGAGATTTCGTGTATGAATAGATACGCCTTATATAAATAATAATGTCACCATTCAGTACATTTCTATTACACGTGTCATCGAAAATAGTTAATTTAATTTTTATTCTTTTGTAATTGTTTCAAGAACCTATTTACAACACTTTTCATTACAAGATACTCATAAGATGATATTTGTATTGTAATGGTTTTTGTACACCAAATAACAGCTCTAATACAGCTATTATACAGCTTCTCTATTGCTTCCACATTGCTTCTACAGCTACTATACAGCTCTACTAATGCAAAAATCTTTATAATATGGGCCTTTTTTTACTTATAAGAACTGTATAAGCGTTTATACAGTATTTATACAGCCAAAATATACAGCTTCTAGTATAAAAACGATCTTAATACAGCTTATATACAGCTCATAATGCTACTTGGGAGATCTACGTTTCGGAATTGTCAAATAGCTTCAAGTTTCTGACTAACTGACTGACCTGTAATTTGATTTATTGAAATATTTGCTTTGAGTTTTTATGAGAAAGAAAATTTCGTTTCATATAAAAGCGAAAATGTAGAATCACGTATTTGCAGCGATATGAAATGTCAATGCAAATCAGATACCCTCTTAAAACGATGCGCGATTGATAGGAAAATTCAACATCGAATTGAAACTTTCATTAGCTGTACTTTATCACAATATTTTGATTAAAAAGAGTGTCGATGGAGTTTCTTGCCCGTTCTTCTCCATAGGAACCTACTACGCTTTGGAATGGGCAACTAGCTTCATCTCTCTGACTGACCGACCCCTTGACAATACAAAAGTGCCTGTAATTGGTTTATTTGGAAATAAATGCTTTGAGTTTTTTGAGTTGGTATTAGCTACAAAAAATGAGAATTTGTGCACATTACCCTGTAGTATATCTAGGACGGAAATATCTCGGCCTTGACCGTTAGATTCCTTGGATATTAGGTACTGACAACTTGCGAGTATAAGCCAGTAATACCTCTAATCTTCTCACTTCAGATGGCAAGTTCATATCTAACTTGTCAGACTGTTAATGCGTCTTACCTCGTACTAGGTAATTGTGGATATTAGTTCCCGACCTGGGAACTAATTTTTACAATAATAAATATTAAAAATGTCATAATTATGATGTGACATTTCTGTAAATTGTTTTTGACAAACACTTTTTTTTTTTACACTTCAAAAAATAATATAATCTAATATTACAAATAGAATAGATTTGAAACATACAAAGTTTGTTTGTTTGTTATGCTTTCACGCTAAAACGGCTGAACAGATTTGGATAAAATTTCGCACATGGGTAGACCATGATCTTGGTTAAGACATAGGACACTTTGATCCCGATATTTTTGCGAGATCTAGTAGCTAGTATTTTATAACTGGATGAAGTCGATGTTTTTTTTACTATTTTGAGAAGAAACAGAAACCAACTCAGAGGTCACAGTCTCTTCTAATAAATCTTCTGAATCCACTGTTTAATTTGATAAGGAAAGAAGTTTAGAGAAATCCTGTCATAGTGCGTTGTCCAAACTTATATGAATGCTATTGGCTGGACAGGTCTACTCAAATCTGTGTGTAGTTCTTTCCTCAAAAAACAATTTCAGACACAAATCTAAATGGGTAAGGCCCATTTAGATTTGTGTCTGAAATGATCTTACCAAGATTAAATCTGGAGTTTAAAAGAGCCTTTGACTTTTGTTTCGCCATTTCTTCTCGTCAATCAACTCAGTCTATAGCAGTCCACTGTTGGACATAGGTCTCTCCCAGGCTGCACCACGACACCCTGTCCTCCGCTTTCCACATCCAGTCTGTCCCAGCCACCTTTTTAAGGTCGTCGGTCCATCTAGCTGGGGGGGCGTCCCACATTAAGCTTGCCAAAACGCGGTCTCCACTCCAGGACTCGTCTGCTCCTGCACCTCACCATCATCATTTTCCCATAATGGCATGTTAAAGTGATTCCGATATCCTGTCCTATTTAAGATTAAACATTTTCATTTAATTTTGTGGTTTCTCACGAATGTGTCATCAGTTAGTCACGGAACTACATATTTCGTACGTAGGATATATATAAGGTGTAACTGAATTAATACACATTATGAAATTAGTTTGTTCAGAATCGTTTACTGAATCGATTTGTGTAATTTTTTAACCCAAATTTACGCCGGTGACACACCTGCGGCACGAAACCATTGCAGCGAAACCGCAGTAGTTCAATTCAACTGGCTCGCGTCATGTTCCGCTACTTGCATCCGATTCGAGTAGCGGTTTCGTGGCGGAGGTGTGCAATCGCTGTTAATACTACGTAAATTACAGTCACACTTCGGCTGTACAGTCAAAATAAACCAAAATGGACGAAGTAGCTCCTACGCTAGACCCTTATACGTGTGCGACTGTGTGCGCGCGTAGATTTGTAATGTGACCACAATTTGCTCCAACAATCAGTACAACTAATTTAATAAATAACCAATGTTTAAATACATAATAATAAAAATTCAGTGTATGTATTATGATAGAATAGAAAAGACATTTATTTTACAAATATGGGTAATACATAATAGGTGACAAGATACATGAAAGCTCCGCCATATTTCACCATTCGGCATGCAAACATTTATATTATTATCCACTTAAGTCTAATCAAAGGCAAATCCATTATTAAAGAGCAATTCAGCAAAAAAAAGATATCCGATAAAAACTTTTTACAAAAAAATAAGAACCGACTACCAAAAATAACACTACAAAGTGACAAATAACTTTAATTTCGGAAGTGGGTGTCTTTGGATCTGTAATTGAGTTTTTTCTCGTTTTTTGTAGTTAGTCGGTTCTTATTTTTTTGTAAAAAGTTTTTTATTTTACACTTTTTAGTGGGTCAGTTTTGAATTTATCTAAGTTACAATAGCCTAATGTTAACTGCTCATCACCTTTTACAAAATATTTCATTTCCCGATGCTGGGACGTTGATTGTTGAGGAGTTCTCCTGGTAAGAACCAGGAGAACTGCCACTCACCATATGCATAGTGACGAGCATAAATTGCTTAATAGCAACCCGTTAAATAGAGGTACTCATTATATTATCGTTCGTGGTCTCCATCATCAGTTCCACTTCACCAAACGGTGCTTTCCAAGACCAAATGCACGAGTTACTATAAAAAATACCCAAATCGCTATAGGTTTGCCTATAAAATTTGAGGGTTTCCCTCGATTTCCATGGGTTCCCCTCATCTGATTCTGATTTGGTGGCAATGGGACCACCTCAGGAGTATACCCTTTCAAACAAAAATTTTTAAAATCGGTCCATAATTAACGGAGTGATCGCGTAAAAAACATACAAAAAAAAACATACCGCCGAATTTAGAACCTCCTCCTTTTTGGAAGTCGGTTAAAAACTCAGTCACACTGTAGTACGTCTTATCCATTAAAAATATACGTAGTCTACTCTTAAACTGCACTTTTGTTAAGTCTCTCCAACCACTTGGCAATTTATTATAAATAATTGGGGCCATACAGTAGACAATTTTGCGCACCAAAGTAGTTTGACACGTTAATTGGCATAACTTACTATTGTCACGCCTATTTCTTGGGAATACATCAGCCTGACGTTCAAAACGACTTGGATTTTGTAAATAGAAAGAGTAGACTACGTATATTTTTAATGGATAAGACGTACAGTGTGACTGAGTTTTTATCGGATATTTTTTTTTGCTGAATTGCTCTTTAATAATTTTAATATAAATATATATAATAATAATACATATATATCAATAATAATTATAATTTGGTCATGATTATAACATATTTAATATTCTAATTGGGGCGTTTGGCGGCGTGCGTTAATTCCGGGACATGTTGTTTAATTAAATTATACTGAGTTATTTGCGTAGTTGTTGAGATACGCCTCTATATTATTTAAACGCATTTGATTCGTCGCTGATTAACGTACTACGGAGGAACTCATGGCTAAGTTGGCTAAGTAATAAAAGCTGCACGGCGCGATCGATCAGGTTAAGCTACGCTTGCCGCGGTTGGTCCGTGGATGGGTGACCGTCTTTACATACTGAGACTCCTCCCTGTATCGCAAAGCACGTTAAGCCGTTGGTCCCAGCTGTCATTCATGGATCTCTGACAGTCGTTCGGTCAAAAACCCGAAAATCTACCAACCAGTCTTACCAAGGGGTATAAGTATTACACAGTAACTGAGTTGTGTAGGTCAGATAGCCAGCCGCTCCGTGTAAAATACAGGTATTCAGCTGCATCCAGTTAGACTGGAAGCCGACCTCAACATGATTGGGAAAAGGCTAGTCCGATGATGACCTATATGTACCGTACGTATTATATAGGTAACCTATAAAAACTTTGTCATTGACTGAACGTTAAATTACATAGCTATCGAATAGTTATGACGTATCACCAAACATTTCCCTAATTACGTCATATTTCCGTACAAATTGGAGCAGAAACTTAAACATAAATGTAATATCATAATCTCAAGCACATTCCAAAGCGATTCCCTAAGGCGACATCATTCAATTAGATACTTATAGGTACCTACTATTTATGTACTTAGAGGTACACCGTACAGTCAGCGACATAAGTCAATGAATGAAATGATTTCGGAATTTTTATTATTGAATATTGTGGACCTAATAATTTTTTAAACACATTATATTAAACTCTAGCTGTTGTCTGCGCCTTCGTATGGGAGTATTTCGTCATTTTTTATACCAGGATCCAGGGGGATAATTGCGTAATACACTATCATTAGGAATCGGTTTCAATTTGACAGTTCAACAACATTCATTGCGGTATTTACGTTGTTGAGCAGACAAATTTTTCTAACATATGAAGCAATGGATTAGCAATACCTATACTTCAAAATCATTCCGATTTGGATTCAAACTTTGTTACGCAATTTGGGTGCTGGATGAAAAGTAGCCTATCCTTCTTCAGGTCTCAGGCTACCGATGTCCTCGCGCACATTTGGGTGTGGCGCGAGGAGGCGAAACGCCGCGGTGTAACTCCGCTGCCGCAAGTAATCACGGCACAGCGGACGGAGCTCCGGCGGGATCTCATGGCGACATGGAGAGTGCGATTGTCGCAACCCAGCGCTGGACACGCCACAATTGTGGCGATAAGTCCCCTCTTTGAGGAGTGACTAGAGAGGCGCCACAGCGTCCGCACCTTCCGCCTGACGCAGGTCCTCACCGGACACGCTTTGCAATATTTTGTTCAAGTACATTCATTATTAAATTATATGTGATGACGATGCACCTAGAATAAAATTACTATACCACAATAGGTTAAAAGAATTAAAAATCAAGCAATGACAGATAATTTCATTATGTGATAGATACATGGTGCTCACATTATTACAAACATCGTAAAAAAAAAATAAGTCAGTTTGGGAGGTAATCAATAAAAAATGTACCTATGGATAGTAAAGATGCTTTAAAATATCTGTTCTTTACTCTTCAATAATTTGTTATCAACACGTAATAATTAGCTAGTTTTCATTCAAAATCATTTCTGAAACTTTGGGCTATTGTTCAACGACTTATGTCTCTGACCGTACCTACAAGTGCGGGAGGAATCATTAAATTTGATACTTCAACCTGACACGAATGTCACAAATAGTTTTGGTCCAAATGTCTCTTTGATATATGGGTTTTGTACACAGAGCTGAGGGATTTCCCTTCGGGCTACAGGTATTTCTGTTTTGACATGATATCGGACCGTGAAAGGGATTAGAGTTTGTTTTTCGGTAGACGCAGTGGCGTAGCGTAGTACGCACTATTAAGGGGCGGATTTTTTTACAACAAATAGTAAAAATGTCTTTAATCTTCTAAAAATTGTATAATATAATGTATAATAATGATTTGGCCACGGTTAGTTTACCGTGTAGTCGTGAATATAGCATAGCAAACTTCGGAAGTATTCGCAATAATTCGGCAATATTCAAAAGGTTACTTCGGTTGGAAGGAATACTACCGCAGCAAGAATGCAGAGTAAAATAAATACGAGTATTGTAAGAATTTAGTAGTAAGGTAGCCTGCGTTTTATTATTTAATTACTTTTTTTATTTTTAACCTGTACAATTTACAATAATGATAACTGTTTTTGCTGAAAAGTCCATTAGTACCTATTAAATTGGATTACCTAAATAACGGGGCGGCGAAATTTTCCACCGCCTCGGGCGGCTGACACCCACGCTACGGCACTGGGTAGACGCCTATTGGCTATGTATTCCTGGTATTTCTAGATTGAAGTGTCTTGACATTTAGGTAAAAATACGTAAAAAATAATGAAAAAATACTCATAAAGGTGACATACAGAGAGCTATTTTAAGTGTCCAAAGATAGCAGCAGGACTTTTGGAAATGTTATCCTACTAATCCAATAATTAACTTATAAATTCATACAAATAATGAAATACTTCATGTACCTACTTATTTGTATAATTTATATTTGTATAATTGTTTCTTTTTATGGTGAGAAATAAACTATTTTTATTTATTTATTTAATTTCACCATAAAAATCAATCAATCAATTATCAATATCAATCTAATAAATAAAATAATAATACTAATCCAATTATTAATATTTGTATGTTTGTTACTCAATTACGCAATAACGGCTGAACAGATTTGAATGTTTGGCACACAGATAGTTTATAATCTGGATTTAACACATAGGATACTTTTAATGCTAGTACATAGTATGTTCCCGTGGGATATTTCCGTTATGCGACGCACGGTTGTTGTATTGTTCTTGATAAAGTTGTTTGTTTGTTACAAAAGTAGTTACTTTTCCACTCTGCAATCGGCATCACTTTTTTTTATTGGCCTGGTTGCTGGGACCTTTAGCCAAGTCTTTATTTAGTAACAAAGTTCGTTTAAATAATGATGAAATATACAATGCATGCATGGTAGATGATATCCCCGCCCGCCTGCTCCCCTTGAGTTTCAGCTTCAGGTCTCCTGAGACCTCACGCGGATTCTTGAGAGAACTTGAAGTGATGTTACACTGTTTTGTTTCATTTGCCTACACTAATGCAAGTTCACAAACACCTAATGGTTAATAATCCACCATTATTACACATTAATATTCGACTAAACACAATTATTTGAAAATAAAACAAAACTGCTAAACATGACGCTTTTAGTTTCCCGCCAAGAAGTCCTTGTTTTGATTCTTGTTTGTTGTCATCACAGGTCATCATTTGCTAGTACCGCAACAACAAATTAAATAGGTAGTAACACAATGTAAATTGTCTTTGGTGATGGCCCTGACATCAAGCAATGGACAAGATTGTCAAACTTTTAATGTATTGAATACGAGGTTTTTGGCTACTTTGTATATGTGTATTTTATTTATGTTATTTTGTTATAATGTGCGTTTTTTTGTGCAGAATAAACCATTTTTCTTTCTTTCTCTTTCCATCCACGCGAGCGAAGCCGCGGTTGGTATCCAATAATTTTAAGAGCACGTTATATTCCTCTTTAGTCTCATAACCGTTTACTGCTGAACATCCTAAGTATCTTCTTGCTACATTTTACTTCGAAATAAAACAGGATCATTATGGTTTATCTTCATGCTTAATGATGTCAGAAGACCCCCTTTGAAGGACTAACTTCAAATACTTAAGAAATTCCTTTATTATGTCCTATAAATGATTTATTCTCAATTTATGAATTTTTCAGGCGCAACCCTCTTACTAAAATCATATCAAGTTACCTATCTACCTTTTTCTGGATTACTTCAGAATCTAGAAAAAGATAGATATTCACGAATTTTGACGGCTTAGTGCTTACTTACTAAAGAAACCTCCATTGAGATTTTTGGTTGGGGTCGGCTTCCAGTCTAATTGGATGCGGCTGAATACCAGTATATTTTACATGGAGCGAATGCCTATCTGACCTCCACAACCCAGTAACTGGGCAATACGATACCCCTTGGTAAGACTGGTTGTCACACTTTTGGGCTTCTGACAACCCCTAACGACTGTCAAAGATCCACGAATGACAGCCGCGACCAACGAATTAACGTGCTTTCCGAGGCACGGAGGAGTTTCGGTGTGTAAAGGTGGTCACCCATCCACGGACCAACCCCGGCAAGCGTAGCTTAACCTGACGGATCGACCCATGCGGCTGTTATTACTTATCCACGAGCTCCTCCTCCTAGGTACCTATAATTTATATACCACCTACCTATTTGCCGAAGTTAAATTCTCATCTTATTAAAAGTTGAACGATTTTATCCATACTTAAATAACTGAAGGGGATCAAATACCATAAATAGCAAAGTTTTATTAAGTAGGGGCGTAAACTTTATACGCTTCTATTATATTTTTACATGTACTTCACGGTAAAAATGATTTTGGTTCAGATAATAAATATGAAATTTTATGTTCCAAAATTTTTGGGTATCTCAGGATATTTTTAACGTATTCATTTTTTGTTTCAGATTATAATGGATGTTCGTAGCAAGTATATATAAATGTAGGTTTATAAATAATATAAAAAACTGAATAGCGGTAAAATATCAATACCGATATCAAACAAAAAAAACAATGAATGAAACAAAAACAATGAGAATAAAAAAGAAAAGTGAAATGTCAAATTCTTGAGTTTCGAATTTTGAAAATCGAATAATTATGTCGTCTGAAGTGTCATTGGAGGGCCGTGAGCGGCCAGGATTGGTGCGTCGCGCGGCCGCTGGGTGCGCCAGGGCAGCGTTCTCGCAAATCGGCCTGGTGATTTTAGTGGTGATTTACGTATTATTTGGTGCAGTGCTGTTTGAGTATCTTGAGTCGGGGCCAGAGGTGCAGAAACGGTCCGCCATACAGAGATCGAGAGAGGAGTGCTTGAAAGAACTTTGGGCTATTACAGGTAAGAATTACATTCATATTATACTTATTATGCAAACATTAAGGTAGGTTCCACAATATCTATTAGGGTAGATGGGTATTATGTCTTTAATTTGGTCACACCTTTGTGAGAAAGGCAATTAAGTATTTCATCAAAAAATGCCTAATACAGTGCATTGTTTAAATATAGCCACAATTGAACATGATCTTAATTGGATTATGGTTCCAATAATTCCATACACTTTAAACCTAACCTTTAGAAAAGACACACCTTTTATTGTTAACTTATCGTTTAAAATGTTCACCGACCAACAGAGGTTTCAGCTCAATCAACCGATTCAATTCCAAAACTATCGAAGTAAATAAAAGCCTCGTCTTCTTCCTTTGACAATCTGACCTACAGGTGATATCTACTAAGCCCTTCACTTGTGATTTCCCTTGTGTAACACAGATACGGTAAAGAAAATACGTCATTGGACAGAATAAAAATCGTGTTATTGGATATTATTTCTCGCGTATTAGGGTCAGTTTAGTTTTATGGAAAGGTGTATCGTTTAGGTAAACGGTAGATCACTTTTGTGGTTTCCACAGGCCTCAAAAGCCTTATATTGATTCATAAATTACAAAATGACTTAACTTCTTAACTGTGCCTGCGGCTTCGCTCGCGTGACTGTGTATTCTATTGAAATTGAATATAAGCTAATGGGCAAGTGAAGTCAAAGTATATTCCTAAGACGTATTCCTAGTTGTATTATCCTCTACATCATCAGTTGATTTTGTTGCTTATTTAAACTATGTTAGTTGTACATCTTTGGTTTACGTGTTTGAACGAAAGAAAATACTTATTTGTAATTCACAATTGTCTGAACGATGTTGCTCGGTGTGGGGCGATGAATAGAAACCAATAATAATAACGGTTCCCCAATTAAATATACCTACGTATATTAATTTATTCACCAAATTGTTTTTCTTGAATAATAAAATGTATTTTTTTGTTAATCATCTTTCATTAACTTAAGTGAAAAAGTGAAAAACTAAAGAGGGGTACCCCTGTCGTGTGCGGTCTCGGTTGCGCAGACTTCTGGAGTCTTCCACGCTGACATACGTCGTTTGCATATGTTTGCATGCATTTGCACACATATGCAAGGCGCTAACATGTTGCCACCCCAGAAGTGCAGCTCTGGCCCTTCACCACAGAGTAAACGGACAGAGGGTAAGCTTCATACAACCGCGCTTTTATATGTGGCTTCGTCGTGTACGAATAAAAACCGGTTCATATCGGCTCAGCCAGTTGCCCGCACACACACGCCTCATGCTTGTAGTAGTGTACCTATCATAGCGCGGTTGAATGAAGCTTACCCTCTGGCCGATAACTCTGTGCCTTCACTGGGAGTGGACATAAACGGTTGTAAGCTCGTTGCAAGGTGCCGGACGTGGTGAGCACGTCGGCCACGCGAGCAACGTCATCAGCTGCAGGTGAATCACGCGCCCGAGCAGCCATCAATTGGGAGCTAATTTCGGAAGTCGGTGTCTTTTTCGTTCGGTTTTAAGTTTTGTTTTCGTTTTTTGCCACCGTCTTCCGAAATTAAAGTAATATTTCACTTTTGTGTTTTTTAAGAAGTCGGTTGTTTTTGTTTTTTTTTTTATTCTTAAATCAAATCAAATCAAATCAAAAGTCTTTTATTCAAACTAGGCTGAGAATCAGCACTTTTCGAACGTCAAAAATTACATAGGACAGTCCCCCAAAAACGCCCACCCTTCACCACTTCCTAGTGCTTTAGCTGGGAAGAAAAAGTGGCGCAACAAACTCCCCAGCAGCACAGCTGTCTGTTCAGATATAAAACTTGAATCTATACAACAAAATGTAAAAGAATTTGCAGCTTAGTTGTGGTACCTACCGCAGACATATTCAAATACCACTACCTGCTATGTAAATAGAGTGAAAGGTAGTTATTATAACATTATCGACATAGACTAACGGTTCCGACGAACTGAGAACCTCCGCCTTTATTTTGAAGTCGGTTAATAAAAGGAGCCTATTGAGTTATCCTACTCTAACAATATTGATCAGCAACAGAAAATTATCGTATTAAATGACGCTTATCTTCTTCTATTAACATTGTACCAGTACCTATACTGGGTAAAACTATATCGATTACCATCACGTCTGCGGAGTTTTGCTAGCTAATTTAATTTGAGTTTGCAAAAAAATAAATGAAAAATAATTATATAAAATGATTATTTTTCATTTATTTATTTCCTAACTAATCGAAACTACGGGACATCACGACCCGCAGGATTGAATCAAAGTTCATTCGCATTATTGACAAGTTGACATGTAATATATTTTGATTCAGAACTTGACGATGTCGACCATCAGATGCAAATCAAATAAAGGTAACAAGTAAATACGAGTATTTCTTATTTACTATTATCGTTTTTAGGGTTCCGTACCCAAAGGGTAAAACGGGAACCCTATTATCCGTCGTCTGTCTGTCTGTCTGTATGTTTGTCTGTCTGTCCGTCTGTCACCAGGCTGTATCTCATGAACCGTGATAGACAGTTGAAATTTTCACAGATGATGTATTTCTGTTGCCGCTATAGGAACAAATACTAAAAACCAGAATATCATAAATATTTGAGGGGGCTCCCATACAACAAACGTGATTTTGCCGTTTTTATAGACAATGGTACGGAACCCTTCGTGCGCGAGTCAGATTAGCACTTGGCCGGTTTTTCAAATTTTGAGGGGACTAGGACTTCCCCACGAACGAAGTCACGGGCTTATGCCCGTGACTTCGTTCGTGGGGAAGTCACAATATACTAAAATAATATCCACATTTTTATTAAACTCCATCGGCCCCCGACCTACCGCGGCGAATCGCATCACCCGTCTGTGCTATTACTACGTTTTCGCTTAGCAAAGACTTTTTTCTTTTTACTCGGCTCATAAGGGTCTTAGTATGATGTTAAATAGCTTTTAAGCTTCCTCAAGAATTGGGTTATCAAATGCAAAAATAATAAGTTTTTTTTCAAATCCCACTACTAGTTTCAGAGATTAGCGTGTTCAAACAAAAAAAACAAACAATTTAGATTTATTATAGATCTGCTATAGAAATTTAAATAAAATGCTTTTCATTGGTAAGCTTCGTTCGCTTGGGAATGGCTGGGCCGATTTGGCTATTTTTTATTCTAAAATGTTCGTAATAGTCCGAATTAGGTTTTTAAGGAAAGAAATTTAGATACGTTGGAAAAACGAAAGTGCTTTTTTCTATAGATTGCAATTTTGACAGGATAACGTCTGTCGGGTCAGCTAGTATAAGTATAGACTCCACATGCTCGTCGTGTAAATTGAACCGATTTTCTCCTTCATTATAAAATTCACTCATTAAAAAAAAATACAAACAATACACACACAACATAACACACACCACACACACATACCACATTATTTATTTCAAATAGGCACATGAAAGGCCCTCTCAACGTCAAAATTTACATAAAAATAGAATTGATTCTAGTCGGGCCTTCCAAAATGTAGTTTCGTATGGAGAAGAATGGGCAAGAAACTCCATCGTTACTCTTTTAAAACATTTTGTTTAGGTACATTCATTATAATGTGTAGACGAATAAAATTGTAAAATAATTTTATTACACAATATGTAAAAAGAATTAAAAACTAAGCAATGACAGATAAATCAATTATGTGATACGAGTAGATGCACATGGTGCTCACATATTTACAAATATTGAAGAAATATACATTTTGTTAAAAAAAATAAGTAGTGTGAGTTAAAGTAATCACAGAATGTAAAATACACACACACACACATACATCACACACATAACACCACATACACACACACACACACACACACACAGACACACACACACCAGACACATATATACCACACATAATACACCACACACACACACCACACATAACATTATTTATAATATCTTCATGGCGTTATTAAACCTCTTACGTTCATTATCGAGGCTCGCTTCCTGCATTCCCCATTATAAACGATCTTTGCTTATAAATGCCATTATAGCTTAACGCCTTTGATCAATGCCAACGGATGCTTCCATGATATTCTTAAGATGTTAAGAGGTTCTCGCTTAACGTGTCTCATTCCATTGTGAAGACTGCTTTTGAAAATGACATTTTATGGAGTACCTAAGAGAATTTGAAAGGTTTTTGAAGTGAAAACTTCTTTAGGCGCGTTGAGCGATTGTTGGTAGAGGAAAAACTTATGGGTTTGCGTCACCGAAATGCCCGCGCCGACATGCTGTAGTAGTAAGAGAAGTTAAATTGGCCACGTGAAATGTTTAATTTGTGTATACTGTGCGTTGTTTCAATTGTGTTTTAAATAATCATTATTTTATTGAAGTGAACACTGTATAAGGCGCGTTGAGCAATAAGTTTACACATCTGTCAGCAGTCCCCATGATTGCCTTGGTTTTTTTATGTGTAACACCTTTCCTCTCGCTTTTTGGTGGCAGTGATTTCCTGAAAAGGGACGGAAATGTGTAACAGGAAATGACAGTTTTAGCATGGAATAAGTAAGTACTATATAGATTGTAATTAGAAGGGGTCGAATTTCTACCAATGGGCGACCACTGTAATGAATAATTTATTCGAATAAATATTTCAGTATTTAGGTGTTTTAAATAGTGAGGTTAATTTCAGTCACTGTTCAGTTGCTTATTACCAAGGTGGTGCCAAAAGTTTCAAGGGAAATTAGATCAAATCTTTGTTTTAGCGAATAACGAAGAAAGAAGCCGCAAAGAGTAAACAAATGATTTTCAAATGCAAGTCAGATGTTACACATTATAAATGTAAGGCTCGCTCGTTTTTTTTAAACATCTCTAACATAGTCACACAGCACACTCAATATCACTAAAACAGGATGAGACAGAACAACGAAATCAAAAATACATATGAATAATTAATTATTCTGTCAAACAAATCCTTCGCCATGATTATTTCTAGCAGGCATTTTAATTGTACGAGCCGTATCATCACCATTCGACATTTGCCATGACAGGTGAGTTCTACCGTTCGAAATTTAAATTAATTTGTGTTCCAGATTTAAACAGGAGCAATTATTTTAATTGATAATCAACATAATGTCGCTTATCACGGCTTTTATTTATTTTATTGATCGTGTTTTTATTATTTTGATACATTTCGAAAATATGATAACTTTTATCCAATTTTATGTCTCCAAGTCAGGCGCAGTTTTAATGGGGTTCTCAATTAGATATTTCTCGCGAAATGTTTGTGTGTGTCTACCCCTTCCATCTCGAATACTTAAAGCCATGATTTTATGCGCTCTACAATTTTTTTTTCCATTTTCATTAACTTCGTTTTCGGTATCCTGAAATAATCCTAGCCAGCGGATTAATGGAAGTAGCAACATTATTAATTCACAACTAGACGTCAGTCCAGCCCACCATACCGACTAATCTATTTCTCATTACTAAAATCACTCAAATACCACCAAAAAGCCTTCTAAGCAGCACTCATAACTAAATAACCTACAAGATTAGAAGAACAAAGATTCTTTTGACTCAAATTCAACCTTCCGAAATTCTTCGACTCTGCCTTTAGAGGTATTTTAAAACCAGTAATGCGTCCATAAGTAAAATATGTTTAACATACTCCAATAGGCTCTGTACGCGAATTCCGCCAAATTATAAGCACTCCCGTGAGTCCCTTGTAAAGAGAAAAATGCTCCCTTTCAGACGAAGTATGGTGCACGAGTTTCTTTGTGCGAAGCCTCTTGGAAGACAAAGGGACAGTTTTGTACGTCGCTCTATTGTGTTCTGCTGTAAATTATGCAGTTCATAAGTTAGCATGGATCTATTGGGAGGTACTTACTGTGTTGTCTGTTCAAGGGATGTTAAGAGATTGTTGAATTGTTGAGGTTTCTAGAAAGATAACAGTTATTTATGCTCGAGTTTCTTAGGAAAGCCGTGCCGTAAAATTACACTGCAAAATGTCGGTTTTCCGTAAAGAGAGCGTTTTTGAACAGACACTAACTTTTGGGGTTCCTTAGAAAGCGGTACTGCCATGGAGCTGCCGCAAAATGAAGGCAGTCAAGAAAATTATAGTGGACTACCCACTATAATTTTCTTGACTGCCTTCATTTTGTCAAGTTAGTGTCTGTCTAAAAACAAAAAATCTTTCATTATAAGGGTCCATAACATGGCTGGTGGGGCTGCCGCATTTTTGTAGCGCTTTGGAGATGTTGGCTGAGACGAAGATTGACGGCTTTCATGCCATCATCTGAAACCAGAATGCGTCCCAGCTCCCACAGCATCCTGAGCACGTTGTGCGGTAGGTGGGATTGTCCGATGATGCGTCACTGGATCGGACTTCATACGTCTACAAGACTTACTACATACTACGTGGATAGTGTAAGGTCCGACTCTGGACTTAATCATATGATTATTAACATTAGCTTTAGGTTTTCTTTACTAACACTGTATGGATCTCTGTGGCCTGATAATAAAAGTTTAATAATAATAACATGTTTGGCTATCCCAGAAAAATATAAAAACAGAAAAACATGGATTCATGTAAGCCTGATGATATCCAAACCCTGTACATGAGCCATATAGGAGACCTCTCATATAGCCTTAAAGAAGATCTATCTAATAATTAAGTTATTTTTCATTAATCAATCATATAATTAATGTACTCAAACAAAATATTATAAAACATTTTTAAAAGAGTAACGGTGGAGTTTCTTGCCCATTCTTCTCCATACGAAACTACCTTTTGGAAGGGGCAACTAGAATCAATTCTATTTTTTTGTAAATTTTGACGTTCAAAAGTGCCTATTATGTGCTTATTTGAAATAAATGGTTTGACTTTGACCACTACAATTAGAATGGTGATCAACCTACCTATGTTAACCAACTTATCTACTATCCCATACCTACTATTATCGTTTAATCTCATTATGTGCGACATGAATATTAAAAATCCCTAATATAGCCTGGAATATTGCTTTTAAACTCCGCAAAGCATGACCCTCCAAGTCACGTCATTTTAATTAAAAAAAATACTCTGTTGTAGAATTGGAATTTTTAGTTTTCAACTCGATTTCTTATTCTATCCATTCGTGTGGTGTGACACGAATGGATAGAATAAGAAATGAGTACATAAGAGGAAGTCTGAAAGTAGCACCGGTGACTGAAAAGTTGTGCGGAAATCGGTTGTCATGGTATGGGCATGTGATGAGGAGGAATGAGGAAAATGTCGTGAGGAAAGTTTTGAGTATGCATGTCGATGGCTATAAGAGTAGGGGAAGACCAAAGAAACGATGGATGGACTGTGTGAAAGATGATATGGCTAGAAAGGGAGTGACTACCGAGATGACGACTAATAGAGAAGTATGGAAGAAAGGGACATGTTGCCAAATCAATTGGGATAAGGGCAGGAGAATGATGAGTTTTCAACTCGATTTTATAGGTTGTATCGTTTTTACTTTTAAAATAAATTATTGTGACTTGTCACAGAGTTACAGATGGCGTGTTTCGCATGATTATGTCGTGTATATTGTGATTTGTATTGGTTCGTTTGTTTTCAAGGGGTCAAGGTAAGGTTAGGTTGAACAGTAAGAAAATGTAACCAATTTTTAAATCAATGTCGAGATTATTATATGCCCTTGGCACTACAGGAGACTCTTTGCGGAATGTGGAAGGAATAACAAAATTCTAAAAGAAAAAAAATATTGTCACAGAAACACATAACCTAACATAACATCACGCCTGTAATCTCCGAAGGGTTAGGCAGAGGTGTACCTATAATAGTCCACCCACATTTCGCCAGTTATGTTTAAGTCCCATATAATAGGGGGCGAGCTTATTGCCATCAACCGGGCACAAATCCAGACTCCGGGCTGCCACTGAGAAGTTCCTAATGGAAAATCCCAATAACACTTTGCCCGACCTGGGAATCGAACCCAGGACTTCATGCTCAACAGTCGCGCTTGCGACCACTAGACCAATGAAGCAGTCTCACAGAGTGTCACAGAAACACGTTCATACGAAAACATAATCAACTCAAGTAGGTAAACATTACCTACACAAAACAGATCTACATAATTATAACCACGAGCACAAAAAACAAATAGTCTGCAGCTGCACGTGATGACTGTGACATGAAGGCAAAGAAAAACACGGAAAGAAATCGGGAAAATTGTTTGTCATTTACCAATCGAAATAAAGTTATAATAATACCAGCCTATTATTGTCATACTGTAGGGCAAACGCCTCTTCTCATACAGATAAGGCACTCGACGACCATTGATCACCACGCTTGCTCAAGATGGGTTGGCGTTTTTAGAGTTATATTGTATAACTCCAGGTTTCCTCACGATGTTCTTCTTCCCCGATCAAAATCAGAATCAATCAAAATATTTTATTTCACATAAACCTACCCGTACCCTACCCGGAACCGTGCAACTAGCTTCTGACGTTTCATAAGTGCCCACTTATAAACCTCAGAAGCTAGTTGCACGGTTCCAATTGGTCGTTTCCTATGGAGAAGAACCGGCAAAAAACTCCACGGTTACTCTTTTAAAAATAATGGGCTTTTACAATGTTTTCAAGTTACAGTGTTAATTAGTTACAGTGTTAAAAAAGAGGACAGTGTAGGCCCGTCAACAAGTTCTCACATTCATAAATTAAAAAAGAATCTATATAAAATATTACTAAAATAATAGAAATAAAAATCTATTTAAACCAAATGACAAGATTGCCATTACAAATGTAAAAATCTGAATATCGATGTCAGTAATGTCCAAGATAAACTCAGAAAGTACATATGAAATTGAAAAAGTCATATTAATACTAGCCCGGCTATAAACCCACAACCTGGTGCATGAGAGGTGAGGCATTAACCACAGAGCCAACACGACATTAACGTTTTTAACTAAGGCGAAAGCGTCAAGGTAGCCCGTGAAATACAATTTTCTTACGTTTTTTGCAATTTGCAGGTCAGTAACAGGTTGTATGTTGATTTAACAAATATGGCTTTCTAGAATTATAATCATTAGAATCAGCAATACATTACATTGAATGACTATTTCATGAAATAGTCATTTAATCGGATTCTATGAACTTAAGAAATTTTTAATTTTACGGGATACCTTAGTGCATCCCCTTAAGGGTCTATACTACCTTAGCGCCACCTCAGTCTTTATCTTGCTCGCGCACTATTCCCGCGGTCACGCGAGCAAGCGAGACAGGGTGGCTGGGATGAGACTCCAAGGGACCGATATTTTAGTTTATTTCTTTTTACGGTGAAAATAATGGTAATTAAAAATAAATAAATAAAATTAGACCTGCTTTATAGTTAGTTCAGTTAATATGCAAAGTTTCATTATCTGATTTGAAGTATTTTTTGAATACCAGCGGTTTATTGTTCGGTTTGGAGGTAACTTTGGATTTTTTTTCTAACAAGAAAATTTTATGGAATCATGTTTTCGTCAAACATGTATGCTTAACATTAATCCTCAACTTGACCACATTTTTATTTCAAAATTAATGCTACAGTTTTTCGACGTAACGGAAGATCATGCTAAGCCATTTGAGGATTTATTCCAGAAATCCCTACCAGTGGGGATTGTTTTTTTTTTCCAGAAATCCCCACTGGTTAAATAAAGTCAGCCTAGTGGGGATTTTTGGCAAAATAAGAAACAATCCCCACCAGGTATTGTTGTTTCTAAATAATAACAAAAAATGCGTTAATAAATTTAATTATTTCAGAATTCATTATAAAATTGATTTCACAGTAAATATTGCAAAACTTCAGTCACGAATAATTTATTTTAATGCATAGTTCTACTGGTAATTTTATGTTGCTGGTTTAACAGTCGCGTGTAGGGTAGTTAGACATAATATTAGTTACTTCAGGGTACTTAAACAAAATATTGTATGTAATATATGTACCCTCTTTTACTTGACTCATAATA
Organism: Tiliacea citrago; assembly: GCA_963921375.1. Classification (NCBI taxonomy): domain Eukaryota; kingdom Metazoa; phylum Arthropoda; class Insecta; order Lepidoptera; family Noctuidae; genus Tiliacea; species Tiliacea citrago. Next base: position 7,755,183 of record OY992796.1, read on the forward strand.
TGTGGGAAATCAGTTACTACGTTAGTGAATTGCAATCAATCAAGAAACATGGAAATTTCTGGAAAAAAAATAACAATCCCCACTGGTGGGGATTTGTTGGTGGGGATTTCTGGAATAAATCCATTTGAGGTAGTATAGGCTCTTAATCAAGAAATATCCTTCTCAAAATTAACCATCAAAAATATCACTCTTGACTTCAAATCAACATGTTAAATGAAGTCATCCATCTTACCATGTAACTGTTGAGTGAAACGATAAAATGTAATGTATACAGATTAAATTATTATCCGTCCGCCCTCCAAGGATTCTTGGATCTTATTAAACCATACCTTGAAATATCGACGAAGGACGGCGGACGATGTATTTTGTTCGACCCTAAAGCTCCGTTTACACGGGCTATTTTTTCGGCTATAATTGCCGGAGATGGTGTAGAAATTATTAGAGGCTATATAATTTTTACCCGCGATTTCGTCAACTCGCGGTAAATTGTTGAGAAATACGGACATAATGCTAATCTCCCATAGCAAATAGTGTGGTAATAAATACAGGATGTACTGAATCCATGATAACAGGATGCGTGTCGATGTCCTTTCCACCTTGTATAGCCTATTCGATATTTTACGAATATTTGTGTAAAATTTGAACAGAATCTATTCAGTCGTTTTTGCGCCAATCCGGAACATACATCCAGACAAACAGAGAAACGGACGTAAATTCTAAAAAACTATATTTTCGGCATCAGATTTTTCCAATAATATTCAATGTACAGATGCCAGCACATCATAATCATCATCTACTACAGTCCGTTAAACTTCTTTAAAAGATTTTGAACTTTATCGTTAAAGCATAAAGTTCAAGTTTGATTGGGAATATTTGAGAGTTTTGGGTAGCTTAAGCTGCTGACGTCTGGACAGTTCTGACTTGAGTTTCATCATCATCATTTCAGCCGAAAGACGCCAAAAGGAGGGGGGGTTGCCATAATCGCCACACTTGGAAGGCGGGTTGGCGATCGCAGTATGCTGTTAAAATGCATAGAGAACGCTGCTGCCCATTCTCTAGTAAGTCCCTTAGTCGCCTTTTACGACACCCACGGGAAGAAATAGGACTTGGGTTTAAAGAATTTTATTTCTCATAAGAACTTAAAAATAACAGTTTGATTATAATATAAGAGACACACTTATAACTGTTACTATTACCTAACATTAGTTACCTCTAGGGTGTCGGAGATATTATAATATCATATTCTGTTATATATTTTTCCAAATGTTTCGATGTATGCCTTAGTCTGCGTTTGAATGTGTATTGTCACAATTTTTTATATCTCCCAGTGAACTATTGAACAGCCGTGCTCCTTCAACCAATATTGTTCTGACTTCGTATTATATGTTCCTTTAGATATAGTTGTTTTTTTATTGATAAGTATTGCCTAACTAGTCTCGGTATTCCTGGATGTCATTACTCGTAAAATGAGTGGGAGAACATAAAATGGGTCAGTATCATCATCATGTGCCTTTTCCCAACTATGTTGGGGTCGGCTTCCAGTCCAACCGGATGCAGCTGAACACCAGTATTTTACATGGAGCGACTGCCTATCTGACCTGCACTGGGTAACACGATGCTGCCTTTGTAAAACTGGTGGTAAAACTTGATTAACTGAATGTGTATTTTATGCATTTGATTGTTCTTTTGATTGCTCCACATTGTTTCATAAATGGATCCACCATATGAAACACACATGCATACACAAAAACACACGCACAAACACACATACCCAAACACACTCACACACACACACATACCCAAACACACACACACACACACACATACCCAAACACACACACACTCACACACATAAACTATTCTTACACATACCCATGCACACACACACATACCCAAACACACTCACACACATAAACTATTCTTATGCTAACTTTGTCTTCTTATATTTATGATAAATTTGCTATAAATATTTTTCTCTTTTTTGTTATGGAAGAGCGGAGTCTTCTAATACAGGCATTGTTTGCTTAAAAGAAGGCTCCAATCACAAACTAATTGTGTAATTTGGTTGAAGAAATAATCAATTTTGAATTTTGAATATGAAACAATGTACGACGTAAAACTTAAGTACGAGTATATCTTTAATAATTCCGGAAAAATTGCTGAAAATTACTCGTGTAAACGCAGCTTAAAGACCGAAAGCCTCTTTTATCCATGATTTATCGGTCGTATGCGAGGCTTCAAGTTTCGATTTTTGTTAATTGCCCCATTTAGATATTACGGTAATTCAATAAAATTGGTTTGGGAACTTCTAATTAGAGACCCGATTTTGGTCGGAGTTTTAATGATTGGGTAACGTTCCAAATGCTTCAGTGATTATTTTTTTGATTTTGTATAGTGGCTGGCACGTAACTTGGCAAGGTTTTGGGTTAGTGGGAGTCAGTTCACGCATGTACACTTAGTGCAACAATATTTTTTTCACTTTTATTGCTTGTTATTATTCTATGACACTTGCCAGAGTTTATTTTTAAACATGTTCTGTTTAGAAGAAAGTTAAAGTAAGTAAGTAGAGAGAAGCATCTAACGATTCTTGCCAAGTTACGTGCCGGCGACTATACCTACTTGTAATGATTTCTGAACGCTATTGTGTAGCATTTACCCACTTTTTGGTATAAACTTATCTAGCACACAAGGTACTTTGGGCGCGTGGTTAAAATCAGAACTAACGCCGCCATTTTGCTTTTTCAGTACATTTCACAGAACAATCGCACAAACGTTTACCAACAGCACCCCGTTTTTTTTTTTTTGGGTGGGAAATTATCAAATAACTTCTCCCGCTCTGGGCGGATCGGGAGGGCGTGTCAGACTTTTACTGACTAAAACCCACCCGTGTTCCTTCCATTGCCTGTGTGCCAGGGCCACAATATCCCTTTCAGACAAACTCGCAACCCAGTCAACGTCATTCGAGCGCCAAAAGATCTTTGTAGCAGTGACCATAGATAAGTTTATCATAGATATTTCCAATGATTTTTTCTCGTTGCTTATATTTTCTATCTGAACAATTTTTTTCTGGTCTTCGTTCTTGCTTGGCACAACAATTAAATTTATGAAGTACCAACCACCAATTCACTCGCTTTAATTTGTGTAAATTATTTCATCACAACTGCTTTCAAAAGAGTGAAGAAAAACTTGGAGAGGAAACCGGCATGTCCTAGAACCAACGATTCGAAGACGTGTGACATCTACCAACCTGCACTGGGCCCGCGTGGTGGATTGCGGCGCACTCCCTCTCACCGAGGGGAGGCCTATGTCCCAACAATGGGTACATAGGCTAATTATGTCTAGAAGCAGTGGCGACTTATATAAATGATAAATGATTTTTATTTCTGTAAGTTCAAGTTATTTATTTCGTAACAAAAATACATTTGTGTACAAACACTTTTACACGTCAATCATATTTAAAAAAAACTAGATGAGGTCGGCGTTTCCTATCTGACGACTAAACGAAAACGGAAAAAAAAGAAAACCCCCATAGTCTTCATATTCACAATAATTAAAATAATATAGGTAATAATAACTAATACTTTGCAAGTAAATATTCATTATGTATTTCATTGTGTATAAAATAATAATCATCACTGTATATAAAATACTCGTAATAAAAGTCAGTAAAAAAAAAATGGAGCAGCTCAATCCCAAGCCTTTTTGTCCTCAATATAATCTTTAACGGTATAAAAGGCTTTCTGGCACAACTTACGTTTAATGAATGATTGGAATTTATTAAGGCTTAGATCTTGAACGTGGCTTGGAAAGCACATAAACACCGAAAACATGTTGTGTATGTCCAAACATCTCACAAAATAATTGAAAACGAAAAACATTTCTCGCTGCCTTCTATGAAAATTATAAAATGTTCGAGCAAATGATTTTTCTAACCATCACCTGCCTAGCTTTTTTTCAACTATGTTGGGATCGGCTTCCAGTCTAACTGGATGCAACTGAATACCAGTATTTTAGATGAAGCGACTGCCTATCTGACCTCCACAACCCAGTTACTGAGTAATACGATACCCCTTGGTAAGACTGGTAGTCAGACTTTCGGGCTTCTGACGACCCGTAACGAATGTCGAAGATCCACGAATGACAGCCGGGACCAACGGCTTAACGTGCTTTCCGAGGCACGGAGGGGCCTTGGTATTTAAAGATGGTCACCCATCCACGGCCCAACCGTGGCAAGCGTAGCTTAACCTGATCGATCGACCCGTGTGCTGTTATTACTTATTCACATGTCCCAAATGATTTTCCTAACCAAGCCGTTCCACATAGTTTACCTAAACACGTCCCTAGTGATTTGACTAGACCCAACCCGACCTTTAGCAACCGATGTACAAAATTGTTATCATTTTGGATAATATTTTCTACCTTTTCAGACCTGTAGGTAGGGCAACATTATATAATATGTACCTATGATATGTTTGACTCGACGAAACATAGAGATTTATTTTATATATACATACATAACATAATTAGTCTTTAATGTGGTCACTGCTGGGAAACAGGCCTCCTCTCTGTATGAAGGAGTGGGGTGTAATCCACCACGCGGGCCCAGTGCGGGTTGTTGGATGTCACATGTCTTCGAAGTTTTAGTTCTAGGAAAAACCGGTTTCCTGACAATGTTTTCCTTCACCGTTTTGAGAGCAGTGGTGATTACATAATTTACATAAAGTATAGCGCCTGTCTGGCTTCGAACCCACGACCAGTACTCGTAAGTCGAGGCTGTTATACTACTGGGCCACCACTGTTCTCCACAGTCAGATTTATTTTATAAGTAAGTTTATTAATAATATGAATGTATTAAACATTCATAGACCTTCTGGAAAACATTCTCTCAATGATGGTGAGAACCGCATCAATATCCGTTGCCCAGTTTTAGAAGAACAACGCGGTCACACAGACAGACACGATAACTGACTTTAATGTGTATTGTAGCGAAATAAAATATATCTATTTATTATTTATTTAATGAAAATTTACCACTTTAACACGTATAATAATTTATTATTAATTTAAAACGTATCGCATCAAAACAAAAATAATAAGCTATTGAATATCATTAAAATTAATTGAAGAACGGGTAATTTAAAAGCTAAAAGTCTAAATTAAAACTAAAAGTACTTCGGATGGTAAATTTTTGTTACGCATTTGGTTTCCGAACCAAAGAATCGATTGCAATCGGTTTATGGTTGGTGGCCTCTGAATTACGTAAACTTTTAAAAGAATATTATCTTAAGAAGATGAACCAAAGTTACCCCGATATAAACAGTCCTGGTTAAAAATCTAGGAATAATAATAACTACATCTAATATACTAAAACAACTAATCAAGTGTGATAGTTTAAATAACAAGTCGGTCCTAATGAACTTCAACCTCTGGGCGTGGCCCGCCGCGGCAGTATCGCAGGCGATAGGACGATCATGTGTCGAGCAACAAATTGGATTTGCCGGTCTGGTAAAAGCAGACCAAAGCTAGCAAGCCTTGTGAATAATCCGGTACGCGGAAAAAAGCCGGAAGCGGCCCTTTTCAACTGGTTCTGCACCTACGAAAAAAAAAGTAGGGTACTCTTATTACACCAGAGAAAAGGCTAAAAATCTAGCAAATGAGGGAAAGTGCATACCAAATTTGAAGAATAACACCAACAACAATTTAAAAATAAAAGTCCAAAATTTATTAAATCGACTGGACCAAATTCCCATATTTTGCAACTGAAGTTTTGTAAAAAAAATGACAGCTCTCGTTACGTCTTCTTCAATTTTGAAAATTACAAAAATTTGGAATAAAGAATTGGCGGCCAGTTAAATGAACTAGAATACATTAATTGATAGGTTGAAACCGCAGAGGTCACGCTGCAGTATGTATAAAACCTAGAGGGTGTTTATTTAGAATTAAAATGAAATGTACATAACAACTTAAACCTATACCTAATTAATTAATAAAAATAAACGTTGTTTACCGCAAATAAACGTATTTTCTTTCTTTTCTTTCTAAATAACAATATACGTATGTATTTAAATATACACCGTGGCATTTAATCGTCTTACAAAACAGCAGCCCACTTCATGTATCCAATGACTACTAATCATACATAAAAGTAAAAATGACGTACCTAATTTGAAACAGCCTGTTATGAGCGCGGTGCGAGCCTTGCGTTCCATTCCGCGCCGCCCGTGGAACACAAGGCTCGCACCGCGCTCATAACAGGCTGTTTCAAACTACGTCATGCGTCATAATGAATAATATTTTTTTTTTAATTATTCTTTTTTTACTTTTATGTATGATTAATAGTAGTCATTGGATACATAAGCTGGGCTGCTGTTGTAAGACGATTAAAATGCCACGGTGTATATATAGAAGTTAACTTAACCAATTTGTGCCGGGTCATGTAGGTTTTTGCTAACCATTCGAAATATAATGTATGCAGCAATAATCTAGGCTTAGGTAATAAATTACAAGGCTTGACGTACAATTTGTCATATCCATTGTGGTGCAGAATTTGTTATACAAAATATTTTGTTATAAGGAATAACAAAATGTTACATAGGCGTGACTTTTTTTCTTGATGCTTGTGGTGAATTTTTAAAGTTAATAGTAAAAATTCTTTGATTCAATTTGTGTTCCTGAATACAGTAGCTATAATTAAGTAGGTACCCAATGAGGAATATGTTTTGTGGCTACACATTGATACAATAATAAGGAACAAAGATTGTAGACAATTAAATGAATTCTTTGCGATGTATACCTACATCTTTTTGAGGCCGAGTGTATGGCCAGCAGGCAGCAGTGTACGCCTTTTGGCTGACATGATGAAAGTATTTTTAATCGCTAATGTATGAATAATAATGTATGCATTCCTCGTTGGTTTAGTGGTTGCAAGCACGACTTGCTGAGCATGAGGTCCCGGGTTCGATTCCCAGGTCGGGCAAAGTGATATTGGGATTTTCCATTAGGAATTTCCCAGAAGCAGCCCGGGGTCTGGATTTGTGCCCGGTTGATGGTAATAGGCTCGCCCCCTATTACATGGGACTTAAATATAACTGGCGAAATGTGGGTGTACTATTAGGTACACCTCTGCCTTTCCCTTCGGGGATTACAGGCGTGATGTTGTGTGTTGTGTATAATTCTATAGGTACTTATAAGACAAACAATGATGTTAATATATCCCTGAAAACCATTATGGCAATGTTATGAAAATACGACTACACTATAAAACCAACTGCTAAAAATAGTATTTTATAAGTTCCCATTTTTCCTCGCGACAATTCTCGTGATCTTCAATTTCCTGGGATCTCACGAATTCTCAAATGTTCCATATTGATTCTTGAAGACTAAAGCGAGCTCAAGTAAGTACAGTTCTCTCTCTAGGGAGGAGAGAAAACTTATATGAGAGGAAACGCGAACAAAAGTTAGTGTAGAAAACATCGTTTTGTCAAATATTCATAGGAAAATAAATGCACATGTCACTTCAAAACTCCTGTGAGTATAGTAGTTTCCACTTGTTATGGAAGGTTCTGTGTTTGTGTTTATATTAACATCTATTGGATAGGTCGAGTAATGGACAGGCTTTCACATAAAGTAATTAAGGGAACATGGATAGGAATCAGGGATAATTTTTAGGGTTCCGTATCCAAAGGGTAAAACGGGAACCCTATTACTAAGGCTCCGCCGTCTGTCTGTCTATCTGTCTGTCCGTCTGTCACCAGGCTATCTCATGAAACGTGATAGCTAGACAGTTGAAATTTTCACGGATGATGTATTTCTGTTGCCGCTATAACAACAAATACTAAAAAACAGAATAAAATAAATTTTTTTGCTCGTTTTTGCTCGATATTGATAACGGCAACAGGTAGTTAACGCTTGAAATATTCACAGAATATATAGTTTTATATTCACTTTAAAAATAAATAATTAAATTAAAATAAAACAAATATTTAAGGGGGCTCCCATACAACAAACGTGATTTTTTTGCCATTTTTTTATAGATAATGGTACGGAACCCTTCGTGCGCGAGTCCGACTCGCACTTGGCCGGTTTTTTTATTTAATTTTTGGTATCCTTGCATGTTGAAAAGGGCGTCAAAAGAGATGGGCTGTAGTTGTGAAATTGATTATCAATATAGATTGTTTTAATTACATACGTTAATTTTTTCAAGGCAAAATGTAGGTGCAATTATTTGAAGTTTGTAAAAACGTTATGATTCTCCATAATTTGGCCACTGGCGATTAGAATTTCTATTCTATGCTTCAAACAATGTTTAATTTTCCCCCCTTTTGACGTGTAAGGTTCTCACTACCAATACTAAAATTATGCCTAAACCATTTCACAAGCATCGGATTGAACGCCGCGCTACTCAATTCCATCAGCGATAATCCACTAGATTAACTATTCATACTGAATTTAATACAATTTAAATACAGCACGATTTGCCAGATTAACGCTCACCACCCTGTTCAGTATTAATTATTCAATTGTAATTATTTTCATTAGTATGTGGTCTGTGTAAACACATTTTTGACATCCGGATGCATGTGATTGATGTGGTTCGGGTTCGTTTTGAAATTAAATAAATTGAAATAATAAAACAAATTATTAAAAAAACAAAAAACCCGACTGCAAAAAATGAACTGAAAGGATGGAAACAAGATGAACAGTAAACCAGTATCCTTTAAGTACCAAAAATAGATAAATGCAGTCGGAGGCAACTAGGATGTTACGAACGCCTTAAAATTTTCCTCCGACTGCATTTATTTATTTTTGGTACTTAAAGGATACTGGTTTACTGTTCAACTTGTTTCCATCCTTTCAGTTCATTTTTTGCAGTCGGGTTTTTTGTTTTTTAAAAAAATTGTTTTATTTTAAGATTTTGAGTGTTATTAATGAAAAAAATGTTTAGTTGAGTATTGGTAAGTTAATAAGCTATACGACATAGTAAGGTTAGCAAGATACGATAGGTCAATTGGCTCCTTTCTTTCATAGAATTCTTAACGTTAAAACTACAATTTAATACCTATTTATTTTACCAGTTTGTCTATAATTGTATGTTACGGTTTAACTGATTAACTTTAACTTCCATTAAATATTGGCATGCCATCAGTGCATGGCGGAATTTATATTTGCACAGAATTTTATACATCTTTTGTACAAACCACGGTTTAGGCAAATAAAAGATTTTGATGGGAAAAAACTTTTGCTATTTCTGACTTTTGTTATGACCAGCAGTCTGTTCGTTATAACAAAAACTGGTCAATTGCATGTCAGAAAACGCACAATGAAGGGTTACGTAGTTAGGATGAATTTATCCCATCAAAATATGTCGCATGAATGGCCGTATTTTTTATTGCGGTGACTTGAAGCTTGATTTTTTTAGAGCTCTAAGGGACCGTAGACATTTGATATTAATTTCAACTTAATACCTCTACGTGTTCCTGAAAAAAAGGGTCTTGACTGACAGACAGACGGACGGACGGACAGACAACGGACCCCTTTAAGGATCACTTCCTTAAAGGGTTCCGTTTTTTTATTTGGCACCATCTTGCGTTTTTATTTTGACTCCATTATCGTCGTCAGCTCCCTCGAAAACCATGAAAACGACACCCATGATAAAAAATTGCAAATTTTCGGTAACGCCATTTTAAATTTTGATCTTGTCTCCATTATTGTTACCAGAGACCTCGAAAACGATAACAACGACCCCCATGATGAAAAATCATCACAAAATCACGACAACCATCTTTTCGCGCAGGTGGGTTCGCGTTAGTGAACCAGATCCGATGCATCAAATCTCAGTTGGTCTAACTCTCTTATAAGAAACAGCTAGGATCTATTGGCATAAAAAAAGTGAAAATTGCTCATTTTTTTTTAAATCTGTGAATGCAGATGTTATTTCACTTATCTATTTTTATTTTGACCTATCCGTGACATCACAGCGGGCCCTATCAGAATACCAGCGCTGCGACACTTATTTTTTAAGTGCCGCAGCATCATGCTGAGATAGGGGCCTTTTGGCCTCGTACAGGACTTTCTGTTTTTATTTTAATTTTTATTTTGTTGGATTTTTGTTTTTGTTCTTTATGTTTCTATGAGTATGTTTTAGTTTAGTTTAATTTGTGATCAGCGCGAGTCCCAATAAATGCTTTTTCTTTCTTTCTTTCAGATCAAAATGTCTCAGATTTTTAGGACAGTCTTCTAAGACCGAATTTGTGTACCTACAACGGTTAAGATATCCTTACTTCCCATTTTAAAATCCACCCTGCATATGCCATGATAATTGTCTGCAAAGCTCCATAAAGATATAGCGTGATGGTAATCATTTAAAAGGTTAAATCTGTAACTGTTTGGCTCGTCTTTTTACAATTTTCTGTAAACCTTAGAGGCATACAAACATAATGCAATATTGCTCATCCCCCATAGTAAATAGCGTGATAATATATAACCTATTGGTTGACCAGACTTAGAGGGAATATATATGCAAAATTTGAACAGAATGTATCCGAATACAATTTGCGTGATGCTAGAACATACATTCAGAAAAACAGAAAAAAACTCTAAAAACTATATTTTCGGCATTAGACCGATCTCAGACCTCAAACCAATTATTTTTTTACCAAAATATTCAGTGTACTATTTTAACTTCGCTTCGATTTTGTTATTAAAGAAAATGTACTTTTTTTGTAGTTTGTGTCAAAATAGTAGGTTAAAAGTGTTATAAAATATATATATTTGGAATTGGCTATTTACTAGCTTTTATTTGATACCCATATTAATATAATCACAAAATATATTTTTTTATTCCCCCTCTCGTTTTTGATTCGCAGATGCCACATTAAAATTTTATAGCCTATGTCACTTCCACAATTAAAACAAATCTAATGATACCTCATATGTTAAAATCCACTAAGCCGTTTAGCCTACAGAGCGTGCCAAAGAAATGGACATACATACATACATACACTCGAAAAACATAACCCTCCTTCTGGAGCAGTCGGGTAAAAATAATTTGTAATGGTTGAATTTGTCTCACTCAGAAAAAAAAGTTGGGAGTACGTAAAAATCATGCGTAGCGTAGTACGTGCTACGCCGTAGTAAGGCGCGTAGCGTTACGAGATTTGTGCTACGATGAAGAAAGCGTAGTTTTTTTCTTCTATTAAAATAAAACTAAAGCAATAATTGTAATTTTCAGTTGGAGTTAAGAGCGTATACGACGTACGGCATTTCATACAAACTTTCAAGCCCTTGTTTTTCGAAATGACTGAACCGATTTTAATTAAACTTCATACGCATAAGCAGGATATAAAGGTCTAAAAAGTTAGTTAAGAACATTTTCGTAAAATAGTGTTACAGCCAAATTCGACTGATTTTAAATTTTCCATAGAAACAGAGATTTCCAGTTATCTGTTTTTAAATAAGACATTTCGAAAATGTTCTTAACTAACTTTTTAGACATTTGTATCCTGCTTAAGCGTATGAAGTTTGATTAAAATTGGTTCAGTCATTTCGAAAAACAAGGGCTTAAAAGTTTGTATGAAATTCCGTACGTCGTATACGATCTTAAGTGGGTAGGTATTTACATTAAACCGTGTACTCCAGTCTAAAGTTGCATCACGATCTCGTTTTCAAATCAGCGCAAAAACTACGAGTAGCTTCGTTAAAATAGTCAATTGGTTTGGTCAACGCTGGCTGTCTGTCTAATGCAAATTGGAAAAGGCTGTCTAAAATTAAACTTGATTAGACCTCTTCAAAGGATTGCAGAAATAAGCACTTAATTGCCTAAACGAGTTTATCAATACATTCACTTAAAAATACAATAAAAACCGGCCAAGTGCGAGTCGGACTCGCGCACGAATAGTTCCGTACCATTACCTATAAAAACGGCAAAAAAATCACGTTTGTTGTATGGGAGCCCCCCTTATATATTTGATTTATTTTAATATAATTATTTTTTAAATTGAATATCTATGACTACTGTTATTTATCACCGATGTATTTAGCTGTAAGTCTTCCAAAGGCTTTAAATAAATAAATATTCTCTGAATATTTCAAGCGTCTACCTGTTACCGTTTTCAATATCGAGCAAAAACGAGCAAAAAAATCACGTTTGTTGTATGGGAGCCCCCTTAAATATTTATTTTACTTTTTAGTATTTGTTGTTATAGCGGCAACAGAAATACATCATCTGTGAAATTTTCAACTGTCTAACAACCACGGTTCATGAGATACAGCCTCGTGACAGACAGACAGACAGACGGCGGAGCCTTAGTAATAGGGTTCCCGTTTTAGGGTCCCCTTTGGGTACGGAACCCTAAAAACACATAAAGCATCGAATGAATAATGGTAAATTTAGCCCATGCCGACATATTCCGAATTTTTTCTCTCATTGTTATCGACATGAAGACTATCATCACGCTTCATATAAAGTGCAATTTATCATTTTGATCGCCGGATAACGATAAGGTACAAAGAGAGCTTATAATTGAAAATATGTCCATTTGATTGTCATTCGCGTGAATTATGGCTGGTTAAATATGCGGTATAGTATTGTTTTGTGTTGTATGTGCGGTATATTTGTGTGTGTGTGTGTGTGGGTTGTGTGTGTGTGTGTAGTCTTTTTAGCGAAAAGTTCTCTGAAAAGATTTAAAAGTCGGGATCCAGATATTGAATTAGGATCTCTTCGTCTGCCAAATTGGCACGAACTACTTTCTAAGGATAGCTGATGCCGTGGTAGAAATATTAGATAGAAATTCGGTACCGGGGTCTACTGTAGTGCGTTGGATATATATTTCAGCCTCACACTTTTGCCCAGGGTTAGGTACCTAGGGTCCAAATAAAGTCGCAGGAATCCGTCGATTCCTAGTAGTAGTGAGGGTGCTTGGAAGGAGAGTCCTAAAGAAAAAAGAAAGATTTTTTTTCGTGTTATTGTTGTAATTGTTGTGTTTGTTGAAAAAAATATTGTTGTTGATGGGTTGTTGGTTGTGGTTTGTGTTTTTTGTTGTTGTGGTTATTGTGTTAGTAGTATTTGTTGTTGTTGTTTTTTGTGTTGTTTTGTGTTATGTTCAACGGTATAATAGATGCATTTTAGCTGCCAAGATGGTGTGTTAGAGTAATATTTTTATCCCACACTAAAAAGTAGGTAAGTTTAAGCCTCAACACCTTTATTTTTGTTTGTAGAAGACATATAACACCATATCACAGTTAAAGCTCGAATAGGCTCACTATAAATAAGTAGATTTGAGGTCAGAACTGAAGTAGATTACCATTAAGCCAGCGCCAGAGTCTGTTTAATTGGCTGTTCACACAATCGCCGGGGGAGTAGTTACTCGTCTGTGGTTTGAACGCTAAACTAGTAGTGTCGTAGTGAGTCTTTCATAAGCTTTAACCTGATTGCATTTATTAGTTTTGGTTGATTTATTTGGGGTTTATAAATGATAAAAAAGATGTAAAAAAAAATGTTGTATGTAATATAATAAAAAACTTCATGTAAAATATTGGTATTCAGCTGCATCCGGTTAGACTGGAAGCCGACCCCAACATAGTTGGGAAAAGGCTAGGCAGATGATGATGATGAAATGATAAAAAAAATATAAAAAAATAATTTAATGACAAAAATAATTTTACTCCTTTTAGCAGAAATAGAAAGAAAACTGAAAACAATGGCTGTGTGAGATTAGACCAATTAGACCATTAGACCAATTTTATACATATGATTCAATTCAATTCAATTTATTTAATTCAGTAACAATTCAAATTGTGTTCGAATATAGTCCAGCATGAAACATAAGTATTAGATGTAGAATATAAAAATAAAAAAAGTTCAATCAAACCAAATATGCAACTCAATATAAATGAGAAAATATAATTTAGATAAAAAAATAAACAGAAATTGTAAAATACCATTCAAACATAAATTAAAAAAGCATATTATGTCAATAACTTAAGAGCACTTTAAACGAAATAGTAATCAATAAATACAAGCAATACAAACACAATTTATCACCATAGACAAACACTGACATGTCAAGTTAAGAGCACTAAGACTATTAAAAATCATCTAATGAGTAGAGACATTTTTTCAACAGGAATGAGATTACTTTAAACCTCAATGAATGACATTTAATGGCATTCAATATTACTGTCACTTCTTATCCATATACAGGGTGGAATTTTGTAATGCCACCTGGAGGGAAAGTACTCTTAATACTGCAGATAGAAAGTTTTACTCAAAGAAAACATTCCTTTATTTTTGAATAGAAAGCAAACTGCATTCAAAGATTTTCGAAAATTCTCTTCTCCCACACCCGGGAATCGAACCGGCTAAAATCTGAAAAAATTATACCCTGTACTTTTATTGCATCGATCGTTAGGGTCAATTATAAGGATGAAATCACTCTAACAAACATGATAAATTAAATGAAAGGAAAACCAGGAAATCTTAAATTAATTTAATTATTTACAAAAAATTGTAAACTAACTAATTAGTTGCTCGAAATGGGCTCCATTCTCTTGGATACACAAATTTATTCTTTTAACGAATTCATTTCTAGTAACCTTTAATAAAGTGTTGTGGTGAATATTATAAATCGTATTCTGAACTTCAACTCTCAACTCGTTGTCATTCGCATAAGATTTCATGTAAATTTGATTTTTTACATATCCCCACAAAAAAAGTCTAATGGGGTGAGATCTGGCGATCTCGCAGGCCATCTGATTGTGCCGTTTGTACCAATCCAGGTATTAAAATGGTTATTAATGTAGGCAGTAGTGATTCTGCTGTTATGTGCTGGAGCACCATCTTGCTGTAGAATTATTTGGTTTCGCTCTTCCTCGGGGAAACCATTTCACTCGTTTCTTAAGAGATCCAGTATTTCAATATACTTGACAGTGTTTAAATGACCTTCGTACACGTGGACTAAAACTACATTATTTCTCATAATTCCGCACCAAACGTTGAAAGAAAATCTTACTTGATTGTTAGTTTCATGAACACGAACAGGATTCACTTGAGACCAGTAATGGTTATTGCGGCGATTATACTTGCCATTATTGCTGAAGTTGGTTTCGTCAGACCATACAATGTTACTCAAAAAATTAGGGTTTCGGTCAATTTCTCCAAGCATGTTTTCACAAAATTGTAATCGTCTGTCACGATCCCCAATATGCAATTTTTGCACCAACCGACCTTCACGATAGCATTTATACTTATACTTTTTCAGCACTTTAAGTACGCGAGTGTGGGTTGTTCCTAATTCATCGGCAGCATCTCTACTTGAAGCCTTTGGAAATGATTCAAAGTATGTTAAAACATCTAGTTCAAAATCGAAATAGTTTTGCTGAATAGTTTGCCGTCTCTTCTTGAAACCACCCGTATTGGGGGGTGGGAGAAGAGAATTTTCGAAAATCTTTGAATGCAGTTTGCTTTCTATTCAAAAATAAAGGAATGTTTCCTTTTAGTAAAATTTTCTATCTGCAGTATTAAGAGTACTTTCCCTCCAGGTGGCATTACAAAATTCCACCCTGTATATTTCTTACACCATATTTATGCTTAGGACGATGGAACAAACCTTGTCAAATTATATTAATTATTATATCTATTAAAGAGAAAACATATTATTATAAATATCTGCAGAATTTAACACCGTATCAAGATGAAGGCTCTTGTTTTAAAATTTCAAACAAGGTACAACGTTTTTCACAAAGCCAGCACTTGTTTAAAGTAATTTCAGTAGATAGCGTGAAATGACAGCATTCAGAGAATCTTTTATTTAAAGTTACAGAAGGAACCTACACAAGTTGTGAGCAGTTGTTTGTTCCGATTGAAGTTCTTGCAGAGATCTTTGGATCTAATAGAACTTGAAACTTGAGCTGTTTGAGACAATGAACATCTAACACTATTCGTGTGGAAGGTAAAACTGAGCAACGTAAATATGTCTTCCTTAGTTGTGTCGTGATTTCGTTGATTTAATTTAAAAAAATATATATATTTAAATACCGAATTGTAATATTCACTGTGGCAACACTGTCAAAGTACAAATTATTAATGTTGTAACAAACTTTTAAATGTATTCGCATTATGGCAACTGAATGTATAATTTTACTTTGGCAACACAGAAATAACGGTTATGATGTTATCGTTATTTCTAAGTGGGGGAAAAGTAATTTTAAATAGTAAAATGTAGTGCAGAGCCGGCCGTCGTTTAGTTGTGAAATAGTGCAGCTGTGCGGAATAAAAGTGTTAGCAAGAAAAGAGTGTTTTTCTTCAAAGTAGCGACACTTCTGCCGAAAATAACGTGACAGAAATTCCGCGCGTTTTGCTTTCTATCAAAAATATGCGACGTAATTTCGGTCTGATGTCATCATCATCTGCCTAGCCTTTTCCAAACTATGTTGGGGTCGACTTCCAGTCTAACCGGATGCAGCTGAATACGAGTATTTTACACGGAGCGACTGCCTATCTGACCTCCACAACCCAGTTACTGGGTAACACGATGTCCCTTGGTAAGACTGGGTGTCAGACGTTTGGGCTTCTGACGACCCGTAACAACTGTCAAAGATCTACAAATGACAGCCGGGACCAACGGCTTAACGTGTTTTCAGAGGCACGGAGGAATCTTGGTATGAACAGATGGTCACCCATCCACGGACCAACAGCGGCAAGCGTAGCTGCTGATGTGTCATAAGTAATTTTGAAAGCATTGCAGGTGCAAAAATTCCGTCGCTTAATTTCTGCAGATATGTTGCTAGACTTAAGTTAGATATACCTACTCATTCAACGCTGCTAAATGTTGAAAAATCAGCCTTAATACGTCAACCATTTGTAAATATGACAAATACTTAATATTCATGCAGAAGTGGTTATGAATTGGTGCATGTTTTATGCAGACCTATGATTGTTAGTACACACGGTTGTCCTTAAGTACAGAAAATAATTATTACCGTTAATTTTCCTAACAATTACTCTAGCTCAAACTACCATAAATACATTGCTGCATCAATCTTATTTCATTACATAAGCTTACAAACATAAGCAGCAATGTCAAGCATACATTAGTAAAATTAACATAATATTTTAATGTAATTACTAAATGTTACCGTATCGTGCAACTCCACATGTACACCGTATGAAAAATAACCAAAGTAACAACTTCATTATACTTATAAAGAATTTTAAGTATTATATTTGCGATGTCGTGCCATTTTATTTTTGTTAATATACTGTTAATTTTTCGCGTAAGCTAGTTGTCATAAATTATGGTATGAAAATGGTATGGCGAATCGTAAAAGTTGGGTAATTACTAAAAAGGAATGGACTATTTTTTCACTGTTGGTTTCGTGGTCACGATTTCCTGGGCTTTCCTTGTTGGAAAAGTAATTCACTATCTCAGCTAAACGTTTTCATATTAAATTGTTGATTTATATTTATTTATCTATACGACTCAATAATAATAATAAAAATAATAGCAACTTTCCTTGCAGTACAACCTTGTGGAGTCTGAAGTACCATACTACAGGTATGTGCCCGACCCAGTTCTCGAGAATGGGCACGCCACATTGTACTGGGATCGATCTATCATCACTGACATGACTATTGTAGCCAATAAGCCTGATATTGTGGTGATAGATCGACGAGAGCTCCCTGCAATGATTGTTGATATCGCTGTCCCTCATGACGAGAATCTCGTGAAAGCTGAGAAAGATAAAAAAATCAAATATCTTGACCTAGCACACGAGATTGTCGACATGTGGGACGTGGACTCTGCAATCATTGTACCGATAATTGTAACAGTAAATGGCCTAATAGCGGAGAACCTTGACCAACACCTCAGGAGGCTCTCATTGCGCGACTGGATCACGGGCTTGATTCAGAAAGCAGTACTCCTGGACACGGCACGTATAGTGAGGAGGTTCCTCTCTCTAGAGCCCTAACCACCGGCAGCTTGGACCCTGTTCCTGATGCCGATGGGTCACTATTTTTTATATTTTTAAATGTTTTTTTTTAATGATTTTATAAAAATATTTAAAAATGTAATTAATGTGTATACAAATGTAATAAAGGAAATAAAAATAATATATATTATTGTTTCCTTTATTTCGTTGTATACATAATTATATAAATCATATTTAGAATATTAAAACATATAAAAATATAGTAGCCCACTGGTATCGGGAACAGGGTCCAAACCACTGGCGCGGCGGTCAGGACTCCAGAGAGAGGAGCCTCATAACAATGCGAGTCATTTTCAGAAGTACCGCTCTCCGAATAAGCCCTTAATCCAGCTGCCCAACGAGAGTCTCCTTAGGTGTTGGTCGAGGCTCTTGGCAAGCCATTGGCTGATACGACTATCGGCACAACGATCGCTGAGTCCCCATCCCACGTGTCGATATATATACATATTATATACCTAAGTTTAAGAAAGTGGCCACTGAACCTACCTACTTGTTCAAAACATTATATTCTGAGTTTCGTATTCACTACTTTAACAAAGGAGTTGTCGTATTTGGAACGTTTTCAATCAATCATTTAACTACAGAACGTTATTATTATAGTTATCGATCCTTATCGATACTTCATAATTTAACGACCTCCATCGTTAGTATAGTCATATCTTCCGTGTAATGATAACTATCATTGTGTTGTAAAGCGGGCGAGGACTTCAGGTATGTCACAAAATACCTCGCCAGATTTTTGTTGTTTTCAGAATATTGTGACAATTTTATCACTTTGTATTTCACTATTGTATTTAACTTTGGTCGGGAACTTCTGGTTGCATTACTATAAAAAAGCGGTTCACGCATTTGAGAGTCCAAACTCTAGCTGATAAGTGTAAAGAAGAAAAGCTCTTTATCAAAGAAAAAAAAAATGAAAAAAAAAAAATGCAAATGAAATAAAGAAAAATTGTGGGCAAAAAGCGTCCAGTAGTGGAGTATTGAGTTAACACTAGATTCAGTATCTAGAATAGTCAATTGATAATAAAGATTTAAAAAAAAAATCAAAAACGAGCACATTTTTTTTTATTAGACATTTGAAGCTGAAGCTCAGAAAAACCTTGGTTTGAGAAAAACTATATGAACTTTTAGATAATTGAGCATTAATTAATAATCAAATTTTTCCACCAACTTAACAAAACTGCGTATAGCTCGGAAACTAAATGCCGAGAACTGGACCCTTTTTGCTTGGACGCCCACAATAACGAGACCGGCTCTTACGACTCATGGTAGCAGGTGCAATATCGTGTGGTTAAATAACCCTTCGTTCTCCATTAACGGAAGGCATTCCTGAAGATTACCCAATGAAATAAGGCTTTTGACCAATTAGCTCAACTTTTGATAAGCCCAGGCTCTTTGTCGTCAGTCCTCAAAAAAATTACGAATTATTTCATAACTGCATCCTACTTATTTACGAAATGCTTGTTAAACAAAACATTACCACCAACGCTGAAAGTACACCTTTATATCAGTATTTAACACTCATATTAAAATCGCGTGACAAAAAGACCGGCTATTTATAATTCCATACGCAGACTGGAAGACAAATGGCGCCGGTAGGCGCAAAAAACTTTTTATTCGCATACACAATGGGAAAATGGCGTTGAGCATAAACATTTATCAATTTCAAGTCGAGTTATTTACGTGGGTGAATTGTTTGTTTAATATTTTTGTGTAATTTTGTGATGTCATTGTTAAAAATACAGATTGGCCAGAATGTTTAGAAACTGTTTTAATTCCCTTCTTATTTCGAAACATACTTGTCATCTTTCTACACGTCTTATCCCATTTTATTCAGGCGCTAATTGATTCTTGTCTTCTTGTTTCAAACATGTCTAATAGCCGTCATCTCAGTTTTCATCACCCCTTTCTATAATGATAATATCATCTTTCACATAATTATATAATCCATCTATCAGAAAAAATAAAACGAGAAAATGTTTACTTTGACTTTTAATTCAAAGTTAAAATCATTTACTTGCTTTAAAAAAAACTTTTTTACAAAAAAAAACCGACTTCCACAAAAAAAACACTAAAAAGTGAAAATAACTTTAATTTCAGAAGCACATAACTTAACATCACGCCTTGTTTCCCCGAAGGGTTGGGCAGAGGTGTACCTGTAGTACATCGACATTTAATATTATATCTAATTTAATTTCGGAAGTCGGTGTCTTTGGTTCTGTATTTTCATTTTTGGCCACTAAACATACATCATAATAACATCACGCCTTGTTTCCCACAAGGCGTGATGTTATGTTATGTGCTTCTGAAATTAAAGTTATTTTTCACTTTTTAGTGTTTTTTTTTGAAGTCGGTTTTTTTTTTGTTATAAAGTTTTTCACTTTTTAGCTGTGGTACCTACCCCACATCAATTCGTATATCACTACTTGCTATGAAAACAACAGTGACAGGAAGTTCTATACAAGCTTTGACATCCCATCCATTGAAGTTAAGATAAACAAAAAATTACAAACTTTATATGTTACTTAGGTAAGTATTCCTGCCAAGTTTCAAGTTAATTAAGTCTAGGAATAAGATTTTGATTTTGAAGAAGAATTTGATTTCCAAGAACCCCTTCTTAGCGGATGCCTGCGTCATAAGAACTGTCTGTGTGCCAATCTGTTCAGTGGTTTGAGCCATGTGTTGATAGACCAATCAGTCACGGTTTCCTTTTATATAAGGCTACATATTATATTGAGAACCTCCTCCTTTTTTGAAGTCGGTTAAAATCATTTATAGCCAGAGTGCATCTCATGACAATTCCAATAAGACCAAACACGGGTAGGATACATTGTTTTATTAAGGAGTTCCAGTGCCTACCTTCCGGCTTCATCATCAGATC
The DNA here is from genome assembly GCA_963921375.1 of Tiliacea citrago. Lineage (NCBI taxonomy): Eukaryota > Metazoa > Arthropoda > Insecta > Lepidoptera > Noctuidae > Tiliacea > Tiliacea citrago. The sequence continues at coordinate 7,776,052 of OY992796.1, forward strand.
AGTTTGATGGTACCATTTTGATCAGAACTATTTATTTAAATTTGCTTCGCTTAACTATCTTAATCCAGATATCTTATCGCCACCCGTGAAATAGTAATCATTGAGAAGTTCAGGTGGCCATTTGTGGCCTTCTTCATCAGTTCCACTTCACCAAATTATACTTTTTGAATGCAAATGATTGACTTGTTGATGAAAATATAAAAATCGCTATATGTATGCCTATTATATTTGAGAAGTTCCTTCAGTTACTCATGGATCCCAACATCAAAACTGGATTTTGATAAAAATGGGAACAATCTGGAAGAATGTCCTTTCAAATAAAAAAAGAACTTTCCAAATCGGTTCATAAACGAAGAAGTTCTGAAGTAAAAAAACATTAAACAAAAAAAAAAATACAGATGACTTGAGAACCTCCTCCTTTTTGTGAAGTCGGTTAAAAATAACAGTGGCAGATAATAAAGATCGTACAAAACGAAGCAAGCGAAGGCTGCTGGCTAAAAGCAATACCATCCTAAATTCTAATCATAGACTTCTTTCTTCACGTTGCAACGGCATAAGTCAAAGATGCCATTTACGCCATCCTTCCCTGTTTTGTGCCAATCTATGTCATAAATTCTAAAACAACAAAAGGTCTCGCAGAATAAATGCGACCTTGTTATAATGTAAACCGATACAACTTTTATTTTAAACGAGAAGTCGTCGTCCATGGATATTGTTTTATTCCGAGTTATTTACGGAACGAGTTGTTTTATATCTGGGGGTCTGCTCGCTAAACCGAAGTATCGGCCAAATGTTGGGCTGTTTTATAACTTCCACAGTTTCCGTTTTTGACTTTGAGTCCTTACCCGACTTCAAGTCACAGTTTTGACTTATCTCTTCGACTGTGTTTCTTTTTTTTTTCAACGTAGTCAGCGATAGTTAGCCGTAGTAAAGAAACGACCGAACATTCAGCCGATACTTCGGATTTATGTTCGGAATAGACTTGTAATGCTATAGGAGACTCGTAATAACTGAGTCATAATATTATGTAGCGCGTTGATAAGATCTCTGACTATGGCATGCTAAGACAATCCCCAGAGGTTTAATAGAGATCCTGTAATAAACCTAATGTATACTATTGTTTTGATTATAAATAAATAAAAAAACAAGTAATAAAGTGAATGTTGGGTGTGGCAAAGGAAGCACGAAAGTAGAATAAATGCTGTGGAAATGCATTCTTTGCGAAGCATGTGTGGTATGAATATAAATAATAGGCTGAAAAACGATGTGATAAGGCCACGGTGTGGTTTAAAAGAAGATGTACTGACAAAAATTGAAAAAAGTATGCTTAGATTGTTTGGTCATGTTCAGAGGATGAATGAAAGGCGAATAACAAAAGGTAATTACGAGGCAGATGTGAGTGGACACGCAGGGAGGGGACGCCCTAGGCGGACAATGACATATTGACATAATATACCTTATTGGTGATGTTCTTCAGAAAGGTCAGGTGCGTAGTACTCGCAACCGGCGTGCGTGTATGACCAGATGTATGAACGTAAACGATGCAAAAGTAGTATGTAAGGAGCGTAGCAGGTGGTGTTCTATAATTTCTGGGTCCATGGGAAAAAGGCGAGTTTATGTATGTAAATAAAAAATATAAAAAATTGTGTGGCAAATAGTTGTACAGTTACCAGAGGCTTCGCATATATGCGTAGTGATCTATTCTCAATACTTCTCTGCATATTACCGACTATTACTCTCAAACCTATTTAAAAAAATTAAGATACCAATAACCAGCATTTATATCTTCCGTGCCTCTGAAAGCACGTTCAGCCGTTGGTCCCGGCTGTCAGTCGTGGTTCTTTATAAATCATTACGGGTCGTCAGAAGCCCGAAAGTCTGAAAACCAGTCTTACCAATGGGTATCGTATTACACAGTAACTGGGTTATGCAGGTCAGATAGACAATCGCTCCATGTAAAATACTGGTATTCAGCTGCGTCCGGTTAGACTAGAAGCTGACCCCAACATAGTTGATGAAAGGCAGGTCCATGATGATGATAATGACCCATTTCGGAATCTGCCACTCATTTCTGCGACATTCAGGAATAGCGAGACAAGTTAAGGAATACTAATTACTAATACTATCAATAAAAAAATGTATATACAGCGTGTTACGGAATGGGTATATACATACCAAAGGTACGGATTCTTTTGGTGATAACAAACTACATGAGTACATTTTTTTAATCATCATCATCATCAGCTTATAGCAGTCCACTGCTGGATATAGGCCTCTCCTATTGCACGCCATTCAGCTCGATTCTCGGCAACTCTCATCCAGCTTCCACCAGCCACCCACATTTTTTAGGGTTCCGTACCCAAAGGGTAAAACGGGAACCCTATTACTAAGACTCTGCCGTCTGTCTGTCTGTCTGTCTGTCCGTCTGTCACCAGGCTGTATCTCATGAACCGTGAAATAGACAGCTGAAATTTTCACCGATGATGTATTTCTGTTGCCGCTATAACAACAAATACTAAAAAACAGAATAACATAAATATTTAAGGGGGCTCCCATACAACAAACGTGATTTTTTTGCTCGTTTTTGCTCTATATTGATAACGGCAACAGGTTGAAATATTCACAGCATATTTAGTTTCATATTTATTTTTTTAAATAAATAATTAAATTAAAATAAAACAAATATTTAAGGGGGGCTCCCATACAACAAACGTGATTTTTTTGCCATTATTATAGGTAATGGTACGGAACCCTTCGTGCGCGAGTCCGACTCGCACTTGGCCGGTTTTTTAATAATACCTACATAATTATAAAGTTAAAAACATTTAACTAATATAAATCAAATGTTTCCAATTGAATTCTACACATCACTAGACCAAGTCAGCTGATCGGTACACGTTTTAATCCATTCATTTGATCGCGCCGCCACTTGTGCCGCCCGCGCCGCCGTTTCGCAGAGCTGTGTGTGTACACACACCTGCCACAGCTGCACAGACACAAATAATGGTTAATGACCTTCGTAGTGCGGTGACACGTTTGTTAACATTTAAATTTAATAAACTATAGAAATAAAAAAAATCACAGTTATTCTTTTTCTGGTGAAATTTTGTACAGAGATTCTGAACCAGTTGCACTTTTACCCTTTCCGTGACACACTTTTCATATAATAAATAGTAACGAAGTCAGAACTGTATATTGAATATTATTGGAAAAAAATAATTGCAATCAGTATCTTATCTAACCAAACCCGCAGCTATTCATTCTGCTAACCGAGCAAAAAAGCAAAAATGACGGTAACACCCGTTAAAAAATTTAAATAACACAAATACAACGTGCGCAGTCAAAATGTAAATGGGCAAGACCTTTTGTTTACACACGCGTCGTCGCCTGTTCGTGTAACCTTTGAAATTTTAAAACGCGGTCCTACGAATTCCCTACATTTTTATTGTGATGTTTACTGGCGTACTGAACTTACACATGCGTGCTTATTGAATTTTAAATACGCATTATTATACGTACTAGTGGTCGCCCACTGGTCGAAATTCGACCCCTCTCCTTACAATCTTAGGTACTTACTAATTCCACGAGTACACTAACTCTCTTCCCTCACTCTCAAAGTCCGATGGGACGCCAATCCGACACGACCAGAGAGAGATCAGGCCCAGGACCAAAAGCTTAATGTGCTTTCCGAGGTACAGGGGTATATCACACCGTTAACTTCCAAACTCTGGGGTGCTCTTGACAAATGATAATGGAAAATCCAATATCACTTTGCCCGACCTGGAAATCGATTCCACGCTCAGGAGTCGTATACTAGCCCACGGGCCAGTTAGGGGGGGGGGGGGGGCGTTAGGTACCTAATTACCTTAACTTATCATATCCAGACTAGTACCTAATTAAATGAAATACATTGATCAAAAAAATCTAATTAGCGTTCCCGGACGCCGCGCCGCGCCTTACCTACGTGTAAATTCAATAAATACGTTCTTTCAGAAACTACAGCTTTCATTGAATTTATTCAGGGAAAAATATCAAAGTTGACTAAATGAAATCGTTGAAAACGTTAGTAAGTCATTCTCAGAATTTCCCTTTTACCGTTTTCAGACTCGTTGAGGTACCTACCCTTGTTAATTTTAGTTAACGAAGTGTATAAACTGTACCTGTATTGTTGGAGTTAGTTGTAACTAGCAATTGTTGTCCGTGAGTTCGCTCGCATATATGAATGTTATTTAACATCCTGTATGGTTTTCAAAACATATTTTTCAGTAAAAAAAATTGACATATTTTTTAGTTTATTTTGTTGATAAAATGTTAGGAGAATTCAGTGTAATTTTAATTTGTAGTATAATAAGCAAATTTATTACTTCTTCTTGGAATAATTCCGAAGTAAGTTGAGTTATTAAAAATTAAGTTTTCTTGGAATTAATTTATTGTTGATAATATTTAATTGGGCAATATGCCTATGGTCGATTATGTGCTGAATTTTATTTTTTCACATTACATAATCACAACAGTCTTCTCGCCATTTTTTTTTTTTTTAACAACCAGTGCACTGACAACAATAGTTAATTTAATAACGGTAGTAAATTAAAAAAAAAAATGGGAAAAAAAAGATTTGTAACCGTAGCGATTATATTCACTGTATTGTATCCTACAATTAATCGCTGAACAGGTTTGTTGGTTTACAATATTGTTTATTAAAAATAATTCAAATAAATTGCGTAAAGAAAGTACAGGCTAAAAACAAATGAAGGCCACTAACTGCTAGCTGCAACTATAAAATCTCAGAACAAGTATACTAGACTTTGTAGATATTGGTAAAAGCCTTTCAACGACCGGTGCCACTTTCAGTTTCTCTCAGAATGCGGCCAAAATTCCCGGCACAATGTGCTACCTCTAGTACACAAGCCACAACCACTCAATGTTCTACGTGAAGGACATTCGAAGTTGTACGACTTTGTAGTACACACTGGCTTGTCTCTGATATTCAAGTGCTTCGATGTGTACGATAGTTCTAACAATGTATATTCATCAATATTGGATATTGTAGGGAAGTCAGTTTGAACTGATATTGGAACTTAATTGGTTTTGGTAGCTTTTTGAAAGGGCTCGTCCGGAGACAGTAGGTACTCGTATAACGAAATATTATTGATTTCTGCAGCATTATTGAGTTCTGAATTAAAAGGGTGACAAGGGTGAAATAACAGGCTACAAGTATGGGACATTTCGACTGTTGTCTTATTTCGAAACGACCCTTCCAAACGAACAAGATTTTAATAAGAGATTATTATGAAATCTGGCATTCTGGCATCTTGCATCCGTGAACTCTTTGGTACTGCACCTTTTGCACTTTAGGCGGTGCAAACAACTTATGAAATGCCACAGGCAATTAAATCGCATCATGTAAATAAGCCTTAAGTCTATAGTAGGTCGTCACCTACTACCTACGTGGATTCTTTGGCAAACAACCCGATAGGATCGTCATCCTATCGGTTTGTTTGCCAAAGAATCCCACAAAACTACAATGTGTAACTGAATTATGAAAGTTGTTGTTTTTGGATGTTGTTGTTGCTGTATATTATGAAAGTTGTTTTGCTCAGAATCGTTTACTGAATCGATTTCTGTCATTTTTAATATACGTAATTGTTATCCCAAAAATAATTTAAACCACGTAAAGTACATTCTACTTTATTCTATAGGTACTGTTTTATTCATAATAATATGTAAATCATAAGATTTGTAATATGTATTGTGATTATTGTTGTCTGTGTGGTGCCGGATGTGTGGTGGTGCCGGATGTAAAGAATAGCACTACCCTATTTCTTCCCGTGGGTGTCGTAAAAGGCGCCTAAGGGACTTACTAGAGAATGGGCAGCAGCGTTCTCCCCCCCCCCCCCTTGGGGGAGGTCTATGTCCAGCAGTGGACGTCTTTCGGCTGAAACGATGATAGATTACTGACATCAGGGAAGGCTAAACATCTTGAGGAAACCCAAACTTGTAGTTAATGTAAATATGAAATCGCCAACCTGTCTTGAGCTAGCGAGGTGATCCATAGAATATAATAGAATAGAATAGGAAACTCTTTATTATGTCCACCATAAAAATTACTGATATAAATAACACAACAAACAACAACAACAATGCTCGTGTCTTCTCTGTAGGAGAAGAGGCTTTTGCCCTGCAGTACGATAATAACAAGCTATTTTTTTTTAAGCATTTTCCAATCTATTTAGTTTCGTCCTAATACTATTAAAGTACACCACATATTTCATACCCGTCACAAAAACCCCTGTTACAGCAAAACAGCGTAACAGTTGTTCAAAACTTGTTAACGGGGCTTTCCAAACGATTACGTAATCATACAAAATTGAAACCTAAACCTGAACAATAGAGCCTGTTATCCTTTAGATAGTTAGCAGGATAATTCTTTTGCGATTTGCAAAGGGACTTTAGCTGGAAGACGTTCGTTGTAATGCGACTTGTTTCAAGTGATTTTTTTTCAAAGAAAGTGCCCGCTTTCTTTACTTACAAAGGGATGGATAATACTAAGATACGACACTACAGGTTTCTTTGTGACGAGTAAAAACCCGACGGCGCGCGGCGCTTGAAGGCTCGTACAGACTAGCGCGATATCGCGAGCGCGACAAAGAAATTATGCTACTAGTGTCACATCGCGCTCGCGATATCGCACTAGTCTGTACGAGCCTTGAGTCGTTGCCGAAGATACGGAATGTTGCCATTTTAAATACTTATTATATATTTATACAAGGTGGAAGGGACATCGACGCGTATCCTGTTACCATGGATTCAGTACATCATACCTGACCCCCGTGCGTTGAAATTTCTCTTAGGTAATAAAAAAAAAATGATGTTTCCTACAGAAGTGCAATACCTACTCGGTCAAAATGGAAGGGACAGCGAATTTTTTTTTTATAACCAACCAAATTTTATTTTTATTTTCTGCCACCCTGTTTAAACATTTAGAACTCAGAAATGAGTTCTAAATGTCTTTGACAGACGTTGCGTTTCGACAGAAGCCCGAAACTCTGCCAAACAGTATTTTTACTTACTTACAATTTTTTTTTCAAGGTATTATTTTACCACTTTGTTTAATATGTATGCCCATGCCAAATTACAGCTTTAAAGTACTAAGAGTATCTGAGCTAAGCAGCGGATAGACAGACAGACGGACGGACATGGCGAAACTATAAAGGTTCCTTGTTGAATATGGAACCCTAAAAAGAGATAGAATTAATAACAGTTAAGCTGGCGGCCGGAAATACGTCTCCGCTTAATTTCCTGGAACAGGATATTGTTATATTATTTCAAAACGAAACGAGCTATACATCCTTTCAGCGTAAAAAGGCACAATAATTCTGAAATACAATTTTATAAAAATACGACGACATTTTAAATCGAATTCAATTGAGAAAATTCTCGGGAGATCTGGCCAAGAAATACGTGTAAAAGACACGGTCGTCCAATTTCTGGCCGATCTCTTAGAAAACGAGTTATCCGTGAGTTCGAATCCATTGATTGCCCCATGGAAAGTCCAGACATCTTGGAATCCGCAACAAATATTATCAGGAAGTAAATTTGGAGTCGTGGGAAATACGTTTCTTTATTTGGAGGATTGGGAAGGTAATGGTGAATTTGCATGTGGATGAAAGCACGTAGACCGTCGTTGAACATTCGAAGATAGACTTTATTTCAGTTTACCTACATTACTGTTAAAAGTTATTAGGGTGTTCTCGTTCGGTACGAGAGCTATGGTGGCCCATTGGAAAGGGCCGCGAATTACGAGTTGTAGGTCGTAGTTTCGAACAGGCACTTCACAGCTTTGTGTAAATTGTTTCATCACCGCTGCTCTCAAAATGGTTAAGGAAAATGTCGTGAGGAAAAAACCGACATGTCCTAGGAACCAAAAAATTAAAGACATGCGACACATCTACCACCCGCGCTTGGTCCGCATGGTGGATTACAGCCCGCTCCCTCTCACGGAGAGGAGGCCTGTGTCCCGGCAGTGGGGAAGTTATAGGTTGATTATGCTAGGCTGATCATGCTTTCGTTCGTAGCTACGTACTTGAGAAATTATCTTTTGTTTGGGAAAGGGTGACAATGGAAAGAGTGTATATCTTGTTAAATAAGGAGTATTCTAGAACCATTTAATTTATTTTTAGAAGAAACCGTTGTTGTAGCATCAAATCATTTGATTAAAAAATATTTTTAAAGGATCATGAAAGTTAAAAAGTAGGTACATAGTTTTATGGGCGAACTGGATTCAACTATTTTTATTAAACGTTAAATACTTTCCTGAGTTTCACGAAAATGTTTGTTGAATCTATAATAATATATATATATAATATATATATTATATCTAATCTAATCTAATTGAGAGTTATTCAAATAATTACTTGGTATCCGTTTACCATGCAACTAAATTATTATTGCTTTCAATTACATAGTTCGAAAAGTATCAGATTTTTTCTGACATTTTATCTATTGTGCAACTGTTTCGAAATAACTGAAACACGAATACCTATTAAATGATAACAACTGAATATTCACGAAGTACATCGTGTTTCATACAAACTCTTCAAGTTTGTTACGACATTACTACGTAAATATAATTAAAATTGAATATTTCCCTCAACACAATGATTAAGGACGGTAACACACCCAAGAAATTATACCGCTCGCCCAATAATCGTGTTAGAAAACACAAATAAACGCTGTAAACGCTCCATTAATACATTCTGATTATTATTTCGTAGTCAATTTGCATGAAAACAAAAGGAAAGTGACTAAGGGCAGACCGCGAAAATTATTTCCGCTCGTAAAAAATAAGCGGGGATTTTACATAATTCACGCAGTCGAAAAGTCCGTGCCGCATTATTTTTTTAGACTTTGTTCGGTATTATCCGGATTTGAAGCTCTGTTGTGGGGTGAACCTACGTTTTTCCGTTGGCGTTAGTTTTTTTAAGACCCAAGGATCTGTGGACGATTTTTTACTGTACTTAGTGTCAAGTATGAGATTTTGTTGTAGTTATGCAGTTTTGTAGTGTGCGGTTTTAGTTACCTACATTACTAAATAAATAAAATGAACTTACGCCTGTTATTCACACGCTGAAATCAATAATTGTTTATTTTTCTAATGCTTCATTTTGATTTATTATTGATAATTTTTAAGTAGACATTTTATATTATGACCGCTTTAGAATAAACTTATGTCCCCAAAGATTATTTGGTCAACAAACTGGTAAATTCGCAAATAAACTTTGTAATGTTTCTGGAAAGTTCTGACAGAATAGCGATGTTTCCATTAGATCTGCGTAAATAAACGGAGACGATTAATGTTGTCCCGAATTTATCAAGTTGCCAACTGCGAACGTCAACTTAATCCCTATTTGAGGAGAATAAATTAAAACTGACGAAGTACGGAAGGTAAGGTAACTTCAAAAAAACCTTTTATATTTATTGCAAAAGTTCGGATGTGATTTGAATAATTATTTTAAATTTAAAACCGTCTGCGAACTGATATTATGCATTGAGTTTAATGTTTTAAATTAATGAAATACACGCGCGGTGAGATTATGACTGAAAGTTTCAATGAGATTCTGTTTTGTTTGGTTAGTTACGTAGTAATTGTGTTTATCCGAACATTTCTACATAACATTTCAAAAGGCTGTAGGAATTAATATTACGAATTACTACATAATGTATTTTGCTAAGCATTATTTGTTATTATGATCAAACTACTTTTTATTAAACCAAATCTGTACCTGTGTTTGGTGATTCCGACAAAAACTACATAAACGTAATAACATAGCTGCCGAAATATGAATACGAGATAATTCATAATCCGCAAAACTATTAATTTAAATCCTTTCCATTTAAATTAATACAGATTTTTCATGTTACCCATTCATGTATTTAAACATTTTCACCGCTGAAATAATAATCATAGTACCAGGATGTCATAAACGAAAAGAGGATAAAAAGTGAACAGCACTCATCCCTGATTGCGACACGTAATCTGACATCCAATCCAATCTTCTACAGACAGATAAGACGTAACATTTCCACCATACATTAGTGAAAATCTAAGAAAATACAATGAAAGTATGTCGGTTGTACTTCCGTGATACCAGGAGAGCTGGAACAGTAAGAAGTACAACGCAACGCTCTCAAACCAAACAGTAATGAGAACGCGTGAAGTCACTACGTAACGACCTGTTTCAAACAAAAGACAAACACACATACGAAATTAAACCCTAAAGTTAGAGCTTAAAAGTTAAAATTGATCGTAAATTTTGTAATAAAACCTCTTCTTACAGCACTAATATACGCGTTGGTTTTGCTTTTGTTGTCTTGTGTACATATTTTTTTCTTGCAAGGTACGATCGTTTACACGAAAATATACCATGATACTGATAAGTAAAAGGAAAAGTGTTAATAGAGTACTAATAGTAGATTACTGCATCAAGAAGAAAGTGACTTCTTGTCGCATCGAGTGTTAGATTGTACTGTACCTAAGTACTGTTGAATAAGTAGTGAAAAATTTAAAACAAAAAATAAACATATAATAAAACATCACAAAGAGCTTTCATTCGTATTCTAACATTATTTTCATATTTTTTTTATAAATACCTAATTATTTACATTTTAAAATAAAATTAAAAAATATATAAAAATAACGGTCCATCGGCATCAGGAACAAGGTCTAAGCTAAGCAGTATGTTTGACATAAAACTCGAGACCCTGGGGGTCCCGGACCTTTGAAGACGTACGTAAATAAAATAGATCAGCCATGTTTCAGATTATCTAAAGTACATACATCTTTTATGGGGTACTGTGTTAAATGTTACAACAAAATACCTTGTGATATATTGCAATTAAATGAAAGAAAATTTAAAACTCATATAAAAAGTACACTTTGTAAATAAGCTTATTACAAATTAGAGGATTATATCCAGGACGCTTGGAAACATGCTGGTCCAGCTCCATAGGACAATCTAGAGTCTAGACAAAATCTAACTGATTGCTATTTTAATTGTATATTTTATTATTTTTATGACATTTATTTTACACTCTGTGATTACCTTAACTCACACACTGATTATTTTAGGAAAACTTTTTTTTTTTTTTTACAATGTTTGTAAATATGTGAGCACCATGTATCTATCACATAATTAATTTATCTCATTGCTTCATTATTAATTATTTTTACCTATTGTGGTATAGTAATTTTATTCTAGGTGCATCGTCTTCACATATAATTACATAATTGATGTACCAATACCAAATATTGTAAAACATTTTAAAAGAGTAACGGTGGGGTTTCTTGCCCATTCTTCTCGATACGAAGCTACCTTTTGGAAGGGGCGACTAGAATCAATTCTATTTTATTTGTAAATTTTACTTTCAAAAGTGCCATCTATGTGCCTATTTGAAATAAATAATTTGACTTTGACTTTGACTTTACGAGGGGCCGAAGCCAACTCGCAAAGGCCCGATAGACGCTTTTAATGAAATGAGGCACCAACTGACGATTATCCCTGAACGCACTCAGCAAGTGCACCCAAGGACAACCTCCGGTTGGTGCAGGACTATTGCAGGATATGGAAACAAAGATATTGGAATAGGGATTTGGGTGGCTTTTAATAATATGATTGGTTGTCCTACACTAGTCTTCTTAATTTTGCCGACAGACCTTATTTTTATATTTTTACTGGGTCTAAGTTATGTCAAATATCATAATTAAAAAAAAAAACACCTGGATTTCTTCCAATGGTTAGCTGTTCTTCACTTTTTAATCTTAGAACTGCATCTGCTGCTTTTAGGATGCTGTTGGGACTGCCATGGCGTTGTAGCGCTTCTGGAATGTTCGCGGAGGCTCGCACAGATGGTTTCCATGCCATCATGCGAAAGAAAGCGGCCTCCTTGCTACAGCGCCTGCATGGTAGTGACAACAGCATTCTGAAAATGATCGCTGCCAGAACGGACTGTGCCTTTCAGGGACACTGGGTGGGGACAGTCATAGGTCTGATATATAAATAATTTTTAAAACTAACAATATTAATCTATATACCTAAGCACTATTGTTACTAACACCAAAATACTAACAAAATTATGGACCTTAGTCTGAAATAAAGTTTTATTTAATTTTAATTTTAATTTTTAAATATTTTCCAAAATGTAACAAATAAGAAAATTCTTTTTCAAAAATAAAGATAAAAAAATATGAATTTAGTAAGTTCTCAACCCGCAAAAGTTTCAAGTCCCAAGAGAGGATAACTTGGTCTGTTGCGCTTAGAGAATAACTTAGCTTCTTCATGTTTATCCAAGCGTTCGAACAAGTGGCTAGTACATGCAGCTACCTGATGGAAGTTGCTATTTTAGGAAATATTAAATTAATGTGTGTTAGTAAAGGCGGGGAATTGACTACCAACTTATATTGGCCGTATATTCAATTCATAAAACATTCTTGGACTTTTGTATGTATGGTAATAGCATTGGGACATAACACGGAAAATTGATGTAGGGTGACGAAAATTCTTAACAATTCATTTTCGTGACTATAGGTATGTACAGCCTGGGAAATGAATTGCTACATGTATTCTAGTTGGCAGGAAATCGTTTTAAAGTGGGGCTGTACAAACGGCCCCACATTGGACCTGTGGTCTATCTGTTTACTTGCCTCTATAGCCCCACTACTCTGCAAGGAAGGTGCGTTGTTAACTACAGGGCTGATACAATTACGATTGCCATCACACCGTTAAGAAGAAGAACAGATCATACACACTCCGGCAGAGTTTATTAAGCCAGTAATACACAAGCCAGTAACTGAGAATAAAAAATAAATAAAACTTGCACTAAATTAGACAAGTAGCTTCCATGCCATATGCTGACACAATTTAGATTGCCATCATTGCACTCAAGCAAAGTTTTACACAAGCCAGGGATACACAAGCCCAAAGGGTTATGGCCATCCGGCTGGTCCGGGGATACCGCATGGTCTCCGGTGAGGCGGCGAGCCTCCTTGCTGGATTGCCACCACGGGATCTGGAAGAAAATGTCCTCGCACACATATGGGAGTGGCGCGAGGAAGCAAAACGTCTGGGCGTACCTCCGCTGCCGCGAAAAATCACGGCACAGCGGACAGAGCTCCGGCGGGATCTCACGGTGACATGGAGCGTGTGATTGTCGCAACCCGGCGCTGGGCACGCCACAATTGTGGCGATAAGTTCCCTCTTTGAGGAGTGGCTAGAGAGGCGCCACGGCGTCCTCACCTTCCACCTGACGCAGTTCCTCACTGGACACGGTTGTTTCGGGAGGTTCCTCTTCAGGATAAGGCGGGAGGAAACGCCCGGGTGTTACCACTGTATGGATCGCCTGGTGGAAACGGTGGAGCATATGGTGGAGGTCTGTCCGGCTTGGGCGGAGCACCACCGTGTCCTCGCGGAGGCTATCGGTGGCGGCGATCTCTCTCATCCGGCCCTGGTTCGGGCCACGGTTTGGAGCGAGAGTGCGTGGCAGGCCGTCACCTCTTTCTGCTAAGCAGTAATGCTTGCGAAGGAGGAGGCGGAACGCCTGAGGAGAGAAAAAATTCATACCCTCACACCCCTAGTTGCCGCAGAAAATGCCCGGAGCCGCAGGTAGGTTTCCAGCCACCGTAGGCGCAGACTTGCGGACGGTGAGCAATGGGTAGCTCGCCGTCCGATAAGGACCAGGCCCGGGTCGACGCGACGGCGCGTTGTGTTTGATGCGCGCCTCAAAGAGATGTCAGCACAAACTGACGGGGTCCAGGCCAAATAAGCGTTTTAGTCAGTAAAAGTATGACACGCCCTCCACCCAAAAAAAAGGGTACACAAGCCAGTAACTTGCACAAAATTAGGCAAGTAACTTGCATGACATTGTGCCATAAAAAAACTTCATCGTCAATCATTCGCTTCGTCTACATATCTTTATTTACTTTCCTATCACAGGTATGCTGGAAGAGATTTCTTTTGAAATAAGCATACAAAAAGCACCAAAAAAAAATAAAAACCATAAAATAAGCACCTTTGTACGTATTTTTCTGTTCCTTTCTTCTTACTTATATGTTTATATATTAAATGTGTGTATATTAATGGTTAAATAAATAAAGAAAGAAAAAAAGTTTTATTTGTCACAGAAACACGTGCATACAAAAAGATAAGATAACTCAAATAATAAAAAAAACAAAATAGATCTATAATCACGATCGATTGGTGATTACATAATAATGATCACTCCATAGTGATCATTAAACTAATTAATAGTTACAAAGTAACAAAGCCTGGACGACACAAGCCAGTAACTTGCACAAAAGTATATTGCTTTTGAATAAGAATAATTTATTTGCTGAAAATATAGGTATTACCAGTTGTTCGAGGTTGGTGGTTTAGGTACAGTCCATATTTTGCCTGTTTAGGGCATGCAAATTAACTTTACATTATTAACTAATAGGTACTTATTTTATTAAGATATTATACGGAATATACGATAAAATATCTATTAGGATTTTTAAATAATGATAAATTTTAAGTTAAAATAAAATATACACATAACAAAACAAAAATTCTTAAAATAATATTTTTCTTTAGGTAACAAATACAATTTATGTTTAATTATTAGACATAACAAAACTAAAATTCTTAAAATAATATTTTTCTTTAAGTAACAAAAGACAATATGTTAAATTATTAAACCATAGCACATCATAGAGCAGTGGTGGCCCAGTGGTTAACGGCCTCGACTTACGAGTAGTAGGTCGTAGGTTCGAACCCAGACAGGCGCTTTACTTTGTGTAAATTATTTCATCACCACTGCTCTCAAAACGGTGAAGGAAAACATCGTGAGGAAACCGGCATGTCCTAGAACTAAAAATTCTAAGACATGTGACATCCACCAACCCGCACTGGGCCCGCGTGGTGGATTACGGCCCATTCCCTCTCACAGAAAGAGGAGGCCTGTGTCCCAGCAGTGGGAACATTATAGGCTGATTATGTATGTATGTATGTACATCATATTGGAAACTAAACTATAGGAAACTTAAAATATTTTTTTTTTATTTATGTTGCAGAAATTCTTGTAGACTATAAAAACAATTCTCTATTAACCATCTACGTAGTTTAATTTTAAATTATTTAAATGGGAGCTCCCTTATGTGTTGTCCTGGCTTTGTAAATGTATGTATGTTTACGTAAGATGTAGAAAGCATGTTACTTGCGAGCATAGTTTGTACTATTACTCGTCGAATGTAACATTGGCCGTATCAAAATTAATGTGATACGGACCTTTAATCCGTTCTAAAATCGATACGTACGTAGGTCATCCATGAATGATAAATAAGTCAAGCAGTTTAGTGTGGCACTACCTTTATACAAGTTTAGTTTAACCAAATCTAACACAAACGTGTTTGAATATTGAACTGAATATCCTAACTAACATTACAAATGCGAAAGTGAGTTTGTTTGTTTGTTTGTTACGCTTTCACTCCAAAACGGCTAAACGGATTTGATTGAAATTTGGCACATGGATAGACCATGACCTGGATTAGGACTTTTTACCCCGATATTTCCACGGGATCGAGACTTATGCGGGTGAAACCGTGGGACGCAGCTAGTATTAGATAACAATAAATCACCGATAAAGTGTACAAAATTTTAATGATTATTATTTTATTTCTGTTCCAGGTATGCGCCAGCAACATATTTATAAACATCATTAGAGGTAAAATGAACATAATATTCCGGTACCCTATATTAACCAAATGGAATTCGGTATTTTCATAGTGGTATTCGGTATTTCATAACTGCATTATGAGTATCGTTCGGTACACAAACAATAAATCTGCTCGTGGTTACCGTATGGGATAGGGAAGGGAACTTAATTTAATAGGATTTCCTTTTTCGTTACCGTTTTTCGAAAGTAGATTAATTTTTGAGACCTTAATTATCATGGTGTTATAAAGGTGGGGAGTTAATTTTAATATAAAAAGCTTAATATTAACATATCTCAAGAAATTAAACATAGCATCTTAAATTTAAAATACGCTGCCTCTGATTTGATCATATTTTATGTAGGTAGGTCAGTAACCAATTTTTTTTATAAGATGACTTCTAATCCATCCTAACTAATCCTAATCCAAACTAATCCTAATCCTAAGTAATATTATATATGCAAAAGTGAGTTTGTTTATTACGCTTCCATGCTAAAACGGCTGAACAGATTTTGATGATAGGTAGACCATGACCTGGATTACGACATAGGATACGTTTTATCCCAATATTCCCACAGGATCTAAACTTATGCGGGTGAAACCGCGGGGCGTAGCTGGTAATATTATAAATGCGAAAGTGAGTTTGCTTGTTTATTTTGTTACGCATTCACGATAAAACGGCTGAATGGATTTGAATGGAATTTGGCACACAACTACACCATGACTTGGGTTAGGGCATAGAATACTTTTATTCCCGGTAGTACGTTCCCGTGGGATAATTTCCGACCTTCACGTGGCTGAAACCGCGAACAACAACTAGTCAGCTATAATTCAACTTTTTTTTTAATAAGAACTTTTTTAAACACATATTAACTATAAAATATTATTCAAGCTTATAAAATTACGCCTTGAATACTTGTTCTCATCGTAGATTTCAAAGGATCGTCCAAAATTGGCGCTAAACTTAAAAGCTTTCATTTTAAAAGATTCCATCAGAACTGGATCGGACTTCATATTGAGACGCTATTGAGCTCAGCCCGTTATCCGAATGTTCGAGAATCCGATTCGAGCACAATCGAATATCGAATCGTCGTTCCGAGCAGAAAAGAGTGGTGTGTTCGCATCACTAAGCCGACGTTTTTCACCAATATTAGTGTTGGGAAATCACGAATAGGGTCCATTTATTTTGTGTGAAATTATGATAATAAAGCCATTATATGCAACCTCATTGCATGACTGGAGCGAATTTACAAGACCACAAAACGCTACGTAATAAAATTCAATATGACTAGCCATCGGTTTTATGGGTTAAACAAAAATAAAATATGGATGAAATGAGAGTTAATAAAGGGTTTTAATTTTTATTGCTGGTAGATTTGTAGATAAACCCGAAATTTGGATCCTAGAACCCAGTAAGTTGCCCAGTACCTACCCACCAACCCAGTAAGTTAAATAATATAACCGCCTTAGCTTATAATCTTCACAGTGTACATACCTATGTACCTACAATCAGATTAATTTTCCCTCCAGGAAGGGTCCGGATTTTCCCAGAAAAGGGCGATTTTCTAAGAATCACACATCCTTATGAACCCGCGTCACTTCAATCTCTGCCGGTCCCTATTGCGTGAAGGATGATTGATTCATAAATATTGACCTAGTACATACTCGTACTTGTGTAAGCTAAGCCTCTCAGTTAATGGATCACTATCAGTCTAACTGATACGGATGATGTTCTGGCGGATGCATTAGGATGGAACCTAAGGCTAACGCGTATGGGATGTGACAAGACACGTTTAGCGTTTGGAAGGTGAAAAGTCGCGTCGAGTCACGGATGAATTTGTTTATTAAGGACAGGTACTCGGATCATACTGATCCTAATCCTAATCTTAACTAATATTATAAATGCGAAAGTGAGTTTGTTTGTTTGTTACGTTTTCACGCAAAAACGGCTTTCACAATATCCTTATAAAAGAATAACAAAGTACAATATTGTCCAGTGATGGGCTTAAAGAAAAATATTGTGGGAGACTGGTGCCTAAGCAAAGCCGAAGCCTGTATTTCAGGCCACGAGGCCTCCGCCCCAAGTAGGTACATAATTATGGTTTCCCGTAAACTAAAACTAGACAACAGTTTCCATTTTATATATAAGAAGGAATGTTCTTGTGGACTGCGTGGGTGTGTGAGTGTGTGGGTGTGTGGGTGTGTGAGAGTGTGGGTTGTGTGAGTGTGTGGGTGTGTGAGGGTGTGTGTGGGTGTGTGAGTGTGTGTGGGGGGTGGGACTGTGAGTGATGAAGAATTTGATGTGTGTTAAAGTATTTTTTGAATGCCATAGTAGTATGTGCTTGCGGTAGATATAAACAAACATGGATAGACCTTGATCTAGATTAAGACATAAGGTACTTTTTGTCTCGATATTCCCACGGAATCGGGACTTATGCGGGTGAAACCGCGGGGCATAGCTAGTAATATAATAAATATGAAATTTTGTATGTTTGTTACTCAATCACGCAAAAAACGGCTAAACGGATTTGGATAAAATTTGGCGCACAAATAGTTTATAGCCTGACATAGCACATAAGCTACTTTATCTCGGTAAAGGACATCCACACGGGCGAAGCCGCTGGCAAAAGCTATAAGTTGAATATAACTTCAAGCAATCTTAGAATTCATTCCTAATTAGTTTTCTTACAGTTCAATAAAAGTCGCCCAACAACCCGCATAACATCAAGTGTGCGTGTCTCCTTAAAGTTTACGTTCCCTTCCCTCACTTAATCTCCCTTGGTCTTATGATTGAGTTAGTTCCGCTAAGTCTTGTCATATCTAGGCGTACACAGATATTTGGCTCTGTTCTTCTTAGATAACGAATTACGATGGATAGGCTGTACTGGTATGGTATGTACTTATACAGCGTGTATTAGAAATATGTGGTCATATTTAAGGATGTAGTACAAACCATAATATTGAACAACTGTCCTTTAATGTGTCCAACTGACCAACTCTATGGAGATTTCCCGGTCCTCCATGTCCGACAGCTTTTTATCCTCAATACAGTACTTCAAACACACAGAAAATTTAAATCAAGACCAGACTACACAGAGATAATCTCAAAATGTACATTTAGGATTCCCATTCCCCAAAGCAAGCTCTCTTATGGCAAGACGTTCTTCAAACTATCTACATCCACGCATATGTAATGAAGCTGTTAAGAACTGCAATATAATAGACCTCAAAATATCCCTGTGCAAAAAGATCATAAAGACCTGGCTCCTTACACTCTCCTATGACGAAACAGAAAGGATTGTCTACAAATAGCTACTTATGAAGTATGACTCCACAAACTGACAGCACTCCTAATCTCACTCAGAGACACATTCACATACATACACACACACACACCCTCACACACACAAAACACACACACACACAACGCACACACACATTTAAATTGAACCTTGTTGTAAGAGTATTATTACCAATATTATTATTTTTTATTCACTCTTAATTATATTTTTCTTGTTAAACTTTAAATTTATTAACTTAACTTTTAGTTTGATTTTGTTAATAATCACCGTGTACGATCTTTTGAATATAACGAAAATGTACAGCTCTGATTCCCAAGATACAGATTAACGTCTAGTTTGGGGATCACAGTTCAAGTTGGTATGTATGATGTACTTGATTATTAATAAATAATTTAAATTTCAACTTTCTCCAGAAATCAAAAAATCAAAATCAAAATTTTTTATTTCACATAAACCTACATGGGCACTTATGAAACGTCAGAAGCTAGGTGCACGGTTCCAATTGGTCGTTTCCTATGAAGAAGAGCTGGCAAGAAACTCCACGGTTACTCTTTTAAAAAAGTGGGCTTTAACAATGTTATAAGTTACAGTGTTAATAGGTATGGGAGGACAGTGTAGGCCCGTCAACAAGTACCAAGTACTTAACAAAATAAAAGATAGTTTACAAAGCTACAGTCTATTAAGCCTACAACGTTCTCACATTCACAAATTAAAAAAGAATCTATATAAAATATTACTAAAGTAATAAAAATAAAAACCTACATATTTAAACCAACACAACACTCCATAGCACCAACATCGTTATCGCGAATAAATAATCAGCTGACCCTTATATTAAGTTTTGTACGGGTAGTGTCAAAAGTTGTTCCGTTTGAAGGTCTTTGCTACACCCTTAAATATTTATTTATTTATTAGGGACAAAAAACAGTTACATGCTAAAAATACAAAGAAATACTTAAACTAAGATATAACAAACATGTAACCTCCACCATTGTCCACGATTTAACTACAGGTTAAAAGTGCTAAAGAAGTGTAAAAAAGAAAAATAAAACAATAGTCGCTTCCACAATATTGCTGTGATAAATAATTACTTAGCTTAGCTTAATTTAACTAAAATACTCGCTAAACAAAATATCCAGAGCCATTTTCCTAAATGATTACTCGGATAGACAAAATATATCCAGTTCATTATATGACCACACATTAAGATACACGCAAGAAAAGCAGCGAGAAAATGATATTTGTCGTGAGAAAAGTTTCGAGTCTTACACCCGTATTTATAAACAAGCAATTACTTGCTGCGAAGTCATTGCTTAGTAAAGTCATTACTTGAGGATACAATTCTTCACTACATAATCTTATTCTATAGTCGAGTAATGTACGTTACTTACTTGAGTAAATGCCTGAGTAAGAATAAACACTTGATAGTTATTTCCTTCTGTTAACACTTAGTTACTGCGTTTTGTTTCATTAGAAGGCATACGTGAGATGTAAATTATTTTACTTTAACATCTATAATATAAATTAGATTTTATAAAAAAAAAATCCGATTAAATTTTTTTCTATACGTTCCATTGCTACGAGTATTACCGCAAAATCAAACGCAAAATGGTCGAGTTCTCAATGCTTAAGTAAATA
This sequence comes from Tiliacea citrago, assembly GCA_963921375.1. Classification (NCBI taxonomy): domain Eukaryota; kingdom Metazoa; phylum Arthropoda; class Insecta; order Lepidoptera; family Noctuidae; genus Tiliacea; species Tiliacea citrago. Next base: position 7,796,737 of record OY992796.1, read on the forward strand.
AATCGGTGACTATTACTTGGCTAAGAATTCTAACTTTTGACAGTTCTAACATCAAGCAATTACTAAACTATGGAATAAAAATCATTACTTGAGTATATACTTTTACTCAAGTAAACACATTTACTTGTTTATAAATACGGGTGTAAGAATAGAGAAAGATCAAAGAAACAATGGTTGAATGAAAGATGATAGATATGCTTTGAAAGGGGTGAACTGAATTCCGTGATGACTGCTGATAGGGATTTACGGAAGAAGACGCACTGTGTATACACCAAATCAAATAAATTGGAACTGCACTTAGCAGGAACAATTATATTATAATTATAAACGTAGATAGGGTACCTATTCGACATTCGATCTTCAAAAACAGCACAATGACACACTATTATTAGATGACACGTGGAAGTAGGACGGCATGTCGTGATTATCGGGAGCGAAAAAGAGACAAGACAAAGTTTAATTAGCCAGATTTTGACGTGCCACTTGCGGAGCGTGTATAACCAATCTACCTCTTTTTACTATCATCACCTATATATCACTATCAGCATTTATATTATCACTAGCTGCGCCCCGCGGTTTCACCCGCGTAAGGCTCGATCCCGTGAGAATATCGGGATAAAAAGTAGCCTATGTCTTAATCCAGGGTGTCAGCTACCTCCATACAAAATTTTATAAACATTGCTCCAGCCGTTTGAGCGTGAAGAAGTAACAAACATACACACACACTCACAAACTTTCGCCTTTATAATACTCGTATTAGTGTGATGTGATGATTGTGCAGGGGGGTGATGACCCCTTGTGGTAAAGGAAGTAAGAAGAAGGAAGTTTACGTAATTAAATGCGTGAAATTTAGTTCAAATATTTCTTACGTCTTAATCAAAGACATTCAATTATTTATCTATCTTAAATCTCTTTGGTCTTAATGCTGCAGTGCTGCGTTTGATGGGAATCTCTGGTTAAGGTACCTACGAATGCTTGGGACGATGCGGAAATTGAGTTAATGACTCTTTATTCAAAAGAAGGACCGTTGGTCATGACATTTACTAGCAATATCATATTGCTTTGTTTTGTACGTATGTAAAGTCATCATCATCATTTCAGCCGAAACACGTCCACTGCTGGACATAGGCCTCCCCCAAAGGGGGGATTTGCCATAATCGCCACGCTTGGCAGGCGGGTTTGCGATCGCAGTGTGGTGTTTAAATGCATAGAGAACGCTTGTGCCCATTCTCTAGTAAGTCCCTTAGTCTTCTTTTACGACACCCACGGGAAGAAATGGGATGGTGCTATTCTTTACGTCCGCACCGCACTGGTGTCCAAAAGAAGCTCCACGAATTTGCCTTGCCAGATGCAAGTTCCCACCATCTTTCAGCATAAACTACGTGAAAAACCTTTGTTTCCTTAGATATTCCTCAAAGCGCAACTAAATTATTTTATTTTTTCTTAGCCATTGCTGTCCTACTGCTTGGAAACGGCTTTCTTCATCCATAAACTCATAAACAATAAAAATGAAATAATAAAATCCTTTGCCAACAAAGATTTTATTAAAATTTTATTTTCAACACAATGGCAACTTGACACAATGGCTGAACGCCAGTGCCTGGAACAGTCATTTTAAAACAAAATCCTGTCGAAAATTGGGGGGAAGTCATTAAGGTGCTCTCAGAGCAAGCAATTAGGAATCTAGGGCAGAATAGGACGGGAAATAATTTGCAATATTGTGCTGCAGCGGACGATGTGTCGTATTATTTCAGTTTAAGTTATTTCTAAAAGGGAATATGCTTTTAAAGGCATTTTTTTCTGCACAAACTGCGAGCAATTTCAGAGGCGTATTTTAAGCCTATAGATCTTTATTCTCTTTTGACTAAGGGAAGTTTTTAAAGATACAGGATCATGGGGAAATTGTTTTATGCCTCCGTCGAGGACGTGACAGTTTGTTGTTGAGTATAAATATTATGAAACGAAGCCTATCAATATCCAAATCACATTAACAAAGAAGCCTGCGCGAAATGAACTGCTCAAGAAAAGGTTTAGGCCACTTCTACCACCAGACTTGTTTTACTTTAGTTTTTAATTATTTTCCATTTTGTTTCACTTTTATAATTAATTTGTAGGTGTTTTATTTTGTACAATCTGTATGTTCACTGATTGCTACAGTCATAGGTCATAAGTGAGTTGTCCGATGGAGGGTAACCCTGGTGATCTGTAATACAGGTTTTACCTACAGCAGACACCAGTCTCTATTAAGTTTACATTGACTTTGTACTGTGTTTGTGATTATGAGAAAAAAATAAAGAATATTATAATTTACACATAATTAGTACAGTCGGTGACCAGCATTACCTGAACCCTCTTACAAAGAAGAATAACGGAAGGGGTAATGCTGGTCACCGACTGTACATATAAATAGCACAGGATTAGTTCCGTTAGGTACCATAAGATCAATCTGATAAATTATCATGTCAGACTACATGTTTCCTCATCCAAACTTCGCTATCGGGTAGGCTTAGATAAGCCTAAAGTTAAATTTATTAGGCCAACATTATTAGCAGTATCTGTTGGATTAAGAGCTAAATGTATTTACTTATCAAATAATCTGACTAAAATAGTTTATGCTTGAAGGAATTTACACAGGTTTATTTCTTTCCCATTATTTATTTATTTATTTAAACATTTATGTACACACATATAATAAACAGACAAGAAGATAGGAACAGAAAAATACGTACAAAGGTGATGCTTATTGCTAAAGAAATCTCTTCCAGCATACCTGCGATATTCACTTGATAAAATAAAACAAAAAATAATATGAGAATATACTAATATACATACATAATTACATGCTTCTAAAATAAATATTAATAATTATAATTATCGTGTACGAAAATATAGGTACATAGTTATTTTGAGCTTGGGACAGACAGATACCTATGCTATTGTCTGAACGTTTTCTGATATTTTTTCACACTACAATATTGTTGGTCGAAATTTATGAATCTTCCTATCCTCGTAAAGAAACATTTACACACTTGCAATGCCTTGTACATCAGTAGCGTGACCACTCGTGAGGGTGATTGTATCGCTGACAGCGTGTTCGAACAGTTTGTCACTTAACTTAGGGCAGACGCCGTCATTACCTCTTGCAGTGGCAATGAGGTTATTATGAGTTTCGAAATTGTTCCTACACGTTATGACTAATGACACGGCTTGGTTTTTGTCATGATAAGCAAGTATTATTTATATTTTTTAGGTTTTTGATAGGTGTTTTACTGTCTGTAAGTTAACATTAAACAATCCTTGTGAATTTGTAATCTTCCTAATAAAACCACACAAATATTTACACCCTTGCAGTCCCTTGTAGATCTGTAGCGTGAACACTCGTACTCGTACGTGACGAGCATGCCTGTTTGTCACGTATCTTAAAGCTGAAGCCGTGATTACCTCTTGTTGTTACATAATTATAATTATAGCGGGATTGATATTTAGCAGCTGTTACGGGTATAATGAGACCTTAATAGGGTGTTCAAGTACGAAATGATACACGATTTGTTTTATAACGTGTAGTGATTATTGATGCGATTCAAGCAAATTAACATAAAAATAGGGAGCCTCCTCTTAAAGTGTCGCGGTTTTGTTTGCAAAATATATCATTATTATAATTTTATTACGTTTTTGACAAATGTTTTATGGTCTGTAATTTTTCTACTATTATTAAACACTAAGCTACAACAAACAATTTCTGTGATAGGCAAAAGCCTTCTTATAACCCATACAAATATTTACACACTTGCGTTCCCCTCTAGCGTGACCACTCGTACTGAGGTTGACAGCGTGTTCGAACATGCCTGTTTGTCACGTAACTTAGGGCTGACGCCGTGATTGCCTCTTGTTATTACATAGAATTATAGCGAGACTATTAGCGGCGGTAATCGGATCTTTTAGAGATTTTAATAAGGCGATAAAGTACTGTTACTACGGTAATATCATAATGTAAGGTAGGGTGCCATTTTTGTTAGGAAATTACGCTGTTGTGAAGGAAGTACGTAATTTTTAACTAGATTTCTTTATTATAATGTTTTGTATTATAGAGTTCTCCATTTTCAGAAGATAAGCAAGTTTAATAAATTGATTTCCTTAAATGTTTTATGTTTGTCGAGTATGTATTTTTTAACCAATTTCACAAAAAGGAGGAGGTTCTTAAGTCGGATGTATTTTTTTTTTAATTCACAGAACTCCGTCGTTTATAAACCGATTTGGAAAATTATTTTTTTATTAAATTTAAACATAGGAAAATTATGTCACAAGCACCTGTAACTCCCTAAAATATGAGTTTGATCTCAGTGCCTTAAAAATTCTCTTCAAATGTTCACTTTTCATCAAAAGCATTTGCTTTTGATAAAAGTACTTGCGCAAGTAAAAATTTGGTATGGCATACAGGGTCAAATTAATTAATTAGCTAACGATACCCATCAGACGTGATGATAATTAAATTTTAGGTAAAAATTTGGGGTGACCTTTGGTAGTTGAAGTGTGAGTTGATAAAATCTGTTTTATCGTGTTGAGCCTCGGAAAGCACGTTAAACCGTTGGTCCCGGCTGTCATTTGTAGATATTTGACAGTCGTTACGGGTAGTCAGAAGCCCGAAAGTCTGACAACCAGTCTTATTAAGGCGTATCATATTACCCAGTAACTGGGTTGTGGAGGTCAGATAGGCAGTCGCTCCATGTAAAATACGTTTAGACTGGAAGCCGACCCCAACATAGCTGGGAAAAGGCTAGGTAGATGATGACATCGATTCCCATCTGGACTGTAAAGTTTACACAAAACAAAACTGAAAAAATCATCATCAATTTGATGATGATTTTTTCAGTTTTGTTTTGTGTTTATTACGTTATTATGTTTTGTAATTTATTTTTTCTTTTCATCATGTTTGCGGAGTTTCGCTAACAAATTTGATTCGACCCTTTTTTTTTTTTTTTGGGTGGGAAATTATCAAATAACTTCTCCCGGAGCGGGAGGGCGTGTCACTTCTAGTGACTAAAACCCACCCGTGTTCCTTCCGTTGCCTGTGTGCCAGGGCCACGATATCCCTTTCGGACAAACTCGCAACCCTGGCAGGCATTGGTCCTACCGGACCCCGTCAGTTGGTGCTGACATCTCTTTGAGGCGCGCGTGGAACACAACGCACCGTCGACCCGGGCCTGGTCCTTATCCGACGGCGAGCTACCCATCGCTCACCGTCCGCAGGCCCGCGCCTACGGGGGCCGGAAATCGGCTTGCGACTCCCGACGCCCGAGGCGTCTCTTGCGGCGACAAAGGGCGCGAGGACGCGAGCTTTGCCTCACCCTCACGCGTTCCACCTCCTCCTTCGCGAGCATTACTGCTTCGCAGAAGGAGGTGACGGCCTCCCATGCACTCTCGCTCCGAACCATGGCCTGAACCAGGGCCGGACGCGAGAGATCGCCGCCGCCGATCGCCTCCGTGAGGACACGGCGGTGCTCCGCCCAAGCCGGGCAGACCTCCACCGTGTCCTCCGGGCGATCCACACAGTGGTGACACCCGGGCGTTTCCTCCCGCTTTATCCTGAACAGGAACCTCCCGAAACAACCGTGTCCGGTGAGGACCTGCGTAAGGCGGAAGGTGAGGACGCCGTGGCGCCTCTCTAGCCACTCCTCAAACAGCGCTGGGTTGCGACAATCGCACTCTCCATGTCGCCATGAGATCCCGCCGGAGCTCTGTCCGCTGTGCCGTGATTTCTCGCGGCAGCGGAGTTTCACCCCGGTTGATTCGACCCTGCGTTCTAAATAATAAAAATAGGTACATAATGAAATTAAACAAAATGTTCGTTCAAGAGAAAAGCAGTTTAGATATAATTTGATAAAGTTGTTGATTGTTTTTAAGTTAACGACTTAATTTTAACTGTTTATTACCTTGTTACTTTTATTGCAGACAGACGCCTGGCTTTAATAAGTTTGTAGGAAATTAGGTACTCTACGTTTATTGGTTATAATTATTTTTATACAGGAGGTTAGAAACCTGTAGTAGGTAGGAACACAATAATTTCTTGATAACAGAAGGTAATTCGACTAACTAACTCTTTTTAATTCTAGCTAGTAACAAATAATTAAGCTTTTATCATAATAACTCTGAAGTCTAATTTGAATTTTCTAATTAGGTTTCAACAAAATCACTTTAATTCGTAATCCGTTCGAGTTTGCAGATGCTTCTAAAAGTTTTGACTCTCCAGTTTTCTAATTAAAATTGCCTATTTCTATGTTTCATGGTTATAATTTAATTTGTATAATTTAAATTCTCATCGGAGCACGAGGTTTAGATTTCAATTCCCAGGTAGGGCAAAGTGTTATGGGTTTATCCATCAGAAATTTCTCAGTAGCAGTCCGGAGTCTGTGCCTGGCCTGGCAATAGGCTCGCCCCCTATTACATGGGCTGGTGAAATGTGGGTGTACTATAGGCACACCTCTGCCTAACCCTTCGGGGATTACAGGCTTGATTCCCGAATTTAGTGTATGAAATTAATTTCTATCGTAAAATGTTCTCCTTCCTTGAAAATCTACGACTGAAAAATACATGAGAGTTTATCAGATTATAAAAGTAATACATTTCTGGGTCACTACGCCACAAAATCAGGTCAATTGGGACTGAATGTCGTCAAAAAACATTTAAAATAACTTTTTCATTTGTATTTTCATGTTTAGATTCCTTATCATTACAGCTAAAAAGTCGTCAAGCAGTATTTGAATAGGTTTTCGGACACTTTACTTGCGACTAAGGTACTCAGGTAAAATGAATTATTTAAAAAGTGATTTATTATTTTATAATATCATCAACCTTTGTGAGCGTCAATTTCATTGGCCGCCATATTACATTGTTCGGTGAAAATGATAAAGTAGGGACGGTAGGGGGTGTCACGTTCAGTACAGGATAACAGTTGTATGTCACATCGGAGATGGAACGTAGTATAGCGAAAAGTTGACCTAAAGGAGCACATTCACAGGGATGGTTGATATATTATGTAGTTTTGATCTAAATAAACGAGATTTTAAATAGCTTTGAACCCGTACACGTGAAGTCTTATACAACATTATTTTTGGTATATACGAAACTTGAATATAGTTTGTTCAGAATAAGGAACTAAATCGATTTCAATATTTTTACACCATGTTATATTTTGTCCCTAAAATATTTAAATGTGATGGAAAATGTTATCACCATTTAATTACTTACAATACAGTCGCCGTACGGTTAGGTACCTACTGCTAAATTATTATCAATGAGCGCAAGACGACCCTGGAGGCGCGGGGGCGCCGTTAGCATGTTTTTGTACAGATAACCCGGTAACATAACAACCTTATAACTTTGTGATTTTTCATGATACAGTTTTGAAATTTTGTACATAGATTATTTACATTAAAATACTAGACAGGTGTGTCGGGTTTCGCATATACTAAAACTAATATTGTATATTCTTAAACCTTTTGACCTGAACCTGGGACCTTTTGCCCCCACTTTAAACGTTGTTTAAAGTAATGAGGCGGAGAGGAGTTTAAAAGTCAAAAAAATTTTTGGTTAAGCAATCGCTAATGATTACTTAACTATAAGCAAAATTTATAAATAAAACCCGTACACCCCCTTATTACAAAAAAAGGTTTATCTTCAGACCCAGGTTTAAAACATGGAGCCATTACGGAATTTCTTTTCTTCTTTCTAACTTTATTCCGACTATGGTAAAGTTCCTAAACACAAAACTGACAACTTAGTACCGAACTAAGTTTTCAGTTTTGTATAAAGAACGGTATTTCAATCACTGTTACGTTCTTATTACAATGGTCAAAATATGACCATGCAGATGAAGAATGAATATGGAGATATGATGGTATAAATCTTGTTTTGTAATAAGGTGGTTTGTGTTTTATTAGGGCTTAACTAATATTTTCTGCTTTTGTATCGGATGGCTGATATTAAAAAGTTGGTAGGACGTTGAAAAGAATTATGTGAATGATAAAAGCATACTGTCCAACTCAAAGATATAAATATGTCTAGATAGATAGTCAAAGCAAAACTTGTCGAAAAATTGCGTCCAACTGTTGGCTGCAAAATGCACGCACACTCACGAACACCAGCCTATCAAAGTTGGCCTGTTTTTTTTAGTTATTTTGCAGCGCGACACTCTATCTAGACATATTTAATCAAAAGTATAATCTATACAATACTCTGCACGATCGAGTAAAAAAAAAAAAAAAACAGCAACCCTAATTAGTCACACAGATACGTCACTGATGTCTGTATAATATATCGGAATTAATGTCACACAATATTAAATGATTTCCTTGACATTATATAATTTTAGAATCTTTTGACATTATTTTTAAAACTGTTTGACATATTTTTGACATTTTATTTTAAACCTAATTGACCTTATATTTAAAATTGCTTGCACTCTTGGTATGTTAATTAATAATTCCTAGTATTTGTTATTGTATTATGTTATTTGGTATTTGTATGTATTAAATTGCATGTATAGATATATTCAACACAATATAAATTGTTTAATGAATAAATAAACGAAATGAAAATACGCTACCCCTTGCTAAGACTGGTTGTCAGACTTTTGGGCTTCTACCGACTGTCAAAGATCCACGAATAGCAGCCGGGACCAACGGCTTAACGTGCTTTCCGAGGCACTAAGGGGTCTTGGAATAAAGATGGTCACCCATCCACGGACCAATCGTGGCAAGCGTAGGTTAACCCGTGCGGCTGTTATTACTTCGCCACGAGCTCCTCTCTCTCTCTCTATCTATCTTAATTTAATTAATTTCTTTGCCCCCAACCAACTGTGAGTAAAGGCCTTGAAGTTAAAAAGAGGCTAATTTATAAAAAAAGTATCATTTGAAGCCCAAAAAGTTTTTAGAGGATTATTCAAATATTTTTCAAAATTAACAGCAATCAATAGTATCAATTTCATAGCAATAATGGTATCTTTAGGAAAAGAAAATTTCAACCCCAATCAAAAGCGTAAAAGTTGAAAATGTATTTTGAATAACGGAAGGAAAGAATAAAGATGGGATCAATTTGAGGGATCACTCACCGAGACATTTCCTTGATTTTATTATGGACTGTATCTTTGTAAAATAGGTATAATACTCCCCCGAGAGAAACTCTCCGTTTCAATTTGTATTAGATTAAATAATAAAAGTATCTTAATTTTTCCGCTCATTGTGTCCCTATGTAAAATTTCTACTAGATATTAAAGTTTATTCAGATATAAGCGATATCGCTGTCGCGCCCGGTAGCGATATTGATTAGCCTTCTGGTTAGTCACTTTGGACCAGTATCACTACCGAACACGACAGCAATATCGCTTAAATCTGAATAGGCATTTACTCATACGAATCCTGAATATTTTTTTTTTTTTTTGCGTGGGCAATTATCAAATAACTTCTCTCGCTCTGGGCGGAGCTGGGACAGAGATATGTCAGACTTTTTTACTGACTAAAGCCCACTTGTGTTCCTTCAAATGCCTGTGTGCCAGGGCCACGATATCCCTTTCGGACAAACTCGCAACCCTGGCAGGAATATCTTGAATCCATACGGAGTACATAATAAAGAGTATTCTATTCGATTCTATTCCCTTTCTCATGTCGCACGAACCAGACAAAAAAATCTCATTCCGTGGTATTAAAATTACTCAGTCAGCAGGGTTTGTAATGGGGCTGATTGACCAGGGTACGGCGGAAATTCTCAAGTTACTTAAGGGCACTCAAGGAAGCTTATTTAATGCCAAAACGGCTACAAAAGTTTATCTAGAACTAGCGACCAACCTTCGCACGGTTTTTACGATTTGACAGAACATTGTGATTTTTTTTATTATACGTAAGCTTAATATGAATGAAATATAAATATAAACCTCCCAGAATAAATACTCTAAATAATAGTGACAACCGCATTAAAATGCGTAGGTATATGCGAAAACTAATCAAGTTTAGAATGACAACGCGGTCACACAGACAGACACGAAAAATGACTTTTATTTATACATAATACAATACAACATGTCCCAGAGTTAATGCACACCACCAAACACTCCAGTTAGTGCCAATTTCACCAATGAAACTGAACCCGATCACTACATAAACCACGTTTAAGAGCTGTCAGTGTCATTATTTTCTTTGGAATATTGACACTGACAGCTCTTGAACTCGGTTTAGATGTGCTGATCGCGTTCAATTTCATTGGTGAAATTTGCCCTTAGAATATTATATTGTAATCATAATAATTATATACACTGAATTTTTATTAAATATATAAAATATTGTTTTTTATTAAATTAGTTAAACTGTTTGTAGGAGAAAATTGTGGTCAATTATATTATTACAAATCTACAGAAGCACACAGTCGCATACGTTTATGGGTGTATCGTATGTAATCAGTCCATTTTGGTTTGTTTTGACTGTACAGCGGAAGTGTGACTGTAATTTACGTAGTTTTTATAATTTATTTTTAGGATAAAAAATTACCCATATTAAAATTACAGAAATCGATTCTAAACAAATTGCTTTCATAACGTGCATTAATTCAGTTACAAATTGTATAGTTACCGATGAAAACAAATATATCAACAAAACAATTATTGTGTTTATTTTGGTAGGAATTCTCGTTCATTAGGCAAAAATGCCATCACCACAGCACGTGTAACAAGTAAAGCTCACTGGACGTCATTTAAAAAAATTCAAAGAAACGTCAAATTCAAAAGCTCTCTCATATTTCCAACATAATTGTGGATGGGGTGTGCTCCAAATACAACCACATTAATCTCATTGTACGTATTCCAGTCCTTTAGATTCGTTCCAGGAATATAGTCCGTGAAATTGTAATGTCATTCATTTGAATTTTCATCATGATATTAAGTTCATATTAATATTAAAGCGTACATTAAACTACTTGACCGTCACTGGAAGCTTTACTATGAGATGGCATTTCCGTTTCCCGTCGATTTCTTACCAGTTTTCGTACTTTTATCCCCTCAATACTTCCGGTTCAGTGGCGCCACCTGGTGGTTGCGGGTAGTTTTATAGTTCTTGTAAAAGGTGTCACGCCATTTTGTTCATTGGCTTTTTATTCTCCGTCGAAGCAACTTGTGCGCCGTGACTGTGTCCGCGACAGTTGCAGAATACGTAAAAGTGAATATTAAGTGAATACATATTTTATAAATTTAGTAAAAAGTGTAAAGTGTTCTTCAAAGAGCATAAGTCTTGGACCGTAAGTACCTTGTACCTTTTTGAATAATTCGTACGTGATCAAAGTTTTTAACGGGTTTTCCGTTCGGATCACTACTGTAATTTTTTACTTTGAATATTTACCAGTAAATTTTCGTAATTGTGTGTGTAAAAGTGTATATAAATCCATTGCAGATCTAACATAATTCCTTTGCAGTGATAGAAAGTAATAACCAGGGCTTGAAACCGGGTAAAAATTTTATTTCTGTAGATACAAATTATTTTTGATACAATTGATATTAGCTTCAAATACCTATTGCTTCATCACATTAAGTTCAGCATTGATTTTGTAACAAAATATTAAATAATTAACGAAATATGTTCGAAAACCTTTATAATAACGGTTAAGTTTACATAGAAAATTAACCGGTTTCTGAGCCCTGGTAATAAAAGTGCACAACTCCGATACCCAGCCACAAGCTTTGGCTGGTCCGAGTGCACTGAATCGCAAATGAATACTAAAAGTAACAATAACAATAAGCAAAACATAATGCTTCTGTTTGTTCTGGAATTAGTGGTCAGCTTTATGAACAATGTATGTAGTGACGAGGGTTGGTCAAATCAACCAAAATATAAGTTTAGATTTCACTTTTGACATTGATACTAAGCTTAAGGAACCATTAGTTCCAAAAACCCCCGATAGTTTTTTGAAGAAGTTGGTTCCTCCAGCGTTTTGGTAGTACTTCTTCGTCAGAAGTGAGATACGCAAAAGTTGTATAATACTCCTGGCTTTATAGACCTGGAATCAAATGATGAGGTAAAAGCATATGACACCTCACGTCATCTGACACATGCCGATAAATCCTATGCAGCCTTAACCTACTGCATATTAAAACAAAGACAATCATTGCAGGAAGGTATTCGTAATCTTCTTTCATGGGCAATAATGTACTTTGATAATTTAAATGGAAAGTTTGACGAATTATTTCACAAAGGCGAATTTCATAAAATATACTCGGATACATATTTAATATCGAGCCCTTTACCTCTACGCTAAAGAAGGCTGGCGGAGTCCGTAAGGCTTTTTGGCCCCCGAAAAACGGAAAGGTCTTCACAAAAGCCATACCAAACCTAGTAGCCGCCCCTCGCGGGGATGGAAACCGATAGTTCCATCGCGTGGAACTCAATTTAACGAACCAGGATCGCATATGCATACCCGTCATAACCCACCCTCGCGGGGTGAATACCATGGTCAGTGACATACACATCACTCTTTCAGAGGTAATTCCTCGAGTAATCAAGGTGATCACTTCAATACTATAAGTTCATTTCGAAACCGTGGCTCGCGGCCCGAACGTGGAAGTACACGGGGACGTGCAAACTCCTCAAAAAGTTCCAGGGGAAAAAAGGTATAAACAATGACATGCCACCGATTCGGTAAGGTCGGTTGATACACTACCAAACACAATGGGCGGGGGAGCAACAAATAGTTTTAAAATTAATTCAAGGGTATCGCATACTTTTCTTTCAAAAGCCCCCACTTGTCTATCCAGATGTAACGGAGGGCACACGCCTTTCCAAACTCCTGTTTCAGAACAAATCAACAAGTCTTCAATTGTAGACAAAATGAAACAGCAGGCAATTCTAAAGAAAGCTTTACCCTCGCCAAGCTTCATGTCCCCTCTATTTCTGGTTCCAAAATCCGACGGATCTGTCCGTCCCAAATTCAATCTATAATCACTAAACGAATATGTGATGACCGAGCCGTTTCATTGAATAAATATGTACCGCATTCCGGACTTTCTACAATCTCAGGACTGGATGTGCAAAATAGATTTGTCCCAAGCACACATAACTGCGAATTCACAACGCATCGCAAATATCTGCGCATAAATCTATAATATCAATCATAATATCGCATCGCGTTGCGGTTTTGCGTGGGTGCCCTTAATGTAAGCGTACAAAAATCGCACAGACGCTGTCTGCGCCTAATATAAAACCAGCAGTTGTATAGAAAGAAGAAATGACTTGTCTTCCATTCGGTCTGAGCACTGCTCCAAAAACGTTTTCCATGCTCACGAACTGGGTAGCCCAAACATTGCGGGAAAACTGGAACATGAGGACCTGATATACCTGAACGATTATTTATTAGTACACCAGAATGTTCGCACGCTTCGCGAGCATTTCAAAATAACTGTACAAATATTACAAAAACTGGGGTGGCAAAAAAAATTTCCAAAAATCTGTTCTTACTCCTCAAAAGAGTATAATTTATTTACGGATACTATGGAAACCATGGGGAAATCAAAAAATCCTGCCAAAGGAAAAGGCTCAGGGCATCATCACAAAGATAAGTCAGCCTCTCGAACAAGAGCACTTAACTCTGAAAGAGTTGCTGAAAATAGGACTTTTAAATTTTGCCTGTTTTGCTGTCCCACGGGGTCGGCTCAATCATCGACAGTTAGTAATTTTCATGAATTCACTGCCAGTCCTGCCACCAAAGACCTACCCACTACCACAAGGTGTCTTAGAGGAACTAAATTGGTGGGCCCAAAAGTGGCAGCGGTCAACCCCTCTTCAGTACCCTCCTCCAATAAATATTCTGGCTACAGAAGCATCAGATCAAGCGTAGGGGGCACAACTGAACAATTTGGCTTTGTCAGGAACTTGGTCGCAAGAAGAGAAAACCAATCAAAAAGAGATGCTAGCAATATTATACGCTCTTCAGATCAAAGTTCAGTGGCTTCATCAAAGTTCGCTCCTTATTCAATGCGACAACAGAATTGCGGTCACATACCTTCGAAAGGAAGGAGGTACGAGGACATGATCCCTGTTGGAAATGACCTATCGAATTCTGAATTCGTTAGACCAACATCATTCAGCATACACTACATTCCGGGCAAATACAACAATCATGCGGACCACTTATTGCGCCTTCGCCAACCTCCAGAATGGCACTTACTACCGACTTGTATAGAAATAGTGTTTGCAAAATGGGAACCCCAATAATAGATCTATTTGCCTCGGCGACTGCTCACGTAGTGTACAATTATGTGTCTCTAGATCTAAAAGATCCTCAAGCTTTGTTCCACGATGCCTTCAGTGTCCCATGGAATTACCAGCTCGCATGGATATTTCCACCACCATTCCTAGTCCCCAAAGTCCTGTCTCACTTAAACCCGTCTACAGGATTATTCTTAATAGTAGTACCTCGATGGGAGAGAGTATTCTGGCGTGCCGATCTAAATTCCCGAGCGCTCGCGGCTCCATTAACTCTGAGAAACCTGCAGAGATACCTAATAGACACGTCGACGGGCCTCCCACCACCGAAGGTCGAGAACATCGTCCTCGATGTTTGGAAATGTAGGGGTGGTATGACACAATAAAGACATGGAACGCTCAACAACTATCACTACGTAAAGATTATTGGCGATAATCGACTCTAAAACCCTATGAGGTAGCCTGAAAGCGCTGGGCGTCGTGGTGTCGAAATAAAAACCTTGACTGTGTGATTTATACTTAATTGATAAGTTGTCGTATACTTCAATACTTTTAAATAAATCAGTAATATCTTCACTAGGTAACGCTGAAAATTCAAGTCGGTTAAGTTAACACGTTCTAGTAAGACATGTTTTAAAATCAATTGCCTTAAAAAATCCAAAGGTCACTAAGCCTCACAATTGATTCAAATAACCTATTTCAAAACATCAGGTCATACTGCAATTTTATTGTTGCTTTGCTCTGGTAGGCGAATACACGATCTAACTCTGCTTAATATTGATCCTAATCATTGCATAAGATCTGATAACGGTTTAATATTATGGCCTCTGTTTGGCTCCAAAACGGACAGCAGTAATTATAGGCTAGGAAATTACTTTTAAATACCGATAATTCTAATCTGGGCCCTATATTCTGGATAGAAAGAACTATAGCATTATTAAACGATAGACGTAATGTGGCAAAATCAACTCATTTATTTATTACGGTAAGAGGTGCGGCTAAACCTGCTTCACGTAGTCATTGCAGGATGGGTAAAGACCCTGTTTGGCGAAGCTGGCATTGCAGCCACTCCAGGTAGCACCCGGTATGCTGTAGCCTCAAAAAGCTGGTTTCAAAATCATCCTGAAATTGGCGATCAGCCAATACATTCCAGAAGGTTTATAGACGAGAAACACAATTGTTTAATCTAATCGATTAACATTACTGAATAAATATGATGTTACCTAGAACGGATATTATTAAATTGGTTGTTAATGATTAGAAATTATGATTTTTCATATTTACAATTATATTTGTAGCTAAAGTACACTTATCTAGGTACTTTAAATTGAATTGCTTTACTTATACATTTAAGTAATATTACATTACATGGCATACTTATTAATTACACTTTTGTTTAGTTTCATGCTTTATCACATTGGCCTATAGTACTACATACTTCCAAGTATATATAATACATCAAAGTGGCGTCACCAGGCGATAACAAACAGATCTCATAGTAAAGCTTCCAGTGACGGTCAAGTAGTTTAATAGCAGCGTTTTACCTGAAATAAAACGCATATTAAAATACTTACCTCACTGGAAGCTTTAACTTTATTTCTGCCTGGTTCTATGAGACAATGAACAAAATGGCGTGACACCTTTTACAAGAACTATAAAACTACCCGCAACCACCAGGTGGCGCCACTGAACCGGAAGTATTGAGGGGATAAAAGTACGAAAACTGGTAAGAAATCGACGGGAAACGGAAATGCCATCTCATAGTAAAGCTTCCAGTGAGGTAAGTATTTTAATATGCGTTTTATTTCAGGTAAAACGCTGCTATTAAACTGGTATATTTAATACAAAGATAACAATTCAATTACGACTTTTTTCGAGGCAAACTCCTCACTTGGCCTCGAAAAAAGTCCTAATTAGTTAAATATTACTTTCATAACAGAAAAAGTAAAAGTAGGTTTAATAGGTAATAAAAGAAATAACAGGCATCAAGTCTAAACGCCAACAAAAATCTGCCTTTGATATTTAAATCTTTCAACATTAAGCTGAAGACGTTTACGCCCCAATAACTTCACAAACATAATAATCTTTCGTCGTTTAAGGCCTAAATCTCGTCCGGAGTCGTACTCGACCGAAGATGCGGTAAAAACACTTGGACCCAACATGATATCGTTGTCAAGAGATTTTTGTTTCCGCAGCCGCGCCTGCACTTGACATCAATTCTGGATGGGAAGAAAGGAGGTTCATTTAAGGTCTAAACGACCTCGGGTTTTTCAGAATTTGATTAGCTTTATTTAAGGAGGGTATTCGTTAAAGGAGACTGGAACAATGAGACCGATTTAGAGGCAGATGTGTTTCAATTCGAGGTCATTAGTCCCCCTCGGATTGGAAGTGGGGAGTTTATTAAGAGTTCAGTATAGTTATTGGCACAGAAAGATTGGTGATAAGTAACTTGGCGTGGTTAACGCTTTATTTAACTGATGGAGACATAGCGTAAAATAAAAATTTCAGTACGGCTGCCTTACCATAATTTTCACATTATCAATCTAGATTATGAAACTATTTAGTTTAATAAGGATTAATATCATGAATACGTGATACGAATGTCATTATCTTTCGATTCTACCTGTTATTATGACTTAAACTATAATAGCTAGACATATAGCCTGCCGGACTTTATTGTGGGTAATAATGAGTACTTTAAACATGTAGTACATTATTTTTAGGGTTCCGTACCCGAAGAGTAAAACGGGAACCCTATTACTAAGGCTCCGCCGTCTGTCTGTCCGTCTGTCACCAGGCTGTATCTCATGAACCGTGATAGTTAGACAGTTGAAATTTTCACAGATGATGCATTTCTTTTGCCGCTATAGCAACAAATACTAAAAACCGGAATAACATAAATATTTAAGGGGGCTCCCATACAACAAACGTGATTTGTTTGCTGTTTTTATAGATAATGGTACGGAACCCTTCGTGCGCGAGTCATACTCGCACTTGGCCGGTTTTTTTATATAAGGTGTATCTATTCATACACAAAATCTTTTAAGGGGTCATTGTTCTCATCAATAAGAACAACTTTTACTATGGGACCAAAGTTGAAATCGAGTAAAAAAAATCAGCTGTTCCCTACATTTTGACGAGTTGAGGGAACATAAATGTAGGAAACTGCTGATTTTTTTTCGCGATTTAAGGTTGAGTCCCTTAGTAAAAGTTGTTCACAATGATGAGTACAATGACCCCTTATGAGATTTCGGTTATGAATAGATACTTACACCTTATATATCATCAATAGTTTTTGCAGCGCACGCAAACTAATGACTTTTATAAGCAAGCTTTTGATACCTTGGGGTACCTAAAAAAATTGAGATCCCTACAAAATTAAATAACGTATTTTTTTTTTCAAAATAAAATACAGCCCATGTTACTTGCTGATAATGTAGCTTTCTATAGGTGAAAAAATATTTAAATCATATTTTACTTCATAATAATGCGTCTCAATCTCATCACCTGCCTATAAATGTAGATACGTAAGTGGATGATTTTCAGGCAAAAAAGTTCGCTCAAAATCAAGTTCAATTTTCTTTTTGCATTAAAATAATATCTACCTCATAAAAAGGTCAACAGTTTAATCTATTCTAGAGTAAGATCATAAGCTGCATCAGTATAAAAAAATCAGCCTTCAACCAGCGGATGGGCCGACGGCGGGGCGGCGCAAGAGTGGCACTTGAAGCTATTTCCGACGGCCGGCCAAGGCCCTTCTATTCCATATCGCTGTGGGGGAATTGTTTCCAGTTTTTTTGCTTTGCTTGTTTATTAGAAGCGTGTTTGCTTTGTTTTTCACATGTCATATTCAGAAAATGTTAGAAATGGAATGCTGCGAATAGCGACGGATTGTTGTGACGTATTGTTTGGCGAAATTATATTTTTATGCACTTAAATACGTGACTTAGCGATTGTATACTTCTATAATAATCTAAGGGGAATCCGTTTGTTCATGGGGTATTATAACAATACTTGAAAAGAAGAACTGAATTAACAACACTTGCTGAAAATACTTACTTATGCCCGAAACGTACCTTTTCCCACGCGACAGGCTCAAACCGGATCGCCTGGATTTACGTGGACATATTCGTAGTCACTATAGTTTTATATAAAATTGACGATGTTTTGTATCGCGTTTTTCTGAAAGCATGTTTTTTTTTATCCCGTAGTAACTCCGTTCTGAAACTTTATTTTTTGAGCTTACCCAGAAACGCCCATTACCATAATTACTTGTATTTTCATCGAATCAGCGACTGTTTTTTTATGTCAGTCACAAAACATTTCGCAATAATATTATCTGTTTAGGCTATTATATTTATATTGGCTATAAACGGCAATACTTAACTTTTGCATAGGAACATAGTATATAATGAATATATAGTTTGGTTAACTTTGTTTCTTTTTCGAGCCAATAGTTATTTATGATACTAGTGCGGTAAGTAGGTTTTTACAAACGAGTACACGAATGTAAGCCCGAGATGATGTAGAGGGCTTACTAATAGTCACGAGTTTGTACCATTTTACCAATTTCCGCACGTGTGGCATACGTTTTTCAACACATTTGCGAGAAAACAGTACAATATGCGCATTCACCTTAAGAGCACCGTACATTTCCTATTCAGACACACTTCTCGAAAATTCCAGTACGAGTTACCCTCCAGTGCCTTCCAACTTACCCCATCTAACCTCAAATCGTAAGTTAGTAAACTATCGAGTTTAATATTTCACTGCTACCCGCCGTCTACCGTCGTCACGTCGCTAATTGCCGTGAACAGCAACAGATCAGGGACATCAATCTACAAGATGGACGATAAAAAAGGTATCGAACTGATTTTGTGGGTTTTCCGTTTCATGGGATTAATGTTTTGACGATTGGTTTCTATTTAAAACAGAAACAAATACCACAGGGTTTGCTTGTATTTTCATAATAGGAGAGCACCTTAAATGACTTTTTAATCGCTAATAAGGAAACAATGTTTCCAATCATGATACTAAAAGAAGATAGATTTCATTACGTAAGTAGTACGATAGTCATTACAAATCTACTTTATAAAAGTCTTAAATTCACTGACGGAAATTGAAAATCATCATCATCTGAGACAATATTAAGTTATTATTATTTTATAAGTCAAAGTCAAATCATTCAAGTGATTCTAGTTGCCCCTACCAAAAGGTAGTTTCGTATGGAGAAGAACGGGCTATTATATCCTTACCAGTTTTGTAGACCCATTCCTCTATCGCACATCAAATCAATTTAACCTCTCCTAACATTAAACTTTAAGTCAACACTTGAGTTAAGCCAACACGAGCATTTCAAAGTCATATATCACTCAAATCAAACGTAATCTCGTGCTCGAGATGAACACTTTGTAAGCGGCGCCCTTCAACGTAAATTATAAACGAGATGAAACTTCCTCTTTGCGTGTACTAAGAAGTTATAGATTTGTTATAGCATTTCGATTAAAAATGCAATACATCATACTTTTTCTGGGTAAAAAAAAACTTTCGTGTATTCGAAGTAAGTGAAATTTTTGTAGGGTGTTATTTTTTATTTTTTGCTAGCGACCCACCCCTATGTCACTTGATTTTGTAACATTGAGCTTTCTTTATACATAGCCTGCAGAGTAAGCAAGCTGGAGAGGCAGTGGGGGCGGCCATATTTGTCGAAGGACCGATGGCCGGTGGAGCAGACGAGTCCTGGCGGTCTACTCCTAAGAAAAATCCGAAATATCGGCCGAATGTTCGGCCGTTGTCTAACTACGGCTGACTATGGCTGACAAAGGCGAAAGACAAAAAAAACCGACAGTCAGAGAGATAAGTCAAAAGACGGGTAAGGATTCAAAGTCAAATTAGGAAACTTAGGAAGTCAAGAAACTGCCTAACATTCGGCCGATACTTCAGATTATCGCTTCGGAGTAGCCCCCCCCCCCCTTTTTTTTTTGGTTGGGAAATTATCAAATAACTTCTCCCGCTCTGGGCGGAGCGGGAGGGCGTGTCAGACTTTTACTGACAAAAACCCACCCGTGTTCCTTTAGATGCCTGGAGTGGAGACCGCGTATCGGCGGTGGAACTTACGAGTTGTATGTCGTAGGTTCGAACCCTGACAGGTGTTTTACTTTGTGTAAATTATTTCATCACCACTGCTCTCAAAACGGTGAAAAATAACATCGTGAGGAAACCAGCACTAGAACCTAAAATTCGAAGACATGTGGAATCTACCATCCCACACTGGGCCCGCGTGGTGGATTACGGCCCACTCCCTCTCACAGAGAGGGAGGCCTGTGTCCCAGCGGTGGGAAAATTTTATGCAATAGATTTATTTAGTTTCTCGGACAAATACCGGGCAAAGTGTTATTGGGTTTGTTTGTCTGGAACTACTCAGTAGCAGCCCGGAGTCTGGATTCAATAGGCTCGCCCCCTATTACATGGAACTTAAACATATCTGCGAAATGTGGGTGTACTATAGGTACACTTCTGCCTAACCATTCGGGGAAACAAGGCGCGTGATGTTATGTTTATGCAAAACTCTCTGGAAGAGAACACACTTACGTTGTGCTCTGATAGAGAGACTCCAACCTAAGCCACAGCTACACAGTCATGTATCGATCTATGAGGTTAAGCTGAGTATGTCGCGGTTGTTCTGTAGATGGGTGAGCATTCCGCTACATATCTCGCGATGCGTCTTGGAGCTTTGGACAGTATTATGAATCCGTTGCTCCCAATCGACATATGATAATCTGAAAGTCTATATGTAAAGTCGTAGGTACGGAGTCGGAAACACGAAAGTTTGGAAGCTTTTTATAAAGCCTGAGCCGGTATGAGAGCAGAAAAGGAAACACAAATCCTGATCAACCCTGAAGGGGAATGCAGAGGTTTATTAAGCTATGTGCAGTCAAGAATATATTTTATTAATTTCAATACAATTCGTTTGTTCATTTTCTCCTCCACCAATCGTTATTTCTCCTGACACTTTTTATTTTGTTTATAAGTATGTATGTATTAGTATTTATTTTTGATTTTCAAGTTATCTATCCCCTTGTTGCACCTACCATGTTTTGTATTTGCATCACCTTAAGGTTGACTGGTAGAAAATGCCTCAGGCATTAAGTCCGCCTTTGTACAGCATTTTTACTTGTGCATAAAGTTTTAATAAATAAATAAATACCAACAAAAAATGTCCGTACCGTCTATTCAAATCACAAAGTACTGCTATTGTGTGACAGTTGTATTAAATGGCCAAGTTGCCTAGTAATGAATTTCCCTAACTGGATTTTGGCATTTCACCGATTTCATCAAGTTCTATTTAATAAGGGGCGGGCCTGAAGCTTGACAAAAATCCAGATTCTTGGCTGATACCTGATTTTTCTTTTGGAGAACCCATAAATATTTAGCAGCAGCCATCACGTTCAGCAGTCGTGCCTGTGACCACTAGCTGGCTAGGGCAACGAGGCAACAAATGCAACAAGAAAAGTTTATTGTAAACACCCCCCTCCCCCCTATTCTTCCTTCCTTCCTTCCTTCCCTTTTCTTTCCCATAGGGTGCATAACTGCGTAGGTAATGAGTTATTGTGGAACTTTGTGTTAACAATAAAGTTTTCTAACATCTACCGTTGTTTACATAAACTAGTTAAACTGGATTGTGAAACGTAAAGCGTTAGTTAGTTACATCGTATTTCAAAAGTGCAACCAAGTATGCTGTTTACATTAACTGACAGTGGGCTTGCATGCGATGATAAGCATTGACCGCAACGTCTGAGAGGGGCGCACGTGGAACACTACGCGCCACCACCTCGGGTCGTCCTCCTGTGTGGGTGGCGACGGACGTTCCCGAGTCCGCCATCCCTGGACTCATTTAGGGAGGCCGGAAGAGGGCATTGTCTGCCGTCTGCCGGCGTCCGGTGCACCTGCTGCGGGCCGGGTGAGTGGAAGAGGTCTCTAAGGACACGACTGTTTCGCAGAAGGATACCACCGCGTCCCAGGACTCCTCACTGCCGGGTATCGACTCGACCACGGCCGGCAGTGACAGGTCACTGCCTACTCCTGAGATGAGGGCACGGCGAGGCTCCTCCCATGCGGCACACTCTGCCAAGGTATGCCGCGCCGTGGTTTCCGGCAGTCGACGCAGTGATGATAGCGCCCCAGCCGCGCCCAACAACTTGGGCGCCAACCGCCGGACGTGGGGGCCAAGGTCCCACCGGCTGTCGAGCACCAATCCCAGGTCCCAGGCCCGTGCGAACCTGGGCTAGAATTTGTATGGCCCCGCATGGCGAAATATTCTTCGGAATACCGCAGCGGTATCCTTTACTCCCCGATATCAAACAAATGTGAGTGTAAGGGTTATAAAAATAAGATTGATAAATGATAAATGATAAATGATTTATTTCTGTAAGTAGGTTTGTACAAACACTTTTACACGTCAATCATATTTAAAAAAACTAGATGAGGTCGGCGTTTCGTATCCGACTACTCTGAGAAGAAAGGCCGAAACAAACTCAGAGGTCACAGTCTCTTTTTAAAGTCCAGACATAATCTTGGTCAGATCATGTGAAGACCATGTAGATTGGTGCCTGAAATGATCTTTTGACGAAAGAACCACACAGCTTGAGGGGACCTGTCCAGTCAGTGCACGCATTTGTCAGTAGTCGTGCAGCTCAACTAAGAACTTAAGGAGCTCAACGATTCAACGAACAATACCAAAGAAAGGACATTTGGGTAGGCCGCATAAAATCACTCAAACTGCCAGACTATGATAAAAACTAAATGAGAAAAAAAAGGAAAATGAACAATAACCCACATAGTCTTCACATTTACAATACTTAAAACAATATAATACTTAACAAAGTAAATATTCATGTCATTGTATATATAAAATTAATCACTGTCAATGTGTTTATAAAATACGGATATAATCTTGGTCAGATCATTTGAGAACCATGTAGATTGGTGTCTGACATGGTCTTTTGACGAAAGAACCACACAGATTTGAGTGGACCTGTCCAGTCAGTGCACGCATTTGTCAGTTATCGTGCAGCTCAACTCAAAACTTAAGGAGCTCAGCGATTCGACGAACAATACTAAAGAAAGGACAATTGGTTAGGCCGCATAAAGTACTCAAACTGCCAGACCTGCATTAAAATTTTTTTTGAGTGAGAATAAAAAAAAAAAAAAAAAAAAAAAAAAAAAAAAAAAAAAAAAAACAATTCACATAGTCCTCACATTCATAATAATTAAAATAATATAATACTTTACAAAGTAAATATTCATGTCATAGTTTAGGTATTTAAAAATTTCAATCAAAAAATAGTATAAATAGTTGGCAAAAAAAATCAAATCAAGATTCACTGTAAATTGGAGCACCTCAATCCCAAGCCTTTTTGTCCTCAATAAAGTCTTTAACAGTATAAAATGCTTTCTGGCACAGTTCAGATTCAAAATAATTTCCTCATACAAAAATCCTTTGTGTTCCCATGCTGCGCCGCTGCCGCCAGGGGAGCGCCTCTAAGTAACTCCATGTTGCTTCTCTACGTGTTTGCGTTGTAAGATGGTCTAGAAAAATCATTTCACTCAACTTTAAATCACTTACTCAATTTATCAGAAGTGTGTGGAAAGCATTAAAATTCTAAATGGTGCGGTAAATTAAAGTCATAGCACTGATTTAATTTGAGATAAAAATGTGAAGTAAGGGGTTTTCTTATAAATAAATTATGTTTTCACTGTATCGCGACTTTTATATCGTTCGACGACTGTCGGCCGGAGTCGGACGGTGCCGGCCAAGTTCGAGTCAGACATGAAGGGTTCCGTACCGTATAAGAGCAAAATCGCGAAAAAAAATACGTTTCCATGTATGGGGACTCTCTTTAATTATTAACTTCTTTTTTTGTTATTATTATTTGTTGTTATAGCGGCAATAGAAATACACAATCTGTGAAAATTTTGATTGAATGAACTGTCTAACAACTACGGTTCATGAGATACAGCCCGCTGACAGACAGACGGATGGACAGCGGAGGCTTAGTACACCTTTCGGGCACGGAAACCTAAAAACAAAAGTTGCATGTCGCACCTTTAAAGACAAACCGTTACTAAACCAAAATACCAAATTTGCACAGGAGCTTAAAAAAATGCACGGCTTTTTCGCAATAGAAAAATAAATTTAGAAAAGAAAAAGCGCGTATAAGCGTTTATTTGCTATAAACATAACCCAAAGAAATAAAAAACACAAACACGAAAGAACAAGTTGAGGGAAAATATGCGTCACATTCACGCAAAACGGCCATCGCTCAGCATAATGCTGCGACCCTATGCGAGACAGAGCCCCAGCGCTGGTTTTCAGCGACAGCCGGCGTTGCCGTGATGACGTCAACCAATGCAGCATAATGAGATAAAAATAAACAAAATAAAATAAATGCAATACTTCGTTATCTAAGTTTATATAAATATAACATCTAGAATGGCAACATTCAGTAACGTCGGCGACGACACAAGCGCCGCGCGCATGTTACGCAATCTGTGTGTGCAGCTGTCAGCTGTCATAAAGAATTTGACGTTTTTACGTAATGAATTTAAGATCATTTAGAATTTTCATTTAGTAACGATTTATATTAAAAGGTGCGATGTGTCATTTTAACTTGTATATTTAAATGGAGTACCTAGTACTTCATTGAAATATAAAAGTTACGATATTTTATAAAGAAGGAGCATGTGCGTAAAGTAGAAAATATTCGCTGTGGTTAAAAGGAATAACAAAAGATTATCGCCCAATTAATTTTGTCTCCTCTGCCTTTATTGGTTCAACGTCAATCTCGTATCTTCAAAGCTTAGATTTGGCACAAGACCAATATTTACAGGTGAAATTGATTTTAGAGCCTTTTCGAAACATCAAGAAGGCTTTACGAAATGTTGCGATTAGTAACGGGATATGAGTAGAAACACCGGGAGGGGACGCCCTGGGAGGACATAATTATAGTGAGGACATAATTATGGTGACCTTATTTGTGCTGATCTTCAGAAAGGTCAGGTGCGTAGTACTCGCAACCGGCGTGCGTGTATGACCAAGCAAAAGGAGTATGTAAAAAGCTTAGCAGGTCCGCGGGTGGGGGCTTTCTGTAGTTTCTGCCCCATGGGAAGAAAGCATGAGATTATGTTTGTAGGTATGTATGTGAAGTAACAACAACGTTAAGGGTCGGGTAATCGCCATTAATCTTGGAAAACGGAGGATCCACCCACCAGATGGGTCTGTGTCTGGTGGGCAACTGCCCGACAATTGATGTCGGGACGTTGTATATATACTAGTCGCACGGTAAACTCTGCTTGCGCGATGCAGGATTTTTGCGTGACGTCAGTGTGACGCGTAGTTCGCATGTGGCGATGTTGATGCCGCCACAGTACTATGTCAAAGAATGATGTGATGTGTGTGTGTTGTGTGTGTATAGGTACATCTCCGCCTAATCCAAAGGTCTTCAACCCGCAGCCCGGCTGCCTTTTGGACCGCGGCGGCTTCCTTGGCGGCCCGGCAGAAGCTTGGCAAAAATAAATTCATTTATTACTATTCATGTCGAGAAATTAAATAAAATAAACAGGTACTAACACTAACGCACGAAGACTTTGAGAATTGCAACAACCATTATTGGGGCAGATATTGATAAATTAGTTAAGAGTACGTAAACAATGTCAAACATCTTATTGATTTAATTTTATTAGAATCATTTCCACTTTCTAACCTTGTAAAACTGTATATTACATAACTTCAATGATTGTTGTTTTAAATTACTTACCTATTTAAACATTTAAAGGCTCCTTCAGACTGGTGCGAGGCGTATCGTGGATGCGACAAGGGTCGCACCCACGATATCGCACGTGTACGAGCCTTACAATGGAATATAATCAATTTCCCTTCTGGTGCGGCCCGCCAAACCAATATCAAAGTATTATCGGCCCTTGACTTCAAAAAGTAGAAGACCCGTAGCATAACCCTTCGGGAAATGTAGACGTAATGTTATGATAAGTTTATCAAAGAAACGTACTAACCGTGGTCAATGTATGTGGTCAATAATGTGTAAACCATATCACACCACACCACACCACACCGCACCACCCACAATCTTCAACAATAACTTTTTCTTTAAACTATGTAGTAATGTTATCATTAATCACTACAAAACCGATCACAAAGGCCGTACTTTTTGCTTAGAACCAAAACAGTGCAGAAATGTTATATGAAATCTCATGGTTACACAGTTTTTTATTAATGCACTGTTTTTATTTTTTATTTAGATATACATTTATCACAGAGGTTTAATGTCTCCCATTAAGTTTAATATAAAATGTATGCTTTAGATCAAAAAGATACTGGCTGAAAAAAAAATCGGCTGGATAAAACCGACTTGGTGAAAATTTTTGTTTTAATTAACTTGAGTTTTTATTTTGAGTGGATATATTTTATCACGGTAGGTAGATTGGTAGTTGAAAGAATATAATTAACATTTCTGCACTGTTTTGGTTCTAAGCAAAAAATACGTCGTTCGTGATCGGTTTTGTAGTGATTAATGATAACATCACTACGTAGTTGAAAGAAAAGTAATTTGTTAATATTCTCTTTAAGATTGAATACTCAAACAGTTTTTGGCTGGTAATCTGTGTGACAGGGTTTGCTAGTGCAGATACCAGTCTCCCATATAGGATTTATTGGAGGTTATAATATTCATATTTTTAAGGTGGCTTTGTGGAAGAGAAATAAAATGTTTATTTATTTATTAACGTTTGTGAGTACAAAATTTCGTTTAATTTCCAACTACTAAACGCTAACATACCTTGTTTCTACAATCCCGCATAATTCCTGATCACAAGCCTCACATAAATTGCCTAAGACTAGCCAACTAAGCCATCTGACGACGTCAGAGACGATCATTACTGTTCAAGCCATTCACATACGCTGCATCAGCTAAATGTCACGTTACAGCACTAAATTATTGATACTTCGACTTGAATGTCCTGGGATAAGATTTGTGTTACATGGCTGTATTAATATTGGAATTTCGCAGCTGTGACTGGGTGCATATATATGATTTTAGTGACTTTTAAATCTGTTATTCGCCTTCATATAATGCAAGTATGTTATGCAAAAAATGTATGTTAAACTAGAACGCATACACGTCAATTCTATATATGAATATTTAGGTTTTGTAGTAAAATACTTTATGAAATAAATTCTGGAAAAAATGTCTACCCAAAGCATAAAAAAACGATATTACTTTCAAACTACTTAAGATATTTTCATGCTTTTTTTTGTATGAATAGACTGTTTTATTATCTACTAGCTACGCCCAGCGGTTTCACCCGCGTAAGTCTCGATCTCGTGGGAATATCGGGATAAAAGTAGCCTATGTCTTAATCCAGGATATCAGCTACCTCCATACAAAATTTTATTAAAATTGGTCCAGCCATTTGAGCGTAAAGAAGTAACAAACATACACTCACAAACTTTCGTCTTTATAATATTAGTGTGTTGATGTGATAATTCTATTTATGATTTTATTCAAATATTCATATTTTCGTTACTAAAAATAAATATTCCCTATGAAAATTAATGGTGGCACGGCGTGAGCGCGATGCGCATTTGTATGGCTAAGGTCAACGGCGATTATCTGACCCTTAATGTGTGATTGTTATTGTAATATTTTTTATTAAACATGATATTAAATAGGCATGTATTTTCAACACGGCGACAAATTAATCTGAATTTGGGATTAAAAAATAATTAAAGCCGGTAGCAAAAATAATAGGTTGGCAGCTACAGCGAAGTATTATTTTAAGTAGAAAGTAGCAGCTCAATAATCAGTTTTTAGCTTTATTTTAATTTAAACTGGCATCGAATTTTTGTTTTGGTAACTGAATTTACCAACAATAGAGGGGATCTGGATCATGTTAATGGTTACTGTTCTAACCTAACCTAACCCAAATGATTCAATAACAGTAGATGACTTTGCAGCGATTAAGAAATAATATTTAATCGCTGCCAAGTTATTATTTTAGTAGCAAATAGTTAGTCGCCCTTTAAGTTATTAGTCGCCAAGTTATTATTTTAGTAGCATATAGTTAGTCGCCCTTTAAGTTATTAGTCGCCTGGAATATTATTATCCTATTAAATATTGCACATGACTGTGTTATGATAAAGTTTTAATTCGTTTTTAGGGTTCCGTAACAAACGGAACACTATTCCTCCGCTTTCCGTTCATCTGTCTGTCAGCGGGCTGTATTTCATGAACCGTAATACAGTAAACAGTTGAAAATTTCACAGGTTGTGTATTTCTATTGCCGCTATAACAACACATAATAAAAAAAAACCGGCCAAGTGCGAGTCCGACTCACGCACGAAGGGTTCCGTACCATTATCTATTGTCTGTCTGTCTGTCTGTCCGTCTGTCACCAGGCTGTATCTCATGAACCGTGATAGTTAGACAGTTGAAATTTTCACAGATGATGTATTTCTGTTGCCGCTATAGCAACAAATACTAAAAAATAGAATAAAGTAAATATTTAAGGGGGCTCACATACAATAAACGTGATTTTTTTGCCGTTTTTATAGATAATGGTACGGAACTCTTCGTGCACGAGTCCGACTCGCAGTTGGCCAGTTTTTTTGTTAAAGATTGTGCGAAGGTACGCAACCCTTCGTGTGCGAGTCCGACTCGTGCTTGGCCGGTTTTTGTAATTATTACTAGCGACCCGCCCCTGACACTCACGGTTTTTACGACTTGACAAAACATGGAGATTTCTCTGCATCACCCTAAGGTTGACTGGTAGAAAATGCTTCAGGCATTAAGTCCGCCTTCGTACAGTATTTTTTCACTTGTAGGTTATATAAAGTTTTAATACATTACAACAATACATTTAACAAATTACATATTTAGATTATTATAATGTATTTTAAAGTATGTATGAGTTTATTATGAAAACTGAAAACGACTATATTGCAACAGTCCCAAGAATGGGAGACTGGTGCTTAACTATTTTTCCTAAGAAGAAAAGCAGTGTTCTTTCTAAAATAAATCAAATACTTTTAAAGACAAAAAGCCTTAAATTTATTTATCAACTTACATTTACCATTATCCTAACTCAAACGATACTAACATCAATAACAAATTATAAACAATGCATTCCTTGAGAATTCACTCAGAGAACAACAGAAAATGGTATGGCTCCACGCATTTATAAAAAAATTCCAGACGCCAAAAAAATAAAGTATTTTTTTTTCACAATTTAAGAAAAAAAAAATTGTTCTTAATTGATAAATTTTATTATACTATTGACGAATACTTTAATGATGAATTAATTTAGAATTACAATTATTAATACTTTACATTTAATACCATAATTATGCATGATTTTCATTTTTTTTTAGTAACTTGTAATTCTTAGCTAGATTTGCACATCATATTGTAGTAAGTAAGTATCCTGAAGTATTGCAGTGTTGTATGGAGACCACACTACGCCACACATAAGTTACTTTTGGAAAGAGTTCAAAAACGGTTTCTGTGGCACCTCGCATTTTCTAGAGGAAAAAGTAAACAGCTTCTCTCCTATAATACCCGTCTCAAATATTTCAAAATGCACTCGTTATCAACTAGAAGAGAAGTTATTGATGCCTTGTTTCTCTATAAGTTGCTTAGAAATAAAATTGACTGCCCAAACCTACTGAGTCTCCTGAAGTTTCGTGCCCCAGCCCGATACCCGCGAAATCCTATTACACCACTATACCCACCCTTGCGCAGAACGGTTCTGGGTCTCACCGATTTCTCGCCTGTGTAAAAATATAAACAGTTGCTGTGATCTTACTGCCATACTCGTACATCATGATAGCATAGGAAAATTTTATAAAATAATTATTGACTACTACTCCCACAACGAATGATCGCCTTATCGAATGTTAAATTTTAATTTTTATCATTTTAGATTTTTATCATTTTTATTTGTTAAATGATAATGTTATAAATCTTTTTGTTGTTTATTTTGAATGATTTTTTTGTTATTATTATTATTATCCTTTTTAGCTTTGTATTATTATGTATAACCATAAATGGTGCATGTTGTGTTAGCCTGTAAGTGATTGTTGCACTTTTAAATGTATCTTATATTGTGGAAATTATTGTAAATGTATTGTGTAATCAATTGTTGGCTAACCTAAATAAATAAATAAATAAAAATATTTGTACGCCTCCTGGCATAACATAGCGCTCTATTCATCAAACATAAGATCTGTATTTCTTTACCTATGTTAACAAATAAATAAAAAAGTCCGTCTCATCGCCATATTGTGTGAATTAAAGTACCTAATTACATTTAATTTTGATATAAAATTATAGGATACCTGTACAAACTGGTATTATTTTTAAACACTAGTTAGTACTCGGTGTGTGATTACCGTAATTTCTCCTCGAAACTTCTTCTTCTATAACTAGGTTATAAGGTCTTAAATAATTCATCTGTCAATAAAGCTGGGTACTATGATTCAGATATAATTACGCCAGATAATAACGAGTGGGTACATCGAAAACTGTGGGAGCAGACAGTTGTTTACCCAACCTAACCAGACAATTTCCGTCACAGCGCGGCAGCGTTTGGTGTTAAAGTGTAAACTTATGCGTTTGTTTTTTGTTGTTTGTTGTTTTAACTATCATATTAAATTTGTACTATGTCATTGTTTAAATTACTGTGTAAGAAAAATCTATTGAATGCGTCATTAGTCCAGTGCTCGCGAGCTCTATACTACTGAGCATGAGGTCCTGGGTTCGATTCCCTGGTTGGGCAAAGTGATATTGGATTTTTCCATCAGGATTTTCTCAGTAGCAGCCCAGAGTCTGGATTTGTGCTCGGATGATGACTTAAACATAACTGGCGAAATGTGGGTGTACATCTCTGCGTAACTCTTCGGGGAGTACAGGCGTGATGTAACGTGAAAAATCAATAGCAATAACAAAAAAATGGTATTTGAAGTACTCCTTATTTATATATGTAAACAAGTGGGTATTGCAAATTTTCATAGTAACAATAATTAGTTACAGTAGGTCCGACAAGAGAGCTTTTAAAAATTCAAGGAGCGTTATTTCTCGGCAACATCTTACGGGGTACCTAAGCAGTTCTACTGGGATTTTAACTTTTCTGCAGCAGTTTTAGTATAAATAACCATTTAAATATTAGAACATCAGTCAAATCAGCTACCATATAAACTGGATTTTATTAAACATCAGTACCCACTAATTCCGACCGCTTTGAATAGAGATTCAAGCTTGAACATTGTTCTGACATACGGTACAAAAACTCACATATCGCTACAAGTTCATCACTTGCACCATCACAAGCGACTATGACTTGGTGGATTTGAGGCCGCAATTGACTAATCCTGTGCGGGTTTAGGCGACATCCACCATTCATCACGGATGACGACGGATTACGTACACCACACCAGTTAAGTTTCTTCGGTAATGTGTGAGCGCGATGACTGTTTCTATACTCAACATGAAGGGCTTGTGTACACATTTTTGGTATGTACGACACGTAAGCTTTAGCCGTAACTGGAAGTGACTGAATGTGGTACGTAGTTGCTCTAGAATAGACAGAATCGAAGATTAATGGGAGAAACGTGTTGATATTTTAGTTGGTTTTGGTTTATTTGTGAGAAGTGAATTATTGTTTGGGAGATTTTAATGTTGACAATG
The DNA here is from genome assembly GCA_963921375.1 of Tiliacea citrago. Taxonomy (NCBI): domain Eukaryota; kingdom Metazoa; phylum Arthropoda; class Insecta; order Lepidoptera; family Noctuidae; genus Tiliacea; species Tiliacea citrago. The sequence goes on from OY992796.1 coordinate 7,828,727, forward strand.
TTGTAATGTTTATCTTGGCATTGTTGAATGTTGAGGAGAATACTGATGAGCTCTCTGGTTACCTAAACATTTTTTTTTTGTTCTTTGCACTTGTTTCAAGATTATTATTGAATATATTAATATACGAAAATTAATTTAAGACATACGGTTTTACGTTTTCTTTTATGAAGATATTTTAATTTCATTAAACGTCATTATTTATTGATTTATTATCAATTTTGTAAAATAGCAGTTTGGACCAACTTGTACTTAAAGAACTGTAGCGCAGAGATAATTTCCCGGCGTCACGGATCATAATATCGCATCGATGAAATTAAAACGAATAACGTGCAAAGAGTAGGTAAATTGAAGGAAAAAGAGAGCTTTATTATTTAGTTTGTTTGAAAATTTTAATTTTTCGATGTACGATGTATTGCCCTACCAGTGTGTTAAATTAATGTAGCCATTGTAATGGCACGTTGTAGATAAGTTTAATATATTTTATGTATGTATTTATTGTATATACGATACCTTTAGGCTTAAAATACCTTTAGGCCGCCATTTTGGCCAAAATGAGATTTTAATGCACTCATACTTTGTTTTTGTCCTCTTTCGATTGCTTTATTTAAAATTTTGATATTCGTAAAAAAGTGGTGGATACAGCCATAATTTTTGGATCGCAAAGCATTGATTTCTTTAAATTTGGGCCATAAATGAAAAATATTCCATTTTTCACTGCCGCAAACGTCGTAACAGGTAAACAGAATTATAAACTTGGAAGTATATCCTGTGATCTTTCTTTTTTGGTGTAGATTTATGGTTTGGTGTACTTTTTGGGTACGCCTCTAGCTATTTTAGAATTTTGTTCATACTTGTCTTATACAACCCGAGATTTTATTATAGTTTGGTGGTAACGTCCCAAAATATACTAAAACAGTTTAGCCCGAAAAGGCCGAAACCCTATTATATCAACGTCATGGCATATTCAGACTTCATAGATTTAGGAGATTTGGCTTACCAAACATTTACGCCTTGTACGTTAAAAAATATTTCCTTCGAAGCAATAAGAACAGCTACTTTCAAAAAAAAGAATCCAAATAAAGTTCAACTAATTATATTTCATGAAAGAGAGTATGGTCTGCCACACTCTCTTTCATGAAATATAATGAGTTGGAATAAATAAAATTATTTGAAAAGACACAAAGGAAAGGAATTAGCAAAAGTTAGGGAAAATGATAAGGTAAAGGAAAGGACACGAAAATAAGGAATAGTAAAAATAATACCATTGAAAATAATACAGATGAAAATGTTGTGAGCGATATATCCAAACACCAAAACTACATTTTATAGCATTTGTATAACGCCAAACTACCGATATCAGTAGCGAAATATAAAGACCTTAACAGACTTTGTGACAATGAAACAATCCCCAAGACTTTTCATGAAGAGTATCGTCGTCGTCTCCGTTCTACTGATGATGTACCCGATACATTACCTGAAACAGATGACGAAGACGAAGATACAGAGGAAGAATCCTTGTCGTTTGGGATGCAAAGGCTTGCTCGTTACAGTTAACTCTTTTTTAGGTGTTTTTTATATCGTAATTATGAAATTGTTGATTTGGCGGAAATCTATATTATTACATAAATTGTTTCCTATTGTCTACCACAATGTTTCTTAGTAATTTTAATAAAAATATTAGAAAAAGTATGCTTTATAGAGAGACTGTGTTTTGTTTTTTTTCAAGTATTACAAATATTAGAGGTAATAATGACAGAAGAAACTTGTCTCATTACATTCAAATTACGTTAAATGGATTATTATTAGATTCCTACATGCTTAAGTGATAATAAGTATAATACATTTCTATATTATTAGTTATTAAGATCGTAATTAAGACGACTATTATTATTGCATAATTATTGCTGTGATGAAACATTTTTGATACAATATTAATTCTTTTATTTTTTAATGCTATGTTCTGGACTGAGTAGGTGTAGCACTAAACTACCAAATAAATGACCAGATCGGCAAAATTCAACTTATTTACTTGAGCTTATAATGAGAAATCATTGATAAGAAATGCCACAACCGTCACTTACACCACATATTGGCCAAAAGGTTTGTAGCTTACATCGTTTGTTAGATAATAGAATACTTGAGAGACTGTAACTTTCATCATAAATTGTTAGTTGATTTCGTTTGAATTTCTATTACGCTCTTAGCTGTTTGTGCAGGACCTTTTTTTTTTGGCGTTACCGACTGCTTTATTTATTTTTTAGGGTGTATACGAAGTCTATTTTTTTACTTACTTTAAATATTATTTTACGATGTTCTTTATCTCAAAATTCTACAAATTCAACTTTTGTCATTCGCTTTTTTTATAGCTATAATCATAAAAAAGTTATGTCGGAAAACTGTTTTCTTTTTTAGCTCTCCTGAAAAGACGTGTTTTGGTGGATAAGCCCTTTGAGCTTAAAGCTATCGATATGGAAATGGTACACCACAGACTACCTGCAGTATTGTCTCTCCTTCCTCCTTAATCCATCCAAAGGTTGTCTTTAAAAAGTCGCTTTCAGCGATAAGACCGCCCATTGTGTCACCCTTTTTTTTTTTTTTTTGTGTGGTAACTTCTCCCGCTCTGGGCGGAGCGGGAGGGCGTGTCAGACTTTTACTGACTAAAACCCACCTGTGTTCCTTCATTTGCCTGTGTGCCAGGGCCACGATATCCCTTTCGGACAAACTCGCAACCCTGGCAGGCATTGGCCCTAATGGACCCCGTCAATTCGTGCTGACGTCTCTTTGAGGCGCGCGTGGAACACGACGCGCCGTCGACCCGGGCCTGGTCCTTATCGGACGGCGAGCTACTCATCGCTCACCGTCCGCAAGCCCGCGCCTACGGTGGCCGGAAATCGGCTTGCGTGTGTCACCCTAAAGTAAAATTTCTACATTTATATCTGTAATTTTTATAGTGTAAATAATAATGAGTATTCTATATAAGATTGTGCATACATTGGTATATTAGAATACTCATAACATTCATAACAAACTCTTTAGTATTCTCTATAGTCATCCCGACTCTCAATATGGTCAAACCATGGATGGTGGTGGGTATGGTGGTTGGTGGTATTTCTTACACCAAATTTTACACTTTTTACTTGTTTGATTTTTTATTATAATATTTTTTCATTTTTTTTTTTATCTGCTGTATATTAAATTGTGTGCCTTTTAGTCTGTGCTAAATAAATGTATTTTCTTTCTTTCTTTCTTCTTTCAAACCCTTATTCTTCAAATACTTTCGTTACTGTATCTTCTATATGATTATTTTGTAATGTGTAGATAATACATAAAATGCTGCCAAGTGATGAAGAAATCACACAATTAAAAACTACAATATCTAAATTCAACCTATGGTGTTTTTAATTTTACCATGGACATTAAAACCTACACAAATAACATCAACTTACAAAGACACATCCCAAAATCATCCCAGCAAAGATAAAAAACCTTCAAAGCAAGGAAAAACCAGACTCATCAACAAGTGACAGTACCATTATCACAAGTGAACGAATTGTTGGCTAAGCAATAGTAATGAGTTCAACTAACGATCGTGTCACTCATGCAGAAATCACGCCTCATCAGTCAGCCGGCTCGCCTCGAGAATTCATCGGTCGAGTAGAGGTATAATCAAGTAATTGTTTGTAAGGACTTCTTGGTAGAATTGTAGGCTTTTTTGGTTAAGTTAGTTTTGAAATAGATAAAAGATACTTAGAGAGAATATGTACTATTTATTGTAGAACTTATTAATTACGAATGGAATGGTTTGTACTTTAACATTATTATGAATTCTTGGACATTTTTAATTTTTATTTTGACGTTATGATTTATATTTTGACATTATAATCTTTTTTTTGACATTATGATTTATATTTTCGACATTATGACTTTTATTTTTGATTTAACTATTAAAATAAAAAAAAATGCTGAGGCCCATGAACACCGACTCCACCGACATGTGAACATCGAGGCAATTCAGCTGTTAGACCAAACTAATATAGTGTGAAGACTAAAATGAACAAAACCGTTTGAGTTAGTGTAGTGTTTATATTATTATATCAGACTCTAAGAAAGTGGAACGGATTTTTGTAAAGTACAATCAACACTATTCTAAGTTTTAAAATAATTATCACGTAAAAAATTAAGTTAGATTAAAATTACTTATTAGTCTTAAAGCTATATTGTTATTAATTATTAAGAACCTGGTTCTTTTTAATGAAGGATAAAAGAAAAAACTATTAATATTTTGACATTATAAATAATGAATTTTTGATTAATCTTAACTTGTCTTTTAATTTGTCATTAAAATGATAAATTCATATACTTTATAATATAATAATCTTATAATGTACCTAGTTCTGATTTGCATGTAAGTACCTAGCTTATTATTTAATATTTGTACACCAGCAATGGTAGTATGTGTGAAACAATGTTTAATGTAAGATCTCAATGTACCATAAACTGAGAAATAAATAAATAAAATAAAAGCGAGAAAGTTTGCAGAAAACCTATGTAATGCAGAACTACCTATTACGAGTAATAATACTTTATAAGGCTATGTTTAATTTATATTCCTGCTTACTGTCATCATCATCCCAGCCTGTTCCCAACTATTTTGGGTTTGGCTTCCAGTCTAACCGGAATCCGGCTTGCAGGATGACCTAGAAAATAAGCTTCTTTCTATTTAATTTATAAAAAAAATATGGTTGAATTTATAAAAAAAAAATATTGGTGATTTGGTTGGTTAAGACCTACTCAGTGTTTCTAATGTACGACCATGTTCTTTTTGACGTTCATCGTTATCACTTTAACAATAAAAAATGTAAAATTTGTTAATGTTATAAAACTTTAACTAAAAGACTGAATCACCTTTTCGAAAGCTAATATCATAGATTTTAGAATAGATATTCTCTTAGTGGAATGCCTCTAAATCTTTCGTTCAGTTTGTTTTAGAATTCTTGTATTTCACATACGGAATTCAAAGCTTCAAATACATAGATTCTGAATACGGAAAGACCTTTTAAATCTGGTATTGAAAAAGAAGTGTTGCGAGTGCTAACAAATCACTACTCGCTAGAACGTTGCCCAAAGCAATAGAGCAGCCCATTTCGCTGAGTCAAATTCCACGATTTGTATGGGTAGACATGTTGCCAATCCGCTTCAGCATCCCTCTTTCATTCGCAGATCAACATTCAATGAAACAAACCTCGTGAATGCAGAGGCTCGTATTCATATTGCTATGCATTTTTCGTTTTATTGAGGAAGCAAAATCGGGGTGAAACAGTTCATTAGTTGAATTAATCTGAAAGATCCATGCAATAAAATATCGGTAAGACATGAGCAATGTGTTTAAGCCATTTTTCCTAGAGAATTCGACAGTCACAAATAATAAACCCAAAAGGCGCTCCCTCACCGGGAGCATTCCCCTGTAATGTCACCTTTACTTCAACTTTTTTAATCATATCCTAATTATAATCTTTTTTTTTTACTTTTATTGATCAAAAATCAGTTTTAACACGATTTTTTTACACTTACACAAACCATCGTGGGTTTAACAGCGGTATGGCCAGACACGGCAACTCGGTGCCACTACATGCTAATTATTAATATTAATGAACAATTAGGTAGGTACATATTATTTTTTCTAGATCGCACTGCTGCAATCTAGAAAGTATTTTTTAGTACCTTTGAGCAGTTTTTCGCATTTATTTCATTGCACATTTCCATAAGTAAATCATTCATAAACAATGGTAGCATCCATGGGAACGTCCGCGCTCCATAAACATTATTATGTTTAGGTTTTATAGGTACTGCTGGTTTCAATTATGTCTCTAAACTATCTAGCAGTTGACGGCCTGCGCAGTCTACTTGCAAAGCCCTAGCCATTACCATGGAATCTTCGATTGTCACATTACATTAGGGAGCGCCTTAAGACGTTGATTGAGATTATCCAATCGTTAACGAAATCTCACCTGCGAAGGTGGACAAACCAATCAAAATGCAAAATGGTAAACTCAAGAAAGCAGGCTGTCTGAGAGTGTTTTAATTATCCCATTTTATTTCAAATCTAGATCCATAAAAACCATTCTCCGGATAGAGAGAACACTAATTGAATTTCTCTGTAAGCATATCGTCTTCATTACCAGCCTATACAATTTTCACCTCTCACTAACAAAGATTGTTTCAAATCTGTTTCTTTATACGTTTTCGTTGTTCAAAAACATTATCACCAGGCGTCGTGGAACCAAGTGTAATTATAAACAAACATTAGAATTTCACCCGGGCCCCGGTGTAGGTCCCGCATCTATGGGGCTGATAATACCGGATAATGAGTAAGGGAACCCTGAATGTTTTAGTTATACCCCGAATATATCCTTGGCATTGTTTTCGTGGAATTTATTGTACAATGCTTGCGACCCTATGGCTTGAAGTATAATCCAATTGAATTGATAATGCTAAATAAGCACATCGGTTATATTAATTAGAATTTCAATTTCAGATAAACAGATATAACCACAAGATTTGCATTGTAGTACGTAATTGAATCTATTAATCGCATTGACATTATTATATCGAACAAGTAAGTAATAAATTTCTACTAGCTGAACCGACAGACGTTGTCTTGTCCAAATTCCAATAATTCATACAAAATTCCTATAAAAATGCACTTGCGGTTTTCCTTTCCGTAAGGAGCTGATTCGGACTATTAAGAATATTTTAAAACAAAAAAATCCAAATCGGTCCAGTCGTTCTGAAGTTACCAACGTTACGCTTACCAACGAACATCATTTTATTTTTATTAAGTATAATTATATATTTTTTAATATAATATAATCTTCTGTCATTCATTTTCTTTTATGTATTCATAAGCCTATGCTGTTCTACTACAGGAAAAAATACCCCATTCATTCCATTTCTAATGGCTATGCTGTTGTAGTCTTAACCTTCTTGAATTCGTTTCGTCATCTATGTATGCGCCTCAAATGGGTCACCAAGATACAGGCTGTGCTTAGTTTAGGAACCGCTGTTAAATCTGCCAAAAGTCTTCTGTTAGTTGCTATTTTTTATTTTGTTACTTGTTTAGTTATGAACTGTGTGTAAGATAAAACAAATGAATTTGGCTTAGAATTGGAAAACTCAAAAAAAATGCCTCACTGTATCAAATGCCTTACTCAGATTTACTATCAACAATGCGTACCAAAACATCTAAACTCTAAAAAAAAGATGGTCCATCTTTGCTCACTGTATACAAAAGTAGGGACCCGACCACCGGTCGGATGCAGACCCTACGCTGATGTAACCTGTCTACATCATAACAATTACCGTAATACTCGGGTTGCTTTTCCCTCCTAAAGGTGTACATTAACGCCTAGTAATTAGTTTACCTGATCATTATATGGATTAGGAGTTGCACGTGGATTAAAGGGGTCTTATGTTCTATGATCTTCTGTGACGGTATCAGGTGTTAAATGTTATGAATATGCTCCTATTCAGTAGGAAGTAAATGTGTCGTGAATTCTGTAGCTTGCAATTATATGCGCTGTTGCAGGTATTTCGTCTTTGCAAGCGAAAAATCTGGCAACCTAAAATGGACGGCATGTATATTGATACGTGCCGTCCATTTTAGGTTGCCAGATTTTTGGCGAGTGTATTTCAGCAAATATACTATTTAACATAACACGCATTATCACGCCTGGTTTCCTTAAAGGATAAGGCAGAGGACCATTCATAAATCTGAAAGTAATTGATTAAGTGGGTGTGGGATAATATCGCTGTTCTCGAAAATTTAGTGCTGCTATTGAATCAAGTTATGAAGTATTCAAAGTAATAATTTGCAAAAACCCAATAATGGACAAGAAATCCCCTAATAACTATGCTGGCCAGCGATTTTTTTTCCACAAAATGAGCTATTGAACTACAGTTTGTGCCTACCCAAGAAGAAAGTAGAATCAAAAGCATGAATTTATCTCACGAATGTTAATATCGATAGTAATGGAACCAGATTTCTGGTCTATATTAACAGCTTAAAGATAAGAACCTCTCGTATCATTAGCGGCTATCTTCAGCACATCTAGAATCATATTTTTTGGGCTCGTGCCAATAACCCAACCAGCTAACGGAAGCATCTGGCTTTAAACTTTTTGTCGTGAGCTTTTAAGTGAGTACTTGTGCGTGTTTTTTATTACTTCTTATCGTCATTTAGATTTATATATCTATTTATTATTTTATAGTCACATTTATTATAGATTTTCAATCTGTTGTGGTCCGTGGATGGGTGACCATGTTTACATACCGAGATTCCTCCGTGCCTCGGAAAGCACGTTAAGTCGTTGGTCCCGGCTGTCGTGGAACTTTGACAGTCGTTACAGTCTGTCAGAAGTCCGAAAGTCTGACAACCAAAGGGGTATCGTATTACCCAGTTACTGGGTTGTGAAGGTCAGACAGGCAGTCGCTCCATGTAAAATACTGGTATTCAGCTGTATCCGGTTAGACTGCAAGCCGACCTCGACATAGTTGGAAACATGCTAGGCAGATTGTTTATAGATTTTCGGTTGGAATTGGTCCTTTCGTATTGTAGGTATTATACACTCTCACAGCTTTGAGTACTTGATCTCTAAAGTTTCACTAATGATGTTAGCTACACGGAATTAATGACATATTGTCCTAATTATACAGAGGGTCCTAATTTCCCAAACTCGCTAGTTGTTTACGTAGATATTTTGATCAAAGTGATATAGCACTGATTATTAGGTAAAAAGTTCGTTAAGCTCTTGGCTTTCTGGCCCTCATTACTAGTTGATGGAATGCTTGCCAAAATCAAAAGCGAGAATTTTGTGGAAAGTAAAAAATCTGATTTGGTCCCACCGTCTCGTCTTTTACCGTTAATTATGTTATCCGCTCTTGAATTTTATCTCCCGAATTTGACCCCAATTTTGTGTAGACCCACTTTCTAAGAAACAAAATTTATTTCTACAGTATCGCATGTTTTTTGAATGTTTCCTCGGTTTTAGTGAACAGATGGACCGTCGCGTCGGTGTGCCACAATTACCAGTAGTAAAATTGTTTCTCAAGATTCCCGATCTTATTTGGCATCATCCATAATTCTTTAACAAATGCTGGCGAAAAATTGCCGACATTCAATTATGTAGGCACCGACACCGTGATTGATGGAGCTGTCAACGTGTCCGCAAACGGGAACTGAACTTTGTACATCGATCACGGCTTGTTCTATCACAAACAGGTTTTATTATGCTTCTGTTTTTGAATATAATGAACTTGAACCATGGTTCGGAGTAAAGGTCGATACTCTGCTCTGACAGTTCTCTTTTTTGTGAAGCTCAATTGGAAATGTGTCTTTTGTTTCGACAGTTTTAGTCAATCAACTCAGCCTAACGCAGTCCACTGCTGGACACAGGCCTCTTCCATGCACATAACACCCTGTCCTCCATCTTCCGTGTCTAGTTTGTCCCAGCCACCTTTTTGAGGTCGTCGATCCATCTATCTGGGGGGCATGCCACACTACGCTTGTCGATACGTGTTCTCCACTCCAGGATTTGTCTGCTCCACCGACAATCAATTCTTCGACAAACATGGCCAGACCACTTCCATTTCAGCTTGCTTACTCCGCAGGCTTTGACGGTAAATCCAGTGCCAGTACGTCCGGCCCGAAACGTGGACACTGACAGTCCGGCTGGTCTACAAATTGAATGCTCGTGCAGACTGGCTCGATATCGCGCCAATCTGCACGAGCCTTTAAGGTCACTCAGCGCGCGATGGAGCGGGCTTTGCTTGCAGTTTCTTTGAAAGATAAAATCAGAAACGAAGTTATCCGGTAAAGAACCGGAGTTATATTTTGAGTATCAATGGAATATTGTATTTCCTATTCAGTCCACCTTTGTAACTTTTATATTGTATAAAGTTTCATAAATAAATAAATACAACAATCGACTGTGGCTTTAATAGCTTATTAAGCCCTCTATAAACTTCTTTGTCTGAAAATTGTTGTATGTAATCGCCATTACATTAATCAAAATTGCCTTCAATTACAGCCATTAAATAATTTCTAGTAATTCCTTAAAATAGTTAATTTGACCAATTGAATTTCGATTGCTGTCTGACATGCGTATGCCTGATATTCAAAACGTCGAAGCGACGAAGTAGTTCAGTTATTGATCTGATCGTCCTGATAAATATTCATGTGGCAATGGATATGTCTTTAGGTCAGTCAAAGTTGCGTTCAAACGATTGTATTGCTGGTTCAATTATGTACGACTAAGTTTATGATCGGTTTAGTGGGGTAAGTTCCTGATTGTAGGTTGTAAAATTGTTAATACTTGTTATGTAGTTACTTTGCGCCTTTAATTTCTGCATTGAAGAATGTTAGGATACTTATTTTCTATATTCTAAAACTAAACAGTCATTAAATTCAGTAGAAAATTGATCATGTTGTGTGATTTTTTTGCTGTTATGTAACTATTTGAGGGAGAAGCTTGTGAACATACATAACTGTTTATAAAAATAAATAAATAATACAAGTGGTTATAAACGCTAATATCTCACTCTGGGATCCTCAGATAAAACCTTCCTCCGAAACAAAACAAAACATCCAGTTTCTATTTATTCAAATAAAACAAAGACAAGGTTATGTCAAGGTTCCCTTGTCATTGTGCTAAATGCATCGTGCCAAGGCCATGCTGGGCTAAGTCAGGCCAAGTCAGGCCGTGTAGAGAGCACTCAGTGTGTCCGCGACATGTCGCGACTTAGGCGTGTTGTACCACTTGGACTAATTTAGAAGAAGAGCTAGCTGTTGTAGTAGACTTGTGGGTAACAAACGGGTTGTTAATTTATGGTGAATGAATGGAGAGAGAAAAATGGTGGTGGATGGGACAGTGGTTGAATTAGAAGTTAATTTAGGAGACGACAGTTGTGAAAGAAGAGGAAAAACCTGTAGGTTAGGTACTCAAAACATACAGATCATCATCTGGCTAGCCTTTTCCCAACTATGTTGGGGTCGGCTTCCAGTCTCACCGGATGCAGCTGAATACCAGTATTTTACATGGAGCGACTGCCTATCTGACCTCCACAACCCAGTTACTGGGTAACACGATATCCCTTGGTGAGACTGGTTGTCAGACTTATGGGCTTCTGACGACCCGTAACAACTGTCAAAGATCTACAAATGACAGCTGGGACCAACGGCTTAACGTGTTTTGAGAGGCACGCAGGAATCTTGGAATGAAAAGATGGTCACCCATCCACGGACCAACCGCGGCAAGCGTAGCTTGACCTGATCGATCGACCCGTGCGGCAGTTATTATTTAGCTACAAGCTCCTCAAAACATACAGATACACACAAGAATTAAATAATAGAATAGAATAGAAGCTAGAAAAAACCTGAGCTGGTGAGAAGCTGTTAGAATTAGAAGCTCTTCAAATTCGATTTTTGAAACTACTTGTTACACAAAAAACCAGAAACAGTTGTAAAGGAGACTATAGGAAACTATTTAAAATATGTGAAATTCTACCGATCAGTTACAAACATAAGTATTTTTTAGCAGTTAACCACCATGGTACCCAAAGCATAACCTAACTCATTTAATCTCACACGATCTATGGCTGCTGGCAAATTTAATGTACCCAGAATTACTAATTACTATGGTGACAAACACCTAAAAAACCTAATAGGTACCATATTTATTAAACAGTCTGCCAGCTGACATAAGTAGTGAAATTAATAAAAATGGTTTTAAGAATAAATTAAAAATACATTATTTAGAGTTACGTTAAAGTGCTACTTATCTATAAATAATAATTAGTTTTAAGTAAAAAAATATTGAGTGTAGTAATAGATAGAGGCTCACCGACCCTACAGACAAACCACTACTACGGTTTTGTGGGGCTTAGTTTATAAGTTGTACTTACCTTGTTTAATAAAGATAAATAATAATAATAAAGACAGAATTTCCTTATGTATTTTCCCAGTAGGAAAATACAAGCTAACCTTGAAAAGGTTAGTTGAAACAATATCACTGATGAATGAAGTCGAATTAAGAGCGGCCAACCCGACATACTTTTCATACTTGAACGCTCGTACGTGATTATGGCGTTGTAACACTTCTTTCTTTGAAATTTTTGAACTAATAGGTATCTTGTGCATTATATCTAGGTTTCAATGCAAGCAAAAAATAAAATTTTTGAAAAACAAATTCAGTATAAGCCTGCAAAAATCTGCTTTTTTGCACAAATTTTACCTGAACTTTGGCCATACATAATGTACTCATAAACTGTAAATGTTAAAAAAAACATTATAATAGAAACCTTGCAAATGTAATGGAGATTCTAAATTACCAACATTTATTTCACAAACTGGTAAGGCTTACTCAAAAATACGTATTTCCTGGAACAAGTTTTATTAAATTTCCGCACATTATTTTTCGTTCAATGTTATCGCGTTCTCACTCGTTTGTTAATAGTATAGTTTTAACTTGCGCTGGATGAAACAACAAACTTTTCAACCATGCTTGCGTTGACGATAGATGGACCGGGAAGGCCCCTCTTAAGAAGAACATCTTACAACTTAGCAAGAGATTGAGGATGGAGAATATTACGACTTAATAAACCGACCAAGTACATCGATTACTTAAGAGGCTGACAACAGGTAAACTGCTGTCACTGTCAGATTGCATACAAAAGAAAGAGATGCGCGATGACACAACGTATGGCGTAAAAATGCAAATAAAATCGTATAAAATTAGATATTGACTAATTAATAAAAACGAATCCATCACCGGATGCAGTTTGGCATTTGCACTTTTATGGTATACTTTTAATTATAATTATAACTGTTAACGAAGGGATAAACTGCTTTTAAAAATAATATTGAGCGTTGTCCTTGAAGATTTTTTTGATGTACTAAATTATGTTTTGAGATCCATCACCATATGCACAAAAGACTTGAAATTATCATACTATTTTTGTTTTGGAAAAAATAGTTATGGTTTAAGAGATACACTGCTTTAAAAAACCACCTTTTTGACATTTTCAAGAAATCTCCGCCTTAATTGAAAAAGACAAGGTAGAAAAAACTGAAATAATGCTACCATGAAAATACCAAACCTCACCGCAGAAAGTCACCTTAAATTTAGTGACATTTCGATTAAAGTACCTAAAACATAAACATGAGTTGCCACATAAATACGTGAGCTATTGAGTCAAATTACCTTTGATTAGCCTTCCTTTTAATAATTGCCACATTATGCCGTTTCTGACCTACTTCTTTTTCTAGGGCCATTACCCGATTGAAATGTAAATAGCTATTGACATTATAACTCATAATTATTCCAACTTAAGGCTCCGTGACTTGAAAAGTCATTAACTTCACTTTCAAATAGGACTTGTTTTATTCGAAACACAAATTAGTTTGATTGAAGACTCAGTCGGCCTTATTACAAAACAAGGTTTATTTTCAGACCCTGGTTTAAACCATCGTGTCATTTTTTAATTTAAAACCTGATTCCGTCTGAGATGTTCTTAATACAAAAACTGATTTAAACCCGAGTCTAAGGTGTTAAGTTTGTATTAAGAACTTTTTCTCACAAAAATAAGGTTCAAAATAAAAAAAATGCACGGTGGTTTAAATCTGGGTCGAAAGATAAACCTTGTTTTGTAATAAGGCCGTCAGAGTGCAAAATTGAAAAGATTTCATTCATTTAATTGAATCGGTTTGGTTCTATTGATATATTTAGCTTCATGTTTGTCTCTTTTATAATTTGTATAGTTAATACATTTTAATGATTTGCTAAATAATAATTGTTAAAATGTTGGTTTGTCATCAACTGTATATTGAACTACACTTGAACTACAAAACTCCCGTTACTCCTGTGAAATAAAAGCGCCCGCGCCGATGAAGTTATTTGGTGTCATGGACGTGTGGTTGACTTCCCGGTAGGTAGGTAGGTACGGTCAGACTGGACGTACTTACCTGTAGGTATTTGTCATGGTACTGAGCAGTGGCGGCCGCGGCCCAGTGGTAACGAATGCGACTTACGACGAGTTGTTGGTCATAGGTTCGAACCCTGACAGGCGCTTTACTTTGTATAAATTATTTCATCACCATTGCTCTCGAAACGGTGAAGGAAAACATCGTGAGGAAACCGGCATGTCCTAGAACTAAAAATCCGAAGACATGTGACATCTACCAACCCGCACTGGCCCCGCGTGGTGTATTACGGCCCATTCCCTTTCACAGAGAGGAGTGGAAACATTATAGGATGATTATGCTTACATTATACTCACATTTTTTGGTGACGGTATTGAAATCCGTAGTCCTATATTATACAGGTTGATTTTTTAAAGTATCTACTGTTTTTCGGGTTCTTTTTCAGTAGGTATCTGACAGTAACAGAAAATTATCTAACAGAAAAAACGCAATAACAACCCAACTCGAACATAAAAAGCTTTTTGTTGCCTTTACCCCATTTCCAAAGTCAGCGTAGCATTTTCCCAACTATGTTGGGGTCGGCTACCAGTCTAACATGATGTAGCTGAATACCAGTATTTTACATTGAGCGAATGCCTGTCTGACCTCCACATCCCAGTTATTGGGTAATACATTACCCCTTGGTAAGACTGGTTGTCAGACTTTCGGGTTTCTAACGCCCCCTTAACAACTGTCAAAGATTTACAAATGACAGCCGGGACCAATGGCTTAACGTGCTTTACGAGGTACGGAGGGGTCTTGGTATGTAAAGATCCAATGTAATAATATCCAATCCAATCCAACCCATCCACCGACCACCTGATCTTAATCTGATCGATCGACCCGTGCGGCTGTTATTACTCCCCCAAATTCCAAAATATCATAATACGGCATAATACGGCCCGCCCAGGCTTCGCGCGGGGATTTATCAAAAATTTCAAAATTAAAAATTATAATACACACACATATATAAAATATAAGTACCCTTCTATTTGCGTCAGATTACTAAAAAAAATATTATAAAGAAAGTTTGAATATTATTATTTTAATGAACTTTTATTTTTATTTTAATGATTTTTTTTATTATTTTTTTTTGTTATTTTTTAATAAGTTTTTTTTCAAATTTTTGTAAAAAGGCCATTTATACAAATCAAAAGCCATTCAATTTATTGAGTCAGTGCTTCCCTGTAAACGATATTTGACGTTGTTTTATTTTGTGGCAGTAAAATAAATTGATTTTCAGGAGCTCCAACCCGTGATTGGCCATGAGTAAAACATTATTTTCGTAGGTCGATCCCTACTAATTCGAAGGTTTGGCCATGGGACTTGTTAATACTTAAGGCGAAAGATGTTTTTACCGGAAACTAAAGCCAAAATGAACTTATTTTGATATGGATTAAGACCAAGATACAAATAAAGAGCATTTTCTAACGGCGGCATTTCAACTAAATTTTTAAAATAAATAACACTTATTGTGGCATAACTATAATACTCGTAGTTGGACATGCTGTCGCGACACTTTTTGTAAATAATGACGTGTACTGCAAAGTCGTACTCTATCATTAATAGTTTCCGCAGCACACGCGATGTAAAGAATATTTTAGGTATTTTTTTACACCTTGGGTTACGTTATTGGAGTAATAGTAAGGATCCCTAACTTTTTTGAAAATATAATATAGCTTAAGTTACCCGGGGATCCGGGTGTCAGCGTGTAGCTTCACCCAGTGTATAGCTTCCCAACAGTGAAATAATTGTTCAAATCGGTTCAGTAGTTTCGGAGCCTATTCAATGCAAACAAACAAACAAGCAATCAAATCTTTCCTCTTTATAATATTAGTATATATATAATTTTCACTGATTATTTTTAGAAAAAGTAATAGTAGACCCGAGTAATAGTAGGAATCTTCCTTTAATTAATAACTCTAATTATATTTCCCACCCAGAAAACTTCCGAAGGAGAATCCTTAAATATACTTATTCCAAGAAAAGTCGCGTTGAAAAATTAATAGTGACTTTATGAATGAGAATGATTTTTCGTATTTCCAACGAACTTTCATAAACATAATTAAAAAACCATTCCAAAGGCTTCTCAAGCGTCCGCAAGACAATGAAAACTAGACAAAGTTATGGTAAACTTTGAGGAGTAATATAAAGTTGATCTCGCACAGTATACGGAATCAAGGAAAAAGGGCAAAAAGAAAAAATATTCACCTACATTTTAAGTATCTTGATGTTTTTCCTTTGAACGCTTTAAAGCAATTTAGAAGAACAGTGAAGCCAATAATGTTATAAAATAACGATTTACGCTTGTTTGTTAAATTAAGCAGTTTATTGAATCGTTTTTGAAATACTGGGAAACAGTAACGAAAATACAGCAGCTTTATTAGTGAAGGTTTTTTGGTGAACAAAATGTTAAAGAATATTAAGAGAATAATACGAAGAAAAACTCTTCATTAAAACTTGATACCATAACATCATTGAATCCCCATGTACCAATAACGTATGAACTAAATAAGTATCCAGCAATAATACGCGAAATAAAAACCTCATTTTATGGCTTATTACACTTACTTCCAGTTTAACGAGAACCCACAGTGATCCACGAAATAACTTTTATTGCGTAGGTAAGCCAATTTTTCCAATATGGCTGCCGAAACTAAACGGTTTACTTTTTTTTTGTTTGAGTTTAGATATCGAATACATTCCTACGACAGTCAATTTCGAATTTAGAACACATTCGATGTTTGAAAAAGCCTACGAGCGTTCGCCGCGTTTGTTGGCGGTCGGCCAAGATCGGCTAGGGCATAACGTTAGTTGCTTACGAGGTACCTAGTGCTGCCAGTTACAATATCGCTAATTTTTGGACTAGGGAGAAAAGAGAGGCTGGTTGGTTTTAAGCTGGGATTTATACTGCGTTGGTAATGAAAAATGGGATTTTAAATTCATCTTCAGCTGGTAAACGTCTGTTACAGGATCCAAGTCTTGGAAGAGGTAAAGTATAGCCCAATTATTTAGTTATTGCAATATTGTCACAGTAAGCATCTCATGTAAAATTATTCAGTTATAATTGTTTCTGACAAGTTTCAAAGACGCTGTTTGGATCCGGCCCAAAAAATATTGATAATAATGTGATACCATTTATATCAGGCGACACCTTTGTCACCATAGAAAAATACCATAACCTAACATATTTTAATATAAATAAAACTTGAGTTAATAAAAAGGCTTAAGACTATGTTAGTAGCACTTCACTTTGCACTAACGTGACTTTGTGCTGTCCTGTGGAATTTGTCCGCGGAAGCGGCGGAACACCACGTCCTGCGGCCAAAAGTCTTCTTCCATGACGAGGGGCAGAAAACATATTTTACTCGTGTGTAGAATTATTTCATTTCAGTACTAGCACGTATAGAAAGGGACTAGTGGAAGGACTAAGTGTAGACTTTTATGTTGGTACCTATACACTCCACTAGTTTTCTTTTTGGCCAATAAAGTTTTTATTTTTTATTATTAACTAGCTGCGCCCCGCGGTTTCACCCGCGTAAGTCTCGATCCCGTGGAAATATCAAGATAAAAAGTAGCCTATAATTATGTTAATCCAAGGTGTCAGCTACCTCCATACAAAATTTTATCAAAATTAGTCCAGCCGTTTGAGCGTGAAGAAGTAACAAACACACACACACACACTCACAAACTTTCGCCTTTATAATATTAGTGTGATTACTTTGGTCATTGTAGACAACATTTTGACTTGCGATATGAAATCAAAAATATTGCGGAAAAGAAATTAGATGCAACCAATCCAGAAACGATCATTGATAGACCTTCCGGGCGATATAATAGGGACGATAATGAATCGTCGGCAAAGTGGACAAAGTGTTATTGGGATTTTCCATTAGGAATTCCTCAGTAGCAGTCTGGAGTCTGGATTTGTGCCCGGTTGATGGCAATAGGCTCGCCCCCTATTACGTGGGACTTAAACATAACCGGCGAAATGTGGGTGTACTATAGGTACACTTCTGCCTAACCCTTCAGGGATTACAGGCGTGATGTTATGTTGATAATGAATAAAGCAAAGAAAGATACCAATCATGATCTGACTTTACAGCAAAGTTATAATTATGTCTACATAGACAGTCAAAGCTGTGAACTTGTCGAAGGAAATAATTGTCCAGCAGTTGGCCGCAAAATGCATGCGTGCATTTTGCGGCCAACTGCTGGACAATCACTGAAATAACACAATAACAGCACAATGACTTGGCGCGAGTGTAAGACATAGCTGTCACGCACACCAGCATAACAAACTTGGCCTGTTTTTTTAGTTCTTTTGCAGCGCGACACTATCTAGACATAAATAATTATAATCAAAGACTCACAGATTAACTCACAAGATATCAGAAAATTAAGTGGCCTTAGTATAGGAAAGTGAAACATATCCTCAACGTTACCACGACCCCTGACACCCCTGCCAGGGTTACGAGTTTGTCCGAAAGGGATATCGTGGCCCTGGCACACAGGCAAATGAAGGAACACGGGTGGGTTTTAGTCAGTAAAAGTCTGACACGCCCTCCCGCTCCGCCCAGAGCGGGAGAAGTTATTTGATAATTTCCCACCAAAAAAAAAAAAAAAAAACCCCGTAAGCAAACTGTATCATTTTACTATTTAATAAGAAGATACTCGTATAACACTATACGCAAACGATATTAATTTCTGGATACATTACTTCATCAAACACGTCAGTTTCAGGTATACACAAATTGTGTCCGTTTCGATATCATCATACGTATTAATAATACAGAATATTGAACGCCATACTGTTTAGTGTTTCTGTACTCCTGGTGTTATTCTAAATATTTCTGGTATTAATAACATTTCAATTTAGGCGCTCTTTGTGGGTGGGGTTTCGGTGTAATGGCGTTTGTGCCGTGATTGTTACGAAGCCTTAAAAGGTGTCCAACCTTGGATGACGAAATAGAGAACTGATTTTGGCCCACAAAGGAATGGGGCCATTGAAGAAAATGCTTACCAAATCTGTTGCTGTGTTGACATTCTGACTTTAAGAACTTCTTTTAGCTGTATTGATGAATTTCTACCTCAAAAAGTCTAGGTAGACGAAATAAATCAGCAATTCTTTAGAAGTTAAGTGAGTTAGTACGAGAGATTATATGTTGCCATGAGTGTGTGTTGATGTTGGGTAGGAATGATGAAAGATAATGCAAGATGATATGGCTAAAAGTAGGCGCATACTGAGATGTTGGCTGATCTCTATCAACATCACACAGATCTCTGTTTGGTAAACGAATACATGCTTGGCCGACCCCAAATAAATTCGGATAAGAGCAGGAGAGTGAAGATATAATTACGGTTTATATAAAACTAGCTTTTGCCCGCGACTTCGTCTGCGATTCAGGGTGAAAAGTAGACTATGTCGTTCTCCAGGCCATGGTCTATCCATGTGCCAAATTTTATCCCAATCCATTCAGCCGTTTTAGCGTGAAAGCGTAACAAACAAACTCACTTTGGTAGTTAGGAATACTTTGCCTTCAAAGGCATACTCTCGTTGTATGATGAGGTGCAGTGTTTAGCTATCATCACCATCATCATTTCAGCCAAAAGACGTCCACTGCTGGACATAGGCCTCCCTTAAAAGGAGGGGGTTACCATAATCGCCACCCTTGGCAGGCAGGTTGGCGATCGCAGTATGGTGTTAAAATGCATAGATAACGCTGCTGCCCATTCTCTAGTAAGTCCCTTAGTCGCCTTTTACGACACCTACGGGAAGAAATAGGATGGTGCTATTCTTTACGTCGGCACCACATGGAACAGTGTTTAGCTGTAAGGCATCTAGAATTTGATATTCATCTTTAACGATTCATCTCCTATCCCGCTTAATAGCACTAGTTACATTTATCCTACACTGAAATTAATATTTGTATAGTCTACAGATATTTACTTTATGGCCGAAATGGAATATTCCATAATTATGTGATTAGTTTGTGTAACCACAGCTATTTAACAGGATGTTACCCTAGGGCTATAGGGTGAACAGTATCGCTAATTTAATAATTACCAGCATAAACTTACCGTTTTCAATCCCCATGTTAAATACATAAGTTAAGCAAGGCTCTGCTTGCGTTTGACAACGTTGTATAAATATGCAATTTTTTTTTATGCGACAATTTAAGTATCATCCTTATTTTTTTTTCATAAATTTTCAGCATTGCAATTTGCCCAATTATGTTACAATGCGTTTGATTAAAATATTTTCACACATTTTCATTTCAGGGCCTTTCCGAAGGCTTTCGTTACGTTTAATCTCAGATAATTGGCGTCTGGGTACTCCCTGAGGCACAATTTATTCGACAATCACTGTGTTACTGTAGCTCGCTCCTCCGATTCTCATTTTCTTGGAAACAAATGGCTGGGGCTTCTAAAAAGGCAATCTAGCCTAACCTTGTATTAAGTGGGCTTTATCTTTTTATTGATTTGTTAAGTTAATGCAATTTATTGAAGTGAAATTTCTTAGGCGGCGATTCGATAATTGGATGAGAATCAAGAGTGAAATTTTAAGGGCGCCTCAGGTTTAGGCACATTTCGTCACATGGGAGAGAAGTACGGTATTTAATCCTCTCTGTCTCTCACACTAAATCTCTCTTGTTCATATTTTTTTTTTAAGAAGTCTTACTTCTTCCACGTGTTCGGTGCTGCAGGCACAATTTTTAGGCAGTTTTAAGTTGTAAGTTAAGTTTAATTCTTTTTGCATTACAAGAGATTAATCATAATTGAGTACCTTATTACTTTTGAATTCCTTTCATAAATAATTTTGGCTTAACAACACACTTTGCGATAATTGAATGGTACCACCATTCAATTATCGCAAAGTGTGTTGTTAAGCCTCATATTCTGAATTAAACTTTTTGTTTACTTCTTACACTGGGAACTATACAGGGTTATTTTGAAGTCGTCAATAACCTCTTAAGGGGTCATTGTACTCATCATTATGAACAACTTTTACTATGGAACCAAAACTAAAATCGCGAAAAAAAACCAGCTGTTCCCTACATTTATGTTCGAATTTGTTAAAATGTTGATTTTTTTTTCGCGATTTCAGGTTTGGTCCCATAGTAAAAGTTGTTCATAATGATGAGTACAATGCCCCCTTAAGAGGTTATTGACGACTTAAAAATAACCTTGTAGAGACACACGAAACACGATTGTTAATCTTACCAAAAAGGTCTGAATTTGGTTCACCACAATCAGGAATAACAGTCACGACATTGAACCTGCGGAATTTTGACAGTTCATCAACATTCATTGCGTTATTTACGTTGTTGAGCAGGCGATTAGCTATTCCTTCAAAATCATTCAATTAGGGCGATGTTGCTTGCTGGATCATATAAATATTTCGAGCCTAAAATGGGATTTTTTAAGAGACAAAACGTTCCTGAGTACTGGCTCTATCCGTATTAATTGGGCATGATACTTTTTCTTAAGCTCGACTTTTATTTTGTGCCTTATTAACTAACTGTGCTGTGTTAGTGTCTTTTGTTGCAATTAATCACACTAATATTATAAAGGCGAAAGTTTGTGAGTGTGTGTGTGTATGTTTGTTACTTCTTCACGCTCAAACGGCTGGACCAATTTTGATAAAATTTTGTATGGAGGTAGCTGATACCCTGGATTAAGACATAGGTTACTTTATATCCCGATATTCCCACGGGATCGAGACTAACGCGGGTGAAACCGCGGGGCGCAGCTAGTAAATTATATATCTTAAACTTGATTTTAATTTTTTGCCTTATTAGCTCACTGTGCTTATTTGTGACTATTGTTGCAATTAATAATTTATATATCTACTCAATTATCTCTCTATCTCTCAATTATCTCTCTATCTCTCAATTGTTCCAATTTGAAATTGTTTACATAGTACATGAGATATCTGGTCATACTGTCCATATCGTATTACACAGACCTTACCTAATCCTTCCTTTAAATTAATCTCGAAGTAAAACGTGTTTTAATCATTTTAGAATTCAAACTAGCGTGTTGGACTCCTTAATCTTTTCATTTAGGAGCCATATGGTCCGAACCGATGTGAAGGATAACATTTCTAATTCTACTTGGATAAGGCTATGTTCATTGGAGCGTAGTGAGTAAGTGGGGATGAGCTAGAGCGGTGTAGCGGAGTGCTTATATCCACGTCTACTAAACACGATACTGATGTGAGCAGACACAGCTTTGCATAGATACCGCGGTTCATGTGACAACGGCCACACAAATCAGACTGACAACGAAATTCACTCTGATTTGTATTTTCGACCGAAAACAGAAAACGAAAATATTATTTTTTGTATGTCGATAGATTATGTTTGGTAAAAGAAAAAAAAAAACTAAATGTTTTTATATTTTTCAAAGACATGATTAATAATAAAACCTCTTAAAATCTGTTAAGGAGAAAAAAAACATTTTTTCCACATTTTCTCAGTTATTGAGCTTGAGATTACGAGTAATAGCTATTAGTTGTGTAATACGATTTTCTCTGAATAAATGAGTTACAACTACAACTATTGATTCGGCCAAAATTCGGTTGGATTCCAAAAAAAATTCTCTGGTTCATCGTAGTTCTAGTTCACTGAAGCGAAGCGGAGATACGAATTTTGTGGTTAATGTTTTTTTACAAAAGATTGCGGCCGCGAGACCCGCAAACTAGAAAAGCGGGCCTAAACTCGCTGGTTGCGCTGGTTGAGACAATTTAATGATGATGGTGAATGTTTTTCTACATCTGCCTCGCCCGCTCCTCTCCTCTCAATGCACACGCAGCCTTATTCGAAGGATTAGTTTGGGCAAGAGATTAGCGTCATATGAATGTTCGGACGGCATTCGGTTTGAAGATATCATGTTCTAGTTAATTGAGTTTGCATTTCAATAGTGAGTCCGCCGGTATGTTTTTGGGGAACTAAAGGTCCCTTAGTCCTCCACAACCATACCGGACAATCGAGCGTATTTTTTTTTTGGAATATAGAAACTGGTTGATAGAACATAATAATTTTTTTTAATTTGGTGCTTGTTACCAGGATTGATATTATGTTAAAGGTATTTAAGCAGAATTTTGCATGCCTACTGAAACCAAACGACAAAGCCTACATTTTTGATCACTATATATTAAACTTCTCTACCTATATTAGAATATTAATATTTATCGAAAAGAATAAAAGTAATTTGTGTCAGAAAATTTATAGCATTTTTTTCCATTTTGTAAGTAATTTAATAATTCAGTAATTACAGATTATATTATTATAACATTCCATTCTTATTAAGGTCTTTATATGCCCGTGATATTAATTTATTTTAGTCCCAGTACGTACAGACTATTATAATTCAGGTTTTATTGTGCTAAAGTTGGATTAAGTTTTCACATTAATATTAAAATACTTTGTGAACTTTGAAAATGAATAATGAGTGAGTATTGTTTACTTTGAATTAAAATTATAATATAATCAACTGAGAATAGAAAAGTTTAGAATATGTTGCATTATACTTTATTATATGCTTTTTGTCATGAAACTGTAAAGTAGTTCCAGTATTCATGATATCATTCTGTGAATAGCAATTTTTTTGCAACTAAATACCGAATAAGGTACCTTATCATCATTATCATCTCAGCCGAAAGACGTCCACTGCTGGATATAGGCCTACCCCGACATTTGGGGGTGCCATAATCGCCAGGCTTGGCGCCTCGGGTTGGCGATCCCAGTATGGTGTTAAAATGCATAGAGAACGCTGCTGCCCATTCTCTAGTAAGTCCCTTGGTCGCCTTTTACGACACCCACGGGAAGAAATAGGATTAGCTACCTATTATGAAATAATAGGCTGTCGTTGTTGTCGACAGCCAAAGCGACTATTCGATGTTAAGTAGTGAATTTAAAAACTAAAATTATCACAAATCAAAAATAGCAGTAGCCCAAAATAGATCCAATTCTCATTTTGCATTCCAAGCCACTATTGTGGCGATAAGTTCCCTCTTTGAGGAGTTTTTAGAGAGGCACCACGGCATTCTCATCTTCCGCCTGACGCAGGTCCTCACCGGACACGGTTGTTTCGGGAGGTTCCTGTTCAGGATAAAGCGGGAGGAAACGCCTGGGTGTCGCCACTGTGTGGATCCCCCGGAGGACACGGTGGAGCATACGGTGGACGTCTGCGGCGGCGATCTCTCGCGTCCGGTTCAGGCCATGGTTCGGAGCGAGAGTGCATGGGAGGAGGTCACCTCCTTCTGCAAAGCAGTAATGCTCGCGAAGGAGGAGGCGGAATGCGTGAGGGAGCGGCAGGGTTGGCGCCCTCAAGCAACTAGTCGCCGCAGGAAACGCCCTGGGCGTCGGGAGCCGCAAGCCGATTTCCGGCCATCGCGCACCGTAGTCGCGGGCCTGCGGTCAGTGAGCGATGGGTAGCCCCCCCATCCGATATGGACCAGGCCCGAGTCGACGGCGCGTTGTGTTTCACGCGCCCTCAAAGAGATGTCAGCACAAATTGACGGGGTCCATTAGGGCCAATGCCTTTCAGGGTTGCGAGTTTATCCGAAAGGCATATCGTGGCCTTGGCACACAGGCAAATGAAGGAACACGTGTGAGTTTTAGTCAGTAAAAGTCTGACACACGCTCCGCCCAGAGCGGGAGAAGGTATTTGATAATTTCCCACCCAAAACAAAAAAAAAAATTCCAATTACTACTTGTATTAAACAGTTTTACCCAACTTTCATCGGTACGTGCATGACCCGGAACTTGGTACGGATTACAACATTTCCGTAAACACCTATAATTTATTCCATACGTAAAAAACTTTTTACAACAGTTGTCTTTGGCTTTGTGTTTTCGTTTTTTGCTACAGACTTCCGAAATTATAGTTATTTTTCACTTCGTAGTGTTGTTTTGGAAGTCAGCAGTTTTTTTTGTAAAAAACTTTTTAGTTTTCACAACATCATCCACATAGACTGTGGCAAAAGTACGTATTATTGAAGCTAATTCAAAAACTACACCAGTAAAGTTATTACAACTTATATGGGACCACCAAGTATACCATTTTAAACAAAAAAAGAATTTTCGAAATCGGTCCAGCCGTCTTCGAGTAAACGGGGAATATAAATTATAAAATAAAACTCCCATGATCTGAGAACCTCCTCCTTTTTTGAAGTCAGTTGAAAAGGCGACTATTCATTACAAAAACTTTTGGATTTAAATACTAAAACTACCTATCTCAAATCAAAAATAACTCGACACTTTACTAAAAAAAATAATCTTATTGTTGTTTTACATTCCAGTTAGTATCAAACAAATTTACCCAATTTTCATCCGTACGTACGTGCATGACCCGAAACTTGGTAGGGATTACGTTTTGACACCGTTTGGTTCGGTACACACCGGTAATAAATTTGATTTCGACAAATGTGGCCAGAGGGCGACTGTCGCCTTGACCGCTACCTTTCTATATTAGATTACCTTTGGAATGCTGCGTAAATAAATATTACGGCGTTTCATGTGTCATTCGTTTTCGGAATTTTCCTTATTTGAAATTAACGGTTGATGATTTCAGGGGCTTTTTAGACTAGGTCAGTGCCCTTCGTAAGACTATAATTATGGTCTGTATGGAAAATTATTTGATAAAATTATAAACATACCCTATTCAGCTTAAATTCTAACGCAATCACTCACTATAGGTAATTAGTAACACATTCATCTGTATTTGGAAGGTTTTAACTTTATATCTCACTATTTTTTCCAACAATTAATAATTATTATCGACGGAAATTGAGGTTATAAAATAACCCTCATACCAATTGTCAAATGAAAAACAGCAGTCTTTAAGGTGATTTAAAATTACAATTTTGGGTTTTGGTATTCAAATAATGAAATGAAAATATTCAAACCATTCGTAAGTGGCATTAATTTGTTATTTATGTATTTAATTAATTATTAATGTGCACAGAGAGAGAGAGACACGACATAGTAAAAATTTTTTTTTTAAGAAATCTCTTCCAGCAGACCTGCAAAAGGAGAAATAAAAAAGAAATGTAGACGATAGTGTGTGGGAACAAGAAGAGAAAAATATAAATATGCGAAGTCTTAAACTAAAATGTAAAATATACCTATACTATACCATAAATAACTATACACCGTGGCATTTTAATAAATATTTAAATAAAATATATTCAAATGTTAGTAAATATTTTTTTTACACTCATGAATGATTAGTAGTCATTGGATACATGAAGTAGGCTGCCGTTGTAAGACGATTTCAATGCCACGGTGTAAATATATATATATATATATATATATATATGTATATATTATATAATTTACACACGTATACGTACAGGTACACATGTGTAAAGCTTACATATACTTAATTAAATAAATACATAAAGCATAATAAATTATGGAATATAATTTTCGAGGCGACTTACAACTTAAAGGGCGACTAATTATTTGCTGAAAAAAAAATAACATGGCAGCGATTAAATATTATTTCTTAATCGCTGCAAAGTCATCTACTGTTATTGAATCATTTGGGTTAGGTTAGGTTAGAACAGTAACCATTAACAAGCGAACGGGATGGAACTGATTATTGAGCTGCTACTTTCTACTTAAAATAATACTTCGCTGTAGCTGCCAACCTACTATTTTTGCTACCGGCTTTCATTATTTTTTAATCCCAAATTCCGATTAATTTGTCGCTGCGTTAAATACATGCCATAAATTATATAAACAAACATATATCGCTGATCCATTTGTTTAAATTTTCACCAGATACTACGAACGACTATACGTAACTTTATGGGGACGCGATTCCTGTTGGCCATTCCTATAAATAAGTCAAGGCACTTGATTAGTTCCAAATAACGCAGGAAGGTTGAAGAGGGGAGGCGGCTTTTTCCCTTGGGACATCCCAAAATCATGGCCTCGAAGCGAAGGTCCCACCAGTACTTTCCATCAAAGATCCCGGACACCTACCTAGCACAAGTCGGTCATGGTGTATTATGCTGGGGATAGCACAGGGTACCCATTAGGTTTGAGGAACAAAAAGGTAATAAAAGCGGGAAGACCCTTTTTTTTTTTTTTTTTTTTTTTTTTTTTTTTGGGTGGGAAATCATCAAATAACTTCTCCCGCTCTGGGCGGAGCGGGAGGGCGTGTCTGACTTTTACTGACTAAAACCCACCCGTGTTCCTTCACTTGCCTGTGTGCCAGGGCCACGATATCCCTTTCGGACAAACTCGCAACCCTGGCAGGGGCGCCGTAATCATGCTAATAAGTAAATCTAGCGAACCTCAGTTTACCCTACAGTTAACATCCGTTTATGAGAACCTTGGCAAATGTTTATTCAGTGTCAGAATAAAAACAATGTGAACGATACAAAGATAATTTTGAAGCTGTATAAGTACATTTTGGAAATAGTTAAGTAGTCACTGATTATATTATAATATTTGGACTGAAGCCATATACCAAAACTTGTTACGCACAGGACATAGGACTGTTTTGTTAAGGAAAAGTGTTTTTGGTATGGCACCAGCTATTTTTAACCACATTCCTAATTCCATAAAAGAGGAAACAGTAAAAACTTTCAAAAAGAAGCTAACCGTACTACTTTTAAATAAATGTTACTACTCTGTATCGGATTTTCTTGCTGATAAATTTTGGTTGTGTATTAATGTTTGTATGTTTGATGATGAACTGCATCAATGTTTGCATGCCAAAATGGTAGAATGTACAAGGATTCTTATATCGTACAAGGATTATTATTGTAACCACCTTATTATAAATAACTACATTCTCAGCAAATAAATGAATATTCTATTCTATTAATGACAACCTGCTATTGGCTCTGTGTTACTAATCCAATCATTATCCTTCTGATAAAGAGCCTTTTAGTTATCCAGGGGGCCAATCGCGCTAATTTTGAACGTTATACCAAAACTAAACCACAACCAAAAACGTGACGTTAGACACATTTCGTATATGTGTCATCGACTGGCGCGTCATGGAGGGGGTGGAGACCTATTCTGATCACCGGTACATTCGGTTTGACGTCTCCGCCCAGACCTCGGGCGCGCCGGTCCGACAGACCCCGAGTGGTCCGCGGTGGGCGCTAAAGCAGCTGGACCGGGAGCTCCTCCTGGAAGCCTCGATCGTGCAGGCCTGGGTGTCATCACCGAACAGGCCTGCCGACATCAATGACGAGGCGGAGTGGTTCCGGGAGGCCATGTCCGAAATATGTGACGTGGCAATGCCCCGGGTCCAGCCCGGACGTGCCCGGCGCCAGGTGTACTGGTGGTCGCGTGAGCTGACCGCTTTACGCGAGGCTTGCGTTGCTGCACGCCACCGGTACTCCAGGCACCGCAGGCTCCGTATCCGCCCTCCGGATACGGAAGCCATTCAGGCGGAGCTATACGAGGGGTACAGAGCAGCGAAGACTGCCCTCCGAGCAGAGATCCAGCGGGCCAGAGGACTGGCCCGCGAGGAGACGCTGGAGACTCTCAACAGAGACCCGTGGGGACGCCCCTACAAATGGGTGCGAGATAAACTCCGCCCATGGGCTCCCCCGCTGACGCAGAGTCTCCGGCCCCAGCTCGTGGAGGACGTGGTGAGCGCTCTGTTCCCTTCGCGAGGGGAACATACTCCCCCGCCCATGGCTCCGCCTCCTGCGGTGCCAGATGCGGACCAGACCGACGACGACGATGCTCCAGAGGTGACCGAGGTAGATCTGAGAGTGGCGGTACGTAGGCTGAATGCCAAGAATACCGCCCCAGGACCCGATGGCTTGCCTGGAAAAGCCTGGGTTCTGGCTTTAGAGGCTCTCGGGCCTCGACTAAGGGGGCTCCTAAGCGCATGCTTGGAGAGGGGCCAGTTTCCACTTCGTTGGAAGACGGGGAAACTGGTCCTCATAAAGAAACCAGGGCGCCCGGCGGACTCTCCGTCCGCTTACCGGCCCATCGTGCTGCTCGACGAGGTGGGCAAGCTCTTTGAAAGAGTAATTGCAGACCGCCTTGTCGGGCGGCTGGTGCGGGTGGGGCCGGATTTGGCGGAGAGCCAGTTTGGTTTCCGTAAGGGGCGCTCTACGGTGGATGCCATCATGCGCGTTCGAGCCCTCACGACGGGGGATGCTGTTGCCCGGGGTGGGGTCGTCTTGGCGGTGTCTCTTGACATCGCCAATGCCTTCAATACCTTGCCCTGGAGTTGCATTAGGGAGGCACTTCGGTATCACCGGATGCCGACCTACCTCTGTCGTGTGGTCGAGGCCTATTTGACGGACAGGACCGTCATCTACCCCGGTCACCACGGAGAGTGGAACCGGCGAGAGATGTCGTGCGGTGTCCCACAGGGATCGGTCCTGGGGCCGCATCTGTGGGACATCGGGTACGACTGGGTGCTGCGCGCCGACCTCCCTGGTGGCGTCAGCGTAGTCTGCTACGCTGACGACACGCTAGTCCTGGCACAAGGGAGTTCTCATCAGGCGGCGGCCGAACTGGCGGCACGTGGGGTTGCGACAATCGTCGATAGGATCCGGCAATTGGGACTCGAGGTGGCATTGCACAAGTCCGAGGCCATGTGTTTTTATGGTCCTCGGAACGCGCCACTGTCGGGTTCCCAGATAACGGCGGGAGGGGTTCACATCGGCGTCGAGTCGACGATGAAGTACCTGGGACTCGTCCTCGACAGCCGGTGGAACTTCGTCGAGCACTTCCGACGTTTGGCTCCCAGACTGGAGCGGGCCGGGGCTGCCTTGAAGCGGCTCCTGCCCAATCTGGGGGGTCCAAACGCCTCCTGCCGGAGGCTCTACGCGGGGATCGTGCGGTCCATGGCCCTTTACGGGGCACCGGTGTGGGCGCGTTCTCTGAGGCTGCGACCAGCGCAGCGGTTGAACGCGTCCCAAAGGGTCATGGCCATCAGGATGGTACGGGGATACCGCACGGTCTCCCGTGAGGCGGCGAGCCTCCTTGCCGGATTGCCGCCATGGGATCTGGAGGCGAAAGTCCTCGCGCACATTTGGGTGTGGCGCGAAGAGGCGAAACTCCGGGGCATAACTCCGCTGCCGCAAGAAATTGCGGCACAGCGGACGGAGCTCCGGAGGGATCTCATGGCGACATGGAGAGTGCGATTGTCGCAACCCAGCGCTGGGCACGCCACAATTGTGGCGATAAGTCCCCTCTTTGAGGAGTGGCTGGAGAGGCGCCACGGCGTCCTCACCTTCCGCCTGACGCAGGTCCTCACCGGACATGGATGTTTCGGGAGGTGCCTGTTTAGGATTAAGCGGGAGGAAACGCCCGGGTGTCACCACTGTGTGGATCGCCCGGAGGACACGGTGGAGCATACGGTGGAGGTCTGCCCAGCTTGGGCGGAGCACCGCCGTGTCCTCACGGAGGCGATCGGCGGCGGCGATCTCTCGCGTCCGGCCCTGGTTCAGGCCATGGTTCGGAGCGAGAGTGCATGGGAGGCCGTCACCTCCTGCGAAGCAGTTATGCTAGCGAAGGAGGAGGCGGAACGCGTGAGGGTGAGACAAGGTTCGCGCCCTCATGCCCCTAGTCGCCGCAGGAGACGCCCCGGGCGTCGGGAGTCGCAAGCCGATTTCCGGCCACCGTAGGCGCGGGCCTGCGGACGGTGAGCGATGGGTAGCTCGCCATCCGATAAGGACCAGGCCCGGGTCGACGGCGCGTTGTGTTCCACGCGCGCCTCAAAGAGATGTCAGCACAAACTGACGGGGTCCGTCAGGACCAATGCCTGCCGGGGTTGCGAGTTTGTCCGAAAGGGATATCGTGGCCCTGGCACACAGGCAACGGAAGGATAACGGGTGGGTTTTAGTCAGTAAAAGTCTGACACGCCCTCCCGCTCCGCCCAGAGCGGGAGAAGTTATTTGATGATTTCCCACCCAAAAAAAAAAAAAAAAAAAAGACACATTTCGTATCGCGCTAATCATTTCAAAGGATACGATTTAGCTTTACTTCGGAAGTTACGTTGGAGGAACGATCGATCGAACTTTCAGTATTGGGTAACGTTAACGATTTTGTCGCTCAGAAAAAATAGCGCGATACCATTTCTTACATCAGCTAAACCAAAACTAAAAACATTCCGTTCGAACGGTAATTACGTTGAGAAATAGCGCGATCGGCCTCCTGTACATACTGTAGTATTACATTATTAAAAAAACGGTCAATTCTTTTTTTTTTAACGTTGCCCCATACTGGGAATTTCTCCTGTATCGTGGGTGCGTTTACAAACATTTAAACTCACATACACAAACAGCCAGACCCGGAACAACTACTTATAGGTCATACAAATATTTGTTCCGTGCGGAAATCGAACCCGCGACACGCAGCGCAGCAGTCAATCGCTTAACCACTGCGCCAACCGTGCCGTCTAAATATTCTAATAGATTGTCTTTCCATACAACGTTGTAAAAATTTTTGTAGCATCTTGTCCGTCGTCGGAAATCCCTCTGAAAAGAAGTATGTATATTAATATACGATAAAATAAAATAAATTAAACATTAAATAGTGCTTTTATAATGTATTCTTGAATACCAGCTAAATAGCTGTCCCCTATTTATTTTTATTCAAGGAAAGAGCTATATTGTAATGAACTAATCAGTGTAAATCGATTAATTACACATCTCTGATGTTTTTACCTTATATTCGCTATATATTCTTCAAGACCAATTAAAAGGGCCTAATTTTGGCCCCTACCACTGGCTACTGGTGTACCGACCAGGACAAATAGGCCACCCGCTGCGTCTACCACTGTTCAACGCCGACGTGTATGTCACGCCACATCACCTGTGAGGCAGTCCAGGTGACTTACGCCTGCGGATCCAGATGACGCTTCTACAAGCCGTCCTCCGCAAGCCCGGAATACAACTTCGTCGGGAGTGGTTTCTTTTTCTTTCTAAGCGTTCCCTGCATTGGACTGTAACTTTAAACGTCTATTTAACAATTTAACGTAATCATCTATCTATGATTTTACGGGGTATCTACTTAAGGCGACAAAAGGCAAATGATCTAAGTAGGCTTGTCTTAAAAAATATTGCCAAAACTATACAGCGTGTTACGGAAAGAGTATATCCATACAAACAGGGTGAAGAGTGCATCTGGTTCAGAATCTCTGTACAAAATTTCAGCTCAAAAAGAATAACTTTGAAAATGTTTGATATTTTTTTTATTTCTAAAGTTTATTAAATTTAAATCATAACAAACGTGTCACTGCACTACGAGAGTCATTATCCATTTTCTGTGTCTGTGCGCCTAGTACACATACACACACACCTACCACAGCTCTGCGACACGGCGCCGCACGCGGCGGCGCAGGCGGCACGATTGGCAGCGGGATTAAAACACGTACCGATCAGCTGACTTGGTCTAGTGATGTGTAGAATTCAATTGGAAACATTTGATTTTTATTAGTTCAATGTTTCTTAACTTTATAAGTATGTAGGTATTATTAAAAATATGTTGCCGTGTAGTTTGTTATCACCAAAAGAATCCGTGCCTTTGATATATATATACCCTTTCCGTAACACGCTGTATACCTAGTTTGTGGTAGCGGAAAAAATATATGTTATTCGTGAACATATTTTTCAGAACTTGGTTGTTGTTACCGTGGTGTTAAATTGACGGGCGATTGCAATCGAACCAAAAACCTCCCGAAGATGACTTGTTTCAAAATTCTACCTCTTAACCCACTAAGAGTTTTCTTCAAATCCCTGGACTTGACTTTTATATTCTTGTTTCACACCTTTTTTTTATTTTATTTTCCTTTTTTAAAGAAATAGTAGACGAAATGTGTACTATTTGTATATTCACAACATTAATATACGTATATTTTGTGGTGAAGAATTTTTGCGTTTCATTTTTCCTGCGATATTGTGTCCAGGGTTCGATTCCCCGGCGAACCAGCAACAGTTTCACTACAATACGCATTATAAATAAATACCTACTCTCCCCATGTAATACATGATCGAACTTTGCAACAATTCAAAACAACCTAAACTTACTTGTACCAATAACTGTCATCATTCTATTATTCATTTCAAATTAAACTCCGTAGCCAGCTGGCCATTTTTCACAAGTTCGCGACTTATGGCCGTTGTCGCGGATCGATATATGTGAAGACGTAGAGACAAAGTTTTATCGCGAGTTCTACTAAGAAAGACATTTAAAAAGTTGACATTTATAATTAGTGGTCATCAATTTTGATTTAGAGATTCCAAACAGCAGCCGTTTAGCCACTCAATCTGCCTAGCCTATTCCCAACTATGTTGGGGTCGGCTTCCAGTCTAACCAGATGCAGCTGAATACCAATATTTTACATGAAGCGACTGCCTATGTTACCTCTACAACCCAGTAACTGGGTAATACGATACTCCTTGGTAAGACTGGTCCATCCAGCCACCTAAAATAAGAGCCAAAAAACAATTTGCCTGTAACCATAACAATATCATCATTCTATTACTCATTTCAAATTAAACTCCGTAGCCCGTCGGCCATAAATCACAAGTTCACGTCATAAAGCACGAGACAACAACAAAGTAAAAAAAGTTCGCAAAGTTTTATTGTGAGTTCTATTGACACATTAAAAAATTTGACATTTAGAGTTATTGGTCACCAATTTTGATTAAGAAATTTCAAACAGCAGCAATTTAGCCACAGATCCTTTAAAAATATTTACTTTTCATCCATCTAATGTAAGAACCAAACAGCAGCAATTTTAGTAATTGCTACAATTCAAAAAAACATTACAACTTGCCTGTAATAATAACGGCCGTCATTCTAGTACTCATTTCAAAGTAAACTCTGTAGCCCCCGGCCATAACTCACAAGTTCGCGACATATGGCCGTTGTCGCGGATCGCGATAGGCATGTGAAGACGTAGAGACAAAGTTTTATCGCGAGTTCCACTGAGACATTTACTCGCTTAGCTCCTTTTCCTAATAGTTGAAAGAAACACTTGGACTAACTAGAGTTAGATTTCTTTATCTTGATTAAGTTGTACATTTACTTGAACTAATTTTTATTATTGCTTGTTTATTTTTGCAGAGTACATTGGAAATATGGATACACACGCAAGTGGCGGTTGTATATGAGCGTTTTCGATTCGATAATTTTTATATCTTTTTAGTACTTACCAACAAAAAAAAGACAGAATACTATTTATAGGCTTAGGTACCTATGTATAAATGTCAGGCATCAGTTTCAATATGGAATTTTGAGCACAATAATAACAATGCCGAATATTTATACCTATGAATAAGCTCATATTTCAAGCTGGTATATAGCAAAATAGTTACTAAAACATTTTTAACAACGGATGCCAAATAAATTCAATATACGTTGGATTCCATAACATTCGCTCTCACAGAGAATGTGCTCGAAAAACTAACTAGTTTATTTGTTGATTCATTATTTTCATCAATTTCAGCCGAAAGACGTCCACTGCTGGACAAAGTCCTTTCCCAAAGGGGGAGTGGGGAGGTGCCATAATCGCCACGCTTGGCAGTCGGGTTGGCGATCGCACTATGGTGTTAAAATGCATAGAGAACGCTGCTGCCCATTCTCTAGTAAGTCCCGTGGGTGTCGTAAAAGGCGACTAAGGGCCTTTTACGACACCCACGGGAAGAAATAGGGTGATGCTATTCTTTATTTGTTAATTTAGTTACAAGATATTTCATTTTAAACCTACTATTTTGCTGTATTGAGTCATTAATTATCAAAATTTTATTTGAATCTTTATATTAACAGTGATACGAAAATTTAAGAACGTAACATAACTTAATATCACGCTCGAAATCCCCGAAAGGTTAGGCAGAGGTATACCTATAATACACCCCTTTTAGCCAGTTATGTTTAGATAAGTGGCATGTAATAGGGGCGAGCCTGTGGTCAACAACGGGGTACAAATCCAAATTCCGGGTTGTTACTGGCTGGATGCTGCTGCTACTGGAATTAAATAGTTTTTAATTAATACAGGCAAAAAAAAGTTAAATAAAGGCATGTAAATATGACATTAAAATACTTTCAACAAACACAACCTTCATTACCTTTGTAAACAGTTTTCTGTACATTTTTTCTTGTCTTCTGTGTATAAATAAATAAGAAAAGTTACATATATTCTGCAATCAACTAGATATAAATAGGCAGTTCAACAATAAGTTTATTAATTGAAAATTGATACTTCACCATTGTAGCTTCATAAACTTAACTTCAAAACTTAACTTAATTACTCTCAGATTGTTTGTACGGCTTCTTAGCTCCGTTTATTTCTGGATCATGTTCCAACCATGCCGGTACACATCACGTCGCCACGTATTGTAAATGTGAAGACTATGTGGGTGTTTGTTTATTTTTCTTTTTTCTCAGTTAGTTTTTATCATGGCCTGGCAGTTTGAGTAATTTATGCGGCCTACCCAAATGTCCTTTCTTGGTATTGTTCGATGAATCGTTGAGTTCCTTAAGTTCTTAGTTAGCTCAACTAAGAAATTAAGGAACTCAACTCACGACTACTGACAAATGCGTGCACTGACTGGACAGGTCCCCTCAATCTGTGTGGTTCTTTCATCATATGATCATTTCAGGCACCAATTTACATGGTCTGATATGATCTGACCAAGATTATGTCTGGACTTTAAAAGAGACTGTGACCTCTGAGTTCGTTTCGGCCTTTCTTCTCAGAGTAATCGGATACGAAACGCCTACCTCATCTAGTTTTTTTTTTAAAATATGATTGACGTGTAAAAGTTTTTGTACAAACCTACACACAGAAATAAATCATTTATCATTATCATTTATCACGTCGGCGTCGTTAGCATCATACCCAGTTTCTCAAACTTGAAAGATCATATACTACAATGCAGCGAAAAGTCCAGTATTAACAAAAAAAAAAATAGAAATATGGATTGAAAAAAAAAATAGAATTCTTGTCGTGTGACAATCAGGCATTATCTGAACATTGTATATACGGTCTTGTAGCTCCATTTATTTCTCGCTCATCTTTCAACCCTACCAGTTGATACACTTAATTTCGTCGCGTCGTGTCGTCAGCCTACCTTCTATAAATTTCACGAAGGCTACAGATATGGAAATTCACGTAATTATTCAAATTGTTTCGATTATAAATGCGACTGTTATCTTCTATGATGGAATTTGTTTTGCTTCAAATGGTAAACTGGATTCAGATATTTTGATTTTGAGAACGTTATTTGTTTTAGTCTACGTCTGTTTTTTGTGAGATTATGAAATGAATAGGATTTTTGACTGCTATCAAAAATAAATGTGTAACAAAAAATACGATTTGTAAAAAAATAAATAAAATCGGTGGAAAAATGGAGAAGTTACACGCTTTTCAAATTATTCTACTATCCTTGTGACGCAAAACGATCATTGTATTGAATGGCGCGAAGTTACTATGGCGTTCCTGTGTTGTAACGTCAGATTGAAACATGCAGTGCTGTCTTTGTCTACAATAGACTTTAAAACGCATACAACTTTGGCATTTTTTGAGATATTGAAACAATTTTTTTTTTACCATGGCTTAATTTTTTTGTTGGTTTCGAAAATACAAAATAAAAAAAAACAGTCAAATACCTTATTCTCCGTTAAGTTTATTGCGACCACTGAGAGAATGCGTTTCTTAGACCTGTCAGTTGGACACAATTAGGAACTAATAAAGCTTAATTTCGTAAAACAATGTACACTTTTGTACTCTAGTGTTTGCAGTCCTTTCACAGTAAGTTTACCTCTCATTTTGCATCACAGTGAGCTTTATTGTCGTTGCTATAAGATTGCTATCAGGTGCAAAATAACCATGAAAAGTCTGTATACAGGGTCAAATTAAATTAGCTAGCAAAACTCCGCAGACCGACAGAGTATCGTTATCTTACAAAATATTGTAAAAAAAACATTAAAAGGATAACGGTGGAGTTTCTTGCCCATTCTTCTCCATACGAAACTACCTTTTGAAAGGGGCAACTAGAATCAATTCTATTTTTCTGTAAATTTTGACGTTCAAAAGTGCGTCGTACGTGCCTATATGAAATAAATAATTTGACTTTGACTTAACATGATAAAACAAAAGAAAAAAAAATGTTTTTTTTGGTCATCAACCGCCGCGCGCCGCGCCGGTAGCGCAAGTACTTGAAAATATCAGATAAAAAATAAGTTTTATTTTAGTGAAAATTTCATAGACGACAACTAAACACGATAATATAAAAATAAAACAGAATGATATTCCCAACTGATATTTCCAGTACGAAAACTACCAGCGGTTCGTTGACCACCAAAAAAAAAAACACCAAAAAAATTTACATTTTTATTTTATCGTGTTTAGTTATCACGTATGCGGAGTTTCTGTATACAGAGTAACTGCTGGACTTCACGCGGTAATCTTTGAATTTGAAATTCACTACAATTTGCAGTAAAGGCATTCAAATTATTTGCATTAATTAAACTGTCTATCATTAATATAAAGCCACAGAATTTCGACTCGCTTCACTGATATTTAAATTAAAAAGACAATATTATTCTATAAATACACTCATCAGTTTCCGCTCCAATAGAAGCTTAGCTTTATTGAAAAGCTAGTAGTCGAAGTATTCAATTAGAGCTCAATCAAATAGACATTAGTGATCGTGCGTGGGAAGTCAATATTAATATCAATTTTGAGTGAAAATTCAGATGGATTAAAGGCTTAACCTTTAATAAAGAGGTTTAATCAACCAAGCTTATATTCGATATTTATTTCACTTGAAGAACAACAAAAATTAAACAAATTACCGTTTACTTTAAAGTATACTGGCTTTTGCCCGCGGCTTCGTCCGCGTGGTTCTCGGAAAATATATATAATATGTATATCAATCTTTTAATCCCGGTAGTAACCGGGATTAAAAGGTACCATATGTGTTCATCCAGGTTATAAACTACATATTTGTGTGCCGAATTTCATCCAAATCCCTATAGCCATTTTTGCGCCAATCCGGAACATACATCCAGACAAACAAGACAAATTCAATGTCGTTTTTACTTCGTTCCTATTTTATTATGTATAGATTTTTGTAGCTGTGTTTTGCTGCGTAGCACGCACAGCTACGGCGTATAGCTCTGTGCTACGACTGCGTAGCAACCGTAGCATGGCGTAGCTGCAGATGTAATAGGTCGTTTTCAAAGAGGCCAAAAATCAGTATATTATTTGATTTAATTCTCGTGGAGTAGATGTTAACGTAACTTATAAGCTCCGCACGTTGATATTGTTATAAGCAGCCATCTTAGTGACGTAGTCGAATTGTCAGTACCGTTCGCAAGGTCAGCCAGTGCTTACGCGTATTGAGTGACATTCGAAACTTACCCATTAAACGATTTAAAAGCTGTATTAAAACCAAACTTTGTAAAAAAGGGTACTATAAAATTTCTGATTATTTAGAAGACAAAAAAGCTTGGGATTGAGCTGCTCGCTCTGCAAGCCTTGTGATCAAACCGGAAAATTTGACATTTAATGTTATTATGCATGATTTTATATAAATATTGACATTGCAGAATATTATATACAATATTACATTAATGTTTACTTTGAAAAGTATTATATTTACTGCTTTAATTTATTGTGAATGTGAGCACTATGTGGGTCTTTTTTTTTTTCTTTGAATATTTTCCTATTATTTTATGCTTTTTCTCAGTTTTAATGGTGGTCTGGCATTTTGAGCACTTTATGAGGCCTACCCAAATGTACTTTCTTTGGTATTGTTCGTCGAGTCGTTGAGCTCCTTAAGTCTTGAGTCGAGCTGCACGATTATGACAAATGCTTGCACTGATTGGACAGGTCCACTCAAAATTGTGTGGTTCTTTCCTCAAAAGACCATTTCAGACACAGATCTACATGGTCCTCACATGATCTGACCAAGATTATGTCTGGACTTTAAAAGAGACTTTGACCCCTGAGTTTGTTTCGCCATTTCTTCTCACGGGTAGTCAGATAGGAAATGTCGACTACATCTAGCTTATTTTTTACTTTTTAATATGACGTGTAAAAGTGATTCCGATATCCTATTTACAGAATAAACGATTTCATTTCATTTCATTTGAGTACCTCTACCACGTAATTTTTATAGCTTTTTATTTTCTTTATCCTGTTTTATTTTTGTTGTTAAGTTTTGTTATTGTTATCACACTTATTCTATTAAAATGAGTAAGAGAGTAATTTATTAGTTGTCCATTAAAGTTGGTTGAGAGGTTCAATGAAAACGTATCAAACAGACAAGACTTCTTTACTTTTATAATATTATATTAGGTAATTTAATAGGAAATATTTATAATTAAATACCTATTATAAATATATGTATATAATATAAATACCTATAACCCTAGGTTATTAACTTTTTTATTGTCTATCTTTTTGTTAACTGTACTTTTTGCGGTCGATGACGTCACGCAGCTGTTATTGTGGCAAGGTTCCATCGCAATATCAACGTGCGGGGCTTATAAATTACTTTAAATCAACGACTTCTTTGAGACCCCTCGGGGCCTATTACAGTGACTTTCTTATTTTATTTTATTTTACAGTTTTTGGAAAATTTACAGCTAAACACCTTTGCACGATTGAGAGTAATTAAAATAAGGCCAATTAAAAGTTTTCACAGATAGAAGAGAGCATATAAACAAAAAATATTTGAGAAGGTAGACAGTGTTTTGAGTAAAAACAGTAGGTATTTAAAAAAAGTTGTGAAAATGTGTTCAAACAGCGTAAAAATTATTTAACGTGATCGCACGCATTATACGTATGACTCGCTCTGATGAAGTACGAATACTCACGAATTATCGAAATTGTACGAATTATCACTGTAAATCAAGGAGATAGGCCTAGAAAACTAACCCATTTCTCATTAAGATCACTAGTTCTAAGGGCTTATTTTTTCTAGATTGCTATAGGAAACGAAAACATGTGCAGGAAACTGGATTTTATTTCTACACTGTTTAATATAATTCTAAAAGAAGGATAATTAACTATTGAGACAATCTTGAGTAACAATAAAATAACATTTAATAGCTTTTTAAAACAGTTTGTATAGGTAATTCCATTTGTGTAACTGTAATTAAACGCATCAATAAACACCTGGGATGAATACCCTGCTATACCCGCCTCTCACCCCGTGCGATCATTGATTGTCATGTGGTTTTTAATTACTGAATGCACCTTCAGGCGATACAAAAATAAATTGAGGGCTTTTTCGTGACCATTTATTTCAGTATTACAGCATGTATGGATTTTTTTTTGATGATATTATGTTTATTGACTATTTGATTAATACTTTGACTGAAGGAAAACGCAATTGGGTTAAATTTCCTCGTTAAAATGTAATTCCGAAAAGACCTCTATTATTTCATATTTTTTCCTGTAATTCTAAAATCCTAAGTAATTTCATTGCAAAATTGCATTCGGAATGTGCGCATTAGGTAACTAGAAACTCTGACTGAAAATATTGTTGATAGACAGCTTAATTTATTTTTAAACAATTTTTATTTGGTTTGGCGCTCTTACGTTGTTGTATTTTGGTTCCAGCGCATTGTTGCGGTCTCTTTTTCGCATGTGGAAGTAATTGACTCTGTCACTTTCTTATGGCCGCCCAGTTCGCTACGATTTATTTTTACGTATCACCTTAATACTAAAAAAATCATGAAATTCCTAGATTTTTGGCCCTTATTTTGAAAATGACCCTAATAATATTTTTGAGGCTATGAAGATTAATTATTAATTATTGTAATATTAATAATCTGTCTGTAAAAAGATAAATTCTTTTCACAACTAAAATATTC
This sequence comes from Tiliacea citrago, assembly GCA_963921375.1. Classification (NCBI taxonomy): domain Eukaryota; kingdom Metazoa; phylum Arthropoda; class Insecta; order Lepidoptera; family Noctuidae; genus Tiliacea; species Tiliacea citrago. The sequence goes on from OY992796.1 coordinate 7,869,572, forward strand.
AAGCTGCAACATAACTAAAACAAACTTCAAAAGTCTGTGTACAGAAATCTTTACCATTCCCAGTTTATTAAACTACAAAAATAAATAGAACTTAAAGATTTGCTTCCTCATTCGTTAAAATATTCCTGCAACGATACCTACCATGAGGTTTATTCAGTATTATGCGGTTGCATAATAGTGTTGCGTTTTGTCTGAAAATTATGACCCTGAACAGGATTTGGCTGGTTTAAAAATACATTCTGTGTTTTTTCTTGCATGAAATCCGACCACCGCTGTGTTTACAATAGAACAAAGACGCTGGTAACTGGAAACGGAATAAAGAGCTATGAAATTTTATGATTTATTTAGTAGAAACAACCTGCAATAGAATAGAATACTTTTATTTCAGACAAAGTCCAATGCAAGGCAATGACATTCTCAGATAATTTATGCTATTACCAGAAAAGTTAAATAATTTTATTTCAGTTTTCAATTGAGGGGAAAAAAAAATTGTTAGGTACCTATTTACTAAATAAAAAAAAACATTCGATCTTCAAACAACCGGCCAAGTGCGTGTCGGACTACGCATAATGATGGGATGGGGGAGGGAAGTTGGGATGAATTTATCTCAAGAACAAACTTAACATTGTAGTTGAAAAACATGTTTCCGCTATAATCAGAATCAGAATCAGAACTTTATTTGCTATGAATTATTATATTATATTATAAGTATAAAATATTGTGTGTGTTGTTGTTGATTTTGTTGTGTTGATGTTGTGTCTATGTGTCTGGCAACGTATGTTATTAAAGTTTTAAGAGGTAGTATACAAAACCCAGGTATATTATCAGAAATAGGGTTTAATTTACCGGATGAGTATGTGGTGCGGCGGCTTAAGCCGCAGCTGCTGGTGCTGCCAAGTGCAACCACTAATCTGCTGGGGCTCGCACCGCTGACTCGTGCGCTGCGCACTCTCAACACGGTGGCGGATGCCATAGACTTATTCACCTGTACACTGGGTGAGTTCACAAGGGCCACGTACTGTATAGCATGTAAGGTATAGTTTATATTTAAGTTACTTTGTCACATTAGATTTATTATCTGTAATGGCAAAGGAAACATGTGATGTGATAAATAAATAAATAAAAATGTTGTTGTGTATTCCAACTGAAAATTTTGTACGCATAATATTGAGAGAATTATCATGTTATTTTAAGACTTTTTTTATAGATTTTTCTGTAATCTATAAATATATAACTATTTTCTGTACTTTTTTCAAAATTTTAGGCTCGTTAGTTTCGAAGATAAGGGGGAAATCTGGTAAATGTTCATCTATTTTCTTAACGTAATTTTTTTTACCTATTTATTAGAAAATTTAAAAAATATATACTTGAGACCCTTACAGTAAGCCCTTTCATTTGATAAGTCACGCGATACACTGTACAAAACTTTTTTTAAATTTTCTTATTTGTCTCCCAAAAGTGAGAGATATTCAAAATTCATTTACAACACGTCCGTGTTTGGGTCACAGAAATTGACGTGTACCAAATTTCAACTAAATCGGTCCATTCGATTCGGCGAAAACTGGCTGTGACAGACGGACAGACAGACACACGAATGGGTACACAATAACGGCAAAATGTCAAATGTAGTGTATATTAGTAAGAAGTGGAAGCAGGACGGCATGTCGTATTTATGGGGAGCGTAAAAAGACACTATGTAACTTGGCTAACTAGCCTCGTCTAAAAAAATATTTTACATAGGTGCCGTTCGGAGACTGAAAATAATATTAATAAACTGTTCCAACGAACCGCACTCATCAAAATTTTGTTTCCGTGCCGTTAGTGGAAGTGCTCAGGTACTGTTCGTACAAGTGCTGTTGAAATCAGTGCTCTGAGTGGAATGCCTCGTTTTTAATTGTGGAGAGTCTATAATCAATCTACCTCTTTTTAACTATATAATAAATCATTGGCTATAATCAATTACCTCCAGCGAAAAATAACCTGCAAACTGGCTTAACAAAAAATCCAGTTCGAAAAAAAAATACGCTCATTGCCCGTAGTCTCTGACAGACATCATCATCACAGTAGAAAGTCGTCATCGCCACGAGTGCTCTATTTCCGCGGTCGTCTGCTGACCCCGTTTCTACCACTTTGACGATTGACTTTGTAGGGGAAGGAGGCGCCACTGTCGCGGTATTAAAAATATATCTGTTGAGGTCTTTTGTTGAGATGTGATAATATTTTGGATAATGGTTTTAAAAGTCTGGTTAGATATTTCATTTTGGTTGTTTGAAAATTCGTCGTGTTTAAACAGTATTTGAGTGTCTTGTTACTTGGTGTATTAAGAATGAAAAATATGGTGAACAAGAATAATCCCACAAAATTAAAATGATCATTTAATAATGTAGGTTGTTTGTTCTTTATTAAAATATTTTAGCTGGTAAAATCCTTCTTATCTTTAAATATCGTGCCCAATATATTATACACCGTTGCTCATTTTGTAAATATCATTATTAATTCCAATACAATTATTATGAACACTCCGACAAACACCCAAATATAAACCCTAATTAATATCGCGTAATTACCACTTCGTGTTACAGCTAACTAAGCTGAAATGAATGATTCAAAAACCCTGACACAAAACAAAAACCTACCTACCAATTTGTTAATTTCAGTAACAATTTACGAAAATACAAACATTATTTGTAACTTATCAAAGAAATTAATTAAGAACTCAAACGAAATGAAAGTTCATCGAAATGCAAATGAATTCTAACCTTTTGATTCCAATAGAATAATCAAATCAAATAAATCAATCAGAAAACTTTAACATTTAATTGTGCTGTCGTGAGTTTGGTAATTTTAGGAGTCAATAAAATTATTTTACCTCGCTTCATTTTGTATTCAGTAAGTTAATTTCGAAAGTGATTTGAATGAAGCAAATTGTTGTGTTGATGGGGTCTGTTAAGTATGATTATTGTAGGGAGGTACAAGTTCCACAGGAGACGCCCCGGGCATCAGGAGACGCAAGCCGATTTCCGGCCACTGTAGGCGCGGGCCTGCGGACGGTGAGCGATGGGTAGCTCGCCGTCCGATAAGGACCAGGCCCGGGTCGACGGCGAGATGTGTTCCACGCGCGCCTCAAAGAGATGTCAGCACCGACTGACGGGGTCCGTTAGGACCAATGCCTGCCAGGGTTGCGAGTTTGTCCGAATGGGATATCGTGGCCCTGGCACACAGGCAACGGAAGGAACACGGGTGGGTTTTAGTCGGTAAAAGTCTGACACGCCCTCCCGCTCCGCCCAGAGCGGGAGAAGTTATTTGATAATTTCCCACCCAAAAAAAAAAAAAGGGGGGTACAAGTTTTTAGATTTGTGTTTAGTAGGTATCATATCGTCGTTGCAAATTTAAAATCTCTACAAAAAAAAAAATGAACCCTTTTACTTTATTAAATCTATACCTACCAATTACAGACGAAAACTATAGTGTAGCGTGGGATATTTTGATTTCTCGGTATAATAACAAACAGGCTAGCACCACGAAACATCTCGAAAAAATATTAGAAATTGAACCCCAACCCAGAAAATGACTCAAGTCTAAGAAATTTACTCAATGTTTATCAAGAAAACATCAAGGCATTGCAGGCGATGCAGTTTCCGATAGATCAGTGGAGTTTCATATTAATGACGATTTCACTACGTAAAATTCCGCCTAGTATTCGAAGACGTTTCGAATTATCACTATCAAAACCATCCGATATACTCGTAACCGACATAAATACATTGATACATTTCTTAGAACAGGGGTTCCCAAACTTATTTTGTCTACTGCCCACTTTGAGAATAAATTATTTTTTAGCGCCCCCATTTTCTCACCTAGGTACCTACTTAAAAACCACTATAACTTCAAATTAAATTAATTATTCTGAGCTATACATAGCCTCTACACAACGCCTCCATTTTTTTTCTGGGTCTCTTACCCCCTTTAGGCCTGCAGCGCCCACAAGGAAGCGTTATCGTCCACTTTGGGAAATGCTATCTTAGAACGTACCCTCACAAAAAGCGCTTTCATTTGATATTTCACGTGGTACAGTTTGCAAAACTTTTTTTATTTTGCCCCCAATGTGACCCTCATATTCAAATTTAATTTATTTACGTTACACTTCCGTGTTTGGGTCACAGAAATTCATATGTGTACCAAATTTAAACCTAATCGGTCAAGTAGATTCGAAGCAAATCGGATGTGACAGATGGATAGACAGACACCAGAGTGATTCTATAGGGGTTCCGTTATTTTCTTTTGAGGTACGGAACCCTAAAAATTACATACTAAACACATTACTAACATAGCTTATAAGTATTGTGTATTACGAACATTTAAATGGATCCAGGTCCGAATTAAAGTTTTTTTTATTTTATGTTTTATTAACCGGAGCCCACAATTTTCCTTCCCATAATTTCGCGCAAACCAAATAAAGTGAAAAGAAAGCTGGAAATGGTTCGTAAACAACGTTCTAATATTATTTTGATATATTTTCAGCCCGGCCGTTTATTACGAACATGGCGTGGGACGTTCACTGACACATAAATGTCACTTTTGCGTGTTCCAATGGTCGGGTAAGCCGACTTACAGACTGTAGATTATCTCTGTATCAGGCGTTTTTTCCAGTCATATTGGCTTTTTTGTTATTGTCGCCTATGTACATCACTGTGTGTTAGGACTAGGCATGTTTTTTATTTGCATTTAATAACCCGGTACAAAGCCGTTGGGCTTGCATACAAAACAAATTCTGTTGTTATTTTGTTTTAATATTGAATATAACATTGATAATACAGCTACATTGCTATTCAATACCTCAACTATTTCATTAAAATGTTGTCTATAGTGAAACTGCTATGATTATGCGAAGATTTCAATTTTGTGTTATGTAGATTATTCGGATTGACGGAATTTTAAATATCCTATCCTACTATTGTCATGATTTCCAAATATTAATAGGTAAGATTTGTAGTGATTTTAAATACTAAATATAAAATAAAAGTATGTAATAAGTTATGAAGTTTAAAAGTATCTCATTTATCAGTTACGGTAAAAGTACTGCAGGTTATTTAACAGAATGGAATGGAAATAAATGATATTTGGGGCGTCACGTAGTTGATAAGTCAATCCTCTTCGAGCCTCGGAACCTAAAGGTTGTCTTTAAGAAGTCTAAAGTCTATACTGAGTCCCTAATTAAATAGTTCGTTAAATAATGCTCTAAACCAAGTATGTATGTGTACAAGACTATAAACAGATATGTTCGTACTGAAAAGGCGTTTTAACACTATAATATTATAAATGTGAATGTTTGTATGTTTGGATATTTGTTACTCAATCACTCAAAAACGGCTGAATAGATTTGAATGAGATTTAGCACACAGATTATAACCTGTATTAACACATAAGATTTTAATCCCGGTAGTACGTTCCCGGGGATACTTTACGACATCCACGCGGGTGAAGTCAGGGGCAAAACCTCAATCTCAAAATTGTCGCCGAATTGATGGTTTAACCGCAATCTTATTCTACTTTCCAAAATCTTTGCCCAACCCTAAAATATCGACCGCTAAATCTTACGACAATATCCACACGTCAACCCGTCAGAACTTCGACGAACATTGGTAAACAAGCTTGGCCTAAGTGAGTCCAATTAATTTGAAAAATGTTTTTCGTGCAACTTGATCGAAACCCGAACCTTTGGAGGGTTCATGGTATATATACGTTACGGTATACCTATGGTGTATTCGACATATGGGACCTTTCCCATAGATTGCTTTAAATTAATATTTTGACAGGGTAATGACCTCTTGCTGAGGTGCGGGTTAAACAGGTCTTGGCATAGCCAGATGATGCAAAATGTGAGGTAAGCTCGATCAATAAATGATGAATGATTTGTTCAGATAAGTATCCAATGACATTCATTTTACATTCTGTCATTACCTTCACTCACACACACACTTTTTTTTTTTTTTTAGGAAATCATATACTTTTACGATGTTTGTAAATATGTGAGCACCATTTATCTACCTCATTAATAAATGATCTGTCATTGCATCATTATTTTTTTACTTTTTGTGATATATTTTTTTTTCTAGATGCATCATCCTCACATATATATCTTAAATAAAATATTGTAAAACTTTTTTTTTCAAAGAGTAACGGTGGAGTTTCTTGCCCATTTTCCTCCATACGAAACTACCTTTTGGAAGGGTCAACTAGAATCAATACTGTTTTTTTGTAAATTTTGACGTTCAAAAGTGCCTATTTAAAATAAATAATTTGACTTTGACTTTGAATGAACTGGGGGAAAATCCAGAATTATTGTACTGGTGCACAAGCCCCAAAAAAAAGTTACCCACACGCTATTCAGCTGGATTATATTGTTTGCAAATGTCTTCAATTTACAAGGAAACATGGCTCCTCATCGCATAAGAGCCATTCTCCGTTACAAGCCCCTTTTGTTAAAAACTGGGCATTTTCAACATCGCCGCAGTGTCGACGAAAAAGATTTTTAAATCAGTCACTCCTGATTATGTTTTGAAAAATGTATTACGAATCCTTTAACTTCGTTGACCTCTTGGTAAGTTTGAAGCAAAATTACCTAAAGAAATGACCCAGCTTGACCCAAATTTTAATGTCAGTTTAATTTTATTCTTAGCCAGGTTGATCTTGGTCCCAAGATCACTCCTAAACTTAAAGTACCACGTTTTATAATCTGTTTATAACGCAGAAATTGGCTTTTGAAACAGATTGTTAGATAAGGCCACTTAAGTCGAGCTAAATAGATTTGCACTCTGAAGATTTAACTTAAGGAGTGTATCGGGATTTGATGTTAAAACAAAATGTTAATTATATCACAAGTGGGCCATTAGTCAACATATTTATTATTATATTTTAGGCTGTACGAGTAAGAGATCAGGCGAAATGTAGTATTGTAAATTGAATACTGCTGCTTCATCATTTTGGATCACATAACTTGAAAAAAAAGATGCTCGAATATAATTTTATTTATCTTGGTGTCTCTTTGTAAGGGACTTAAACGTAACTGGCGAAAGGGAGTTTTTGGGTACACCTCCGACGTGTAAATCGATAATTTTTAGGTTTAGTTATGTATATTGTATGTAATTCACATGAAAAAGGTAGAAATTACTAAACTGACGTCCAAAATCTTTTGAATTCAACGCGTTTGTTAGGTTTGTTTTTATTTATTTGATGTGTAGCATCTTTCCTCTTTCTGTGGGATTGATTTCGTGAAAAGGGATGGAAGTTTTTAACAGGAAATGATAGCTTGAGCATGGAATAAGTAAGCACTTTTTAATAGCATGGTATTAGTAAGTTCTTTATATTAGTATGGAATTAGTGTACTCATGGACTTAGTAAGTACCTACCAGAGGCGGCTCGTGACATTTATTTGTGGGGGTTCACTAAAAAAAGAAACGTAGAACTAGAGCTTACCATTTATTTTATTTGTAAAGAAAATCCATTCGGCGATCTTTATCGATTTTCATCAACGCGTTCATTGAACTCTCTAATAGATTTTCGATACGCAGAATCGAGCGCCTTACGAATATCTTGACGGCCGATAGATGCCAATTGCACTTCACATAAGATATGAAATCGAGATTGCGAATGTTTTTTCACTTTTATTGAAAGATGCGCTAAATCGTCAACACGGCCGTTTCCGTCCATGCAGATTCACCATCACTGCCGGCGCCAGCTCCAAACACCAGACACGGGAAACAAAATAATTTGTTACTTTCTTCATATCCACACAACCAAGGTGTTTTGAAATATTGTTCAGATTTAAAACCACGCGTAAAAGATTTATTTTTCGTAACACATTTTTGAGAAAGTGCAATTTCGGGACGTGGTGGTCCCTTAGCTTTCAGTTCGATACGCATTTCGAGAGTCTTTTCACAATTATTAATAAAAGATACACTGTATTGTTCCATTTTTAATACAAATGTCGCGCACAAACTATTTTTAGTAATTATTTAGAATAAACACTGCGAATCTACTGACAGCCGAGTTGAGCCGACCGTTTGTTTACATAAGATCGGCAACAGCGCATAGGCATAGATCGCATTCCCGCGCGCGGCCACCTTGCGCCGCCGTTTGGCAACGTCGCGCGTGAGCGGCGCTCCAAATTAGGCTAACTTCTCATACAAAATCTTCTGTTTCACGCGTCGGACTGTGTCGATATTTCTCTTTCGCACTCATTGAATACAGTGCTAGAAATCGTACTGAACTTTGTTTCATAGGAGCGCAATCGCTGGCGCTCCACACGTTACAACTTGACGCCAAATGTACGCGTAGGAAATGGTTTTCTAGTAAACTACTATTGTATGCGTATGGGCATAGTAGAAAGAATGTATGTATAGGATTATAATAAAGAAATATAGATTATGCTATTTTCGTGGGAGTGCACTGCACCAGCGCTCTTTATGACGAGCCGCCTCTGGTACCTACTATATAGATTGTAAGTAGAGGGGTCATTCTGTCGCTGCTCAGTTGCTTATTACCAAGCTGAGATGTCAGATGTTACACATCATATGCGACTACTGTAAGGTTAGCAAATTTTTTTTAGGGTTCCGTACCCAAAGGGTAAAACGAAAACCCTATTACTAAGGCTCCGCCGTCTGTCTGTCTGTCTGTCCGTCTGTCACCAGGCTGTAATCTCATGAACCGTGATAATTAGACAGCTGAAATTTTCACAGATGATGTATTTCTGTTGCCGCTATAGTATAAAATACTAAAAACCAGAATATCATAAATATTTAAGGGGGCTCCCATACAACAAACGTGATTTTTTTGCCGTTTTTATAGACAATGGTACGGAACCCTTCGTGCGCGAGTCAGATTCGCACTTGGCTGATTTTTTAATCAGTTCTGGCTGCGTCAATACAATATCTCGCATTATAGGATAAAAAACTGTTGTTTGTATTACATATCAAACAACGCAAAAACACAATATCATATACCACTCAAAATCCATTCCCAGAACGCAAGTAATAGCTTGGTTTACCCTACAAATACGGAGCCACGCCCCCTATCACCAATACTATTGTAACACGGATCGCCCGAACATGATTAATGTCGGGTCGACGCGATCAAATCAATCAGTGACGTCACTACCCATCTGCGTCTCTACTTAAACTTGAATCGATCATTAATTAGGTCATAAAGTTACATAACATATTGTTACGCCTGTATTGTCCGGGTAGGCAGAGGTGTACGGGCAGGGAAATAAATTGTTTATCAAATTTACATACTACGTTCATTTGTCGTGTTATAGCCATTTCATACAAGTTAATAGGAAAGAATGAGGGGCTTGTGGTTAAGCTGCGCTTTCCGCGGTTGGTACGTGGATGGGAGATCACTTTTACATACCAAGACACCTCCGTGCCTCGGAAAGCACGATAAGCCGTTGGTCCCAGCTGTTATATGTAGATGTTTGACCGTTGTTACGGGTCGTTAGAAGCCTGAAAGTCTGACAAACAGACTTACCAAGGGTATCGTGTTACCCAGTAACTGGGTTGTGGAGGTCAGATAGGTAGTCGCTTCATGTAAAATACTGGTATTCAGCTGCATCCGGTTAGACTTGAAGCTGACCCCAACATAGTTGGGAAAAGGCTAGGCAGATAATGAGAATAGCAAATAATGAAATTAATTTGTGATTTCAATATACGGACAGTCTAAGATGGAAACGATTTGATAAACAGTTAATTTCCCTGGCTTTACTTAAAGAACAGTCAGGGAAAATTATTGCCGTAGTAACTACAATTTGCCGTAAATTCAAATCACAACGTTTATTCTTGGACAGCCGTTTGATATGGCTATAAATGATCAGTCCCGTACGGTATATCGAATTACCCTTGAACGATATAACTGTCTACAGAAAGCATGGTTCACCGACGAACGGTAATACGAGAAAACTATTAGTCGATACCATTATTTAGCGACAGCACGTTTCGCCGAATAACGCTACATAGAATGAATGATTGGCCGATACCAAGATTTGCCGATGTCATGGTTCGCCGGAACACGCTTGAACTAAATAATCCTTTATCGATAGCAGTTGCATGACAATGGCATGACAATGGGATCGTGTTGGAATGACTGCATTTATAAAAATAGCAGACTTGGGCCCCAGAGCGTATATACATTCTTTGCCAGATTGAATCATTTGGGTTGGGTTAGGTTAGAACAGTGACCATTAACGCGCGAAGGCGAGCGAGCGAAGCGAGCGTGCCGCGGCAGCGGCCGCCGAGCGCCAGGTCCCCTCTATTGTTGGCTAGCAAACTGCTATCGATAAAGGATTATTTAGTTCAAGCGTGTTCCGGCGAACCATGACATCGGCAAATCTTGGTATCGGCCAACCATTCATTCTATGTAGCGTTATTCGGCGAAACGTGCTGTCGCTAAATAATGGTATCGACTAATAGTTTTCTCGTATTACCGTTCGTCGGTGAACCATGCTTTCTGTAGACAGTTATATCGTTCAAGGGTAATTCGATATACCGTACGGGACTCATAAATGATACAATAAAAAAAATGTTTGTTTGTACACTTTGAAAAGATACATAAGTACACAAGGATTAAATAAATGTTGGCCAATAGTCACCTTAAAGGGCGAACTGATGCCTCTTTTTTTTTTTTTTTGTTGCCGAGGGGGAAAATCCTCATGGACGTCCTCCGCCCTGCGGTGGGCGGAGGGGTCTGTCAGACTCTTACTGACTAAAAACCACCCCGGTGTTCCCTTCCTACACTTGCACCGGGGATCTTGGGAGCTAGTATTACTTCCGTGACCCCCGGCTATTGCCGGGCCGCCTCCGCGGGCAAACTCAAGTCTGGGGGGGGTGAGGTGTTTCACCCCCCCCCCCGCGACGTCTCAAAGGGGCGCGCGTAGAACACTACGCACCGCCACCTCGGGTCCAGTGTGATAGGGGGCCGCGGACGTCCCCGAGTCCGCCGTCCCTGGACCCATTTAGGGGGGCCGGAATAGGGCATTGTCTGCCCTCTGCCGACGCCCAGTGCGCCTGTTGCGGGCCGGGTGAGCGGACGAGATCTCCCGGTCCCTTTCCGCAACCTCCTTCTGCGACACGACTGTTTCGCAGAAGAACACCACCGCATCCCAGGACTCCTCGCTGCCGGCCATCGACTCGCCCACGGCCGGCAGCGACAGGTCACTGCCTACTCCTGATATGAAGGCACGGCGAGGCTCCTCCCAAGCGGCACACTCTGCCAGCGTGTGCCGCGCCGTGTCCTCCCGGCAGTCGACGCAGTGATGATACCGGGCGTCCGGCTCCCTTTTTATGCGACACAGGCACTTCCCGAAGCAACCATGCCCCGAGAGCACCTGCGCCACCCGAAACAACAGGGAGCCGTGCCTCCTCCCGAGAACTGATTCCTCCTAAACTAAGGTAAAAGCCTATGTTTTAGGAGTCAATGTTTATCCAGATATAATGGCATACAACTGGTATTGAGTGTCATGCAAGTACTTAATGAAACAACAATATAAAAACATGAAAACAAATTAAAAACAAAAAGTGGCCTAATCCAAATATATTATTATAATTACTTAGTTGTATTTCTATTACGAGAAAATTGTAATAAGATTCTCGGTTTCGTCATACGTTAACTTCTGCAACCAGTTTGTTAGTTTGATTTTACAATACGGCAAATAGACGCTAATCTGATTAATAACAACGTTTCCTTTACAACATAACATTTATGAATTCGCCAGTTATGTTTATGTCCTATGTAACTATTGCCATTATACATACATACATAAACTCACGCCTTCTTCCCATGGGGGTAGGTAGAAACTATAGAACACCACCTGCTACGCTCCTTACAAACTCCTTTTGCTTCGTTACATCCTGGTCATACACGCACGCCGGTTGCGAGTACTACGCACCTGACCTTCCTGAAGAACGTCACCAATTAGCTCAATATATGTCCTCCTAGGACACACAGCTTTTTCACTCACATCAGCCTTGTAAATACCTTTTGTTATCGCCTTTCATTCATCTTCTCAACATGACTATACCATCTAAGCATACTCTTTTAAATTTTTGTCACGACATCTTCTTTTAAACCAAACCTTTTTCTTTTGAAAATTATGTGTTAAGGCAGCGACCTTAGCATACAATTTTCAGCCTGTTATTTATAGTCATATCACACATGCTTGGCAAGGAAGGTTTCTTTTTTTTTCTTTTTTATTCTATTGCCATCAACCGTGTACAAATCCTGACTCCTGGCTGCTACTGAGAAATCCTAAAAAAATTGACATCGAAACTAGTATTCTTCCTCAGCAGTGGCGCTTCCAACCACTAGTCCATTGAGGCAAATCAAAATTAGGTCATAAAGTTATGAACAAAACTGTGTTGACATTTGCATGGTCGAGTCAGACTTTTAAAGTCGCGTATAGCTGTAAGATAAAGTGGGTTTTGCGAACTTGTAGAGGACAACTTATTTTGCGTTGCGCTCTGGTTTTAATTTGCATCTTGTTGGTGTTAATTAGATTGGTCTGTTTATGTTCAGTTTTTGGTAATTAGGGCACTTAAAAAATGTCGTAAGGAAAGTTTTGAGTACGAAAGTAAGAGTAGGGGAAGACCAAAGAAACTAGAGATGGACTGTGTGAAAGAGGATGAAACCACTGAGATGAGGACTTATAGAGTTGTATGGAAAAAGAAGAGGTGCACCGATCCCAAATATATTATAATGAGGCCAATTGAATTATAGACCAACTCGACGTAGTGTATTTTGATTCTGAATACGCAATTACGTAAGATTTATTTAAATAACTACCTATATACTGTAATGTAGGAGCTCGTGCTAAGTAACAACAGCCGCACGGGTCGATCCATCAGTTTAAGCTACGCTTGCCGGGGTTGTTCCGAGGATGGGTGACCATATTTACATACCGAGACTCCTCCGTGCCTCGGAAAGCACGTTAAGCCGTTGGTCCCGGCTGTCATTCGTGGATCTTTGACAGTCGTTACGGGTCCGCAGAACCCCGAAAGTCTGACAACCAGTCTTACCAAGGGGTATCGTATTACCCAGTTACTGGGTTGTGGAGGTCAGATAGGCAGTCGCTCCATGTAAAATACTGGTATTCAGCTGCATCCGGTTAGACTGGAAGCCGACCCCAACATAGTTGGGAAAAGGCTAGGCAGATAGATACTGTAATGAGATCGACGGTTTTTTAGACCATGTTCTACCAAAAATTTGTGAAGGTCAAATGGAGGTAGAACCCTTTCCTTGCCCATGAACCACTTTATATTCGGTTCGGAAACAAAACCGAAAAGGTCTCATTTGACCCTTTTTAACCTCATTTCTGCACTGATCGTCGTTGTATCGTAATATTACTCTGTATCTACAAACAGCCTGCTTGTTCATCAAAAACCATTTAGGAAGCAACACAGGATTCTCATTACAGGCAATATCGGGCTTCCCATTGATTAAAGCTACCAAGATGACTTCGAAATTGATTTCATTAGCCGAAGAGAAGGGCGCTTGCTTACCGTTTCCCTGATCGCAATACAGGGCGTTTCGAATTTCAATATTGGAACCAATCAATCAAGACTAGCGTGAAAATGAGCAGCCTGTGGCTCATTTATCAAACACACTGTAGATGAAACTTGAGGCTTGAGGGTAGGTGTAAGTAATGAGCTTATTGTTTATAGGTTCATTAAAAGCGGTTGTGTTTTGTATTAACAAAACACAACCGCTTTTAATGAACCCATTAATATGGGTGTTATGAATAATCGTAAACGTGTTTGAGGTTGATGTATGAACGTAAACGAAGCAAAAGGAGTATGTAAGGATTGTAGCAGGACTAGCATGTTCTGTTTCTACCTACCCTTATGGGATAAGTGCGTGAGTTTATGTATATTCTATTAGATCACAAAGGTTAAGTTTATTTTTTCTCAGTCAGACAAAAAGTCCAAACGCTATCCACTGTGTTTCATCATTATCATCATTATTTCAGCCGAAAGACGTCCACGGCTGGACATAGGCCTCTCCCACAGGGGGGGAGAGGTTTGCATTAATTGCCACGCTTTGGCAGGGAGCTTCCACTGTGATTAAGGTTGTTGAAAATACGGTAAACGTGGCGTGAGTTGACTCGTACTCAGAAGATTTATACTTAGAAGAATTTCTATAAGAACGCCTGTGATATTGTATGATAAAAATCAAAATTAAAATATTTTATTTCACATAGTATTGACGTTTCATAAGTCAAACTCAACTCACGCACGGTGCACGGTTCCAATTGGTCGATTCCCATGGAGAAGAGCTGATAAGAAACTCTGCGGTAGCTTTTTTAAAACAATAGGCTTTTACAATGTTTTCAAGTTACAGTGTTAGGGGAAAGTCCTGTAACGCCGGACGACACCTAGCGCCGGACACTCAAACTATCTCGACAATTTACAATACATTCGATTAAAAAATGATCGATATGGGCGCGGGGGAGCGAGCGGTGCGATACACGGTCACAGGGCTCGGTTTTCCAATGATGCGTGAGGCCTAGGTGGAAGCGGCTTTTGGCGGGAACAGATTGCGTCGCGTAAGATCGAAGTAAGTATTACTGCTATGTTTTTGTGTTTAAGTGTCGATATTAATTGTTATTATACGTAATATTCCATACATTAACGAAGTTCCTACAAGATTTTGTTGTTTCCTTAACAAATTGAATAGAAAATATATAATTTTAGGATACTCTGGCCCGTAGTACCGGGCACAAAGTCGTTCCGTAACGCGGCGTTACGACAGAGAACAGATTGTGTTTTCTTGGAAGTATGGGTGTGTACGGGTGTGTGGGTGTGTGTTTTACTAGTATTGTTGTATTTATTATAATCATTTTTGTACTTTTTTTAAGAGAATAGAGGAACGGGGAGAAATTGAGAACGGGAAGATAATGAAAGAAGAGAAAAAGAAAAGAAAATGGGACAAAGTTTACATACTGCGATAGTCAAGGTTATGTCTAAAGAAATGAATTTGAGAGAAGCTTCATTTAAGGTTAAGGGTTAAGGACCAAAAGAAAGGAATGTGAAATAAGTTTAGAACAGCAATAGGAAAGAAAGGGAAACAAACCAAAGAAATTAAGGCCAAATAAAAAAGAACCTCTAACTGAACAGACTAACACAGAAACTACTTGCGTGGTGTGCTTTGAAAATTACGACGTAGACTGGATACAATGCTCGAGCTGCTCGGGGTGGGCTCATGAAGTATGTGTACATATACCTGAGTGTTCAGATGCTTACATATACGATCAATGCACGACGTTTTGAAGACGTCCGGCACAAGGGCTACGACGTTAAGTCTGTCCGGCACTAGGTGCCACTTGCAGTGATTGCACTTTTTTTAACTGAAGTTTATTTTAAATTTTCTATGTCGTTTATGCAGAGGTTGCATTTTTGTATTGTTTTTTTGGTTTTTTACTTTGTTGACTTAGTTATACAATAAATAAAGTTACATTTCTCGAACCAGTTTTTTTTTTTAGGTGAAAATCTTAGGTGTCCGCCACTAGGGGACTTCCCCCTAATAGGTATGGGAGGACAGTGTAGGCCCGTTACCAAGTACCAGGTACTTACACAAAATAGAAAATAGTTTACAAAGCTACAGTCTATTAAGATTACAACGTTAATAAGTGTGCATACACTCTAATTATTATAATTTTTTGTCTATATGCCTCATTTTATATTGTATCGTCACAGTCTAACAGATGGGTAAACCCTTATAGGAATACTGTTTACAGATGATAAATATTGATAGTTATTGTATGGTAAACTAAGAGCCGTGTGGTGCCGGACGTACCTAAAGAATAGCACCATCCTATCCCGTGGGTGTTGTAAAAGGCGACTAAGGGACTTACTAGAGCAGCCATACTCAAAGTGTGTTCCGCGGAACCCTAGGGCTCCGCAAAGCCTCTGTGGGGGTTCCGCAAAAATACTGGTCAGAATAAAAAAATAATACTAAAGGAGTGTCTACCTACTATATTTTATTTTACTCTGGTACCTGAGTAACATAATATCAATCTAAATATTTCAACAAAAGTAAAAAAAATATGTAAATTTTAATGTCAAGTAATATGATTATTAATGAAGAATACACATAAAACCATTTTTGATTACTTTAGGGCTCCGTCAAATATTTCGTTTTCGAAAAGGGTTCCGTCTCCAAAAAAGTTTGAGAACCACTGTACTAGAGAATGGGCAGCCGTGTTCTCTATGCATTTTAACACCATACTGCGATCACCAACCCGCCAAGCGTGGCGATTATGGGAACCCCCCCCCCCCTCCTTTTGGGGTAGGCCTATGTCTAGCACTGGACGTCTCTCGGCTGGAACGATGATGATGATGAGACGAGAGCATTTAATGGAGTTAATAGTTTCAAGAGCTAAAAGTGTATCACTTGGACCTCAAAAACATTGAGAGCACAATCATACTTGTTGAAATATTACAACGAAACATTACAATACATTTCTCAAGACACCTACAAATTGATACTGAATTTAGCTTAGGTCTTAGAGTACATTTTGGCGTTAAATATTTTTTCTGCTGTGTTTTACACAATTTATATTGTAATGAAACACCTTATTAATACCTACGAATAGTTCTGTATTAATCTTCTTGCACACACAGAAACTTGGTATATAGCAATATTTAACGAACCATTTAAATAGGTACTGAATATAATATCAGTATAGAGTTTAGACTTCTTGAAAACAACCTTTAGGTTCCGAGGCTCGAAGAGAATTGACTATTAACTTCGTGACGCCCCAAATATTATGTTTTTCATTCCATTCTGTTAAAAAAACCAGAACTTTTAACGTAATTTTAAAATGAGATACTTTTAAACTTCTTGAGGAGCTTGTGGCTACATAATAACTGCCGCACGGGTCGAGCGATCAGGTTAAGCTACGTTTGCCGCGGTTGGTCCGTGGATGGGTGACCATCTTTTCATACCAAGATTCCTCCGTGCCTCGGAAAGCACTTTAAGCCGTTGGCCCCGGCGGTTATTTGTAGATGTTTGACAGTTGTTACGAGTCATCAGAAGACCAAAAGTCTGACAACCAGTCTTACCAAGGAATATCGTGTTACCGTGTTAGTAACTGGGTTGTGGAGGTCAGATAGGCAGTCGCTCCATGTAAAATACTGGTATTCAGCTGCATCTGGTTAGACTGGAAGTCGACCCCAACATAGTTGGGAAAAGGCTAGGCAAATGATGATACTTTTAAACTTCACTACCTTGATACAATAATCATTTGAGACAAATCACGTACTTTCAATTTCATAATTTATATTTAACATCCTACAAATCTTATAAATATTTGGAAATGATGACAATATTTGTAACTTTTTATCTTGAAGTTGTTTCTTAATAATATAAAAAAAAATAAGTTGAAAGAAAGAAAAAAAACGGAGGGTTAAAGAGTTTTTTTCTTAAATTTGGACGGTTGTTAGTTACCTAACTAGGTTCTTGGTTTTTTATTATTTAAATCAATTTTTGACCTGTTTTGTGGAAAGTGTAAAATAAAATAAGACCACAAATCTTATTTATGGGACTAAACTAAAACTCAAGATTTTTTTAATGTCGACAAAGTTACGTTTAGAGTCTCAAAAACCCCACACTGCGCTAGTGTAAGTCAGACAAATCAAATAAACCTATATTGTCATGGAAAAAGCATCTTTGTTATCCTCTAACACTATTTTATAAATCGTATATTCTACGTATGAGAGATCTTCTAGACGTCGTACCTACACGTCCAGAATTTTAGCATCACCGTTAGGGTTTTGTTCGCACATTCCGGTTTCGGTTATTCCGGTTAGCTATGCGTGTATCGATGACAATAGGGTTTACCAATAAAAAGCTCAAAAGGGCCGCCTGGCGTAGGTACTCCTTATCTTTACATATTATAAAACAAAGTCACCAGCCGCGTTTGTCTGTCTGTCTGAACGCGATAAACTCAAAAACTACCCAACGGATTTTTAAACGGTTCACTAATAGATGGAGTGATTCATGAGGAAGGTTTAAGTGTATAATTTATATCGGTATTGTGTAAATTGGCTGAAATATGACGATTATTGTTAAAGATATCGGAAAAAATCATGCCGACTGATGGGAGCTTTACTGCCGTGAGCCGCGTAAATCGTACGAGATACCTAAAGTTGTATGTTCTACAGGATTATACATCTTAAAAAGTTCAACAATAAAATCCGCAGTAGTATATGTCTATCTTCTAAGGATGACCCACACGTAACCATTTTTATTTTTCAGAATTTGATAAAAATTTCATTTTTATTTCCGAAGCTATTTTAACCGGTTTTCTATTAATCCTCATCCAATAACATATTTTTTAAATCAAGCATTTAATTAATATTAAAATATGCATTCAAATGAATACTTTAAAAGATATCAGTATCACAGATTCAAATTTAAATTACGCGAAATATATATATATAATTCAATTCAAAATTACGCGTCACAAAACAATTATGTTGGCGCGGCAGTCAATGATCTTTTCCTCTGCTATTACTACGACTGAAAAACGGCTGAACGGATTTAGGTGAAACTTGCCACATAGATAGTTAATATAAATTTATCCCGGTAGTACATTTCCGTTGGATCATTTCTGACCTTCACGCGGGCGAAGCCGCGGGAAAAGCAATATTTTATATCTTAAAGAAAAAGATTTATTTGTTAATTGTTACAAAGATGTCCTTACGTGAGCGTGAGTATATCTATGCTAATGTTTAGCATAGATATACTCACGCTCTCTTCCCACGAGGATAGGCAGGAACTACAGAACGCCACCTGATAATATTCTTAAATACTGCTTTTGCTTCGTTTTTATGTTACTTAATAATCAGTTTATTTGGTAGTTGGACCCCAAGCCAGGTAGTTACTTGGGTACTTGATTATTCATCAATAATAATCAAACACAAATTGCCTAATTTGATTGAAATCAAAAGTCATTTTTGCACTTATTTTTACCAAGTTCAGATTTCAAAGATTATATTCAGAACTTGAAAACGTAGGAGTAAGCTCACCAATCTGCTAACCTTACATGACTATTTGTGGACGTCCAAGCGAAAATGGGTCCAGTTGTCAGCATTGCTATTGTAATGTTTGTAAATATGTGAGCACCATATCACATAATTAATTTATCTGTCATTGCTTCATTATTAATTCTTTTTACCTATTGTGGTATAGTAATTTTATTCTAGGTGCATGGTCTTCACATATAATTATATAATTGATGTACCAATACCAAATATTGTAAAACATTTTAAAAGAGTAACGGTGGAGTTTCTTGCCCATTCTTCTCCATACGAAGCTACCTTTTGGAAGGGGCGACTAGAATCAATTCTATTTTATTTGTAAATTTTGACGTTCAAAAGTGCCATCTATGTGCCTATTTGAAATAAATAATTTGACTTTGACTTTTAGTTTCCGAAATTTACGCAGTTTTGTTTCGCGAATACAGTTGCTTATTAATTAATTCTCAATTATCTACAAGTTCATAATTATAGTAAATGACCTTATATGATGTTTTTAAGTACTTACCAAAAATTTTAATAGAAAAGTTTAGTAAAAAGGTATGAGTGGTGTCAAATTTGAAAATGCTTTTTCTCAAATCAAGCTTTTTCAGAGTTTCAACTTCAAATGTTTTTTTTTGTACTTTATTAAAAAGAACATGGTTCTTAATAATTACTTACAATCTAGCCTTTAAGGACGCTATCACATTTTGAACTCGCTCGAGTTTAGGTATCTGAATCGCAACACAACAACATTACGCGCACGCACACATTGAAACCGCTGACCGCTCGATTTTATACGTAACTTAACTAATCTTGGTACTTGAAGGTATATTTTTTTTAATTTTACTGGTATTGATTGAGTAAAGTTAGTTGTAAGTTTGCAGTCGAATTTTAGTAACTGTGGCTAAGTACTATCTGCGTGATAATTAGGTTTTAAGTATTTTTAAAATTCATCAGCCATTACGTAGCGTAGGTAGGTACCCAAAAATTTCAAGCGCTGGCCATATGGATTAAATACCATATTTTTATATAACTAACAACCTAAACATTTTACTATTACAAGGAACACCTACGATTATTCCCTAGGCTACTATTAGTTAGAAAAGATGTAAGTAGGTACTTGTAAATATTATTTTAGCTGGCAAATGTTGGAGCATTACATAATCAAATACTAGCCTGGGAGTTTATCGTAGACTTTCGTTGTGATATTTAAAAATAATCATTGCCTTATGAAAACAGTATTTTATTTACAGATACTGGGGCGCGATTTCAGTACTTTTGATAAAAATTAAAACCAAAGTAGGTAGTAAAAAGTATATTTTAATTTCATGTTTCAAAGAAGTTCAAATTTAGAATGAAGGCCAGCTCTTTCTAGGGTTCCGTACCCGAAGGGTCCAAGGGGAGCACTATTGCTGTCACTCACGTGTCCGTCTATCACATTGGTTTTACAACCAAACGGTTGATGAAGCTACAGTCTTTAAATTTTCACAGTATAAGCATCTTGTTAAGCCTTGTTTTTTCTTTATTTATACTTTATGCCGCAATCAAAAAGAGGATTGTGGCTACCTACAAGGATTAGCTGCTCAAAAAGGAAATCCATCTCGATTCGATCGATATTTTTGTGCCTTTTGGCTTATATTCTCTTATTGCGCATTCTTGCTCCTGAAAATAAAAAAACCGGTCAAGAGCGAGTCGGA
Organism: Tiliacea citrago; assembly: GCA_963921375.1. NCBI lineage: Eukaryota > Metazoa > Arthropoda > Insecta > Lepidoptera > Noctuidae > Tiliacea > Tiliacea citrago. The sequence goes on from OY992796.1 coordinate 7,890,339, forward strand.
CTCGCGCACCGAGGGTTCCGTACGTATATAAATGTTGATGATTTCTGAAAAACTGTGCTATTTAGAGACATCGTTTTATTTTTCCTGTAATCTTTACATAAACTTCTATGACATAGAATAATTTCAGATTTTTATCTATGCAAACTTCGGAGATAAGGGGAACGGTGCAAACAGCGCTCTTTCATATGATACCCTGCATGCCCTAGTAGCTCCATTTCAAATTTTTAAGACCCCCTTTCAGTCCCTTTTGCAAAAAAGGTAATTTTTTTTATTTCTTTCTTGTTTGCAAAATAGTTGGGCAAACGTCATCTAAAACTATTCTAAATTTCAAGTTGATAGCATTAGCAGTTCTTGAGATATCCTGGTGTGACAGACAGATAGACAGACAGACTTAGTCTCACCATAAGGGTTCATTTTTACCATTTTGGTACGGAACCCTAAAAAGACAACATTAGTAAGTACCTAAGGTAAATCAAATAAAATAAATTACCAACACACGTCTGTAACAAAACTCCAGAGTAGATTTGTGATTTCTGAATCAAAATACAAAGTCTCATTACTTTTGTTTACTGCGACGTGTATGGTTTTATTGTCCTTTATCGAAATTTCTGAATTCATGGCATCTGTAATAACAAATGTAAATATTTTAGCAATGCACACCACAATCAAAAACCATACTTGCTGTCGAAAGTTATAACCATCTACTATTCTGGATTTATGAATTGACAACTAAGTCGATTTATCACCAAAATGTGCATCCGCCATCATGAATCAAAAGTTGGATGGTATATTTGTAAACACCACCTTCAACAATTGATAACAAACCTCCACAATTGCTGACAATGTCGAATTTTTATTTTAAAAAATACAGCCGCCATCTTGGATAAAAAAAAATATGACATACGTAATCACCACCCCCAAAAACCCCAAAATTGACTATGTATCGAATATCTCAAAAAAATATATATTTCCGCCATTTGATTAAAGATAATACAATTTTATTTACACAATGTTTATCCGTAATCTACAACCATGATTCATACAAAAATTTTGAACTATGTATTTATTTTTAAAACTACTTCCAATAATCGTACTTCCTTTTATTTCGGTCCGAAAAAGTATCAACTTCGTCCACCCACAGTATACTCGTACAATACAGCACACGCTTTGGTACTTAAATATTTTTTTGCGAAAAATCGATACACTGGTGCTTCCACGAGCGCGTCTGAGCGCGGAATGACGAACCGCGTGTAGAAAATGTATGGAGAAATTTGAGGGCGCTTCTTATTTTAATCATAAATAAAAAAGTTATTTATTTACTTACAAAATATTTAGTTGACCGTATAGAGGACTATATAAGCAACAGTTTGTTATTATTTTTATGTATAACTATGCAGTGGATTTAGCTATATCGGTTCTTATTCAGACCTCATTTTTTTTCATTTGTTGGTTTTATTGTGATTGTTAAAACGTATTTGTGTGAAAAATTTGTATGGGGCTATACAATTTTTATGTGCCCATTCTGGAGATGAATATATTATCTTTAATTTGAGACACTGATATCCTTGCAGTTGTGACTCCTAATTCATTAAAATGGTACCTGAAAAGCACTGATATTTGAGGAAAAATGTGATAGCGTCCTTAAGACAAATAAGCAATTTTAATCGAACCTAATTTTTTATGTGATAATTATTTTAAAACTTAGAAAAGTGCTGATTGTACTTTACATAAGTCCGTTCCACTTTCTTAGAGTCTGATATCATAATAAAAACACTTTGTTCATGTGTTTTATGTGTGTCATTGTCACTATTATTTCTACACTTTTTTACACTACACTAACTCAAATGGTTTTGTTAGTTTTAGTCTTCACACTATATTTGTGTTGTCTAACAGCAGAATTGCCTCAACGATCAAATGACTGATAAAAAAAAATGTGGCAGTTTTTGAATATTTTTTAATCCTTCTTATCAATTGACTATTCTAGATACCGAATCTAGTTAATACCCCACACGCCCACATTTTGTTGTAGAATTATAGAGGTCAGACTACTGTCAATATGGGGATAACTTACTCATTTTTACGAGAAACTCAGTTACACTGGCGAGAACTGACAAGTATCTTAGAAGCGACAGATGAAATACTCTAGGGTTGAATTTATGAACAAGACATTTTTCTCCAAAAAGGCTATGATTTTCTTCCCTCAATCAAATCCTACCAATAAATAAGGTCGAAACTAAAAAGATATCAAAAGAACCGTTGTCAAATACATCCAAATACCAGGACCCTGGGGACCGACTCAAATCTATTCAGTAAATGTTTTTCTCTCCAATTTAAATGTTGACTTTCTCGAACTCAATCCGCTATTTCTCAGTAACTGCCTCGCAGGACCAATAATCGGACCTTTCCTCAAATGAAAAGATCTAATCTCACTTTTTTATCCGATTCTTTACGACCTGCCCGAATTGGCGTTACTTAAGAGCGCAATCGCTTGAACCTGCTGAGAAAATAAATACTCGTTTACTTCAACTTGGACTTCAACTTAAAAGAGATCTAGTTAACAATGTATGGAGTATAAGAGGTTCAATAAATTGAGCGGGACTAGAAATACTGTTAGTCGAAGGCTTTCTTAATGTGTATTTTTAATTGGACGTTTATCTTGACATGAAACAGCTTAAGTGTTCTAATAAATACTTTGTAACTATAAAGCCTTTTTAGGGTTCCGTAGTAATTAAGGAACCCTTATAGTTTCGCCATGTCCGTCTGTCTATCTGTCTGTCTGTCTGTCTGTCCATCCGTCCGTCTGTCCCGGCTTAGCTCAGAGACGCTTAGTACTAGAAAGCTGTAATTTGGCATGGGAATACATATTAATCACGCTGAAAAAGTCGTAAAATAAAACCATGAAAAAAATTTTTTTAGGGTAGCTCCCTTGCACGTAAAATGGGATGATTTTTTTTCTCGTCTATTCCATAGTGTGGGATAGGCCGTTTAAAAATATTGTGGGTTTGTGAAAACCATTTTTCAATTAAGGGATCCGTTTGCGTAATATTAACCTTTAAAGTGCTATTTTATGTTAGAGTCAAGTGCCCCCCACCGCCAGCTAAATGGTTAATTTTGGATATGTGAAAAAAATCATGGCTATAGTATATATAACGAAATTAAAAGGAAAACTATCACAGCTAAGTAGGCTTTACAAGTTAACGAGTAATAGTCGACCAACTTAAATTTGCAGTTGGAGAATTGACCGTAACGTTTATCGATGTATGGGAGAGCATGTCTTTCAACTACAATGTTAAGTTTGTTTTTGGGATAAATTCGGAACCCTTCATTGTGCGTGGTCCGACATGCACTTGGCCGGTTTTTTTATATCATCGCATAAAATAAATATTTTATTTCAATTCTGATCCTTATGATAAATGATTTTATTTCTGTAAGTATAGCTTTGTACAAACACGGTCTTCACATGATCTGACCGAGATTGATGTCTGAAATGGTATTTTGATGAAAGAACCACATCCAGTCCGTCAGGACCTATCCAGTCAGTGCACCTATTTGTCAGTAATCGTGCAGCTCAACTCAGAACTTAAGGAGCTCATCGATTCGACGAACAATACCAAAGAAAGAACATTTGGGAAGGCCGTATAAATTACTCAACCTGCCAGACCATGATAAAATAAAAATTAGCTAAGAAAAAAAAAGAAACAACAAAAAAATGACCAACATAGCCTTCACATTCACAATAATTAAATCTTAGGTACACCTAATGAATTTGAATGAAGACATTAATAATAATACCAGCCTATTATTCTACCAGGGAAAAGCCCTTAAGTCATACAGAGAAGGCATGAGCATTGATCACCACCCTTGCTCACAGCGGATTGGTGATTTCAGACTTATGATTTTAATTATAAAGTTTATGTTGAGGTTGTTATTATGTGGTTGTAGTAAGGAGAATAAATAAAAGGCACAAGTCCGTAAACCCAGTCTATTCAAAATTCACACATACAGTATCTAGAGAGTGCTATACAAGTTACTGTTTCGGCGCGGCGCAAACGACTGATCGCTAAACCATATGCGCGGGGTCACATTACATTTTGCAGCGCTATCACTATTGCTCCCTGTAGCCCCTACAGTTTATATTGATTATAACTTCAGGTCCTCTTACGATGTTGTCCTTCACCAATGCCGAAGTAGACACTGCTTTCCAATAAATAAATAAAATATTAGAAATAAGCATAGGCCAATTGAATTCACAAACCAAAGGCAGTAATAACTTTTAATAGCAGCTGCAGTTATCGAAAGGACATCATATTTGGCTCATTGCACAAAACTATCAGAGTCCGCTCGTTTGGATAAACTTTTATTTTTCTGCAGTTTTATAACTGTATTATTGCATCTGTGGAATGAGAGCTTTATTTCTGAAGCAATGTTACTTAGTTAATGGAGAAAATGTCTTGGAAAATTCATGGAACTTTTTCTTAATTTACCTATAAGAGCTATATCGCAAACCACGCTGAACTTCCTATCCTGCCTTCTGTGTCCCAGAACATGCAGTCAAAGTGACCTTTACGCTGCCACCAATGACGCTGTTGAAGTGGTGAAGTTTTAAGAAGAAGCCATTAAGATTTGAAATACTATCGTGCAAGCGACACGAAGGAGAAGAATTGACCACTGTGCACGAACTGTTTCAAAGTAAAATACTCTTTGAAATATACTGAAGTCTTTCAGAATATTTGACAGAGAAGTAATGCACGATAACTACGTTATAAAACTACAGCAAGTGAATTGTTCGTGTAGATGATTGTACAGAAGCGACGTTTGCATTTAGTTGGTTACCCCCTTTGCTAAAGGGGGAGGGTTATATTTTATAATATGAAATAAACAAAGGAAGAAAGAATAACGTTTATTTGGTCATAGTTCGTGAAATACAAAATACAATAACAAAATAGAAAATAATGTTTTAACAACAATAGTGTGTGCCTCACGGTTGCGCCAAAAAGGTCCATTTCAGCATTAATGCCACACAGATGCTGTCTGAGGCTAGTTTTCTAATGAACCTTTAGGAACAAGTGACGGGACTACAAACAGTTTCTACACTCTATGATCATGCTGACTAGAAATCAAAATGTCTATGCCAAGTATTGCCTAAACCTTATATTGACTAGGAAGCACAATGCCTACCTAACAATATGTCTTAGTCTATACAGTATTTGAACTAAACCTTATTCTGACTATGAACCAAAATACCTACCTTGCAATATGTATATACGGTATTTGAACTAAATCTTATTCTGACTATGAAGGTTAATTATTTTGAAAAAATGGTTAGGTTAGGTTAAAACTGTGACCACCTACGCACGGGCCGAGTGAGCGAAGCGAGCGGTGCTGTGGCAGCGGCCAGCGAGTGCCAGAAACGACTAGATAAAAATATATGGAAAAAACCTAAACGAAAAAGGTTACACTTTTAATAATAATTATCTACATAATAATATATCGTAGCAATGTCAAGAAACTTCCTCTACAAAACACAGTGATAGTGTTTTGCATGACTAACCGACATTGAACGACATTTATGATTTAGATCTCCAGGCGATTTACTACTTCGAAATTATTGCATTTTAGGCATTTTGCTTGTTAAACATTTTGATCTCTAGGCGATTTACAGCTTAGGCAATTTGCTGTGTAGACATTAATTTTAAGCATTTTGCTTCGTAGACGAATTGAAAGTTAGACACTCTGATCATAAAGGGTTTCACCATACCGAATACATCATTTTTATACTTATTTATAAATAAATAAACTAGTTATCAATTATAATAACGAATACAAAAATCAAATACGAATATATGATAGGTTCTTATCGGAGGAACTTTACGTGAAGGAAAGCATACACAATAGTAATTGCACATAATTAAAACTATTATAAAAATCATTTAGAGACTCTTTCGAAGACAATTTTTGTATTTTACCTACCTCAAAAATAAAACTAATCAACAGAAAGTAGGTACATTTTAAAATCAAAAAACGCGCGTCACTCTCAAGTACTTAATGGAGCCCCATGGTTCATTGGATCAAATAGCCCCGGATGTGATCGGGACACGCATTAAGCCGTATTTCTTTTCACTCCATAATTTGGGAGAACCTGTGAAGCGATTCTAATGATGTTGAACTAAGGTTGTCAAAAAGTCGTCAGTATCTTAAAGATACTTGTACAGTTTTATTACTGGGAGTCTTAAAAGGCAAATAATCATCAATAATTGAAGGGTAAAGATTTGAAGATTTACAATATATTCTCTCGATAAAAATTGTGTCAATTTGTCTTTTTCATTTATTTACTTATTTAAACTTCTGAGAAGTTGTGAAAGTGGCTGTGTAGGTAGCGGTTTGAAATGTTTGGTAGATGGGTGGACATAGGCTTAACCCACAGGGATTGGAATTGTCTGGAACCAAGAGAATCTGGAATCAAAAGCTGATGATGTGGGTAATGGGAGGGAGAAGGATATCAAGGATCCAAACGACCATAGTACGACTGATGAGCCATAGCCAACAGCCTTGAATTTTATGGACAGGATGATGATCACATTATTTGAAATAATAGAAAATTATCCCAGAAGCGATGTATGATTTAAAATACGCATCATACTATTATTGAATCGGACTATAACAGACATAAAAAAATATATTATGTTTCTACGTACCCTCCGTACTTCTACGCATATCACAAGTAATCGTGAATGTACCTACCTACTTTTTCAATGGACACGTTATGTAAATGTAAACGACAATAAAAGTAAACACAAAGTTGAATAAGTGAACTTAATACGATCAAGCCTGTCCCTTGCTGTCCTCCCCCAGCGACGCCCTATGTCCAGGTGCGTACCCCACAGGGCAGTCGCTTAGTTTATAAGTTTATGCCCTGGCTGGAGGACTTAATTTATTGAAGCACCCATAAGCAATTCCGGTTAATACAACCTCCTTTTTTTTTTTTGTTCACGGGGTAGAAAGTCCTCCGCCCTGAGGTGGGCGGAGGGGTCTGTCAGACTCTTACTGACTAAAAACCACCCCAGTGTTCCCTTCCCACACTTGCGCCGGGGATCTTGGGATCTGTAATTACTTCCGCAATCCCCGGCTAGTGCCGGCCCGCCTCTGCGGGCCACCTCAAGTGTGGAGGTGTGGTGTTGGACCCCCCCGCGCGACGTCTGTTAGGGGTGCGCGTGGAACACTACGAGCCGCCACCTCGGGTCCTGTGTGATGGGCGGTGCACGTCCTCGAATCTGCTGCCCCTGGACCCATTTAGGGGGGCCGGAAGAGGGCTTTATCTGTCCTCTGCCAAAGCCCAGTATGCCTGCTGCGGGCCGGGTGAGCGGACAAGATCTCCCGCTCCCTTTCCGCAGCCTCCTTCTCCGACACGACTGTTTCGCAGAAGGACACCACCGCGTCCCAGGACTCCTCGCTGCCGACCATCGACTCAACCACGGCCGGCAGCGACAGGTCAGTGCCTACTCCTGAGATGAGGGCACGGCATGGCTCCTCCCAAGCGGCACACTCTGCCAGCGTATGCCGCGCCATGTCCTCCCCGCAGTAGAAAAAAAAGCGATGTATGAGGTCTATGATGGAATAAGCGTGCCCAGAAGATGCCTGTTGACTCTTGCTTTGAAGGCAGGCGAGTTATAATAATGACGAAGGGAACTTGGACGCTGGCAGAGAGTTCCACACTTGGCTGTACGCATAATAAATGTGGAGTAGATGCACGACGTTACTGGACGGGATATCAACCAAGTGCGGATGGTACCCTGCAGTACGTCTGGTATTCCAGTAATAAATAGGCGATGATGGGATCAGTACCCTAATTATGTAACACAGTTTGAATCGGAATCGGAATAATTTTGAAGTATATTGCTAATCCATTGCTTCATATGTTAGAAACATTTGTCTGCTCAACAACGTAAATAACGCAATGATTTTTGTTGAACTGTCAAATCGAAACCGATTCCTACTGATAGTATGTTACGCAATTAGCCGGCAGGTCGTGGAGGTCCTGTACACACTCTCCAAAATATTGGAGTGTGTACTTCTACAGACTATCCGTCGAAGTCCAAAGTACAGTACAGACCGACAGGCAAGCAACATTAAGCCTATGGGTCAAGCACCTTATTGTATTGTGTTAACCTTCGTTGGCTCGGTCTAGTAACCATCATTATTCAAGTACACACAAAGTAATGACGCCATAGTACCCACGCTTCGTCAAACAATCCAGAAATATTGGAAGTTTAAATCCATTAACCTGGTGAAAGCCGCAAGAATCCGTTGGATGCAGGAAACTCAGAACCGGTTGAAGTAGAGGCCTCAGCAGTGGACGTCTTTTGGCTGAAATGGTGATGATGATAATGATGAACTTGGCTGACGTGTTGGACGTCATTAACGACTAATTTACTCCCAACATAATACGGATTTAAAGAGATTTTTTAATAGAAAAAGATACGACCTTTGATCAAGTAAAAGATGGTAAAAGCGCTTATCCTTGGACGTTTGATGTACTTAGTGTAGTTAGTGACGCAATTAATTCTTACAACATGTCAAGATGTCTTTATTTTGATAACGGTATCGTTAAGTTAAGAAAGATAAAAGGCCTGTCTTCTTAGTAATGCGTGTTTCTTTTGTTTGTTTAAATGGGAGTAAAATATAGCATTACTAGCTGCGCCTCGCGGTATCATTCGCATAAGTCTCGATCCCGTGGGAATATTGCGGCAAAAAGTATCTTATGTCCTAATCCAGGTCATGGTCTACCTATGTGCCAAATGTCATCCAAATCCGTTTAGCCGTTTTAGCGTGGAAGCGAAATAAACAAACAAACTCACTTTCCCATTTATAATTATTAGTTAGGATTAGTATCTGTTTCTATTTTGGCATTTAAATGGCCTTTTTTGGATGCAACAGATGATGTTACTTAAATATTCATTGATTTATTTGTATTCGTGACCCATGTCGATTCTGTAACCATCTCACCGTGAAAACTTATGTGAAGTGAGCATGGAGTGAACTGTCAGTGTCATCCCACCTGATGCTAGGGATGGACCAAGTATTACATTTACAATCCTAATCAAGATTTTAATAATATTGTTTATGCTAATCCTGTTGATAATTTTATATTATTTCAAAGCTGGTATTTAAGCGTCTAAACATAAAAGTAATATTTAAGGACTAGTCTAGGAAAAAAATGGATAAAAAACAAAATTGAGTTTCTGACTGAATTTCTGTTTTGCTATTTTATTTAAAAACCTCCTAATTAGTAATGTTTAGACACTTAAATACTAGCTTTGAAATAATATAAAATGATCAACAGAATTAGCATAAAAAATATGATTAAAAACCTCGATTATGATTGTAAATGTAATGCTTGGTCAATCCCTAGCATCAGTGAGATGACACTGACAGCTCACTCCACGCAATATTTCACGGTGAGATTTTTACAGAATAGCATTGAAGGTGAAGATCGCAGGAATCCGTTGGATGCGAGAACTAGAGAACCGGTCGAAGTGGCGATGCTTTGGGGAGCCCTATGTCCTGCAGTGTACGTTTTTCGGCTGAAATGATAATGATCATGTAGACTGCCGATACTGGTATTTTGGTTTTTCTGGTTTTTCTGGTTTTTTGGTTTTTTTTATTTTGTATTTTGATACGGAACCATACATTAAGTTAAATACGCAAAGAGGCAATTTTCTCACGTTTTCCTTACAAATAATAAATTTAATTAATATAATACTAAAAAGTTTTATTTTTATTTGATGTATTTTGTTTTCTCTTCTACTCTTACACACGTTGTCTACATCTCTTTGTCTATTTTCCTATTGCAGGTATGCTGGAAGAGATTTCTTTAGAAATAAGCATCAGCGTTGTACGTATCTCTTTATTCCTTTCTTCTTGTCTGTTTATATGTGTTTACATAAACTGTTAAATAAATAAGTAACTAATTCATAACAGCTAAACCTATCTGTTATTCTTTAACGAGGATATATCAGACCCATAAATCCGGCCTTCCGTGACGTCACAGTGAATCATATCAGTGAGTCGTGACGTCATTAATTTAGACACACGTCTTCGCACATAAACGACTGAACTTGGACAGATTTGGGAACGTTCTTTGAAAGGCCAAAAGAAAAATGGCCGCCATAAAGAAAAATATAAATAATTTCGTACAAGATAAAATTTTCATCATTTATTATACGAGGTTCACGTCAAGGAAATTAGGGGCTCCGAAGTTGGCGAACTTTTTCGAAGAAAAAACTATTTTGTTGAGTTAGTATGTTTTGTGAGAAAACGTTTTTATTTATTGAAGGTGGTTGCTTACATTATTGAATCGTTTTTCACCGGATTTTATGTTGTCCATATTGTGTAGGTGTTACCAGCAATGAAATACAGTATCTATTAAACTGGTTAGCATTTACAAGACAATTAGATTTAAATATCAATTAGGGAGGGGACGCCCTAGAAAGAAAAAGTGACCTTATTGAGGTGATGTTCTTCAGGAAGATCAGGTGCGTATTACGCGCAACCGGCGTGCGTGTATGACCAGATATATGAACGTAAACGAAGCAAAAGGAGTATGTAAGGATCATAGCAACTGGCATTCTGTAGTTTACCCATGACGTGAATTTTGTATGTATCATGTCAAAACACTCAGAAATTGACAGTAGGTAACGCCTTTTTGAAGTTTTCTCTTCCACTGTAGTTTTACAAAAATCTCACCCATTCCCCTGACCAAAATAATCTAAATATAAAAAAATAACAAAAGAGCTCCTTTGACAATTTCTTACCGGAAGCAACAAGAAAATAAATAAAGGCAACAAGCCCAGCTCCGCAAATATTTATTGAACATTTTCAATCGCTCATGTGACCGCCATAAGAATGACCCTTATAATATAGGAAACCAGTAATAAGAACCTCCTCCTCTCTGAATCCTTTAACAAATCCACTCTATTTTCACAATGAGTACATTGTTGATAGATTGAACCTATAAAGTATGGCAGAAATGCAATAAGTAAATGTTGTTTGTCATTGGTTAAAGAAATGTCGTATCTATCAGTTAGGATATTATCTATGCTTATCATCAGCCAAAGACGTCCACTGCGAGACATAGGCCTCCACCAAAGAGGGGGTTTGCCATAAGTGCCACGCTTGGCAGGGCCTTTTTTTTTCAAATAACTTTTCCCGCTCTGGGTGGAGCGGGAGGGAGTGTCAGACTTTTACTGACTAAAACCCACCCGTGTTCCTTCAGATGCCTGTGTGCCAGGGTCACGATATCTTTCGGACAGGCTCGTAACCCTCGCTTGGCAGGGCCTGGGTTGGCGGTCGCAGTATGGTGTTAAAATGCATAGAGAACGCTGCTGCCCGTTCTCTAGTAAGTCCCTTAGTCCCATATTACGACACTCACGGGAAGAAATAGGGTGGTGCTATTCCGTTCGGCATCACACAGACACATATAATTCTATAATAATAATATTCTAGAGAGGTTACCGACATAGCCTGCAGACTAAGCAAGCTGAAGTGGCAGTGGGCTGGCCATGTTTGTCGAAGGACCGATGGCCGGTGGAGCAGACGAGTTCTTGAGTGGAGACCGCGTATCGGCAAGCGTAGTGTGGGGCGCCCCCCAGCTAGATGGACCGACGACCTTAAAAAGGTGGCTGGGACAGACTGGATGCGGAAAGCGGAGGACAGGGTATGGTGGCGCAGCCTGGGAGAGGCCTATGTCCAGCAGTGGACTGCTATAGGCTGAGTTGATTGATAGAGAGGTAAAATTTGTGAGTTTGTATATAGGTAATCTTCGTAACTACGGATCCGATTCCGAAAATTCTTTTACTAATGGGAAGCTACATTATCCTTGAGTGTCATACTTGAGTCTATATTTCAAAAATGTATGAGGTCTGCTTTACACGCGGGCAAAGTCGCGGGCAGAAGCTAATACTTTTGCGAGTCAATGGCAACGGTCAAGAAGCGACGGTCAACGAAGCACATTCCTTCCCACATAGCGGGCGCATTGTTACCTTTTCGATCTGTCACTTTCATTCAAAATATTGCTAATACCATGTATTTGTGTAGTACACCATACGTATTTGCAATATGGTCGAATAAAATTAGGTGCAAGTAAAGATTACTCTCAAGTTGCAGTACATTTTCATTCCTTGACAGTATATAGCTGCAAGCTTGTGTCAGTCCAGAGTCTTCCCCAAGTTCCTTTACCGTAAAGGTAGGTATGTCGGGCAGTGTTATTGGGTTTTTTAACCGACTTCAAATAAGAAGGAGGTTATATTTATGTTCGTCTGTATGTATCTTCCTCTACCAAATGAAAGTATTTTTTTCATTTAGCATAGGAAGCTTGCGCGGTGATTCCATATTAATTTGAGGTATTCCACTAAGAGAATTTTGCTAACTTTGCTTGGGTCATTTTTGAGTTAGCTTCGTTATTATGTATTTGTGTATCTTGATGACACTTTAACACTTCCTGTCACTGTTGTTTACATAGCAAGTAGTGCCTAGTGGTGGTATACGAATTGGTAGGGTAGGTATCACAAAAATAAAGTCGGTGGCAAAAAACTACGATACAGATTCAAAGACATCGACTTCCGAAATAAAAGTTACTTTTCACTTTATTTTTGGAAGTCAGTTGTTTTTTGTTTTGTAAAAAGTTTTTAATCTTTTCTTAATTTCTCTCTCTTTTAAATTGCACTTTTAGCATTTTAAAACCGTAAATCGCGCCTTACGTTTAAGACAAGCAGTCGGCTGTTTGCAAATATACCTAAAAAAAATTGCTGTATGTAGTAACAGATACTCACCATCATAATTATGCCTAGCCTTTTCCCAACTATGTTGGGGACGGCTTCCAGTCTAACTTGATGCAGATAAATACCAGTATTTTACGAGGAGGGACTGCATATCGGACCTCTATAACCCAGTTACTGGGTAACACGATACCCTTTGGGAAGACTGGTTGTCAGACTTTCGGGCTTCTGACTACCCGTAACGATTGTCAAAGATCTACAAATGATAGCCGGTACCAACGGTTTAGTGACAGATATTCCTCCTCTAGAATATCAAATTAATCATCAACTAACTCAGCCTATGCCTATGGCAGTCCACTGCTGGACTTAGGCCTCTCCCAGGCTGCGCAACAACACCCTGTCCTCCACCTTCCGCATCCAGTCTGTTTCAGCCACCTTTTTAAAGTCGTCGGTCCATAGCTGGGGGGCGTCCTACCCTACGGCAACAAATTAAGTAAGTAAGTAAGTAAGTAATTTTATTCATAAGTTCACATAAAAATTATCAAGAAGTTACATCATTACCAAGTTACATATTAATTAGTAAGAACATGTTAAATTATGTCTAAAATAAATCAAGTGTATAACTTATATAGATTAGTTAAGTTAAGGGTCTAATTGAACACAATAGCGAACTGCCTGATGTAGGTTTATTCAAACCTGTGTTTCAGGCCATCACTTAACAACGCTGTGTGCTTTAGTGGGCATTAAGTTACTGTACATAGAGCTAGTATTGATACATAGTAATTATAGTTTTAAATAAATATTGATTTAACACTAATAAGCTTATTGCATTACATCTAGCAAGTTTTCAGTGTCTGAGTAATTAAGTGTCGCTAAATATTCACACAACAATTCACTACATTTTAAGCAAGTAGGTCGTAATTAACCATCCCTACGTAGAAATATTGCAGGAGCCTCGTGGAACGTTATACATCTGATGCTGTCTGATCAGGTCCAATACTTGAATACTAAAAATATCGTACTAAAATATCGCTACGGTTGTTTTTATAGCTGTTTAAAATTTTGTTAGAAAAGAGTATTTCGATACATTGTCATACACGTAACTTTGCTGCGTGATGGGCTCAATTAGAGCTTCGTTTGAGTCAGAAAATAATCAAGAAACAAGGATCGTAACGAAACTTAATATAATTGATAACGTAAAAATATAAACAACGAGCTGAAAGACGTTATTCTGTCTATAGGTCGATAAAAGTCGACGGTCCAAATGTAATAAGTTGAGATATGATTTTGAAAATAAGTCATATTTTTTTTATCTTAGAATACCTATGTAAAATCACCTCAATTCTCAATCTGAAAGCAGAGGAATATGAGAAATATAGTTTTCGTGAGATTATCGATTGAGCAATCGATTACAAAAATAAAAAATAAAAAATTGAAAAAAAAAACACAAAATTTCCAGAGAAAATGTACTTTCAGTTTTCCCAATTTTTATAGATTTCCAGGCAACATTTCAAATATTTATTTGCGTCAAAACCCTGTTTCGGATTATTATAATTGTTTTCTTGCTACTAAGTTGCTGATGATGATGGACTGTTTTATTTATTTCATTTAAATTGATTTATTTGTCATAAAATAAAGCAAACCCATGATTTTGACAAGAACTTTATCATAAACCCAAACTAGTTCAGGTTTTTGATCAAAAATCTGAACTAGTCTCGATTGTTACAGGTTTATGATGAAATTGACTTTAAAATGTGTCCTCTTCCGGTTTTTCATCAAAAACCTAGGTTTTTGATCAAAAACCTAATTTTATGAAACACCTGCGACATATAGATCATGAACCCTGTTCGTTGGTTGGTTCGTTCGGTTCCAGGATTTACAGATAAAACATACGCTTTTAATTAGAACCAGCGGGCTAATTGCGTAACACACTATCAGTAGGAATCGGTTTCAATTTGACAGTTCATCAAAATTAATTGCGTTATTTACGTTGTGAACACAAATTTTTTTTCTAACATATGAAGCGATGGATTCGCAATATATTTCAAAATCATCCCTATTGTGATTCAAACTGGTTTACGCAATTAGGGTGCTGATCATTGTTAACTCCTAAGGAGCTAACTACATTTATTCAGCTCCATTCGCGTTTCGCTGATCGATTTTGGTCACACTTATACAGTTCTGCTTCTGTCAGCCGCGTACAGCATCGTAAGATTGTGAAAAGCCGTCATAGCGTTCAGCGCTGTTCCACCACGTTCGGCGCTGAACGTGGACCGTTCCTAGTCGACAAGTTGCGACCGCGTACAGCCCCACGTGGCGGGACAGCGCTGAACGCGGCGGAACAGCGCTGAACTCTATCTATAGCATTCGCATGATAAAAACACATTTGTCCTCATTTTATACCTGTTTGCCGCGAAAACTGAATAGACGCGGAAAGCTGAACGGATGCGTGCGCATCTCCAAACAAAATCGTTGTTTTCTATGGATAAAAGCTGAACAGAGCTGAATAACTGTGGTTAGTCCCTAATCCACGGGCTACAAGCTCCAGCGACACGCGACTTGCGACAGCCAATGAGGGAAAACAAATGAAAAAAGTTATTTAGAGCATAGGTACCAAGAGTCACCGAGATAGAAAGAAAGAAAAGAAAGAAAATACGTTTATTTGCGGTAAACATGACGCAAAAAAGAACATAAACACAAAAATAAGAAAAGGTTGAGGGAAACATGCGTCACATCCACGCAAAACGGCTATCACTCAGCATTATGCTGCGACCCTATACAAGATAGAGCTCCAGCGCTGGTTTTCAGCGACAGCCGGAACACACAGACAGATGCGACATGCGAAGGTACAGACGGAGACACGCGCGCGTGTCGCTTGATACAAGTCTTGTCGCAAGTGGCATCGGTCGAGGCCGTGAACTTTACGCGTGCTACCGACAAAAGGACCAAATTTTGTTCACAAAATTGCCCATCTCACAGACATCCCCACGAAAAATAGTCCCCAGTATTTATTAAAACCTTTCACACTGACAATAGACAATTTGTGAAAGGTTTTTTTATTGATCACACCATTTCTTTGTTTACTTCGGATTCGGAAGATAAATGGGTGTCGTAAATTAATGATTCTGCCTGCCCACAGCAGGTTGCTGACAAATGTTTAGATTTGTTGTGTCTAGTAAGCCCTTTAATAAAAGCAGAAACGTCTGAATATGCGTCACGAAATGATTGTGAGCAATAAACATTCATGGTTCGGGTCCTGAGTCTTGTTTATGTTTTTCGAAGTCCGTTCGCTTATTTCATTTTTTTTTGTCGTCGGAAAATATTGTCTAAATTGATTTCGCTGTTTGATTGATTAAATAAATTGTAATCTCCTTATTATATGCCGTATGGCTTGGAATACTTTTTAACCGACTTCCAAAAAGGAGGAGGTTATAATTTCGTATGTTAATCTGCCTAGCCTTTTCCCAATTGTACTGGGGTCGGCTTCCAGTCTAACCGGATGCAGCTGAATACCAGTATTTTACATGGATCGACTGCCTATCTGACCTCCACATCCCAGTAACTGAGTAATACGATACCCCTTGGTAAGACTGTTTGCCTGACTTTCGGGCTTCTGACGACCCGTAACGACTGTCAAAGATCCACAAATGACAGCCAGGACCAACGGCTGAACGTGCTTTCCGAAGCTCGGAGGAGTTTCGATATGTAAAGATGGTCACCCATCCACGGACCAACCTTGGTAATCCCGGTGCGGCTGTTATTACTTAGCCACGGGCCACGAGCTCCTCCTGATATGTTCTTATGTATGATTTTTTTTTTATGAAAAATTTCACACACATTTCTACATAGGTAAACTCATTCTCCTACATGCCTCACCTTTCAAACCGTTGCTTACGAGAATTCTTAAATCTCAGTCGTATCAGATTTTCCCCAACATTTTATATTTGCAATGGTTTGGTAGCAATCACAACTTGAATAATAAGCCGTCGGACTGCGAAAACGGAATTGGTTTCCCGTGTTAGGCAGCATTCGCCTCAAAGGAATATATTGTTGCTCTTTCCTAAACCTTCGGAACTAGTAGGACTTTTTTAAATTGAAAGATGTAATCTCTGTTTTTTGCTGAGAAAACATGTTCTTTGTGATAGAGTTACTGCTGGTTTGTTCAGGTCTTTACTCAAACTCGGTGTTTTGTCACAAAGGAAACAGTTGAGGAATGATTTATTTTCTTTGTTGTTTTAATGGAGTCAGAAGCTGTAAGGGTTTAAGTGGGACGACAGACGTTGGGTTGTAGATGCGTTTTGGCGACAATTCAGCTTACTGTAATTTACTAGAGAATGGGCAACAGCGTTCTCTATGCATTTTAACACCATACTGCGATCGCCAACCCGCCTGCCAAGCGTGGCGATTATGGCAACCCCCCTATTGGGGCTGAAATGATGATGAAGATGGTGACTGTAATTTTCAATACTTTATGAAGATCATCAAATTACAGAATACAGTTCCTTGCTCTTGTTTCATGTTTATTATTGTATATATTTATATAGATAATGTATTCTTTATGTATGTATGTATTTATTGTATATGTAAATGTTACACCACTGACTACCTGCAGTATTGTCTCTCCTTCTCCCTTTAATCCATCCAAAGGTTGTCTGTAAAAGATCGCTTTTAGCGATAAGACCGCCCATTGTGGCACCCTATGTAAAACTGCAACATTTATATCTGTAACTTCTAAAGAGTATTCTATTCTATTAAATTAGTCACGATTCTGTCATCAAACTCACTTCACTCTCATGAAAAGCAAGACTTTATCAGCAGCAGCTGTAAATTCACTGTATGGTTATTGTAGTACACTCCCGCTGGGGTACTAACTTGGTACTTATTTTTAAATGTCGCAGCAACATACTGAGATAGGAGCTTTTTAGCCTCGTACAAGACTTTCTGTTTTTATTTTCATTTTACTTTGATTTCTATGTTTCTATGAGTGTGTTTTCGTTTAATTTGTGATCTCCTGTGCGAGTCCCAATAAATAGTTTTTCTTTCTTTCTTCTTTCTTTATATGTCTTTGGAAAGTTATGCAGCATGTATCAAAAAGGTGTGGTAAAGAATATCATCATTTGCCTTGCTTTTTCCCAACTACATGGGGTCGGCATCCAGTCTAAACGGATGCAGCTGAATACCAGTATTTAATATGGAGTGACTGCCTATCTGACCTCCACAACCCAGTTACTGGGTAATACGATACTCCTTGGTAAGACTGGTTGTCAGACTTGCCAGACAGGTGTGGTACAGACCATCACACTGAATTACTTTATCCATGGGACGTTGGTCCCATGGATAAAGTATCTTAATCGCAAAAAAATATCAACTGTTCCATCCGAATCTTCAACACCTACCTGACCCAAATGTGAAGCCTGATTATTTTTTCACGATTATGATGTTGGTCCCATGGAGAATGTTGTTCAGTTTGATGGTCTTAGATACCACACGAGTACCGGCCACAGGACAAGTATCGGCCGAATGTTCGGCTGTTTCTTGACTTCCAAAGTTTCCTTTTTAGGGTTCCGTACCCAAAGGGTAAAACGGGAACCCTATATTAAGGCTCCGCCGTCTGTCTGTCTGTCTGTCCGTCTGTCACCAGGCTGTATCTCATGAACCGTGATAGTTAGAAAGTTGAAATTTTCACAAATGATGTGTTTTTGTTGCCGCTATAACAACAAATACTAAAAAACAGAATAAATTAAATATTTAAGGGGGGTGATGTTAATTCATACAACAGACGTGATTTTTTGCTCGATATTGATAACAGCAACAGGTAGACGCTTGAAATATTTACAGAATATTTAGTTATATATTCACCTTAAAAATAAATAATTAAATTAAAATAAAACAAATATTTAAGGGGGGCTCCCATACCACAAACGTGATTTTTTTGCCGTTTTGTAGATAATGGTACGGGAACCCTTCGTGCGCGAGTCCGACTCGCACTTGGCCGGTTTTTTTTCTTTCGCCGTTGTCAGCACAGTCAGGAGTAGTCAGGAAAGGGCTGAACATTCGGCCGATACTTCGGATTTATCTTCGGAGTACCTCCCTGGTACCGGAGTTTTACTGTAAATTAAGCCAAAACTCACTTAAATTTGAGCACTCATTGTAAAATGAGATTCAAATTTAAAACACTACCAATAGCTTCAGTGTTAATGGCCCGTGCAGAGGTATTTTATAGTTTCGTCGAAGATTCAACCAAGTTGAATCACGTTTCTTTAGCAAACTTTTTTAGGGCTGAGGAAAAGTTGTCCAACGACTTTTTAATCCACTTTTATTTCTTTTTAAAACCGATTAAAGTTCAATAAAGCGGCGTGAAGTTTAAGGTTTTAGTTTAATTAAGCGTTTCTGTAAAGTTAGTAATCTGTCCATTACTTTGACAAAGGATGTCAACATATTGCTCGTATTATACCGTTTTGTTTCGACCCAGGATGTTGGTCGGAAATGAAGCCTAAGTTAGAATCGTCTGATTCTATCTTAGGACACAAGAGGGATACGTAAGTTGTATTATATATTTATAGGGTATATATAAACAATACATAATTATACTGTCCGTGCGGTGCCGTACGTAAAGAATAGCACCATCCTATTTCTTCCCGTGGGTGTCGTAAAAGACGACTAAGGGACTTACTAGAGAATGGGCAGCAGCGTTCTCCATGCATTTTAAATACCATACGACGATCGCCAACCCTGCCAAGCGTGGCTATTATGGCAAACCCCCCCCCCCCCCCCCCCTTTGGGGGAGGCCTATGTCCAGCAGTGGACGTCTTTCGGCTGAAATGAGGATGATGATATACATATATATAGGGTGGATGTAAGGACTAAACATTAAACTACAGTCGACACAAAATACCAAATTTAGAGTGGTTTGTAGAAATATGGTGAAAGATTTGATAAAAAGCAATAATTAACTAAATATTTTATATTATTATTCACTTAATGTTCACGTGCGAATTTAAATTCAGTTCATGTTAGAATACGACATTTTCAATTTTATTATGTGCTGTAACAAAATTTATTCAGCTGTGTTTAATATAGCTTAACGAAGTCTATACGATATTTAAAAAGCAATTTGCTTGTATACTAACGTCAGATCAGACGCAGAGGCCGGGCAAAAACATTTTTAATTTGAGGGTCCGTAAATACCTTGACGTGTTTTTAAATTTGGGTCTTTTGATATTTAGTAAAATTTCTTGGCGTATTTTTAGTTGTTTACGTAGAGAATTTTTAGGGCGTCATTATAATTAAATGTTTATTTTCTGGCCCTTTGTAAAACAGACAAGAGTGTATGTACACTTTATCTACATCCAATTGTCCCGTAGATATTCATTATTAAGGCGCAGATATATGATTTTAGTGACTTTTAAATCTGTTATTACGCCTTCATATAATGCAACTATGTTATGCAAAGAAATTATGTTAAACTAAAACGCATGCACATCAATTCTACGAGTATATATGAATATTTAGGTATTGTTGTAAAATACTTAATGAAATAAATTCAGGAAGTAATGTCTACCCAAAGCATAAAAAACGATATTACTGTCAAACTACTTAAGATATTTTCATGCTTTTTTTTTTGTATGAATAGACTGTTATATTATCTATAATTCTATCTGTGATTTTATTAAAATATTCATATTTTCGTTACTAAAAATAAATATTCCCTATGAAAAATAATGGTGGCGCGTCGTAAGCGCGACGTGCATTTGTATGGCCAAGGTCAAAGGCGACTATCTGACCCTTAATGTATGCTAAGCAATAGGGGACAGCCTGTTTGGTTTTTTTAAATATTATTATTTTAAAATCAATGCTGTTTGGTGGCGTTTTAATATGACATAGTGATAATACTTCCCAGGACGAGCCCTAACAGCTTAACATGTATTTATATTGTTCTGGAGTCATATATTAATGGAAAATGTATTCACACCCTCTATAACGAATGAAAGTTCTCTCAAAAAGATTAAGGTCAAGTACAGAACACTATATGTATAAGTCCGTTACGATATCTAAACCACAGTTCAATTCCAACAATGGAGTTTTAACAAACAAAAGATTCAGCAGAAGATAGTTGTCGTTTTTGTCGCAAACCAAGCCCTTTTTTGTTTAACCCTCCGGCTGCCGGGCGCCGAGTGCTTTAAAAAAACCCGGCTTTTGTAGATAACCGCCCGCATGGATGAATTTTGTATATTAAAAGTCGTAATTTATGTAACTGTTATCATAATGCGGAGTTGAATTGATTACATAAGTGCGAACGAAATCAATATTTATATGAATTAATTCGTATGTTAACGTGACTCTTTTGTAGATATTATTTTAAGGATTTCCAAAAAAAAAAAACAAAAAATGAAATCCAAAGATATATATTTTTTTATTTTCTGGCTCGTTCTTTGGCCAACGAAGTAGCATTGCCATTCAACGTGGCTATGCTGCCAGTCTTCTTGGGCACGTTTCCGGATGACAGCCATACGGACGAGTACTTCAACTCCAAAATGTAATTTTGTTTTTGTATTTATTTGTATAGTAAAGGCTCGTACAGACTCGCGCGATATTGCGGGCGCGACAAGTAGCGACAAAGAAATTGTGCTACTAGTGTCGCGGCGCGCCCGCTATATCGCACCAGTCTGTACGAGCCTTTAGTTATTTAGATTTTTAATTTTATTATTTAATACTTTAAGAACAAAAAAAATGTACAGAGGCGGACTTAATGCCATTGGCATTTTCTACCAGTCAACCTTTGGGCGATGCAGAGACAACCAGTGGTAGGTGCAATAACAAAAATTGTGAAATCAATATTTATTAAAATATAATTTTGTACTAGTTAGTTTATTTTGTAATAGTTATTTAAGTTATATATTGTTAGTTTTATTGTATATAAGAATTTTGATGTACGTGGCTCTTATAATTATAGAATAGAATAGGATATAATTTATTTTTGAGTACATGGTACATTAAGATCTTAATAATATTAATAAACAACTTCACATAATACTACTATTTATTTGTTTGGAATGATTATATTTTAATCAGTGTTAATAACGCGGTTGTATAAATACCTGCCGACTATTTGTGAATAATAAAACAGTCGTTTAAAACTTTATTCATGATTGAATAATTCATTGAACTAGTTTCAGTTTAAATTTTCAAGTGAGCAATGAAACCAATAAATTATTCAGTGCTAATATTACCTGTTTACTGAAAACTGCTTTGCAATAAACGCTATTTACAATTGAATTTTCATGGCGTGTTAATTATTTCAAATTCACATTTAATTAAACTGATTCAACAGATAGTAATCCCCGATTTAAAACACTAAACATTGACTATTTCAAAAGAAAAGTTAAGTCGCATAAAAACTCTAAGAAAATTAGGACAAGCCATGAAGAGATCTGTAAATCGTCGGCCGTTACATCTAAACGAGCGATTTAGTCGGAGGAGCGGGCAATAAAATCACAAGAAAATCTCGTCAGTCTTATTAAAGAGACCCCTCTTGGTCATTACTCTGTTTTGGCGGAAAATTAAATGAGTTTGATATCTTTTTGTACAGGACATTTGGACTTGTTTTATGACAACAGCTGTATGAGATGATAAAGCTCACGTTACTCGGATTACCGTGCTCTTTCAATTTTGATTAAATTTTTATTTGGTCGATTTGGTTCGTGGGATATTGTAAAACATCGTTTATACAGTCACTGTTTTCAATGCTTATAACACTCTTCGTGTACAATATAAAACGCGTTTAGAGCTTTATTAAACCTACTCTGGCGGTGTAGTGCGATTGGCATGTTCGTTGAGGACAGACTTACAGATTTTTACGGGCTCTTGAGGAGACTTAAGGCATCTTTCCTGACTCGATTATTTGCATGTACTAATCAAATAGTGTCTGTAATATTTCAATGTGTGTACCTGGTAGGACGCGTGAAATCATGACATCTTGTACTCTTAATTTTAATTTAATTTAATTTATTGTGATGTAATAATTTGACAAAAATGCATTGTAATATTGCTTTGGATATTAACCCCCCCCCCCCCCCCATTATTATTTATTTTCAGGTATTAACCTGAAAATAAATAATAATAAGGAGACAGGGACAGTCAGATAGACAGACTACAGTTGTTATCTCCAACAATCTTCTCCGAAGCCTGGAACTAATCGATTTAAAAGAATCCGTTTATATCAACCTATAGAAAGCGGCCATCTTAAAACCTGCAGAATAGTTAGGAAATTCATGCAGTCAGACGAAGAAAATACACTCTCATCTTAAATACACACCACACGCTGCATTTACTTAGCTTTGGACCGTAAATGTAGCTAAAACCAGCCTAAGAGGTGAGAAAAAAAAAACACTCCCGATATTAATTATCTAATAATGTGTATTTTATTTATTTAAAACATAACGGATTCAATAGACAAAGTTAATCAAAAGGAGTATGCAATGTAAGAAGTGTTCTGCAGTTTTTTTCCAACCCCCTTCCCTTGGGAAGAAGACGTTAGTTTATGTATGTATTACAATAAATACTCTATTATATCACATAAGGTTAAGTTTATTTTTCCTCCGTCAGACAAAGAGACCAAAGCCACCCACAAGAAACGGGCCTGTGTCTGATAAATGTTGCCCGGTTATTAATGAACGTGAGAGATAATCATCTGATTCTGAAAGGAGCTTTCCTGATACGATATCAATAAACCAAGAACACGTGTCATGTCCTATTAGCCATTTTGTTGCGTTTAGCTAACTAACAAAAATGTTATCGAGAAGAGCATTATAGAGGTAAAATGCTTAAGAAAAAAAACCCGGCCAAGTGCGTGTTGGACCACGCACAATGAAGGGTTCCGTAGTGGGGACTAACTTATCCTAAGAAAAAACTTAATATTGTAGTTGAAAAACATGTTCCCTCATTCATTACATTTTTAGAGTTCCGTACCCAAAGGGTAAAACGGGAACCCTATTAGTAAGGCTCCGCCGTCTGTCTGTCTGTCCGTCTGTCGCCAGGCTGTATCTCATGAACCGTGATAGCTAGACAGTTGAAATTTTCACAGATGATGTATTTCTGCTGCCGCTATAACAACAAATACTAAAACACAGAATAAAATAAATATTTAAGGAGGCTCCCATACAACAAACGTGATTTTTTTGCTCGATATTGATAACGGTAACAGGTAGACGCTTGAAATAATCACGAATATTTAGTTATAAATTCACTTTAAAAATAAATAATAAAATTAAAATAAAACAAATATTTAAGGGGCTCCCATACAACAAACGTGATTTTTTTGTCATTTTTATAGATAATGGTACGGAACCCTTCGTGCGCGAGTCCGACTCGCACTTGACCGGTTTTTTAAATTATAAAAAAAATATACTTGTGACCCTCATAGTAACTCCTTTCATTTGATTTAGACTGCCTGGTCTTAAGGGATGACAAAACAACCTGTTCACACTTTCACAGAATACCTAATAGGTGTTTCCGTCTCCATTTTTCCCCATAACAATGTTTTCTAGTAAATGGCTTTGTAAGCAATACTAAAACCACAAAGACACCATTCTGCTTACAAACGATGATATAAAATAAATCACAAATATTTATTTATTTATTTAAAAACACATACAACTATCATCACAGGCTTACCTAATACAATAGTGTAGTTAAATAGCTAATAAATATTAGACTTACAATTAGTTACATATATTATTATGAACAACCAATAGTTATTTTACAAACTGCGGCCCGTGTGAATTCACTCAGAGAACAATTGAAGCAGAAATAATACATTATTAGGGGTAGATTTTCTTCCGTGAGCGTAAAGAAAGAGTGCGATGCGAATCACCCCGGATTCTCTGAGCCATTTGACACGCAATTTTACGAGCCTGTATCTATAAAATGAATTCATGAACGTTTGTATTGTTGAATATTGCTGGAACAACGATTCTTTTAGAAGGTATAAAAACACAAGTAGGTGTCTATAGCTACTTCAATGTTTATGATTCGTATATTTATTATGAACTAACTTCTGCCCGCGACTTCGTTCACGTGGAAGTCGTACTCGTACCACAGGCTTGCAAAGCAGTCATCGGACCACTAAGCTATTGGCTTTGTGGAAACTTAACTAAAATAGCCGTTCATAAATATGTCATGATTGACTGCTTAGCTCCATAAAGTGAAGTCTATATCGAATGTGATAATCATTTAAAAGGTACGCAATACGCACGCGTAATTATGCAATGTAAATTGTCTTTGGTCCCTGGCCATCACGCAATAGACAAGATTGCAAAACTTTTATGTTTGAATACGAGGCTTTTGGCTTCTTTGTTTGTGTTTTTATGTTAATTAATTGTAATGTGCGTTTTGTTTGTGCAGAATAAACAATTTTTCTTGCTTTCTTTTTTTTATCTGTAACCGGCACTATTGTAATGAATGTTGTTGAACTGTCAAAATATCCCATTGCTACTGATAGTAAGTTACGACAATACCCCGCAGGTTGCATACAATGTTTTAAATTATATGCTACTATTTAGGCAGTGCATGCAACTAATTCTGTTTTATGAGGTATTTCTTTCCGACTTGCAAGACAAAAATTGTGATAGCTCGGCGAAGGCTTATAAACACTGGCGCGACACCGGTAGAACAATTTCTATGAAAAATGCAAGGAAATTGTTCTACCGGTGTCGCGTCGGTGTAGCTATGCCATTCTTAGATGGCAGGTTAACCAGGCGGTTGCTACGCCTGGACAGGAACGGCCTGCGCCTGGTGACGGGGACCATCACGGGACACTGCTCACTGAATAAGCACTTTCACACAATAGGCATAACGGACAGCCCTCTGTGCAGGGCTTGCATGAAGGCTGAAGAAACCGTTGCGCACGTGCTCTTTGAATGCACAGGCGTCACCCAGATCAGAACAGAAACCCTCTGGTCACCCAGACCAGGAGACCTAATCAGCTTCTAGAGGGAGGTAGGCTGGTTGGAATAACCAACTGACGGCCGCCATGGCCCACGCACAGTGGTCCACATGAAGGACTAAGTGCGGAAACCAAACCCGCTAACATAGAACATGTAGAAACCTTAATATGCTTGGTATAAATATAATTTATAGCCTATAGCACTCAGGAATAATGTAGCTTTCTACCAGTGTTTTTTAGAATTGGGTCATTAGTTCCGGAGATTATCCCTTACATACAAACTTACAAACAAATGTTACCACTTTATAATATATGTGATTTTTGATTGATCGATAAAATGTGTTAAGTTTTATTTTACATGTTTTCGACAGTGCAAAGCATAACATGAAAAATATGTACATATTTCATGCAACGAAAGCATACACAGCACAGGGAAGGGGGGTGCACAGATACAATTAATTGTTAAGCAAATTGGCTATCTACAAAATTGTCCATATAATCAAATCACAACGGTCATTCTTTAACACGGCAAAATTTATGTAGTAAAACTTTATGCTCGAGTAAAAAAATTACTGTACAAATTCGGACTTCATTTACGACGTTACAGATTGACGTAGGGTGTTGATTTGTTTAACAATTAATTTCCTTGACTGTGCACCCTCCTCCCCTGTGCTGTGTGTGCTTTCGTTGCATGACATATATACACATTTTTCATGTTATGTAATGATATAAATCTTTAGAATGTATGTATATTAATATAAAGTATCATATCATCTAACTTTGGACTGTAACTTAGAATTTCCGCAATAAATTCCAGATAATTCTACTTCTTCGGTATTGAGTAGGTAGAAAATCAGGGACAGCGAAAATAACCCAAATGGCCATCTCATCTTCCGCCATTTTCGAGTATTTTAGCGGATCTCTTTGACGACATTCAATCTCAATGATGACTTGCAAACGCTCAGCTTCTTTACACACAGTATCGTTTAACAACATAAAGGTAAAATCCGTTTGACTTTGGATTCCGTATCTATTCTAATGGATTAAACTTTAGAAAAAAAAATCGTGCTAGTTTGGTGATTTAACCTGGTTTTCTCCTCTCCTCTCCCAATCAAACTGAAATATTTTCTTGCACTCATGTGGTCAGATGATGTCACATTCAAGGAATGCGTAATCGGACATAAACCCTATAAGGGCACAGCAAATTACAAAGTATGTAAATTCAAATTACTTTACATTTAGTTGACTAATAAATATAAATTTATAACTATCTGTGCCCCACGGTTTCACCCGCATAAATGATAAATTTATTTGCCATAAAAATACAGATAGGAACCTACGTGATTCATTATAAAATAGTGTACAGTGTATACATCTGGTTCTATGTTAATATATGTTTATGTACTCAAGTATATAACCCTGCCTCTTAAACTAGGTAAACCTGTATCTTAAGAGACAGAATAAGTCGCGATCCCGTGGGAATATCGGGATAAACTTATGCTATGTCCTAACGCAGGTTATGGGCTACCCATGTCGCAAATTTCATACAAATTTGTTCAGCCGTTTTAGCGTAAAAGCGTAATAAACAAACAAACACACTTTCGCATTTGTAATAGTAAGTTAGGATAGATTCTACATTATCATAGGTATTATAAAGTTGACTAGGTGCCTACGTGCGTCGTAGGGAGGAACAAGCCTAAATCAAATTCCGAAACAAAAAATCTTTAAACGAAGATGCAACAATTACTACGGAACAAAAAATAATGTAACTCAAAAAATAACTTCTGAGTCAAACCAATTAACTCCAATCATAACGGAATTCCGATTCCAGCGTTCGTATAAATTGGTTTACGTATTTTCCGGACCCTTTTCATTAATCATGCATTTCGTGGTACACTTCCGTACTTAATTGGCTCCGTTTTATCATTGAAGCAACACCTGTTACTGTGAATGCAGATGTAATTATTTTTCGAAAATTTCTCGATATGCCCTCGGCCAATAATTTCGTAATTAATTTCTGTTGAGCATGTTGGTTTAAATTTTTTGTTTGGTTGTTTTGTGAATGCATACACCGTGGACGTGCACTGAAATTGAGCTTTGCATTGTGACGTGTGAGTGAAGGGTTAAAATAATTGACATATTTTGTCTGACTGGTACACAATCATCCTCATAGTTATTATTACTTAGTTCTTTTTCCCGCATTCCTCTTAAACTTAAGAGAAAGATTTATAAAACAATGGTTAGACCTGCTGTCTTGTATGGACATGTGATGCGGAGGAATGAGAGAAATGTCGCCAGGAAAGTTTTGAGTATAAATGTGGATGGCTATACGAGTAGAGGATGACCAAAGAAACGATGCATGGACTGTGTGAAAGATGATATGGCTAGAAAGGGAGTGACTACCGAGATGAGAACCAATAGAGAACTATGGAACGAAAAGACATGTTGCACGGACCCCAAATAAATTGGGATAAGGGGAGGAGAATGATAATTAATTAATGAGATTTTTTTTCATAATGATGTGATTTTTTTTCTAAAGTCATCATACTTTGGTTTACTAAATAGGTACAATTACCGCACCTGTGTCTGCGCACACACTTGTGCACTATTATATCTCCCACGCCGAAGGTTGGTCTCCGCTGAGATTGGTCGCCATGGACAAAATTTTGTCTGGAGGACTATAGCCCAACTTTGCAGTTACTTTATTCTGACTTTCCAGACAGTTGCAATGCATACCTACAGCAACTATCAGCGTAATGTTATGTGCTATATTAAAGATCTCCTTCAACAAACAATTCAATAGAGAAGAGCAGTATTGAAACTGTAAAACAACGGCTACTCCCAGGTTGCATATTCAAAGTCCGAAGTTCAAACGTAGCTGGTCATAAAGGGCGTAATCACGAAATTCCGAAAGATAAAGCATTGCGGAACTAGGTAGTTCGTATAAATCCCGGACAATGCGCGCTATTACCAGTCCGGACAATCATGCAAGATTAATCGTGTAAAACGCTGCGTGTCCTAAATCACTGCATGGGGGTGTGTTTGTGTGTACGTGGGGGTGTGTTTGTGTGTGCGTGTGTGTTTGTGTGGTCCAGCCGCCGACTGCGGTTCGACATGTTAACTTATTGGGTTAGCCTGTTGGAAGCTGTCAAATCATTTATCGTATGCATGGAGGGAGTTGACTGTTGTTTATCGTGACGTAGATGAGTGGCCTCATGAACACGTTATTAGCTATCACTGTTATCGTCTAATGAAGTTGGCTTTCAATGGTTTAGGGTGCGTTTTGGGACTTTTTTTGTAAATTTTGATCTTCAAAACGTGCTGATTCTTAACTTAATATTTTTTTTATTTAATTAATTATTATAAATCTTTCATTACATAATCAGCCTATAGTGTTCTCACTGCTGGGATACAGGCCTCCACTCTTCGAGAGGGAGTGGGCCGTACCACGCAGGCCCAGTGCGGGTTGGTAGATGTCACATGTCTTCGAATTTTTGGTTCTGGGACATGCCGGTTTCCTCACAATGTTATCCTTCACCGTTTTGAGAGCAGTGGTGATGAAATTATTTACACAAAGTAAAGCGCCTGCCTTTTTTTTTTAGGGTGGGAAATTATCAAATAACTTCTCCCGTTCTGGGCGGAGCGGGAGGGCGTGTCAGACTTTTACTGACTAAAACCCACCCGCGTTCCTTCATTTGCCTGTGTGCCAGGGCCACGATATCCCTTTCGGACAAACTCGCAACCCTGGCAGGCATTGGCCCTAATGGACCCCGTCAATTCGTGCTGAAGTCTCTTTGAGGCGCGCGTGGAACACAACGCGCCGTCGACCTGCCTGGCGCCTGCCTGGGTTCGAACCTACGACCTACAACTCGTAAGTCGGGGCCGTTACTACTGAGTCACCTTTCAGTGTACCTACTTAACTGAGTAGTATTCTAAACGTCTTCGTTTTGTGGTCTGAGATCATGATAAGACTTGTTAGTCTCAAAGTTAGGTCAGTCAATTAGAAACGTAATTATACCAAATTGTGTCTGCTAAGCTTATTGAACTGAAAACATCTTTCTTCGGCAAAACTTATGGGTTTGCGTCACCGACATGCTAATCACGTCACGTGACGTGATTAGCATTTCGGTGACGCGAACCGTTTAATTTTTCACTTCTGTCGGCAATCCAGGACCACCTATTTTATTTTTTTCTCTTGCCAAACTATCGATCAACTCAACCTATCGCAGTCCACTGCTGGACATAGGCCTCTCCCAGGCTGCGCTATAACACCCTGTCCTCCGCCTTCCGCATCCAGTCTGACCCAGCCACCTTCTTAAAGTCGTTGGTCCATCTAGCTGGGGGGCGTCCCACACTACGCTTGCCGATACGTGGTCTCCACTCCAGGACTCGTCTGCTCCATCGGCCATCGGTCCTTCGACAAACATGGCCAGCCCACTGCCACTTCAGTTTGCTTACTCTGCAAGCTATGTCGGTAACTCCGGTTCTTTTCCGGATAATTTCATTCCTGATCGTATCCTTCAAAGAGAGTCCAAGCATAGCCCGCTCCATAGCACGCTGGGCGACCTTGAATTTGTGGACCAGCCCGACTGTCAGTATCTACGTTTTGGCACCGTATGTCATGTACGCCAAACAATACCGGAAAATAAAAGAAAAAACAATAAAAAATCCTTTATCCTTTCCATTTCGTTTCAGAAATACCCGAATTTTCTACCACAATATACCTCTGAGATAGTACATAAGCCAGCTGCTTATCTGCCGACGCTCGAGTGTATTAAACGTAGTGAATGGCTCGCTCGTATCGGATCGCTCAGCTCACACTGGGATAGTGGATTTATAGAGTGTTATTGACCGGTTTGGACTAGTATTACATGATCTAATTAGGATAACGTGTAGAAAAAAAAACCACACAAACACCAAAATTTTTAGGTACCTATCTGATGGCTAATTCGCGTAAGTAATAAACCGGCCAAGTGCGTGTATAGTACCACGCACAATGAAGGGTTTCGTAGCTGGGATGAATTTATCCCAAAAAGAAACTAAACATTGTAGTTGAAAAACATGTTCTCCCATACATCGATATACTTCACGGTGAATTCTCCAACTGCAAATGTAAGTTCGTCGACTATTACTCGTTAACTTGTAAAGCCTACTTAACTGTGATAGTTTTCACATACCTAAAGACAAACCTTTAGCTGGCAGAGGGGTGGGGTTACACTTGACTAACAAAAATTAGCACTTTAAAGCTTAATATTATATTATGCAAACGGATCTCTGAATCGAAAAATGGTTTTCACAGACTCACAAATATTTTTGAATGGCCTCCAATGGCCTCCAATGGTACCACACACCATGGGATAACGAGAAAAAAATATTATCCCCACTCTACATGCAATTTTTTTTTCGTAATACCACTTTGTTGACGAGATTAATTTATGTATACCCTTGCCAAATTGCAGATTTCTAGTACTAAGAGTCTCTGAGCTAAACCGCGGACAGACAGACTAACAGACAGACGGACATGGCGAAATTATAAGAGTTCCTTGTTGACTACCATAAAAAAACTAACCATAAAAATGTTCAAACTCTAGTCGGAATCTGATCTTGGCGACATTCAATAGTCAAAAACATCATATTTTTGTTGGTTGGTTCATTGGGATTGGGTTCAGAATGCGAATGTTCTTTAAAAAACTTAACTCTAACTAACATTGATTATTTAAAACACAATTTAAACAATTCATAGTATACACAAATTTAACTTTTCACGTGATCAATTTAACTTCACTTACTGATACTACAGCCTGTCGGCGCGGGCATATTGGTGACGCAAACCTATAAGTTTTTCCCCTACCAAAAATTGCTCATCAACGCGCCTAAAGTAGTTTTCACTTCAAAAAATTGCTCTCGTCTGAAGTAGTTTAATGAACTCATAAAATCTTAGCACACTCAGAACGGGCTCTTTCAAGTTTCATCTTTCGTCATCACATCTCCAATTTCCCAAGACGCTAGGTTACCAAGAGCCAACCACACTCCACTATCGACGGAAAGTTCCAATTTGTATCATGTAACTCTTCATCCTCAGGTACGATAAACTATTTCAATAAACTATGGATCGTAGCTCGGACAAGCAAATTCTTCACTGTCCCTTATCTCATATTTATTTATTTATTTCATGCACACCACATATTTTACAATAAATTACAGTCGGTTTTTTGTACACGAGCCCTGTCAGGGCACTACAAAACATAAATGTTGGTTTGCTGTTGAGTTACAATAATATTAGTATATTAATTGTGAAAATAAAATAAATTGATTCAAAACTTATAATTATTATAATTATGTCTAGATGTCGTTATATTGTTCAATTACACACAAACACGCAAATACAGTCATCTTTAAGTCAGATATTATTAGTAGATTAGGTAATTATTAGTCAAAAACCCGCCCAATGCGAGTCGGACCACGTACAATGAAGGGTTCCGTAGTTGGGATGAATTTATCCCAAGAAGAAACTTAACGTTGTAGTTGTAAACATGTTCGCTCATACATTCCAACTGCAAATGCAAGTTTGTACGCACAATATTGATGGATTTATCATGTTATTTTTAGGTTTTAGGCTTCTTATAGGTTTTCCTGAAACCTATAAGTAAATAAATAATAATAATAACTTTCATCTATGTTCTTTAATAATTTTAAAAGTATTTATTTAAAAAAAAAAAATATATATATATATATAATTATCAGAAATCCTTACAACAAACCCTTTCATTTGACATATCACACGGTAGAGTTTGTAAAACTTTTTAATTGTTCTAATTTGCCCCCTAAAAGGACCCCAATATTCAAAATTCATTTATGTATCCAATTTCAGCTTTAATCGATCCAGTAAGTTCGGAGCAAATCGGCTGTAACAGACAGACAGACAGACAGCCAGCCAGACACACGAGTGATCCTATAAGGGTTCCGTTTTATTATTTTGAGGTATGGAACCCTAAAAAGATAAGAGATAGGTAATAAATACAATCATGTCATGTTTATAACACCCATGGGTTCCATAATACTAATGACGATCAATAAAACCGACTTGGTATAATTAGTACCCAATCGGTAGAACAATATTTCACAGTCGTGTTTCCTAATTAATATATCGAGAATTAATTAATTTGTAAGGGGAGCACGGCCTTTTGGATAATAGAAATAGATTTGGGTAACTATCAAATGGAAGTTTGGTGATGCTATTTGAGTAAGCTGGTATCGAGTTAAGTATATTATTAAGCCAAAATTGGTTTGAAGCTCAAAGGTTACGTAGGTAGGTGCTTAAATAGTAGTCAAATATACCTAATAATAGGAATTCTTTTATGTGTAGTGGTGGTGGTCGCAATAGCTATTGCTGATCATGAGGTTCGATACCCAGGTCGGGCAAAATTTGTATTGGGATTTTCCATTAGTAATTTCTCAATAGCAGCCTGGAATCTGGATTTGTACCCGATTGATGGCAATAGGCTCGCATGGGAGCTAAACATAACTGGCGAAATGTGGGTGTACTATAGGTACACCTCTGCCTAACCCTTCGGGGATTACAGGCGTGATGTTATCTTACGTTATTTTATGTATGTTGCAGTACTTTTTAACTTTTTTAAACCTCTGTAAATCTAGCAAAATATAAATTTTGCACAAAAATAAAATATTTTAAGAAAATTTAACATATTATCAAGCACTGTGTGAAGATAGAAACATGAATTTAATTAATTGGCTCGATAAAAAAAAAATCACAAAGATGACACTAAATCGCTATTTAAAACGTGTACCTTGAAGAGATTACTTCGTTAAACCATGTAAAAGTTATACCAAAAGATAGGCCTTATTGTTTTTTAGTACTTGGTGAGAACACATTTTATAATTTCCTTACTATTTTTTTCTATGGAGCAAATATACACAAAATCTAGCAGTTCAAGAGCTCGCAACGGCCGGCCAGTTACAGCCGGCAGTAGGCTCGCATGGGAACTAAACATAACTGGCGAAATGTGGGTGTACTATAGGTACACCTCTGCCTAACCCTTCGGGGATTACAGGCGTGATGTTATCTTACGTTATTTTATGTATTTGCTGTTAAAAGTTGTTGTTATTGCTCTGAGAATGGTTTCTCACCCATTTAACAATAAACAAAAAATCTATATAAAAAGGAATTAGTAGCATAAAGGCTCTTACAGACTCGCGCGATATCGCGGGCGCGACAGGCACCGAAAAAGAAATTGTGCTACTAGTTTCGCGTCGCGCCCGCGATGTCGCACTAGGCTGTACGAGCCTTAAAGGACCAATAGGCCGATGGTCAGGACCCAGGCAGATATTGTATTTTTTTTAACAACCCACTATAAACGAGTCTCGGAAGTAATAATCCAAAAAATATACCAGCAATTGGTTCACACAAGCTGAGTTTGCCAATTTATAAATTACATGTTTCTGAGCTGTTCCGTTTCATTCAGTGAACCACACAAAGGGGCAAACATCAAACAATTAATTTTGGCCAGTACCGGCCGTATTGAATTTAATTGAAGGCCCAATTATTAAAGATATCGACGTAAAATTATGTCATTATACATTTTATTTGGTTAAATTTAAATCGTTTCGGTATAGCCAGTAAAAAAAAATTGAGTTCAGAATTGGGATATGATGTAATACCCATGGACCTATAAAAAAACTCGGACGGATTCTCGTTAACAGAAAACTGTGTCACTCAAAGTCAGTCAGCTCGCTGTACGTACAGGCTTGCACGCACACATTCACAGCATACTCACCCATTACGCGTGCAAACGTCAACACAGTCGACACGTCCTACGCGGCAAAAAAGTATTGAAATACAGCATGTCTTGTGTGGTGAAATGTTGTAAAAACCGTAGCGATCGGAAGAAAAAAAACCAGGAATCACGTTTCATAGGTAAATGAATAATTCAACAACTTAGTTCCCAATTTTATAGATTACAATCAATCTTCATTCGCTAGAACAAAAAAATCATCAACAAGGCCAGTGTTGTCAATATTCACGTGTGCAAATTACCCTAAATATATGGGAAATTTATATTTCATTTAATCAATTCAACTTATATAGGTTATTTATTACTAGTTATTTTATATTCTTCTTATTAGATTTCCTAAAGAAAATGAAGTATGGAGAAATTATTGGATTTAAAAAAAATCGAAATTGTAACTGTCAAAATAACTGGATTAAAAAAAAACATACTCAGCATTTGGGATGTTATACAATAGATACAGTAAATATTTTTTACAATTAAAATATTTTCAATTATTAACTATGTTGTTAATTGCACATATTTTCATAGGGAGATTTGGTTCTAACCATTAAATTGTTAAAATAGCACGGTATAATTCTGAAGAAACTTGTCTCTCGACCTGTATTTGTCTTAAAGTAAAATAATAATATATGGGTAAATTTGGCTAACATGGCAACCCTAAATTCACTCACACTTAAGACTGTCGCCGCCATTACGGGACACAGTTTTGTCTTAGCGGGAGTTCCGTCCGGGTTTTTGCATAGGTCCATGCCTCCATGGTAATACCTAATAATGTTTTTATTCATTTTTTCGGTTATATTTTCAAGTTTGATGAGACGGATAGGCTCAGTATAGCTGTGATAATCATTTTTCAATACACTTCCTCGAAAACTGGTTCATATCGCACTACGATTAGGTTCACAATGCAATGTATTTCACACGCGCGCGATTTTTTATTTTCCAACACGTGTGCACGTGTGCGGGAACAAAAAATTCCACAGATAACTTATACCCATACTTAGTCCAAATTGTTTCAATGCCTCTATTTACACCGTCTCGCGCCAGAGACGGTCCTCTCTATTCGGAGGTGATTTTTTTTTAATCTCGGCAAAGATGGGTCTTTACGGCGTTAATATTTTTGGAATATTTTAATAATGTTTATAAATAGAATACCATGATTATTACAATAAAAAAAAAACGTTTATGAACAAATTAACATTTATTTGTGTTCTAAACTCAAAAATATTTGAATTTTCTATTTTTCATATTAGGCTGTTTATCGGCTTTATACTTTTCCTTCTCCTTCAACCTGGCGAAGGCAAAGCGCGGAAAATCAAAGTCGCGAATCAATTTTTTTATCAAGATACAACCTGACACCGACCTGCAAAAAGAAAAATACGTAAGAAAATTTGATTTCGCGGGCTACAGCTTCGGATTCACCTTTACTCTATAATTATTAAGTTTGTATGTAGAGGGGTAATCTTCAGAACTCCTAATCCGATTCCGAAAATTCTTTCACTAATTGGAAGCTTCAGTATTACCGAGTGCCATAAAATCACACTAATATTATAAAGGCGAAAGTTTGTGAGTGTGTGTGTGTGTTTGTTACTTCTTCACGCTCAAACGGCTGAACCAATTTTGATAAAATTTTGTATGGAGGTAGCTGACACCCTGGATTAAAACATAGGCTATGTTGATTTTTATTTTGTTATTGGATGTTTATTTTTATCCCGATATTCCCACGGGATCGAGAGTTACGCGGGTGAAACTGCGGGGCGCAGCTAGTATAATATAATTATTATGTTAAAACAAGAAATACCACGCGGACGAAGTCGCGGGCTGAAACATGTTATTCAAGATCTACTGTTGCCTATCGACTGTCTTGCTGCACTTGTCGATCATAACATTTTTACATTTGTTTGCACATAAAATTAATGGAGCATGATGATAAATATTATGTATGCTTTATGAGTTTTCCTTTTACGGAGTAATATCAACATAAAGATAACAGCTCATAAAATAATATATACTTAGTAAAAAACCGGCCAAGTGGGAGTCGGACTCGCGCACGAAGGGTTCCGTACCATTATCTATAAAAACGGCAAAAAAATCACGTTTGTTGTATGCGAGCCCCCCTTAAATATTTGTTTTATTTTAATTTAATTATTGGTTTAAAAGTGAATATATAACCAAATATTCTGTGAATATTTCAAGTGTCTACCTGTTACCGTTATCAATATCGAGCAAAAACGACCAAAAAAATCACGTTTGTTGTATGGGAGCCCCCTTAAATATTTATGTTATTCTGGTTTTTA
The DNA here is from genome assembly GCA_963921375.1 of Tiliacea citrago. NCBI lineage: Eukaryota > Metazoa > Arthropoda > Insecta > Lepidoptera > Noctuidae > Tiliacea > Tiliacea citrago. The sequence continues at coordinate 7,927,159 of OY992796.1, forward strand.
GTATTTGTTGCTATAGCGGCAACAGAAATACATCATCTGTGAAAATTTCAACTGTCTAGCTATCATGGATCATGAGAAACAGCCTGGTGACAGACGGACAGACAGACAGACAGACAGACAGCGGAGCCTTAGTAATAGGGTTCCCGTTTCACCCTTTGGGTACGAAACCCTAAAAAGAACTGGAGAATTGATTTGTTGCGCCACTTCTTCCCAGCTAAAGCACTAAGAAGTGGTGAAGAGCGGGGTATTTTGGGGGGCTTTCTTACGTAATTCTGCCGTTTGAAAAGTGCGAATTCTTAGCCTGGTTTGAATAAATGACTTTTGATAGGTAAAGCTACCTGTTACATCTTGTGGTAGCGGTCAAGTGTGGAAGCTTAAGTTTGTAAGTTACATTTCGAGGAAGTAAATTTTCAAGTTCAGTTTATACTTCACTAGCTTTTGCAAGCGCCCTCGTCCGCGTGGAGGTTGGCTTCTGAAGTTTCTAAAGTGCCTATGTAAGTTTATGTGAAGTAAAGGAATACCTCAAATATTTTCATTTTGATTTTGATCGAGGCGGCATTGTCGGTCTTATTTATGTGCTAAAAAAGTGTTCAGAGACAGGTGTTAATTTTGAGGTTTCCGTTTAATTCAGTGCAAAAGCAAGAAAAATGTGTCTGTATATTTTTACTGCGAGCTGAAGGCAGAATATACTAAAATAGGTCCACCTATTAAATTGATGGACAGTTAACATCATTCAAAATATAAGACAAGAATAGAATCAGTTTGCTAGCCAAAATGGTAGAACATGAAAAAAAACAATCAAATCGGCCTAGCCTTTTGTAAAGTTGAGGTCAGCTTCCAGTCTAACCAGATGCAGCTGAATACCAGTATTTTACATGGAGCGACTGCCTATCTGACGTCCACAACCCACTAACTGGATACGATACCCCTTGATAAGACAGGTTGTCAGACTTTCGGGCTTCTGACGACCCGTAACTACTGTCAAAGATCCAGGAATAACAGCCGGGACCAACGTCTCATTGTGCTTTCCGAGGCACGGAGGAGTCTCGGTATGTAAACGAACCCCGGTAACCGTAGTCTAACCTGATGGATCGACCCGTGGGGCTGTTTAGTTAGCCACGACCTTCTCTCTCTCAGTAACATAAAAAGAACAAATAATAAATTATTGACCCACGGGATCGTACTACTGGCATAAAAAGTATTATATTCGTCCTTACCCGAATCATGGTCTTTTTTTACTGGTAACGGTGTGGAAATCCTCATGGACGTCCTCCTCCCTGTGGTGGACGGAGGGGTCTATCAGACTTCTACTGACTAAAACCACCCGTGTACCCTCGCACAGTTGCACCGGAGGCTACGGAGGCGCTTAAGTACTCTTCAACACAGCCCCCGACTGGCCCGCCTCTGCGGTCCCCGTCTGGTCAAGCGGGGGGAGTGAGGTGTTGGACTTCCCACGCGACGTCTAAGAGGGGAGCGCGTGGACATAACGCGCCACCACCTCGGGAACTAGTAAACCACCTACCCTAACTAAATCTTGGTGTATGAATATTCGATTTTCTAGATTTTGTTTGATTTCGTTATCTAGGCCGGTGTCAAAAATTATGAATCAGGTATAGTAAGCGCGCGAGTTGAATGCCGAGCTTAGTTATGCACTAAAACAAAGGATAAAGTGTTCTCCTGCGCGAGTTGAATGCGGTTGGGGCCTGAGGAGCATCTCCCCCCGCAGTGTCAGTACACTCAGATGCTCCTCAGGCCCCAACTGCATTCAACTCGCGCGCGTAGTGTACCTAGGTATTGTTAAACGAGATCCTCTCCTTTTTATTCTTTTTCGTAATTCCGTGGGATCAACCCGTGACAGGCGTTTCAAAGATTTGGCACCTGCGCTTCACTAACCTCATCAATAGAAAAGATAGAAACTTTTATACCATGATGTAAAATTACCCATCATTTCCCCTCCCCATGCGAGCAACAATGACATGTCAACAATGAAGTGAAAAGTGCTCCACTATAAAAGCTCAACGTTATAAATGATAGCTCAACAATGGCCTGGTATGGTCAGTTGTCAGATAAACTGGTGGCAGCACTTCCTGAAGATATAAAGATATAGGTTTAAAGTATTAACGTTTAGATGTCGCTAGACTATCCGATCTTGAAGTTTGAGATATCGTTATGGCGTCTAAAGCACGGAGATAGTCTGAAGTAGTCTGAATTATGTAGTAACTTCGGAGATTCATGTTTTGATCATGTCATTTGGTTTAAATAGGTTTTTATTTTTATTTGTTTTATTTATTTATTTTATATTTGTCTGTGTTTCCGACCGCATACAACCCTAATCTCTTCAAAGTGAGAGTGAACTGGCTTCTTCTGGGTAAGCTCACTCCATCGTCGACTTCGTCTCTGTCACCTCTGACCTAGACTAAGGTCAAGAGCAAACCCATCGCAAATAAAAAAAATATATAGATTCTTTTAAATTTTGTGAATGTGAGAACGTTGTAGGATTAATAGACTTTTTTATGATAAGTACCTGGAACTTGTTGACGGGCCTACACTGTCCTGCCATACCTATTAACACTAATTTAAAAACATTGTAAAAGCCAACTATTTATTTATTAGTTTATGTACACACAACATATAAACAGACAAGAAGAAAGGAACAGAAAAATACGTACAAAGGTGATGCTTATTTCTAAAGAAATCTCTTCCAGCATACCTGCGACAGGAAAGTAGACAACGAGTGTAAAAAAAGAGGAAAAAACATAATACATAAAATCAAAATAAAAACTTACTAATATTATTACTATACTGATCACAAATTTAAATATAAACATACAATAAGAGAATATACTTACATACATTCTTCATCATTCATTATTCATTCTTTCTTCTATTTATTCTATTTTTAAAAGAGTAACCGTGGAGTTTCTTGCCGGCCCTTTTCCATAGGAAACGACTTATCGAAACAGTGCACCTAGCTTCAGACGTTTCATAATGCCCATGTAGGTTTATGTGAAATAAAATATTTGGATTTTGATTTAGATCGAGGCGGTATTGATGGCCTTATTTATTTGCTAATAAAAATGTTTAGAGACGGGCGTTAATTTTGCGTTTGATTAAATTTCCTGATGTATCAAGAGATTTAATTCAGTGCAATAGATAGAAAAAGTTATACATATCTTTTTACTGCGAGCTGAAGGCATAAAATAATAAAGTAGGTCGCTCCACCTATCAGATTGATGGACAGTAAACATCATCAAAAATATAAGACAAGAATAGAATCAGTTAGCTCGCCAAAATGCCAAGATGAAAAAAAAGAACGAAGGATAAAATAGAACAAAGGAAAACAACAGTTTCCTTTCACATATTTATTTATTTATTATAGCATTCCAACGACTAATTCACAAAAACATTAACGGAAAACTTATTTCTTATTATATAATTACTACAGCGAACTTGTCACTTAAAGGTGTGCATAGCACTTAAATAATTGTCCTATTAGATATAAAGATGATCCTATAATCAAATAAGTTAACAATAATAAAATAATTAATAATTTAATAATAATAAAATCAAATAAATGAATAATAATAATAACCTTACCGCCAAGTGACGACGTCAACGTAGATATACGGCGCGCCGTATATCTACGTTGACGTCGTCACTTTTTAGTGAATGTGATTATTGATAAATTAATTCATATTCATTTATCAAAAATAACAACATTCATTAAAAAGTTTAAGTTGTAGCAGTACGAGTATAGGTAGTATGCAGAACAACAAATGAATGATGGAATTTAAACAAGGAGTTGCAAGAGATGATTGCAAAATTGAGCTAGGGTGTTGAAGAAGATGTCAATGCTAATACGAGTAGTGCACGTTAGAGTGGCTTTAATTATAAGTCGTCAAACGGTTCAATGGCACCGATCGCCCGAGGTTGGTTCGAGCTGTAAATGGTGCAAACACATCTAATTTGCGGTCGTGCAGGGTTGATTATAACGGGGAACAGATACATTTATGCCTTCTAGAATTTTTGGAACATGGATCAGTCCATTGACAATTTTGAAGTGCATAATTTAATCCATCATTTTTCTGCATTTTTTGAGGGATATAAGGTCGAAGACTGAATCTCTCAGGGTAATTAGTTGTGTTGGAGCAGCTGTTTGATTTATATCACAGGTACCTAGTGAAGCCTTGCATTCGACTCGATCGATATGGACATGATAGGTAGGATTCAACACCTGCGATGTATAATCCAGTACACTTCTGACGAGGGTGAAGTAAAATATAGACTTAAAGTCGTGATAGATACGATTCAGGAATCCCAACATTTTATTTGCCTTTTGACAATATTGTCTATGTGGGGAATGAAAGTGAACTGACTGTCGAGGCAGACTCCCAGATCGCAAATTGTGTTAACCTTTTGCAGCGTTAGACTATTCAGTGAATACGAGGATGGAAGGGTATTTCGTTTTTTAGTGAAGATCATGTGTTGTTTTTTTTTTATTCTTTAAACACCAGTAGTACACTGAGTTAAGGCCCTTTTGCAGCAAGGATATATCTCTGAGTGATGGAATTTGCGTATAGAATTTGACATCGTCTGCAAAAAATTACCATTCACTGTGCTTGATGCAGTCCACTACGTCGTTGACAAATACTAGAAACAATATCAGACCCATATGGGAGCCTTGTGGAACTCCAAAAGTGGAATAGTAAAAGGAAGACTAATGCTCCTTCACTACTACTAAAATATCCTGTTCCCCCGACCCAACTTGTCGCATCGCATCGCCTACCCGCGCTACTACTTCGTATTCGCTTAGTGTTCTTTCTTACTTTTTTTCTTTTTGCTCCTAAGTGTTCTAGTGTGATATAAGACCAGGCAGTCTAAATCAAATGTCCACGCAAACTCCGCCCCTTGCTCCCCCGCCACTCCGTTATGTGCTAAACGCTAACTTATCAATAATAAAGTTGAATATCGCCTGCGCTCTTTGATCGTTTTCGAGCACGAAACTAAATAGTGTAAGTCTCAATTCTTATTTCGTTTTTATCTAAAGTACTAATTGATCTAGTGAAAAAATATCTGGTGGCTGGATAATAAACTATATTATCTTGTTGTGAATATTTATTTGAGACATTAAAGCCAAACAATGTTGTATGTTTTTTTTTATAATTATCCTTAAAAAAGACATAATTTATGAATAAAAAAATGTATCTAGAGAAAATATTACAATCACGTAACTGTCTTCAACATGGAAAGACAGTTTAATTTTGCTTGTATGTGTGACTGTTTCAGAATATTCATGCAAATTAACATAAAAATAGGTAGTTTTAACTTAAATAGCATAATATAATATTTTTTTGAAATCCGACTGGTTCAGTGATTAGCGTGTTTAATCAAAGATACAAAAAAGGAAACTCTTCTGCTTTATTATATTATGAGTACCGATCGATTAAACTTACCTCACCTTTGCATAATTTCTCACTCATAACTGCTAATATTATTACCACACGGCACTACGAAAACACCGAACTACCCTTTTATCTCGTCTCAAAAGAAATGTATATATCCACTTAGCATAAAGCGTGGATCGCGTGTGGACGATTATTACGTAAATTGGATGTTGCTAACATTCTAAAGGAACATTATAGGGGAATGGTGTGAGATTTTTTGCGTGACTGTTATATATTATAGTATGGAGGGTAAAATGGGAACATGCTTAAGAGGAGGCTCCCTATTTTTATGTTAATTTGTATCAATATCCTAAAACATTCACATACAAGCAAAATTAAACTTTGGTATGTGATTTATTGGATCTTTTTCTTTCCTGGTTGAAGACAGTTACGTAATTGTAATATTTTCTCTCAATAATTTTTTTATTCGAAAATCATGTCTTTGTATAGGATAATTCTTTAAAAAAAATTTAGCTTTTATGTCTAAAATAAATATTTACAGCAAGCAAATATAGTTTATTATCCCGACACAAGATATTTTTTCTCTAGATCAATTATTACTTTAGTTATAAACGAAATAAGAATTGAGACTTACGCTGTTTAGTTTCGTGCTCGAACACGATCAAAGAGCGCACGCGATATTTAACTTTATTACTGATGTATTAACGTTTAGCACATAATGGAGAGGCGGGGAGCGAGGGGCAGAGTTTGCGTTCTAAATTTGATTTAGACTGCCTGCTCATAAACCATGTGGGAACGGCAATAAATGAAAAAATACTGTCATTACTAAATACCAGAACCATCAAGTAGAACCTACCTACCTAAATCCAACCATTATAATGAAAACTAACTCAATTTGCCTAGCCTTTTACCAACTGTGTTGGGGCCGGCTTCCAGTATAACTGGCACAAAACAAAAAATCAAAAAAAACTTAATTTCAGACTAAGGACCGTAATTTTTCTAGTATTTTTGTGTTAGTAACAATAGTGCTTAGGTAATAATGTACTTATTATCTTTGAACACATCCATAATTCAATTTTACCCTGTTTCATTAAGGCTTAGGTATATCGACATGCCAAATTGATAATCGATCAAGGTCGAAGAGCACCGGGAAGTTATTTATGTAGATTAGAATACCGGTGTCGAATGTCGAGCATCGTTTGCTAAAAATTCGGTCATTTTAGCTGAACGAAATGGATTTGGCTTAACAAAAATATCTATACTTTCCACTGCAACCATAATGTAGGTATTTGAAGTTGGTATTTAAAAACTATTTGGTACGTAAACAAATATGATCTAGCCTTGGTTAGCTTGGGTCTTAATATACCTCGCTGAAGATTGAACACAAACTACATATAACTTTCGTCTATATATTACAACACATACATAAACTCACGCCTTCTTCCCATGGAGGAACGGCCAAAACTACAGAACACGACCTGCCATAATCTTTACATACTCCTTTTGCTTCGTTTACGTTCACGTACAACACGCCCGCCGGTTGCTAGTACTTCGCACCTGACAAAAAAAAAATACAAATGTGTATTTAAAAAATATATATAAAACCAAGAGTATTCACAACAATTCTAATAAAACATCTCACTCTTTTCAGGTAATAACAACAGACAGCACCAGTCCACCAGTTGGTAAGTCCAGCAATTTATAAAACGGACACAGTAATATCATTAATTTCAACAAAACGCCGCGACATCTCACCGCATTTATTTATCTTTAACAAAGAAACCAACAAAAGAAACATTTTCTGGGAGTTCATCTAAAAAAAGGTGAAAAATTTCTCGTCTAAAGCCCCCTTGTGTTGAGCGAATAAACACTTGAAGAGTACTCTGAATAAATTGAATTGGAATCGGAAATACTTTGTCAAGCTACTAGCCTGCTCCTAGACTATTTTTGTTACAATGCTAGAGTTTGCTCTTTGTAATCTCGAAAAAAGGTTCTGTGTGCTTCCCGATTTTGTATGACATTGGTTGCAAAAGCGTTTATTTGGTCAGGATTTGTAGCGTTTATTTTGGATTCAATACAGCATGGTGTACGAGGTACGTACTCGTTCCTGAACGTTTAAACATTAAAAATATTTATATAGACATACATACTTAAATTCCCATGGTGGTAGTCATAAACTATAGAACGCCACCTGCTACAATCCTGAATACTCCTTTTGCTTTGTTTACGTTCATACATCTGGTCATACGAAAAACATATCCGTCTTCATTTTTGTTGTCTATAAAAACGATATGGTATTGTGTCAAATTTGACAGTTTACAATTCTGTCAACTTTGACGTTTCTCTGGAAATAATAACGTTATTGTAAGAGCAAGCGAAACATTTAATTGAAATGCAAAGAAAACTCGCCGTACAGCCTAACAAAGTCGTTAACTTAACGTCTTGCCGTCAGCGTCATAATTTGAATTTAGTTATCTTTTGATAAACGGGCGGCCCATTAGCCTGTTATCTCAACGTACAAGTTAATAGTCTAGTCTGAACAAAACTAGTCTCTTTTAATTTTCCAAGCCATTGTCAACTTTTTTCTTTTAAATCTTTCATATCTTAGAGAGAACGCTTTTTCTTCGACTAACTTTTATTATGTTGTAAGTCTGGTCTGATGTCAGGTCTAATGCCTGGTTTGTTTTTTAGATTTAGCTTTTTTAATTTACATGCCATGATTCAGAGGTTTTTGAAACAGTTTTTAAAGGAACCGGACGCAATCTCGAATTCCTTAAAGAATCAATGAGCATTTTTTAACTCAAATACATATAAATGTGGATGAGCGATGGTGAGCGATGGGTAGCTCGCCGTCCGATAAGGACCAGGCCCGGGTCGACGGTGCGTTGTGTTCCACGCGCGCCTCAAAGATGTCACCACCAACTGACGGCGTCCGTTAGGACCAATGCCTGCCAGGGTTGCGAGTTTGTCCGAAAGGGATATCGTGGCCCTGGTACACAGGCAACGGAAGGAGCACGGGTGGGTTTTAGTCAGTAAAAGTCTGACACGCCCTCCCGCTCCGGCGGGAGAAGTTATTTGATAATTGCCCACCCAAAAAAAAAAAAAGGTCCAGTTTTTGGCATTTAGTTTCCGAGATACACGCAGTTTTGTCTTGTGTGACAAAATATTATTAATTAATGCTCAATTATCTACAAGTTCATAGAGTAAATGACTTTATAAGATGTTTCTAAGTAGGTACCAAAAGTTTAAGAGAAAAGTTTAGTAAAAAGGTTCCATGTCTGTAAAACCTTTTTCTCAAATCAAGCTTTTTCAGAGTTTCTACTTCAAATATCTGATAAAAAAATGTGCCAGTTTTTGAATATTTTTTAAATCCTTATTAGCAATTGACTATTCTAGATACCCAATCTTGTCGTATCTCAATATCTCACTACTGGACATATTTGCTTAGACGCCCAAATATTATGCTCTGCATCCAAAGCTTATCCCATCTCTATTTAAAAAGAGACAATGATCCTTTAATTGCAAACTGACTATATTCAATTCAATTAGTTTGTTTTTGAATTGAAAACTTATTTAGGCGCGTTCAGCGATATTTGTCAGGGGAATACCTTGTGGATTCGTGTCAACGATATTCTAATGTGGACAGTAGGTATATCTGTAGTGCTATTCTGTAACCATTTCACTGTGAAAACAACTATGAAGTGAGCGTGGAGTGAACTGTCAGTGTCATCCCACCTGATGCCAGGGATGGACCAATAATTACATTTAAAATCATAATCGAGATTTTCAACAGAAACTCAATTTTGTTTTTTTACATTAAATTGAGTTTGACTAAATTTCTGTTTTGCTATTTTATTTAAAAACATACATAAATACTAGCTTTGAAATAATATAAAATGATCAATAGAATTAGCATAAAAATATTATTAAAATCTCGATTGTGATTGTAAATGTAACCCTTGGTCAATCCCTGGCATCAGTTGAATGACACTGACAGCTCACTCCACGCAAGAATAATTCACGGTGAGGTTTTTACAGAATCGACATGCTGTATCTATGAGTACGCTTGGCCAGCAGTAAAAGCATTTCATAGTTTTCACTTCTACCGGCAGTCCCCATGAATGCCATATTTTTTTAATGTACTCTCGTCATGTATGTAAGCAATCAGAATTATCAGATTTTTACTGCGATCCATGTCACGATATCGCTATGCATTGATTGGATGGCACGCTTGTTTCTCTCTGCCTATCCAATAAGCGATCGGCTAGTATTAATGAGAGTGTGCGGTGTTATCATGTGCACAATAATTTATCCTTTTAGTTACAGCTAAAAGCCAAAGTGCGGCTTTAATCTGATTTGGTTGGGTGGATTAAGTTTGCCTGTACTGTACGTTTTTAGTTAAACTTGTGTTCTAAAATGTATGACCAATCCATTAAATGGTAGAGCTTAAATTTGCTGGATTCCTCATGTGATGGAGTCATTTCGAACTTTTGAGAGATTTCCATCATCAGTATGTCGATTCTGTAAAAATCTCACCGTGAAAACTTGCGTAGAGTGAGCTGTCAGTGTCATCTCACTGATGCTAGGGATTGACCAAGCATTACATTTATAATCATAATCGAGATTTAAATTATATTTTTACTAATTCTATTGATCATTTTATATTATTTCAAAGCTAGTATTTAAGTGTCGAAAGTTCTAAACAATGAAATAATATATAACTTTGAAATAATATAAAATGAAATTAGCAAGAAAAAATATTATTAAAATATCGATAAAGATTGTAATTATGTAATGCTTGGTGAATCGCTAGCATCAAGTAGGATGACACTGACAGCTCACTCCACATTCACCTTTCCTTAAGTTTTCACGGTAAGATTGTTACAGAATAGCACTACTGGTTGTGTAGACGAAGTGATATTCTATCAGCTATAAGGATGATAGAACAGTCAAAAATGTATTGGATTGAAATAAGCTACCGAAAAGCTTATGTCAATCCTGCTGAAAGCTGTTGTAGAAACACGAAACGCTTTGTAAGCGATTTTCACAGGTCTGTAGGCCCTCTGAATGTAAATTTTCGAGAAGGAAGGAAGGAAAATTGTTTATTCTACAAACACAAGACAAACATAAAAAAAAATGGTCAAAATACACACACGAACACAAAGCAGCCAAAAGCCTCGTATTCAAAACTTTAAAAGTTAAAAGTTTGACAGTGTTGTCCATTGCTTGATGTCAGGGTGGTCTACACCTTAGATCATTGAGGTAGGAAAACTATGGAGATGACAAATTCTACTATAGGAATAATAGTTTTTCAAATATCATTCATAATTATCGACACAGACATTTAATAAAGCGTTTTGTTTCTTTTTAACTAATCAAGAGCTGCATTTGAAAGAGACACATCTGAATGTTAGTCAAGGACTAAATATAACAACACTTTTGTGTGACGACAAAATCATGATGTCTATGCGTGACCGGTCGCCATGTTTAGTACCAAGTTTGGTGGTACAAAACTCGGCAATGTGCTGGCAAACGGTTACTTGCTTTCTCTCTTGCTTCTCTCGCAGTTACAACTCAACGAAAGGCAGCCATTTTAAGTGCCCTATTTGTGTAGGTGTGCACGCTAATTTTGTCGGTATGGCAATTCCAGTTAGATACACCAAGACAAAAGACAATACTTGCAACATTGGCAAATGACAACAAACAAACACAACAAAATGCCGATTGCAGAGTGCATGGAAATGATCTACGTATACTTAGCTTGATATAAAATACGTAAATGTTTTCTTTGAACTGTTTTAATGCTTACGTACATTTGATTTATTCTCAGTGTTGGCCCCACTTTTGGGCACAGAGTTTCCACCATTTCCTCCACATTTTTTCCACTGCATTTTAATTTATTTGAAACTGGCTGCCCGGCGTGACTTTGTTCGCGTGGTGTCCTACCCCTACCCTACCCCTAAACCTTCGCGGGCGTATGGATAAAAACTCACCAAAGTTTAATTAAATTCGGTCCAGCGCTTTCGGAGTCTGTAGAGGACAAACAAACAAAAAAAAATCAGCTGTTCCCTACATGTATGTTCTCATAACTCGTCAAAATGTAGGAAACAGCTGATTATTTAAAAAGTTGTTCATAATGAAGAGTACAATGACCCCCTTAAGAGGTTGTGCGTTAGTTATGTTACATCTTGTATATATCATCATTATCTAGCTTTTTCCCAATTATGTTGGGGTCAGCTTCCAGTCTAACCGGATGCAGCTGAATACAAGTACTTTACATGGAGCGACTGCTTATCTGACCTTCACTACATATATATCTAAATAGAAGATAAAAGATGAATTCTCCAAGTATTTCAAAACCATAACATTGGTGGTTTAACTAAAGCTGTATATAGAAAGTTTTCTAGTGTTTATAAGAGCTTAATTAGCATTAAGGCTCGTGCAGATTGACGCGATATCGCGGGCGCAACAGGCAGCGCGAGCCTTTATGGTTCGTTTATTGCTGTTAACTATTCAACAAAAGGGATTCGGTTTAACGACATGTAAAACGCTGAAAATGTCATTACAAGTTATAATCGTACGTCACTTAAGAAACTTACTCTTTTACGATTGTCTACGATTAATATTCAAGTACTTAATTAAAATGTAGTAAGTAGGTATTCGTTCTTAATAATTCATGAAATTAGGTATTTTACAGTCTATGGTACTTATTCAAGTTTTAATAATTTAATGATCAACATTACCTCTAAACAATTATTATTCATAAAAATCTCATCTTAACAACGATAAGATACCTATTCAAATATTTTAATAATTATAATTAACTTTTATGATTACAGCTGAGTAAGAAGAATGGATATTTCATACAAAATAAAAACAAAACCTTCACCCATTTCAGCAGACAAGAAATTAAGCAGAATTTAAGCAAATCTATTATATAAATTAAATCCCATAGAATTACATCGCCCACTTGATACACCCGTTGATGCATGAAATATACAGAGTAAGCAGTTTCCTATCAATTACTGTCAGAGACATTTAATTAAATGTCAACTGTACTGTAAGATATTTCAATATTCAAAATCTGTTAAGAAATACAAATATGTAACTTAGTTAGTCGGTTTGTATTTTCTTAATATATTTTTATAGTGGAAGATACTGGGAATCGTAGTGTCTAGCTAGTTGGTTAGATACTGGGAATCGTAGTGTCTAGCTAGTTGGTTAGATACTAGAATTCCCAGTTTAAATATTTAATTATTGAAATCTATATTAATGATTAATTAACATTATAAAGAGGTAAATATTGTTTGTAAGTTTGTTTGATAATCTAAGGAACTACCGGTAGAATTAGAAAAAATCTTCCTGTTTATTTGGAGTAATTTTGAAGATTCAAATTCAAAATAATTTATTATCTCATTACAAACAATGACATGATATACATATATTTAAAACAAGCTTAGTACGTACGTGACAAAGTATGTAAGAGACTGGTGTCTGCACTAGGAAAACCTGTATAGCAGATCACCAGGGTCCCACCAGACGGAAAGTAAACATAATTAGTTACAGTAAAAGTGAAGCTGAACCTAAAAAATATAAAAAAAAAATGTAAATCAAAACTAAAAACTAAAACTAAGTGAAAAAACAAAAAAAACTATTGAACAACAAATACAGAAGTGGAAACTTTAATTAGATATTAAATTTGGGGGAGTTAGCGGGATGGACTATTTTGGATGAGGAGGCAATTCCTCAGTTGTTTTATAATCTAAGAAGATGTTTCGATTCATAGTATTGTTTAATGTTATATTCTTTGAGAACAGCTATGGTGTCATTACAAATTAAACATAGCACCTTACCAGAAAATACTGAAAGTTCCATTTATCTTTGAACGTTCTGCATTCACTGTCTATTTTTCGCTTCTTTTCCATACTAATAAATCACACATAAGAACAATAAGTCAAATCAAAATACTGTTATGCACGGGTGTTAATTTATTTCACAATATACATATCTCTATATATTTTAAGAAATCTAACGGAAACTACAATGTATTTCGTTATAGTTTGATATGTTTGTTATTAGATTGCTTTTTGACAGACTGGAGACTGAATCATGTCATACAAATATCAATTTTTACCCCAAGGCCGAATAGGTATCTAACATCTTAAAAATATGCGGTAGCAAAGAAACGAACCGATCAAATTTTTAACTTCGGGTTCAGGCTACAGAATAGGTGAACATTTTTACTTCAATACTTCAGGCTGAGAAAACGAACAAGTGCGAATCGCCGATAACCCATGATTTATTTTGAGGACACCGGAGCTGGTCGGTGATAAACTGGCTGGAAGTCGTCTCAAAGTATTTTTATATCCTTTTCTAGTTGGGTAGAGAAATACTTGTCTTAACTAACTATGTTCTTAATACTAGTGTTATTTAAGAAATGACGGGCTACTACGATCTACGAACTAGCTACGCTCCGGGGTTTCACGGGATAAGTCTTGATCCCGTTTGAATATCGGCATAAAAAGTATCCTATGGCTTAACCCAGGTCATAGTCTAGGTACATATGTGTCAAATTTCATCCAAACTCGTTCAGCTATTTTAGCGTGAAAGCGTAACAAACAAACAAACTCACATTCACTTAAGAATTAGGATAGTTATGAATATTTAGCCAGAATGCTAATAAAAAAAAATAAAGAGAAAGTGTGGCGCAACGTTTAAAAAAAAAACAAAAACAAAAGTTACTTATGCTAGGGCGTTACGTTCTTTTGTCCAAAGTTATTAAGATGGGACTGTGGTGCAATTAACATCGCCACATGCGAACTATGCATGATACGTCACGCAAAATCCTGCATCGCACAAGCAGAGTTTACCGCGCAACTAGCATATATACAACATCTACAAGACACATAACCCGTCTCAAACTCAAACTCAAAGCATTTATTTCAATTAAACCATTTACAGGCACTTTTGAATTGTCAACAAGTCGGTCAGTTACAAATATGAAGCTAGTTGCCCATTCCAAATAGTACGTCCCTATGGAGAAGAACGGGCAAGAAACTCCACAGACACTCTTTTAAAATAAAATATTTGATACAAAGTATTGGTTACATCATTCTTATTGAAAATATACATGTGAGAACGATGCAAAACGTCAGAAGCGTCCGTGATAAAAAAAAAACAATTCGAAACTAAAACAATTAAAAATAAGCCGTGGCAGCTAAGAGATGACCAGTCCCAACTGACAGCGCCCGTTCACGAACATGACGCATGGATCAGCACCATTCAGCTCAACCATTTTGAAGGGAGCTAAATGATCCAACACACACGCCACCATCAGCGAGACATCTGAGTGAGCATGACATACTCTCAGCTGCCAGGACATATTCAAGTCAATGAAATACATATTACCCGGTAAATGGTAGCTCTATTGTACATAGTACTCACACCTGTGTTATGCAATTATATAATACAAAGGTGATTGAGTTTATACAATGAAAAGATAGTCTTACAATCTTCAGCAGCTCCAACAGTATTTTCAAATGTTAATCAATTAGTTGACGTTGTGGAGCACGACCAGCATTGAGCCAAGCATTTCTATCAGCGATGTAATCCCCCAGCCTATAATATGCCAGCTTGCATAGTGTGCGTTTTATACAAGATTTGAATTTCGTCTCATTCAGTTGAAGTATTTGGGGAGGAATTTTATTATAACATTTTAAACAGTACCCCATGAAAGATGACTTTACTTTAGCCAGTCTGAAACCTGGTTGAGCTAATAGATCCCTACTTCTAGTACTATAATTATGTCTTTCGCCTCTTTTACTAAAACGATGTAAATTTTTTCTCTCTTCTTTCTTTCCTCTTTCTGGTCGGAGGCTCCTCCCTTTTCCATGGAGGATGAGTGAACTTTACAACCTGTTCCTCATTCCTTTAAAGGACTTCCTTAGAAAAATATATCCCAATAGATACATCAAAAGGATAACACAAAATCACTACAAAACTATTTAAAACTTACAACACTAATACAATTACAATGAAAACTTCTCCAGACAATTTTCCCGCAAACTTCGGTTTCTTCTTTCTAGATAAAACCACTACAAAATTTTGTTTCTAATTTTCCAGACAAAACTTAAATAAAACTGCAATTAATATAAATAATTAAAAAAAAAACTTCTCCAACAGCCATTATGTAACAAATTCCGGTGCAAATTACATTAAAAAAAAGGAACTGTCATTGTCTCGTCGCCATATTTATATTTTAGCAAGATGGCCGACAAATGGCGGTCGCTTAGGAATAAAAGCTTTGTGAATAGCATTATGTTGTTTTCAGCGTATGTGATATTATGTAATGGTACTCCCGACTAGTATTTTTGCGAGCGGATTTATTTTGTTATGAAACTGCTACGAAAATAGATGAAGGTAAATGTGAATTTATCAGTATTTTTACACAAAAGCGCACACAGTGTTTTTCACAAGATAACATTGTTATATGTTTCATTCAGTTTCATTGAATAATAAGGCTCAGTGAGAACGTGTGAGTTGAATTTTAATTTCATTTGTCTACGCAAAATCAAATCACGTCTAAAGAATTAACTGATCTGGAAAATCTGTCTTGAAAATGCTTGAGAGTTTTACAGTTCAACAACAGTTTCAAAACACGACTATTTTGCAATGCTAGTTCCGTAAACTTGTCTTCGTTTTTTTCTCTCCGTTATCTTTCTTGAACAATTTCCATCGGGTCTCCTATTTTATTCATGATTAACTAAAAGATCCCTAACCATTCTTCAAACTCAGAGTACGGGGCTATCTTAATAATTAAATCAACAATTCATACCATCGGATACTGTAGGACTCATGAAAAATGCAACACGGCAATTTGTGGGATGCCCCGATAGACGATAATTTTCGATTTTTTTACAGCGAACTCGTAACGTGACAGCATTTTAATGCAATCGAAATATTTGGTCGGGATAATGGAGTTTATTTAATAAACTTTAGTCTGTGAGAGAAATGTTTTCAGTAAAGTGCTTAGGTGCTTTAATAAATTCGATACGTTAGGACTTTCAGCTAGGCTTACCTTAGTGCTTTTAAAGCTACCTAAGTTAATCATAATAATGTTATTATTTTTAAAACGACTTCAAGCGATCCTTTTTCCTCAGACCATTTTCTTCTCTTGTCATAAGACTTATAAGTATGTAGATACGTACAGCTAACTTTAACGAAGAATATCAACTTGAGTTTTTGATCCCAACAAAATTTTTAAAATTCAACTTTTCAAAAGCCGACACCAAGTCTAGCATAACCCTATATACTCCGGCTTTATTTAAAAAGCATTTCAATGTTCAAAGTAGAGTTACGATCACTGTATGTGAAGAGAGATGTAAAATTAAAATATGTACTAAGTCATGAATGTTTCATGCAGAAAGGAGCCATGGCCGCACGATGCGCCGCTATTTATGCAATAACCGATACTGGGCTATACCGAGCTATACTTAACTTTCTGCCCCGAGCTGCCATCGCAGTTCAGAGGTCCGCGTTATGGAAATTCTGAATTGTTGTTGACTATGCTCGGTATTTTAACTGCATGGCGTTTTTGTGTGGTAGTTACGGTCTTATGCTTATTTATGATGTTTAATACTATGATAATGAATGTGTTCTAATTTGTTAGGTTTGCTATTTGCTGTATATGGTTCAAACAATGTTTCAATGTTAGATTACGATGGCGTCGGGAGACGCAAGCCGATTTCCGGCCACCGTAGGCGCGGGCCTGCGTATGGTCAGCGATGGGTAGCTCGCCGTTCGATAAGGACAAGGCCTGGGTCGACGGCGCGTTGTGTTCCACGCGCGCCTCAAAGAGATGTCAGCACCAACTGACGGGGTCCGTTAGGATCAATGCCTGCCAGGGTTGCGAGTTTGTCCGAAAGGAATATCGTGGCCCTGGCACACAGGCAAGGCACAGGATTTTCGTTATCAAACTCATAACCGTTTAAAAGATATTTCCAAAAGATCGATGAATTTTTTCGAAAGATTTTTGAAGATTTTCCAAAAAAAAAAAGTTGACCGTTACCTACCTGATTTACCTGTTTAAACATGTTCAATTACGATGTTACTAAAATTACCTACTCCTTAATTGGTTTTTGAAAAATGATTGGATATTTTTTTACAGTTTATTTTACAACTTTGTTAATTAGTTTTGTTTCCTTCCTTGTTTATGTCATAGGCCCGCTCTTTTGATCAACAAAAAAATTCAAATCTGCTGCGGCTTTTGTAGCCTATCTTTCAAGATTCGACATGAATTTTATGAATTTATAATAATATTGTAAAATCTAATTATCACTCTTGCACACTTATTTATCTTATACACACTCTCACAAACATACACACACCCTCAAACGCGCACACACACATCACCCCAGACAAACACATTAGAGAGATTCACAACACTTCCATTAATGTTTTTTGTTATTTTTTTACGTTTTCTTTTGTTGTTCTTTAACTTGCCCTAATGGATTTTTGTATATAATGTGTGTCCTATTTTCTATGTGCTCATTACTTTGAAGGGACACTGGCTTCTAAGATACAGGTACATACACCTAGTTTAGAAGTCAGGGGTTTTCACTCTGGAATCTTAAGCCATATTTTTAGATCTAAATAAAGTTATTTTTTTTTTGGAGAAATAAAGATTTATTTATTTATGATAATATGACAGACTAAGGTGAAAAATAGGATAGTGCCTTCAGTTTTAGTGCAACCGAACATTTAGGGTTATGGATGGCGTAATCCGACGTTAAAAACTCAACTAAAATTTTACTCAGCCACTTGCTTGATCTTCAATTTTTTTTTATCGTCTTTTTTCCTTTTTTTTCGATTTTTCTTTTACAGTTTATAAATCTGCTTTTAAATTATAGGTATGAATTCTAAGTGACGTGATCGTTATCGAGATTGTACATAATGATCACGGATGGATACCAATCTGTGCCTTTAATGAATGCCATCTTATCTCATTGCACTAATAAGCACTTACGGTTTATTGAATTACTTAGGCCATGACTTAGCATTACACCTTCTAACTTCACATGTTTTTAAGGTTCCGTACCCAAAGGGTAAAACGGGAACCCTATTATTAAGGCTCCGCCGTCTGTCTATCTGTCTGTCCGTCTGTCACCAGGCTGTATCTCATGAACCGTGATAGTTAGACAGTTGAAAATTTCACAGATGATGTATTTCTGTTGCCGCTATAATAACAAATACTAAAAAACAGAATAAAATAAATATTTAAGGGGGCTCCCATACAACAAACGTGTTTTTTTTTGCTCGTTTTTGCTCGATATTGAGAACGGCAACAGGTTGACGCTTGAAATATTCACAGAATATTTAGTTATATATTCACTTTAAAAATAAGTAATTAAATTAATATAAAAATAAAAATTTAAGGGGGCTCCCATACAACAAACGTGATTTGATTTTTTGCCATTTTTGTAGATAATGGTACGGAACCATTCGTGCGCGAGTCCGACTCGCACTTGGCCGGTTTTATACATAAACTTACGCCTACTTCCCATGGTGGCAGGCAGAAACTATAGAACACCACCTGCTACGATCCTTATCCTTTTACTGCGTTTGTGTTCATACATCTGGGCACACACGCACATCGGTTGTGAGTACTATGCACCTGACCTGACCTCACATGTTTAATGATGAGGTAAACTTCCACTCATCAGCTAAGTATAGAAAAACCCCTAAAATGCCATTACTTAAGTAAAAAGGCAGCAAAGGGGGGGGGTGACCCGCCAGGGTTTAATTAACCTAAGGCAGGCTTTATTTTGTTTTGGCACAAACCAATTAATTATTTTTGGTCTCAAGGAACTTTCAAGGAAATTTATTGTCCTCATTTTATTTTATGAGTGTTCGAAAATGAGTTTGTCCTCTTAATTATCGATTTTGCTCAGGGATTTCAGTTAATTAGTAATAAGGTATTTTTTATCTGAAGCTGGTACTCACTGGGCCCGTAGTGCCAAGTGCGTCTTAACTTTATTTTTTTTACTCCCTGGGTGTGTTCCACAATAAATATGTTACTTTGATAAATTATTTTATTTCCCTAAAGGTTTGGTAGGTTTGTACAAACACTTTTACACGTTATTCATATTTTAGAAACTAGATCAGCACTTTAATTGCGTAAAATACTATCAATCACTTTCTGAATGATTTTGAAGGATATTGCTAATCCATTGCTTCATAGGTTCGAAAAATGTATCTGCTCGACAACGTAAATAACGCAATAAATAAAATAAAACATTTATTTTCAAGTAACATGGACTCTATAAATAGTAACAATTTACATACAAACTATGTTAGTAATATTTACAAAACATAGCACTACAACAAAAACAACAAGTTCCTTACCAACTACGTTCCTATTAGCAGGTGCATGCAGCTGGCTTAAAAAGTAAATAATAGGGCCATCCAGTTTGCTAGCAATGCCACCCAGGAGACTGTTGGAGCAGCCACACACTCTGCGCAACAGGGATGCTGCACGCTTGCGTCTGATCGCAGCGCAGCTGTCAGTTTGCGCGTCCGCTAACATACCCGAGGCACTACAAGCCGATGTTGAGCGGGAACGCAGGGCATTGGCGGTGCGGGCGAATATGCTGGCCCGTAGGTTCGCGGGATGTACAGATGCGGTCAAAATCACGCTTTTTAAAGCATACTGCACATCTCTGTACTCAAGCGCTCTATGGAGCAGCGTTCTAAACGTGCTGCCAATGCATTGCGTGTTCAATACAATAACGCTTTTAGGGCGCTGTTGCGGTTTGGTTTCCGCACCTAGTCCTTCATGTGGACCACTGTGCGTGGGCCATGGCGGCCGTCGTTGGTAATTCCAACCAGCCCACCTCCCTCCAGAAGCTGATTAGTTCTCCTGGTCTGCTTAAGATATCCGTGAAAGATCTGGGTGACCCAAGGGTTTCTGTTCTGATCTGGGTGACGCCTGTGCACTCAAAGAGCACGTGCGCAACGGTTTCTTCAGCCTTCATGCAAGCCCTGCACA
This sequence comes from Tiliacea citrago, assembly GCA_963921375.1. NCBI lineage: Eukaryota > Metazoa > Arthropoda > Insecta > Lepidoptera > Noctuidae > Tiliacea > Tiliacea citrago. The sequence continues at coordinate 7,947,610 of OY992796.1, forward strand.
GAGGGCTGTCCGTTATGCCTATTGTGTGGAAGTGCTTATTCAGTGAGCAGTGTCCCGTGATGGTCCCGTCACCAGGCGCAGGCCGTTCCTGTCCAGACGTAGCAACCGCCTGGTTAATCTGCCATCTAAGGATGGCATAGCTTCCCTGGATTGCCTGCAGCCCGGTGTCGAGGTCCACCAGTTCTGCGCTTGTGTGTGGGGTGCAATGTTGTTGATCTGTCAAAATGAAACCCATTGCCACGGATAGTGTGTTACGCTATTACCCCGAAGGTCGGTTTCTTATCTGACTACTCTGAGAAGAAAGGCCGAATGAGAGATTTACCATGTTATTTTAAGACCATAGACTTCTTATAGGTTTTTCTGTAGAGATTAATTACGATAATATGGCCAAACCTCCAAAATTAAAAATCGTTTGAAAGTATTTGTACGCATGTGTGCCTAATGAGACGGCCGTCAAACAAAAAAAAATCACGGATTTGTTGCTTGACTATTGCCGTCATTAATCGCTCATTAATATTAGTATAGCGCTGCTCTGACGTAAACTATGAAAACGACACGTGCGTTGTCTTGCTGCGATCGGCTAGTTGACCAATAAATCTGGTAGTAAGTGAGATATTACAAGTACTTACAACTACATAAACTCTTTCGTAAGGATGCGACTACACACATTGAAACAGTAATTTGGAGGGGCGAGCCATGGAATCGTAGTTTATCTCTAATCTATATGCAAAGAAATATTTCCTGTATTTTTTTCAAAATTTTAGGCTCAGTAGTTTCGGAGATGGAAATTTTTAGTCTATTTTCTTAAATAACTATATTTTCTCAAATATTCCAACTGCAAAAATGTAGGTTTGTACGCACAATGTTTAGAGATTTACCATGTTATTTTAAGATCATAGACCTCTTAAAGGTTTTCCTGCAATCTATAAGTAAAGAACTACTTTCTGTATATTTTTAAAATTTTTGGCGCAGTAGTTTCGGAAGGGTTTGATGGTCAAAATATTCAATTTTCATATATTTTCTTGAATAATTTTATAAGTATTTATTTTAAAAATATAAAAGAAATATATCTAAAATCCTTTCAACAAGCCCTTTCATTTAATATGTTACACGGTATAGTCTGCAAAACTTTTTTGACACATCAGTGACAACACATATACTACGAAAATAACTCTTAGAACTACGACAAAATGGCTCTGTCAATGTAAAATCGTTACCACTGATGTGCGGTTGACTGTTCTTTACTATTAGTACTTTACTGTACTCATAGTAAACTACAGTTAAATACTTGAATTTAAATTCTGTGATTACCTTAACTCACACACTGACTTATTTTAGTACTTTATAATTTTTCGGAAGATGTACCTTTACAATGTTTGTATAATTATGTAAGCATGTGTCTATCACATAATTAATTTATCTTTCATTGCTTCATTTTTAATTTTGTTACCGCTTGTGGCATAGTAATTTTATTCTAGGTGCCTTATTTTCACATATAATTATTAATTCAATGTACCTATACAAAATATTGTAAAACATTTTAAAAGAGTAACGGTGTAGTCGGGTGGGATCGGCCCATTTCAATAATAGTGCATGATTTTTATATTTTACGTATCGTACATAGTCGTGTCCTTCTTCATCCGAATTTCGCTTTCCATTTTGAAAAGGAAATAATATTATGAAACGAGAAAACTCTAAAATAAACCATTACCCTAAAATAACATAACCAAGTATATTAAGGAGTATGTTTTTATTAAAACACATTATTTCAGTGGCTAGTCATGTAATTAACTTGGCTTACTGTCGGACGGTTTTCTAATGGAATTCCTTTGCAAATATTCTAGGAACTTCACACCTGCTGTGTGAAAATATAGCGCTTTGCTTCATTTCCGTCATATTTTTTTTTTAAGAACGTGGATTGTTTGTTTTTAATTATTTTAAAATTTCCATTATATTATGGTTTAAATAGAATAGATTGAGAAGTCAGAACGACATAGTTGCTATTAACAGGTGGCCAACTCGGATGTATACAACTTTTTTAGCCCCCATTCTGACATGAGGCCAAATTTTTCTGTTGTTTGATGTTTTTTGTTTAGTAAGAATGCGGCTTTGTACTCTCGATAAGACCATGACCAACGCAATACTTTCAGAAATTTTGTCCTTTTAATTATCAAATAACTTCTCCCGCTCGGGGTGGAGCTAGGGCATGTCAGACTTTCACTGACTAAAACCCACCAGTGTTCCTTCAGTTGACTGTGTGCCAGGGCCACGATATCCCTTTCGGACAAACTCGCAACACTGGCAGGCATCGGCCCTGATGAACCCCATCAGTTTTTGCTGGCCATCTCTTTGAGGCGCGCGTGGAACACAACGCGCCGTCGATGGGCCTGTTCCTTATCGGACGGCGTGCAATCCATTGCTCACCGTCCGCAAGCCCGCGCTTAATGTTGCCGGAAATCGGCCTAGGATTCCCGACGCCCACGACATCTCCTGCGGCCACTAGGGGCGTGAGGGCGCGAAATGTGTCTCCCTCACGCGTTACTCCTCCTTCTTTGCGAGCATTACTGCTTCGCAGAAAGAGGTGACCACCTCCCATGCACTTTCGCTCCGTACCATGGTCTGGACCAGGGCAGGACGCGAGTGATTGCCGCCGCCGATCGGTTCCGTGACAATACGGTGGTGCTCCGCCCAACCCGGGCAAACCTCCAACGTATTCTCCATCGTGTCCTCCGGGCGATCCACACAGTGGTAACACCCGGGCGTTTCCTCTCGCCTTATCTAGAACAAGAACCTCCCGAAACAAACATGTCCGGTGAGGACCTGCGTCAGGCGGAAGGTGAGGATGCCGTGGCGCGTTTGTAGCCACTCCTCAAAGATCCTACTTATCGCCGCAATTGCGACAATCGCACTCTTTATGTCGCCATGAGATCCCGCCGGAGCTTTGTCCGCTGTGCAGTGATTTCTCGCGGCAGCGGAGTTACGCACCGAGGTTTCGCCTCCTCGCACTACTTCCATATGTGTGCGAGGTTTTTTGCCACCAGATCTCATGGCGGTAATCCGGCAAGGAGGTTCGCCGCCTCACTGGAGACCGTGCGGTGTCCCCGCACCAGCCCGATGGCCATGATCCTTTGGGACGCCGTCAACCGGTGGCCTGGTCACAGCCTCAAGGAACGCGCCCACACCGGTGTCCTGTAAAGGGCACGGCAGGAGGCGTTTGGATTCAAGTTTAGCTTCAAGGTAGGCTTGCTCCAGTCTGGGAGCCAAACGTCGGAAATGCTCCACGAAGTTCCACCGGCTGTCGAGGACGAGTCCCAGGTACTTCATGGCGCGTTCCAATGACCATAAAAACACATGACCTCGGACTTGTGCAAGGTCACCTCGAGTCCCAATTGCCGGATCCTCTCGATGATTGTCGCAACCCACATTTGGCTAATTCAGCCGGCACCTCGTGCGACCTCCCCTGCGCCAGGACCAGAGTGTTGTCAGCGTAGCAAACCACGCTGAGGCCGCTATAAGTCAGCACGCAGCACCCAGTCCTACCCGATATCTCACAGATACGGCCCTAGGAAGTAAATTTATTCTGAAGTTCTTAAATGAAATACACAATTTTTCTAACAAATCATTAAGAGTAGATAACGAATACCATTTTGGTCATTGAGGATTTCACGACACGTTCTTCACGTGGGGTTATCTAAAGGGACGAGTCGTGGTGAAACTTGAATACGAAAATCTGAATATTTGTAACCTTGTTAGTGGGATACCAATAAAGTGTGTGAAAATTTAATGAAAAACACGATGAAAAGGGATCGCATTTTTAAGTATTAAAAGGAGGCGATTAGGAAGGTGGGTATTTACCGTTTAAAATTGACAAACCTGAATAATATTATAATTATAGAACGATATCCGGTAATTTTCGTTTGTAATAAAAAATTGAATACTTCCGAATTGGCCAAACTGTATTTCCTGAATAAACATCTACTTAAAAAAAAAAACTTAGAAAATTGCACAACTTAGTTTTAAACTGCCTATGATGAATTAATGTTTTTGTTACTTATCAAAATGGACACACCTTTCAAGTAAAAAAAAAATTCTACACGCCAGAAGCCAACTAACCTGTCAGTCAAATTGTTATTTACAATTCAAGAATATGGTAAAAAAACTTACTTAGTTAAAGGTTTAGCGGCTCATCTGTGCTTGCAAAGGAACGTAGTAGTAGTAAAAAAATAAACCACGTTTAATTATATCTAATGCCATTTATACACGAGTCTTTGGGTGATACACCTGAATGCATCCAATGCTCTTTGCGATTCCATTTACTAAATTGGTTACCTACACTGTATACCGCATTTACTGAACGTTTCCATCAAAGACTTCTATTTGATGTAATTGTATGTGGTCGATGTAAACTTGGCCTTAGTAGTTTGGTAACGAGAGACATTTTTTGTAGAAAAGTAAGGAGAGTTTCTCCTTTTTATGATGTTTAATGGGGTGTGTAAGTCTAAAGCCGCGGTCTCACTGCCTGTCGAGGCCTGTCGCGGCCTGGCGCGCGGGCACTCCTGTCGAGGTCTGTCTCGGCCAATGCCCAGCATTCACACCACAGGCCTCATCGGATCGACTGTTCCCACGGCCTGTCGGCCTGGCCTGGCGCGGGCGCGATCTAGCTTATGAGAAAGTGGGCTGGACTGCAGCATTATGATTGCGATGATAGGATTAATTAGAACCCTTTAAATATAATAAGGCAATGTTTTAAACAAAATATTTTTATATTTTGTGTAATACAAATTTTATATTATTATATATTTACTGGATTTTGTAACATTTCAGTTTAAAGGTTATCTTTTGCCTAATTTATTTCAATGCAATCGCTTTAACATCACTTACTGTGCTCCCCAATTACTTCTCCGAATGTTCAACTAGCCCCATTTACAACTATGAGCTCCGTACACAAAGATTCTGCATAATTATTAATTAGTCCAGCATTAGCAGTATTTAGTTGCTCTAGCTACAAGATGGGAAGTCTGCAGCATAGTACTATTATTAGTTGAGAACCGAGATCCTGGGACTACGCCACTTACGGGAAGCAACACTAACTACCAAAACTTAATGCAACTTGGCAGTTTGGTTGCATAAACATTTGAAATACCGATGTTCATAGTGTTTATCCTTTTCTTGGCAACGAAATTGCATTTGCCTTGGTGTTAATTAGGAAACAATTGATGATGAGGTATGTATTCTCTAAACTACAATTCAAAATTTGAACGGGCGTCGACGTAACTCCACCATGATTAACTTGATTTAAAAGAAATAAATTCGCTGTCAAATTAAAGATTTATTTCGTCAGATTTGCCCAAAAGCATCCATGCTGAGAAGAGTGAGCACTTATATCTCGATCCACATTATAGATACGATATTGAGTGAGCGAAATGTCATTTGATTATCAACTAAACAGAAACGTGACCATCTTTTGACGCGGTCGTGCGATTCTAACGATTTAAATCTTTGTTATGAATTGTATGTGATCTGTTATGCTGCTGTCCCTGCTGTCCACGACCCGCTTTCTCACAGGCCAGATTCGCGTTAGGCCAGGCCGACAGGCCATGTGAACCGCCGATCCGATGAGGCCTGTGGTGGGAATGCATGGTATTGGCCGCGACAGGCCCCGAAAGGCGCGACCGTGGTGGGACCGCGGCTTTAGTTGAGTGAATTTTTGTTTGAGAAACAATTTATGATTAAGCAGATGTTTGAAATAAAAATAAGCGTTTCCTAATAAATAACTTGTTGACGAGTTTATATATATACAATATAAATCACAATAATAGAAAAGGTTCTTGTACGTGTGCTCTTTCAATTACAGAAGACCACAGTATGCACATATAACTAGGTTTAAACAGGATAAAAATAAAATACAGAAAATTAATGACGAAATTTGAAGAAATAAATAAAATTAAAATGTCAAGATTGAGCATTCATATTACAATTGTTTACAATAATAATAATTCTTACACATTTGTTTGTATTTCACAATTCATTGTATTGCCTACAGAGTCTTGGGAAGGCGGCGAAATATCCCAGATTAGTTTAAGATCCTGAGACGTAAAATAAATTGTAGCTGCTTTTCCGTGGCAGACGAGATGGTGCGTTCATATGCAGTATACCTAGTTTGCCTAGAAGTTCGCTACAGTCTATGACTCCATTGAAAACTTTGTGCAGTAGTATCAGGTCTGCTGTTTTCCGTCTGTCTGCAAGTGATATTATAGTGCCCTAATCTGTCTTTGTAGCTGATAACTTTTTTAGCTAAACGATCTCTGTAACACAGATGATATAGGAAACGTCTTTGGACACTTTCCAGGTATTTAATGTATATGTCGTAATGAGGATTCCAAACCTGGCTGCTATATTCGGGTAATGGCCAAACCAGTGTGTTAAATAATTTTATTCTGGTAGACGTCTTTTTAAAATCTTTGCTGTTACGTAAGACAAATCCAAGCATTTTGAACCCATTGCCATTTTGCATTTTGGACATGTTTAGGATATGTTTGTCTTTAAGTTGTTTATCTAGTGTGACTCCCAAGTCGCGTATTTCCTCTACTTGTTGTAGTTTATGTTGGCTAATGGTGTAATAGGGAATATGCATGTATATTTTTTTTTTTTCAATAAATCAATAATAGACAGTAATATAAACCTAAGAAAAGTATTGAAAGTTAAATTTAACTACTGATTGATGCTCAAAAAAATTATGAAACTCCAACAATTTTCTTCTACAGTTCAAACGTCTGTTTCTGTCGCGGTCATGATGTGACGTCATTGTTCACGAAACTGCTTTGTTTACATCTGTTTTTTAGCCCCAAATCTTATATATTAAATTATTGTTTAAGCTTTATTCAAGTAGAAATCGCACTTACATATTTACCTTAGTGAGATTTTAAGTATTTAGCAAAGAATAGATTTTATTCACATGTATTGTTTCGTCACTTCCGGCATTTTCGAAGCGGACGCGTTTTCAAATTCCGTTCCGTTTCACCAAAAAAACGCAACATTAATTAATTAATCACGCTAATATTATAAAGGCGAAAGTTTGTGAGTGTGTGTGTGTGTATGTTTGTTACTTCTTCACGCTCAAACGGCTGGACCAATTTTGATAAAAAATTGTATGGAGGTAGCTGACACCCTGGATTGAGACATAGGCTACTTTTTATCCCGATATTCCCACGGGATCGAGACTTACGCGGGTAAAACCGCGGCCTTTTGTAACAGGTGGCTTTAAAGTAATGTCACCCTAGACTGTGCCATAACTTTTGAAAATGACGTCATAATATCATTGTGATTTGATACTTTGTTGTAGACTCTTAGAGAATTAGTCGACAATACAATGAAGCGATACACACAGCTCAGTTAACGATGGAGATTTTGAAAAACTTATTTCCGGGCCGTGTAATCTCCCGTTTTAGCAATTGGAACTGGCCGATCAGATTCGAGAGAGATCAGAGCCCAGAGGGCTTTTTGAAATCTCACGTTTACCACAACAAAACACAAACCTTGCAAGTCTTGAAAGCCAACGTTGAAAAAGAAATCACCAATATGGACCCAGATGTTTTGCGAGCAACAATTCAAAATGCTGTAAAACGAGCATAAATGTACATCATCTCAGGAGGAGGTAATCTGACCGATATTTTTTTTTCGACTTTTAATCTAATTTTACACCTTTACATAAACATTCCGTGAAAACTCACCCATTTTTTTTTTTAATTTACTACAAAATGCAGTCAATTCACATTATGACATTACTTTTGCGCCATCCTGTACAACTTGTATTATAAACATTTTATCCGCTTTAACATTCGTTTAGTTCTAGATTAAGAGGTTTTTAAATATCAAGCAACTCAAATAAATAAATTGAAACTGAGCATCAAGCAACCTGAAATAATCTATCTATCTGCCTAGCCTTTTCCCAACTATAACCAGTATGTTGGGGTCGGCTTCCAGTCTAACCGGATGCAGCTGAATACCAGTATTTTACATGGAGAGACTGACTATCTGACCTCCACAACCCAGTAACTGGGTAATACGATACCCCTTGGTAAGACTGGTTGTCAGACTTTCGGGGTTCTAACAACCCGTAACGAGTCGTCAAAGATCCACGAATGACAGCCGGGACCAACGGCTTAACATGCTTCCCCAGGCGCGGAGGAGTCTCGGTATGTAAAGATGGTCACCCATCCACGGACCAACCCCGGCAAGCGTTGCTTAACATGATGGAACTACCCGTGCGGCTGTTATTACTTAGCCACGAGCTCCAACTGAAATAATCTGACCGCAAAATGAAATGGACTTGACTCATAAAAATATATCCTAGCATTTAGCCGCAATATTAAAAATGTCTTGGACACAACATTTAATGAACATAAAAAAGTTGTTTTACTCTAATAAAGAAACCAGGTCCTCAAGAAACAAGAAGTTATTCCACTACAGACTGCGCCGCGACATAAATCAGTTGATGAAGTTTTTCTTTTCTTGAACCATAGAGCATGAAATACTTACGTCTTCTTTTTAGGGTTCCGTACCCAAAGGGTAAAACGGGAACCCTATTACTGAGGCTCCACCATCTGTCTATCTGTCCGTCTGTCACCAGGCTGTATCTCATGAACCGTGATAGACTGTTGAAGTTTTCACAGACTATGTATTTCTGTTGCCGCTATAACAACAAAGTGATTGTTTTGCTCGTTTTTTTTCGATATTTATAACGGCAACAGGTAGACGCTTGAAATATTCACAGAATATTTAGTTATATATTCACTTTAAAAATAAGTGTTCAAATTAAAATAAAACAAATATTTAAGGGCTTCCATACAACAAACGTGGTATTTTTGCCATTTTTATAGATGGTATGTGGAATGGTACGGAACCCTTCGTGCGCGAGTCCAAATCGCACTTGGCCGGTTTTTTATTTATTTTGTAAGCAAGGCTTTAGTATTGTTTAGCAATATTTTTAGTTGTCATTACTTTATGAATTTTGTTGAGACGCATACTTTTCCCGTTTCGTGATTGCGATAACAAACACAAAACTCAGGCCGTCTTATTACCGGGCCGGGGCTGCTTTGAAGCGGCTCCTGCCCAATCTAGGGGGTCCAAACGCCTCCTGCCGGAGGCTCTACGCGGGGATCGTGCGGTCCATGGCCCTTTACGGGGCACCGGTGTGGGCGCGTTCTCTGAGGCTGCGACCAGCGCAGCGGTTGAACGCGTCCCAAAGGGTCATGGCCATCAGGATGGTACGGGGATACCGCACGGTCTCCCGTGAGGCGGCGAGCCTCCTTGCCGGATTGCCGCCATGGGATCTGGAGGCGAAAGTCCTCGCGAACATTTGGGTGTGGCGCGAAGAGGCGAAACTCCGGGGCATAACTCCGCTGCCGCAAGAAATTGCGGCACAGCGGACGGAGCTCCGGAGGGATCTCATGGCGACATGGAGAGTGCGATTGTCGCAACCCAGCGCTGGGCACGCCACAATTGTGGCGATAAGTCCCCTCTTTGAGGAGTGGCTGGAGAGGCGCCACGGCGTCCTCACCTTCCGCCTGACGCAGGTCCTCACCGGACATGGATGTTTCGGGAGGTACCTGTTTAGGATTAAGCGGGAGGAAACGCCCGGGTGTCACCACTGTGTGGATCGCCCGGAGGACACGGTGGAGCATACGGTGGAGGTCTGCCCAGCTTGGGCGGAGCACCGCCGTGTCCTCACGGAGGCGATCGGCGGCGGCGATCCCTCGCGTCCGGGCCTGGTTCAGGCCATGGTTCGGAGCGAGAGTGCATGGGAGGCCGTCACCTCCTTCTGCGAAGCAGTTATGCTAGCGAAGGAGGAGGCGGAACGCGTGAGGGTGAGACAAGGTTCACGCCCTCATGCCCCTAGTCGCCGCAGGAGACGCCCCGGGCGTCGGGAGTCGCAAGCCGATTTCCGGCCACCGTAGGCGCGGGCCTGCGGACGGTGAGCGATGGGTAGCTCGCCGTCCGATAAGGACCAGGCCCGGGTCGACGGCGCGTTGTGTTCCACGCGCGCCTCAAAGAGATGTCAGCACAAACTGACGGGGTCCGTTAGGACCAATGCCTGCCGGGGTTGCGAGTTTGTCCGAAAGGGATATCGTGGCCCTGGCACACAGGCAACGGAAGGAACACGGGTGGGTTTTAGTCAGTAAAAGTCTGACACGCCCTCCCGCTCCGCCCAGAGCGGGAGAAGTTATTTGATGATTTCCCACCCAAAAAAAAAAAAAAAAAAAAAAGGCCGTCTTATTACAAAACAAAATTTATGTTTTGACATGGCTTAAACCATGGAGCCGGTTTTTGTAATAAGAACGTAACAGTGATTGAAACACCGTTCTTTATAAAAAACTGAAAACTTATTTCGGTACTAAGTTGTCAGTTTTGTGTTAGGAACTTTACCATAGTCGGAATAAAGTTCGAAATTCAATAATGGCTCCATGTTTTAAACCTGGGTCTGAAGATAAACCTTGTTTTGTAATAAGAGGGAGGGGGTCTAACTCCGAAGCGCTAAACCGAAGTATCGGCCGAATGCTCAGCCATTTTATAACTTCCAAAGTTTCCTTTTTTGACTTTGAGCCCTTACCAAGCAAGTCACAGTTTTGACTTTGGCTTATCTCTTCAACTGTCTTTTCTTTTTTTTTTCGCCGTAGTCAGCGATAGTTAGCCGTAGTAAAGAAAAGACCGAACATTCGGGCGATACTTCGGATTTATGTTCGGAGTAGACCCCCTGGTGACGTCCCGGTGACGGCTGCGGTGGACAAACGCACTCATATGCACAAATACTAGATACGTACGCCATCAAACCAGGCTAAGATGCTGATGAATGCTAGGATTTAAAACAATCATTATTTTAATTTTCTGAAATCTCAATAACATTGGGTGTTCTGAGAATGGACTGAAAAACTTTTTCGCATTAATTTTATTAAATTCAATTCAAAATACTTCATTTCTTGTAAACCTACATGGGCACTTTTGAAAAATTAGAAGCTAGGTGCACGGATAAGGAGAAAAGCCGGCAAGAAACTCCACGGTTCCCTACTCTTTTAAAGATAATTTAATTTTACAATGTTTTCAAATTACAGCTGATTTCTACTACTTACTTTGAAATGGTACACCACTGACTACTTGCAGTATTGTCTCTCCTTCTCCCTTTAATCCATCCAAAGGTTGTGTGTAAAAGATCGCTTTTAGTTGTAAGACCGCCCATTGTGTCACCCTATGTAAAATTTAAACATTTGTATCTGTAATTTTTATTGTGTACATAATAAAGAATATTCTATTCTATTCTTTGATGAATGCAGCATTCAGGTACAGCTTAAACATAAAACTTGTAGGTTCGATCCACTATAACCTAGCCTAAGCTAGAATTAACATCAAATTCAGTGAAAAATAACTAACAAACCGTTGAAAAGGCGGTTATTATGTAAATTTCTAAGTTAGCTTCTATTAAGTTATTTGCGTGAATTATACACTTTATAACGGCGGTAATTCCCTCTTTTATTAATGGGGTTTTACCGTGATATTGGTGTTTAAACTTGTATAAATGATTGCTGAGATTATTTTTGTACTTTCGCTCTGTTGTGAGGAGCTCGTGGCTAAATAATAACAGCCGCACGGGTCGATCCATCAGGTTAAGCTACGCTTGCCGGGGTTGGACCGTGGATGGGTGACCATCTTTACATACCAAGACTCCTCCGTGCTTCGGAAAGCACGTTAAGCTGTTGGTCCTGGCTGTCATTCGTGGATCTTTGACAGTCGTTACGGGTCGTTAGAACACCGAAAGTCTGACAACCAGTCTTACCAAGGGGTATCGTATTACCCAGTTACTGGGTTGTGGAGGTCAGATAGGCAGTCGCTCCATGTAAAATATTGGTATTCAGTTGCATCCGGTTAGACTGGAAACCAAACCCCAATAGCTTTTTCCCAGTCGGGAAAAAGCTATGTATTTGCAGATTGAGATTAATTGTGAGGTTCATTCACATTGGTTCATTTTCATGTGAGGTTTTCACCCTTTACGAGTATCTAAAAATAGAGTGTGATAAATTAACAACCCATTTTCATTTATGGTATTAGAGAGTAAAGGCTTCTACATACTGGTGTGACTTGTCGCGCGACGCGACATCGGTAAAACAATTTCCTTGAGTTTTTCATAGAAAATATTCAACCGGTATCGCGTCGCGCGACAAGTCGCGCCAGTATGTAGAAGCCTTAACGCAGTATCGTATTATGCGGATGTGTCTTTAAATATGCTTTGCAGTAGGTAGGTACAAATTTCATAGTTGAAGCGCACTGTGCGACCCCTTTGGAATTCGTAATTTAAAACAACAAGTTTCTTTTGGCGCGTGGCCGAAATTTAGAATTAACAACGCCATTTTGTTTTGTAATATACTAGCTTTTGCCCGCGGCTATGCCCGCGTGGAGGATGGCAATTGTCCCATGGAAACGTACTACCGGTATTAATTTATCCTATGTGATAAACCAGGTTATTATCTATGCGTGCCAAATTTCATTCAATTCTGTTCAGCCGTTTTTACTATCGTAGCAATCAACCATAAATTATTATGAAACTGTGATATCTTTTAAAGTATTAATTTAAATGATATGATGTCAAGGCATATTTTTATTTGAATTAAATGTCCAATTTAAATAATATATTTAATTGGCTATGGGTTAATATACCGTTCAAAATAGCTGCCGAATAACAATTCATTTTTCATCAAATTCTGAAAGATAAAATTGGTTACTGTGGGTCATTCTTAGAAGATGGACATATGCTATTACGGACATTTTTGTTGGTCTTTATAAAATGTACAATCCTGTAGAACATTAATTGTATGTATCTCTTACGGTTTATGCAGCCCACGCCAGGAAAGCTCCCAGTCGGCATTATTTTTTCCGACATCTTCAACAATAATCGTCATATTACAGCCAAACACACAAAACCTTAATTAATTATACACTTAAACCTTCCTCATGAATCACTCCGTCCATTGGTAAACACCGTTAGAAAATCCATTAAATAGTTTTTGAGTTTATCACGTTCGGACAGACAGACAGATGCGGCGGGGGACTTTGTTTTATAATGGGTAAGTATTTCACAAAACAATAATCGCACAGATGTTGATCAACAGCGCCCCCCTCTCAACGTCACTCGAGCGCCAAAAGATCCTTGTCTAGCAGTGTTATAACTATGGTTTTTGTAGTTAACATTCCTTTCTTTTATTTTATTACATTAGTACTTAACAAATTAGATCAAATCTGACCTAAGTTTATGATTATACCAATTTGTAGCAATGAAAAACCTGATTACCTACATTAACTGCGACCTAAAAAATATTTTGTTGCTTATTAATGACTTTATTAGAAGGTCACTTTTCTACATCTTGCTTAGCACAAAAGGAGTAACTACATACCTATGAGAATACTCATTTCAAGCTTTTACACTTCTCATTTTGACAAGTTATTAGGGTCTTGACGCAGAACGTTACTTTCGCAAAATGTCATCGTGAAAAATTTGGTCACTTTCGCATAATGCTACTTTCGCACAACGCCATTTTCGCAAAACGTAATTTTCGCAGAATTTCATTCAAGCCATTTTTTCTCAGCAGAGACCTAATACTAACACTGCAGAATCGGGTAAGTAATTTATTATATAATTAGCTGTGCAGGGCAGCGGCACCGGACGACAAATGCGCTTGAAGGCTGGCACCATCGGATTAATGTCCGGTTACCAAAAAGATGTGGTCAGTATTTAATTATTTTATTAGGTTCCAACCTTTATTAGGCTGTTATTAGGTTCCAACAAAAAAAAACAATCTGCCTAGCCTTTTGCCAACTGTGTTGGGGTTGGCTTCCAGTCTAACCGGATGCAGCTGAATACCAATATTTTACATGGATCGACTGTCTATCTGTCCTCCACAACCCAGTAACTGGGTAATAGATACAGTCCGCGAAGCCTAAGCTGAGCTTTGCATTTGTGTGAGTGATTACCAAAAGTAGAGTATAAACCGTTAAAAAAACCCGTGTATAAACCGGTTTAAACAAAGCAAAGGACGCGTCGCGCTCTAGACCGACGCGGCGACGTCACGCCTACACTATCTTGCCATGTGCACTCACACAAATGCAAAGCTCAGCTTAGGCCTCGCGGACTGTACCCATTGGTAAAACTGGTTGTCAGACTTTCGGGCTTCTGACGACCCGTAACGACTGTCAAAGATCCACGTATGACATCCGGGGCCAACAGCCTAACGTGCTTTCCGAGGCACGGAGGAGTCTCGGTATGTAAAGATGGTCACCCATCCATGGACCAACCCTGGCAAGCGTAGCTTAGCCTGATGATCCAATCCATGCGGCTGTTATTACTTAGCCGCGAGCTCCTCTCTAATAATGGAAGGGTATTCACCCCATAAAGATCGATCGTTGAGAATGGGTCTCCCAATATAATCGTAACTCTTCAATAAACAATATAACGTTAATCATGAATATCAATATACATAAGCCTAGCTTTGGAATTCTAACCTAGATCTCGGTGAATCATAATATGAAAGCATAATTATAAATGTCTTTGACGTTCAAAACTGCCTATTTGAAATAAATAATTTCACTTTAACTTTGGAACGTATATTTCTCGGTGGAGCGATACCTCCCGATTCACAGGAGCTAATATAATTTCCGAACTCAATCTATATCGTATCAAACCCGATCTAATATCCGATTTAACTTAGGTCTAACTTAAGTTGATCTATTTAATAGAGCTACACAACTCCATTACTAGTCTATACATATTAATACTTTGTGACCTTAACTAATCGGAAAAGTGGAAAAAGAAAAGGCATAGGTTCGTAAAAAAAAAATGGGCACGCCACAATTGTGGCGATAAGTGGAGGTAGGAGTAGCTAGAGAGCCGCCACGGCATCCTCACCTGCCGCCTGACGCAGGTCCTCTCCGGACACGGTTGTTTCGGGGTAGTTACTGTACAGGATAAAACGGGAGGAAACGCCCGGGTATCACCACTGTGTGGATCGCCCGGAGGACACGGTGGAGCATACGGTGGAGGTCTGCCCGGCTTGGGCGGAGCACCGCCGTGTCCTCACGGAGGCGATCGGCGGCAGCGATCTCTCGCGTCCGGCCCGAGTCTCGCGTTCGGAGCGAGAGTGCATGGGAGGCCGTTAACTCCCGTACACACCCGTGCCAAAATACAGCTTCCTAGTACTAAGAGTCTCCGAGCTAAACTGAGACAGACAGACAGAGGGACATGGCAAAACTATAAGGGATCCTCGTTGACTACGGAACCCTTAAAACGAGCGGGCCTTACAGTAGTCGCTTATGATGTGTAACATCTGAGTTCTCAGCTTGTTAATAATCAACTGAGCAGCGACAGAAATTAAAAAAAGCTAAATGCTGAAATATTTATTCGAATAATTATTTATTACTAGTGATCGCCCACTGGTAGAAATTCAGCCCCTTCTACTCACAATCTATATAGTACTTACTAATTCCATGCTATTATAAGGTACTTAGTTATTCCATGCTCAAGCCGTCACTTGCAGTTACACACTTCCGTCCCTTTTCATGAAATCACTCCCACAGGAACCGAGAGGAAACATGTTACACATCAAAACTACGTTACCTAGAGAATTCTTAACAATTTCACAAAATAATTGTATTTCCGATTTTTTTTTTTAATATAAAATTCATATAGATACATAATGTATTCAATAGAACCACACATAAACGTGGAACATGCTCATTTTCCAACGGATTTTCCATTATTATCACTCACTTTTTCCGTAGTTGAAAATATTTTTACACCTTTTCCAGATACGGAAATACAGTCACAAGCATAAACATTATTACTATGGACAGCTCGGCAATAATATCTGAATTCATGATTCATACATTCAAATTTATAATAAATATATGACAAGAGAACGCCAAATATATGTGATAAATTGTGGAAGAAATAATTATAGATGTGGTAGCACAATTATATATCACATTGAAGGAACACCAAAACCCTTGAAAACCAATTTGTAATGTATATCCTATTAAAAAAGTCAAAACAATCAAACAGGAAAAAAGTTTTCCGAATGTCTGTCGCGACATCTCTCAAAATTCAGACGTCTCTCAAACGTCCCGAGACGAATCGAGATCGACCAGAGAAGGTACACTAATCCACCGTAACCATTCTAGATTCGATTTATTATGCACCTAGTGCACTGATTACCACATTTTTGCCACATCTACAGTTGCTTAGCCACGTCTACTACTAATGTACGTAAAATTGAATTTGTACTGGTGTCTATAAATATTTTATAAGGGGCGGTGCGGTTTTTCTGGTCGGCAGTGCTTTTGGTTCAAGATGTGTTTGTAGTTAGTAAACATTTGAAGCTAAAGGTTTAAGTTAACTTAATATTTGATGCTGGGTGCCTACAGATTGATGAAACTTAGCATGAAATATAACACAAAATAGCCGTTCAAAATGCAATGCAACATGAAACGTAACACATGACTTTGTGTCACCGTGTGTTACATGTCATTTTACGTAACATTAATCTAGTCTATCTAAACGGAGTTTCATCAGGTGGAAAAACTATTATTATTGATGTGTAACATGATGTTACACTGGTTATCTTTCCTCTCGCTTTATGTGGGAGTGATTTCATAAAAAGGGACGGAAGTGTGTAACAGGAAGTGGCAGCTTGAGCATGGAATAAGTAAGTACTTTTTAATAGCATGGAATTAGTGTACTTATGGAATTCGTAAGTACTATATAGATTGAAAGTATAGGGTATAATTTCTGTCGCTGCTCAGTTGCTTATTACCAAGGTGAGATGTCAGATGTTACACATCACATCACATCATACTGTGAGGCATGCTAGTTTTTTTTTAATTATTTATTTAGCCAGTATTCAGCCAGTGTTGTTTCACTATAAGGCAAAGGCTGAAACATTAACTTAGGTAATTCTAAAGTAAAGTAACATCTTGATGGAGGCTCGTCTTGTATTGCAATTAAGTTTAAGTTTTACACGATTATTCCATCCATCAATTAAATTTTCCATACAAAATAAACGATTATAAATATAACCGCAAATATACAATAATCATCATCATCATTCATCATTTCAGCAAAAAGACGTCCACTGCTGGACATAGGCCTCCCACTAAGGGGGGGGAGCTTGCCATAATCGCCACGCTTAGCAGGCAGGTTGGCGATCGCAGCATGGTGCCAAAATGCATAGAGAACGCTGCTGCCCACTCTCTAGTAAGTCCCTTAGTCGCGTTTTACGACACCCACGGGAAGAAATGCGACACAGAGCAGATAGACAATTCAATGGTATCTAATTGAAACCAAATGACAACACAATAATTAATTGAATAATTAATTATAGCCTACAAGCCCGTAATTTGAGAAACGAACTTTATACATCGTCACATCAGGTGCGTGGTTGTTGGAGATAATTTAACGCTCTGTTACATTCTATTAATGAGTTTGACATCTATGTCACACATTATGAGATCTGTCTATTTTTGACACAGTTGTGTGATTGCTATGTTTGGTGGCTTTCTTGCTGAGGTATCATGATCTCGATAAACCTTGTGGCTTTTGAGTTAACTATATACAATATTAGTTTAAGTAGGTATATGCGAAACCCGAAACAGGTGTCTAATACTTCTATGTAAAGAATCTATGTACAAAATTTCATAACTGTATCATGAAAAATCACAAAGTTATCAGATAAGATAATATTTATTTTGTAAAACATGAGTACAGTATGAAGGTCTTATAATTAAGGTTGTTATGTTACCGGGTTGTCCATACAAAAACATGCTAACGGCGCCCCCGCGCCTCCAGGGTCGTCTCGCGCTCATTGATAATAATTTGGCAGTAGGTACCTAACCGTACGGCGATCGTATTGTAAGTACTTAATTAAATGGTGATGACATTTACCATCACACTTAAATATTTTTGGGACAAAATATAACATGGTACAAAAATTATTGAAATCGATTCAGTTCCTTATTCTGAACAAACTATATTCTGGTTTCGCATATACTAAAAATAATGTTGTATAAATACAATGATGAAAAGAGATCTCTTTAAGACACTTCTTTTAAGTCACCATCTTCCTGCCACTTTCCCATGTTACTTTGGGTCGGCGCAACAAGTTTTTTGCTTTCATTCTTCCCCGGCAACGGCCACGCTATCATTCACTCTCTTTTATTTCATATCTTTCCTGACACAATCCATTCATCTTTTCTTCCTCTCCCTCTCCATCCATCCATATTCATCACTCTTTTAGTCACATGCGTTTTATCCCTTCTCATCACATGCACATACCAAGCATAACGATTTCCTTTTAGATTTCTGTCTCTGGCGCCACTTTCAAATTCCATCTTATATACTTACCAGCTGCGCCCTGCGGTTTCACCCGTGTAAGTCTCGATCCCGTGGGAATATCGGGATAAAAAGTAACCTATGTCTTAATCCAGGATGTCAGCTACCTCCATACAAAATTTTATCAAAATTGGTCTAGCCGTTTGAGCGTGAAGAAGTAACAAACATACACACACACACACACACACTCACAAACTTTCGCCTTTATAATATTAGTGTGACGTGATTCCTTACTTTATCTGTTCTCGTCACTCCATCGCATATCCATGTCAATATTCTCATCTCCGCTACATGTAATCTTTTTTCATCCGTCTTCTTCACGGCCCAGCATTCGTATCCATACAGTACGACAGGTCTTATCATGGACTTGTAAGTTTTCTCCTATATATAATTATATGTCACATATTTAGGTAATATGGTATGATATGGTAAAATTAATAATAATGACATTTGCAAAATAAAACGATGACGGGACTAAAATCAATTTAATTTCGGCAAAATTTGTTTTTGCCGAAATTACATTGATTTTAGTCCCGTCATCGTTTTATCTTGCAAATGTCATTATTATTAATTTTACTGCTTGTTTAGCCCCAGAAATAAAATATAAGCGATACTAAAAAAAACCGGCCAAGTGCGAGTCGGACTCGCGCACGAAGGGTTCCGTACCATTATCTATAAAACGGCCAATAAATCACGTTTGTTGTATGGGAGCCCCCCTTAAATATTTGTTTTATTTTAATTTGATTATTTATTATTAAAGTGAATATATAACAAAATATTTAGTGAATATGTCAAGGGTCTACCTGTTGCCGTTATCAGTATCGAGCAAAAACGAGCAAAAAAATTACGTTTGTTGTATGGGAGCCCCCTTAAATGTTTATTTTATTCTTTAATTATTTTATTCGCTTTATTACAACAACACACAAAAACTCATTTTACACATACCTACTCAATTTTCACTTCGGCGAAAGAATGAAATTTGCAAAGTACCCTTCACACGCTTTGCTTTTACTAAACGTTTCTTATACTACCTTGGACCATTTTTATATAACAGAATAAACAAAACTCTCCCTCTACATCAATCCTCTTACGAAATGTGTAAAAAACAGATAACATGCTTTCTAACCAGTTTAAACTACGACGACACTGAATATTTGTTTACTTCACAATCGTAGTGAGTTCTCTAACACTCCGTATCCAAACTCAACCTCTTTCCCTTCCGTTTACACACACACAACATCTACCTCATAACACTCATACACACCACACCACACCTCATCACAAAACACACACATACTAACACTTCACACACTTAGTATAAGTTAAAATATGTTTACACCTTATAGTCCAAACCAGTCTATTGAATTTTTTGTACTCCTTTGGGAACCTGGGCTGGCGAACCTTAATACAGGTTATCATGTAACCTAGCTAGGACGCCAGAATCAACTATGTTGTTACTTACTCTCTTTATGATTTTTCCCTAAATTGTTAAATCATATTTGTGTAACAGACTGTATCTACCACACTTTTGAAATAAATTATTTGATTTGATGATTTGATTATTCTGATTTTCAGTATTTTTTGTTATAGCGGCAACAGAAATACATCATCTGTGAAAATTTCAACTGTCTAACTATCACGGTTCATGAGATACATACTGGTGACAGACGGACAGACAGACAGACGGCGGAGCCTTAGTAATAGGGTCCCCGTTTTACCCTTTGGATACGGAACCCTAAAAAGACACAACCACAATAATCCCTTTCTTCAATACGACAAAAATGACAAAAGAAAAAAAATCACATCTTAAATTCTATCAAAGACTACACAATCTGTTTCGTGATCTCCGTTTACTTATACGCTCTATGCTCGATAACTGAAATTGTAATACCGAAGATGGAGTCGCAAAATGTTTGCCAACGCCGCCGGTGAATGCTAACGTAACTGAACATCGTAAATCTGCGATACGAATTTTGTAGACACACATTACTATATTTTCGTTACGTTTTCTCGGATGAAAAGGCCACAGGGAATTGGGTATTATGTATTTATAGTCTACTAGCTGAGTCACGCGGTTTCATCCACGTAAGTCTCGATCCCGTGGGAATATTGAGATAAAAAGTAGCCTATGTCTTAATCCAGGGTGTCAGTTACCTCCATACAATATTTTATTAAAATTGGTCCAGCCGTTAAAGCGTGAAGAAGTAACAAACATACACACACTCACAAACTTTCGCCTTTATAAAATTAGTGTGAAGTGTGATATGATGATAGGATTTTTAATAGACGTTAGCGAAACAAAATATTAGTGTATAGTCACTATTATTTTTATTATGCTTTAGGTGTATTTAAAACCACAGATACATGAGCTTGAACAGGATTGTATTCTGAACAATCATCGTCATTTCGAGCCTCAACCATCTCACTGCTGGGCAGAGCAAAGGGACAAAGGCTCTTTTTTCCTGAGTATCTATGACGGTTTTGTTCTGTATATCTAGATCTACATTTTAATAAGTAGCTTTAATTATTATTTTTATCTACACCCCTGCTATAAATCCTCTATAAAAGTTTCTGAAACAGTTAGCTTATTGCCAACATTAAAACAACCCGTGTCATAGTAACCATAGTATCATCCAAACGAGTGTCATAATGTTGTAGTAAATTTCATTATGCAACTCCTTCGCTTTTTCGATCCCTTCCTTACTCATCAAACATCCACATTCTCACTACTCAATTCATGGTATCTTTATGAATTAAAAAAAAAGAACATTTTCATGCACGCGCGTTTCACAACCACAGCGCGCGCCGTAATTTAAAAAATAAATATTCGGAGTACATCGGGATCTGCCAACATTCAACAAGGTGCAAATATTCAAGTTCATTTCAATAATTGTATGATCCAAAATGAAAATAATTATTACAATAATTAATTATATTATTACCTATACATAGTTTGTTATTAGATAATCAGCAATTAAGCTTTCCATGATTTTAAATAGTTTTTGCAACACTGTACAATATCCTATGGTTTCAGAACCTTATATAGAGGATTCATATCATGGGTAGATAAAGTCTTGTATGCAACTGCACATAATTAGGTATTAAATCACTCACGTGATACTATTATCAGTATCAAACCCACGTTCGTGGTTTAATACCCCATAAATAGTACATTAGTTGCATAAACAAGTATAAAATAACTGTAAAAACATACATTCAAAACATTGGTATACTTTTAGCATTTTCAACTGCAATGAAATGAAAATCACGCTCATCGCACTATTGAAATAAACTCCCATTAAAATGTAGGTCTAGCAAAGTAAACAGTTTACCTTTGACACAAAATTCCTCGAATTTAAACTCAAAATAACTAAACTCCAAATATTTTGCGACTGTACGACTGCTGCACAATGCACAACTTTACATTTTCCGAGAACACTGTAAAACAAAGTTGTTTGGTACAACTACAAACACGAATTGCTACTGTTTTTCATAATGTTTGCTTAAATTCCGTAGATATTAACCTAAAGAGTAAAGACTCACTTATAAACCCGTTACGCTCCAGGGTTTTTTTTGTTACATTTGCATTTCGTAAAAACCGTCGACAATCTAAACGACAATAAACGTCCCAGTTCTGCATTCATTTACAGCGGGAAGTGTTGACGTTGGCGAAACAATGGCAGGACTCGCGCGCGTTCCCATCTCTGACTACACAATACATTGACGGTTATTCACCGCGACAGAAAGCTGGAGTATATCTGTGCGACAATGGACATTGTGGTGTTCGATTCGTTCGCTTTACAATTGTCGAGTGCCGCCAATCGCTTCGCTGCGTTCTAATTCAATAGCGTCCGCCGTGAAATAATAAAATGCAGTTGCATGGTTGTGAAAATGCACCGATAGGATTTGTGATTGTATCAGCGTTGCTTGGATGGTTTAACTGTGTTGATGGAGAGGAGATTTTAATTTTAACGGAACAGACAGTTTCGGTAAATACTTTTTAGTACAACTAGTATACACGGCAGTTTTTCGCACTGAAGTTCGAATTTTGTCTCAATAATTATAATCTCCGCCCGGACCGATGGCCGGTGGAGAGCAGACGAGTCCTGGAGTGGAGACCGCGTGTCGGCAAGCGTAGTGTGGGGCGCCCCCTAGCTAGATGGACCGACGACCTCAAAAAGGTGGCTGGGACAGACTGGATGCGGAAAGCGGAGGACAGGGTATTGTGGCGCAGCCTATGTCTAGCAGTGGACTGCTAAAGGCTGAGTTGATTGAATGATTGACGGCACGGTTGGCGCAGTGGTTAAGCGATTGACTGCTGCGCTGCGTGTCGCGGGTTCGATTCTCGCACGGAACAAATATTTGTATGACCTATGAGTAGTTGTTCCGGGTCTGGCTGTTTGTGTATGTGAGTTAAATGTTTGTAAAGGCACCCACGATACAGGAGAAATTCCTAGTGTGGGGCAACGTTCGATTGATGAATTATAATTTGAGTCAAGAATTTATGTAATTGTGATCCTGGTTCCACTTACTTTTTATTTATGTAGACTTGTTTTTTTTTATTGCTGTGACCACGCTGATATTTTTGATTTTTATTTTTCTATTCTGTAATTCCAATGATCTGCTACATATGTTTGATTTTTTATTAGGAATTGTAAACCTTTACAACCGGTAAAATATGGAGAACTTTATTATAAAAACACCTACGTACTATACCCATTTTTGCAAAGAAATAAATAATATTTTGCTTGATTTAATAAAAATACAGACAGACATTTTCTTTTGACGTAACGAACCTTGGCGTTATACAATACACAACGAGGGAGCACTAGAATCAGATTTATTTAACAATGTGAATAAGAATGGAGTTGGGATTTATAGTACCTAAGTAATCTTATTTTGTTTATGTTAAAAGCGAATATTGTGTTTTTATTCTTAATCTCTGGTAACCTGTACCTACACAGGTACTGTAATAGTGGATATAATTGAAATGTGTGTTTAACTTTGTAAATAAGCTGACTGCAGGGTATTTTATTAAAGGAGTTCCGTGTGGTGCCGGACGTAAAGAATAGCACCACCCCATTTCTCCCCGTAGGTGTCGTAAGAGGCGACTAAGGGCCTTACTAGAGAATGGGCAGAAGCGTTCTCTATGCATTTTAACACCATACTGCGATCGCCAACCCGCTTGCCAAGCGTGACGATTATGGCAACCCTACCCCCTTTTGGGGGAGGCCTATGTCCAGCAGTGGACATCTTTCGGCTGAAATGATGATGAGAGTATTTTAATCGGAAACGCATCAACGCTTTGCTTGCGTGCAAAGTATAAATACGAACCTGAATTAAAATTCTTTGTTGAACTCCTGAACCTCTTAAAAAATTAATTCTCGTAGGTACCTATTTAAAAAAACTTTAATTTCGGAAGTCGGTATCTTTGGATCTGTATTTTAGTTTTTTACCACTGACTTGCGAAAGTAAATTGGAAGTCAGTTGTTTTTTTCAGTTTAACGTCTCATGTCAACTGCCCCCCCAAGCCCTAAAAGTCGGTTAAAAACTTGCTAATGTAAGTAAATTAGAGGTTTTTTCACAGATTGAGATTAGTACGCCCCACAGAGCTGTGTCACTTTTGAAAACAAGTATTAGTACTCTAACATCTATCAATTGGTTTTAATTAACTAACAGGCATAGGATGCCTGTTAGTTAATTAAAACCAATTAAGAGTTTCCAATCACAGTGCAAATCGATCGTACAAAAAAGGTAAAAAGTGCTTTCCATGGGCATGTAATATTTGTTCCGTAAATTCCGTAATGCAGATGTCAAGAGCAATGCGCGGCGGCATCCATCCGAGAGATTGCCTCCCAGCGGGTTCATATCGATGATAATGCTCCGGTATGCGAATATCTAGGCAATGGAACAATTATGGATATATTTCCAATTATTTTGGAGATACTGGACTGTTAGACTGGAGTCGTATGTCGTAGCCAGATGTTTTGATCGGCAGAACTGTTGGACTGAACTATTGGCTGTTGTATTCACGATAAGATGGATCTCTTTTGTCTCGTGCTCCAGGGCGTGGCTAAGTAAAACAGCCGCGTTTGTCGATTCATCTGGTTAAGCAACGCTTGCTAGGGTTTGTTCCTTGGATGAGTGACCATCTTTACATAAATCGAGACTCCTCCGTGTCTCGGAAAGCACGTTAAGCTGTTGGTCCCGGCTGTCATTCGTGGATCTTTGATAGTCGTTACGGGTCGTAAGAAGTCTGAAAGTCAGACAAACTAGTCTTACCAAGCGGTATAGTATTACCCAGTTACTGGGTTGTGGAGGTCAGATAGGCAGTCGCTCTATGTAAAATACTGGTATTCAGCTCCATCCGGTTACACTGGAAGCCGACTTAAACATTGGAAAAAGGCAGGCAGATTGATGGATCTCTCTTGGGATTTCTAGTAGGCAGGTAGGTATACTGAAACCTATGTTCAGCTGTCTTTAATACCGCCATACCGATAGGGATGTGAACAGGCGTTTAGGTCGCGCCCTCAACTTAGCCTTAACTCGCTACCGTTATAAATGTTCCATGCCTGGCTGACGTCATCGAATAGAATACTTACTTATTACCAAAGACTCCATTATCATCATTTCCGCCCGGAATCACACACTGCTGGGTATAGGCCTCCCCTTTTCTGCCATACTTCCCGGTTCCGCGCGTCCCTCGTCCAGCATGTCGATTCTGTAAACATCTCACCGTGAAAACTTAGTGAAGTGAGCGTGGAGTGAACTGTCAGTGTCATCTCACCTGATGCTATGGATTGACCAAGTATAAAATTTACGATCACAATCGAGATTTTAATCATATTTTGTATGCTAATTCTGTTGATTATTTTATATTATTTAAAAGCTAGTATTTAAGTGTCTAAACACAGTAATGTTTAAGGACTAGTCCAGGAAAAAAAAGGAATAAAAACAAAATTGAGTTTCTGGCTGATTGCTATTTTATTTAAAAACCTCCTAATTAGTAATGTTTAGACACGTAAATACTAGCTTTGAAATAATATAAAATGATCAACAGAATTGGCATAAAAAATATGATTAAAATCTCGATTATGATTGTTAATGTAATGCTTGGTCAATCCCTAGTATCAGTGAGATGAAACTGACAGCTCACTCCACGCAAGATTTCACGGTGAGATATTTACAGAATAGCTCTGCAGGTCTTTCCCGCAATATTGACGATAGTTATCAACCGAACACGCTTTTGGACGGCCCTGGTTTTTATGGCCTAACGTTGGCAAACCGCAAAAAGTAGGTACGTCTTTGAAGAAGCACGCTACCGAAGCAAAGAGCAGTGGTGGCCCAGTGAAAACATCGTGAGGAAACCGACATGTCCTAGAACCAAAAATTCGAAGATATAATATGTGACATCTACCAACCTGCACTGGGCCTGCGTGTTAGATCACAGTGGGAATATTATAGGCGGATTATACTACTAATTCTTGCGTGGAGTGATGTGTCAGTGTCATTCCACTGATGCTATGGATTAACCAAGGATTATATTAACAATCATAATAAGAAAGAAAATACGTTTATTTGCGGTAAACATAACGCTAAGAAATAAAAACACAAACACGAAAGAGAAAAAGAGTTGAGGGAAAATATGCGTCATATTCACGCAAAACGGCCATCTCGATTCGCGAATCGAGATTTGAATGCTACAAAATGATCAATAGATCATTGTATATTAGCTTAGACGTATGATTTATAATTTTATTATATTTATTGTACCTGCGTGACGCGACTGCGCCTCGGGCTCTATTTAAGCACTAGTCTAGGAACAAAATTGAGATTTCGATTGAATTTTTGTTTTGCTATTTTATATAAAAACCCCTTATATAGTAATGTTTAGACAATGAAATACTAGCTTTGAAATAATATAAAATGATCAATAGAATTGGCATAAAATTATTATTAAAATCTCGAATATGATTGTAAATGTTATCCTTGGCCCATCCCTAGCATCAGGTGGGATGACACTGACAGTTCCCTCCACGCTCACTTCACCTAAGTTTTCACGGTGAGATGATTACAGAATAGCACTGGGTTAACTAGAAGAGTGTTGTAGGTACATAATAATCATCGATTCGAAATGAAGAAACAAAATCAAGAAAATTATTCAGCGCGTTCTAAAACATGTATTCGCACTAACCTTCGCAATTTTTACCAACCCCAAGGAATCTTTACTCATCAACCCTCCCCATTCACAATAATTGTGATGAAAATCTGTGTGTTCACATTGAGAGAATAATTTCAACGAATACAAATTGTGTTGATGTTAATTGCAGTTCTCTACGTAGTAGGTATAAGAGCGGCATTATCTGCTGTGCACGGTTCAAAGCTTCGGGTGTAAATTGGCACAAAGTTGTTGCAAAGACAACTTTGATACAGAACTGTGTGATAATATTCCGGTAATTAGTGGGGGCGATGTTGTGGTTGGGAATTTTGATTCGGAATTGGTAATATTTTAGATTTAACCAGCTTTTGACCGCAGCTTTTCTCTGTGCGGGAGTTTTTTCGGGATAAAAGTTCAGTTTAGTTTTGTATGTATTAATAATTATCATAATTACAGGTCATTCAACAATATTTAAGTAACTTAAAAACACAATCATCATACCTACTAAAAAAAAACATAATAATGTATAAATCGTAAATATAATATTATGTATAAATCATCATCATCATTTCAGCCGAAAGACGTCCACTGTTGGACTTAGGCCTCCTCCAAAGGGGGAGTTTTCTATATATAAATAATTCAATAGTATCTATTAAAAAAACAAATAATGAAAATAAATTTCATTTCTTTCATATTTTTTTATTTCATGTCATATAAAGCCTGCACCCTAATCGCGTAACACAGTTTGAATCGCAATATGGATGACTTTAAAGTATATTGCTAATCCGCTGCTTCTTATGTTAGAAAAAACTGTCTGCTCAACATAGTTAGCCCATTTGGGTTTAGCTTTTAACGCATTGTCTGACGTCTCGCTTACAATATTCTTCGGCAGCATTGTATACAAGATGTACCTAACATAAATAACGCACAACCTCTTAAGGGGTCATTGTACTCATCATTATGAACAACTTTTACTATGGGACCAAAACTGGAAACGCACAAAGCTGTTCCCTACATTTTGACGAGTTATGATAACATGAATGTAGGGAACAATAAATTTTATTCCGCGATTTCAGGTTTGATCCCATAGTAAAAGTTGTTCATAATGAGGACCCCATAAGAGGTTGTGCGTTATTTATGTTAAGTACACATATTCACGTTTTTCCGTGTGGTGCCGGACGTAAAGAATAGCACCATCCCATTTCTCCCCGTAGATGTCGTATGAGGCGACTACGGGACTTACTAGAGAATGGGCAGCAGCATTCTCTATGCATTTTAACGCCATACTGCGATCGCCAACCCGCCTGCCAAGCGTGGCGATTATGGCAACCCTCCCTTTTGGGGGAGGCCTATGTCCAGCAGTGGACGTCTTTCGGCTGAAGTGATGTATATTCACGGGCACGCAATATGACTTTCCTTCCTTATGACATGATAGGGAGTGTGAGAATGAATAACTAGCAAATTTAACTCTGCCACGAGTACAGTAAAATTATGCCTATCTCTGCATTTAGTGAGAGCAGCTGTGGTGGCTTAGTGGTAACAGCCCCGATTTACGAGTTGTAGGTCGTGGGTTCGAACACTGACAGCCACTTTAATTTGTGTAAAAAGTTTAATCACCACTGCTCTCAAAACGGTGAAGGAAAACATCGTGAGGAAACCGGCATGTCCTAGAACCGAAAATTCAAAGACATGTGACATCCACCAATCCGCACTGGGCCCGCGTGGTGGACTACGGCCCAGTCCCTCTCACAGAGAGGAGGCATTTGTCCCAGCAGTGGAGACATTATAAGCTGGTTAGGTTTTGCCTAACGTATACAACCGCCTATAGTTTAAGCTAGTGAAAAAAATACTCATATTTTTACCAAATTTCAACTTAACCGGTCCAGTAGATTCGGAGCAAATCGGCTGTGACAGATGGACAAACAGACAGACAGACAGCCAGACAGACAGCAAGACAGACACGCGAGTGATCCTATAAGGGTTCCGTAAAAGGAAAAGTCACTTTCTTGGCCATAAATCTCTATGCAACAAAGTAAAGTAACTTAAACATTTATTTGCATAAAGTTTACAGTAAATAAATAACAAACATAGGCATTGCAATCTCGGTGACTGCCGACAGAATCAACATCTTATAGCTCAACGCTTCTAAAGAAGTTTTCACTTCAATAAAATAATGATTATATAAATCAACCGTCCTCGTATTGCAGTCCACTGCTGGACATAGGCCTCTCCCAGGCTGCGCCACAACACCCTGTCCTCCGCCTTCCGCATCCAGTCTGACCCAGCCACCTTCTTAAGGTCGTCGGTCCATCTAGCTGGGGGGCGTCCCACTTTACGCTTGCCGATACGTGGTCTCCACTCCAGGACTCGTCTGCTCCATCGGCCATCGGTCTTTCGACAAACATGGCCAGCCCACTGTCACTTCAGTTGTTTACTCTGCAAGCTATGTCGGTAACTGCGGTTCTTTTCCTAATGATTATTTAAAACAACGCACAGTATACACAAATTAAACTTTTCACGTGGTCAATTTAACTTTACTTACTGCTACTACAGCATGGCGGCGCGGGCATGTCGGTGACGCAAACCAGAGGGTCTACTCCGAACATAAATCCGACGTATCAGCCGAATGTTCGATCGTTTCTTTAATATGGCTAACTATCGCTGACTACGCCGAAAAAAAGTCAAAACTGTGACTTGAAGTCGGATAAGGACTCAAAGTCAAAAAAGGAAATTTTGGAAGTAATAAAACGACCGAAAATTCGGCCGATACTTGGGTTTAACGCTTCGGAGAGACCCCCAGTAAGTTTTTCTCATACCAAAAATCGGTCAAGGCGCTTAAAGAAATTGTTACTTCAACGATAAAAAAATACTTCAATCCATAACCAACCATGGCCATTACCGTAATAACTATAAACACATTTACTTACGGGTTTGTAAGAATAAGAACCTTCCATAATATCTGCAAGACTCAGATAACCGTAAATAACTCTATAAATGGCCGTTATCTGTGTTATAGTGCCCAAAATGAGTCTCATAGCCCTAGAAGGCAGTACATTTGTGGGCAAACCCTAATAATTTCTGGGGACAACGTTTATTTTATTGAAACAATTTAGTTTTCTTTGTTATATTTGTAAGAATTGAGAGGCATAGTTTCAGACAAACGTTTCCATTTTTTTTGCATCATAACATCACGCCTGAATACTTTGAAGGATTAGGCAGAGGCGTACCTATAGTACACCCATATTTCGCCAGTTATATTTAAGTCCCATGTAATACGGCGAGCCTACTGCCGTCAACCGGGCACAAATCCAGACTCCGGGCTACTACTGAGAAATTCCAGATGGAAAAACCCAATAACAGTTTATTCGACCCGGGAATCGAACCCAGTACCTCATGTTCAGTAGTAGAATTCAATTCTGCCTTTCTGTTCTATTATTTAGTCAGGAACGCAAAAGCAAAAGCATTGTCTGCCAGTTACATGTCAATTAAATTAATGTGCTCTTTGATTAAACAGCACTAATGATCGGAATTTGTTCCTCTCTATCAATTGACACCTGAGTTGAGAATAGTTTTTAATTATATGATATAATTATATATAAGTATTAAAATGTATGTAATATCAGTAGAAAAATATGTTGTCAGCACTATCCTTACATATTATAAATCAAAGTGCCCCGCGCCGCGTCAGTCTGTCTGAACGCGATAAACTCGAAAACCACCAAACGGATTTTCATAAAGTTTTCACCAATGGACGGAGTGATTCATGAGGAAGATTAAGGTGTATGATTCATTAAGGTTTTGTGTAAATTGGCTGAAATATGACGATGATTGTTGAAGATGTCGGAAAAAATCATGCCGACTTGGGAGCTTTACTGGCGTGCGCCGCGTAAACCAATATAAGAAAAATAATGTATTACGAAATTAATACATTGTTTATCTGGAGTATTAACACATAGGACACTTTAAATCCCGGGAGTATGCTCCCGTGGGATATTTTCCGACATCCACGTGGCTGAAGCCGCGGGCAAAAGCTAATATAGTATTAATCAGCGAGGAGCTAATTATTACTTTATGACCATGATGATATTAGACATTCTATTAGGCCATTTGTTTATCATGATTTTTTGCATTATACACACTTATTTAAAAACGTTTTTTTTTTTAAATGTATGTTCATATATTTTAATGGTGGGGTACAGCCATCAAGCTGAACAATTTTCTCCATGGGACCAACGTTATTGCGAAACAATAATTCGGTGTCCCATAGAAAACTTCAATTTAAAACTGAATAGTAATTTTATTCTAGGTGCATCTTCTTCACATATTATGATTATATAATTAACTAGCTGCGCCCCGCGGTTTCACCCGCGTAAATCTCGATCCCGTGGGAATATCGGGATAAAAAGTAGCTTATATGTCAATCCAGGGTGTCAGCTACCTCCATACAAAATTGACAACAGCCGTTTGAGCGTGAAGAAGTAACAAACAAACACACACACTCACAAACTTTCGCCTTTATAATATTAGTCTAAGTGTGATGTACAGTCGGAGACTGGTATTACCTGAACCCTCTTACAAAGAAGAATAATGGAAGACGGGTCAGTTAATTCTGGTCATCGACTGTACTTAAACAAAATATTGTAAAACATTTTTAAAAGAGTAACGGTGCAGTTTCTTGCTCATTCTTCTCCATATGAAACTAAATTTTAGTACCACCATTCCATTTATAATATTAGTATGGATATGGATTAGCAACTAACACCTGTCCATCTGGAATACGTTAATTGATCTGATAAACAATAGAATGTTATTGCTACGAGTATACTATCATTGATAATCAAGGGCTGACAGTGTGTCGTAAACCAATTAGTCTACAGGTACCTAACATTGTTAGTTTGATATCTGATAAATGCATCAAACCGAACTAAATTGATCTAAACATTCATAGTTATGTATTTCAAAAGGATCAGAATGTTTAGGTAAAAAGAATGAAGGAAAGAATTTAGATTGTTATACAAGGGGCTAAAATTACCTTTTATGAGTAAATAGAAACCAAGTTATAGTGCCGTGTGTTACACTCTACATTTCACTACGATTGCGAGAAAAAAAAAAAACAAATACACCTTGACGGCAACAGATAAAAATTATTTATTTTCCTTTCTTTTCCATCTGAAAAGTAGGGTCTCCATTCTCACTAGATGATGACATTTATACTCACATACGGCGAGGCCGCAACGCAATGCACGCATTCTACCAAAGAGATCACAACTTCTAGTTCCATTTTCAAAAATAAAATGTTCTTCTTTTTTTATGAAAGAGTAATAAGTCGAGCGTTCATTCATGATTGCGGATTCACCTTAAGTAAAATACTTAAGGTGAATCCGCAGCTGTAGATCGCGAAATTCAAAATTTCTTACGTTTTTTGCTATTTGCAGGTGAGTGTCAGGTTGTATCTTAATCACAATATGATTCGCGACTATTACAGATATGTATTTACATAATTATAATCAATAAAATCATCAATACAGCTACAGCTGCGGATTCACCTTAAGAATAATGACTTTTTCGTTTTTGTAGGCTCTTTGGTAACAGCCAAAAATTAAAAAAAAAACCTTTCCTACCCTAGAGGAAGATATGCTATTTTAGCCCCGTACGCTAAAATGACGGATTTACATGTTTATTACGTTATTTATGTGTAATACGAAAAAAAATCAATAAAAGAGTAACCGTGGAGTTTGTTGCCGACTTTTCTCCATAGGAAACGACCGATTAGCACTGTGCGCCTAGCTTAATTCTGACCTTTCATAAATACCTATGTAGGTTTATATAAAACTAGCTACTGCCCGCGACTTAGTTCTGTTTGCGTGGAAGTCGTACTCGTACCACAGGTTTGCAAAGCAGTCGTCGGACCACTAAGCTTTGTTGAAAGTTGACTAAAATAGCCGTTCATAAATATGTCAAGATGAACTGCTTATCTCTATAAAGATATAGCGAGATGATAATCATTTAAAAGGTTAAATAGGCAACTATCTGCAATGTTCTAACTTCTAACCGTTTGGCTCGTCTATTTAGGTCTATTTACAATTAGCTGTAACCCATAGAGGAATACAAACATAATGCAATATTGCTCTTCCCCCATAGTAAATAGCGTGATAATATATAGCCTAACGGCTGATCAGACTTAAAGGGAATATAATATGCAAAATAGAACAGACTCTATCCGGTAGAATTTTGCGTGAATTCTGTTTTATGAGGTATTTCTTTCCAAATTGCAAGACAAAAAAAAATAACCGACTTCCAAAAAAACACTACAAAGAGAAAAATAACTTTAATTGCGGAAGTCGGTGTCTTTGGATCTGTATTTTAGTTTTATGCCACCGACTTCCGAAATTAAAGTTATTTTTCACTTTGCAGTGTTTTTTTTGGAAGTCGGTTAGATTTTTCTGTAAAAAAGTTTTTATTTTTCACTTTAGTGCCGAAAAATAATTTTCCAAATCGGTTCGTAAATGACGGAGTTATGCGCGAACAAAAAACGCAATGCAGAGTAAACGAAAAGATCGTTAATGTAGACAATGTAGATACATTTTTAGATGTTTGTTGATTTTTTTAAAACCGCTTGTCCGATTTCGTTAAAATTTTCATGGGACCATTTGGGAAGTATACCCTTTCCAACAAAAAATTTTTTTCAAATCGGTTGACAAGCGACGGAGTTATACGCGAACAAACATAAAAAAACTAACATCCGAATTGAGAACCTCCTCCTTTTTTAGAAGTCGGTTAAAATGTGATAGCCCAGCTAATATGCTTGATATAAATATAATTTAAAACCCCAGCATTTATAGCACTCAGGAATAATGTAGCTTTCTACCAGTGTTTTTTTTTTAAATAGGATCGCTTGTTCCGGAGATTATCCCCTACCTACAAACAACCAAACAAATTTTACCACTTTATAATATTAGTTTAAATAAAATATTATATTAAATTGAATTGAATATATGAAGAATGCTGTTATGCCAAAATAAGTCCACTAACAACAATTTCACTCAAAAAAAATCTGTAATTTTTGTTATTATGATGTTTTTATGTATGGAAAATAAAATATATTGAATGGAATATTAGAAATTCTGTAATACCAAAATAAGTATGGGAAATAATATCATTCAAGAAGTTTCAACAGCTTCAGTTGTTGTATTTCTGCAGATTTCCTACATAATTATTAACTTTCGTGTTATGGAGGTATATTTCAGCCAAGTGCTGTGAATGAGCGCTACTTTTGCGGTTGCAGGCGCTTTGAAAGTTTCAAGAGACGAAAATGGGTCACACAACAGCAGTTTATCCTTTGCAGTTTCAAAAAAATTGTAACTGTAAATGTTACCTACTCAATGCGTTAGGTATAACTTAGTTATACGTCAAGTCATATGAAACTTAAGCGGAGGAGCTCGTGGCTAAGTAATAACAAGCCTTAGAACCTTATTTAGTGCATATTGCACCTCATTTTACACGTGCAGCCGGTGTGTAGATTACACTCAAAAGTCGTACAGCGCTCTTCGCATTCAATATAATAATGCGTTTCGGGTATTGATGGGGCTGTTCCGCTTCTGTAGCGCATCGGGGATGTATGCTGATGCTGGTGTGGATTGCTTCTACGCTACGATGCGAAAAAGATGCGCCTCCCTGGTGCACCGGGTGCGGGCCAGCCCCAACATTATACTGCAGTGTGTCGCGAGCAGACTGGACTGTTTGTGTGTGAATCGCTGCTGCAATCTTTCCACATCGGTGTTGAGCTTGTAGCAGGGATTCTTTTAACTGTGATGGGGCAGTGTTAGGTTAAGTGGTAACACAGCTATTAAGAATTATTATTACTAACACATTTGAGTCTTAACTTAAAATAACAGCCACGTGGGTCGATCCATCAGGTCTAGCTACGTTTGCCGG
The DNA here is from genome assembly GCA_963921375.1 of Tiliacea citrago. NCBI lineage: Eukaryota > Metazoa > Arthropoda > Insecta > Lepidoptera > Noctuidae > Tiliacea > Tiliacea citrago. The sequence continues at coordinate 7,982,127 of OY992796.1, forward strand.
GGTTGGTCCGTGGAAGGGTGACCATATGTACATACCGAGACCCCTCCGTGCCTCGGAATGCACGTTCAGCCTTTGGCCCCGGCTGTCATTCGTGGATCTTTGACTGTCGTTATGGGTCGTCAGAAGTCCGAAAGTCTGACAACCAGTCTTACCAAGGGGTATCGCTAAGATCGCTTTTAGCGTTAAGACCGCCCATTGTGTCCACCTATGTAAAATGTCGACATTTGTAACTGTAATTTTTATGGGCATGTATTTAATGCGGCAACTAAGTAAAATGAATATAGGTTTTAAAAAAAAATAGAGTGGGTACCATATATAATGGGTTGGCAGCTAATAAGGAGTATCGTAATAAGTAATAGGTAGCATATTAATATATCAGTTTTTAGCTTTATTTTAATTTAAACTGGCATCAAATTTTTGTTTTGGTAACTGAATTTACCAACAATAGAGGGGATCTGGCGCTCGGCGGCCGCTGCGGCGGCACGCTCGCTTCGCTCGCTCGCCTTCGCTTGTTAATGGTCACTGTTCTAACCTAACCTAACCCAAATGATTCAATAACAGTAGATGACTTTGCAGCGATTAAGAAATAATATATAATCGCTGCCATGTTATTTTTTTTTGCAGCAAATAATTAGTCGCCCTTTAAGTTGTAAGTCGCCTCGAAAATTATATTCCATTTTTATGGTGTACATAATAAAGAGTTTTATTTCCTATAATTCTATTCTATCGTACAGTCAGTGACCAGCATTACCTGACCACTCTTACAAAGAAGAATAACGAAAGAGGGGTCAGATAATGCTGGTCACCGACATGTACTACCCACTTACTTTTGGGGTTGTGGTATTCAGCTGTATCCAGTAAGACTGGAAGCCGTCCCCAACATAGTTGGGAAAAGGTTAGGCAGATTGTTATGAAACTTAAGTCATAGGTATAATAGCAGTCGGTGACCAGCATTACCAAGTTGTTATCGGTCAACAGTTTTTGTCGCGGGTCGGGTTCGTTAACCCAGATGTAAATAAAACAACTTGGTAAATGAACAGGAAGATCCCTCTGTTTTTTTCCAATAGGATTATAGTTATAATGCCGATAATCTCGGACTGTGTTTTTCATAAACCACTCTTGCGTGGTGTTGGCGGCCTTCGCCCGTGTTGCCAACACCCAAAAACTATATTTTCATAAAAATAATTTCGGAGTATTAGTCCAATTGTGAAATGGACTCTTACCTATTTTTAATATACAGGGTGTAGGGCTGGACATGGACGCGCAAAATGTCAAGCACCATGCATTTCGTACATGAGCTGATTTTAAGGGTTCTGTGCCTCAAAAGGAAAAAACGAAACTCTTATTGGATCACTCGTGTGTTTGTCTGTATGGCTTTCTGGCTGTTTGTCTGTCTGTATTTCCGTCTGTCACAGCCGATTTGCTCCGAAACTACTTGACCGATTTTTTAAAATTTGGTACAAATATGGACTTCTGTGACCCAAACACGACCGTGTAACGTTAATAAATGAATTTTGAATACGGAGGTCACTATTGGGGGAAAATTGTGAAATTTAAAAAAAAATATGCAAACTGTACCGTGTGACATATTAAATGAAAGGAATTGTTGTAAGGAATTAACATATTTTTTCAAATAAATACTTTTAAAATTATTTAAGAAAATATATGAAAATTTACCATTACCTTATCTTCGAAACTCCAGATCCTAAAATTTTGAAAAAGTCCAGAAAATAGTTATATAATTATAGATTATAGGAAACCTTATAAGAAGTCTATGATTCTAAAATAACATGGTAAATCACTTAATATTGTGCGTACAAACTTGTATTTGCAGTTGGAATGTATGAGGGAAAATGTCTTTCGACTACAATGTTAAGTTTGTTCTTGGGATAAATCCATCCCAACTACGGAACCCATCATTGTGCGTGGTCGACCGACGAGAGACGATGGGGGTCTATAATCATGTAGATGATTACAGTTTGAGCATCGATGTCCCTTACACTGTGTATAAATAACATTAAAAATGTAATAAAAAGATAAGCACAATGTTTAAAAGAATGTTTGGTTAAAGAAATTGGCAGCAAGAATCTCCAGGCAGCCAGTAACCGCCATGGCAGTGCTTATGATTAGGTTTAGAAGATTCCATAAACTGTAGAAAATATTTAGCTGTTTAGGAACCTTCTATGGGAATCCGACAGAAATGTGATCCTCCTAATAAACTTCAATAATTAACTGCTAATGGTTTTGGTGACTCAAGTAAACATAAAGATGCCGCTGTGCATTATCTTGCTATAGGCACTTACACTCGAACCTAGCTGTATCTTGCATGTTTATAGGTTTTGCATTAAAAGGTTCTCAGTCTTTGGTATAAAGTTAATTCTATCTATCTATGTTAAACAAAAAAAATATTGCGTTTTTACCGACAGAGTGAATAATTATCGCGTTTAAAACGATGATTGATGTTTTAAAAATCCTCCGAAGGTTCGATTCCGCGTTATTAGCAGAAAAAAAATTAAATTACAAAAGCCATCTCAAAACAGGATGTTTCATATCGAGAATGATAACAAAAAAAGTAGTACTCAGTACTCACTTCGAACGAGAGCTAACGTTGATTTTTAGGATTGCAGAATCCGGCTATATTTTTTCTTTATTTAGGTTTTGAGGCCTTCCGGATTGTGCGATTGAAAGTGCTTTTATCCTATCCAATTTTTTTTTTGGTTTTGCATAAAAATAAAACGGTACCTACAATTCCTGGTACAGTGCGAATTTTCGTGTGAGAAGGCTTTTTGAAAATATTTTCGATGAATTCTGTGGAATATTTTTTTTGGGAGGCTTTTATTTTCTCTGATTCTTTTTTGAACTTTCTCGGTAATGTGTTGTAGAGGCAACAAAGAGATTACGTTGAAATTATATTAAAGGGAAACTGAACTGATTAAACTAGCATTACTGTCCTTATTAAGACAAATATGTAACGGTGAGTGAGCAATAATTAGTAGATAATGCAGATTAGGTTATATGTATTTTAAATTGTTCGATGGGTTCCTATTAGCATTGATTTCAGGATATGTCATGTAAAATGATTTTTGATCATAACACTACTCACTCTATAACTGTTTGTACTAAATTAACTAACAGACTATTAAAGTAAAAATATTTATAACTTATCCTAACTAAAACTATTAACAAACTAAAGTAAGGCGTCGAAAAATTCGTCCGCATCGCTGTCTACTGGTTATGTACCCAAGAGACTGGCGTCATTGCCACGTTGTATGGCAATGCTTAGCCTCTGGCCAAGGTAAAAACCAGCCCTTGGGTCACGAGAAGTGTATATATTTTTATCCCAAATCCTAAAATCTTAACTAAGACAATAGTTTACACAATTTCCGTCCAACTGTCCAACCAACTCGTCTCAATTACAAACAGTTGGACCAACAAAAGTTTCCATCATTATAATCTAGACATTTCGATTGCCGCTGACACATTTCCCAGGGTATAACTTTGAAGATCTGCCTCTGAAAGGGTTAGGTCCGAACCTCAATTACAGCGGGTCCATTTTGTGTGAAGTTCCGTGTTAGTCAGACATGTTGGTAATGAGAATTTGTGGTGACGACGTTCGGTCATATCTTCATGTTCACTCAGGAGGGTAGGCAAAGTTCGTAGCGACACTGGTGAGGACATTGTTAATGCAAAACGAAGCGTGAAGCGTGTGGTACACAATTGGCGGAGCGGGTTGTTACAGAAGTTTTTAAATATCGTTTGATTTTCTATGAAGTACGCAAGACAGAATATGGCTTGTAAGTTATGATGGAGAATGACCGATTAGATGGCTGCTAAATTCCAACAGACAAGGGTTTGAATTAGTTCCTATGGGATACTTATCAGGTTATCTTCTAATACCATGATTGCATTGAATTGGTGAAGATGCTACTGCCAATCAACCCTCAAAAAGACTTTTGAGGGCAGTTTGGTACAAATTCTGCTGTATTGCCTCCCCTATTGCCAACAGTACTTGGCAAGTATCTAGGCTGTTTATTTATGTACTATTCGTCCAAATTCTTTCTAGCTCTGACCTTCTTTTAGATTTATAGCCAAACCAGACTTTTAAATTGCATTAAACCTCGTTTGTCACGCGACTATTTTAGAGGCTTCTTTTTTCAAAGATTCTTGATTCGGTGGTATTTGGGGTTGATTGTGTCGTGTCGGCAATACGTTCTCTTCTGTCACTACGTATTGTAAAAGTTTACTTTGAAGGGCGTACTGGCGTACTGACGTACTGGTGTACTGTATTCACCGTCGTACTGGCGTATTGCTATTCAACGTAAAGCGGCCGAGTTCGTTGTCACGCTATTGTTTTAAGGTACGATGCTGTGGGGTGGTGCAAGGGATGAGAGATGAAGATATTTATCTGCCTATTATTATTTTTACCATGCGCTCGAAAACGGAATTTTGATTCTAACTTGAGAGAAGTAACCTAGACAAACAGCCTACATATTTAACACACCTATGCATTATTAGGAATGACATATACTTACGCCTTTTTCTTAAGGGTTTATGCAAAAACTTCAGGATGCCATGATTGTGCACAACCCCAACATATTCCTTATACAAATTTGTTTAAACGAAGGGTTGTGCGCTCAAGGCAGAGTACCAGCAAGATGGTCAGATGCGATCAAGAAGGCTATAGCAGGCAGCATTTACAATTTCTCCAATTTTATAAATTGGAGACGCGTCGTATGTGGTCGCGATCCTCAGCATTGCGGAAACGACGAAGACGGAAGAAAAAGAGAGATTACGAAGGCTAGAACAATGACATATTATGTGAAATTATGATATTGTAACGGAACGGAGATTTAAAATACTAATGGCGTGCCAATTCATAGATATTGCAGTGTGACCTCTGCAGTTAAAACCTATTAGCCTGACAGGCAAAACCAACCTGTAGGTAACCTGTTAGTTTACCTTTTCTAGCTGGCCATAAATTTTCTATTCTTTTTTTTGTTTTTTCTAATTTGATTATGACTTGAAGAAGGTTGTCAGTTTTTTATAGAAAAAACGTCAGTTGCTAAGAATCAGAAGTTCCATCCACAGAGTACATTTGTATATAGGGTATAGACGTCACTCACGCCATTTTACGGTATGTATGGCGTCTGGCGCCATCTGGAGCTTTGTGCAAGGTACTTTCACACTAGGCTTTTATGCTTTTATTAATTATATTTTTAATATTGCGATTCAAAAATAAATAAAACGAAGTTGATAATACAAAAATCACTTTTTATTTTTTAATCTTTTCGTACAGTATAGGTACAAGTGCTAGTTCTTTAGTTTCATAATTTTTATCATAATCAGTTCTGGACCCTGTTACTAACATAATTGTGTTTTTGCACCAGTTATACACGAATAAATTTAGCGAAATTTGCAAATTTTTTTAAAATGACCTCTTTTTTGTGCTCATTACATTTTATAAAAGTGTAGTCAATTACTATTGATAATATAGTTTTCATGTATTGCATTAAATTATTTAAATCAGATTTTTTTCTTAATATACCCATGACCACATCTTGAATATTGGAGAAACTTTACACGGCATCCATCCGAAATAATTGTCCTTCTTGTGCTTCCTTCGAAGCAAATGCCAATTCATTTATGAAAATATTATGTATGTAATGAAAAATCTACATATTTTTAACCTATCAAGCCGCAGTCGCGTTTTGACGAACAATAAGATAAATAAGCGACAGACATAATTTTAATACTAGAAATAAAGATAAAATAGATCAACCATTTTTCAGATTATCTAAAGTACATACATCTTGTATGGAGTACTGTGTTAAATGTTTCAACAAAATACCTTGTGATATATTGAAATTAAATGAGAGAAAATTTAAAACACATATTAAAAGTACACTTTGTAAACAAGCATATTACAAGTTAGAGGATTATATCCAGGACAGGAATGCTTGGAAACATGCTGGTCCATGTTATCCTTTTCCCAACTATAATGGGGTCGGCTTTCAGTCTAGCCGGATGCAGCTGAATACCAGTATTTTTTCTTGTAACTCCTATGAATAATAATCTATCACTTAGTTCCAAAAATGATATGTGATATCACATCACTTTGAAATATGCATACACACAAACTCACGCCTTCATGCCATGGGGGTAGGCAGAATCTGCCTACCCCCATGCCGCGTTTACGTTCATACATCAGATACACGCACGCCGGTAGCGAATGTAATGTTTGCCATTTACCCATGTCTTGTACAGGACAATTAATTAATATTAATACATCAATTATAATTTTAAATGCACTTACGAGTTTTACTGCAGGCACAACATCTTTTCATAGGCATGGTTGACAAAATCCTATTCACGAAATCACAACTCCTAGTTCTCAGCCACAGGTTAATCGATGATAGCGGTAATATCGGAGTTCAAGTAAAAGCCAGGTCAGTCGGGAATAGAAAGGGTGTAATAAGCCGGGTCGTCTTTGAAAATTTACAAAACACAATAAATAAACGCATCCATTCACCTCGGAAGAAAATAAACGGATGTGAGATTTCAAAACAAAACAGCCAATCACACGTTTCATTCCTAGACGAATGACCGAATGACTAGTACTTAATTATATTTTTTTAAATAAATAATTTACATTTTCTACACAATGGTAGTCAATTAGTAGTTATCTATTATTATATTTTCTAGTAAATAAATCTCAAAAATATAAGATTGTTTATTTTTGTTTGCCATTCTAAAAGTTTTTAAGTGTCTGCTAAAGAGAACATAAATACTAGTGTCTGCGTGAAATGAAATAAACACATGACAACGAAGTTGTGATGTAGCCATAACAAAAAAAAACAATAATACCAGTCTAATAAAAATATTTTTATTTAAAAAATTTGAATAGCTCCATCTAGTCATAAATGCAACAAACTTTTTGAAGATTCTATCAGGTTGTTTGAAGTGATGACACCATGGTTCAATCTAGTCGATGATATACATTTCGGACTATATAATGTTAAATTGTAGGTACCAAGTAAAATTGATTGTATACATGTTTTATTGGTTGTTGAATTCTGCAAATGGTGGTGCGAATAGTATGTTATTCTTCAAATTTGGTATGTACTATTCCTTTATTTGCTCACTCAACGGAAGTTATAGTCTTTTCTCTAGTGTAATACCCAATTTTATTTGTTTTAGGTGTAGAAACAGATAAAAAGGGCCGCTTCCAGTCTTTTATTTTCCGGGTTTCTGACTATTTACCAGGCATGCGTACTCTTGGTTCGTCTTTACCAGCCTCATAGAATCCTTGTAGTTCAAAGACGTTCGAGTCAGTATTGGTGTACGACACATGATCGTCGTATCACCTGCAGTTCAGTCAAAGCGCGCTACGCCTTGCAATGTATAATGTTAAAAGCACTCCTATTCCTGTTTACATTTGTAAATCATTTCCCGCTACAGAAACTCAAAAAGCAAAGTGCATATTTAAAATACAGCTTTGTTTCACTGAATTTAATTTCACTGCAAATGGTGCTGAAATTACTCTTGTCAACAAACTTTGAAACTCCAAAATTGGGTGTTGATTTTAGGAAAATTTTCCACACTGTTGAAATGGCACTAAGTGATGGCTTTTAAAGAGGGCCGATTTATAAATTATGCATTAAGTATACTTAATTAGTTTCATAAGCTTATTACCAAAACCTTATCGAAGTCCTTTGAAGAAGCTGCCACCGGCTAGAACTTGTTTACATTTAGAACTTGTATTGTGTATTTATTTTATTTTCCATTTCTTATTTTGCTTTTTGTATCTCACGTTATGCTGCATCGGTTAGCGTCATCACGTCAACTACGCTGTCGCTTAAAACCAGCGCTGCGGCTCTGACATGCATAGTAACAAAAAACCCCTTCGTTCGTTTTTATTTTTTACAAATTACTTTTATAGGGTCTGTAATTTTAATGGTGTACATACATAATAAAGAGTATTAACTGCTATTCTATGTATATTGTCACAGTATTCTGCTGAGCGATGACAGTTTTGCGTGAATGTGATGCATGTTTTACCACTACTTTTTCTTTTTCGTGTTTTTTCTTTGCGTTATGTTTTACCGAAAATAGACGTCATGTCTTTTTTCTTTCTTTGCCACCGTACCTGCCTATTGTATTTCTGTCGCCAAGCAGTATTGTTGTGTTCCAGTTTAAATAGTATGGGATGCCATGCAGTTTTTTTTCTGATCGGAGGATGGCATCACTCCTGCGATACTTCTGGCATTGCCCGAAGCGGCTGTAACCACTGACCATCAGAGAGATGCCTGCTTGTTTAATATCCAATAAAAAAATGTCACTTAAAATTTTTAGACCACCACGTTCAACTCTCAGGCGCGCTTTTTTTAACGCGATGGTTATTTACCGGCACTGCATTCTGGATGCTCGGCTTGGCGTTTAGAGTTGAAAGTCCAATGGTGCGGTTTTTAATAGGCTAGGGTTGCGCTCTGTTGGATTCTCTATGCAAACTTCGGAGATAAGGGGGGGAACGGTATTTTTTTTTACATTTTTCATCAAGTCGAAAAATATGATGCCAAAAAAAAATGTTTGAGAATGTGCAAACAGCGCTCTTTCATAATGATATATATACATGCCCTAGTAGATTCTATTCGAATTTTTAAGACCCCCTTTCAGGCCCTGTTGCATAAAAGATATATTTTAAAAAATTTATTTCTTGTTTGCAAAATAGTTGGGTAAACGTCATCTAAAACTATTCCAAATTTCAAGTTGATAGCATTAGTAGTGTTGAGATATCCAGCTGAGACAGACTTAGGGCCGTATTAATAAACGTCTTCTAATTTCCCTAGAAATACAGCGCTATACATTAAAGTTTTAACAAAATACAAGTATTTCAATAAATCTACGACTTATCAAGAACGAAATGTGATGAATGTCAGTCTAACCTTCGGTCAATGTGATGTAATCGTTCATCAAGTACAGCACCTCGAGGAGCTGATCTTGGTAACTGAGATACTGTTTTCGTGTGTTTATTAATTAGTAATGATCTTGAGATGCTGATATCGTAATAATGGCGTATCAAATAATTACACACTTGAGTACTTCGTTGGGGAACATTTATTAATGCGGGCCTTAGTCTCACCATAAGGGTTCCTTTTTACCATTTTGGTACGGAACCCTAAAAAGCGCCCATGCGACGAGAGCTAAACGTTACTCCTGTCACTGTTGCACAACTGTCAAACTAAACGTGCAAGTTATAGACTTAAACGTTATAGGAAAAGAAGAAGAACGAAGAAGTTTATAGATCTTGGGCTCAATCGCTATAATTTTCTGTTTGGGACACACTTCATGTCATGGTTATGCAAGGAACTAAAGGAAACGAAAACTATTTGTATATCTATTACGAAAAACACTTTTCTTTAAAACTCTGGGCATTTTAAAACAGTGATATTGTAGAGAATCTTTTTAAAAACCTTTTCTCGTTGAAAACTAGTTAAACTAACTAAATTGTTGAATTCACTTTTATATTTAAGAAGACAGTGGAAATTACGATTTATAATAGCAAGTTGACAGATGACGAAAACACTTAACTGGTAAAAAAACTTCTCTGAATTTCAAGAAACTACGGAGGAGCAATAAATTATTGCTCCTCCGTAGTTGGGATCCGATGTTGGAAACACTTTTATTAAAAGTGCAGAGAACAATAACAGTGAGAGGGTACTGAAATAATTTCACAAAGTTTTGCGTGTCTAAACTAAAGTGGATTAAAATAATGCTTTGTTTATTTAGAGAAAGTTCAGTCCTTACCTAATCCCTTTTAGAATTAACAGGATTTGCTATGAATGACTTTAAAAAAAACTTGAACACGTTACAATTAAATTTATATAGCGCGCAGCTTGGAATACACAATCATACTGATATTAAAAATTACACTACAAAGTGAAAAATAACTTTAATTTCGTAAGTCGGTGTCTTTGGATCTGTATTTGAGTTTTTTGCCACCGACTTCCGAAATTAAAGTTATTTTTCACTTTGTAGTGTTATTTTTGGTAGTCGGTTCTTATTTTTATGTAAAAAGTATTTTATTTTTCACTTTTTAGTGGGTCAGTTTTGAATGTATCTAAGTTACAATAGCCTAATGTTAACTGCTCATCACCTTTTACAAAATCTTGCTTTTCCCGATGCTGGGACGTTAATTGTTGAGGAGTTCTCCTGGTAAGAACAAGGAGAACTGCCACTCACCATATGCATAGTGACGAGCATAAATTGCTTAATCGCAACACGTTAAATTGGGGTACTCATTATTATGTTGTTCCGGTGGCCATATCTGGTCTCCATCATCAGTTCCACTTCACCAAATGGTGCTTTCCGAGAGCAAATGCACGAGTTACTATAAAAAATACCCAAACCGCTATAGGTTTGCCTATAAAATTTGAGGGTTTCCCTCGATTTCCATTGGATCCCCTCATCTGATTCTGATTTGGAAATATACCCTTTCAAACAAAAAAAGAATTTTCAAAATCGGTCCATAATTAACGGAGTAATCGCGTAACAAACATTCAAAAAAAAAAAAAACACCGCCGAATTGAGAACCTCCTCCTTTTTGGAAATTGGTTAATTAGATCAAAGTGGTAAGTTTAGTATTCTACAGTTTCATGGCCAAACTATAAACAGATTACATGAACTAGCCCGCGGACAAAGCTATTTTGGCTAAAATAGAATAAAACTAGCGACCCTCCCCTGCTTCTGTGCATTGCACGGGTACAAAGTTAATAAATATGATTGTTTCTAATACACACATTCCACATAAACTTTCCGGAATAAATTCTCTAGATGATGGTGTAAACCGTATCAAAATCCGTTGTGCAGTAGAGCACGAAAAGCTACATTGTTTCGTACTATTTATAGATACATATATTATATACATTAACTCACGCGTTCTTCCCATGTGGGTAGGCAGAAACTATAGAACGCCACCTGGGACGCTCCTTACATACTCCTTTTGCTTCTATTAAATTGATAGATAGATAGATGATAACATTATGATGATATTCTAGTGATATTTATTTTAGAAGTATGTATGTTTGTGTGTATGTATGTATATTAGTATATTATTTGTTTAGTTTTATTAGGTAAATTGTTTTTGATTTGATGTATTCTATTTTCTCTTCTACTCTTACACACGGTGTCTACATCTCTTTATCGACTTTCCTATCGCAGGGATGCTAGAAGAGGTTTCTTTAGAAATAAGCATCACCTTTGTACGTATTTTTCTGTTCCTTTCTTCTTGTATGTTTTTATATGTGTGTACATAAATGGTTAAATAAATAAATAAATAAATGCACATTATTACCAAGTCTTGTATATGGCCGCATTTAATTTTCATAGCAAATACGAATTCAGAAATATTGGTGGTAATACTTGTGGCTAAAAATAATAACTGCCCCACAGGTCGATCGAAAGTTAAGAGCTACACTTTCCGCCGTCAATTCGTGGCTGATCATTCCTTACATATCAAGACCCCTTCCGTGCCTTGGAAAGCACGTTAAGCCGTTGCTCTCGGCTCTCATTCCTACGAATAACGACTGTCAAAGATCTACATCTTTGAAAGTCGTTACGGTTAGTCAGAAGCCCAAAAGTCTGACAACCAGTATTACCATTAAATGGGTTGTGGAGGTCAGGTAGGCAGTCGCTTCATATAAGTAAAATACTGGTATTCAGCTCCAACCGGTTAGACTAGAAGCCGACCCCAATATAGATGGGAAAAAGACTAGGCAAATTAATATGATTTTAGAAATAGCAGCTTGATTTTTAAATTGTGTATGTTATTTCACCTGACAAGTCGACAGGAATTCAGACATGTACAGTATCTAAGATAACGGTAAATAACGTGCCTTCAACGTGGCCATAGTAATAAAGTTTTGACGTTCAATTTCAACTCTTTTCCACAAGTTGGCAGTTAGTAAATAACTATTGCAAAATATGAAATTGTGTACAAAATGTATGAAATAATTTTGGAATTTGTTTAGAAGTAAGGTGGGATTAAAAGATTATAATATTTTGGTAAATGTATCTAAAATAATTATATAGGCAAGATTCTACTAATGCGTACCTAATATCTGAATATAAACGAGAATTTATTGGTTGGCTTGCGTTGTTTCTTAACATTCATTTTTTTTTCTTATTTCTAAACAGCAATGTTGTTTCGATTAACTTTAAAGAAAGAAACTTCTTTCTTTCTTTAAAGTTATAAATTGTCGTTTATATTCAGATATTAGGTACGCATTAGTAGAATCTTGCCTATATAATTATTTTAGATACATTTACCAAAATATTATAATCTTTTAATCCCACCTTACTTCTAAACAAATTCCAAAATTATTTCATACATTTTGTACTTACACAATTTTTCATTGCATTTTTCTTTTATTTTTTCTTTCTCTTCAGAAAGAAAAAATAAAAGAAAAATGCGTTTATTAGCATTACAGCAAAAAATACACCTTAAAACTATAAAAACAGAAAACAATATAATTATAATGCCAAAAGGGCCCAAAGAGGGGACTTTAATTAAACCGCTTAGCTGATGAACATCATTATCATCGCCTAGCGTCATATAATTCCAAAGACTATATATACTCTTTGTATAATTCCTTTTGAAGAGTCCAATATATTGGGCTTAGTAACGAGGGTCTGATGATGGAGCCAGGAGGCGGATAGTGGGATACTCCAGTAACTATTAGTCAACCCCCCTAGTTTGGGCTCATATGATTCGTTTTGACGAGTCCAATATATTGCTCTTGGTGTCGAGGGTCTGATGATGGAGCCAGAAGGTGGATAGAGGAACTCTTCAGTGGGCTACTAGTAAACCTTTCGAGTTTGGGGTTATATGATTCGGTTTGATGAGTCCAACCGGTCAAGTCACAACTTCAGTTTAGACTTATTTACTTAATGAAGAATAAAATAAGAATAAGTTTAAAAAAAAACACAGTTTTATCACGCACTAAAAATTGTTAAAATAACTTGTATTAGTTACGATATAAGTACCAATGCAGCTTGTCACTTCTTTGATACTAAATATTAATTCTAAAAGCGTAGAGTGCTTTTTGATTGTGTTTTAGTGCGTGATAAAAGCGTCTTTCTTTGTTATTTTTTTTTCAAATTAATGTTACTTTCTAAATTACTTGGACCCAGTAGTTCACTTCGTTAATTGTACCAACAGTGGCGTTCATTAAGTTCGCAAAAGTGCAGGTATATGGACATTTAGGACACCCCAGGTGGGTCATGTTCTGATTAGAGGAACCGCTCTCACATTGGGTGACGAACAGATCTATGGTTTCCCATTTTGCCAACTTATTATGCCAACTGAATTAACATAATTAGCCTATAATGTTCCCACTGCTGGGACACAGGCCTCCTCTTTCTGTGAGAGGAAGTGGGCCATAATACACCACGCGGGCCCAGTGCGGGTTGGTAGATGTCACAGGTCTTCGATTTTTTTAGTTCTAAGACATGCCGGTTTCCTCACGATGATTTCCTTCATCGTTTTGAGAGCAGTGGTGATGAAATTATTTACACAAAGTATAGCGCCTGTCTGGGTTCGAACCTACGATCTACAACTCGTAAACCGCGGCCGTTACCACTCGGCCACCACCGCTCACTTATTTTAAATATCAAAATTATCGTCCATTCATTATGCTGAACTGCAAAATTGCAAGTTATTTCGTTGGCCCTCTGGATTCTCCTTCGTTGATCCTCTGGATTCTCCTATATCTATAGTACCTATGTACCTATGTTCATAATCATACGGGTCAATCATTACTTTATAATCTATCTAGTGAGATTCTTAACTTTCGAAAAATTGTGAATTATGTTAATTTGCATGAATATTCTGAAATAGTCACACATACAAGCAAAATGAAACTTTAGTATATGATTTTTTGGATCTTGTTCTTTCCATGTTGAAAAAAGTTACGTAATTGTAGTTGTTTCACTCGATACATTTTTTATTCGAAAATCACGTCTTTTTTAAGGATAATTAAAAAAAACAAACAAGATTGTTTAGTTGTTATGTCTAAAATAATACTTACCTATTCACAGCAAGAAAATAAAGCTTTTTTTTTTTTTAATTCTCCTGTGTCGTGGGTGCGTTTACAAACACAAACAGCCAGACCCGGAACAACTACTTATAGGTCATACAAATATTTGTTCCGTGTGGGAATCGAACCCGCGACACGCAGCGCAGCAGTCAATCGCTTAACCACTGCGCCAACCATGCCGTCAAAGATTGAGTGGACCTGTCCAGTAAGTGCACGCATTTGTCAGTAATCGTGCAGCTCAACTCAGAACTTAAGGAGCTCAACGATTCCACGAACAATTACTCAAAAGAAATTACTCAAACTGTCAGGCCCATGATAAAAGTTAACTGAAAAAAAAAACAAAATTTCAATGACCCACATAGTCTTCACATTCACAATAATTAAAATAATATAATATTTTACAAAGTAAATATTCATGTCATTGTATACAGCGTGGCGCTTTAGTGGTGACATTAATTTAACACACGTATACGCCTTTACGTTTTATGAAAATATTTTAATTTGATTAAACGTTATTATTTATTGATTTATTTACAATTTTCTAAATAGCATTTTGGAGCAACCTGTACTTAAAGAACTGTAGCGCAGAGGTAATTGCCGGGGTCATGGATCATATATATTAGCATCGAATCAATGAAATTAAAACAAATAACGTGGAAGGAGTAGGCGAATTGAAGGAAAGAGAGAGCTTTATTATTAGTTTGTTTGATTTTTTTAATTTTTAATTTATAATAATTTATCTTAATATAATATATTTAAAAAAATTATATAATTTTTTTAAATATATATTTTTTTATGATAACTGGCCACTACTAGCCCTACCTGTGTGTCAAATTAATGTCGCCACTGTAGCGGCACGCTGTATACAAAAAATCATCAATGTCAAAGTGTATATAAAAATCCGGACATAATCTTGGTCAGATCATTTGTAAAGGACTGGATCTCTTTAATGTCATTAGGCAATTTATTTTTTAGAATTTATTCCGAAAGGTTTATTTTTGTGTATAATAACTATCTTAAACATACATAAGTATAATAAAGAAATCTCGATGTTTTGTCAAGTCGTAAAAACCGTGCAATGCAGGGGGGGGGGGGGGGGGGGAGGGCACTAGTTACACATAAATGTAGGCTACGTGACGGTGCATAGCAATTAGGTAAGCATTTGAATGTTTATTATAAATTAATTTATTTAATGGGATGATATTTCTGTGAGAATAGCAGTTTTGTGGGTGTTTTTTATTGCATCCCATTTTGATCGTATTTAAACGTTTCGGCGATTTTATATTGTGTCAATTCGTATTTATTTATGTAAGTAGGTACTTGCTGCTACTTACTTCATTTTTTTACAAATATGAGACCTGTATTATAGTATAAAAAAGTCTGAAACTGTCTTATAGATATGGCAAAAAACAAATGGAAACTTTTCTTTTTAACTAGGAAAAAGAAACAAGAACCTTCTTCCTGTACAGATATTCCAACGATGTTTTCTTAGGAAAACAATAGGTAGGTAATCAAATACCAAATCATAAGGCCCAGAAAAAGACAGACAGCTTATTTCCTCAACATTTCAGTCTAACAAATTCCCTGCTCTATAATAATGAATCTCTCAACAAATATGATCAAGCTTGACAGGACACATTCTCATAACACACACACACATTGTCAAAGCCTTCCAATTTTTATTCAGAGTTCATTTCCTGTGATATAAATCTCTCTAGCCAATCTATTTTCCGAATAATTATTCGAAATCAAAAGGTTATTCGAAGACTGCTCTGCCATTGTTTCTACGAATATTATTCGGTTGGAAAATTGATAATGAAACGCTTTGATATTGATTTCGATAGCAAATAGGTTTGTTATTGTGTTCATATTTGACATACCTATTCTAGTGTCAACTGTGTATCGAAAAATGGACGATCGAACGAAAATCTTCGAAATTCGACGAACGATCGAAATTCTTCAAATGAAATAGTTTTCCGAACTTGTTCAAAGAAGTGACGATATTTCCCAGTCTTATTTTGATTTTCAGGAAAAACTTTTTGCTAATTTCCGTTCAGATTTCGATGTACCTTTGCAATAAGAAACCCCATTGACTGTGGTTGAATTGCCGTTGGGCAATCTTGGTGACTTTAGAAAACAAAGTTGTGTCGTCAACACGATACAACATTTTTCTTCTGTAGTCAAACGGTGAAAAGCCGTGCCATATTTAATAATCGACAGTATGAATGTAAACAACGGCTATAAGTGTAGGGGAAGACCAAATAAACAATGGATGTACTATGTGAACGATAATTTATGGCTAAAAATGGAGTGACTACCGAGATGACAACAGAGAAGTTTGGATGAAAAGAACATGTTGCGCCGACCCCAAACAAACTGGGATGACGGCAGGAGAATGATGTTGACAGCTTATAACTAACTTAGTCATAAGCCTGTTTTGTTTACACTAAGGACCAAGTGCATGAGAAGTTACATAATTATTAAGTTTAACGGGAAACATATTTAACCCGAAGAATTACCAAACTTAAGTGGCAGTGAGCACGGCACATTGTTTGCAGAACAGATGGCCGATGGGGCCGAAAGGTTCTGGAGTGGCGACCGCGTACCGGAAGATGTAGCGTTGGAAGGCCTCCTAAAAGGTGGACCGATGACCTTGTGAAGGCTGCAGGAATCCATTAGATGTGGGAAGTACAGAACCGGTCGAAGTGTGGCGGTGCTTGTGGGAAGCCTATTTCCAGCAGTGGACGTCTTTCAGCTGAAATGATGATTAAGAAACATTTAAATCATCATTCTGTCTCTGTCATGTAGGGGCTTATGGACGTAAAGTGTGCAAACGTACCTATTTTCTCATTTGTGGTGAAGGCGGGTCAATGAGATACAAAGAAGAAAAATAACATAACATTAATAATTGAACCTAATCACGCTTAACTGATTAATGTTTTTTTCAAGAACGCACCCTGCCAATGAGCCCCGGCAGCTCATCCACAAAAGGGTTTAATAGGTACCACATTATCTTACGTAAACGCACAGAGGTGTATTATAGTCCACAAATTGAAATCTCTAAGCGACTGAATCCCATAGGGCGCTCTAATCTTCTAAATAATAGCGTTTGAAACAATAAACCGAGATTTGGGTTGTCATTTTGCTAAAATTACGTGCGCCGTTCGCGGAGCTAAAGGATATTATACAATTTTTTTTTTATTTTAGCACAGTTTTGGTTGGATAGTTAAATATTTTGTGCAATACTGACTTATTTATTTTTCTAAAGCAGCCTATCTTACATTTTGGTTTTAGCCACACAACGAAATCTCTCAGGGTGTTGGCGAGCCGTACATTTAAATTGTACAAAATTTTAATTATTACAATGATACTTAAAATACTTTTATAATGATGAATATTTTATTGTGATTTTGTATGATCGTATTGCTCTCATGCAATGTGATGTAATATATTATTTTAATTTTATAATCTTATGTTATTTGGTAATTTTATTAAGTATCAAATTTTGTTTGTTAATATTGAAATTGTTTAAAAATTTATTGAATAATTGTTCATCTTTTATTAAGAATGTTGTGCATGCCTTTAAGTGATGTATTTGCATAGTATTGAAGACTCGTGATTACCTACTGTAACTATCGTTGTAAATATATTGTTGGTGTGCCTTGCTCAATAAATGATAATAATTTAAAGGGCCAGTACATACATATATTAGGAGAAATGTTGTGTAAGGAAACGTTTTGATTTGTACTTATAACTTTTCGCAGTCGTTTTGTATAACGTTTGCAAGTCTTCTGGAAGTTTATTAAAAAAAAAGGTACCTACCTACTAAATAATCTGCGGTCTATTGACTTCTGCAAAAGTAAAAAATCAAGTAAGTAGGTATAGATGGGTTTGTAAATTAGACTTTGTTGCCGGCTAATGTTTGTCCATAACAATTTATTTATTCTATGTTGCAGATAAAAGATTCAAAATCCATTCATCTTTAGTTATCATTGATCATATGCAAAAAAAGTAAACATTAAATATATATATTTTTTTTTTATTGCTTAAGCAAATAGTTTGCTTGTGTTAGGATGCTCCGCCCTTCCCCGATTCAATCAACTCAGCCTATAGCAGTCCACTGCTGGACATAGGCCTCTCCCTAGAATGGAGATTAATTATCTACTGTAATATGAGATAAAATGCAGATACATTTTTTTGCTAGCTAACCCTACGACTTGTTTTGGGGTCGGAAAATAATGTAGGAAACGTTGCCACACACGAACATTTCAACAAGCCAAGCTCAAAATGAATAATCCGGTGCTACTTTAGCAGTGAATATTATTTATTATACCTACTATTACCACTTACATTTGTTTTTTACAGACGGGAACCCAATACAACAATGTAGTCATATTTTCCATACTCAGAGCCGTCACCCAAAAACCAATTAAGACACCACCACCAACAAAAATTAAATCTTATTAAACAGTCCTATTTATTTTTATTTCAAATTTGTAGAATGTTTCTATAAAATAAGTTAGTAACCAGTTTAGTAAAATTCCTATAGTAGCTAACTGACAAAAGCACAAAACCACTTCCAGTATAAATTGCTATATTGGATTACCTACCCACTAAGGAAATGCATGACTTGATGAAAAGATCCCAGGAGGAATTTCGTATATAGAAATTGGAAATGCAGCGGCAAGCTCGAACGTATGGGACGTGCGAACGTACTATCTCTAGATTTTCAGATACCTACGGATCCGAAACATCCCGTTCACCTCCCGCGGGTATTATCCGAAACAACAAGGACTTGTGTCTGAAATCTTCTGGGTACTGAATTTATTATAATTACTTAGTTTCATTTATAATTTTAAACTATTCTATTTATATAAAATTCAATTCGTTTTAGATTTGAATTGTTTCATTTTCATGTTATTATTTTTAGATAATATTGAATGTAATATAATAGAATCATTACTTACCTACTTCTGCAGTGTGAAGGTAAGTTTCTAAGAAAATAAAAATTGTTTCCATAGATCATCACAATCGGATTAACGAAAACCCACGGTAACTCGTTTCTAGTTCTAAGCATAACATCATAATTTATTACCACCAGCTAACCTCCCCCTGTTACATCGTTAAAACAACACTTTGCAGTGCGGTAAATATTTACCCAACTGTCAAAATACCTGTCATCGCGCCGACTTGACAAGTCAAAATGGCGGTTATTACACTCTTTACGTCCACTTCACTATTATTATGTTTACGTTGGTTAAAGTTTACGCTGGCTCCAATATGGCGAACTTAAATATTAATACTGGACAAAGTCATTAACGGGAATCGATTAATTTTGCGATGAGTTATGATAGTGTGGATAATTGGATCGGTGGCATATTGACGGCCATTTTTCTTATGTCATGTTTGACCTTTATTTAACAAAAAGTCAAATAAACGTCAAACATGACTAAATAAATAAATGTGTTGAATCTGCTCCAATAAAACTCACTTTTATGGCTACATTTAATACTTTTATTATTTATTTATTTATCTAATAACTCATCATCACTATAATTACAGGAATTTCCTAATTCAATAGTGTGGCCATGTTTACAGTTTTATTATAAACCATAACATATTATGTACATCGTGGTTTTTGTGAACTCGCTCAGAGAAAAAGTAAGTAAAAAGATCTATGCTGTCTGTCTGTATTATATCGCTTGCTTGCACCACAGTTAGTAACAGACCCAAGTGTCAAAAGTAGAGAAAAATTGGTCGTCATGCTCGAGACTTATATCGACTGAAGAATAGAAACATTTCTTCTCTTTAGTTTTAACATCGCCATGAGGACGGTAGAAATGTTTCTATAATCGTGTCATTTTGTCGATTCTTCCGTCGACAAAACCCGTTTCTACGGTGGTCATGCTACGCGTGCAGATAAATATAATGGCTACTTATAATTAGGTATATATTGCAAAATTGCAATATTGTTTTCATGATCTAGAGCGAAGCTATATTTAACTTTTAATAGGCAAGAACTTGCAATAACAAGTTTAAAACTTGGGAGCAAAAACAAAGACGATGGTGTGATAAATGTGTTTTATTTAGATTTGCAAACAATGGAATCAGACTTCAGATTCTGTTAGGTCTACAACATTAGAACTATCTAGTTTCTTTTTATATCATCTTATTAATAACACCCGTCTAAAATTATACGCTAATCAATAGCATGCGATCAACGATAATTTTATACGCTCGCCACGAGCAACCTCGTGGTTTGAAGACTCCCAAGCTTTCAGGCACACAACTTTTGACAGACATTTTCAATCCGTAGAAGTAGAGATTAATTACGATAATATGGCCCGCCCCTCCAAAATTCAAAACGTTTGAAAGTATTTGTACCTACGCATGTGTGCGTAATGAGACGGGCGTCAAACAAAAACAAATCACGGATTTGTTGCTCGACTAGTGGCGTCATTAATCGCTCATTATTTTTAGTATGGCGCTGCACTACGTAAGTACCTACTCTAGATAGATAGATAGATAGATTTATGAAAACGACACGTGGGTTGTCTTGCGTGATCGGCTAGTTATGATTAGATTAGTTAACCAGCAAATCTGGTAATAAGTGAGATATTACGAGTACTTACAACTACATACAAACTCTTTCGTAAGGATGTGACAACACACATTATCGTAGATTATCTCTAGATACCTACTACACCTACAACATCTTGTGTACACAAGAAGGAAATATATATGAGACGATTTTAAGAAAGGTCGCATTCTATTCTGTCTCAATTTTTCAAAACGACTTCTAATAATTTACCTACATTTTTGACAAGTTTTTGATACTGGTTGTCGCGGATTGTGACTGGATTTTAACGTGTTTTATTAAGGGACTTCTACTCCTAATACTTGAGCAGTTCAGGTGACAAAAACACAGGCATGCTATAAACATAAAAGAAAAAAAAGACTAACTGGACCTTCAAAAAAAAAGAACAATAAAAAACTGACGATCGTTATTCCCTTTATTAGCGTCGAATGACCACTTATTTAGGCCCGTTTTCACTGAAATAGAAACTAGGGTCCGATATTTGTACAGGGCCTGACATTGAAGTGGGTTAGGTTCTATAAGTACCATCTACTGGGCATTATCCATAAAACCGTATTTTGTGTCAAAGACTTCGAGTGGATGAAATTAGCTACTTTTGCTATAATTATAATGTACGGTGGAATTGAGTACCTACTTACCTTTAAAAAAATAAATATGCGCTGGCCAAACACAAAAACAGCTGTCACTTCACTTCAGCTTGTTAGGACATTGAGGTAGAAATACTGTGGAGATGGCATATTCTACTATAAGAATAGTTATACAAATATCTATCATATCGACACATGTCATAAAGCGTTTTGTTTCTTTCTAACTAATCAAGAGCTACTTATGAAAAAAGAGACATCTAAATGTTTGTCAAGGACTAAATTTGGCAAGACTTGTGTGACGTCAAACCTGTCTAAGTGTCTATGCGTGACTGGTGTCTATGCTTAATGCCAAGTTTTGTGGTATAAAACTCTGCGATGTGCTGTCAAACGGTCGATTGCTTTTTCTCTCGCAAAATCGCACTCGCAGTAACAACCCTACGAAAGGCGGCCATTTTAAGATCTCGATTTTTGTAGGTAGGACCACGCTAATTTTGTTGGTATGGCAAGTCCATAGTTTTATAGGTTAAGACCAGGCAGTCCAAATCAAATTTCCACGCAAGCTCCGCCCCATGCTCCCCGCCACTCCGTTATGTGCTAACCGCTAACACGTCAGTAATAAAGTTCAATATCGCGTGCGCTCTTTGATCGTGTTTGAGCTAAACTAAATAGCAGAAGTCTCAATTCTTATTTCGTTTTTAACTTAAGTAATAATTGATCAAGAGAAAAAATATCTGGTGGCTGGATAACAAACTATATTTTCTTGCTGTGAATATTAATTTTAGACATAAAAGCCGAACAATCCGGTTTGTTTTAATAATTATCCTAAAAAATACATGATTTTCGCATAAAAAATTATCGAGCGAAAATATTACAATTAGGTGACTGTCTTAAACATGGAATGAAAAAGATAAAATAAATCATATACTAAACTTACATTTTGATTGTATGTGTGACTGTTTCAGAATGTTCATGCAAATTAACATAAAAAAGGGAGCCTCCTCTTAATGTATTAGGATTCTAGCATCAGGTGGAATGACAGATCACTTCTAGCCCACTTCATCTTAGTTTTCACGATGAGTTTTTTATAGAATAGACCGGCTGGCCCCAAAAAAAGACGCAAAGCCAATATGTACTTACCCGTAAAAAAAATCTAACGAAACACTATGACAATACGGTAAAGATGATCGAGTTTGATTGAACGATCAACGCTCGGTAAGATATAGAAATTGAGCAACAGCAAATAACCAAAACTTCCCTATACGAGTGTAACATTGATGTCGAAGTGACAACAACGCAACGTTTACTCAACAAATATTACACTTCCATGAATTCCCGAACACGGTGTTCCGGTGAAAATGCAAATATTGGAGAGCAAGTATCGGGGTTTGATGCAAACTAGATTTTGTTATATTTGCCGTGCCGCCCGAATGTTTGAACGGGAACATTCGTACAGCACACACTCATAAAATAGACAGGTACAGAAGTTTCATATAATATAAAATAAAAAACTTTTTACAAAAAAAAATAACCGACTTCCAAAAAAACACTACAAAGTGAAAAATAACTTTAATTTCGGAAGTCGGTGTCTTTGGATCTGTATTTAATTTTATGCCGAAGTTTAGTGCCGAAAAAGAATTTTCCAAATCGGTTCGTAAATGATGGAATTATGCGCGAACAAAAAAAAACGCAATGCAGAGTAAACGAAAATATCGTTAATGTACATACATTGTTAGATGTTTGTTGATTTTTCAAAAACCGCTTGTCCGATTTCGATAAAATTCAATGGGTCAATTTCATGGGACCATTTGGGAAGTATACCCTTTCCAACAAAAAAAGAATTTTTCAAATCGGTTGGCAAGCGACGGAGTTATGCGCGAAAAAACATTTAAAAAAAAAAAACATCTGAATTGAAAACTTCTTCCTTTTTTAGAAGTCGGTTAAAAAACAGGCGCAGGCACACATACACGCGTACGTAAAGCGGTCCCAAACAAAATAATGTCAAACAAATGCCTAAAATATATTTGATGATTCATTTATTATATTAGTCTATGGTCGCGACCCGATTGTGCTAGCACTAGCTCTTCTTTCACTCGGTCGTTACCTACAAAAAAATAATAGCGAAAAAAAATCAGCTGTTCCCTACATTTTGACAAGTTAAGCGAACATAAATCTAGGAAACTTTTTTTTTTTTCGTGACTTCAGGTTTAGTCCCATAGTAAAAGCTGTTCATAATGATGAGTACAATGACCCTTTAAGAGGATGCCCTCGAATTCAATTTCACCCTGTAGGTTTGCAATTCGATAAATATTTAGGTTATATATACACTTTTTTGTCTGTCAGCCAACAGGGCCGTCTCTCGCATCTTTCCTATTCTAAATTATGAATTAGTGTTTGTCCCAAAAATATTCCATTATTTTATAACATTTTCGTGGAGGTTGGATAAGAAAGGTACCTATGTCTGTGTGCGTGCGTTTTCACTCGCGGAATTAAGCTAACCTTCTGTATCTATCTATTCAGTAACACGGCAATTGCCGAAATTTATTGATAATCCGATAAATATGTATGTTTAAGGGGTTGAACTCCAAAATTGACGTGTTAGGTTGATAAACTAAATTGGGGGAGTTAATAACTGGCTGTGCCAGTGCGGGCTTCAAATTACAGTGAGAGTTAATTGAAAAATTGTATTGGCATTTGGCATTTTGATACTATTCGCAGAACTGCGAACATTTTAAATTGTGATCGGGTATTGGGATCTTTTGTAACATACTTATACTTCCAATTAAACTGAAACACATACTTAAGAGTAAAAATTTCTTAAAACTTCTGCTTTTTCTTCAACAATAAAATTTATAAACAACATCTATAATCACGGTTACAAAAACATAAGAACAAAAAAAAAATCGGAAATCAATTTCTTCTCTAAGATCTTTTATAGACAGTATTAACCTTATCTGACAAAATAAATGGCAGCTGTAATAAACAGTTGGTATTGTTAACACGTTTTTGCTTTTAATGCCATCCTTATGGAAGTCAAAATCGCTTGAACGGACTGTAAAAAGGTTTATTTAAATTTCTAATCTAATCCTATTTCAAATGGAATATAGCTGCTTCTTCTTTATGTATTTTTTATGACAACGAAAAAATTAAACAAAATAGTAAGTTACATTTTTTCAGCACTGCATGCACTGGAGACAAGTTTCTTTCATATGAACTAGTTGCCCATATCATCGACGACGTTGAAAATGAAAACGAGCTGGATTTAGTGGAACCCATGCGTAATTTTGAAAGTGAATATGAAAATTCAGCATCAGAACACATTCATCATGAATCTGACACGGAAATCGACCTGGAAAGTCGTGATGACAGTAATTTGAGTACAGACTATAATAATGTCTGCCAGGGTTACGAGCCTGTCCGAAAGGGATATCGTGGCCCTGGCACACAGGCATCTGAAGGAACACGGTGGGTTTTAGTCAGTAAAAGTCTGACACTCCCTCCCGCTCCACCCAGAGCGGGAGAAGTTATTTGATAATTTCCCACCCAAAAAAAAAAAAAAAAAAGACTATAATAATGTAGGTACCTACTACTATCACAGCTTGCATGTTTTACCGGGAAGAATGAGTTTTTTTATACACATCAGCTCAGAGCTCAGAGTTAATAATAATATAATTTGTTAGAAAAAAAGAGGTCCATTTCTGTTTTCTAATTGTATAAGTACGTTTTTTTTATAATATAATAGTACAAACCAACTTGTCTGTGTTCGATTAGTATAACTTTTGTCATTCCTAGATATTACTATTACTTTTCAGATTTTCATAGAAGACTGATTAAGAGTGAAAGTAGATAAAAGTATCTAGTGTTTCTTTGAAGTATTTTTACTTACTAAAATGTTGTTTCTTTTAATTGTAAATTTTACAAGATAGACCCTTATTACATGAGAATAATAAATTTAAGGCATTTACAACTACTACATTTTTTCCCCTTTGGGGTGTATTTCTACCCCACGATGTTAGTTGTGTAACAAAAAAGTAACGATGTTAGTTCAGGGTTAAGTATTTCTCAAGCCGCACATATAATATGGTAAAGCAAAAACAGAAAAAACGGACGTATAAAGAAATTGTTTACACATTTGAAACACCTTGTAGTTCTTCGTGTGGACACAGATAACATATTGCCAGCGGCTCACAGCCGCTGGCAATATGTACAAGGTGTGGTACCTTCATTCCTTTGAAACATAATAAGATTCTTAAGTTAACTTTAGTAGATAAGAATTCTCTTTCGTTTTGTTAATCAGCTATGTTGATCACTTGTCATAATACACACAGCTCCATTAAGTGGTTACCTACCTCCCAAAAGACATGTGCGTTCAAATCCGTGATAGGCCCAAGTTGGTTTTTGTATTTTGCAGAAAAAAAAATATTAAAATTTTATTAATGTATTGTTTTGGTGAATAAATAAGTTTAAGTTAGTATTTATTTTTTTAAAGTCTGCTTTAATATTTTTTCTGCAATAAAGGAATACTTTTATTTTCACGTATAACGACAAGCAATAATAGGGTTAACATTTACGAGAAGTTAGTCAGCTTCTACATAGACCGGAGGTTTCAACAACGCACGCCTTGCATAAGATTGGATGTTCAAATCCTAGGCACGACATGTGCTTTTTGTCATGCATTATAATGTATATTTTTAACCAATAATATTTTTATAATATTTTGTTTTAGTAATATTTACTTATAAAGAATTTAATAATCAAAAAAATTAAAATATTCTAATAATCCTTTTATTAATATTTATTATTGCTATTATTTAACAAACCTTTGATCTTATTTAACTACAAAGATATATAATGTACAATTTGATTTGATAATTTACAGTTATCATAATATACATATTTTGCCAACTGACATAACCATTTCCTTTTATGCTCACATTTTATTCATACCTACAGATCAACTATTTTTGTTCTCATAAAAATAGAAATCTTTTTTTTATAATAATGGGTAAATCGTAGTAGTTTACTCATCGTCGTCGTCGGGAACGTATACGCCAAAACGTTGTAGTTATAACTTGAAGGTATGGATTAATTTTATAAGCAAAACGTAAGTAAGTAAAATTAATAGAGACTCACATTATAACATCTATCGATTAGATATAGACCTAAAGATAAAGTGACTCGGACGATAGTATATAACAATTTCATCGCTATACTTAAGGGCTCACTGGCTAGTTCGTCAATCGCCGGTATGAGTATGACGACTTTCGATGATGCGATGGTTCGAATCCAAGGCGAAACTACGAACTCTTTTGGAGTATTATTTAGATTATTTGTAACGAAGTCAATTTTGTAGCAATGTAAAATTTTAAATCTTGAGGGGTTAGCACATACTGACGCTGTGTGTACAGTACATGACCTATTTAACTTTATCGAATTTAATTTATCTGAGTAAATCGTTCTATAATTGAAGCATTTTCAAACATTTCATTCGAAACATCATTCGTGTTAATTCAAAACATACATCCTACGGAAATTGTTTACACATTTGAAACACCTCTAGCTCTTCGTGCGGCCACAGATAACAAATCGCCAGCGGCTATGACCTCACTCCACACCTCTCCTTTCATTTCCTTTGCTGGCTTCGTACACGCACGCTTTATTTATGTGTGTGCTATAAATTATTTTAGCACTTCAGGGGGCAAAGTCTGCTATTTTCAATGATTGGTCATTATGACGACCATACCAAGGCAACGCCATGACCATTGTGCCAATAGTTAGTAGCCTCCTAAATTCATAATGGCGTGACAGTGGTCCATAGCGAAGTCAAAATAATATGAGCTTGTCAGTACGAGATTACCAAATACACACAATTATTCCAATGGAGTATCAGTGGCACGTCATTGGGAAATCATAAAGACGCCTTTCAATTAGGAAATTAGCAAAACTGTCAAACACTACAATTACGGTGCCAATGATCGGCCATTCTGACACAACTGCGTTAGCAGACTTGGCCCCCTGGGCCTCAAGTCTGCTATTACAATAGTGTGAGAATGGTTGATCATTGATTTCATAATTGTTGATTTTGACAAGTTTAGTAATCTACTATTATAATGGCATCATTATGACTTTCCAATGGTCGGCCACTGACACTACATTGAAAGAAATTGCATATATTGGTAATCTCGTACATAATGACAAATGAATGACATTTCTACTAATGGGTTTTATAATACTGGCAATACGACAATGCCATTATAATAACACAATTATATTATGAGATCATTGACCGACCAATGATCGACCATTATGAATTTACCAGATTACGAACTTTTAGCAAAATGACAATGACATGACAATGGGATCGTGTTGGAATGACTGAATTTATAAAAATAGCAGACTTGGGCCCCTGGTTCGTTGTTTGTTTTAAACATCTTGGTTTGTTAGATTGGCTTGTCCAATCATACGTCCTAATCCTAAATGTTACTTAGATCATAGTTTACAAAATAGTGAATAATTGTTATCATGACTCTCTTGAGTTACCTTTAATTTATTTTCAAGCTTTGATAGTACACTACGTTTATACATTATCACTATCACTACCTACTTATTATAAAACAAAGTCGCCGCCGCCGCGTCCGTCGGTCTGTCTGAACGCGATAAACTCAAACGGACTTTCATACGGTTTTCACCAATGGGCGGAGTGATTCATGAGGACGGTTTAGGTGTATTTAAATAAGGTTTTGTGTAAATTGGCTGAGATATGACGATGTAAAATACTCCAAGTAGGATGAAGCTCAGTTACATTTTAATCTAACCATAGAAATATGCTTATGCTCCTTTCTTATATTTATGAATCTAACCCACATGCTCGACGCAACGGGCAGGGATGAAACTACAACAGAAAAAAAATGTGTGCATATGGCTCGCTACCCGTGCAAAGCCGGGGCGGCCGGTTGCTAGCTTACGTTATACAGGGTTACTAGTAACTCGACGTATTCCTTGAACGACGTCATGGTAAGGTTAAAATGCAACAAATTAAGCCACCAAATGTTCTACCGAAATTCAGTTTTTTTAAATAAAGTAATGACAAAAATAACGATAAATAAAATGTTTAATTAGTGATCTCTGCCAAGTTTTCGGCATTTTGGATTTTTTTATTATTAACAAAGATTTGCTACGGCATCAGATAAGATAATAAATTAAATTCCAGTATAGTCGCACCGTAAATCATTTTTAAATTGTATTTTTCATAAAACAACTATAAACCTAATTAACTCAAAAACTACTAAATTTCGGTAGAACATTTGGTGGCTTAATTTGTTGCATTTTAACCATACTATGACGTCCTGCAAGGAATACGTCGAGTTACCAGTAACCCTGTAGATAGTTGCAGCTATGATTCTTGTCGAATCAAGGAATTTGTAAAAATCACATTTAAAATCAGTCAGGAGCCAGTGCAGGGATTTGGGCGAGTTAGCCCACTCTTTAGTTTAGTAGGTACCTAGGTATCTCTTGAACAAAATTATATTTTTTTAATGGCATTAATAAAAGTCAAAGCAAATTTTTCTTTTTATAATGGCATTTTAACTCAATTATTAACTTTTTTCCTTTGTTTAGCCTTTCATCAAGGTTCTTGGGTGCCGTTTTATATTTTTGTCGTGTTTTATTAGACTTTCGCTATAAAATCGATTAAGGACCCGCATGGGCCTACAAGCCAAGCAGTTTGTTTCTGGAGCGAACTACGCGATTACACGAGGGGACGTATTTAGAGATCGAGTAAAATTTTGTAGAAAAATATCTCCAGGTATGCGGATGTAATTTTGTAACCTTAAGTTGAAATAAATCAGTTTTTGGTCAACATGTTGCTAACTGTGCTGTTTAGAATAACAAGTCTTTGAGTTAAAAGACTAGCATTTTGGGGTAATAAAGATAAATAGACAAACGTTTCATTCCAATTTTCCTTTTTTCGTCAGATTCCAACAAATGTTTATTCTTTTTAACCGATTTCTAAAAAAGGAGGAAGTTCTCAATTCGGATGTTTGTATTTTTTTTTTTTTATGTTTGTTCGCGCATAACTCCGTCGCTGGCCAACCGATTTGAAAAATTATTTTTATGTTGGAAAGGGTCCCAAATGGTCCCATGAAAATTTTATCGAAATCGGCCAAGCGGTTTTTGAAAAGTCAACAAACATCAAAAAATTTATCTACATTGTCTACAACGATCTTTTCGTATACTCTGCATAGCGTTTTTTGTTCGCGCATAACTCCGTCATTTACGAACCGATTTGGAAAATTCTTTTTCGGCACTAAAAAGTGAAAAATAAAAAACTTTTTACAAAAAAAAAATAACCGACTTCCAAAAAAACACTACCAAGAGAAAAATAACTTCAATTTCGGAAGTCAGTGGCATAAAACTAAAATACAGATCCAAAGGCACCGACTTCCGAAATTAAAGTTATTTTTCACTTGCTAGTGTTTTTTTGGAAGTCGGTTATTTTTTTTTGTAAAAAGTTTTTTATCTAAAGCATAAAGAACGATCTCAACATTTTAGTTCATATTATTTCATTGTCCTAATAAATGAAAAACGTAAAAGTATTATTTCGTATTTTCCAAGTGCTAATATACATTACAATAGAGGTGCTTGTAGTCTGATTGACATTTTTATTATACAGTACTTACCTGCGATAGCTAATGGTTTATTTTGTAGGTATACAATGTAGTGTTACAGTAATGTTGTTGCTACCATAAATTGTTAAAACAGGTATGCCATAAAAATGTCCACGAAGAAACGGAAAAATAAACCTCGCTGTTCCGGAAGTAATAAATATTTTCACGGTAGCAGATAAACTTAGAAAAAGCTAACATTTTTATTATATTTTGACAGGGTTCAATGTTTATAAACGTTGACAATTTGGAATGAAAAGCCGCCTTAGTACCTTAAAATATCTTGTACTTAGATCAAGTGTTATTTTTTTCTTTTATTTTCCGAAAGGTTGTCTTTTGTGTCCTGTGGGTGTTGTTTTAAATTAAATGGATTAATATTAAGAGGATAGGATATACAGATTTTTCTGTGCACCCAGTAAGAAAAATAATTCTTCGCTATTTTTAATCCAAAGCTCCTTTTACACGGTGCAGGTTTATTGCCAGTGGCATAGGTACTATAACATGAAGGGCAACTAACTGGCACCGTCTAAAAACACGTACAATATTGTTGCACGATACGGGCAAGTTGTCGTTCAAAACTGGTATAGGTGTAAACAGGACGTAGGTACAATAAAATTGCACGTGCAATAAAATCGTATTCAACTCTATAAGTACGAACGAATGAAATAAGTATAAAAAAATCTTGAGAAGACTTTCAATAATTTTTTTAAATATTTGGTAGCGCAAATGGACTTCCAACTCTGTAATAGGACGAGGCAAAACTTGCAATAAAATTGCCTTGGTGTAAGTCGCGTGCAATTTAATTGAACGGCAAAACTTGCATTCAGTATTATTGTACGCCATTATATAGAAATCGTACGCGTGTATATGCAATTCGTGAATGGCAATTAAATTGAACGTGCTTAACGGCATGCGGTTATTGCTCTTGGATGTTCCAGAAACTTGCACTGTGTAAATGGAGCTTTAGGCAAACGCGGTGGTTAAGGTTTTCTTACCTATCACATTATTTTTACTAGCGGTTAATAGATACATTGTAAGTTTGCGACTGATAAGAATGACTAATATTTAGCACTTTATTTCGATAGTCTGATATTGACCGCATGAAATGTTAAGCGATTTAAAATAATGTTCAATTCGCTTATACGCTTAAATAACCCACGCGTAAATCCACCCCTGGTTAACAAATTCGTTGTAGGCGTAAACATCACGCGCCAGACCCAATTTATCCATCGCTAAATAATTGATACTGCTCCGCTAACGGTATCGTCTTGTTTTTCTACAAATACATTGTTTTTCTTTCAGGACATTATGTACCTAATATTGGTAAGATATTGTTCTCTGGATCGGTAAATAAGTTCGTTGATTAGGATTCCCTGTGGGTAAATATTGTTCTGTGTTTGATGTCCGTTTTCACAAGCACTAGACAGACGACATCTTTAGTTTGGTTCACCTTTGCACGGCTATTGGATATTCTGAATTCGGCGCTGAGCTGAGCATTGAAATCCAACAGCTCGGTTTTATTTAGGCGGGCATTAAAGTTTTTGAAATGTGATAAGTAGATGAAAGACGTAGGTACATATACCTACTTAGCTTGGAAAATATTGAGTGAAGATTGGTTGATTTAGAATTAGGCTTTTCCTGAAATTATCGATGTATAAAAACTCAGAAAATAAAAATATTCTGCCTCCTGCTGGGGTATGCCTTGAACAAAATTATATTTTTTTAATTTAATCATTTATTTATTGATAAAAGTCAAAGCTAATTTTTTTTTTGTAATGACATTTTAACTCAATTATTAGATAACATTTTTCCTTTCTCAAGCCTTTCATCAAGATATCTTGGGTGCTGTTTTATATTTTTTGTCGTGTTTTATTAGACTTTCACTATATCCATTATAAGGACCCGCGTGGGGCGGTACAAGCAGTTTGTTTCTGGAGCGAACTACGTGATTACACGGAGGGACGTGTTTAGAGATCGAGAATTAATATGTAAACTGTAAGTACTTACAGATAATTTCAATCTTTAATCTACCTACGTTTAGCTATGGAAAGTCTCCTTTCGTATGTGCGATCGCGTTGTTCTTCTTAACTCCGCAACCGATTTTGATGTGGTTTTCAACATCATTAAGAGAATTTATTCCAGAACGTTTTATAGAAAACAATTTAACGTCACCTTGTATGCAATTGTTTTAATTTTCGAAATAAAACTTATTTACGCACGCTTGACTTGGAGAGTAAGCTGGTGAATGCGTGACGAGAGCGTTACGGAAGCGAGCGAACGGAAGTTGAGAGGGAGATATAAGTTAGTGAAGATAGAAAGAGAGAGAGTTATTTGTAAGTTTAACTTCAGTCTAAAGCACACTCGTTTTTTTTTTGTTTTTCATTTCGAGCGAATTTCCCTTATTCATCTTTTATGGTTTTGGTTCAAAATTTCGTAGTCTTCATTATTTTGTTTTATTTTACTTTTCGATATTTTTGAAAGTCAAGGATTTCATTATGCCCGACTTGAGCGCAACTGAGATTGCCTACAGTGATCTCAAGAATTCTTCGACCTGTTTCAACAATTTATCGCAGTATCCAACGATTCAAGGAGACTATAAATGCGTTTGTGAGAAGACCGGGACAAGGCAAAAAAAGACGTAAGTACCTACTTCTCGCAGGGATAATCGTTTCATTCAGCTTCGCTTAAGGAACCCACGTCTAACAGCCGTCCAAGCCAGAAATGAGCAGAAGCGATAATGAGCCATGAACAGAAGTCGTTTTAGTAACCGATTCCTAGATTTATACTCAAGATAAAGGAATATATTATTGAATCCAATAGCGTATTAAAGAAACGGGGTATTAAGAAAGGTCGAGAATGGTATTTGATGTCGTCGAAAGCTGGCGTTTTCACAAAAAATATGGTGATATTTAGGCTGGCCCAAATCTATGGAGGACGGAATATTATGAGAATTGCGGGGAACGCAGGTAATCGATGTTCGTAAGGCGAGTACGCACGAACGAACATCGAACACTTTGTTCGCATGATTTGTGTATCTACCACTAACAAACATCAAACACTGTTCGTCAAAAATGTTCGTGGCGATCCAATTTCGTTGTTCTGTGTGGACGGTGCAAATTTACGTCCACACGTAGGTATGAACCAAATGTTCGGTGTTCGATGTTCGCGTTCACCATGTTTTGTTCGCTCGTGCGGACCTACACGGCATCAAGATCCTCATATTTTTGGGAAAACCCGCATGTTACGGGAAAACTCTTTACGATTAGTAGGTAATCTATAACAGTAGGTAATAGATAGTGAAACATAATTTATGTAGGATGCCATCAATTAAATGGATTTTATTTAAAAAAAGCAAAAGTTTTTACATTCTCTATGGTTCGGAACGTCAATGTCACGGAATAGATAAATAAGGTTGGAATGGTAATGTGGGCGTGGCAAGCGCGCCACAATTATGATTCGATAATCATAACTCGACCGATTCATTCATTCAC
Organism: Tiliacea citrago; assembly: GCA_963921375.1. NCBI lineage: Eukaryota > Metazoa > Arthropoda > Insecta > Lepidoptera > Noctuidae > Tiliacea > Tiliacea citrago. The sequence goes on from OY992796.1 coordinate 8,015,556, forward strand.
CGCGTTTCGTGCGCTTCGGACTACTGCGGAGAACAGAGCTCTGCTTTAAAATGCCGTGTTGTGCAATTATAACTTGTAAAACAAAAAGTCAGACCGCAAGTATAGAGCGAGGGGGTATATCTTTCCATCGGTAAGTCGAAAATAACATTTAATTATAATTTGATTAGTAAAAAACATAAAAATATTCTGATCACTATGAAATTCCAAACATTAACGACATTATTGCAACAAGTAAAAAAAAAATATACATTGCACGATGTGTACTCGCGTAATCAACGCAATTACTAAGTCCGCTTACAATGTACTGCATGCGTCGCGTCCTCTTCACTTCAACCATTGACGTTTCGTCGTTTGCCCTGATTGGCCGTGATGCACGGTCGATAGTGAGGTGACCATGTGGTTAAATAAAATCATCGATAGAATTCTCAAATAATATAAATTTACGTTGGACAAAGATTCTTTTTGAATTATTTTATATTTAATTAATGATAGTATATTTTTAGTTAGATGTATAATGAGTCAATTAAATATTACAATAATTATTGAACGAATGATACAATATAGTAAATACTTGTAGATGACAGATTTACAGGGAGAAATTGAATTGAACGACATTATACGAGATCATTGTACTCATCTACAAGTATTTACTATATTGTATTTAGTATTAAAATATAAGTAAAATCCAATTTTACTTACGCAATAAATTATAAATTTTAGGTTTCCTAAAGAACCTAACGCCAGGGAACAATGGATTGACGTGACAGGTAGAGGAAACTGGATGCCGACAAAGACGAGTACTATTTGCTCTATACATTTCAGTAAAGATGATTTTATCATTAAAAAATCAGGTTATAGGTACCTAAAACCAGGGGCGATCCCAAGAGAACAAATTGTGCAGATTTCTTCTTTGGTAGGTTTTGTTAAAATGTATTACTAACTTGTTGGAATTAAGTTCCGATATTTCATATTCTACTCCTATTTATTAACTCCTAAATTATGAACAAATCTGATCTCTGCATTAAAAATGTAAGGATCATCAGGTTTTATTTTATTTAAATGTTCATTTTCATGAAAAATATTTCGAGTATGTATGGTATCATATAATAATTACAGTAGATTAATTATCACACTGGGGTAAATCATTATCACGCAAGCATTCAGCACTAATATTTCAATTTTGAATTATTATTAAGTGTACCGTGCGTGACATGTTAAGACTTTTGCATTATTTTTCAGACAACTAATTCTTGCAATGATATACTTAATAAGCCCAGTTATGATGATATTTCCACCAGTGTGCAAAATTGCGAAGGCGCTCAGGTAACCTTATACTGATATCTTGAATTATAATCGCTCTTGTAAAGTCCGTATTTCAAAATATTTTATGCTATTTATAATTTTAGGATTTACAAGCACAGGCTTCATCTTCAATTTTGTTGACACCAAAAAAAGATAAATCTTTAAAAAGACAAAACACTGAAGTAAGTAAATTTATACCTATAAAGATTGGTCAAGAATCGTTACATAGATGTTTTTTTTAAAGATTAATGGTTTCACTAATATTTCACCAAAACTCATTTCACAAGTTTTCACTTGACAAACAACGATTCGTTTACTATTTATTTCACAAACAACTTATTCCGCAAATGTTTCATTCATTTATTTATTTGTAGGAAAACTTAATGTCATCTTCAAATGCAAGCACTCCTAGGAAAAGAAAGCTACAAAAGATAATTATCAACAAAGAATGTCTAATAAAGAAACAGAGATTGAAGATAAGAAAAATACAAGCACAAAACCGAAGACTGAAAAAAAAAATTAATAAAATGCAAGATGTTTTAAATGATCTTCAAGAAAAATTTTCATTGCAAGACGAAGATATATCTGTTTTAAAAAATATAAATGTTAAGGTATGTTTTGTATTGTAGGTGGCCATATAAAAATAGCAGAGATAATAAAGATTTATTATTATAATTTTATTTACAGGTACAAGAACTGACAAATGTATGATCGCAAAAAATACTGGTGGCGGGCCATCTAAGCAAAAATATAGTCCAGCTCTGCGTAGTTTTGCGCTAACACTTGACTATTATTCGCCAAAGGCTTATGAGTACGTACGCAAAACTTTTGATACTTGCCTCCCGGATCGCCGTACGCTCCGAAAATGGTACCAAAATATGGGAGGTGATCCTGGTTTTACTGCAGAATCCATAGAGGCGTTAAAAATAAAAGTAAAAAGCACCAAATATCCCATTATTGCAGCCCTTTCGTTGGATGAAATGACTATACGCCGTCGTATAGAATGGGATGGAAAAAAAATACTTGGACATGTTGATATTGGCAGTGGCATCGAAGGAGACCACGTAGGAATAGCCAAAGAGGCTCTGGTATTTCTAGTGACAGGCATAAATTGTAATTTTAAGGTTCCAGTTGGATATTTCTTAGTTGACGGAATTAACGGAAGACAACGCGCAGACTTAATTATACAATGCTTGGAACTTATAGCAGAAACAGGCATAAAAATAATTTCCCTAACTTTTGATGGATGCGCTGCAAATATGGCAATGGTAGAATGCTTAAACTGTTCAATCAAAGATAAAAACATTTCTTTTCCACACCCGTCAACGAATAATCCAGTAGTTGTAGTGCTAGACCCATCACACATGATAAAATTAATCCGTAATGCTTTTCAATGCTATAACACATTTTTAGATAAAGATGGTAATACCATAGAATGGCGATTTTTGGAGCAATTAAATAACCTTCAAATGAAGGAGAGCTTTCATTTAGCGAACAAGCTTCGTTACAATCATGTTCATTTTCAAAATAATAAGATGAAAGTTAAGCTTGCAACGCAATTGTTCAGCCTAAGTGTAGCAGATGCTATAGACTTTTGTCGTGACCAATTAAATCTGCCTTCATTCAAAAATAGTGAAAGCACAACTTTTTTTTTGAGGATTATTAATAACATGTTTGACATTTTTAATTCCCGAAACACATATGAATATAACTTCAAAAAAGCTCTAACAGAAGCCAACGCTGCAATGCTGCTTAATTATCTAGACATGGCGACGACGTACCTATCCGAGTTGAGAACAGAAGAAGGAACTCTTTTGACAAAAAGTTTACGTAAGACTGGTTTCAATGGTTTTATTGGATGTGCTGAAGCTGTTAAACATTTTTATGAAACGTTGATACGTCCTGGAGTTCTGATTTTTATGCCATTTTACAAAGTAAGCCAGGATCACCTTGAAATGCTTTTTGGTAATATTAGGTCTCATGGTGGAGGCAACAATAACCCCACGGCCCGCCAGTTTAAAGCTGCGTACAAAAAACTTTTAGTTCATATAGAGTTAAAGGCTCTCGATAGTGGAAATTGTACTGCGCTTGAACACATTTCAATTCTTGATTGTGCATCATCTCCCGTAGCACGGATTAATAGATCCATACGAAGGATTGCGATTGAAGGTGACGATGATGATGATAATAATAATAACGAAGAGGATATTAACGCATTTTTCAATACCATCTCAGATTTTAGCAATCAAATCATTACCCATATTTCAGGATACATAGCGCATATTTTAATTAAGAAAATAGATTGCGATATATGCATTGGAGCGCTATTGTCCAATAGCATAAATGAAGACCATAAATTTATAGTTGCTAAAGATAAGGGTGGTCTGTTATACCCGTCAAAAGATTTGATACAGATTTGTAAAATATCTGAATCTGTTATCAAAATTTATACGGAAAGCCTTCATAATATAAATAAAAACATGTTGGTGGCAAAAATTATGCGTCACTTTGTAAGTAGTGAAATATTTAAAAACATAATTTATCATCAAATTGGCCAATACCCTACAGCAAACCACATCACAGACCTCACCAAAGCAATTATTGAAAAATATATTAACGTAAGGTTACACTTTGTTTTGAAAAATTCGTTAACAATTGATAGCAAGCGCCAATTGCTTAATAAATACGTTTTATTCCAAGGACAGTGATTATTTGTAATTAATAAAAGTAAAATAAATATTTCTTAATATTTATTTCATGTTTAATTTTCCCCCATACATTCATCAGATCATTTATCGATAAAGAATATCGGCTTTATCAAGCACTAGCGTGTATGAAAAATTTTATTGCTTTTTTGCGTGTGTGTGTCTATGCCTACGGGAGCTTAGTACTAGTGTGCGAACGAATATCTGCCCTGAGATTTATGTGTGTCTGATTTGGTTGTGTGCGAAATATTTGTAAACATAGAGTGCGTATGTGTAGAAATTAAAATAGTGGGAGACAAGCGGTGACACTGGTCCTGATACAAAATTGGAGCTAGGGCCTTTCCAACCTTATTTATCTATTCCGTGGTCAATGTCACGTCAAACAAAATATTATTTCAATTTATTTTTATTTTTCAATTTATACTCGGTTTTATTTTGTATTTCATCACAAAATTAATAGTGAATTTACACACAAAGTTACATACGAAAGATCGAACAATAATGAATGACGACGACGCCAACGGAGAAGACGACGCTGATATATCATCATCGCAGCCACAAATTCCATCCAAACGACAAACATTACTAGCAACAAAAGAATCATGCCCGGTTTGTTCACAGGAATACAAAAAACCGGCCAAGTGCGAGTCGGACTCGCGCACGAAGGGTTCTGTACCATTATTTATAAAAATGGCAAAAAAAAATCACGTTTGGTGCATGGGAGCCCCCCTTAAATATTTGTTTTATTTTAATTTAATTATTTATTTTTAAAGTGAATACATAACTTTAATATTCTGTAAATATTTTAAGCGTCTACCTGTTGCCGTTATCAATATCGAGCACAAACGAGCAAAAAAATCACGTTTGTTGTATGGGGTATTTGTTGTTATAGCGGCAACAGAAATACATCATCTGTGAAAATTTCAACTGTCTAACTATCACGGTTCATGAGATACAGCCTGGTGACAGACGGACAGACGGCGAAGCCTTAGTAATAGGGTTCCCGTTTTACCCTTTGGGTACGGAACCCTAAAAACGAGGGCAAAAGAGACATATTCTCGCGTCACACCCGGATTATTTCACCCACCCAACCCCACTCTCCTTCTCAAAATATCACCATACCACTGAAACAACCAACGAACTCCTCATCCAAGCGCAAATACAAAAGGAAACAATCCCTGAACCCGTGAACCAATCACAAATTCCTGAAACCATCCAAAACTTGTTCCTAAAAGGATTCAATGCAAGACTACTTAATAGCGAAGGTGGTCCACACTCAACCTGGAGAGAACGCTGGAAAAATCTTTTAAATTTTCACAGTAAGCAATATAGTATCCCACAAGGAAATGTAGGCAGACAACTAACCACACTCCTAGCCACTGAAATAAAAGATCTCACAAACAACCTTCCAGGAGAAGGAAACTCTGAAAAAATATTAATCTTATGTAGTACAATACTACAGAGACAATTTGGTTAAATCAGCACCCTAATTGCGCAACACAATCGGAATCGGAATGATTTTGAAGTATATTGCTAATCCATTGCTTCATAAGAAAAAATGGTTTGCAAATCAACGTAAATAACGCAATGAATGTTGTTGAATTGTCAAATTGGAACCGATTCCTACTGAGTGTGTTACGCAATTAGCCCGCAGGCCAGGATATCAGGCGAACACTTTAAAGAAGAATGGAGATCTGGAACTCAGGTCATTATGATGAATTAATTGCAGAAACTCTAATGTGCAACTCTAAAATAGTATCAAAAAACAAACAGAAACAAGACGCTGATCATACTGTCCGAATATTTGGCCGCCTTATGTTACAAGGAAAAATAGGCCAGCAAATAGATGGATAACGGAAAGATCAGGGGGTGGAATCTTGGACCCAAATGAAAAACTAAGAAAACAAAACAGTACATCAAATATTTAAAGACAAACATCGTAACCAAGTTACCATCAGATTTTATAGACTAACCTGACCTCCCAACTATGACAAATGTCGATATCACCTCGAGCTATATGGAAAAAGTTGCTAGACAACTCTCCGGCGGAGCTGGACCAAGCAGCACCAACTCAGAACAATGGAAATCACTCCTACTTCGCTATGGAAACCACAGCTCAGAACTGAGAGAATCAATCGCAGCACTAACTAGAAAACTAAGCAGTGGAATTGTCGATTGGGATTGTTTAGCAAGAAGAGGCGCCGATCGCGCTATTTCTCAACGTAATTACCGTTCGAACGGAACGTTTTTGGTTTTGGTTTAGCTGATGTAAGAAACGGTATCGCGCTATTTTTTGTGAGAGTATTGTTCTATCGATCGTTCCTCCAACGTAACTTCCAAAGTAAAGCTAAATCGTTTCCGTTGAAATGATTAGCGCGATACGAAATGTGTATAACGTAACGTTTTTGGTTGTGGTATTAACGTTCAAAATTAGCGCGATCGGCCCCCTGGTGTCCGCCCGATTGGCATAGGTGAAATACTTCAACGCATCATTGCAAAAGCCATAGCGACCGTTCAACTAGCATGCGGCTCTGATCAGCTATGCGCAAGCATGATATCGGGTATTGAAGGAGGTATTCATGCCATGACCAAATGTTTTAATGAAGGTGAAGATGATGAAGGACTCCTCCTAATAGATGCCACGAACGCCTTCAACGCGCTGAGTCGACCAATCGCTCTCTGGAATGCTAGAATCTACTGGCCGCGCTGTGCAATATTTCTTTTTAACACATATAGAGGCTTCGCAGTCATTTGCCTATTAGGCTCAAACGTTTCATCATGGGTATCAATTTCATAGTTTTCGACGTTGCTAAAGCCGATAGTGGGTCAAAATGTAAATTCAAGATGGCGGCTACAAAATTTTTGTTTTTGTTTTAAATCATACATGAGAAGGAACTTCGTTCCTAACGGGAGTAACGGGGGTTTTTGATTTGTAATAATATGTATCCTTTCGCATTCTGTTGGAGTGATTTCGTGAAAAGGGATGGAAGTGTGTATCAGGAAGTGACAGCTTGAGCCTGAAATTAGTACTATATCAAGGTGATCGGCTTTAGCAACCTTGAAAACTATGATAGTGATACCCATGATGAAAAATTTGACGCGCGTGTTTTCTGCGCATCGTAACTTGTTACGTATCGTTGCGGGACCTGAGGTAAGCGTTAAATGCCAACAGCGCTCGGAGAAGCCCGCCTTAAGCAAGGAAGGAACAACACAGGGTGATGATCCTTTACCAATGCTTAATGTATGCAGTCGGAATTCTACCCTTAATGAAAAGCTGCAAAGACCCTGGAAAATATATACAAAACTGGTATGCTGATGATTCTGCTTGTTTTGGTAAACTAAAAAACGTAAAAGAATGGCTAGAAAAACTGATGAAACTAGGTCCGAAATACGGTTATTTCGCAGAACCTTCTAAAAGCTATTTATATCATAGTTAAAAATAAATCAACGGAAGAAGCCAACAGAATATTTGGAAACTTCGGAGTGAAGATTGTACTTTCACATCGGTTTCTGGGGTCGGTCATCGGTCAAACGAGAATGGACGAAAAGAATCAAAATCAACATCAAAATCAAAAGTCATTTATTCAAACTAGGCTGAGAATCAGCACTTTTCGAACGTCAAAATTACATAAGACAGTCCCCCAAAAACGCCCACCCTTCACCACTTCCTAGTGCTTTAGCTGGGAAGAAGAAGTGGCGCAACAAACTCCCCAGCAGCACAGCTGTCTGTTCAGATATAAAACTTGAATTGAATCTATACAATAAAATGTAAAATAATTTGCATTACGCAACACAGAACATTAAAGATATTTATATTATTTGCCTTATGATAGCTAGCACACGCCACTATACAAAAAAAAAAAAACATAAAAATCGTCAAAAAACTATACTCAAGCAGAAATAACGTAAACAGAACGTACTTAAATATAAAACCTCCAGGCATAATGGGCGTGCCCGCTTACATAAAGCTATAGCTGTAATACATCAAAGTTAAGGAATGGATTGAATGTATAAGACTACTATCAAAAGCAAGTAAAAAACACCCACAACTTGTACTGTACACACCCTTTACAAAATCACTCCAATGTGAATGGAGATACCTACAAACAGCCATGGATAACACCTGTGAGGAATTTCACACTTTAAAACAAACCATCATGACAACAGTGATACCATCAATCTTAGACAGAGAAATAACGTCATTAGAACATGAATTATTCAGGCTACCGGTGAAACTTGGCGGATTAGATATCACCGACCCCATCAATAACAACGACTGTTATAAAACATCGGTAGAATCAAATAGAATACTAACGCATGCCATCAAATCCAACGAAAAACTAGACTTACTAGCCCATCTAACTCATGCTACAAAGACTGTCAAAGAAGAAAAACTATCGCGGCAAAAGAGAGACGCCGAAAAAAGTAAAGCCATAATATCTAAACTACCAAATAAAATGAAAAGATGTATGCAAAGAGTTGTTGAAACGAACTCTTCACAATGGCTAACTATCATACCGACCACCGCTAACAACACTGATCTCACAGCTACCCAGTTTAGGGATGCGTTAGCTATTAGATACGCCTACGAACCTGCAAACCTCCCTGAGGCCTGCAACGGATGCGGGGAGAGTAATTTCGACTTAAACCACGCACTAAACTGCAAGACAGGAGGATTAATAAACAAAGGTCATGATCAACATAGAGATGACTGTAAAAATTGGGCCGAACTAGCCTGGGGAACTGGCACAATAGAACCCATAATGCAAGACGCAAATATCAATCAACCAGCACTAAATAGGTGATATGTTACTAAACAGTGTGTGGGAACCTGCAAGGAAAGTGTTCTTCGGCGTTCGCATTGTAAATGCTGACGCTTCCTCTTACAGCAACCTCACCTGGCAAAAAACAGCACAGAGACATAGCCGAGAGAAACACTTAAAATACGACCGAGCAGATGAAGACCTAAGAGCCTCATTCACCCCGTTAGTCATTTCATGCGATTTAGCCATAGGAACTGAATTTAGCAGTTAAAAAAAAAACTATGTAGGTTTAATATAAGTTGTAGGTAATATTTTGATCCAAGCATCGTCGCATCGGGGGAAAGCTAAAGAAAAAAATCTAAGAAAAGTTAATATTTGTAGTTACAGGACTTGAAAGATCATCATAGGGTGTCAGTTTTTCCTATTTGCTTTTTGATACTTACAATCAAAAGTACTCTAAGGAAAAATAATATAATTTTCTGATAACTATCAGTACTTGGCCTATCACCTGATTCCGGCTTGACGTTGATTTCTGGGAATTTCTGTATATTATTTTGGTTTTTAATTTCAAGTACAAAAGAAAAAAACTGCGTTTAACAATGTACCACCTGAATTTAAAATAATAGTCAGTAGTTTTAAAGTTATTGTTTATCACATTTGAAAGATATTTCGCCAGTCTGTTCAAATATTAATTCATAGATGACCTTTACCCATTACCTACACTTATAAAATGTTCACCAGTGTGCATTAGAATATGACTTTTTAAATGACAGAATTGGTTAAAACTACGCTCAGATACATTTTAAAGGTTTTTCACCTGCAGTGTATACGAATAAAATGTTTTTTTAAAGAACCTTTTTGACTAAAACTACGCTGACAAACATCACACTTATAAGGTTTTTCACCAGTGTGTATACGAATATGGTTTGATAAATGACTCATTATAGTAAAACTACGTTGACATACATTACACTTATAAGGTTTTTCACCAGTGTGTATACGAATATGATTTGTTAAATTACCCTTTTCACTGAAACTACGCTGACAAACATCACACTTGTAAGGTTTTTCACCAGTGTGTATACGAATATGTTGTGATAAAGGACCCTTTCGACTAAAACTACGCTGACAAACATCACACTTATAAGGTTTTTCATCAGTGTGTATACGAATATGGTTTGATAAATGACTCATAATACTAAAACTACGTTGACATACAATACACTTATAAGGTTTTTCAACAGTGTGTATACGCATATGATTGGTTAAAGTGCCCTTTTTACAAAAATTACGCTGACAAACATCACAATTATAAAGTTTTTCACCAATTTGTGTACGAGTATGTTGTATAATTTTGTTTACTCGATTAAGACCACACTGATCAGATTTCAAAGGCTCTTTGAAATAATTGTCAGGTTTGGACGTACGTTTATGAGTTGTCCGGATAACTCTCGGGTCTGATTTGTCTTCTCCCGTTTGCTCGACTGTTGTTGCATCTTCTGGTTTTGTTCTTCGTGTTTCTAGTTTTGGTTTCTTCGCAACGGTCGCCCCTGTGAAAATAATAACGTTGCAATAAGATTGACATGCGCACAAATCTACCGGATAATTGCGGATATAGCGGATTGCATGAATCACACTAGGACCGAAGAGGAGGAATTCCTGGTGGCAATGAATAATATACTAATATACATTGTATGAACGTCGACGTAATTAATGATCTGTTGCAAAATTATCTGATCAAAGTCTAAACAATCCCTGTTGAAGGGAATAAGTAACATATTCATCTGCATTTAGAAGGTTTCAACTTTGTATCTCACTATTTTTTCCGACAATAATCGTTGGAAAAAGTGGCCATTTAATAACGTTATTCAAGCAATAATTATTGTTATTGCAAATTAGCGAATTTTTGGCTCAAATATTTAAATAGTCAAATCAAAGCACTCAATTTGTAAGTGGCATCTACAATGAAAGTTTTTAAACACAAAATTTAAACACATGGATCAGAAATCGTACGTTTTCTGATCCATTTGTATACAGTTTCATCAGATACTTATGGAATAGACTACAGACATCACACGGCCACCTCACTAGCGTTCTTGGGTATTATCGCGCCCCGGACGTTCTATGGCGTGAGGTGTCATGGTGCGCAATCTCGACAGTTATTATTAACTAGCTGTTGCCCGCGACTTCTTCTGCAATCTAGGATGAAAAGTAGCCTACGTAGTTCTCCAGGTCATGGTCTACCCATGTGCCAAATTTCTAAATCTGTTCAGCCATTTGAGCGTGAAAGTATAAAAAGCAAACAAACTCATTTTCGCATTTATAATATTAGTTAGGATAATGTGATTTTGCGGAATGTAGGTGTATTATTTATTGATCATACCTACTTCGGCGATGTAGGCGTTTCTACTATACACCTCGTACCCTGCGGGTGACGCAGACGTAATGTTGCGTGTTATTACTAAGGTGATTTGAGTTACACAGTCGTAGAATATTATTTATGCGTTTCTAAGTGTCATGCGGCTTTGTTCACGCGAAATACGACTCGCATGCGTCCTGCGTGCTTGATTGTATTAATAATTTTGAAATTTTTATATTCTTGTCTGACCACCTAGCAAGAAGCTCATCATGCTCATAGTTGTCACTGCTGGCGGTAGTGTTGGGGCACAAAAACAACGAGGGGCTTGAGTTGACTGGTCGTATTGTGATGGCCATGGTTTTGTTAGTCCTTTTTTTTTGGGTGGGAAATTGTCAAATAACTTCTCCCGCTCTGGACGAAGCGGGTGGGCGTGTCAGACCTTTAGGTTTCAAGATATTTATTTCTCATAAGAACTTATGAATAGTTCACTTAAAATGAGATACAAAGTTAATTCTTAATAATAATTACAATATTTGCCTCTGGGGCGATGGTGACGTTAAAAACATACGTGTTTTTTGAGTTTACTCCTAAATATGTTAAAATTATTACACTTCTTAATGTCTTCCGGTAAATCATTGAACAGCTGTGCTCCCTCCACTAATACTGTTTTTTTGCCGTAATTAGTCCGTGCACGTGCACTCATTAGTTGGAATTTGTTTTTACTTCTTGTGTTGTATGTTATTGTTTTTGTAGTTGTATGTTTGATTGCACAGAATTCGTGGTGATTTTTTTTATGAGAATGCAGGTGTAATATGTGTAAAGTTGTGTGAGGTTTAGTAGTTTAGTTTTTTCGTATAATTTTTTTGTTGGATATAGATAGTGGTAGTGAAATAGTACCTGAATAATTTTGTTCTGTATTCTTTGCAGTGAATTTAGATTAGATTTAGCGGCTGATCCCTACACTTCGATTAGGTATTCAAGGTTCGATTTTACTAGAGTTATATATAATTAGACGTACTTTTTTCGGGATACATTTTGTAATTTTTCGTAACGTTCCTAAGTGATATTAATTTTGTTTTGACCTTTACTGACTAATACCCACCCGAGTATCTTCAGATGCCTGTGTGCCAGGGCCACGATATCCCTTTCGGAGAAACTCGCAACCCTAACGGACCCCGTCAGTTCGTGCTGACATCTCTTTGAGGCACGCGAGGAACACTACGGGCCTGGGAGTCTACTCCGAAGCGCTAAACCGAAGTATCGACCGAATGTTCAGCCATTTTATAACTTCCAAAGTTTCCTTTTTTGACTTTGTGTCCTTACCCGACTTCAAGTCACAGTTTTGACTTTGGCTTATCTCTTCGACTGTTAAAGAAACGACCGAACATTCCGCCGATACTTCGGATTTATGTTCGGAGTAGACCCCCTGGTCCTTATCGGCCGGCGAGCTACACATCGCTCACCGTCCGCAAGCCCGCGCCTACGGTGGCCGGGAATCAACTACGATATTCCTAGTTTATCATTTGTGACTTCGAGATACCATCCTATGGATAGAATTCAACATTGCACATGTAAGCGGGTACATCCTTTGGGTAAACCTACCCATTTCCCATTTTCCAAGGTGAACCATTAGCCTATTTGCTTATCTATAGATTAACTAATAAGTACTTACTTTTCGTCTCCCTTGGTCTTTGTTTCTTTTTAGGTACTTCTTCTTCCACTTCAGTTTTAAACTCCATTAAAGTCACATCATCTTCTAAATCTGATTTAGAATGTTGTGTTGGTATATCAGCTACATCTAGATAGCTATTGTACAAATGTTTTGGTTCAAGCTCTGAAAACAAAAACAGTCAAGAGTAGGTATTAAGTACTAATTTTTTAGGGTTCCGTACCCAAAGGGTAAAGCGGGAACCCTATTACTAAGGCTCCGCCTTCTGTCACACAGATCTGTTTCACAGATGATGTATTTCTGTTGCAGCTATAACAACAAATACTAAAAAACAGAATAAAATAAATATTTAAGGGGGCTCCCATACAACAAACTTATTTTTTTTGCTCGTTTTTGCTCGATATTGATAACAGCTACAGTTAGACGCTTGAAATATTCACAGAATATTTAGTTATATATACACTTTAAAAATAAATAATTTAATTAAAATAAAACAAATATTTAATATACTCCCCTAAAACTAACGTGATATTTTTGCTATTTTTATAGATAATGGTATACCCTTCGTGCGCGAGTCCGACTCGCACTGGGCCGGTTTTTATTATTAATATTTGTTTTATTTCATTTCAATCATTAAGTTGAATTTGAGCGTATACGACGTACAGCATTTGATACAAACTTTCAAGCCCTTGTTTTTCGAAATGACTGAACCGATTTTAATTAAACTTTATACGCATAAGCAGGATACAAAGTTCTAAAAAGTTAGATATGAAGATTTTCTAAAAATAGTGTTATAGCCAGATTAGACAGATTTTAAATTTTCCATAGAAACAGAGATTTCCAGTTATCTGTTTTTACATAAGACATTTCGAAAATGATCTTAACTAACTTTTTAGACCTTAAGATTATTTTTGTCCTTAAAAACATACCATCACTTTGATGTTCCTCCTTTGGCTCAATAATATGATCTAGTCCCTCACAAGCAGCTGGTAATTCTTCTTTGATAGCAATGCTTTCTGTTTGATATTCATCAATTATACTTATGTACTCTGTTGGAGATTTAATAAATCCACTGTAAAACTCAAAGTGGTCTTGGTTTATTAAAGTATTGGGCTGTAAAGAGATTATAATATTAGGAAAATATGATTATGACAGTCCCACGAGCACAACCCTTTTTAGGGTTCCGTACCCAAAGGGTAAAACGGGAACCCTCTCTCTGTCTGTCTGTCCGTCTGTCACCAGGCTGTATCTCATGAACCGTGATAGTTAGACAGTTGAAATTTTCACAGATGATGTAGTTCTGTTGCCGCTATGGAAGTCATACAATTCGCACGATGTGCCCGCGGAGCGGCGCGCGGTACACTGGCTAAGCGCGCGCCCGTGCCAATAATATTTATAGTGTGCGAGCAGACGACGCTATACGTTGCACACACGCCAGAGCGAGATGGGTGCCGCTAGTTATTATTTCGAAGATACTTGTTGTTAGGTATTTGTTGTTATAGACAAATACTAAAAAAACAGAATAAAATAAATATGGAAGGGGGCTCCCATACAACAAACGTGATTTTTTTGCTAGTTTTTGCTCGATATTGACAACGGCAACAGGTAGACGCTTGAAATATTCACAGAATATTTAGTTATATGTACTATATTCATTTTAAAAAAAAAAATGAAATAAAACAAATATTGAGGGCATCCCATACAACGTGATTTTTTTGCCATTTTTATAGAACCCTTCGTGCGCAAGTCCGAGTCGCACTTAGCCGGTTTTTTTCATTATACTAAAGTCACATAAAAGAGCCTCCACAAGTGAGGATACTTAAGTAGGTCCAATGTGCCCTGGAGAGTCGGCTGTGCTACCAGCCTCACTGACCACTGCACAAGCTGTTGTTGCAAAGCTCGCACTGACAAGAGAGCGGACCAAGGCAATACAAGTTTCATCCTGAAGTTTTAGCAGTATTATGTGGAGTAATAATAATTGTAAACATCTACATTTGACAATAGTGTCCTTATCAACATTCAACACTTGATGGTGCAGTTGGTGTGATATCCAGACACAATAGGTATGAGCTTGAGAGGAATCACTTCCACATTATACTGAAATTATGAGAATAAATGTCTGTTGAATAATACCTCACCTCATAATCCTCATTCATCATCTGAGCGAACACCTCTTCAGCTTCCAGACATTGTCTCAGTAATCGGTAGCATTGCTTTAGTTTAGCGCAGCAGAAAAAACATGCATGAATTGGTCTACTGTCTTCAGTTACAAGCTGTAACAAAATTTCTTACACTATTTTGTGAAAATACTTCTAATCTTACTAACACAGCCAACAATATTGGTTGTCCTTTAATGGCTTTTGTGCGCATCTTACAGAGAAAGCATAAGCAGTGATCACCACTCTTGCTCAAGGCAGATTGGCGACTTAATATAGGTACATACTTCACTTGGAAAACTAGTGCTAAGTTTTTTACTTTTAGTTATACCTACAGCAGGAAGTTTAAATAAATGGTGTAATTTCACTCAGCTTAAATGTAAAAATGGGTGTACCACAAGACTAGATATTGGGTCCTTTCCTCTATTTAGTATATATATGTATATTAATGATCTACCGAGGATTTACCATATCTGTTAATAACCCAACCACAAATGGACGTGCTTCTATTGATTTTAAAAATTATCTATTAATCTTGACGACGTGACCTATTGCAGGTCCAAAATTGATTCACTGTTAATAATTTAGTATTCAATGGGAAAAAACTAAGTGCATAAGATTTTCTTTACCAAATGTTTAAAGTAGTAATTTTGAGATAGTATTGAATCAAGAGAAACTAGAATTCGTCAACAAAATTGTTTTCCTGGCGATCACGCTCAGCTCAAGGCTTCAATAACTCGTCCTTTAACAGTAACTCCTCATTTAACAGTTCAGCAGCATAGGCTGTGAGAAAAATCCGTCAATTTACTGATGTAGATACCGCAACGCTACTCTATTTTTGTTTCTTTCATAGTATTATGTTGTTCAGTATTTTACTTTGGGGATGAACTGCAGACATCGAGTCTATTTGTATTCTGCAGAAAAGAGCCACCAGATCCATATAATTATGGCCTCCACAGGCGCGACTCTAAGGGAACTGTTTAAAGATATTAACATCATGACGGTAACTTGTCAATATATCTATGAAAACATCATGAATGTAAGGTATAATCTACATATTTTCAGTAAAAGAGGTGAAAGGCTGGGTGGGAGGTTATATCACTAGAAATAGGAACCAATTAGTTCCAGCAGGTTTCTGGCTGGCTAAAGTAGACTCATCTTTCATGAGGTACTTATTGTTTAAAATGTTACAATAAAATACCTCCCCACATACTTCAACTGAATGAAACAAAATTTAAATCCTGTATAAAATGCACACTATACAGCCTGGCAGATTATAAGTTGGGGGATTACATCGCTGATAAAAATGATTGGCTCAATGCTGGTCCTGCTCCACATGGACACAAAACGAATTGATTAGCATTTGATAATAGGATTAATAGAGCTGCTGAAAATTTAAAAAAAAACATCTTTGCATTGTATATATTCAATCTCTTATTATTGTATGATTGTGATGTGATTATAATTGTGCACATGTGTGAGTACTATGTACCTACTTTAAAGCCACCATTTACTGGGTACGTCTTTCACTGACTTGAATGTTTCCTGACAGCTGGGAGTATGTTATGCTCACTATAATTTCTTGCTGATTGTGGCACATGTGTTGGATCAATTAGTTCCCTTTATTTTCATCATTTTATTAAAAATAATAAAATAATAATAATAAAAAGTAGGTGGTTGTTGGTTGTTGGTGGTTGGTTTGTGTTGGTTTATTATGGACGCTTTTGACATTTTACATCATTCTCACATGTATAATTTCAACCTGAATGATGTAACCTATATTTTTTAACCATATTATATTAATTTAAAAGAGTGTCCGTGGAGTTTCATGCCCGTTCTTCTCTTTAGGTACCTACCATGCTTTGGAATGGGCAACTAGCTTCATCTTTCTGACTGACCAACCCCTTGACAATTCAAAAGTGCCTGTACTGAATTGTTTTATTTGAAATAAATGGTTTGAATTTGCATATTTATTTTAAGTCTAGCTTTCCTCAATATGTTTTCCTTCACCAATGTCAGTGATTCCCATATGCCCCTAAGACGAATCACTAACCGCAAGTTCATGCAGGTAGTGGCCATTTAAAACCTAATAAGTTAGGTTATTAATTATTATCAAAAGTATCAACTTACTGGAATATCAGTCAGCTTCTCATATAGTTCACGTAAGTTCCTGTTGACCACTACAAACATGCGGACATTCTGCACTAAACATATCCTACACATTGGCAGTTTTTCCATCTTTTAACTTAAAAAGTATTACTAATGTTTTTTTAGTTCAAATTTACTTTTTCATAAAGAAAAACACTGTTGCGTTACGAACAAATAACGAGGGAGGGTTATAAATCAATATTTACGACTAGGTACTTCTAGTAATCTATGAACAGTTGCGAATAAAAGTTAGTAAACACTTTCTTTGTGGACCACGGTAAGACGGCAGTAGCCGGAGAGGGCTAAACTTATATTTCTCTTATGTAGTCCAGACAGCCCAGGTAATAAATAGGATTAGTTTATTAGTCCCGTATCTACCACTATGAAGTGGTAGTTCACGTTTATTTCGTTATTACTTCACAAAAAAGCAACAACACTAGAAGTGTTTTACAAAAAGTACTCTGAGAATAAATAAACAAACAAGCTTGCAACTTGACAATAATTGACAGTGACAGGTAAATTTAGTTTTTCTTTGTAGTTTTTTTTTTTGTTTTTTTTTTATGACTTGACTACTTTGGCATTTCGGTCAAGTTTTTCTAAGATTCTAGTTAGTTTTTTGGTACTTAAGTGAATCTGCAGCTGTCTTTACATAATAATAAAATATAATAACATAGCTCTCTAAGTTAGATTTGTTCCATTGAATAATTTTTTCATGAAATTTTGACATTGGGGAATAAATCTAACTTAAAGATGATATCTAATGATAGCTGTAGATTCTAATGATTATAATTCTGTAAATAAGTAGCTGATACAGCCACGAATCATATTTTGATCAAAATAAAACATGACCACAGAGCATTTTAAAATATGAACTAACACTTTGGGTGGGAAATTCTAATAAAATCAAATAACTTCTCCCACTCTGGGCGGAGCGGGAGGGCGTGTCAGACTTTTACTGACTAAAACCCACCCGTGTTCCTTCATTTGCCTGTGTGCCAGGGCCACGATATCCCTTTCGGACAAACTCGCAACCCTGGCAGGATGAACTAACACTAACTTGCAAATTGCAAAAAACGTAAGAAAAATTGAATTTCGCAGGCTATAGCTGCTACATTTGTTGTGAACTGACAGCTAACTATTTGGAGTCTATGATACAAAGTTATGGTTGCCATAAACAACAGAAGGCACCAGCACTTAAGGAAGCCCGCTTCTTATTTTGAATGACTGAGAAGAACGCGGCTACTCGTGCCTACGACGTCTTCCCCTGTGACGCCAACAAAGCTCACATGCGCTATTTGCAGAGATCTGTAAAGACACGCATGGCCGAGCTGCGTGACGGTAACTGGGACAAGATGTTGAGCGAGCTAGAGCCCACTCATCTGGCATTCTGGGAACTTCAGAGGAAACTCAAGTCCCAGCAAGTAGTCTCTATGCCTCCCCTGACACGACCCGACAGGACGATAGCATTCGACGACATCGACAGGGCTGAATGCCTAGCTGACAGCCTCGAGACCCAGTGCTCGCCCAGCTCTCAACCAGTAGACCAGGCTCACCTCGCTGAGGTGGATGCCGAAGTCGAACGTAGAGCCTCTCTCCCTCCGGTCGAAGACCCTGATTGTCCTCTAGACCCCGTCTCCCCGGACGAGGTTCACGATATAATCAAGGGTCTGAAACCCCGTAAAGCCCCTGGATCAGACGGTATCACCAATAGGGTGGTCCAGTTGTTCCCGGCTCACCTGATCATGCTAATGACCACCATCTTCAATGGTGCTCTTAGTAATAACATTTTTCCACAATCGTGGAAAAATGCCACCGTCATCGGTATCCCGAAGCCCGGCAAGCCTAAGACCGAGCCTTCCAGTTACCGTCCCATCAGTTTGCTCGACGTTTTCGGCAAGGTCTATGAGAGGCTTATTTATAACCGTCTCAGAGACTACGCCGAGACGAAGGGGCTCATCCCCAACGAACAGTTCGGTTTTAGAACCCAACATTCTTGCGTATCATATAACACATAAGCGCCGGTTTCCAGCGCGGGTTCATGACGGGTGCTGTGTTCTTCGATATCGCGAAAGCGTTCGACAAAGTCTGGCACAACGGCTTATTGTATAAGCTATACAAATTCGGTGTGCCAGATCGTCTCGTGCTCATCTTACGGGACTATTTGTTGAACCGCACCTTCCGCTATCGCATCGAGGGTGCGCTCTCTTCCCCTCATCCGATCCGCGCAGGCGTCCCTCAGGGGTCTGTGCTGGCTCCGCTCATTTTTACGCTGTTCTCCAGTGACATCCCGAAAAGTAGAAAGGCGCAGTTAGCTCTGTTCGCAGACGACACGGCCATCTACTACACCGGCCGCAGTCAAGACCAGATCTCCCGCATCCTACAGACCGAAGTCAACAGACTCGGTGACTGGTTCAGGAAGTGGAGGATCGAGGTCAATCCTGATAAGAGCCAAGCGGTCCTCTTTTCTAGGCCCCGGCGTAGACCGGACCTACCACGACAGATCAAGATGTTCGGCAAGCCTATCCCTTGGGAGAAGCGAGCCAAATATCTCGGTGTGATCCTAGATCACCACATTTCGTTCGCTGAGCACATAAAGCAAGTGCGTTCGCGCGCTGCTTTCGCTCTCGGTAGGCTTCATTGCGTTCTGAACTCACGCAGCAAGTTGTCCCTTAAGGGCAAATTGCGTATTTACACAGCGTGCATCCGGCCGATTATGACGTACGCGTGTGCCGCTTTCGCACACGCCCGTCCCCATCTCATTCACAGAATGCAGGCACTTCAAAACCGATTTCTCCGTAAAATTACGGACGCTCCATGGTTCGTTCGGAACGAAACCCTACACGTAGATCTTAGAATCCCCACCATCAAGCAGTTTTTGAAACGCGCGACAAAGCGGTTCTTCGAGTCCGCAGATAGACATCGCAACCCCTTGGTTGTGCAGGCAGCTAGCTATAGGCCATCTCAAATCAGTAAGACTCGCCGACCTAGGCATACTCTCTTAGACCCGGATGACCCCATTACTCTCCTTCAGGAAAGCAATAGGGCCACAAGTACAGTGCACAAACACAAACCGTCATTCCGTCCTCGCCGCCGAGGTACCACGCGAAGATCAAGAATAAATTGTTCCCCCCGTCCCTTGCACGTCGAACCGCCAGCCCCGAGGCTGAGTGAGCCGTAGCATTTAATAGTAATCCCCGTTAATAATCATGAATTTAAACTTTTGATCCAGCCCGTCCCCAATTTGCTTTGTTTTTCCCCAACGACGCCCTAAGCCGAGGTTCGTACCCCACAGGGGGTGCCCTTAGAGCGCTGTCGTTTAGTTTTTAATACTTTTATTTACGCTCCTGGCTGGAGGCTTTAAGCTAATACCTTAGGGCAGCCACAGGAAAGACCGGTTAAGCAGTCACGGCCTCTCAAGGTCAACTGCGAGATGCCATATATAAAAAAAAAAAAAAAAAAAAAAATATTTTGAACATTGGCGACGAGAAAAATTGGAAAATCTTGTTTAGTGTAAGTTTTATTGCAACAGGCATCAAAAAAGTATTTGTGAAACTGCTCATTTTCTTGCTGACTGTACATTTTTTTCAAAATCTGTGAGTGCAGATCAATACCTGTCTCATAAAGTTAATTAAGGACAGTCTCCGGTTTCCTGTAGCTACAACGATTTAGGTACCGACCCTTACTGCCCCGTCTCAAAAATCCGCCCTATAAACTGCTATACCTACATTTTAATTTCTTACTATTAATTCCCTAATAAATAATAGTAGTATAAGATCATTGGGTTGGCAACCCTAATCATAACAGTTTTTGTGAAAACTGCCCATTTTCTTGCTGACTTTATCAAAGTACATGGTTGTTAAAAATCTGTAAATGCAGATCAACATTTTCTCATAAAGTTACAGAGTCTTCTAAGACCGTTTTCTTGTAACGATAATAGAAATGGCGGAACTTCAGATATCGACAATGGAGACAGTAGGCAGTCTATTGCCGATTACATAGCCGAGCTTAAAAAGCTTTCGAGATTCTGCAATTCTATTACAGTTTTAGAAGAAAATTTAAGAGATCTATTTGTTTGCGGCTTAAAAAGCGAATTTGCGCAAGAGCATCTTAGTTACTCAAAAGCGGTAACTTCTGGATTTTTTTGTCCATGTAAAATACCATTCTCCATATAAAATACCAGTTTTTAGGGTTCCGTACCAAAATGGTACAAAGGAACACCCTTATGGTGAGACTAAGTCTGTCTGTCTGTCACTGCTGGATATCTCAAGAACTACTAATGCTATCAACTTCAAATTTGGAACAGTTTTAGATGACGTTTACCAAACTATTTTGCAAACAAAAAAGAAATTTAAAAAAAAAATCTTTTTTGAAAGGGGGTCGTAAAAATTCGAATGGAGTGTACTAGGTCAAAGAGCGCTGTTTGCACATTCGAAACATTTTTTTTTTAAGCTTCATAGTCTTCGACTTTTGATGAAAAATGTAAAAAAAATACCCTTATCTCCGAAGTTTGCATATAGAAAAGTCTGAAATTATTCTATGTGATAGAAGTTTATGTAAAGATTACAGGAAAAATAAAACGATGTCTCTAAATAGCACAGTTTTTCAGAAATCATCAACATCATACATACGTACGGAACACTCGGTGCGCGAGTCCGACTCGCTCTTGACCGGTTTTTTTTTACATGGAGCCACTGACTATCTGACCTCTACAACCCAGCAACTGGGTAATACGATACCCCTTGGTAAGACTGGTTGTCAGACATTCGGTCTTCTGACGACCCGTAACGACTGTCAATGATCCACGAATGACAGCCGGGGCCAACGTCTTAACGTGATTTTCGAGGTACCTACGGAGGAGTCTCGGTATGTAAAGTTGGTCATCAATCCACGGATCAACCTAGCGTAGCTTAACCTGATGAATCGACCCATGCGGCCGTTAATCCCACAACAGACAACAGACATACATTATGCCTGTACAAACTTTTAATAAAGCCGTAAGTTTCTACTTGCTTCAGTAAGACGACGACAGGGCTACAAGAACATAATAATTACTTGCGCTGCTGTTGCGATGCAGTCCCTGCTATAAATTATAAGGGGATTTCTTGCCATAACATTGGCGTTGCTACAAATTCTACTGCGAGTTAAAACTGAAAAACTGATATAAAAATGTTACAGTTCAGTAGTTTAAAATTTACACACATATTATTGTTATGGACGAAAAACGAAAATACCTACGTGCTACGAAAATTTTGAGTGGGTTTTTACGTATTTTGGACAGGGACCATTTTGGTTACCTATTGAAAGGGTTTTCGATGTGGTTTTTCTAAGCAGTTAATCAAACACCCATACGATGTGGGTAACCCTTTTGTAATAAAACGTAATTTGGGAGCAGTTAATAGACATTTTCATAATTATGCCATAATTGAGGTACCAGGGAAACCACATGTGCAGAAGGAATTATTGCCAAACTTCCTTGTCTTCAACATAGTCATTAATCTTATAATATGCTTTTTTGATATGGACACGTTTGATATGGGTTTCGAACTATCTTGAAGAAATTATTTGCTTGTTTAGCTTACTCAATATTTGGGTATAACAATTTCACGTTACTAGGAGAATTTATTATGTTATGGAAATCGCTTCTTAATTTGAAAACTCCTAAGTTTATCAATCTACTAAAGATCTTAAAATTAAATCAACCGAAGATCACTGGGGAATGTCTGTAAAAGTCTGTAAATCAATCATCTAAACCATTGCGCCCTATTTAGCTTTCATATTTAACACAGTAAAGTAGTTCCTTTGTTCAAATCAGGATTGTGGGGTTCTTTACTGTCACCGGATTTGAACAAAGGAACTACTTTACTGTGTTACGTAAGATCCGGAAAAACTCCTTGGTCCACACTGGTGTTGGGACCTGATTTTAGGGTCGGCTTCCAGTCTAACCGGATATAGCTGAATACGAATATTTTACATTAAGCGACTGTCTATCTGTCCTCCACAACCCAGTAACTGGGTGATAGATACAGTCCGCGAGGCCTAAGCTGAGCTTTGCATTTGCGTGAGTGATAGTCGTAGTAGTATAAACCGATAAAAAACCGGTACAAACCGGTTTAAACTAAGCAAAGGACGCGTCGCGCTAGAGCGCGCCTAGAGGCCGACGTTACACCTACACTATCTATGTGCACTCACACAAATGCAAAGCTCAGCTTAGCCTCGCGGACTGTACCGTGCGTGTCGGACCACACACAATGAAGGGTTCCGTAGTTGGGATGAATTTATCCCAAAAATAAACTTAACATTGTAGTTGCAAAACATGTTCTCCCATACATCGATATATATTACGTCACTGTCAATTCTCCAACTACAAATGTAAGTTGGTAGTCTCTTACTCGTTAACTTGTAAAGCCTACTCAGCTGTGATAGTTTTCCTTTTAATTTCGTTATACAGGGTCAATTTAAATTAGCTAGCGAAACTCCGCAGACGTGATGGGCATCGATATCTAAACAACACTAAATTCATTTTTTGAGTTTTTTTTGGGGTTATCAACCGTAGTGTACTCAAACTTGAAATATCAGTTTAAAAAAACAGTTTTGTTTTGTGTTAACTTCACAGACGTGATGGTAACTAAACACCATAATTTCTCAACTAATACTTCCAGTAACAACACCATCGGCCGTTGACCTCAAAAAAAAATCATCAATCTTTTTCATTTTAATTTCGTGTTTAGATATCGATATCCATGACTTCTGCGGAGTTTCGCTAGCTAATTTAATTTGACCCTTTATATACCTACGACTGCCATGATTTTATTCACATATTCAAAAACAACCATTTAGGTGGAAGGGTACACTTGACTCTAAAAAAAAGCACTTTAAACCTTTATATTACGCAAACGGATCCCTGAATCGAAAAGTGGTTTTCACAGACCCACAATATTTTTGAACGGTCTGTCCACCGATACCCCAAACCATAACCATGGGATAGACGAGAAATAAAAATAATCCTCACTTTAAGAGCACCCTACCCTAAAAAAAAATTTATCATGATTTTATTTTACCACTTTGTTGGCGTGATTAATATTTTTATGTACACCCATGCTAAATTACAGCTTTCTAGTACCTACTAAGAGTCTCTGAGCTAAGCTGGGGACAGACAGACAGATGGACGTGGCAAAACTATACGGGGTCTTAGTTGACTACGGAACCCTAATAAAAAAGTGAAAGTAACTTCCTACTCAAATAGGCTATTTATACTCGTATAGTCAATAAATTATACAGGTAGACCTAAATACAAAAATAGAACACCAATTTCAAGACATTTCTATGCAAAGAACACGTAAAAACCCGCACCGACTCGCCAGCTATACAGCCAGCAACAAAAACATAAAATCTTATTGTACTATGTCCGTCCTTCGTATTAAATATTACTATGATGGCAGCGTTGGCCGACGTCTTCAACCTGTCACTGGCATGCTGACGTTACATGCCCTGAATAAAACATTACAGGGTTAACGAATGCAGAATAGTTGGGGCTTTAATAATCTGAACACAAAGCGCTTGTAATAAATATTCTTTTCATGTGTACGCTGGTTTGCTTTTACAGCAGTTTTTTTTTAAAGAAATCAGGGGCTACGGAAACAGTCAAATGGATAAAGCAATACATGTTCAAAAAGGGTTCAATAATGGGGTATTGAGTTACGATTAGATTCTGTATCTACAATAGTCAATTGATAATAAGGATAAAAAAAATATTCAAAAACTGGCATATTATTAAAATCAGATATTGGAAGTTGAAACTCTAAAAGAGTTACATTTGAGAAAAATGAAATTGTAGATAATTGAGCATTCATTAAAATAATATAAATAATTTAGTACTCAATTAAAATCGCAAAATGCAATTTTTTCACCCAACTTACAAAACTGCGTTTAACTCGGAAACGAAATGCCGAGAACTGGACCCTCTTTGGTTGGACGCTCACATATCATTGTTTCCAGAATTCAATGAAAAAAAAAAACGTGCGAGCCTTGCAGAAGTCGCGTATGATGTGTAACATCTGACATCTCACCTTGGTAATTAGCAACTGAGCAGCGACAGTAATGACCCTCTCTACTTACAATCTATAAAGTACCTGCTTACTAATTCCATGAGTACACTAATTCCATGCTATTTTAAAATACTAACTAATTCCATGCTATTAAAAAGTATTTACTTATTCCATGCTCAAGCTATCACTTTCTGTTACACACTTCCGTCCCTTTTCACGAAATCACCCCCTCAGGAAGCGAGAGGAAAATATGTTACACATCAAAGGCAAAATAATAAAGAACTGTATCACGGAAGTAGCTATGTAATGTAACTTCAAGATTTGGTCATTGACAACCGTAAGGAATTTACTTCAAAGCTTACGGTTTCAGGTTAAGTACTCCCCAAGGAGGAAAACTTTAAGTGAGTGAACACAATTGTATTCATATCTAATCTACACCGACCTTACCTACAGTTTGGTTCAAAATACTCAATAATGGCTGATTTACATTTGCATTGGTTTAAAGACAAAAAAAAGAAAGAAAATACATTTATTTGCGGTAAACATGACGCAAAGACATAACACAAAAAGAACAAATAGCAAAAGTTGTGTCCAAACGTCAGTCCTAAAGTGTCCGTTTTTCATTGTGTGTCACGCATAAAGACGTTAAGTTTCTGTCCAAACGATTCGCTACACTGATGCAAATGTACCTTAAGATAGTACTCGTAGGTACACCTGGGGGCCGATCGCGCTATTTCTCAACGTAATTACCGTTCGAACGGAACGTTTTTGGTTTTGGTTTAGCTGATGTAAGAAACGGTATCGCGCTATTTTTTGTGAGAGTATTGTTCGATCGATCGTTCCTCCAACGTAACTTCCAAAGTAAAGCTAAATCGTTTCCGTTGAAATGATTAGCGCGATACGAAATGTGTCTAACGTAACGTTTTTGGTTGTGGTTTAGTTTTGGTATTAACGTTAAAAATTAGCGCGATCCCCCTGGGGCTCCCTGGGGGCCGATCGCGCTAATTTTGATTGTAGACACATTTCGTATCGCGCTAATCATTTCAACGGAAACGATTTAGCTTTACTTTGGAAGTTACGTTGGTGGAACGATCGATCGAACTTTCAGTATTGGGTAACGTCAACGATTTTGTCGCTCAGAAAAAATAGCGCGATACCGTTTCTTACATCAGCTAAACCAAAACCAAAAACGTTCCGTTCGAACGATAATTACGTTGAGAAATAGCGCGATCGGCCCCCAGTTGAATTAATTTTTCACATTTAACCTAAAGCGATCGTTTAAATCTATCCAGTAAAAATCGCAAACTCAAAGACGAACTGTATTTATTACAAACTTGCACAAATGAAAAATACGCTGGAGTACTCCAGCGTATTTTTCTCAAACAAACTTTATTGTTGGTCGACGTGTCTCCTGTAGTTATTGTTATCTTTAAAAATGGTCCATATAAGCTAACATTGTGGTAGTACAAAATGTAGTTATGTTTGAGAAAGGTGAAAATATGCTCTTTTCACGATAATATTAGCGTTTATCTATGTATAATGATGTCTAGACCAGATTGTGGTGCATTCAGAATTTGAGCTAGGTGCAGTTGAGATATCTCTGAATGCAACTTTAATCAGCTTACATTAAACTTATTCTCATGTAACTTATCTTGAAAGTTATGCTTATGACACTAAATAGTTTAGGGAGAGTATTTCTCATATTTAACATGTAGTCATTTAGAGTCAAAGACAAAAAGATAGAAAGAAATATTGATGAATCTTGAGTAGCTGATAACATGTCTAATTCTTTGGAGAGTTTAAAAGAAAACTACCACAGGGAAACGGTGAAAAACACAAAGTGACAGAACACTATCTTTCCACTTCGTCATAGTTGCATTGTTTTATACAATAATTAATATCACTAAAATATAATATAATAATATTTTAGTGATATTTATTTTAGAAGTATGTAAGTATACTCTCTTAATGTATGAGTATGTCTTAATGTGTGGTATTAAGAACAGGGTGTAAAGTTCACTCATCCACCATAGAAAAGGGAGGATCCTCCGACCAGACGGGTGTTGTGTCCGGTGGGCAACTGCCCGACGTTTGATGTCGGGACGTTGTATATATGCTAGTTGCGCGGTAAACTCTGCTTGCGCGATGCAGGATTTGCGTGACGTCAGTGTGACGCGTAGTTCGCATGTGGCGATGTTGATGCCGCTACATGTATGTTTTTGTTTAGATTAGTGATTAGTATAGTAATAATATTAGAAAGTTTTTTATTTTTTATTTTATGTATTTTGTTTTTTTTTTCTACTCTTACACACGTTGTCTACATCTCTTTGTCGACTTTCCTATCGCAGGTATGCTGGAAGAGATTTATTTTTAAATAAGCATCACCTTTGTACGTATTTTTCAGTTCCTTTCTTCTTCCCTGTTTATATGTGTGTACATAAACTGTTAAATAAATAAAATAGTTTTGGCCAAAATATTAAACGCTAATTAACGCACAGTGATTAAGTATTACCCAGCGAAGTGCATCATCATCATCTGCCGAGCCTTTTCCCAACTAGGTATGTAATGGTCGGCTTCCAGTCTTACCGGATGCAGCTGAATTTACATGGACCAACTGTCTATCTGACCTCCACAACCCAGTTACTGGGTATTACGATATCCCTTGGTAAGAAGACTGTTTGTCAGACTTTCGCGTTTCTGATGACCTGTAACGATTGTCAAAGATCTACGTATGACAGCCGGGACTTTAAGCTTAACGTGCTTTCCGAGGCACGGAGGGGTCTTGATGTGTAAAGATGGTCACCCATCCACGGACCAACCGCGGTAAGCGTAGCTTAACCTGATCGATCGACCCGTGCGGCTGTTATTACTTAGCCACAAGCCCCTCACCACATAAAATTTGTCTCATTTTTGACATTTTTATCCGAACCGTTTTACAAACCAGATGTGTATCACCCCAAATCACTAGAAAAAGCCACATAGACTCCTTTATTCAATTCAAGTCAACGAAATCCGTTGAAAACCTAGTCTATTACACCATATTTCAACCCTTAACCGATAATCTCTATATAACATTATTCACAATCCACCATTTATAAGCGTTCATACTAAAATATATTCCGGTCTGAAAACGGTAGTCCACGAAAGGGGACCGTCATTATTTTGCGGTGTAATAAAAATGCCATCGGAGGATGCTCGATATTTTTTATAATGCCGTATAGCGGTGGCCTTGTTCTACCTGGGGCAGGAGTAATAAAACAGAGTCCAAACCGTATCAAGTATTGTATGGCAGCGTGCGCACAGCAAGTATTCTTACGCATTAAAATACATAACTGAAGAGTGTAACCAAATAATAGAGCGCCTGCAAGAACTTGCATTATCCAATAGGAAATATTCTTTGTGAATAAACTTTTTGCGAGTTTTATCAAAGTTAGAACTGCACCTACACCTGTGCAATAAAAAATGCCACTGAATATCGGGAGTGACGATGACAAGTTTTTCCATTAATTGTGTGGTCCTTTCGTGATGCCTATTAAATTAAAAAAAAAATATAAATGAACAAATGTGGGTACAACTCATCTATCCTAAACAAAAACACAATGTACAGAGATTTGAGTATTTTAAAGAGAGAGTTAACGACGATGTCTGTGCTAGTACTGTGTGACAGACACTGGCGCCTTCCTCCTACAACCATATGTAACAATCTAAACCGTGACATAATGATTTGCTATGGTAATAATAATTATAATGATATAGATAGTTCTGGTACAAATTAATTTATGCTTATTTAAGTTTAATTAAAAGAATAAAAATTTAATAAAATTAAGTAAATTTAAAATTATTTATTTTTTTATTTTAAGGCATGCAGGAAATACATGTGTGTGAGTGCGTGTGAGTAGTATATGTTATAGTAGTAGTGTGTTCCTATAGACAGCTGCAATAATAAGCTCATGTAGTTATACAACCAAATTCAAAAATGGGGTAGCCAAATTATGTAACTGTCTGTACCTACGTGAGCGCGTCAATGAGACCTTAGTCCTTGTCATGGAATGTCCATGTATGTAATGAAACGCCTTTTCAGTACGAATATTTATTTATTTATATTCTTGCACACATACATACTTGGTTTAAAGCAATATTTATTTAACTATTTAATTAGGTAAGTAATCAATATAATATCAGTATAAACTTTAGACTACTTGAAGACAAACTTTAAGTTCCGAGGCTTGAAGAGAAATTTAATTATCAACTACTTACAAGACGCCCCAAATATCATGTTTCCATTCCATTCTGTTCAAAAACCAGGGGAGATAAGCCATAGTCAAAACTGTGACTTGAAGTCGCGTAAGGACACAAAGTCAAAAACGCAAATCTCTGTACATTGTGTTTTTGTTTAGGATAGATGAGTTGTACCCACATTTGTTCATTTATATATTTTTTTTAATTTAATAGGCATCACGAAAGGACCACACAATTAATGGAAAAACTTGTCATCGTCACTCCCGATATTCAGTGGCATTTTTTATTGCACAGGTGTAGGTGCAGTTCTAACTTTGATAAAACTCGCAAAAAGTTTATTCACAAAGAATATTTCCTATTGGATAATTCCAATAGGAAAAAGTTAGAACTGCACCTACACCTGTGCAATAAAAAATGCCACTGAATATCGGGAGTGACGATGACAAGTTTTTCCATTAATTGTGTGGTCCTTTCGTGATGCCTATTAAATTAAAAAAAATATATAAATGAACAAATGTGGGTACAACTCATCTATCCTAAACAAAAACACAATGTACAGAGATTTGAGTATTTTAAAGAGAGAGTTAACGACGATGTCTGTGCTAGTACTGTGTGACAGACACTGGCGCCTTCCTCCTACAACCATATGTAACAATCTAAACCGTGACATAATGATTTGCTATGGTAATAATAATTATAATGATATAGATAGTTCTGGTACAAATTAATTTATGCTTATTTAAGTTTAATTAAAAGAATAAAAATTTAATAAAATTAAGTAAATTTAAAATTATTTATTTTTTTATTTTAAGGCATGCAGGAAATACATGTGTGTGAGTGCGTGTGAGTAGTATATGTTATAGTAGTAGTGTGTTCCTATAGACAGCTGCAATAATAAGCTCATGTAGTTATACAACCAAATTCAAAAATGGGGTAGCCAAATTATGTAACTGTCTGTACCTACGTGAGCGCGTCAATGAGACCTTAGTCCTTGTCATGGAATGTCCATGTATGTAATGAAACGCCTTTTCAGTACGAATATTTATTTATTTATATTCTTGCACACATACATACTTGGTTTAAAGCAATATTTATTTAACTATTTAATTAGGTAAGTAATCAATATAATATCAGTATAAACTTTAGACTACTTGAAGACAAACTTTAAGTTCCGAGGCTTGAAGAGAAATTTAATTATCAACTACTTACAAGACGCCCCAAATATCATGTTTCCATTCCATTCTGTTCAAAAACCAGGGGAGATAAGCCATAGTCAAAACTGTGACTTGAAGTCGCGTAAGGACTCAAAGTCAAAAACGGAAACTGTGGAAGTTATAAAACGGCCGAACATTCGGCCGATACTTCGGTGTAGACCCTCTGTACTTTTACAATAACTGTCAAATGAGATACTTTTAAACTTTTGAGGCAAATCACATAATTAGGTACTTTCTATTTTATGTTTAATATTTAAAATCACTACAAACCTTATTAAAATTTGGAAATCATGACATGTAGAAGTTTATATATTATAGCAGCGCGATTTTAAAAAGCTTGGACTCTGTTGGTTATCTATTCTTGCACTTGCGGTTCGTGACTTTGTACTGAACGGAAAACTAGAGGATGGAATAGTATAAGTTGTTGGAAGTTGATTGTTTTATGTGAAACCAGACTAGGCAATATAGCTTGGAACTATCTTCAGGTTATCGTGGCAAATCGGTATTTGTACGTAGATTGAGTTGGTTTACTGATTGTGTTTTTTAGAACCTATTTTCGTTTGGTTTTGCGGGTAAAGTTATTAAAAACGCGTTTGTGTTACTTTCATTTCAAAACGAGACAGTACTCGTATTGAAAGATTTGCAAGCAGTTTTGCAAGTTCTGTCAAATTGATTCTAATGAAGTAGGTATCCTAAATTGTGGCAGTCCTTGGGATAAGCCTATAATCCAGCAGTTTTGCCTTAAATGATGATGAACTTGAAATATTATTAGCCAGTGTCTTCGATATAATGTTTTGTATAAATGAGTATTTGTTTTGGTCGATGAGTAGGCAGACAAATATGATCTATCGTCTGCCCTTTAAAGCCCTTTCAAATGAACTCCAAGACACTAATGTGACCTCGATTTGTTTTCACTCGACACACAAGATATTCAATTTCGTTATTGTGTGTAACCTTAGTAGGTGTAAGTATTAAAATATTTATTCCACAAAAAAAATCTGGTTTTCACTGTAATTATCGTTTGATGTCTAGCCTCCAGATTTGTTGAAGTACTATAGAGTAATTCAGTCGATTTGAAATGTATTTTTGAATTTATCGTTGTATTTGAAATGGGTGACTTTCTTGTTGAACTTTGAACAATCCTTAGTGTCAAATGCAAATATGGTATCATCTAGATAGCCTACGCTAGAATTATCAGTTTATTTTATTAATGATTCAGTTACGTAGATTTTCTTGTATCGTGGGTTCATGAATCTTCTCTGCACTAATAGGTTCTTAAACAAGAACAAAACATCGGTGTTTAGACGATAATTAAATATTCAAGTAACGTGCGGGAATCAAAATCCTTGACCTCTACAACTGAAAACACCAATCCATTTGTCTCAATTTCACCTTTTCTACGAGGAAAATGAACTAAACGTTTACTTTACAACATCTTAAAGTTCCGTCATAAACTTGTAAGCAAGAACAATAAATGCTAATTTTGTAACGTAAAACAACTTTGTTCGTCGCTCGTCAAACAACATTCTGTAGATATGAGAAGTTACGAAGCATCCCCACATATTACTCAATGAATAAGTTTTCAACATTTTGTTTAAATTGCTGGAGAATTTTAAGGCGCTAAAGTAGTCTGAGAAGTTTTCTGAAACAGTTGAAGAAAATTTTCGTGATGATAAATTATATTAAACCAAGGAAACTTTTATGACACCACTTTATAATCTTACTAGCTGCGCCCCGTGATTTCACCCGCGTAAGTCTCGATTCCGTGGGGATATCGGGATAAAAAGTATATAAGTATAGCAAGCCTATATGTTAATCCAGGGTGTCAACTACCTCCATACAAAATTTTATCAAAATTGGTCCAGCCGTTTAAGCGTGAAGTAGTTACAAACACACACACATACACACAAATTTTCGCCTTTATAATATTAGTGTGATGATTCATGATATCACTTTTTATATAGATGTTCTATGTCACGAAGTCCTGTTGGTTATTGCAATTTGAACCTTATGTTTACCGCCATTAGAGCGACAAGAGAGGACTTCGTGAAATAGTTTAACTGTACCGGAAGCAAACAATTGGAAAGTACTCTGTCATCACGAAAATTTGCTAAACTGTGTATAATAATCTTTTTATCATAGGGGTTTCCTTCCGATAAAAGCAATTATAGTAGTAGATATAGTTTGGCAATCACGGATTGAAATAAAATAATCGAGCAATCAATAAATCAATGTGGGTCATGTTCGTGAAACTGAACGGGTGCCATCAGTAGGGATTGGTCATATCTTAGCGGCCATGGCTTATTTTAAATTAATTTAATTTTTGAATAGTTCTATTTTTAAATCTTTTTATTACGGACGCTTTTGACGTTTTTCATCGTTCTCACATGTATGATTTCAACATGAATGATGTACCAATATTTTGTAACCATATGTTAATTTAAAAGAGTGTCCGTGGAGTTTTTGCCCATTCTTCTCCATAGGTACCTAATAAGCTTTAGAATGGGCAACTAGAATAGAATAGAATACTCTTTATTATGTATACCATAAAAGTTACAGATATAAATGTTGTAGTTTTACAATGGGCGGTCTTATCGCTAAAAGCGATCTTATACATACAACCTTTGGACAACTAGCTTCATCTTTATGATTGATCGACCCCTTGACAATTCAAAAGTGCCTGTTTGGTTTATTTGAAATAAATGTAACAAATTTCGACTTAATCGGTCCATTAGAATCGGTCCGTTTGGTGCCGGATGTAAAGAATAGCACCATCCTATTTCTTCCCGTGGGTGTCGTAAAAGGCGACTATGGGACTTACTAGAGAATGGGCAGCAGCGTTCCCTATGCATTTTAACACCATACTTCGATCGCCAAACCGCCTGCCAAGCGTGGCGAATGGCAACCCCCTCCTTGGGGGAGGCCTATGTCTAGCAGTGGACGTCTTTCGGCTGAAATGATGATAAAGATGGCTGTTGACAGACGGACAGCCAGACAGACACATGAGTGATCCAATAAGGGTTCCGTTGCATCATTCGGACATACGGAACCCTAAAAATGTAGTACCTAGGTATCTACTTAGATGAGCAAAAACTAAGTACTCGAAATAAGACGACGTATCTAATAACTACAGCACAACCTTGACTCTATAAGTAGATAGGTAAACACCTACCGACAGAGGTATTTTCTTCGTCACAAAACATGAGTTATCTTGATCGTGACCTGTAATAGCAAGGACAAAGGTTACGAGTCTCAGGTAGGCAGGTACTTACTTTTCAAGAGAGCTATAACAAAAAGTTTACGGGATAAATAGCCTTCTTTATTCATGATTTAGGTATTTTTTATAATGAATTTATAATGTCACTGAGCTCCTTTATAAGTACTTACTTATTTGAATTTGTAAAATTACTGTTTGCTTAGTATCTGCAGGGTAATAGTGTAACACACTTACAATGGTAATATCTTCATTTTGACAATTCAGTAACATTCATTGCGTCATGTACGTTGTCGAACAGACGAAGTTTTCAAACAAATGAAGCAATGGATTGGTAATGTCCTTTAAAATCCTTCCCATTGTGATTGAAGTGAGTTACGCAATGGAGATGCTGGTTCTATTCAGTCATAGGTCATATAATCATTATAATATAAGCTATAATCGCTTGACAAAAACCTTTGGTAGGTAGAGAGGAGGTGGCCCAACTGTATTCCCGAGTTTCAGGTTATATTAAGAATGATCATAGTATCTTAAAATTTAGGTTTGCTTCATTAGTTCATACTCTTCAACCTTCAATAGTAACAAGAAACAATGTTGCAAAAACAATAGAACCGGCTCTGAATTCATATTATTCTCAATACAACTTGATAATCCTATATAAATTGCATGTCAGAATGCGAAAAAGCCGCAATGCTTAAATATAAGGGAAGACCATGGCTGCCATCAAGAAAATGGCGACAATAAGCCGGCACTAGTAAATCCTTGTACGTGGTAAGCTGGGAACTGGACGGAAAATGTCATGGGGTTTGGCTAAAATGGAAATTACTGCCCATACTGTGTGAGAGGATTTTTTTGTATACATAGATCTACTTAGAGACGTATTAGACTACCATAGAAATATGATGAGGGATGCATGAGTAATTTTTATATGAAGAACCTATGACATTATAATATCTACATATTAGATATGATTCAAATTGTCTATGATCAATGATCATAGATAAGCGATCCAATTAAATTTTTATAATTTTAAAACTTTCGTTTTAAAGTTAATAAAGAAAATAGATGAAAATTTACCACCTTACCTCCGAAACCTGCCGAGGCTAAAATTAAAAAAAAAGCCAGAGAATAGCTCAGATGTTCTATACGTATAGATTACAGGAAACCTATAAGAAGTCTATGGTCTAAAAACAACATGGTAAACTACTCAATATTGTGCGTACAAACTTACATTTGCAGTTGGAAAGTATGGGGGAAAATGTTTTTCAACTACAATGTTAAATTTATTCTTGGGATAAATTCATCCCAATCCCAAATACAGAACCCTTCATTTTGCGTGCTCCGACACGCACTCGTCCGGTTTTTTTTTTAATTAATTTATTGGTCTTTAAAGTACTTACTTCACGATTTTTGTTTTACGAAATTATAGTTTCTTATTGAAAATGTTTCTGTATGGGTTTTGTGGAGTCATTGCCAATCAATACTGAGCGAAACCTCATATTTATCCCGCTAGTTACAGACCTACCCCGGCAAAAAAACAAGGATTCATTGTATCATTTTAGACTTTGACAACAATTCAAGATGAAAGTAACATAGATAACGCACAACCTCATAAACGCACCAACAGCATCCTGTCTATGGTAGCAAGCAGGCTAGATTTTGCGTATGTGAGCCACTGCTGCAAGGTATCGGCTGGGCCGGTCACCTTGCAGCAGTAATGTCACAAATTTTATTGTTTCTGTGTTAATGTTTTACTAACATAGTTTGTAAGTATTTTGTTACTAACACTATGAGTCTTGGTTGCTTAAATTAAATGATTAATAATAATAATATTAAGGGGTCAATGAACTCATCATTATGAAACATCATTTACTATGGGACCAAACCTGAAATCGCGGAAAAAAAATCAGCTGTTTCTTACACTTTGACGAGTTATGAGAACATAAAATGTAGGGAACAGCTGATTTTTTTTTATTTTTTTTTTTTGTCATGTATAGAAATCTGCCAATTATCTTAATACTAGGTGTTGCCCACGACTAGATGCGATCCAGGATGAAAGGTAGACTATGTCCTTCTCCAGGTCATGGACTACCCATGTGCCAAATTCCATCCTAATCCGTTCAGCCGTTTTAGCGTGAAAGCGTAACAAACAAACAAACTCACATTCGCATTTATAATATTACTAGCTTTTTCCCGCGGCTTCGGCCGCGTGGAGGTCGAAAATTATCCCACGGGAATGTACTACCGGGATAAAAAGTATTCTAAGCCCTAACTCAGGTCATGGTCTACCCATGTGCCCGTTTTAGCGGGAAAGCGTAACAAACTCACTCACAATTCAATCATGATTCGAAAGACACGTGGCGCCATCTATTATCATAAGAACGTTATTGTTGTTTTCCTCAAGAACAGTACCGTTTTTCGGGATGAAAGGTACACTATGTCCGTTTCTGTACACCTGACAACGTATATGCAAAATTTCAGGATGATCGGTTCAGTGGTTTATGCGTGAAAAGGTAACAAACAAACAAACAAATTTACTTTCGCATTTATAATATTAGTTAGGATTTATAAGAAATCCCCAGGGTCGACTAAAGCGTCCTTCAATTAGAAAAAGAACTTGGAGAAAATAAAATACCTTTTTAAAAGGTCAATGATCTACTAAACTGTATACATGACGTGGGTTGTTTGTAAATATAGTGCGAAAAATAATATATTTTGTCAAGGATATCAACTGGGTGGCTTACCCTACGCATGATGGCGATTTAGAAGGCAACCCGTCCCTGCGGTATAAAGATGTTTACACGGCGTTGGGTTGCGGGGTCTTTTGTGTTTTATTATAGAAATAGTAAATGGGTGACTAGAGTAGACATGGAAAATTGAACGTTGTTAATTTGCTTAACAATTAATTTCCCTGACTGTACGTAAACTGAATTAGGTAGAGTACCTATTATAATGTAGCTACAAAATGGAAAATGTCCAGGATAGTAAAATTGGTTGTTATTATTATTTTAATAATATTTTTTATAACAGTTTTTTATTTTATTTTGTGAATGTGAGAACGTTGTAGGCCATTTTCTA
The DNA here is from genome assembly GCA_963921375.1 of Tiliacea citrago. NCBI lineage: Eukaryota > Metazoa > Arthropoda > Insecta > Lepidoptera > Noctuidae > Tiliacea > Tiliacea citrago. The sequence goes on from OY992796.1 coordinate 8,052,448, forward strand.
TTTTGTTAAGTACCTTTTACCTACTTGTTGATGGGCCTACACTGTCCTCCCATACCTACTAACACGTAATTAGAAAACATTGTAAAAGCCATTTATCTTTAAAAGAGTAACGATGGAGGTTCTTGCCGGCTCTTCACCATAGGAAACGACCAATCGAAACCGTGCACCTAGCTTCTGACGTTTCATAAGCCCATGTAGGTTGATGTGAAAAAAAAAGGCCGATATTAGGCCTTACAAATGACAGGGTGCAAAAATACCCTTAACGAAGCCGAGAGTTACTTGTTCTTCCCGATATGATGATATTTTTTTTTTGTACTGAACCATACTTGGGAATTTTCTGGTAACGGAGATATTGAAGGTCAAAATTACAAATATTTATATTGGTGTTTTTTTACGAAAACAAGTTTTAAATGTTATAACTTAACTTTAAATACTCCTACGACGCACAAGCGTACCTATGTTATATTGCGCACTACCGTAAACGGCGATTTTTACACCAAAAATAAAAAACGCTCCCAGCAATTATTTTTGCACAAAGTTACTAAGTTTAATGTACAGAACGCGTAGGTGACGGCTTCATGAAGGTTTAATTTTGCCAGTCCAACAACATTCATTGCTTTATTTACATTTATATTTTACTAGCTGCGCCCCGCGGTTTCACCCGCGTAAGTCTCGATTTCATGGAAATATCGGGATAAAAAATAGCCTATGTCTTAATCCAGGGTGTCAGCTATATCCATACAAATTTTTATCAAAATTGGTCCAGCCGTTTGAGCGTGAAGAAGTAACAAACATATACAGACACACAAACTTTTGCCTTTATAATATTAGTGTGATTGGTCTTTCTACAATCGTTACGCTGTTCAACCAACTAACACAAGCCAACATACAAGCCAAGTGAAGCGTAAGGCCCGGCGCCCATTATCGGCATCGGTACGACTGAGGATTTTAGGTGGCAAATAGCAATATACTATAACATAATGGCAATAAAGTAGAAATTTCCGTGATATGTGGTCGTAATAACAAAAATACCGCTTCGGTACGCTTGAGGCTGGTGTATCGGCAGCCTTGAGAATGCTTCGGGATGCTTCGGCATCCTTCGGCAACCTTCGGTACGCCGCCGCAACAACATGCGCCGAGGCAACACTCGGGGGATAGTTTGCCCTGCGGGGCGTCATCCTTTAAGGACGCTTCGTCATCCCTAAGAACGTTGCAGCATGCCAAAGCATAATTGCCGATAGTGTGCGCTTGCATGTAGGATGCCGAAGGATCCTTTTCCTTGCCGATGCCGATAATGGGCGCCGGGCCTTAGACACACCATGCAAAAACAATATTATAGAAAATTATTAAAAAGCAATATAAGTACAGAAATTACACATAATTTTTACACAATTTTAAACACGAATAGTTGACAATAGTTGGGAAATCGTACGTCACATAATAATCACACATAGTTGAAAAAATAATGTTTGCAGTGGCTACAATGCAGAAATAATCTCTAGGTACACCCGCCAGCACGTCAAACTACTACAATCTGTCAAATTTCTTTAAAAGATTTTCAACTTTATCGTTAAAGTATAAGGTTCAAGGTTGATTGGGAAAATTTTACAGTTTCGGGTAGATTGCCCTGCTGGCGTCTGTACTTAGCATTTTCAGGTATTTGAAATCATATCATTATAGCTCGATGTTGCTTAGTTCGTATAGTTGTTTTTACACTAGCTTGAGCCTGAGAATTTGCGTGGAAGTCGGAAAATAATAGAAGTTGAAATCAATTATTCGCTTATAATGTAGGTTTTTTTTCGTTTTTAATAATAATCGTTGAAACCGATACATTTTACCAAAAGGCATGAAAAATTTTGATTGCAAATAATAGAATTTATATAAATAAAAAGCCGGCCAATAGCGAGTCTGACTTGCAAACGAAGGGCGGAACCGTACAATATTTAACACTAGGTACATATTCTTTTTTACTAAAGTAAATTTTTAACTTTATTAATTTTTTATTAGAAATACACGGTTCATGAGATACAGCCCGCTGGCAGGCAGACGGATGGACGGAAGGACGGACGGACAGCGGAGTCTTAGTGATAGGGGTCTGTTTGGCATCATTCGGGTACGGAACCCTAAAAAAAATGTGCTCACTTAAGATAATTATTTTTAATCCTATTTTGAATCCTCTATGTTGTGTACTTAATAATTTAATTTTATAAAAAAAAAAACAATAGGTACTCTTTTCGTTCACGATACATAACAGTGTCATAATTGTTCCGATTCAAAACGTCACTACATAATTATGCAACAAGCGTGAAGTGCCGGTAAATTGGACGGGAAATATCCGTTTTTCGGAATCAAATTAATGTATCCAGCTTCGATACCCAACGTGGTTATATCCATACCGTCCAATTTATTCATGTATTGAATCCCAATCTTAATTAAAGTTGAGTCGGAATTCGGGAACATGACTTGGGATGGACAGAATTCAAGATACAATGCAATACTCCAATCCAACTGCCTGACTTGTAAGTTCTAGCGTATCAATGTAACGGATTTCTCGAGTTTCAAACTTCGAACTGGATCGGGCTGTCACAGACAGATTTTATTCTGAATTTAAATATGGACTGAAGCATTCATAGGTAATATAAAAGTTTTGAAGTAAATTCCTTACTGTGGTCATTAATCAAATCTTGAAGTTTTACATGGGTACTTCCGGGATACGTCGGAGGATATATCGGTGTGTGATGTGAAAATAAATGATAAGAGTGTGCAGCAAGTAAGTGAGTTTACATATTTGGGGAGTCAGTTTACAAGGGATGGAAAGATTGATGAAGATGTGATAAAGAGAGTACCTAAATGCGGAAAATAAAGTGAATGGTGCTATACATGCGATTGTGACCAGCCAGTCGATGCCCAAAAAGGCTCGACTGGCTGGTTACAATGGTGTGCTGATGCCTACTCTTATATATGGTAGTGAATATTGGGTGTTGCCAAAGAAGCATGAAAGTAGAATAAATGCTGTGGAAGTCCGTTTCTTGCGAAGCACGTGGTGTGACTATAAATGATAGGCTGAAATATTATGTGAAAAGACAACGGTAAAGAAGATGTAGTGACAAAAACTGAAAAGATATAATGTATTATGACGCCCTAGGCGGACATATTATAGTGACCTTGGTGATGTTCTTCAGAAAGGTCAGGTGCGTAGTTCTAGCAACCGGCGTGCCTGTATGACCAGATGAATGAACGTAAACGAAGCCAAAGGAGTATGTAAAGAGCGTAGCAGGTGGCGTTCTATAGTTTCTGCCTACCTCCATGGGAAGAAGGCGTGAGTTTATGTATGTGGTATGTACTACCGGGATACCTATAATATTTTGACTTTTTTATTACTATTAAAAAAATTTAAAACTGTTTGAATAGCAATAAGTCACGGCAATAAGTCAACAACAATCCGTTAAGACGCTGACAACAGGTAAACCGCTGTCACTGTCAGACTGCATACAAAAGAAAGAGCGCGAGAATTACAAGCGCTATGAAACAGCGCTTGTAATTTATTGCAAAATATGAAGCAATTATTTATTTTAACGCAAAAACGAGTTGAGTAGTCGAAAATAAAAAATATTCAAAACCGGCCAAGTGCGAATCGGACTCGCGCATGAGGGGTTCCGTACCATTATCTATAAAAATGGCAAAAAAAATCACGTTTGTTGTATGGGAGCCCCCCTTAAATATTTGTTTTATTTTAATTTAAATATTTAATTTTAAAGTGAATATATAACTAAATATTCTGTGAACATTTCAAGCGTCTACCTGTTACCGTTATCAATATCGAGCAAAAACGAGAAAAAAAATCACGTTTGTTGTATGGGAGCCCCATTAAATATTTATTTATTCTACCTACATATACAATAAAATTAACGCAAAATTAAAGTTCCACCACGAGGTCTTGCATCAATGCAAAAAAGTGATAACGGAGTGGTTAAAAACTCTAACATACGAAGAAACAGAGCATATTCTAGTCAGACTTGCATGAATGACGTATCTTCTTTACTAGAATGTTACCTATACCTTGTGATTACATAGTGGTATTTTTCAACTTTGAATATAATGGCACTATCAGCAAACACGTAAACTTACACATAAACACACACACACAAACACACACTACCACATACACATATTCACAATTACACACTACACAGAGCTGCTAATTATTTTATAAGTTTTTATCTCTTTGCTTTTAAAATCAGTTCTTAAATTGTTATTTTGTTCTTGAAAACCAGCTCATAAACTATATTATTTTAGTTCTTAGTTTTTATTTTATTTTTTCTAACTAACTATTTTATAAGGTCTCGATATTGTAATCTATAATTTAAAGGAAGGAGCGAGACAACCCCAACACAAGTATTATTAATTACTTACTGGGACTGTTTCATTCACATGTGTAAATGTAACCGTTTGAGACACAATAAACAATTTTTTTTTTTTTTTTTTTTTAATTCTGTTTTTTAGTATTTGTTGTTATAGCGGCAACAGAAATACATCATCTGTGAAAATTTCAACTGTCTAACTATCACGGTTCATGAGATACAGCCTGGTGACAGACGGACAGACAGACAGACAGACAGACGGCGGAGCCTTAGTAATAGAGTTCCCGTTTTACCCTTTGGGTACGGAACCCTAAAAACAACCAAGGTCTGCATACAAATAAGGCGTTCTTGTTACTAATTAAATACCAACCGTACGTTGATATTTAATACAGATATTTTGGATTGAAACTCAAAGTAAAGGTTTAGTTTACAGTTAATTTCTATCGAGATTTTTTTTTTCTAAACGTGTTTTAGTAACATCCAAGTTTTGAGAAATATGTTCAAGAATAGCATATATTTTTTCCGCTACCACTGGCTCTACAGATTTGGCAATTTTTTTTGTTTATGATAAGCCTACTTTTATCATTTGCCTCTTGTCAGCGCCTTAATAGTTTCCATAGACATGTCAGTGGTCGTTATGCACCGTCACTTCATTTTTAACCCCCGACGAAAAAGGAGTGTTATATTTTAATAATTTAATACTATACCGGCTGAAATTCTAATTACATTATTAAGAATACGCCATTCGCATTTAACGGGTTAATTGACTACGCTTGTAACCAGTAAACATTTCACACACCGCTGACTACGCGGTTGATCAATAACATTTATTGTGAGCCAGCTGGCTTGCGTTTTGCATGTACTTATAAGTACGCCGACGAATTTCAGCATATTGAGTTCGCGGTACAGACTCGTAGGTGACACTTTGAACTTTGGAACTGTTCTTCTATAATGTTCAAGTATTTTCATTTTTAACCGACTTCCAAAAAGTAGGAGGATATTCATGTTCCTCTGTGAATTTAAGTTTTGTATTGAATAGATGCCATTTTTGTGTGGGAAATTATCAAATAACTTCTCCTGCTCTGGGCGCAACGGGAGGGCGTTTTAGACTTTTACTGACTAAAACACACCCGTGTTCCTTCAGTTGCCTGTGTGCCAGGGCCACGGTATCCCTTTCGGACAAACCCGTAACCCTGGCAAGCATCGGCCCTAATGGACCCCATCAGTATGTGCTGACATCTCTGAGGTGCGCGTAGAACACAACGCGCCGTCGAGCCGGGCCTGGGGGGTCTACTCCGAACATAAATCCGAATTATCGGCCGAATGTTTGGTCGTTTCTTTACTACGGCTAACTACGGCGACTACGGCGAAAAAAAAAAAGATAGTCGAAGAGAAGAGATAAGCCTAAGTCTAAACTGTGACTTGAAGTCGGGTAAGGACTCAAAGTCAAAAAACAAAAATGTGGAAGATATAAAACGGCCGAACATTCGGCCGATACTTCGGTTTAACGCTGCGGGGTAGACCCCCTGGTTCTTATCGGACGGCGAGATACCCATTGGTCACCAGTATAAACACGCAATATAAATAAAATAACACCGCGCCCAGCCTGCACCGACTCAGGCTGGGCGACGATGAGTAAATCCGGCCTTTTATATATAATTGCATATATTCATTATAATATATTGCTCGATTATCAATTCAATTCTTTGCTGCGTTGCGTGATATTTTTGAAAGATTGTTGGATACAATAAATAATTGCTGATGTAACAAATATTCAGTTTCGTATTTGATATTTGTCCATAAAATGAGTTTCCAAGACAAAGTGGTTATCGTGACTGGCGGCAGCTTTGGTATTGGAGCAGCTACAGCCATCAAATTTGCTGAAGAAGGTGCTAAGGTTGCTGTAGTAGGAAGGAACAAGGCGAAACTGGACATCGTGGCAAAGAAATGTGGCAATCTTTTAGTGCTAGTGGCTGTCGTTTCTAAAGATGCAGATGTCAAAAGAATTGTCAGCGAAACTTTGAGCAAATTCGGTAAATTAGATATTCTGATTAACAAGGCTACCATAGGCCATTCAGCAGCTGGGCACGCCACAATTGTGGCGATAAGTCCCCTCTTTGAGGAGTGGCTAGAGAGGCGCCACGGCGTCCTCACCTTCCGCCTGACGCAGGTCCTCACCGGACACGGTTGTTTCGGGAGGTTCCTGTTCAGGATAAACCGGGAGGAAACGCCCGGGTGTCACCACTGTGTGGATCGCCCGGAGGACACGGAGGAGCATACGGTGGAGGTCTGCCCAGCTTGGGCGGAGCACCGCCGTGTCCTCACGGAGGCGATCGGCGGCGGCGATCTCTCGCGTCCGGGCCTGGTTCAGGCCATGGTTCGGAGCGAGAGTGCATGGGAGGCCGTCACCTCCTTCTGCGAAGCAGTTATGCTAGCGAAGGAGGAGGCTTGATGCGTGAGGGTGAGACAAGGTTCGCGCCCTCGCGCCCTTAGTCGCCGCAGGAGACGCCCCGGGCGTCGGGAGTCGCAAGCCGATTTCCGGCCACCGTAGGCGCGGGCCTGCGGACGGTGAGCGATGGGTAGCTCGCCGTCCGATCTGACACGCCCTCCCGCTCCGCCCAGAGCGGGAGAAGTTATTTAATAATTTCCCACCCAAAAAAAAAAAAAAAAAAAAGGCCATTCAGCAGGTATTCAACCCGACCATGCTATGGCAGTATTTGATCAAGCTGTGTTGACAAACGCTCAGTAGTCTACTTGACCCATCTTGCTGCTCCTCACCTTGTGAAGACCAGAGGTAACATCGTCAATATATCAAGCGTTGCTGCACCCCGAGCACTAGCAAAGGAAACTTTTCGAAGGCTGGTCTAGATCATTTCTCGAGAGCAGTGGCACAGGAACTAGCTTCAAGTGAAGTTCGTGGCAACATTGTGAACCCAGGACCAGTTCGGACTGATTTCATGGAAAATATAGATCGAGTAGAGGTCAAAGAAGTTTTTGTGAAATCAAAGCTGAGCATGACAGCCCTAAACAGAATTTCCGATCCTGAAGAAAGAAATAGCTGACATTGTCATGTTTATAACGAGTGACAAGGCTAAAGCAATCACTGGTTCGTCTTTTGTAAGTAATAAGTAAATTTTATAGTTACTAACAATTTCAAGGGTCTGAAAAATCAACTCATAAGGGATGGCATGATTTTAAAGTCTCCGATAAACTAATGTTGGTTTCGTGCAACTCAACGTAAACTGCTTTGTACCGGTGTTACCCCCATACCCGGTTTTGGACTAATCTCCCCTAATAAAGACAGCCTACATCCGTATAGATCATATTTTTATTTACATAGTTTGGCAATGTCAATTCCAAGGAACATAGATTAGATCTCTGTAATCTATCTTCCTTGGTATTGACATTGCCTTCATTGCATTGAATTTCTCTGGTAACTAATATCTCTGGATAACGATAGCGGCTACAGAGAAATTCAACATCACCTTTCCGTAGTTTGTGGTCGACTTCACTTTGGTGTTTATAATTTGGTTATAGCACTGACCATCGTACTGACTTTTGCAGCCATTGATAAACAAGAAGACAAATTCTCCTATTGTTATAAGAACTTGTTAGATTATGATACAATAAAACAATCTGTGTTTAATATTTGAAATGATAGGACTTTACCTTCTGCATATAGTACAATTAAGCTTTGGCCAATAGTATTTACAACAAGTCACCGAATGAGTACATATATAATCGACGCATTATCATCGTCTATAGTCCATCGGCTAGTGTTGTTGTGACCGGTCGGCCTTCGTTTAAGCGATTCGGCTTATGTATTTATCAATCGGGCGTCTCTGTTTACCACTGAGTAAACTGTAGTTGTAAAAAAAAAAACCAGTACTAAATTCTTAGTTGGCGCGTAAACATGAGTTTCCAAGACAAAGTGGTTATCGTGACAGGTGGCAGCTCCGGTATTGGAGCAGCTACAGCCATCAAGTTTGCTGAAGAAGGTGCTAAAGTTGCTATAGTAGGAAGGAACAAGGCAAAACTGGACATCGTCTCAAAGAAATGTGGCAATCCTTTAGTGCTAGTCGCTGACGTTTCTAAAGATGGAGATGTCAAAAGAATCGTCAATGAAACTTTGAGCAAATTCGGGAAATTGGATATTCTGATAAACAATGCTGGCATAAGTAAGTCAGCAGGTATTCAAGCCGACCATGCTATGGCAGTATTTGATCAAGTAATGTCGACAAACCTGCGCTCAGTAGTTTACTTGACCCATCTTGCTGCTCCTCACCTTGTGAAGACCAAAGGTAACATCGTCAATATATCAAGCGTTGCTGCACTCCGAGCATTAGCAAAGGAAACTTTTTCATACAGTACTTCTAAGGCTGGTCTAGATCATTTCACAAGAGTTGTTGCACAAGAACTAGCGGAAAGAGGAGTTCGAGTGAACGTTGTGAATCCAGGACCTGTAAGGACCGATATCGTTCAAAATATGGGTGCAACCGGACACATGGAAGAAGCTATTTACAAACACATGCAGGACATGACAGCACTAGACAGAATTTCTGCTCCTGAAGAAATAGCTGATCTTGTTCTGTTTCTAGCTAGTGATAAGGCTAAAGCTATCACTGGCTCGTCTTTTGTAACTGATAATGGATTGTTGTTGAAAGTTCTAGAAAGACCAAGAAATTAAGATTTCTAAATAAATCGCAACAGTATTCAACTAATTGATGTTTTAGATTCTTTTCCACCGAACTGTTATGAATGCCACATAAACACTATCTTTGATTGTACTTTATTACTTTATATGTTCGGGTAAAACATACGTAAATATTGTGAGCAAACACATGGTACAACCAGTTCTATTAACCAATCAAGCAAATTCATGACATTGATTAGGCCAATTATGTTCAAAGTACAAAAAATAAAAAATAAACGTTAATATTTATTCCGCATGATTTACCATCTTCCGGAATAAATTTTAATGTTTTTGTTTGCCAAGTAATGATGCATGACACAGTTTTTTTGTTTTAATTTCCACATATTGTTTTCGTCCGTTTATAACACTGTTCGAAAATAAAGAATAAAAAATCGTACCACATGATTTGTCCAAATTAACGTATAAACGTATTTTCTTTTTTTCTTCTTTCTTCCTAAATGAATTATAGAAACAGTGATTTATTAAATACTTTATAGATATTTTGTATTTTATTTGTCTAGGAGTGACCTATAATATTATTTTTTATTTTGATACCGGACATTTAATCTGATTACGAATCTCATTTGCTGACGTCACTAGACTTATTTTTGCCATCAGTTAAATTATCTGATCGATAACCCTACAAGCTTATTGTTATTATACAGTAGGTAGTTGTGTACAATCGGCTTATGAAAACCGTAATCAGAATCTTATCAAATTACTTACACGATGGAAATGGCACCGCTCATTGCGTCAATGACGTAATCCACACAAGGATGAAAACATAAAACCTACAAGACCAAGGTCATATCATTGACGAATACCTAACGAGTTTTATGTGCCGAAGTCCAACGTGCACAATGGGCTAAATAGAAGTTCCGGCAATAGGAGAATTTGCGTTGAAATACCCTATCTTAAGGTGGTTTATAATATATAATTTTGCTAACGAAAAACCTAATTATAATAATTTTCTAAAACCGGAAAAATGACTCATAGCTGCTACTTAAAAAAACCGGCCAAGTGCGAGTCGGACTCGCGCACGAAGGGTTCCGTACCATTATCTATCAAAACAGCAAAAAAAGAAACACATTTGTTGTATGGGAGCCCCCCTTATATATTAGTTTTATTTTATTTTAATTATTTATTTTTAAAGTGAATATATAACTAAATATTCTGTGAATATTTCAAGCGTCTACCTGTGGCCGTTATCAATATCGATCAAAAACGAGCAAAAAAATCACGTTTGTTGTATGGGAGCCCCTTAAATATTTATTTAATTCTGTTGCCGCTATAACAACAAATACTTTTTAGTATTTGTTGTTATAGCGGCAACAGAAATGCATCATCTTTGAAAATTTCAACTGTCTAACTATCACGGTTCATGAGATACAGCCTGGTGACAGACGGACTGACAGACAGACGGCGGAGCCTTAGTAATAGGGTTCGTTTTACCCTTTGGGTACGGAACCCTAAACCAGCAAAGTTCGTGTCGGACCTCGCACAATGAAGGGTTCCGTAGTTGGGATGAATTTATCCCGAAAACAAACTTAACATTGTAGTTGAAAAACATGTTCTCCCATACATCGATATAATATTACGTCACTGTCAATTCTCCAACTACAAATGTAAGTTGGTAGTCTCTTACTCGTTAACTTGTAAAGCTTGTAAAGTTAAGTTGGTAGTCTCTTACTCGTTAACTTGTAAAGCTTGTAAAGTTAAGTTGGTAGTCTCTTACTCGTTAACTTGTAAAGCTTGTAAAGTTAAGTTGGTAGTCTCTTACTAGTTAACTTGTAAAGCTTGTAAAGTTAAGTTGGTAGTCTCTTACTCGTTAACTTGTAAAGCCTACTCAGCTGTTATTTTTCCTTTCAATTTCGTTATATAAACTACTGGCATGATTTTTTTTACATATCCTCATTCAACCATTTAGCTGTCAGGGGAGGGGGATACTTGACTCTAACAAAATTTAGCTTAATATTACGCAAACGGATCCCTGCATCGAAAAATGGTGTTCACAGACTTACAATATTTTTGAACGGCCTATCCAACGATACCTCCACACCATGGGATAGACGAGAAAAAAAATATCATCCCCACTTTACGTGTAAGGGAGGTTTTTCAAGGTTTGATTTTACGACTTTGTGCCAACTAATATGTACACCCATGCCAAATTACAGCTTTCTGATACTGAGAGTATTTGAGCTAAGCCGGGGACAGACGGACGGACGGGCAGACAGACAGACAGACGGACATGGCGAAACAATAAGGGTTCCTTATTGACTATGGAACCCTAAAAATGTAAGCAAATGGATCAGTAAACGTACCTGTGGATGCCAATTTGTAGTGACACTTGCAAATTTAATGTTTTATTATCGTCGTTGCAAATTTAAAATCTCCTATGTGACATTTTGTAATTGACTTGAATGTAATTTGTGATATTTGAAAAGCGATTTTGAGTACCCATACATTTTGATTATTTGAATAGTTTAACCCAAAATTATAATTTAAAATCACCTTAAAGATGTTTTCCATTAAGTTATTGATAATTAAGGTTAATTTTATAACTTACATTTTCGTTGATGACTTTTTTTTCAAATTACACTTTAATACAGTGTTATTGAAAAATAAATATTACCTAATCAAACACTAGTTGTTGGGAAAAGTTTTAAGACATAAAGTTGCAACAGTGAACACTAATTCCATTCAGTGAGTTATTGCGTAAGAATTCAGTCGGTATTGCAGAGTTATTTTGAAAAACTCTACGCTATTTGTTTTGAAAATAACTCTGCAATTGCGATGACTCTACGCCGCGCAGAGTCATCTCAATTACCTCTTTTCCTTGAATTTGTATGTACTTATATATATATTATATAAATAATGTGAGATGTGTGAGAGGAGCTTGTGGCTAAGTCATAACTGCCGCACGGGTCGATCGATCAGGTTGCCGCGGTTGGTCCGTGGATGGGTGACCATCTTTTCATACCAAGATTTCTCCGCGCCTCGGAAAGCACGTTAAGCTAAGTTGATCCCGGCTGTCATTTGTAGATCTTTGACAGTTGTTACGGGTCGTCAGAAGCCCAAAAGTCTGCCAACCAGTCTTACCATGGGATATCGTGTTACCCAGTAACTGGGTTGTGGAGGTCAGATAGGCAGTCGCTCCATGTAAAATACTGGTATTCAGCTGCATCCGGTTAAACTGGAAGCCGACCCCAACATAGTTGGGAAAAGGCTAGGCAGATGATGATATATTTATATAATGTAGGTATATATTATAGTAAATATTTATGTATATACCTATGTGTAATATAAGTGAGTAACCTACCTGTGTACTTGTGTACCTATTCTATTTATAATCAACTAGCTGCGCCCCGCGGTTTCACCCGCGTAAGTCTCGATCCCGTGGGAATATCGGGATAAAAAGTAAACTATGTCTTAATCCAGGATGTCAAAATTTTATTAAAATTGGTCCAGCCGTTTGAGCGTGAAGAAGTAACAAACATACACACACACACACTCACAAACTTTCGCCTTTATAATATTAGTGTGATTATAATTCTCTCGCGTCCGGGCCTGGTTCAGGCCATGGTTCGGAGCGAGAGTGCATGGGAGGCCGTCACCTCCTTCTGCGAAGCAGTTATGCTAGCGAAGGAGGAGGCGGAACGCGTGAGGGTGAGACAAGGTTCGCGCCCTCGTGCCCTTAGTCGCCGCAGGAGACGCCCCGGGCGTCGGGAGTCGCAAGCCGATTTCCGGCCACCGTAGGCGCGGGCCTGCGGACGGTGAGCGATGGGTAGCTCGCCGTCCGATAAAGACCAGGCCCGGGTCGACGGCGCGTTGTGTTCCACGCGCGCCTCAAAGAGATGTCAGCACAAACTGACGGGGTCCGTTAGGACCAATGCCTGCCAGGGTTGCGAGTTTGTCCGAAAGGGATATCGTGGCCCTGGCACACAACGGAAGGAACACGGGTGGGTTTTAGTCAGTAAAAGTCTGACACTCCCTCCCGCTCCGCCCAGAGCGGGAGAAGTAATTTGATGATTTCCCAGCCAAAAAAAAAAAAAAGTGTGATTATAATCAATCTATATCTTTAAAACAAAGCACCCGCCATCTTAATCTCTTCACCACCCTTGGTTGACTGGTAGAGACTGCCTAAGGCATTAAATACGCCTTTAACCTTATTATATGCGAGAAGTCAAGCAATGGACAACATTGTCAAGCTTTTAACTTTTAAGGTTTTGAATACTAGGCTTTTAGCATTTTTTTAATTTATATTTCTGTATAATATTTACATCTTCATCATCATCTGCCGAGCCTTTTCCCAAATATGTTAGGTTCGGCTTCCAGTCTAACCGGATGCAGCTTAATACCAGTATTTTACATGGAGCGACTGCCTATCTGACCTCCACAACCCAGTTACTGGGTAACACGATACCCCTTGGTAAGACTGGTAGTCAGACTTTTGGGCTTCTGACGACCCGTAACAACTGTCAAAGATCTACAAATGACAGCCGGGACCAACGGTTTAACGTGCTTTCCGAGGCACGGAGGAATCTTGGTATGAACAGATGGTCACCCATCCACGGACCAACCGCGGCAAGCGTAGCTTAACCTGATCGATCGACCCGTGCGGCAGTTTTTATTTAGCCACAAACTCTTCTAATATTTACATCATAGTCTTAAAATGTGATTGTAATTGGCTACTTTGTATTAGAGTGTGTGCTTTTGTCAATTTTTATTTTATATTTTAATTTTGTAAAGTGTGTCTTGTTTGTGCAGAATAAACAATTTTTCTTTCTTTTACTTTCTAGAAGTTAAAATAAATAATACAAACAGTAAGTACCTACCTAAGTAAACATCTGAATTCAATAAATGTAAACATTGGCAAATAAATTCACAGTAAATAACAATCATGTCTATAAAGGAGTCACGCTTAGAAACGCGGCTTTAATAACATAAAAATCGTTTTTAAAAGTCAAACTCCGCGTCTATAACCCTGCCTTCCGCGGCATGTAATGTTGAAAAAAAAGGTATAATTCACGACAAAACGTTCATGGTAATCATATTTGAGCACGCTGCTCTCGTTTTGTACTCGCCTGTACCTGAGCACTGTGACCTGAATCCACGTAGATTTTAAATCGACTGGAAATGATAGCTTTGCAGCTTGTTTTAGTTCTACTTTGTGGGTGTAGATAGAATTTATGTTTGGCTGCCTTTTGTAGTTTTTTGTAAGCAAGAAATTCTTCATTTTGGAATTTTATTTTTACTAAGTATATTTTGTCCTAGAAATTAGGGTAAGAATTAAGAAAATTACGATTTTGTCCCAGAAAAGTTTGCAGCTGTAATCTCCTAAACAAGAATTAATAAAATTTAGACTCATATTTAAATTACAAAAGGTTTTATTTTTTTTATTTACCGGTGTTTGTTTCCGGAGTTGCCTTTTTCTAAATAAATATTCAGTTCAATTTCTAATTATATAATCAGGTAATCCCGAAACAAGGTTCAAAGGCAAGTGTTTTTCATTATTTTTATTGCTAAAGATGTAAGCAGATGTTCGAGAACACCCTTTTAAACAGCGTTGACAAAGATCATCAAAATACCACTATATCGTTTGTTAATTGGAAAATTCTCAATAGCAATTGGAAGCATTGTATTTGAGATACCATTTTCTAAAACCAACTAACGAACAAACAATGGCACTCGCCTCTTAATAACTATGTGCGCACGTTCTAGTTTTGTGCTCGACTGTACCTGAGCGCTCTGACCTGAATACACGCAGATTTGAAATCGACTGGAAGCGATGGCTGGCATATTTAACGTTGAAATAAATCTCTCGATGTTCTTCTCTCGGGGTGGCACGAGAAAATATTAGTTAATATCTTCTTTATGCGTCACGTTTAGTGCAAATTAATGTATTTTCTTACTTTCTTTTCTTTCTTCTTTTCTTAAGCTGTGGAAAAAAGACTTACCTACTAGTGAGCAGCTTGGATTGCCCAGGGTGCTCTGGACGAAGATAAGATAATCATTTATTTGCTCAAACATGAGTACAATACATACAACACAAATTGTCAGCGTGCAAGAGATGTGAAAAAACAGATCATCACGTTTGCCTTAAACAATGGCATGCATTTAATAAAATTAAGTATAACGAACCCTTCTTATCGTTACTAATGGAGGTTCTTTGAATGCACTCCGAATAAAATTATGAGTACACAGGTGAGACCAAGTAGGAGAAAAAAAAAAACCGGCCAAGTGCGAGTCGGACTCGCGCACGAAGGGTTCCGTACTATTCTATAAAAACGGCAAAAAAATCACGTTTGTTGTATGGGAGCCCCCCTTAAATATTTGTTTTATTTTAATTTAATTATTGATTTTTAAAGTGAATATATAACTAAATATTCTGTGAATATTTCAAGTGTCTACCTGTTACCGTTATCAATATCGAGCAAAAACGACCAAAAAAATCACGTTTGTTGTATGGAAGCTCCCTTAAATATTTATGTTATTCTGGTTTTTTAGTATTTGTTGCTATAGCGGCAACAGAAATACATCATCTGTGAAAATTTCAACTGTCTAGCTATCATGGATCATGAGATAGCCTGGTGACAGACGGACAGACAGACAGACAGACGGCGGAACCTTAGTAATAGGGTTCCCGTTTTACCCTTTGGGTACGGAACCCTAAAAAGACAATCTTCATCCATCTAGCCTTTCAGTCTAGCCAGATAAGGCTCCATATCAACCTAATATGTCAACATTTCACCCAGAGCGATGTTGATATGAAGAAGCATTTCTAAACACGACCGTACAAACAGAACGCATTTCGTTCTTCGCCTCAACTCAATTAGTGTGTGTTAAAGTACATACAAGTAGTAGTAGTAAGTAGCATACGCAGCTCGTATTTACAATTTGTCTGCCCAAAAGTTTATTTTCCTCAACCCCATACAATCATGCCCTACACAATCCAACTACTGAGAGGTACTGAGGTTAGACCAGCTATCAACTTTGATATTTCAATAATAACCGGACGGTTAAACAGGCTTTAATAGCACAAATAAATTAAAATAAAACTTATAAAAATATCGCATAGAATGTTTTATTACATTAAAAAAATCTACAAAAACTAAGATAAAATATTTGATAAACAGAAAGATAAACTTCTAGAAATACTCAGAATATTAATAAAGATACGACTTCTAATAATTTCTTTACCAATTTATTTTATCGAATTTAAAAATTATTAATATTGAGGTTGAAATCTGTGTGCCCTCTACTTTGTATGGTTTAATTAACTGAGTACCTACTTGGCTTGTATACGATTACCTAATTACATACTTAGAGAACCTCAAAGCTCAGAAGAAGCCCACTTTTACGTACCTACTGAGCCAAAATCATTTTTAATTTAACTGTAAATAACTAAAGTCGTTTGGGGACTTTTTAGACATAGGGTCATTTTGGACCCAAGGTTTTCTGGGACATTTACAGAAATGCCATTACCATTTGGAATTTCTTAGTAGCAGTCTGGAGTCTGGAATTGTGCCCGGTTGATGGCAATAGGCTCGCCCCCTATTACATAGGACTTAAACATAACTGGCCAAATGTGGGTGTACTATAGGTTCACCTCCGCCTAACCCTTTGGGGATTACAGGCGTGATATTATGTTATGTCATTACCATTTAATAGAGAATTATTACAATACATATTTACATCCAGCAAAACAACATTATTGCAAAATAATACAGTCGCGTACACAAGTGCTTGCAACCCGGCAACGCTATAATATTGCATAACTTTTATGCGTTGCAAATAAAAGTCGTCACAACTTTGATGCGTTTGTTCGCGGCTGCAGTGGCAATTGCTGTTCACGACTGTACCTATTAGTCTGTTAGTAGTTTGATTGTTATTGTTGTACCTATGATTTTAACTCAAACAACCTATATTGTTTTTTTATTATTACAAAATAAATGATGGTCTCAACCTTTTTTTAATTTAGTTTTTTTTTTTTAATATAAAACGTTGCCCCACACTAGGATTTTCTCCTGTATCGTGGGTGCGTTTACAAACATATAAACTCACATACACAAACAGCCAGATCCAGAGTTTTGTATCAGAAATAATTTAAAACGCAAGTTTCAGTGTAATCATTTAATATATTTGTTAACTTAGTGCAACATAGCGTGCCATATATTGGAGTGAGTAGTAAATAGTGCGCCTAAGTGTCGTAAATGAACAATACAATAACACAGTGATTTGGCATAATTAGCTGCTTACCCACTTGTTGCAATAAGTAATTGTGGCATTAACGTGCTAACAGCGCCATCTATCCTACTCGTGGCTATCGATCTGTATCGAGTCATCTCTGGCGCCATCTAACGTGCAATTCTAGAACCGCTCACGTATCAAGCTTGTCTCGGCTTACCATCATGCCGGGTGTCAAATGTGGAGGTTGCGGTCGTTTCATCTCGACGATAGAGGGCGCTAGGTGTGGTAAATGTCAGATCTAATACCACCGAGTCTGTGTAGGCATTCCTACAAAAACAATTATAACAGCAAGCTGGCGTTGCCCTGAGTGTAAGAAGGACCTCATTAGGGATAACAGAGCTGAGACCCCAGTCAGAGGAACTGCAGAAAGTTCTCAAGCAGTGTCCCCCGTAGAACAAACATGTATGGAAACCAGTACGCCTAACACATCTGACATCTGTTCCACTACTGCACCTATGCAGACTGCGTGTCCCTTAAATGACGCCACTCCCCCGCCGTACAATGCCTCTGCAGCCGATGTCACGGCCCGCGAAATATCGCTGATCGCCGGCTCCGACATGAAATTAATCTTGGAGGAACTGAGGGCAGCGCGTGTGGAGATCCAAGTCTTCCGTAAGGTAATGGAGATGGAGATGATGGAGCTCAAAACCTCCATGAATGCCTGCAACACGCGCATCGATAGCTTGGAAGCCAGGGTGGACGCCTTGGAGCGACGGGCTTCTTCGGGTCCGGCAAATACCGGGGCAGTAGATGGGATCGTGGAGGATCTAAGGCGTGAACTGAACGATAGGGATCAGGATCTCTTGGCGAATGATATCGAGATATCAAATATACCCGAGGCCAAGGTTGATGACTCAATCCACATCATCAAGGTCATAAGCCTAAAGCTAGGGGTCAACCTGGAGGAACGCGACATTGTCAGCGCAGAACGAGTCGGCGGGAGACAGCTCAACGCCACGAGCTCTGCGGGAGCGACAGTAACTCGCCCTCGCGCCATTGTCGTACGCCTGGCGCGTCGTGATCTGCGTGACGATCTGCTGGCGAGCGCGCGAGTGCGACGTGGAGCGACGACAGCCGACCTTGATATGTCCGGCCCGGCCCAGCGATTCTACCTCAACGAACGCCTTACAAAGACAAATCGCCAGTTGTTTCGGAAGGCACGGGACGCTGGTAGTCTAGCGCGGCCGCATTCTTGCCAGGAGGCAGCCAGGTGATCCCACACAAAGAATCCGCTCCGAGAAAGACATCTCTCGGATATTTGGACCTGTCAATGAAACAGCCTGATTACTATCTACTTTTATTTTTCTTTATGTTATTTTTCTTTATGTTAATGTTAGTTGTTTCTACTTGGGAGAATATGCGTCGCAACAGTTTCTCTTGGGTGTTTAACCGCAGTTCGGCAGGTGTGCATAGTCAGTTACCATTGTTACTTTTTTATACATTTGTTCTACATATTAATACACCTAAGACACTTATTACAACATACCCTAATAATATACAAAAATTATATACAATCAATTATTCTAAAATGCTTCTAATCTACACTAATTACAATAACAATAAAATATCGGTCCATTATTTATGCCCATTGGAGCCCACCAAACATAGTTCTTACCTCAACATATACACAAGACATACATACAATACACAAATGACAAATTCAAATGACTCCTAGTAAATGTATTAAGTTTGGTCTACTGAACGCGGGCTCTCTGGGGACTAACCAGGATGAATTTTTGATAGCCATGGGCAACCATGCTGTGGACATCATGGCTATCAACGAAACTTGGTTACGTAAGGGTGAGGAGGACCGTGCGCCTAGTGTACCTGGGTACAAGCTTAAACACATACCGCGACCTATGTCTGTACGTGGTGGGCGCGGCGGAGGAGTTGCATTCTATATTAAAAATGGGGTAACTGCGCGGGTAAGAACTCATCCGGATCATCCCAATGTAGAACAACTCTGGTTAACCCTTAATGTAAATAAGAAAAAATTACTCATTGGCACTGCTTATCGTCCACCTTGGTTGGACTTGGAGCTTTTTCTAGAGGGCTTGACTGCCAGTATTGGTGGTTTGGCCCCATACGATAATGTAATATTGTTGGGTGACTTTAATGTTAATATGCTAGATGTCAATAGCCCAAAAACTAAGCAACTATTAGATTTTTTAAGTTACTTGAACCTTAGTCAATTAGTCCAAACACCTACTCACTTTGTAGGTGATAGTAGTTCGCTTATTGACTTAGTCTGTACTGATGCTTCGATCCGTAATGTCGTGGTACGTCATATCAGTGAACTTGGACATCACTCGTTTATCACATGCGAAACGATATTTAAGAAGCATAAGGCTAAACCAAGATTGGTCGTATTTCGTCCGCTCACAGACATATTAGAGGACTATTTTAACATCGATTTAAAAACTATACCATGGTCGAATATTGGTGACATGAGTGATGTCAATTTAATGGTACGGACATTTAACGCATTTGTGACACAGTTATTCGACCTCCACGCTCCTCTTAAAAGGAAGACATTTAAAACTCGCCCTACTCCATGGATAACTGATAATATCAGGTTGATGTCGACTTTGAGAGATGGAGCAAGGGAAAGATTTCTTAAATCTAAACTACCGGGTCACAAAAAATATTATCTGGATCTGAAGCACCAAACAGTCACGGCACTGGTTAGCGAGAAGGCGGCATATTTCACCAAAAGCATCAATGACCAAATAAAGGACCCGAAGCTGTTATGGCGCAATTTAAAATCGGATGTGCTTCCGGACCATAAACAAAGACTGCTGCCGAGTCACTTCAACAACCCCGATGACATTAATGCGGCGTTTATGGATGTCCCAGGAAGTTGTCGTAATGACAGCTCACAATTGTCCTACTTTGAGTCTCATAGGTATGGCCCGGCTTCATTCACACTCACAACAACCAGTCCTGAATCAATCCTGAAGATAATCAAGAGTCTAGGGTCGAATGCACAGGGTGTCGACGGTATAAGTCTCGATATGATATCTCTCACGTTGCCAACTACCTTGCAAGCCATTACAGATATCATTAACCAGTCCATAACCACGCGTGCATTCCCTGAACTCTGGCGACGCGCTATAGTACGCCCTATTCCTAAAAACAATAACCCGGTTAACATGAAGGACTTAAGACCAATAAATTAGTATTCTACCTTGCCTGTCCAAGATCCTGGAACGTGTGGTATACTCGCAGGTTATCCAATACCTCGAAACCAACAACATTCTTCCCGACCTTCAGTCGGGTTTCAGAAAGGGTAGAGGTACTGCAACTGCTCTGGCTGATGTTGTGGGTAATATCCTTGAAGCACGTGACCGGGATGAGGGAACAATTCTGGCTCTGCTGGACTTTTCCCGGGCTTTTGACGCAATTAATACCACTCTACTGCTGTCAAAGTTAGCTTTCTATGGCTTCGACAGTGATGCGGTGGAGTGGTTTAATAGCTACCTTACCAACAGGTCTCAATATGTAGAGATGCATAGGGAAGACGGGTCGTCGGTGTCATCCCTCCCCCTCCAAGTATCAAGGGGTGTCCCTCAGGGATCGATTCTGGGGCCTTTGTTGTACATTCTGTACAGTGCCGATATCTTAAAGTCCTTTGTTAACTGCAAATTTCATATGTATGCTGATGATATCCAGTTGTACATATCCTTCAAGGGGAATGAAACATCTTTGGCAGTGCAGAAAATGAATGAAGACTTGCATAGAGTGGTTGTATGGTCGGAGGAAAACTCTCTGGTTCTGAACCCTCTCAAATCTAAATTTATGGTGCTGGGTTCTAGGAAACAAGTTAGTGCAATACTGTCTGCCAACCCTGAGATAGTTATCACGGGAGAGAAAATTGAGAGAGTGGAACAGGCATGCAATCTAGGGCTAATTATTGATCCAGCGTTGCGCTTTGAGGCCCATGTGACCAATGTTCTCCGAAATTGTTTTTATAGGTTAAAGGTCTTATATGGAATACGGAAATTCCTAAGCGTGCCAATTCGGAAACAACTTGTTGACAGTCTCATCCTATCCAAGTTAAATTACTGTGACACAGTCTATGGGCCATGCCTGCTTTCAAGAACAGAGCATGTGATCCAACGTATCCAGAATGCATGTGTTCGTTTTTGTGTTAACATTCCGCGGAGAAGTCACGTTACTCCATATATTAACCAATTAAATTTATTAAAGATGAATGCCAGGAGGAAGCTTCATTTAGCCAATTTGTTGTTTGGTATCATTACAACTCATAAACCACACTATCTCTATGAAAAGCTAACTTGGAAACAAAACCATGTTAAGTATAGTCTTCGCTCCATGGTAAGCCCACTGTTGGTGCCAATGCACAGAACTACAGCTTTCAGGGGGTGTTTCAAGTTTGCAGCCACGCGCTGTTGGAATGATCTCCCACCACCAATGCGACACCTGAAAACAATACAATCCTTTAAATTCCAACATAAAAAGTTACTCATACGTGAACAAATTTCCCTTCAATTCTAGTATTGCTTCACTGTACCTCTGCGGTCATGGCATGCAGGCACTGGCTTGGGATCTCCTGGGGCATGGGCTGCTTGGGATTCGCTGTTCTGTTAATGGGGTTGTATTAATCTCTGTGTTTCGGCACCCATAAGCTACCTTGTTTCTGCAATTTACGGTTAAACCTAATTTAATCAACTGACAAACTATGGCTTGTCAGGTATAATTTCCTTGATATCAAATTTATCCTAATTTATTATCCAATCCAATCTAATTTCTTTTATTTAATAGTATTCAAATTATTTATTATTCACGATCATAAATATAACAATTTATTTTGCACTTACCATTTTGTCCTGGTCTGTGGTTGAGGTCACCGATTTTGTCATCAACACCATACAAATTTCACGAACACTGTACAAATACCATACTTATTTAATACCCAGTCACCCAATGAATCCTTTGTTAGATAACATCCTAGCATTCTTTACATAATGCGCCATGTTATTTAATTATGTAACCCTCTCTGACTGAGATGGAACCATTACGTAAAACGCCAAATTCTTTATGACAGCTGACAGCTGCACACACAGATTGCGTAACATGCGCTCGGCGCTTGAGTCATTGCCGACGTTACTGAATGTTGCCATTCTAGATATTATATTTATATATACATAGATAACGAAGTATTGCATTTATTTTATTTTGTTTATTTTTATCTCATTATGCTGCACCGGTTGACGTCATCACGTCAACGCCGGCGGTCGCTGAAAACCAGCGCTGGGGCTCTGTCTAGCATAGGGTCGCAGCATTATGCTGAGCGATGGCCGTTTTGCGTGAATGTGACGCATATTTTCCCTCAACTTGTTCTTTCGTGTTTGTGTTTTTATTTCTTTGCGTTATGTTTACCGCAAATAAACGTATTTTCTTTCTTTCTTTTTCTTCTTCTTCTAGATCCGGAGCAACTACTTGTAGGTCATACAAATATTTGTTCCGTGCGGGAATCGAACCCGCGACACGCTGCGCGGCAGTCAATCGCTTAACCACTGCGCCAACCGTGCCGTCAAATATTAAAAATGTAGTTGGAGCAATTTTATTAGTCCTCTCTAACACACAGTAAGTTTATAACGTACAGTCGTAAACACAGTTCTTTTAAAATATTGTTAAATGAAATAAAATAATTTGTTAATTTATTTAATTACTTATTTATTAAATTGCGGTTTTGAGGTTCTCCATAATAAATGGAAAGCACTGTAAATGTACATTTTAGTGATAGACAGTGAACATTTTAGTGATTATAGTGGTTTGGTGATTTCATGCGTTCTATCATTATTGATCTTGAAGAATAATAATGGAATTTAAGGTTAAGAGAAATTGAATATACTGAAACAGGTGACAATTAAATAATAGCGGTTGAAACACATCTGAGGATAGACCGAAATAAACCATAAAATGCTTACTTAATTTACGTACGACTTACGAGTATTACAACTCTAATTTTAGCCCAAACCTTCTTTGGGTAATTCAATGGATTGACCTTCAGTAGACTTTGGGGACCCTTGGTAACAAAAGTGGGGTCTCCGGGGCCCAAAAAAGGGAATTTTACTCAGCCAATTTTAAGGTAAGGAAAACGGGATCATTTGGGAACAATTAATTGAGAGCCCATGTGTATTAAGAAAGAAACAAAAAAGTTCGTTCAATTTTTTTTTGGTCCATTTATCACGTGTCTGTTTAAAAACAAAATTGTTTAGAATCTGGTTTTTGTTGCCTTTAAGGAAGCCCATTGCAATACCTCAACAAAAATTTAGACTGGATCGCGTAAGTAAATTCCTCATAATTTATTTAAAATTAGGCACTTCTGAGAAATAAGGATGGAATAAAGAATATAAAAGACGTACCAAAGTGAAGGGTAGCAAATGATCCGACAAAGGAGAAGAGTTTAATGATTGATCGAGAGGCATCTTCGGAGGTTTCATAATACTTGAAAATGATGAGCCACCTGTTAGACGATTGTTCTACGCCTTACTTCAGTGTTTAGCAGAAGGTATGTGTATTTTACATACTAAGAAGTTACTTACATGTATTTTGTAAGAAAAGTTTTATGGACAATTTTAAAATATGTAAAGATGAAAACGTTTAAAACGTTTTCGTTTTGCTTTATCATTTTAAAGTTCAGATAATAAACAGCATTATAATCTTAAAACGCGGGTGCGACAACGATGGCGGTGCCTGTCGCGCCCGCGATATCGCTCCAGTCTGCACGAGCCTTAAAGAAATGAAAAATGATTTGGTCTACCACAGAATGATGTTCATTCATTAGTAGAAATAAAACTACTAATAAAATAGATTATTGTTATGATTATAACTAAAAACCGGCCAAGTGCGAGTCGGACTCGCACACGAAGGGTTCCGTATCTATAAAAATGGCAAAAAAAAAACTTCAAATTTATTTTATTCTGTTTTTTAGTATTTGTTGTTATAGCGGCAACAGAAATACATCATCTGTCTAACAATCACGGTTCATGAGATACAGCTTGGTGACAGATGGACAGACAGACAGACAGACGGCGGCGGAGCCTTAGTAATAGGGTTCCCGTTTTACCCTTTGGGTACGGAACCCTAAAAATGATCACTTTAGACAAATGTTTTCAACCCCGCCAATTTGCCACATAAATACACTACAAAACCCACTAAGCAAATCTCTTCCTGTATCGAACATTAGGCCAAAGGCCAGAACGAAATCCATACTAACGATAATGTTGCCATATACCAATATAGGGCTTTAACTCTCACAAAGGAGTGAAATAGGACATAAATTTTGTACAAATGTCCCATTATCAGTTAGTGTAGATCTTGTGTGATTAGTTACTGTTATGGTATTACTGTTTTAGTCGAGACATAGATTTGGAACTATTATTTGTGATTTACATAATCTGCAGTAATTGTCGCTCCCCTTTATTTCAAAACGTGGTTAGGCTTTTTTTTTTTTTTTTTTTTTTTTTTTTTGGGTGGGAAATTATCAAATAACTTCTCCCGCTCTGGGTGGAGCGGGAGGGAGTGTCAGACTTTTACTGACTAAAACCCACCGTGTTCCTTCAGATGCCTGTGTGCCAGGGCCACGATATCCCTTTCGGACAGGCTCGTAACCCTGGCAGGCATTGGCCCTTTCGGACCCCGTCAATTGGTGCTGACGTCTCTTTGAGGCGCGCGTGGAACACAACGCGCCGTCGACCCGGGCTTGGTCCTTATCGGACGGTGAGCTACCCATCGCTCACCGTCCGCAAGCCCGCGCCTACGGTGGCCGGGAATCGGCCTGCGATTCCCGACGCCCGGGGCGTCTCCTGCGGCGACTAAGGGCGCGAGGGCGTTGACTTTGCCTTACCCTCACGCGTTCCGCCTCCTCCTTCGCAAGCATCACTGTTTCGCAGAAGGAGGTGACGGCCTCCCATGCACTCTCGCTCCGAACCATGGCCTGAACCAGGGCCGGACGCGAGAGATCGCCGCCGCCGATCGCTGCCGTGAGGACACGGCGGTGCTCCGCCCAAGCAGGGCAGACCTCCACCGTATGCTCCACCGTGTCCTCCGGGCGATCCACACAGTGGTGACACCCGGGCGTTTCCTCCCGCTTAATCCTAAACAGGAACCTCCCGAAACATCCATGTCCGGTGAGGACCTGCGTCAGGCGGAAGGTGAGGACGCCGTGGCGCCTCTCTAGCCACTCCTCAAAGAGGGGACTTATCGCCACAATTGTGGCGTGCCCAGCGCTGGGTTGCGACAATCGCACTCTCCATGTCGCCATGAGATCGCGCCGGAGCTCCGTCCGCTGTGCCGCGATTTCCTGCGGCAGCGGAGTTATGCCCCGGAGTTTCGCCTCTTCGCGCCACATCCAAATGTGCGCGAGGACTTTCGCCTCCAGATCCCATGGCGGCAGTCCGGCAAGGAACGTGGTTAGGCTAGTCTCAGTATATGCTTTTGCTACTAAAGCGCCATCTACACGGGCGAGAGTGAAATACGGCTTTCATAGAAATTTTCATTTGATTTGTGGTGATATTTTTGGTTGGATATGCTTGCATAAACTTAGTCTTCAAAGCATGCCTGTTTGTGGTTGCATCGCAACCGCAGATGCTGAAAGCACAAACCACGATTTTGTATTAGTAGGTACTAGGAAGGCACTCTGTTCATAAAAAGTTCTAACGTAGGCAGTAGACGGAAGACGTAGCATTGTAAGGCCTCAAGGTGAACCGATGACCTTGTGAAGGCCGCAGGAATCCGCTGGATGCGAGTAACACCAGAACCGGTCAAAGTGGCGATGCTTGGGGGAGGCCTATGTCCAGTGGACGTCTTTTGACTGTCTAATAGTAGTATTATTGAATCATCAACTACCCTACATGTTAAAGTAAGTTTTAAGTTTGTCTCCACAGTTTATTTTAGGAGAAAGGACGCTAGGAACAGCTGTCATCAAATGTTTGTTCCAAGAGTTCAAGACCCTGAATGAAAATTCCATGAAGCTTAAGTAAATACTTTGGTTAAACAGGCAAAGTTTTCAGATTATACATGTATGAAAAACACTCATAATTTAGTTCTATATACCTACCTTGTTTGTTTTTGATATCAAGTTTAAAACGTGATATTAAAAGTTCTTGCTGCGTATTAAAAGTTCAAAACTTCGGATCAAGTTATGAAACCTTAATGTAATTTTATTTGTAAGAAATAGGTATGCTTATTAACCTTGTTGTTTCTTAGAATGTTTGATGTTGGTGGTGAAATCGAAAGTCGTTCTTTCCGTTGAAAAAGTTTTCGCAACCGAAAATATCAAAGAATTTTTGATGGAATTTGACACAGATACGTTCTTGATTTCATGAAAACTTAGGGAGGGGAAAGTACTTTTTACCTTCAAAAAATATAGTTAAGTATTTTAACGATGACCGAGATTAAGGAAAACCAGTGAACAAAGATAATTTTGAATTACGTTGGACTAATTCGAAATCGAGTAGTAGGTCGTAGGTTCGAACCCAGACAGGCGCTTTACTTTGTGTAAATTATTTCATCACCACTGCTCTCAAAAACAGTGAAGGAAAACATCGTGAGGAAACCGGCGGCATGTCCTAGAACTAAAAAATTCGAAGACATGTGACATCCACCAACCCGCACTGGGCCCGCGTGGTGGATTACGGCCCACTCCCTCTCACAGAAAGAGGAGGCCTGTGTCCCAGCAGTGGGAACATTATAGGCAGATTATGTAATTCGAAATCAAAAGCATAAACGGGTTACCATTTGCTAGCAGCACTAAGCAATATTTGATAACAAGTGTACAGAGGAATGAGGAACAGGGTATAAAGTTCACTCATCCTCTATAGAAAAGGGAGGATCCTCCGACCAGACGGGTGTTGTGTCTGGTGGGCTACTGCCCATTGATTTATGTCAGGACGTTGTATATATTCTAGTCACGCGGTAAACTCTGTTTGTGCGATGCAGGATTTTGCATAACGTCATGTGTGATGCGGAGTTCGCATGTGGCGATGTAGATCGGCGCCAGAAGTGAGACCTATCAAGCGATTTTTTACCATGTGCAGCTATTAACTATCATCTTGAATTACTGTCCTGCACTTAATTGCCCTGCGAATGATTACGGAATGCACCCTGTGCCTTTAAAGTTCATGCATGTATGTAAATAAAATAATCTAGACCTTTTACCCGACTGCGCGGCAGCAAAGACAAATACAAATACAAAATACAAAATGTTTATTTCAATAACTTAAAAATACGTTTACATTAGGTCTTTAGGGAATTTCCATTTAAGTAAGAAATATACTTGTGTTAGGAAGTTCCGCTCTTCCACTAGTTACAACTTTTAGTATACATTACTAATAGACATTACATTTAGTATGTATTAGGAAAAGAGTGATATAGTATAGATATAGAGATATAGTGACTGGTTGCTATTTTTATGGTAAAATCTGTTATTTTTATGATATTCATTTTACATTCTGTGATAACCTATACTCACACACTGACTTATTTTTTTAGAAAAACATACTTGTATGATGTTTGTAAATATGTGAACACCACGTATCTATCTAATACTTAATTAAGTTATTTTTCATTGCTTAGTTTTTAATTCGTTTTACCTATTATGGTATAGTAATTTTATTCTAGGTGCATCGTCTTCACATATAATCATATAATTAATGTAATCAAACAAAATATTGTAAAACATTTTTAAAAGAGTACCGGTGGAGTTTCTTGCCCATTCTTCTCCATACGAAACTACCTTTTGGAAGGGGCAACTAGAATCAATTCTATTTTTTTTGTAAATTTTGACGTTCAAAAGTGCCTCTTATGTGCCTATTTGAAATAAATGGTTTGACTTTGACTTTGACTTTATAAATCAAAAATATAAAGAAAAACAAAAACAAAGTAATCATTAAATATAAACGCGCTGTTGTGTGGAGGTGTGTATGAGTACGTGCGCACGCGTGCTCGTGCATGTGTTTGTGTGTGTGCGAGTGAGTGTGAGTGTATGTGTATTTAACGATAGTATAATATATAGATAGTGTATATATAAATAGCGTATGAGTATGTTTAAGACACGATGTGAAAGACAGGGTTATGTTTTTACGTACTAACGTACACCTAATATAATCTGTTCTCTAAGTAGTATGTGCCTAATATTATCAGGTTACTCTTTACCTCCACTGGACGTATCGATTCCAGTTAATAACTCCATTACGATAATGGATTTACCCACCCAATGATTTGGAAACGTAATTTATTAAGTCAATCTAATTTCCTTTAAATCTGAATTGGAATTCTGAAAAAAACTGTGTTAGGCTCCGTCATTTGAAACGCTTTTGTAATTTCAAATAATTGTAGCATTTACCTACAATAGTTTGTTGAACGACCTCCACTGAATTGAAGTAAACCTCAAATGAATAGGGTTTTTGTTGTATTGTAGCACGTTTTTGTGTGTTTGTCTAGCAGTGGTACTGAAAAGAAAGAAACTGGTGTATATTTTTATTATAATGTCGTTTTCAATCAATCCGACTAGCCTTTTTCCAACTATGTTGGGGTTGGCATCCAGTCTAACCGGATGCAGCTGAATACCAGTATTTTACATGGAGCAACTGCCTATCTGACCTCCACAACCCAGTTATTGGGTAATACGATGGGTATCGTATTACCCAGTAACTGGATCTGGGTCTGACCAGGGGCTCCTGGGGGTGTCTGGTCGTCAGACTTTCGGGCTTCTGACGACCCGTAACGACTGTCAAAGATCCACGAATGACAACGGCAAGTTGTTCAACAGCAACTGGAGCAACGGCTCGTGCTTTCTGAGGCACGGAGGGTTCTTGCGTAACTTACATTTGTATAGGATGGTATTTAATAGTACTTCAATTTATTCCCATTTCATTTACCTAATTTTGCCTGTGTTCCACCAAATATACTGAATGTGCACCAAAATATGTTCATTAAAATATGTCATAACGAGCATCTATTTAACAACTGTTGCAAATTTGTAAAAATAGTAATACACCTAATTTTAAAAACAAGCATTTATTTTTTTAGTTTTACTTCAGATAATGCACTGCAAAATGTATTTGAATCAAACACCAATTAATGTCCAATGTAGCTTTATTAATAAAAAATGAACACATTATAAAATGTAATGCTTACTAAAAATGTTTTTTTGCAAGTCGTTTCTGGCACTCGCCGGCCGCTGCCGCGGCACCGCTCGCTTCGCTCGCTCGGCTCGTGCGTAGGAGGTCACAGTTTTAACCTAACCTAACCTACCCATTTTTATTTGGTGCACGATCAGTATTTTTAGCGCAGAATATTTGCAGCGCACTACAATAAAAAAGTGTTATATCTTGGTGTTAATTTGGAATTTGTTTGATGTAACATATTTTGTTGGCCGAGTAGTTTAATTATAGTAAAACAATTAAACGGGTTTAAGATCAATATTTTAGAAATGCATACATAGATGTACCTTTAGATTTTTGGTGAACACAAAAATATTATCCATTTGTATATAGGTAAAAACGTCAAATTCTTTATGACAGCTCACAGCTGCACACACAGATTGCGTAGGTAACATGTGCGCGACGCCTGAGTCGTTGCCGACGTTACTGAATGTTGCCACTCTAGATATTATATTTATATAAACATAGATAACGAAGTATTGCATTTATTTTATTTTGTTTATTTTTATCTCATTATGCTGCACCGGTTGACGTCATCACGTCAACGCCGGCTGTCGCTGAAAACCAGCGCTGGGGCTCTGTCTCGCATAGGATAGCAGCATTATGCTGAGCGATGGCCGTTTTGCGTAAATGTGACGCATATTTTCCCTCATCTTGTTCTTTCGTGTTTGTGTTTTTATTTCTTTGCGTTATGTTTACCGCAAATAAACCTATTTTCTTTCTTTCTTTTCTTTCTTTACTTAACCTGATCGAGCGACCCGTGCGTCTGTTAATACTTATCCACAAGCCCCCCTCCCGTCAGTTTGCCTCATTTCATCATGTTACGTTTATCTGTACCCAGTATAACATATTTATGGAACGGGACTGAAAAGTTAAATAACCAAGACCATACACAGAAATAGGGTTGCCAGGTCTTAAAACTGAAAAGCTGGACAGACCAGCCAATTTTGCCGGACATTTGGGTATAAAACCGGACACCCTTCATTTTTTAGGCTTAGTATAACACGACAATAAAAAAAGCAAAGCAAGGCTTTTTATCATTTAACCATCAAATCTTAAATTCTGATGAAACAACAATAAAATTGAATGAATCAGTCTTCTTTATTATTAAAGCGGAAACCAACACAAAATAAATGTAAAAAAATTGTCAAATTTAAAAAGCCTTAACAAAAGCCGGACAGGCCAAACACCGTCTGATTTGGCCGCCCACGCAACCAAAAAGCCTGACTGTGTCCGGCTTTATCCGGACGCCTGGCAACGTTTCACAGAAAGCGTAATTAGCTAACACTTAACCCTACACAGCCAATCACGTCGGCACCTAAGTAAATTGACAAAACCCAGCATATCCCACAATTTCACAGACAGAACGTGAACCAATAACCGAGGTGTTACCAAACGTTTGACCACTATCGACCCAAACGTTTGATTTGATGTCACCACGTGCCACGCGGTGTTTCGCAGGAAATCCCGATCGAAAAGCATACAGACCTGAATAGCATAACTCAGGTGTGCAAATATGTGGGTTGCGAGTGTTCACACAATGTAGGTACGTACTTCTTTGAAGTTTGTGAATGGAGCTCCGAGTACAAAGTATTGTTTTGTAGTAAAACAGGACAATAGTTTAAATAATAGTTTGCCGGCTCTTCTCCATTGGAAACGACCAATAATTGGTTGTTTCCTATGGAGAAGAATCAGAAACGTCAGAAGATAGGTGCATGGTTCCAATTATTGGAACCATGCACCTAGCTTCTGACGTTTCATAAGTGCCCATGTAGGTTTATGTGAAATAAAATATTAGGATATTTTTGATTTTACACTTATGTAAAGGTAAATGTTTGATAAGTAACTTTAAAATCACTTAAGTTATTCCACTAGAGTTTGATAGATGACTCTAAACACGGTTTAAAGAAAAAGACAGTCGAAGAGATAAGCCAAAGTCAAAACTGTGAGTTGAAGTCGAGTAAGGACTCAAAGAACCCTACTACGCTTTGGAATGGGCAACTATACTCCATAGGTTTAGGTAGTTAAATAAAGGTAAACAAATCATAAAAAGGGTTTTTATAGATGACACTTTCTTGTTTAAAAATACGTTGTAACTTATAACCAATTTTTTATTATTATTATGAAAGTTTCTTGTTTTACTACTGTATGTTAAACTTTATCATTCATTCTTATAATACTCTTAGTAGATGTAATTGCTTGAGCACTATTATTTAGTTAGATTTATATAATACTATATTATTTTGTAATCTGTCTATGGTAAAGAGCCCAAAAAGACATGTTCTCTAAACGTGAACGAAATAAAACGTTGCTAAATTAAAGAGTACAACTGTGACGTAGCATGCCAACTGAAGTGTCAGGTATTACGTTTAGTCGGTTACTTGACAGCTCTCTCGTCACGTGGGTTTTTTTGTGTACCTTTATTTAACTACCTGAACCAACGGAATATATCTTACCTCTCTGACTGACCGACCCCTTGACAATTCAAAAGTGCCTGTAATTGGTTTATTTGAAATAAATGCTTTGAGTTTGAGTTTGAGTCAAAAAGGAAACTGTGGAAATTATAAAACGGCCGATACTTCGGTTTAGCGCTTCAGAGTAGACCCCCAGGCTAGTTACTTTTTTTTTTTTTTTTTTTTTAAAAAAAAAACGTTGCCCCACACTAGGAATTTCTCCTGTATCGTGGGTGCGTTTACAAACATTTAAACTCACAAACACCAACACGTCGTTACACGTCTTCAAAATAAATTATAATGTAGGTACGCCTATTGCCTATTGAGACTTAAGGTATTCATATTAGAATAGAATCGAATACTCCGTATTACGTACCTGCACCATAAAAGTTACAGATATAACTAATATAGGACATATAATTGACGGCATAGAAAGTGGCGCCGTCTAATTTTGTTACAAAGTTACTGGAATCACTGAAAAGGTCGGATAAGAGCGACACTGGCTGCTGACAGTCACTCTAGCAGAGCGTCGCATCGATGGTTTCGTGGCGGCTGTCTTCTGATGACAGAAGATGATGTCAGGGGAGCCGTTGTTGTACCACGTCCACAACGAACTGCTATATTCCGGCACAATCCTGATGATATTAAAGCTGCTGAACCACTAAAACGATGATCACTTTTAGGAAAGGCTACCTTGCGCCGTTAGGTATACATGATTCCAAGACTGTGTCAATGAAAGTCTATAGATATGCGAAAATGATATAAGTTTATGAAACACACATATGCACCTGTAATGTTACGATGGTTATACCTACATAATTAAAAAATTACACAGCCAATAAAATAAAAATAAGGAATATCCTCAGATCGTATCAATTACCAGCAAATTACAATACGTGTACCTAACTGCATTGGCAAACTCGCAAACATTTCGTAACTGCAAAATGTTTTTTGTCAAAGGCTAAAATTGGGTTTTCTATTCCGAACCATTGAACCACGACGCAGAACACAAACATTTTTTTATGAAAAAAACATCTTTTTTCAACTTACGTATCGGGTAGATTTTTGACTGCAATAATTTTTCTATTGTGATATTTTTAGAGTTCCGTAATCAAATGGTAAAAACGGAACCCTTATAATTTCGCAATGTCCGTCAGACTGGAAGTCACACAGTCATTTTTTCAGCCGAAAAGTAGTCAAAATAACTTAAATGATTGTAACTAACAACAAAAAAATTAAGTTATTGATATTAACAAAGTAAATACAGGAGAGTAGCTGTGGCCCAGTGATAAGGCCCAGACTTAGGAGTTGTAGGTCGTGGGTTCGAACGCTGGCAGGCGCTTTACTTTGTGTAAATAATTTCATCACTACTGCTCTCAAAACGGTGAAGGAAAACATCGTGAGGAAACCAGCATGTTCTAGAACCAAAAATTTGAAGACATGTGACATCCACCAACCCGCACTGGGCCCGCGTGGTGGTTTACGGCCCACTGCCTCTCGAAGAGAGGAGGCCTGTGTCCCAGCAGTGGGAACATTATAGGTTGATTATGGTATACAGGATTTAGACGACGATACACTTGAAATTATTATCAATACTTTGTAGAAGTTTTGACAAAAAATCTTCATAAGTACAGACAAGTCATTTCTCAGTCTACCACAAAACACATAAGCTGCCTTTCTCGCTAAAACTTCACAATTCTCAAAAGATAAAGAGCTTAGCCATGTTTTAAGAGTTTTTTCTTTAAACAACTAGATGGCGACGTCGTCGCCAGTCTCAAAGCTTATAAAGTTGTCCCCGATAACTAGGATGTACTAGGTATACTTATCAGATAAAGTGGGACCAGCTCAGTCCACAACTAAATCTGGACACCTGCCCGGGATTACAAAGGACAAATCAGACTTCAACTTTAAGTAAAAAAGAAGAACCTTTATCACGGGGAATGTGCTAAGGTAGCCCGCGAATTTCAAATTTTCTTACGTTTTTTGCAATTTGCAGGTCAATGTCTGATTGTATGTTGATTAAAATATGATTCCCAAAGGTAACAAATATGGCTTTACAGAACTACATACAATCATTAGAATCAGCAATGCAACTCCATAAGTTAGAATTGGCTTCAAATGTCATGGTTTCATGAAATAGTCATTCAATAGGGTAATAATATGAACTTAGATAGTTTTATTGATGATTTTTATGATTATAATTCGATAAATATATATTTGATATGGCCGCGAATCAAGATCAACATACAACCTGATACCGACCTGCAAATTGAAAAAAACTTAAGAAAATTAGAATTTCGCGGGCTACGCTGACGCTTTCGCCTTAAAGAAACTGTTCGAAGTTTAAATCAAAGGCGAACTTTTTAATATTATAACACGGAGTTAGAAAAAAGTCGTGAGTCTTAAAGATAACTGACGATTCTTTGCTATTAAAACTCGACTTCGGGTGGCAACATTTTGATTAGGAGAGACGCAATAAAAACTTTTTTCAAGTTTTACACAGCCCAATTAAAGCGTCCGTTGGGCTTCCAAATGACAAATTCATTAACCGTTTGATTCGTTAAAAATGTATTTTATTTTTCTCAAACAAAAGTTTGCAAAGAAATAATTTAATCAGTTACTTCGCTAGGGTGTGTTGAAGTGAATTATTAAAATGTTTTGTGTATACTTTTGTTAAAATTCTATTATTTTGTTCTCCTCGAGTTGGTAATCATATTTTATTGAAGAACACTCAATGGGCTGTATGAAGCTAAAAATATACTTACATAATTATTAAAATATCTTTCAATTTTATAATCATCTTATTATAATTAACGTCCATATAAAAATATTTATAAAAGAAATACGTTGGCAAACATTGCTACCAAGTTTCCCTATGGACATTTTATAAACTAGTTTGTAAACTCATTTCTACTTTCAAAGATTCCTTTCAAAATGTGTATTCTACCCTAAAAACCGAGAAACCACGACCTCTAACTGAAATTTTACACAACCACACTGTAATTTGCTTACAAAATCCGCATTCCATTCAGGAATTTCCAGGAATTCACAATGTACGTTTCCTTGAGACGAAGTTTAGGAAAC
Organism: Tiliacea citrago; assembly: GCA_963921375.1. Classification (NCBI taxonomy): domain Eukaryota; kingdom Metazoa; phylum Arthropoda; class Insecta; order Lepidoptera; family Noctuidae; genus Tiliacea; species Tiliacea citrago. Next base: position 8,087,483 of record OY992796.1, read on the forward strand.
TAATACAACTAAGTTAATATGTATGTACTTATTCAACCAGACATATCTGGTGCATGGAGCTAGGGCTGGGATCAATCAGTGATTGCAATCCGCCGCGAGGGCTACAGAACAGCGTGGAGCGAAAATGTGCGGAAGTGGCAAGGATATTCTTGTATGACAACTGTTCCAGAGTTTGGAACTGTTATCATAAAAGGAACATTAAATTTATCCACAGTAAAAATCATTTGGTGATGTTTAATATAGAAGGCTGTGAGACGGCAATCTTTGCCCAACAGTGGGACACAATATGACAAAAATGTATTTAGATAATTAGAATTACCATGTTTTCACAGGAATAATTAAATCCAGGGTTATTCTCACCCTACTTCTACTCACTTAGGGTAAGGTGGCGTAAGTCGTAACCCTCGTGGAAGAACTTTTTATAGTTTATAGGGTAATATAAATTAATGAAAACCTTTGCGCCACCTGAATCTATATTTACTAAGCTATCAAACAGCATTCAATTTACAAAAGAGCACTGAAATCTGTTATCATGATGGGTTTTTTAACGTTTTACAAAAAAGTTCCTTCGGTACGATTAATGTGGTTCCTAATTCGTACCACCTATATAGCCAAAATCGTAATTAGAACAAGGTCTCAAAGACGATACATAAATCTAATGAATAATAAAACACGACGTATTAACACTAATCGAAAACTACTTACAAACAAATTATTTATCAGGGGATCAAGTGGAAATCTTTTATTTATATTTGGAGTCATCAGAATAGCATCAGGATCATTTCTTAAAAAATATTTAGTTCCTTATAAGTAACGAAGAAACTAGACTCTTTTTTATTTTTTTTAAGGGCTTTATCGCTGAGCACTTACACTTGATACACTTTGTCATTCGAACGTTAATACTGTCTTACTTTAAAACAAAAAATGCCAGTTTGTACAGTAGCTGTTCCTAAAAGGACAAGCCAGGATAGCATTACACTCTCCAATATCGTACTTATTTGTTGGACCAAGTAAATTAAATCGCAAAGAAACTAGACTCTAATTAATTAAATGTTTTTTTTAATATTACCTATCGTCCATTTGCGCTGCTGTATTCCAAAGACATATTATCTTAGGTTTTTACAATTTTGTTTTGTTCTCATGGTAAGTACAAATTAGGAAATCTCCGCAGGTATAAATTAACCAAACCTTAGAAGTTTAAAACCAAAGCCACTGACATAACTTTAAGAAAATACAGTTTGGTTATGCTTAGATTAATGTTGGAATAACATCACGAAGCGATAACGAGCATGAAATTTTAATGAAGACAGTAGCAAAAGCTTACGTTTGATTATTTTTCTTCTCTGAAATTCAGGGGGTTGTTTTTGACCTACTTGTTTTGGGTAACTCACGGGACTAAATAATACATTTAAATTACATCATTCGATGTCAGTTTTTATAAACAGGAGCAGATATTGCTGTACCGCTTTGGTACAGTGCTTATATTTTCTTAATGTCTCTCGGCATTTTTCGGCATTGTCGGCATTCGACAACTTAATATTTCATCAGTCATCGGATTTCTACCAGTTGCCCTTTGCACTTGGTGCAGTCCGGACGCTCTCAATCGACTTGGAAGTTTATAGAGTTGTTACTATTATTTTTACTTATTATGTAATTTATTTAAAAAATGAGAGGAAAGCTGCTAAAGTCGGAAATGTGATGATTGCCGAGAGACATTCAGAAAATAGAAGCACTGTACGTCTAACGCAACCTTACCCTACTACACCTACTACGGCTAGCTCTTTTGTCTTAAGGCTCCGTGCACGAAAAAAACCCTTTTTCATCAATTGCTTATGTAATTGTAAGAAAGCGTGGAATAATTGAAACATTAAGTCTGTGTAACTATTATAGTACAGTTTTTGTGGTGCTAAACCATTCGTGTCAGTCACAGCACCTGTTAATAGTTATTAAAAGGTGCTGTGACTGACACGAATGGTTTCATCACTTTTGCGCTCTCGAAAATATAGTTTATTTCGCCTTCGATTTACTTAATGAAGGGATTGTATAATCATAAAATAAAATTATGAATAATAAGAAAAAGTTCATTACAAAAGGGTTTAAAAAAATATATAGAGGTTTTTCAAACATTATTTTTCTGCTATATTTTGTATCGAAGTTGAAAAAAGTGCTTCCGCCACTTGCAAGCAGACCATATAGTAATGTTGATTATATTTTTTGATGTTCAAAATCAAAAGTAGTTTCTCGTAAAAAGATGATCTACCGTCAGTCTCGCGCCATTTTTTGGAAAACCGGTTGCGAATTTTTGAAATTTTCCAGGAAATCTTAATTTATTTGAAAAAGTCCTCTCCGCTACATGCATATCAAAGAACTCGACTTTACAAATCGCAAATAATTTTGTTTAAATTATTTTTACTTTCTCACAAACAATGAACAAAAATGATCAAAATCAGTCGATTTCGTGTACGGCTCCTTAAGCCATGATGATTAAGGAGCCGTACACGAAATCGACTGCATGCAGCATGTTTACTTCAACATTACCCATCTTCGTCGGCTTACAGAAGTGTAAATAGGGCCATTACTCACCGTGTAGGCAGGATCGCATAATTTATGCGGCCGTCCCCGAATAAGGCTGTTTGTCTTCAATACTAATCGGCGAATGTTTACGCTGTAGGTAAGTTATCGATGTAGGCGAACTTATGGCTAAAGGAAAATGTGTTTATGTGGACATCCATATTATTATGTATACCCTCTGTCTGGGAAAGGCAGGGCAGGAGTATCCATGAGGATATTGGATAACTACAGCGATTCTCTGAATCTTAAATCATAAGTGGTTTGAAACATCTTTCTGTCCTTGTCTACGAGCTAGCTTGCATCTACCACTACCCACAATTTCCAAAGCCCAAATCAAACCAACCGTCCAATTATTTGCGCTCCTCTCAGGATCCTGCACCTTCAGGTTCCCTAGCTCCGTGTGCCTTAGTGTCGCCAAACAGCACGTTGCGTAGTTTCCATTTACATGACTAATTAGTTGGCAAGGCGCCAAGAAGTGCTGGCTTGTGTGCCAAGGTGCCACAAGTTCACATGTATGTGCATTGATTGGCTTTACTGATTTATAGGATTGGATTAATAGGTTTCCGTGTTTCTTAAGGAGGGTGGGTATTTTTAAAGTTAATAGGCGATAGTCATTTGCCCGAAAGAATATCCCGTCGGCAAAACTGATGAAATTCCACAAAAGTCAAAGTCAAAAACAAATTGATGGCACGGTTGGCGTAGTGGTTAAGCGATTGACTGCTGCGCTGCGTGTCGCGGGTTCGATTCCTGCACTGAACAAATATTTGTAAGACCTACAAGTAGTTGTTCCGGGTGTGGCTGTTTGTGTATGTGAATTAAATGTTTGTAAACGCACCCACAATACAGGAGAAATTCCTACTGTGGGCAACGTTTTTTTTTAAAAAAAAAGAAAGAAGACCCAGCGGTATATTCTGTGCGTTATCAGTCAGTGAAATAATTTTGAGATTTTTGTTATTTGTGTCACGAATGAAACATTCAGGTCTTGTTTCCGAAATTCTATTTAATTTAATATGTTGCCCATTCTCACGACAAGTGATTTAATTGGCTATTTAATATAAATAGTAGTATTATGCAACATGAAAGCTACAAAGGAGGACTTAATGCTTTAAGCATTCTACACCACTCCAAGGACTGAAGGAAAAACAGCATGCAGGTGTATTGTTTGAGTGTGATTTTAAAAAAAAAACAAATCACTGTTGGTAACATCAAATCAAATCAGTTTATAGCAAACATGTTGTACAAAGGTTGGAATAAGATTATAAGTTTCAAACATGCACCCTTTATGGGAACTGCAAAACAAAATAAAATAATTAAAATACAACACATTTTATATCATGTGTCATTTATAAAAAAAAAAAAACATGGTTGAAATCAATCAATCAATCAACTCAGCCTATCGCAGTCCACTGCTGGACATAGGCATCTCCCAGGTTGCTCCTCCGCCTTCCGCATCCAGTCTGACCCAGGCACCTTCTTAAGGTCGTGGGTCCATCTAGCTGGGGGGCGTCTCACACTACGCACTATGCACTAGATCAAATCAATAGAATATAATATTTATCACACTAATATTATAAAGGCGAAAGTTTGTGAGTCTGTGCGTGTGTGTGTGTGTATGTCTGTTACTTCTTCACGCTCAAACAGCTCCACCAATTTTGATAAAATTTTGTATGGAGGTAGCTGACACCCTGGATTAAGACATAGGGTACTTTTTATCCCGATATTCCCACGGGATCGAGACTTACGCGGGTGAAACCGCGGGGCGCGGCTAGTTGTTAAATAAATATGTATAAAAAAAAAATCGTATGAATATGTTGTTAATTAAATATGTAGGTATGTATACAAACAATGACGAGCTATTTATTCCATAACTTTTTATTTATTTATTTCTTCAAAAACTCTTGCAATGTGTCTTCTGGTTCAAATAAGTGAACAATTTTGTTTTAAATTATATTGCTACATGAACATGAGTTTGAGTCTGATAGCAAATTGTGTTAATAAGCTTTTCAGAGAACGGGTGTTTGACTTCAATAATTTAATAAGTAATGTTTTATAGATCCTCTTTAGTTATAAGTTCTATCTGGGGTAAACAATTGGCATCTTTATTATTGTTTAGTATCAAAAAATCACGCGCGTGTTCGCGAGTAAACAAAACTTAAATCACATCAATAAATAGAAATCATTTTATTCAAAATACAATGCATTGTTTAAGGTCGAAGCAGCAACAATACTTCATGATTGCAGATTGTCATGAAAAACAGTCGCTACGTAATAAATGTCTGGTCAAAACAATATAACGAAAACGAAAAAAAATAACTGAAAGCGCGTCACGGCAACTAAATTCCAAATATTTTTAATAAAATGTTGTAGAATTTTTAGTTTGTTTAAACTTCGTAAATATTATTATCTTGCATGTTTTTTTTTGTGTGTTTTTTTTAATATCAACACTGCCTTTACACGAAGGCGTGATTAATCTGATAAATAGTCAAGGTCGTCAACATAAAATAATTTAAATGAAATATTACAAAATCGCGAGGTATTCCCATTGTTAAGGGGACTTTTAAATAGGTTTCAGATTGTGGTCAGGTTTTTTGTTTGTTTACAAACGACTTTTTTCTTTTTTGTGATTTGTGTCCTTTCATACGATAAATCTTCCCTATCAGCGATCTTTTTGTTTTTTGCGAACATAATACTTACAAATCATTTTCCGGATTTCGATAAGCATCAACAATAATTATATTTACTGGTGGGTAAAATAAAAGCGGGTACAAAAGCTCTCCAATTGTGTCACCAAATTGACAGTCTGAAACACTTTAAAACTGTATATGTTCTCATTCCAAACATCGGAATGTACTTAAATAGCTCCTGAATATTTGAGGGCATCAATATAATCCTTGCTGGAAAGCTATCCTTACTCACATCTATTTCAAGACTAAAAGGTCGTACATATTTTATTATGAGCATTAAGGTGACCTCAAATCTGGGTTTCGTACTGGTTCCCGCACACGAACGCTACTAACGGTTGCGTACTAAAAGTTGCTCGTGATTATTCCTAGCTACAACGGCCTACCGCAAGGACCCTAGGCCTAGCTACAACGGCCGTTGTAGCTAGGAATAATGACGAGCAACTTTTTCTAAGTAATGAAACGTCAGTTACCTTAGTTAAAACCGGACCGATACTCCGTGTTTACTCTTTTAAAATTCTGTGTACCGCGTGTGCGAGACATATAGACGTATCTATATATTTATTTACCGCACCTACGTGTGCAATTAGTCTTGCCTACAAATCAACTGATTTTCCGATCGATATCAAACAAAATAGTGGATTCGGTCGCAGGATAGCAACCGTTGAACAAGTGATAGTAGCAAATGTGCGGCCAGCCTTAATGTCTAACCTTCTTCTTTGTTTTGACATTTAAGGGTCCAATTGCGGTTTCACTTTGACATAATATATTTTATTTAACAAATCAGGAACCCGCAATATGATTGTATCTGTTTACATAATATATTAATAATAGCTTCACAAATACTACCGTTGCCGGTGTAGAAATATGTAATCTAAACTACAATTATAATAATAATTTATAATCATATTAATTTATAATAATAATTATAGATTAGTTTGAAATGAAAATAGGTAATTGTTTAATACAATGTCAAGTTTTTTTAAGGGTTAATGCCATCATCTACTTCATGAGTAAGTTTATTATGTTGTTGATTATAATTTTGGACAGAAGCAGGTAAAGGCTAATATCTCATTATTATTATTTCTGCTAATAATGCTGTTTTACTATTTTTGCCTTTGTTAATCATTGTGGCACTAACCACGGATCTATCTGCCTCTTCATGTTTAGACGGCGACATCGTCCGTTATGAAATTGACCCCCAAACGACGTCTCACCTCCGCTCCGGTTCTGTTATTTATGCCATAGTTCTGATTTCAAAATAAGCCACACCATCGACATGAAGAAGGAGACGTCAAGTTTTAAAATTATTCTTTTGTTTTTAGGGTTCCGTACGTCCGAATGAAAAGACTGAACCCTTATAGGATCACTCGTGTGTCTGTCCGTCACAGCCAAATAAACAATATGAATTTCTGTGACCCAACATGGACGTGTAACGTAAACAAATGAATTTAAATAAAAAAAACAATATGGACGTAAATTTGGGAGACAAATAAGAAAATAAAAAAAAGTTTTGCACACTGTACCGTGTGACATATAACATATAAGGGCTTATTGTGAGGGTCTCAAATATTTTATTTAAATAATTTTAAAATAAATAATTTTAAAGTTATTTAAGAAAATAAATGAAATTTTTCCCATAGCTCCGAAACTACTAAGCTTAAATATTTGAAATAAATACAGAAATTAGTTATATACTTGTAGATTACAGGAAAACATAATAAGAAAAAAAACAATTCAATCTTAAAATACCATAGTAAATCTCGCAATATCATCGGTCCAAACTTACATTTGCGGTTGGAATGTATGAGAGAATATATTTTTTAACTACAGTGTTAAGTTTTTTCTTGGGATAAATTCATCCCAACTAACGCACCCTTCATTGTGCGTTAGTCAGTTTTTTTTTAAATATTCTATACCCTAAATATCTTTTAAAAACCAGCCAGTTGCTCTCCTGTTCCAGACATTTGAGTTAAAACTGTAATTTCAGTGCTACAGTGGAAATTAGAAAGATTTATTATTCTATTCATAATTATCATGAACAGCAGCGGTTTGCGTCTAGTGTTAATTCTCTAAATAAATTCTGTGAAATCAAATATTGCACATGCCTGTCTTTATTTGCGACGTGCATACAACTGGGACATTGTTTAATGCTGTAAATGCAATGTAAATCCCATTTGGGTACCTATTAACACATCAACTCTTTTTAGGGTTCCGTAGTCACCAAGGAACCTTTATAGTTTCGCCATGTCCGTCTGTCTGTCCGTCTGTCTGTCCCCGGCTTAGCTCAGAGACTCCTACTACTAGAAAGCTGTAATTTGACATGGGTTACATATTATTAATCACGCCGAGAAAGTGGTAATATAAAATCTTGCCCAACCCCTGCTAGCTAAATAGTTGTTTAATTAACGAAATTAAAAGGAAAACTATCGCAGCTAAGTAGGCTTTAGATGTTAACGAGTAATAGTCGACCAACTTACATTTGCAGTTGGAGAACTGACCGTAACGTAAATCGATGTATGGGAGAACTTGTTTTTCAACTACAGAACCCTTTATTGTGCGTGGTCCGACACGCATTTGGCCGGTTTTTTTTTAAATTACTACTATTGCAGTAGCTTCAGGATTTTATTCATAATAATCATGATTGATGTAAACCACGTATTTAAAGGGTGCAGTGAAATTCAAACCCATTTACAGCGACAAATCGTGATCATTATTACCTGCAAAAATCGACTTCCGGGAACCCATAATAGATTTATAAAAAATACAGAATATTAATCTACCTAAGCCAAGTAATAATTCGATAAAACTCACATGATTAACAAAAATCTCGTCTTTCAAAAAAAAAAAAATTGTTTCAGACATCAAAGTGTTTTGCCCTTTTTTCATCCCATCACGAACCCTAATAAAGGTTTTATAACCGGGGCAAAAGGCGTCACCCGAACCGAGCCCCAACCGGACGTTTAGCGATTACCGCATGTGGAAACCACCCTGTATACGTTGTTTACACGAAACACGCTAGTTCTGACATTACCTGTTACAAGAAATCCGACTTTAGCAATATCAGTATAGGGTTAAATTCAGAGTGGTGCCGTCGAGAATGGCTATTAGACGCGTTCGGTAAATAGAATGTCACATTTGTTTAATAAAAGTGATGTTTTAAAGTATGGCTTGTTTGGTGTTTAATTATAATCTAGAACTCAGGATAAACTATAAAAAAAAGAAGATAGGGTCGTAATAGGATAGATCAACTGAAACAAAGATGAATCACATAGAAGTGACCTGGACATTAGGGACTGCCAAGCTGGTGCAGCTGTTGCAATATTTAAAAGAGGAATGAAAGAACACCATCTTTCCACTTCGTCATAGTTGCGTATGTATTTATTATTTTAATTGCATTATAATTTATTAATATTCTAGTGATATTTATTTTAGAAGTATGTATGTATGTTAGTTTATTCTCATATTATTTATTTTATTTTATTAAGTGTATTGTTTTTGATTTTATTTAAATTCTACTACCGCAGGTATGATGGAAGAGATTTCTTTAGAAATAAGCATTACCTTTGTACGTATTTTGTGTGTTCCTTTCTTCTTGTATGTTAAAAGAACTAAGTTCCCACTTTAAGGGTCAGATAGTCGCCGTTGACCTTGGCCATACAAATGCGCGTCGCGCTCACGCCGCGCCACCATTAATTTTCATAGGGAATATTTATTTTTAGTAACAAAAATATTAATATTTTAATAAAATCACAGATAGAATTATAGCTAATAAAACAGTCTATTCATACAAAAAAAAACACACTTATGTAGTTTGAAACTAATATCATTTTTTATGCTTTGGGGGACATTACTACCTGAATTTATTTCATAAAATATTTTACTACAATACTTAAATATTCACATTATAGAATTGATGTGTATGCGTCCTAGTTTACCATACATTTTTTGCATAACATATTCGCATTATATGAAGGCGTAATAACAGATTTAAAAGTCACTAATATCATATATCTGCGCCTTAAGAGCGGCCAACCCGTCATACTTTTTATACAAACACTTGTAACACATCTGTCTTTGTAATTTTTGAACTAATAGGTATTTTGTACACTATATCTAGGTTTCTATGAAAGCATAAATAAAAAATTGGGTGTAACAAATTCAGTATAAACCTGCAAAAATCTTCTTTTTTGCACAAATTTTACCTGAACTTTGGCTCTTCATAATGTACTCTTTCATATTGTAAAAGTAAAGAAAACATCTGCATAGAAACCTCGCATATGTAATGGAGATTTTAAATGACAAATATTTTATTTCACAAACTTGTAAAGCTTACTTAAAAACACGTATTTCCTGGATCAAGATTTATGCACACTATTTATCGTTCAATGTTGTCGCGTTCTCACTTGCTTGTTCTCACTTGCACTGGATGAAACAACAAGCTGTTCGACCATGCTCGCGTTGATGATAGACGGACCGAGAAGGGCCCTCTTAAGTAGTTTACATAAGATATAACATCATGCTTGTATTCCCCGAAGGGTTAGGCAGAGATGCACCTATAAGCACACCCACATTTCACTAATTATGTTTATGACCCATGAAATAGGGCACACTCCGCCTCTGACTCTGGGCTGCTACTGTGAAATTCTAGATGAAAAACTCAATAACACTTTGCCTAACTCTGGAATCGAATCCAGGACCTCATGCTCAACAGTAGCGCTTGAGACCACTAGACCAACGCAGTTTCATCATAATCATTTCAGCTGAAAGACGTCCACTGCTGGACAGAGGCCTCCCCCAAGCACCGCCACTACGACCGGTTCTGTGCTTCCCGCATCCAGCAGATACCTGACGCCTTCACAAGGTCATCGGTCTACCTTGTAGGAGGCCTTCCAAGTCTTCCGGTACGCGGTTTACCTCTATTGAATGTTATTAAATTCTTCTTTTACAAATAGCACGTGTAAAAACCCCATTTCTAACAACAACCTACCTCCATTGATGTTGGTCATTCGCTTTATGTCAAACTTTTAATTGGTAGCAGGAGGCAAGCCGTGCGTTTGATGTGTTTTGAAAATTTAATCACACCATGTTCGCTTCCAACTTTTGTAGCGTGCCTCGCTGAATGGGAATAAACATTTTTTTTTTTTCGTGCTTTGTGCGTTTGATTTTGAAGCTTTTTATCGCCTGGTGTTTTTTTGATTTTTTAAATATTTTTTTCAAGGAGATTAATTATTCTGTTGTATGCCATTATGTGCATATTTATGCCTATACCAACTGTGTTCACATTTATTTTTAAATTTAACCGTACCCATTTTTTGCTTATTGCTTTAAGCTTATGCATATTCAGCCTGCATTATGTTCCCATTGCTGGGACACACACGTATTTAGACGGCACGGTTGGCGCAGTGGTTAAGCGATTGACTGCTGCGCTGCGTGTCGCGGGTTCGATTCCCACACGGAACAAATATTTGTATGACCAACAAGTAGTTGTTCCGGGTCTGGCTCTTTGTGTATGTGAGTTTAAATGTTTGTAAACGTACCCACGATACAGGATAAATTCCTAGTGTGGGGCAACATATAAAAGAAAAAAAAAAAGAACCATAGGATGGGTCGCTAGTAGGTTTATATTCTGTTTTTCAACTCCTGATTTTCTTCATTTCTTCAATCTTTTACCGATTCGAGATTTACCTATTTGTCAAAATGTTTGGTTTACGGTTAGTTTGTTAGTGCCCGATCAGATCCATGAAATCGTGAGTTATTGGTTGTACGAGGACTGCCATAAAACATCGACAACTGTGAATGTTTTTACAGTTATCGTTTGCAGCGAGTTCCGGTACCAAAAACTGTGGTTGGTGGCTCGTTTTACATCTAACGAATTGGAATTTGAAAGAATGTAGTAATATAAATATAATTTACTTAGAAAACCACGGGTTTGTATGCACCACATGTTATAGCCCTAGTCCTGGGTAATACCGGCCAAGTGCGCGTCGGACCACGCACAATGAAGGGTTCCGTAGTTGGGATGAATTTTTCCCACCAACAAACTTAACATTGTAGTTGAAAAACATGCTCCAACTGCAAATATTAGTTGGTCGACTATTACTCGTTGATTTGTGAAGCTGTGATAGTTTACCTTTTAATTTCGTTCTAATATACTACTGCCATGGCTTTTTTCACATATCCAAAAACAACCATTTAGCTGTCAGGGACTCAACAGGGACCAACACTTGACTATAACAAACGTTAACGCTTTAAAGCTTAATATTACGCAAACGTATCCCTGAATCGAAAAATAGTTTCCACAACCCTGCAATATTTTTGAGCGGCCTATCCAACAATATCCCACACTTTGGGATAGACAAGAAAAAAGAATATCATCCCATCACTTTCCGCACAAGGGAGGTACACAACAAAATAGTGTTTTTTCAAGATTTATTTTACCACTTTGTCGACTTGATTAATAGGTATACCCATGCCAAATTACAGCTCTCTAGTACTAAGGGTCTCTGAGCTAAGCTGGGGACAGACAGACGCAAATGGTGTTGAACTGTCAAAATGAAAGGCATTGCCATTTTAATTGCTTACCAACCTGGCTTAAGCGAGCAAGAGTCATAGCAGAGTGGTCCCCAAGCTGTACCTGGCTGATCCTTCCGACTACTAACCGTGCTTATGGAACGTTCATGAATTCACTAGTGTAATTCTTTCCTACTCTGTGGCTCTTCTCAAACTTGTACCTACATATCGGCTACATATTTAATCAGCCAAAGTACTAAAGTTTGTTATTCAATCAAATTGCCGCCTTTTACCCGCTTCTTAGCAAACTAACGTTGTAATTACTCAAATAAAGGGTTCTATTTATTAAGTTAGGGCCCGTGTTATGTCGGTATGTTAGTTTACTAGATTTCCTATCGCGCTGGCCTAAAATAAATCAATCAAAAGTCGAAGAAGATCTTATAGTAAAACAAAGAGGAACGTATAACATAAACTAAGTTTTATAAAATCACTCGCCAAAGAAGGTTTATTCCTTTGATTATTTATATGTCTAGAAAGTGCCGCTACGTCTTACCCTCGCGCCACGTCATTGTGCTGTCATTGTGTTATTATAGTGTCCGTGCATTTTGCGGCCAACAGTTGGACGCAATTTTTTTCGACGAGTTCACAGTTTTTACGGTTTATACTCGTATAGACATATATATCTTTGGTTTATTCTTTGTATTTCCAAATTCAAACATTCAAGCCCACTTGCACCACAAATTATTGAATGCATGTAGCCGTAAACAAATTAAAAACATGGTTCTATTTCTGTCAGTCGTTTGAAGATGACAGACACAGAATGATGCTTTAAATATGTTCAAAGTACGTCACTCAAGCTTAAAATACTCTCGAGATGGACACTCTACGAGTAAGTGCAACTTATTAATAATAAGAATAGTACGTTTATTTATTTACATACAAATACGAACAAAAAGAGACATAACATAGAAATATTAGAGGCTACATTTTCCGGAAAAGATTTTGCTCTTCTTGCATTTTTCCAAAGTATGAAATTGTCATAAATGCTTTCATATATTGTTCACGGGATTTTGTAGGTAAAATACTTTGTATCACATTTTTAGCGTCCGATACAATGTTCTCTGGAGTTAATATAACTAATATTTTCATTCTCACTACTTGAGGAAGACACTCAGTTTTTATAAAACTAAGTAAAATCAGAATTTGAGTAAACAATTACCGACGAACGAAGGCGGATGCATTTCACGCGTTTTTTAAATTTTTTACAAACTTTTTTTTCTAATTTGACTCGCGTACGTTTAATTTATCATACAGCCTGTTACTTGTTCATACAATGTTCGTGATTGATCTCTTTGGTGATTGGAACTTTTAGTAACAATGTCCAGATTTTAAATTCATATCACTTTTAGTCCCTTGGGATTAAATAGCTATTTTAGTCCCTGTTTACGAAGAATAAACTAGCACTTTTTGAATAGATGTAACAAAAAAATACCTAACTAGGAATTATATTATTTTAAATAACCATAGACATAAATACCTAGGTATATCAATGGTGTTTTTTTTTAAATAATTCGTTTAACTTTGTTTTGCGACCGTATTATGAAATATATTCAAAATGAACACTGCATCAAACTATTATACTCTGAAAATTAACTACTACAATGAACAATGAAATATAAACCTGCAGAAGTTATTCAGTAACTGGAATATTTTATGCCAATAATTGCTTTGAAAGTAAACTCGTTTATTATCCTACTGTTGGACATAAATACACAAAGCAAATGTAACATAAATAATGCATATCGAGCTGCAGGTCTAGGGTTAATTAAGTATTTATTGGGTGAGAAAATGTTCCGCAGTTGTCTCTAGTTTAGATAAGTACCTATTATTATTTATTTTATTCAATAGAATAATGGCTGAAGTCCAGTCTAGCCCGAAAGTCGACAACCAGACTTACCAAGGGATATTGTGTTACCCAGTAACTGGGTTGTGGAGGTCAGATAGGGATTCGCTCCATGAATAATACTGGTATTCAGCTGCATCCGGTTAGACTAGAAGCCGACCCCAACATAGTTGGGAAAAGGCTAGGCAGATGACGAATGGATATAATTCATTGAGGTGAGAAAGTATGTACAATGAGCCTAGTTAAAGTCCGGTCGCGAAGCAGAAAGAAGTTCGTACAATGACCCCTCATTACTTATCTCTATCTCTCACGCGCAATTGTATATTAGTCGCACTCGCACATTAGAAGGACCTTAAAATGCGCGAGCGCGACGGTAATACAATTGTGCGCGAGCGATAGAGATAAGTAATGAGGGGTCATTGTATGAAATTCTTTCAGCTTCGCGACCGGACTTTAGCCAGTAACCATCCGTTAAACAACCCGATTATTATTTTAACCCCTTATACCTATAATGTAGCCTCTATTTAAACAACATCTACATCACTACCTACACTTCTGCCGACCCTTTTTCAGCAAACAGCTGTGACGTTTATATGAATAAAAACAAGAAAACTTCGCCACAATAGAGACAAAGACGGAGCGATATATCGCGTGACCGTGAAACGGAACTATTGTTAGAAAATGGCCGAACTAGAGAACAGTTTTCAGTTTTCAACTGAACATATCGTGATAGGCTTTGAACGAGAGAGAGAACGTAGTAGAAATATGCTAATTATTCAAAACAGACTAAAGTTTGGGAAGGATTATGAATAACGGTGTGCTATGATTGTTGTTAAGTTTTTTGTCATCGGGAAAACTGAGGACATTTTCATACTAGAGGATGAGAAAGTCTAGGCATTAAGCATCTATCAAACGTAGGTAGTAAAACCAATACTTAAGTTTTAACACACTTTATTGCTGTTACCTAGGAGGTTCTTTTAGGCCTTTATAAACAACGAGCACGTAGGCTGATGCTGATATCAGTTGTTAGTTCTGGACCTAATAAATAAAGTTCCGAACAGATGTGTTTGTTGATGAAGTGGCGCAAATTAAAACAATTTAGCTCCGGCCTCGAGGGCTTATCCTGAAACTAATAACATTATTAGGTGCTAAAACACCAATCGGACTAAATACTTCGTCCTATCACAACAGTTGGTCAATACTGTCCAAAAGTAAGAAGTGAAAGTTTGGATGGGTGTTACTCAATACACAAAAACGGATACACAAATTTAGATGAAATTTGGCACACAGGTAGTTTATAACCTTCATTAATACATAGGAATACTGGTCCCTCAAGGAGATCATGAAGTCAAAATACCTAGGCATGACTTTAAAAAGAAAGATCTTCAACTCATGCATACTCCCATGTCTAACTTACGGGTGTGAGACATGGGCACTCACCAAATCGCTCAGAGAAAAACTTGCCAAGTGTCAAAGAGCAATGGAGAGAAGCATGGTAGGCTCAAAGATACAGGACAGAATTAGGAACACAGATCTCAGGTCCAAAACAAAACTGGCCGATGTTCTAACAAGAATAGACCAACAAAAATGGAGGTGGACAGGCCACATGATGCGAGACGCTAAAGCCAAGTGGAGCAACATAGTGACAGAATGGTATCTAAGGGACGGCAAAAGAAATCGGGGAAGGCAGCGTACCCGCTGGGAGGAAGAAATAAAGCTGACAACAGGTCCAAACTGGAGGGCACTCACCAAATCGCTCAGAGAAAAACTTGCCAAGTGTCAAAGAGCAATGGAGAGAAGCATGGTAGGCTCAAAGATACAGGACAGAATTAGGAACACAGATCTCAGGTCCAAAACAAAACTGGCCGATGTTCTAACAAGAATATACCAACAAAATGGAGGTGGACAGGCCACATGATGCGAGACGCTAAAGCCAAGTGGAGCAACATAGTGACAGAATGGTATCCAAGGGACGGCAAAAGAAATCGGGGAAGGCAGCGTACCCGCTGGGAGGAAGAAATAAAGCTGACAACAGGTCCAAACTGGAGGAGAGTACCTCACGACAGACGTCAATGGAAATTGTTAGAGGGAGCCTATGCCGCGAGGCACATCGAAATTCGATACATCTTGTGATGTTTATGTTGACCATTATTGTTAGTGTAATTGTCTGGTTTCGGAATAAAAGGCTTTATTATTATTATAATACATAGGATACTTTTTATCCCGGTAAACACGCATACGCAGTCGAATTCACGGCCAAAATACATTTTCAAGTACGCTTTTATAGTTGCAAAATTTTATCCACATTGCACAATGATTGGTGGCATTTCGCATAAAAATGCCCGGATCCGTATCTGCCGCAACGCGCTCGAATGGATAGGAAATAAAAATGGTACGGGAATAAATCTCGAACGAGGGCTGTATAAGTTGCAACGATGTATATCGGAATATCCATCCTCTGGCAACATCGTATCGGAATTTGGAATATCCAAATTGATAAAACTTTTTTCGCGTGGCCTTTTTTAAGGCGCACAAATTTTTGAATTAAGAATTTTAATAATTTTATGAAGCATGGCCGTAAATGAATTTGCACTGGTTGGAGCAATAATAAAATGAAAAGTTATCTGATTGGGGAGAAACTATGGTGGCTGGTGGCTTGTTAGATAAACCCTTAGTAGACTGAAGGCTTTTCCGGGAAAGTATAGCTATTTTGAACGTAAATGGACCAAAATGAGTATGTGAAGAGCGGAACAGGTGGCGTTCTGTAGTTTCTGCCTCCCCCCATGAGAAGAAGGCGTGAGTTTATGCATCTATGCCACTTTTCCTTCTAATTTGATTTAAAAACACAGCGATATATCCTCTTCTCTTTCAAATACCAGGTCATGGTGTTTTAAAGAGAAGAGGATAGGTATATCGGTGTGTGATGTGAAAATAAATGATAAGAGAGTGGAGCAAGTAAGCAAGTTTGTATATTTGGGGAGTCAGTTTTCTGAAAGATAGAAAGATTGACGAAGATGTGAAAAGGAAATGAAAATGCGGGAAATAAAGTGAATGGTGCTATACATGCGATTGTGACCAACCAGTCGATGCCCAAACACGCTCGACTGGCTGTTCATAATGGTGTGCTGGTGCCTACGCTTATGTATGGAAGTGAATGTTGGGTGTGGCGAAGAAGCATGAAAGTAGAATAAATGCTGTTGAAATGCGTTCCTTGCGAAGCATGTGTGGTGTGACTATAAATGATAGGCTGAAAAATTATGTGATAAGACAACGGTATGGTTTATAAGAAGATGTAGTGACAAAAATTTAAAAGAGAATGCTTATCATGGTTTGGTCATGTTGAAAAGATGTATGAAAGGCGACTAACAAAAGGTATTTACAAGGCAGAAGTGAGTCGAAACGCTGGGAGAGGACGCCCTAGAAGGACATATAGTGACCTAATTGATGATGTTCTTCAGAAAGGTCAGGTGCGTAGTAGTCGCAACCAGCGTGCGTGTATGACCAGATGTATGAACGTAAATGATGCAAAAAGAGTATGTAAGGAGCGTAGCAGGTGGCGTTCTATAGTTTCTGCCTACCCCCACGGGTAGAAGGCGTGAGTTTATGTATGTATATTGATTTAAAAACGTAAACTTAATTACAACCTCATTTGCTTTATCGTTGGCATAGGAAATCTGACCCTTATCATTTAAATCTCGTGTCTAGATCCAGAATCCAGATGTTCAGAATGTTTATTCTACGTCTTCTATGACGAAAGTTTCAAATATCGCCTCAAGTTATAAAGTTTATAGACGATCCTACGTTTGAATTCACGACCGAAATGATACGCATCTCCATTTTATGTTCGGATATCGTAAAATAACAAAATGTAAGTTACGTCTGCATACTTTGTGTTTCAAATAATTTTGTATTACACTTTTGATGGAGAAAATATTAAAGTTTATTGTTAATAAATTTTAACAGGAGAAGTTATGTTATGAGAAATTAATTTCAGTAATAACTTTTTTATATCGAAATGATAGGTGGGTTAAATATTCCAAAATAAGCACTTAACAAAAGCTGTTGAGGATCAGAAATTCCATTGAAATTGTGGCTGATTACCTGTAACAAAACATTCTGCTTTTTAAGTTATCACAAAATGTTTTTCAAAAGTTTAATACTATACTCCGTTGGTTAAGGTAAATTATAGGTAAAACGCCACGTGACGAGAGAGCTTTCAAGTAACCGTCTAAACGTTATACCTGTCACTTCAATTGTCATGCTACGTCACAGTTGTACTCTTCAATTTAGCAACTTTTTAATTCGTTGCCGTTTAGAGAACCTGTGTTTTTGGGCTCCGTACAATAAACAGATTACAAAATATTATATGTAGTATTATTATAAATCAAACAAAAATATTATTGTGCTCAAACAATTACATCTACGAAGAGTAGTTTAAGAATAAATGATGAAGTTTAGCATAATGTAATACAAGAGGAAACTATCGTCAAAATCAAAAATAAATTTAATTTGGTTATAAGTTACAACGTATTTTTAAACAAGAAAGTGTCATCTATAAAAACCCTTTGTATGATAAATGATTTATTTCTGTAAGTAGGTTTGTATGATAAATGATTTATTTCTGTAAGTAGGTTTGTACGAACACTTTTACACGTCAATCATATTAAAAAAAACTAGATGAGGTCGGCGTTTCGTATCCGACTACTCTGAGAAGAAAGGCCGAAACAAACTCAGAGGTCACAGTCTCTTTTAAAGTCCAGACATAATCTTGGTCAGATCATGTGAAGACCATGTAGATTGGTGCCTGTAATGATCTTTTAACGAAAGAACCACACAGGTTGAGGGTTCCTGTCCAGTCAGTGCACGCATTTGTCAGCTAAGGAGCTCAAACGATTCAACGAACAATACCAAAGAAAGGACATTTGGGTAGGCCGCATAAAATTACTCAAACTGACCTAAACTAACCGAAAAACTGACCGAAATTACCACACTATGACAAAAACTAACTGAGAAAAAAGAAAAATGAACAATAATCCACAATAGTCTTCACATTTACAATACTTAAAACAATACAATACTTAACAAAGTAAATATTTATGTCATTGTATATATTATATAAAATTAATCAATGTCAATGTGTATGTAAAATACGGATATAATCCTGGTCAGATCATTTGAGAACCATGTAGATTGGTGTCTGAAGTGGTCTTTTGACGAAAGAACCACACAGATTTGAGTGGACCTGTCCAGTCAGTGCACGCATTTGTCAGTTATCGTGCAGCTCAACTAAAAACTTAAGGAGCTCAGCCATTCGACGAAAAATACCAAAGAAAGGACATTTTGTTAGACCGCATAAAGTACTCAAACTGCCAGACCTGCATTAATTTTTTTTGATTGAGAATAAAAAAAAAAAAACTCCTCACATTCATACTAACTACAATAATATAATACTTTACAAAGTAAATATTGATGTCATAGTTTAGGCATTTAAAATAGTATAAATAAAAAGAAAAATATAAATAGTTGGCAAAAAAAATCAAATCAAGATTCACTGTAAATTGGAGCAGCTCAATCCCAAGCCTTTTTGTCCTCAATAAATTCTTTAACAGTATAAAATGCTTTCTGGCACAGTTTCCGCTTTATAAAACATTTGAATTTATTAAGGCTTAATTCTTGAATATGGCTAGGAAATTTATTTTAAAAACGTATACACTGGGATATAAACGAGACACCTATTTTTTTAAGCCTGGTTTTAGGAACAACAGATTTGTGCTTGTTTCTAGTATTTACATTATGGATATCACTGTATTTTTTAAACAGATTAGTATTTTTACGTGCATACCATAGATTTTCATAAATATACTGAGAAGCTACAGTCAGTATATTAATCTCTTTAAATTTGTCTCTGAGGGAGTGTCTGGGACTTAATTTATAAATTGAACGAATTGCTCTTTTTTGTAAAACAAAAATTGTCTGAATGTCGGTGGCATTTCCCCACAACAGAATACCGTACGACATTATACTATGAAAATAACTAAAGTATACTAAGCGGGCTGTCTCTAAATCAGTTAAATCACGAATTTTTCTAACGGCGTATGCTGCAGAGCTAAGCTTTTTCGACAATTTACCTATATGGGGGCCCCATTGAAGCTTGGCATCCAAAGTTAAGCCTAAGAACACTGTAGTATCTTCGGGTTTCAACTCTTCACCCTTTATGAGCACACTAGTTTTTACTTGTCTAACATAAGGTATTGTAAACTTAATACATTCAGTTTTTTTCTCCTTAAGAAGTAGGTTATTAACATTAAACCAGTTAACTACTTTTTCGAGGGCACTATTTACAATGTCAGTAATATGATTTGTTTATGTTTATGTTTTTTGATAATATGATTTGTTTACCTTTATTTAATTACCTAAACCAATGTAGTACCTACTAATTTATACTTACTTTGTCAACATTTTGTCAAGATCAGACTAATAATACACCCAAAAGTTTATTTAACATCAAAAAAAAAATACCTATAAAAAACCTCAATACCAATTACGCACGTTAACACGACATCCCTTGGATGCGGGATCACGAACCCAATTCTGAAAGAAACCGTAAACAGATCGAGATAGGGCTGTCACCGCACACTTATCCACGTCGCCGCCAGGATTTTTCTGCACAAATCGACGTGCAAAGTCAACTAGTGCTAACAAAAAGTGCTTGATTGAATTTTTAGATGACTCGATTGCGTTCAAAAGGTTTGAGATAAGGTAAAAGTAATGATAATAAACACTGTTTTAGGAGGCCTACTAAAAATAACACTAAAACATTTGTTTTAGATCGCTATCAGCTTATTGTAAAATGAACGAAATATTTTGTGAGAGTTTAAATTTAAATTCACACCCTGTCAACAGATCTTTCTAATAAACAAATCCCCATTGGTGGGGATTTGTCAGTGTCAAACTCAAAATAATTAAAGACCAATCAATCTGCCTACCTTTTCCCAACTATGTTGGGGTTGGCTTCCAGTCTAACCGGATACAGCTGAATACCAGTATTTTACATGAAGCGACTGTCTATCTGACCTCCATAACCCAGTAACTGGGTAATATGATACCCCTTGATAAGACTGGTTATCAGACTTTCGGACTTCTGACGACCTGTAACGACTGTCAAAGATTCACGAATAACAGCCGGGACCAACGGCTTAATGTGCTTTCCGAGGCACGGAGGAGTCTCGGTATGTTAAGATGGTCACGCATCCACCGACCAACCCCGACAAGCGTAGCTTAACCTGATCGATCGACCCATGCAGCTGTTATTACTTAGCCACGAGCTCCTTGTTAGAATAAATAATTTTAAGATATTAATATTCAATTCTGGAGGGCATTAACACTGCTTTTTCAACGGATTGCAGATGATGTTGATGACTGAAAACCATGGTTGTTATTCCTCTTGCCATAAACCATAAATCGTCTATAACTTTCCTACATGACAAGGCGTGGCCAAATATCCTTTGTCAGGGAACACTCAACGTTTCACGGAACTTGATAAGGAATAAATGGTGTGGAATGATCAAGTAATCTTCCAACAAATTGTGTAGTCATTTCAATAGGGGAGGGCAGGCAAGGCGGCACTTGTTTGATATTCAAATAGACACTTCAACTCAACACACACGATTTTCTGTGACACGTATTCCTAGCGACACGATGTCGATTCCACCTCGTCTTGATCATATTGTCATCCAGTTTATCTGACATTTGTGACTTCTAAATCAAATTCTAGCACTATAATAGGATTTAGGATGGGGATAGGATGGGGGTTACATACATCATAATAAATCATCCATCAGAGCAGTGCTGGCCTAGAGCGGCTCCAAATTAAGATTGTAGGTCGTACTTTATGCAATTTATGTTATCATCACTGCTGTCAAAACGGTGAAGGTCCACATCGTGAGGAAACCGGCACATCCTAGAAAGAAAAATTCGAAGACATGTGACGTGAAATTCTCCAACCCGCACTGGGCCGGCGTGGTAGATTGATGCAGTCCTCTTTGCTTGTCCTGTGTCCCAACAGTGCGACTGGTGTAGGCTGATTATGGTACACCTTCCTTAACTTGTTAAGGTAGACAGAAGCTAAAGAACCCCTCATGCTTTCATTCTGGCATACCTACTGCATAGATGCCTACAGTATACATCCCTATGGCGAGTAGGTTAAACACCACGATTTCGAAAGAATAGAATAGAACTCTTTATTAGCATTTCAGCCGAAAAACGTCCACTGCTGGACATAGGCTTCCCCAAAGGGGGGTGGGGGGGTTGCCATAATCGCCACGCTTGGCAGGCGGGTTCGAAGGTTGGTTCTCTTTATTATGTACAGTTAAAAATGTTGAAGTTTTACATAGGGTGACACAATGGGCGGTCTTATCGCTAAAACCGATCTTTTACAGACAACCTTTGGATGGATTAAAGGGAGAAGGAGAGACAATACTGCAGGTAGTCAGTGGTGTACCATTTACATATACAATAAATAGACTATATATATAATTACTAAAAAGATCGGTAGAAAAGGTTCCCAAGGAATTCCTCAAACATTTTGATCAAACGATATTTTGTACTTCAGATGTGGTGTTTCCAGTGTCATTAGAAATCCCTCCGTTCATCAATTACGTCCGTTATTATGTCCATACATATACAAACTGACGGTGTAAAGAGCCTTCAAAAGTCAATGTTTGAAGACGTTCTCTAACAAGAATCTTAGTTCTACTTTGAAGAAGGTGGACAAGCCTTTATTGGCGCTACGGTGAACAGGAAACCTTACTTAGACTGAGAAAAGTGGGGAACTCAATACCTCCAGCTCCAGCACGCTTTGAGATATTTAATACCTGCATTGAATAAGTAGCATCGGCTATGTGTTTATGTACGGAGTTTGTAGTCGATACTTGTCTTGTTTCCCTTTTTCAACCTGCAACATGAATAATAATAATAGTATAAAACGTTTATTTTCTCAACACAAGTTATAAACTTATTTCTAAACTTTTACAGTAGGGCACAAACAAGGAACTAACTTTGTGAGAGACTGGAGCCTGTGGTAGGTTTATATAAAAACCTTTATTACAGGTCACCAGGGCTCTCCCGCGGCTAGATGCCTGTTAATTGGATACATGACAATGGAAATGCAGGATAATGAACGAATACAAATTAAGAAACATTGACTTTTTTACTTAGTAAAATGCTTTTTAAAAGCCCTTTATTTTTAAAAGAGTAACCGTGAAGCTTCTTGTCGGCTCTTCTCCATAGAAAACAACCAATTGGTACCGTGATCCAGCTTCTGACGTTTCACAAGTGCCCATGTAGAAGTGAAATAAAATATTTTGATTTTAACTAATCAAAAATCCTTGTGGATACCGTACGTCTCAAGAAAGCGGATGATGGTGATGTTCTTCAGAAAGGTCGGGTGCGTACGTAGTACACGCAGCCGGCGTGTGTGAATAATCAGATAAATTAATGTAAACGAAGCAAAGGAATACGTCAGGACCGTAGCAGGTGGCGTTAGTGGCTATAGTTTTCTGCCTACCCCTAAGGGAAGAAAGTAATGAGCGTGAGTTTATGTACGTTATTCACAATTACAGCACCTTCACAAACTGATCCAAGGCGAGGCTATAATTTAAATATTTGCACATAAAATAACAGACTGATTTCATTAACATCTGAGTGAGCTGAAGCCTCAATGAAACACCCAATTACTCGTAACTCTACAATGTTTGACGTTTCAATATTCTGAACCGATAAAAACCAAGAATTCAATTAAACGAAAGTAAGCGGAGTAAAATCGAGATAACTTTATTTACAGACTAATCAGTAGGAATTCAAATTAACCGTTCAGAAGATTGATCACGTATACAAGATTAGTTGAAAATAACTTTTATAACTGGATACGCCCTAATGAATATTTGAACAATGATTTGTTTTTCTCGTTAAGACGAGGCTCCCTATTTTTATGTTAATTTGCATGAATATTCTGAAACAGTCACACATACAAGCAAAAAAATGAAACTTTAGTATATGATTTATTGGAGCTTTTTCTTTCCATTTTAAAGACATTTATGTAATTGTAATATTTTCTCTCAATAATTTTTTTATTCGAAAATTATGTCATTTTTAAGGATAATTCTAAAAAACAAACAAGATTGTTTAGCTTTTATGTCTAAAATAAACATTCACAGCAAGGAAATATAGTTTATTATCCCGACACGAGATATTTTTTCTCTAGATTAATTATTACTTTAGTTATAAACGAAATAAGAATTGAGACTTACGCTATTTAGTTTCGTGCTCGAACACAAAAAGAAAAGAGAAAGAGCGCACGCGATATTTAACTTTATTACTGATGTATTAGCGTTTAGCACATAACGGAGTGGCGGGGGCAAGGGAGCTTGCGTTCGAAATTTGATTTAGACTGCCTGCTCTTAATTAAGAGTTTGATATGGATTTTCTTGATAAAGTTTAATGGAAAAGGAGATTATGTTGTCAAGTTAATTGCATGGATTACTTGTTAAGGTCGTGGCTAAGTAATAACAGCTGTACGGGCCTATCCATCAGGTTGAGCTACGCTTGTCGGGGTTGGTCCGTGGATGGGTGACCATCTTTACATACCGAAACTACTCCGTGCCTCGAAAAGCACATTAAGCCGTTGTTCCCGGCTGTCATTCGCGGATCTTTGACAGTCGTTACGGGTCGTCAGAAGCCCGGATATCTGACAACCAGTCTTACCAAGGGGTATCGTAATAACAAGGTACTGAGTTGTGGAGGTCAGATAGGCAGTTGCTCCACGTAAAATACTGGTAATCAGCTGCATCCGGTTGGGCTGGAAGCCGACGTCAACATAGTTGGGAAAAGGCTACGCAGATTGACTTGTTAAGGATAAGACGACGTAGGAAGGTATAATATAATAAGGTGTTTTGCACAACTTGACGTCCAGCAGATTATTTGGTTTAATGATAATGATTGGGCGGGTCACATCAGCTGCATGCACGATGACTGCTGGGCAAAAGTCTCCACACAATGGCTGCCGAAAGACGGACGGCGCAGCCGAGGCCGGCCCAGAATGAGCTAGCCAGAGGACCTGGACGCGAACCTTGGTTTATACAACACAATGACATGAACGTTTACTTTGTAAGGTATTTTATTTTAATTATTGCAATGTGAAGACCATGTGGGTCATAGTTTATTTTTATTTTATTTATTTCTTTATTTATTTCTCAGTTAGTTTTAATCTTGGTCTGGCAGTTTGAGTAATTTATCCGGCCTTCCCAAATGTCCTTTCTTTGGTATTGTTCGTCGAATCGTTGAGCTCCTTAAGTTTTGAGTTGAGCTGTATGATTACACAAATACGTGCACTGACTGGACCGGTCCACTCACTGTATGGTTCTTTTCTCGAAATACCATTTCAGACACCACATGATCTGACCATGATTATGTCTGGATTTTAAAAAAGACTGACCTCTGAGTTTGTTTCGGCCTTTCTTCTCAGAGTAGTTAGATAGGAAACGCCGACCTCATCTAGTTTTTAAAATATGATTGACGTGTAAAAGTGTTTGTACAAACTTACAGAAATCATTTATCATTTAACCGTGAGGGTTGTTTTGAGGTGGCGCGGGAACGGGAATAGAGTCCCTGGAAGGACTTGAGAGAGGCCTTTGCCCAGCAGTCGGGCAGTTTATGGGCTATACAAAAAAAAAAAATGTAGATTCTTCAGGACGATATAAGTAAATATTTCTTAACTATTACCTACACCAACTACTTTGGTTGTCCTAGTAACTTAGTGAAGTTAAGTCATAAGTGCAATGGAGAATTCAAACTTACGATTCTTAATTATCTCTAGAGTAAATAAATAACAACAGATATTATAATAATAGATATAAATTGTATCTTCTGAGGGAAATAAATGAACTAGGTATAATTTTTAATCAAAAGTAAAGCAGCGGTGTCTACACAGGCGTCTATCATCTTAGTGTTAGATAACTTTATCCGGATGTTTTAAATATTTCTACTACTGGAGATAAATCTAATTTACCTTCATTAATTGAAACAACTCCAGACAGTCCGGTTAATTGGAACTTTCGAGATAAATTGTTTGATATTCTTCTTGTAGACTTAACTGATCCAATTTATTGTTAAGATGCTGACAACAGGTAAACCGCGGTCACTGTTAGACTACATACAAAAGAAAGAGAAGCGTGATGATACAGCGCTTGTAATTTATTGCAAAATATGAAGCAATTAACTATTTACTTAAAAATGAGTTGAGTAATCGAAAATAAAAAACAACCAAGTTCTGCATACAAATAAGACGTTCTTGTTATTAATTAAATATCAACCGTACGTTGATATTTAATACAGATATTTTGAGTGAAAATCAAAATAAAGGATTGGTTTACCATTCATCTGTATCGAGATTTTTTTTTTTCTAAACGTGTTTTGGTAACAACCAAGTTCTGAGAAATATGTTCAAGAATAACTTATATTTTTTCCGCTACCACAAACTATATAGATTTGGCAATTTTTTTGTTTAAGACAAGCCTACTTTTATCATTTGCTTCTTGTCAGCGCCTTAACCAAGGTTGTCTAATTAAATAGATGGTTAAATAGAGGTACCTACAGATTTTTCCATCATTTAAATATTTACTAATAACCCACAGCTAATAATTTTAGTAACTATTGGTGATTTGAAACCGTTTAATAAAGGTTCATGCAGACTGGCGTGACGTCGCGGGCGCGACGGGCAGTGCGACGCGCAGCCGCGACACTTTCCATGAAGTTTTCAAACAAATTGTGCTGCTAGTGTCGTGACTCGCTGTCGCGTCGCGCCTGTCTGCAGGAGCCTTAATGACACTTCTGTATACTTACATGGATTATGAATTATGAAACTTTGCGAGGTTGTCTGTTTGTTTGGTCTGCTTTCACATGCTTTCCATTTTAATACTAGAGGGAGAAATTGAGATAAGAAAAAACTATGACACATTATTACATAATTTCATTACAATACATTACATTTACTATAATTTTCTGGAATAAGTAGGTCTTTTTTTTTTTTCTTTTCTTTTTGGCTTCGCACGGTTTGTGCATTTAGCCAGTGTCATGTAAAATTAGGTAACAAGTACAAAGTTATTTAAATAATTATGAAATGAACTCCACTCAATGCATGATAAAGATGATTGATGATATCCCGCCCCGCTCCCCTTGAGTTTAAGTAAAGACGCGGCACTTTACTGAAACCTCGCGCGGACTTCTTGAGAGAACTTAAAGTGATGTTGCACTGTTTTGTTTCATTTGCCTACATTAATGCAGGTTCACGAACACTTAATGCTTAATAATCCACCAGTATTACACATTAATATTCGGCTAAACACAAATTTTAGAAAATAAAACAAAACTGCTAACATGACGCTTCACTTTCCCGCCAAGAAGTGCCATAAGTAGGTCTTAATGACAGATAAAAAGCGGCCAAGTGCGAGTCGTACTCGCACACGAACAGGGGGCCATGTCTGCTATTTTTATAAATTCAGTCATCCCAACACGATCCCATTGTCATGCCATTGTTATTTTGCTAAAAGTTCGTAATCTGGTAAATTCATAATGGTCGATCATTGGTCGGTCAATGTTCTCGTAATATAATTGTGTTATTATAATGGCATTGTCGTATTGCCATTATTATAAAACCCATTAGTAGAAGAAAAATGTCAAATGAAAAAAATGAAATGAAAAAGAATGAGAAAAAATGAATGAGATGAAATGTGAAATGTCATTCATTTCTCATTATGTACGAGAATACCAATATATGCAATTTCTTTCAATGTAGTGTCAGTGGCCGACCATTTGAAAGTCCTAATGACGCCATTATAATAGTAATTACCAAACTTGTCAAAATCAACAATTATAAAATCAATGATCGACCATTCTGACACTATTGTAATACCCACAGACTATAGACTACTATTGACTTGAGGCCCAGATCTGTTTCACTATTATATTATTGCCATTATTGAAACCGAGCAAAAAACGCCGAAAAAACACTTTTCTTGTACGGGAACATTTTTAACTTTTTTTTATTTCTATTGTTTGCTGTTTTATCGGCCATAGCACGCTCTGTGAAAATTTCAAGTGTCTACCTACCTATTACGGTTCAATAGATACAACACTGGGACAGACGGTCGGACGGACGGACAGCGGAACCGTACTAATAGGGTCCCGTTGACACCCTTGGATATAGAACCCTAAAAAGTCGTCGATTGCAAGTAGTCGTTGTAGGCACAGTAAATGACGTTCAAAAGTGGCTTTTATGTGGCTATTTGAAACAAATAATTAGACTTGGAATAATTTTATATCTAGGTCATGTCTAGTATTATGTAACATCAATTCAGCCTATCGCAGTCCACTGCTGGACATAGGCCTCTCCCAGGCTGCGCCACAACACCCTGTCCTCCGCCTTACGCATCCAGTCTGACCCAGCCATCTTCTTAAGATCGTCGGTCCATCTAGCTGGGGGGCGTCCCACACTACGCTTGCCGATACGCGGTCTCCACTCCAGGACTCGTCTGCTCCATCGGCCATCGGTCCTTCGACAAACATGGCCAGCCCACTGCCACTTCAGTTTGCTTACTCTGCAAGCTATGTCGGTAACTCCGGTTCTTTTCCGAACATATCTGGATTTATGTAACATAGCCAAACGTATACCCGAAATAATAATGGTAATTAATATAGCTAAACCAAGTTCTAAGAATTTAGAGATCAAAGGTTCGTTCAGCTAGACTACTTGTTATAAATTATTTCAATTTCTCAGAATATTTAAAACGGTCCAATTAAAAGACTAGCCAAAGGGTCATAGAAAATGGTAAAGTAACAATACATTGGATAATACAAGCTTTTTATTTAATTGTGTAACTACAAAATTATGTTGGTTCAATAAATCTTTCTAGCCTTTTCCCAACTGTATGTTGGGGTCAGCTTCCAGTCTAACCGGATGCAGCTTAGTACCAGTATCTAACATGGAGCGACTGCCTATCTGACCCCCACAACCCAGTAACTGTGTAATACGATACCCCTTGGTAAGACTGGTTGTCAGACTTTCAGGCTTTTGACGACCACTAACTACTGTCCAATCAAATCCACGAATGACAGCTGGGACCGGCTTAAAGTGCTTTCCGAGGCACGGAGGGTTCTTGGTATGTAAAGCTGGTCACCCATCCACGGACCAACCCTGGCAAGCGTAGCTTAACCTGATGGATCGACCAGTCCGGCTGTTATTACTTCCACTGTTGGTTCAGTTAATATCACAATTAATTCACACAAAATCACGCCTTGTTTTCTCGAAGGGTTCGGCAGAGGTGTACCTGTAGTACACACATTTCGCCAGCTTTGTTTAAGTCCGAGGGGGCGAGCCTATTGCCATCAACCAAATTAAATCATCCAAGCAATAATAATAATACAGAAGCAAGGCTATATGGTTTGAGTTTTTAAATGAAAAATTAAAAACAATACGTTTCATGCTAATTATATAAGCATTCTTCAAGATCTCCCATCTCACCAACTTCACACAAAGAACGAAATTGAAATCGAAATCCGATAGTCAAAGTTCCAAAAGTATCTATTCAGAATCTGACAACGTTACCAACAAAGTATACCCCTTAAAAGTTAAATGGTACTTTTCACTTTTGATTAAACTAAACAATGCTTGATTGCGGGCCTCGTTAATTTGAGTTCTCCCATCGACATTATAAGCCTACGTACCCACGGGCGCTTTTTAAACGCGACGTTATTTTTCCGTGCACTGGATTATTAACTCTCGGCGTAGATCCGAGTGTTGAGAATCCAACAGAGCGTATCCCTTGTGCGTTAAAAAAGCGCATTGTAAGGTTTTGAACTCTCTGCGCTAATTCAGAGCGTTCAAATCTAGTGCGTGGTAAAAATAAATCATCATCTGCCTAGCCTTTTCCCAACTATGTTGAGGTCGGCTTCCAGTCTGACCTGATGCAGCTGAATACCAGTATTTTAAACGGAGTGACTGCCTATCTGACCTCCACAATCCAGTTACTAGGTAATACGATACCCCTTGGTAAGACTGGTTGTCAGACATTCGGGCTTCTGATAACCCGTAACGACTGTCAAAGATCCACGAGCTGGGACCGGCTTAACGTGCTTTCTGAGGCATGGAGGGGTCTTGGTATGTAAAGATAGTCACCCATCCACGGACCAACCGCGGCAAGCGAAGCTTAACCTGATGGATTGATCCTTGCGGCTGTTATTACTTAGCCACACAAGCCCTTTAGCCCAAGAGTGGTAAAAATAAATGTTGCGTTTAAAAACCGCCCGTGCTGTTGTGGTCTTAGTCTTTTCAGTGAAGATCTTATCGTTAACACTTGGTGCTTGATGGCCAATCTCAGCGTTGGGTTTACAGTTAATCTAAGTAATAATTATAAATGCTTGAAATGGGTTTCTTCTGAGTTATAAATTGGACGTTTGATGGTTCTAATTTTAAGCTAAGCAGGGACCAGGGCGAAGGTGACTCTGGCTATAGATCCGTTGTAAACCACTAAAAGGCCATAGATTGATTAAAAAAGTGGCTAGGCGTTTACGTTATTCATCATAGGGCTACACTCTATTAAACACTTAATTTACTTTTTAAAGAAGGTAGTCATGTGTAAGAATCTTCTACTATGTGTGACTTCACCTTTGACATTGTACAAAAGATGAAAAAATACAGAAAGAAGAAGATAAAAAAAATCTTAATTATGCCAAGTTCATTAAGTTCATGTCACAGTCAAAATCTTCAACAAAATTACACCTTTAACTGAACATTTAAATTAACATCATCTTATATGTTGTTTCAGAACGCTTAAACGTGCTGTATGAACGCAACTGGACGCGGCTAGTCCACGAGCAGCTCCGTAAGTTCGAGTCGTCAATTGTGGCGGCTGCGCGGCAGTCCTCCGAGGCACAACCGCCAGAACTGGTGATGGACTCCAAGTGGACTTTCTCCGGAGCCCTGATTTATTGTATCACGCTTATTACAACGATAGGTAAGTTAATAAAACCCCTAAACATAAGTAGGTCTTTTTTTTCGTGTGGTTAGTGACTAACTGGTGTCAGAGTGTTTATACCTCTAACTTAGCTTCACATGCCGTAGAGAAATATCTCTCAGGCCGGTTTCCTCACGTGGTTTTCCTTCGCCGTTTAACCAAGTGATAATTATACACCGTGGCATTTTAATCGTCTTACAACGGCAGCCCCCTTCATGTATCCAATGACTACTAATCATTCATGAAAGTATTTTTTTTTTAGTAACAACTGAATAATTAAAAAAAAATATTATTCATTATGACGCATGAGGTAGTTTGAAACACCCTGTTACGAGCGCGGTGCGAGTCGCGTTCCAAGGGCGTTCAAAAGGCTCGCACCGTGGTCATAACAGGGTGTTTCAAACTACATCATGCGTCATAATGAATAATATAAAAAAAAAAAATTCATATGTTAATAAATATTTTTTTACTTTCATGAAAAAGTAGTCATTGGATACATGAAGTGGGCTACCGTTGTAAGACGATTCAAATGTCACGGTGTATAATACGCAGATGAATCCGAAAACTCTGAGGTACGCGCCGTTTCGGTTCGAAACTCGAGACCTATGACTTACCAGTCCGACGGTCCCACCAATCACAACAATAGGTGCTGCCACCACTGCTGTGACACCTAAGTAGGTGAGGGCTGCTGAAACGATCATCATCGTCATCATCATCAATTCGGCCGAAAGTCGTCCACTGCTGGACATGGGCCTCCCCTAAAGGGTTGGAAGGGGGGTTGCCATAATCGCCATGCTTGGCAGGCGGGTTGTCGATCGCCGGCACCACACGGCACAAACGCGGCTGCTGAAACGATGGTGATATTAAAAAAAATACCTAAATAACCATTTTCTGAAAACGCGCATTTCACTCTTTTTTGTAATATTGGCATTTAACCACGAATCGTCCCATGTGGTGCCGGACGTAAAGAATAGCACCATCCCATTTCTTCCCGTGGGTGTCGTAATAAGCCACTAAGGGACTTACTAGAAAATGGGCAGCAGCGTTCTCTATGCATTTAAACACCATACTGCGCTCGCAAACCCGCCTGCCAAGCGTGGCGATTATGGCAAACCCCCCCTTTAGGGGAGGCCTATGTCCAGCAGTGGACGTCTTTCAGCTGAATGATTGATGACTGAACCACGAATCGAAAGCTTCAGTTTTCTTGTGCACATGCTGACACTAGTACGTAACAAAGTGTGATGGATAATGGTGAAAAGTTTAGCCAGGTCACTAGATCTGCAGGAGCCATGCCCAACGGTGAACACTCTTTTGTATTAAGTATATTACATAGGTACTTAAAAAAACAGTATACTCTCACCCTGCGCTTAACCTAAGCATTGAAATCTACCATGTAATCTTAAATATCCTCTACACCCTCAGGTTACGGCAACGTCTCACCAAGAACAGCTGCTGGCCGAGCTGCAACTGTTGCATACGCTGCAGCTGGGGTGCCACTCACCCTGGCATGTTTAGCAGGACTGGGGGCATCTCTAGCAAGGCTGGCACGCTTGGCCTGGCTCAGGGCTACCAAGAGGAAAGTGCCTAACACTTGGAGGAAGGATGGAGAAGTGAGTACCAAGGAATTACTGTGACACCTACATGATGAAATAAATAAGCAATTAATTTAAATTGCGGACTAGATACTAACCGTTGTTTAGAGGTATTATTGCCGAATGGGTAGAAAGATTTTATGATTATTAGAAACATCAGTGGATTAGAAGACCGTAGGTACACTTACCTGACTTGGATACCGTCTGCCCGTTTTATAACTATAAAAAAAAAACACTTATTTCGAGCACTATAAACCACTTTTTTGCTGTTGATTAATGGGCTAAAGCCGCACAAAGCAAATCGTTAATTCCCCATGACACCACCGGTGGTGTCAATTCAACTCAAATCAAATAAAAAAACCGGCCAAGTGCGAGTCGGACTCGCGCACGAAGGGTTCCGTACCATTATCTATAAAAATGGCAATAAAATAACGTTTGTTGTATGGAAGCCCCCCTTAAATATTTGTTTTATTTTAATTTAATTATTTATTTTTAAAGTGAATATATAATTAAATATTCTGTGAATATTTCAAACGTCTACCTGTTGTCGTTATCAATATCGGGCAAAAACGAGCAAAAAAATCACGTTTGTTGTATGGGAGCCCCTTAAATATTTATTTTATTCCGTTTTTTAGTATTTGTTGTTATAGCGGCAACAGAAATACATCATCTATGAAAATTTC
The DNA here is from genome assembly GCA_963921375.1 of Tiliacea citrago. Classification (NCBI taxonomy): domain Eukaryota; kingdom Metazoa; phylum Arthropoda; class Insecta; order Lepidoptera; family Noctuidae; genus Tiliacea; species Tiliacea citrago. The sequence continues at coordinate 8,120,492 of OY992796.1, forward strand.
AACTGTCTAACTATCACGGTTCATGAGATACAGCCTGGTGACAGACGGACAGACAGACAGACAGACGGCGGAGCCTTAGTACTAGGGTTCCCGTTTTACCCTTTGGGTACGGAACCCTAAAAACGGGGAATGAACGAATCAAATTACCAAAATACTAAAAACATTTTTTTTGTAATAGTTTACTAAATTCTGAGAAAAAACCTGAAAATATAATGCTCAACAATATCCTCACACAAGGCTGCAATGAATAGCCTGACAATGAAATAAAGTAACACAAAAAAATATTTTCCTGACAGCAAAAAATATTACTCCGAAAACTGTGCTGTAATTTAAACTAACAGTATTCTCAAACAGAATTATAAAACAAAAGAGACACGTTACTGAAACGAGACACCTCTTAAAAAAAAGGTAGCAGCTTGTTAAGGTGGACGCGCATTTGCCTGCGATGAAAAACGCGAAGATTCTGTTTTTGGCTTTGCACATCTATCCGTGCCGAAAGAACCGACTGAGCCTATAGTTTCGTTTGGTTGATACGTGACTAGGGTTACCATCGGGATTTGTCCGGACATGTCCGGCATTTTGGCCCCCATCCTGCCTTTGTCGGGCCTTGTCATTAGTCCGAAATTTTCTACGTAAGATGATTTTTTTTTTTAAATATTAAGAGTTCAATGAGTATTGATAAAAGAAAGATTAAAAGGAAAAACTTTATTTGTAAAAGTCCGGCTTTTTGTTATTACTTTTCAAATTTCGAAATGGGAATCTTATACGTGACGCACGTAGCCCAAAGACGTAGTCCATAGAATGCGGGTGCATCGGCCGCTTCGTCCACAATGTCCACGCCATCAGAATTCGTCTGGGATTTGGTACCTTCCGAATTCTTTTGGCGATTTGTACGATTCGCCGTGGATTGTAATTTGAGGTTTCGTAAGATTTCATATAAAAACAAGCCATGTGGCCGATGAAATTTCCTATCGAATTCGAGATGAATGTTGAAAAATCATTCCTTATATTCACTTCACACTACATATTATAAAATTAAGTCCCGCCGCCGCCGCTGCGTCTGTCTGTTTTAACGCGATAAACTCAAAAAATGCCGAACGGAATTCCATACGGTTTTCACCAATGGACGGAGTGATTCATGAGGAAAGTTTAGGTATATAATTAATTAGGGTTTGTGTAAGTTTGTTGAAATAGGACGATGATTGTTGATGATGTCGGAAAAAAACATGCCGAATGGGAGCTTTACTGGCATGCGCGTTACGGTAGTATGTTTCCGTGTGATAGTTTCTGAACTCCACGCGGACGAAGCCGCGGGAAAAAACTAGTTCAGTTTAATTAAGTAGATTCTAAAATTCGGCTTGTTCCGCGCGGACAGATGTGCGTCTACCTTAAAACTAGGTAGCAAACTATTAATGTCCCTGGCAGACCTTCCTGATGAACAATGTGTTGTAGTTGGTTTAAACACAACGGCAACGGTCGCCGGTAATTACACGGTCGAGAGTGGATCACAAACACACAAGCGTATGCCAACCACAGACTTAAATTAAAATGGGTAATTAAGATACCAGACAATGAGACAGTATACAGGGCGTCCCACGGATATGCCACATGGAGGGAAAGTACCTTGAATACTGTAGATTGAACATTTTACTGAAAGAAGACATTATTTGAATTTAATTAATTAAATTAGCATTGTCATTCAACGTGGCAATGCTGCCAGTCTTCTGGGCACGTTTCCGGATGACAGCGATGCGGACGAGTACTTTGACGCTTAAGTGTTTTTTTTTTTTGTAATTTATTATGTTGTAATTTTTTATTTTTATAATAGAATAGTCACTTTAGTAATAAATTCAATATAACATTTGAATTAAAAAAAAAAGCAATTTAAACTGCATTCATAGATATTTAAGTAATTACATGATTGAACCGGAAATCGAACCCGTTACACGAGAAAAATAATTATCCTGTAGCTTTATCATACCGATCGAAAGGCTTCATCATAAGGATATTTTTTTGCTAAATAACATAGTGTCACAAATAAAAGGAAGACCATGAATTTTAACATTTTTAATACAAAATTAATCAATTTATCAAATGCTCAAAATGAGTCCCTTCCTACGAAGTCGAACTCTTTTGATTATTTCGCTCCCTGTCGATTTTTGATCTTGTTGTAGTGGATATTTAGAATAATAAGTCTTAAGTTCTGCTTGCAGCTCGTGGACACTTTCATACTGGTTCTTGTAAACTATTTTTTTTACATATCCCCAATAATCTAACTTTACGTATCTCTTTATCATTTAATCATGCACTTAAATGATAATAGGGAAATGATGCGTACTCCTCAAGTGGGTACATTTATTAGTAATAGGCACTTATGATAATGTCAGTTGTATGTCATTACGGCCATGTCAGCTTTTCATTTTTCTGAACAAAATTTCACATCAAATGTTAAAATTCATGATCTTGCTTTTAATTGTGACACTATGTTATTTAGCAAAAAATAATCCTTATGATGAAGCCTTTCGATCGGTATGATAAAGCTACAGAATGATTATTTTTCTCGTGTAACGGGTTCGATTTCCGGTTCAACCATGTAATTATTTATATATCTATGAATGCAGTTTAAAATGTTTTTTAAATTCAAATAATGTTTTCTTTCAGTAAAATGTTCCATCTACAATAATCAAGGTACTTTCCCTCCATGTGGCATATCCGTGGGACGTCCTGTATAAAGTTAAAGTGACAATAGAAAAGATGGTAGCTGAAGTAGTAATTTAGATAAGACTTGGAAGACGTCTCAGTTTTAAAAGTCAAAAGAAAATGAAAAGAACTGCAGCTGAAATAATAAGTTTCTTCAGAGTAAGCATCTGAAGAAAGTCAAAGAGCATTAAAACTAGCTTCGTCGTATTTTATAAATCTAGAGAAATTCCGGCTCAGCACTGTATTTTCGACTTAAAAGAAAAATGAGCTGTCTTTTTCAACGTTTCATTAAATTCATGAATGTGCATTCAGGCAAATTAATTGGTAAGCAGATTGACACACTGCATGTTAAAGCCACAACTGTCAGAAAATGACGGTTCTCATTGGAATTTACGGAGAATTTCAAGTAGAAAACCAATTTGCTTAGCAATAATTTTGCTGACTTTACATTGCTTTGACCGGAAAACACCTCAGTACCACAAAAATAAATCAACCTTTTTCGTTCTACCCAATAGCCGGAGAACTACCTTCAACTCCACGAACAACAGCGTCTCCTCCCACAGCCAGCAGAACACAACCAGTACACGTCATTCCCGCCAAGAAGTCACAGGTCTCCTGGTACTGTGAAGGCCAGGGCTGGTGACAGGGGACAGTACTCCCAGGTCTTCGAGAGAGCCCCAGCCAGCCCCGCTAGGGCAGCCACGCTGGGTCGGGTGAAGCGCAGTAACTTGGCTGAAGGTAAGTCTGCGGCAGACTTCCTAACTAATATTATAAATGCGAAAGTAAGTTTGTTTGTTTGTTACCTTTTCACGCCTAAACCACTGATCCGATTATCCTGAAATTTTGCATATACATTGTTAGGTGTACAGAAACGGACATAGGGTACCTTTAATCCCGAAAAAAAGTACTGTTCCCGATGAAAACAACAATAACGTTCTTATGATAACAGATGGCGCCACGTGTCTTTCGAATCATGATTGAATTATGTTATGGGATGTATTTAATAGCACTTTAAATTTCAAAAAGCAGAGTACAACCCGAAATGATTGTCAAATTATAAATTAACGCGAGCGAAGCCGCGGGCAAAACCTAGTAGGTAGTTCTTTATGAGGTTAATTGTTGGTTCTTTACTTCCTGAAATGCTCCGGTTAAATTATCTGGTACATAGTAGAAAGATCTAAAAAAGAAATTGCTTGTATTCGTGTTTGTACGATACAATAATACTTAAAACGAATAGTGTCAACACGTTTGAACTTAGAGAGAAAAGAAAGAATATTTTTTTTATTTGTGACACGCACAGGAAATACAAACAATAAAACCGGCCAAGTGCGTGTCGGACCATGCAATGTAGGGTTCCGTAGTTCGGATGATTATTATTGTTATCTCCTTTATTTCATTTAATACATATATAAATTACATTTTTAAATATTAGAATATACAAAATATATAAAAACATTTAAAAATATAAAAAATAATAGCCCACCGGTATCGGGAACAAGGTCCAAGCTACCGGCGGTCAGGGCTCCAGAGAGAGGAACCTCCTAACAATGCGAGCCGTGTCCAGAAGTACCGCTCTCTGAATCAGGCCCTTAATCCAGCTGCCCAACGAGAGCCTCCTTAGGGGTTGGTCGAGGCTCTTGGGAATTAAGCCATTGGCTGATACAACTATCGGCACAATGATTGCTGAGTCCACATCCCACATGTCACGTGCCTCGTGTGGCTTTCACGAGGTTCCCGTCATGAGGGACCGTTATGTCAATTAATATTATTATTTTGGTAAACAAGTTTTGTTTCTTAGCTGTTTGGCTAGTTTAAGCTACATTAACGGGTCCAAGCCAAGTCAATGTAGCGTGTGTGTGGTGTTTTTTTTTTGAAGATTATTATTATGAGAAGTTATTTAATTTTCCTCAATTTGCATGAACTTTCTTACTATTCTGCAGGTGTTTAAAATTGCGGCTTTTTGGAGTGTTATGTAAATTGAGTCTTTCAGGTCTAGAAGTTTAAGGCTGTGGTGGAGGTGATTGGGTATAACACCCGTCGTGGAGACAACAATGGGTACTACGTAGACTTTTTCCTGCCTCCAGATTCTGGCCACTTCTTCTTTCAGTTCAGCATATTTACTGATTTTCTCACCGATTGTTTTTTGTAAATTATGTGTATAAGGAACTGCAATATCCATGAGGTATGTGATTTTATTAACTTTATCTTGAAGGGTTATATCTGGCCTATTATAGTGAACGGTCCTGTCGGTTAGTATGGCGCGATCGTAGTAGAGTTTGTGTGTGGTATTTTCTATAACTGTTTGTGGTACGTACTTGTAATAAGGAGTGTTTGTTTCTTGTATGAGTTTATATTTGAGTGCTAGTTTTTGATGTATGACGTTTGCTACCTGATTGTGTCTGTGTGTATAGTCTGTTTGTGTGAGTGTTGTGCATGCCCCTGTTATGTGTTGAATGGTCTCTGGTTGACTGTGACATTTGCGGCATTTATCGTTTGTTATTGTGGGGTCTTTTATAATGAATTTCCTGTAGTTTTTAGTATTTATGATCTGATCTTGTATTGCAATAATAAATCCCTCAGTTTCCGGAAATAAGTTACCGATTTTAAGCCATTTATTTGACGCTATTGTATCTATATGAGATTGTTCTAGGTCATGGGGGTGCCGTCCATGCAACACTTTTTTCTTCCAGTCTTCTAACTTTTTCTTATGTGGGTCATCATTGCTAGTATGCTGTGTATCTATGAGTATCTGTTCGTGTAGGTTAAGTGGGGTATAGCTGATATCGTTCATAACTATGGCTTTATGAATGACGCTTGTGTGTGATTTAGAATGAAAGAATGTTCTTAGTCTGGCTACCTGTTTCTGCCAAAGATGGTGGACGTCTATAAAGCCTCTCCCTCCATATTGCCGTTTGATGGTCAGTCTTTCTATTGCAGATTTAGGGTGTAGGTTATTATGTTTAGTGAGTGTGGCGCGTGTTGTTCTCTCTATTTGCTGGATGTCAGTTTTTGACCATTTAATCACTCCAAACGAGTATGTTAATATTGGGATCGCATAGGTGTTCAATGCCTTTATTAAATGTTTTCCTGAGAGTTGAGTTTTACATACTGCGACCACTCTTCTTTTGTATTCGGTATTTAAGGTGTGTTTTATTGCTGTATGATCTATTCCTTTGAGTTGCTTGTAACCTAAATATTTGTATAAATCTGTTGGTTCCATAGCTGTGATTGTGTCTGTATTATTAACAAGATAATCACCCGGTTTTATTTTGCCTCTTATTATATGAACTGTTTTACATTTATCTAATCCTAATTGCATGTTTATGTCTTTACTGAATTCTGTAGTGGTATCTATTATTTTTTTCATCTCTTTTTCAGACTTTGCGTATAGTTTTATGTCGTCCATATAAATTAGATGTGATATTACTGTTTCTTCTGTGGTATGTTTAAGGGGATATCCGGCTTGGCAGCGATGAAGTAGGTGGGACAGAGAGTTCAGAGCGAGACAAAACCATAGAGGACTTAGAGAATCTCCTTGATAAATACCCTTCTTTATGGATATTTGTCGAGTAGTGATAGCGTTGTGTCGATAATTTAACTGGAGTGTAGTTTTCCAACAGGACATGATGTTCTGTAAGAAGTTTATTATTTTTGAGTTTATTTTATAGATTTGTAATATTTTAATTAGCCAGGAGTGTGGAATACTATCAAATGCTTTTTTATAATCTATATAAGTGCAATGTAGGTTTCTATTTTTTGTGGCGGCATGTTTGTGGATTATTGAATCTATAACCAGTTACTCTTTACATCCCATGTGGCCCCTTCTACATCCCTTTTTTTCCTCTGCTATTATGTTGTGATATTCTATATGTTTATTGATTTTTATAGTGATTGCTGACGTTAGAATCTTGTATATTGGGGGCAGGCATGTGATTGGTCTGTATTGAGAAGGTTGTGGTGAGTATTGAGTTTTTGGCAACATATAAGTTATTCCTGTAGCAATAAATTCAGGAATACTTTGTTTCCCTAGAATGATTTCTGTTAAATTTTTCGCCAATACTTTGTGCAATGACTCAAATTTTTTGTACCAGTAATTATGAATTTTATCAATACCAGGGGATTTCCAATTGTGTAGTCTCGCTGTAATACTAGTAATTATTATTATTATTATTAAACATGTTCTCCCATACATCGATATACGTCACGGTCTATTCTCCAACTGCAAATGTAAGTTGGTCGACTAATACTCGTTAACTTGTAAAGCCTACTTAGCTGTGATAGTTTTTCTTTTAATTTTGTTATATTTACTACTGCCATGATTTTTTTCGCATATCCAAAAGCAACCATTTAGCTGGCAAGGGGGACAATGGACTCCAAAAAAATAGCACTTTAAAGCTTAATATTACGCAAAAGGATCCCTGAATCGAAAAATGGTTTTGACAGACCCGCAATATTTTTGAATGGCCTATTAAATGATACCACATATTATGGAATAGATGAGAAAAAATATCATCCCCACAAAATGCGAAACTTAAAAAAAAACTAGATTTTATTTTACCACTTTGTCGGCGTGATGAATATGTATACCCATGCCAAATTACAGCGGTCTAATACTAGAGATTTCTGAGCTATGCCGGAGACAGACTTACAGACGGACATGGTGAAACTATAAGGGTTCCTTGTTGACTACGGAACCCTAAAAACAAGCATTTAAAACTAACACTTAAACGTAATCTTTGAATGACTGTGAAACACGAACGAAAACTTTTTCTTTTTTTCTGCACGTTTTTAAATTCGCCTTTCGACAATAACCGTGTATGTGTTTCTTAATCAACCTTAATATCCTTGTCTACAGAACCCCAATCATCATCATCACTTCAAACCCAGACCTTAGACCGCAAGAAGTCCATGAGCAGTACGAAGTGCCTGGCCACAGTGCACGGACCTGGTCGAGGCAGGGGCCGGTCTACCTTGCAGAGGCCCAGAGGAGCTGTCATTGAGCAGCTGATCGCTGAGGAGTGTGGGGAACTGCAGATGAACAGGAGTCAGGATGATCTGGACGATTCGGAGGATCCTGATGAGTCGTGAGTGATTTTCTTAACCTGTTACCTCTCACTAAAGTTGTCATAATCTATCCAAAACGTATACCTGCGTGAAGTGTCCAGGCAGCCAAATTCTGGTCGAAGCTTACATTGGAATCACCGACACGACCGACGACGAAAAGAAGATTACTAAACATAATAAGGCCACCCTTGTGATTTCAAAACTAAGTACGCATATAAAACACCCGAGGGTCGAAGTAAATGGTCATAATTATGTGGAATCAGTCGCTTTTAGTAAAAGTGCATAATTTTAAAAAAATCATTCGCTTTCAGGTTTACAGATCAGCCGGGTTAAAACTATCAATCTAATAAAAATAAAAGGATGTAATGGTTGTTTTTATAATCGCAGAGTTATTTCAGATTAGAATAAATTCAGCGTATATTTTTTCACATTCGCAAATAAAACGTTGATCAAATGTTTTCATTAAAAACTTTTGTAACTAGTTTCCGCAGCGAGTTTAGTTTTATAAAAAGTGAATTTTTTTTCAACGTTTTTAATTCGTTTACAGAATATGTCCACACGACACGCCGTCACGAGTGCCTTTGATATGGAACGAGGAGAATCATAAGATGAAGAGTTGTACCGTGCCGAGCAGTAGCGCGTCTACCAGCGTGCAGCATCATATGCACCACGGGATCGAGCACTGCCACATCCCTGTAGGCATCGTCTTGTTCCTTCTCCTCGCCTACATCTGTGTCGGCGCCGCCATCTTCTCCGCCTGGGAAAACTGGAGCTTCCTCGATGCAGCATACTTCTGCTTCATAGCATTAGCCACGATTGGCTTCGGAGACTTTGTCCCCACCAGCTTCCTCACAGCAAAGCAAAGTACAGAACACACCAGAAGCGAGTACGTTCAAATGATCGCATGTTGTGCTTACCTGGTTTTTGGACTTATATTAATAGCTATGTCGTTTAGCCTTCTACAAGATGAGGTAGTTGCTCGGTGTTCGCAACTAGCTAATAGTTTAGGACTTTCTCGTCAATGACAGTACGAGAAGAGTGATTGTAGCTCCACAGACAATCACTTGAGAATGTTATGATTGTTATTGTAAGCAATTGATTTAGGATCCACGTCATTTAATTTCTTCATTGGATCCACATCTGTATTTAGTCTAACCCATGTTATCATTATTATCATAAATGAAACTTATTTTCTCATATCTACACAATATTGTAATGATAATTTTAAATAATTAACAAAATTAAAAAAAAAAAACTTTTTACGGAATTTGTACTCGAAAAGAAAGAGGTTTGTGATGTAAATAATGTATAAAACTATTTATAAAAGCAAGGCTGAAATTGTAATGAAACAATAAAATTGTGTTGAACTAAAGTTTGTCTGATTTATTCTATTATCTTAATACTTCCCTCAACACATTCATTTTGGCCCTGAAAACTTTTGACATTTAATTTTCCGCCATTTAGGTACTTTCGAAAATCACATTACAAATCCAATTACTCTAATTGAAATACACAAACATAGAGTAGGAACCGTTGTACTTCGAACCGCAGGGGATGAAAACAATTCTGAACACATTACATCAGTTAACTGGACGGCTAAACTCCCCAATTCCGGTCCGCGTAAAATCCTCTCTAGTGGGATTACGTGTGGTCCGATTCGGGACAATTGTCCTTGAATTACGGCGGTATCGCCCTTATATGGGCTATAAAGTTGTCCGAAATTTAAATAAAAAATGTCCTGCTAGCATTAGCATTCCTTTGTTGTTGGATATGCAGTTTATTGCTCAGATAAATAAGGTTTACAAACGTTTGTTTTATTTGATGATTATCTGAAAGCAGTGCCAGTATTTAGAATGCTGTGATCCCGAACATCAAATTAAAAAAGATATTTATAGGTAGCAGATCTACTGCAGGCTACAAGCAAGAAGAAGCAACAACTCAAAAATTTCGCTTCGCAGCAAAGAAAACAAACGCCATATATAAATCTAAAATAGCGTAATAAAAAAGTAAGTACCTGTATTACAACTTAGGTACTAAAAGTACTCTAGTAGTAAGTCTTTATATATCGGTTGCTGATAGAATGTAAGTACACAACATACGTACATAAACTTACGCCTTATTCCCATGGGGGTAGGCTGAAACTTTAGAACGCCACCTGCTACGCTCCTTAAGTACTCTTTTTGCTTCGCCTACATTCATACATTTGGTCATGCACGCTGGTTGCGAGTACTACGCACCTGACCATTTTGAAGAGCATCACCGATTAGTTCACTATATGTCCTCCTAGGGCGTCTCCTCCCGGCGTTTCCACTCACTTCTGCTTTGTAAATATCATTGTAGAATGTAAGTACAAAATATTAATAGAAAATGCCACCGACAAAATTATACATGCTGGGACAACTAAATTCTAATTGTAAGTATTTAACTTTATGAGACTCAAATGCCAGTAGTTTAAAATCCCAAATAAAGGTTATGCTAACATAACCTGTCATAGATACGTTTAAAAAATTCCCAATCAAAGCCTAGAAAACAAAGCCACATTAGCATCAGAGGAATAACCATTAGCGTCTGGTCATACAACCATTTAGCCATTTAGCCACTCAGCGTGTTGGCGTTTCTGCTGCTTATTACAACTACGTGACGTTCTGTTGAACATATCCATGGCACACGTGTTAAAAATGTCCTTCTGATTAGTAATGAGCAAATTAGTGCAGAAATAAATGTGATTTTCGTCATACAGTAGGGTGTACCTATTCATCATCTGCCTAGCCTTTTCCCAACTATGTTGGGGTCGGCTTCCAGTCTAACCGGATGCAGCTGAATACCAGTATTTTACATGGAGCGACTGCCTATCTGACCTCCACAACCCAGTTACTGGGTAACACGATATCCCTTGGTAAGATTGGTTGTCAGACTTTTGGCCTTCTGACGACCCGTAACAACGGCTTAACGTGCTTTCCGAGGCACGGAGAAATCTTGGTATGAAAAGATGGTCACCCATCCACGGACCAACCGCGGCAAGCGTAGCTTAACCTGATCGATCGACCCGTGCGGCAGTTATTATTGAGCCACAAGCTCCTCAAGTAGGGTGTACCTATTGTATGACGAAAATCGGTTGAGTAGTATGGATGCTGTAATTTGGAACGTTAAGTAAGTATGAAAATAATCCATCTACTGCCCTACCTGAATGTCACCCTATTGCAGTAACCAATTTGTTATTTAACTTTCAATAACTGTCCAATTCAAATTATACTATTCTGCCTACCCTTCATGGGAATATGTATGTTTTTTTTAAACGTTGCCCCACACTAGGAGTTTCTTCTTTATCGTGGTTGCGTTTACAAACATTTAAACTCACATACACAAACAGCCAGACCCGGAACAACTACTTGTAGGTCATACAAATATTTGTTCCGTGCGGGAATCGAACCTGCGACACGCAGCGCAGCAGTCAACCGCTTAACCACTGCGCCAACCGTGTCGACAATATAGAATGGGGGTAAATAAAGAATACTGCTGAGGATTTTGTTGCGCCACTTCTTCTGCCCAGCTAAAGCAGTAGGAAGCGGTGAATGGCGGTCGTTTTTTCTGAGCCTAGTTTGAACAAATGACTTTTGATTTTGACATACTTCTCAGAAGCATCATCATCCGCCTCTGAGGAATCATAATCAGTTGCCTGTGTGCCAGGACCACGGTTCCCTTTCGGACAAACCCGCAACCCTGGCAGGTTTCTAACTATGTTGGGGTTGGCTTCGAGTCTAACCGGATACCAGTATTTTACATGAAACGACTGCCTATCTGACCTCCACAACCCAGTTACTGGGTAAGACTGGTTGTCAGACTTTCGGGATTCTGACGACCCGTAACACACGTTGGACATATCTACTTCTAACTATCTTACAATTATAATGTAGATTTCAAATTAAATAATTACTCTAGGTATCGCAGTTAGAGACGGACTTTACATATATATAAAGCAATTTTTGTTCTATGTCTACACCAATAATGATTTAACGTACCTAGGTAAACATTGCACAGTTTAAAAAACCGGCCAAGTGCGTGTCGGACCACGCACAATGAAGGGTTCCGTAGTTGGGTTGAATTTATCCCTAAAAACAAACTTAACATTTTTGTTGAAAAACATGTTCTCCCATACATCGGTATACGCCAAGGTCAATTTTTCAACTGAAAATGTCAGTTTTTAATCGCAAAAAAGTATTTTTTTATGTGATAGGACTACATATTTACAATTTTAGGACTTTTACCTATATTTGTGCTGTAAGACCTTGCTTCTTTCCAAATTTCATGATTCTAGGTCAACAAGAAGTAGCCTACAGGTTTTGATTTATTTGCGAGTATCGAAATATGACGCAATAATGTCGCTCATATCACCGTATATTTTTATTGCATTGACTTGGAAGCTTGATTTTTTTAAAGCTACAAGAGACCATAGACCTACGTACTCGTATTTGATATTAATTTCAACTTGATACCTTCACGCGTTCCTGAGAAAAAGGGTCTTGACAGACTGACAGACAGACAGACAGACTGACAGACAGACAGACAGACAGACGGACAGACAGACAGACAGACAGACGGACAACGAAGTGATCCTATAAGGGTTCCGTTTTTTCTTTTTGAGGTACGGAACCCTAAAAACAAAAGAAATACCAATTCCTCAGTCTGCAGGCATAAAATGAGTAAGTAGGTAGGTAACTATTTACATTCGCCTCAAAATCTTTATCCAGCACTTCTTAATACAAGAACATTCAATCGAAGACTACAATACTAACCAATAGCTTCTAGGAACGAAAGGAATTTCAAATGCAGACGAATGAATAAAACAGCATTCACCCGGGGCGTGACTCCAATGGTTGCGAAGTTCACACAAACTAGTTTGAAATTCGTAAATATTACGACCACCGTCCGTCTCCTCACCATCTAAAGAAGAGTACTCAACAGGAGCATTCCCGTGTTATGTTACAATGTTTGATTGTCTTTGGTAAGACTGGTTGTCAGACTTTCGGGCTTCTGACGGCCCATAACTACTGTCAAAGGTCTCTTAAGGGCTTAACGTGCATCCTGAGACTCGGAAGGGTCTTGGTATGTAAAGATGGTCACCCATCCACGGACCAATCGCGGCAAGCGTAGCTTAACCTGATCGATTGACCCATGCGGCTGCTATTACTTAGACAAAAGCCCATTCAACATGTCTAATAACAATGGTGAAATCCTAATAATAATAGATACGTATATGACCCCTTCAATGCCACACGGAACAGATTTAAAAAACAGATTATTCAAATCCTCCGTCAAACCCCGGAAAATCAGCTAACTTAGTACCTAGTGCCAGTTTTTTTTTTTTTTTGGCTTCGCACGGTTTGTGCATTTAGCCAGTGTCATGTAAAATTAGGTAACAAGTACAAAGTTATAATAATTATGAAATGAACTCCACTCAATGCATGATAAAGATGATTGATGATATCCCGCCCCGCTCCCCTTGAGTTGAAGTAAAGACGTGGCACTTTACTGAAACGCGCGGACTTCTTGGGAGAACTTAAAGTGATGTTGCACTGTTTTGTTTCATTTGTCTACACTAATGCAGGTTCACGAACACTTAATGGTTAATAATCCACCACTATTACACATTAATATTCGGCTAAACACAAATTTTAGAAAATAAAACAAAACTGCAAACATGACGCTTCACTTTCCCGCCAAGAAGCATCCTAGTGCCAGTTTTTAGTCATACTTACATGACATACACACATCAGCACACATGCTTTCAGCACCTATACCACACAGATACACGCACTCATATACTTTAAATACTAATAACAATGTCACTCTCTGTATTTCTTATTTTTTGTGTACTTCGTAGTTGGCGTAATGTTTCGACTAATATAAATATTAGATTTACATGTCAGCTGTAAAACTACCTTATATTAAATAAATAAATGAAGTAATATAATGAAATTTGATTAACCATATTTATCTGTTACTTTTTTATCAATAAATTCGCAATAGAATTCTTTTTCAATTTTTATTGTTAAGAAGATGCCTCCGACTGCATGAGATTTTTTATAGTTAGTTTATATAAATCTTGTTTCTATCTTTTTTATTTAAGTACACTTTTTACGCAGTTTTTGATTTTTAATCAACTTTTTTTTATTTTACACTTTTTAATTAGATTATAAGACGGTAAATTAGGTTATTTACTCACTTATAATCAGGTGATAACGGCCTTTTACTCACTCACTCCAAAAGTTTGGGATAGTTTTTCTAATTAAATTTCTCATTTAAATTACACTTAAACATACAACTTGTGTATATTTTTGTAATCACCTTTTAAAACTCTTTATTTTGATACCCCACTCGATAGGCTTGGGAGATTTTTTTTTTTAAAGCGTACCTTTTAGCGTCACAAATCCGCCATTTTGATTTTTTAATAATTTTAATATACCCTATGACACTCGCGCAATAAAGCCAAATCTAACGACATCTAATATCATTCATCAAAATCGGTTCAGCCGTTTAGTAGTTACAAGGGAACATAGGGACGGACACGTACACATAGATACATACATACATGCAGGTCAAACACATAACCCTCCTTTTTTGGCTTCGCCGCAGTCGAGTAAAAAAGTTGAATATCGCGTGCGCTTTTTGATCGTGTTCGAGTACGAAACTAAATAGCGTAAGTATCAATTCTTATTTCGTTTATAACTAAAGTAATAATTGATCTAGAGAAAAATAAATGAATTTCTGGTGGCTGGATAATAAAAGCCAAACAATCTTCTATTATCAATATCGAGCAAAAACGAGCAAAAAAATCACGTTTGTTGTATGGGACCCCTTAAATATTTATTTTATTCTGTTTTTTAGTATTTGTTGTTATAGCGGCAACAGAAATACATCATCTGTGAAAATTTCAACTGTCTAACTATCACGGTTCATGAGATACAGCCTGGTGACAGACAGATGGCGGAGCCTTAGTAATAGAGTTCCCGTTTTACCCTTTGTGTACGGAACCCTAAAAAGACATGATTTTTCGAATAAAAAAATGTATCAAGAGAAAATATAACAATTACATAATTGTCTTCAACATGGAAAGAAAAAGATCCAATAAATCATATAATAAAGTTTAATTTTGCTTGTATATGTGACCTTTCCAGAATATTCATGCAAATTAACTGCTCACATCGACACATTGACTTATGAAATGCTGAAACTCGAGCTGATTACATTGCACGTAGTGTTGCCCAAATTCAGTCTTGGTCTTGCAGTCTTGGTCTTGTTCTTGCGTTTTTGCAAGACCAAGACCAAGAACAAGACCGCGTATTTTTAGCAAGACCAAGACCAAGACTGACCGTGCAAGACTTGAGCAAGAACAAGACATAGCCTGCAAGACTCTTGCGTCTTGCAGCTAGGACTTAGCGCTATTTCACTGAGTAGTTAGGTGTAACAGTTCGGTGTATAGGTAGGTACGCTTAGGAATTCTATGAGACGCAAAAAACTGTATCAAAGAATATGAAAAACTGGACCTATGCGCATTACGACTAATACCATAAACATAGCGAATAAAAAAATATCTATTAAAATCAAACTGAGTGCATGCATAGTTATGTTTTAACCATCGGCACTTTGATAATGCGGCATCAAAGGTTTTGTACTTACTTCTCAAAGAAATTTGCCGCTTTTCGGAAGTACATGGTTATGATACACGCGCCGGCGGCTTCTTTTGAAATCTAAAACAATCGTTGCCGCCACGCCGAAATCATAACATTTGTGACACTATTTGATTGCCGCCATAGGGCGTAGGTATACTCATGCAAAATAATTTCGAATTTTTTTAAGAGTACCTACAGGTGTTCCAAAGAATAAATAAGTTTCAGAGTGCTTAGAATGAAAATGAATACATTATACTGATCACGCAAGTAGTATTATGATTAGGATAAAATGGTAAGGATAGGTAGTAGATGTCATATTAATTCATTCTAGTAAGTATATATTATAATATTGATTACTTATATGTTTTAAACTAATTACTTAGGTACTATTATTGTACATTTAGTCATTATATTTCTTAAGTTTTTACAAGAAAAAATAGCAAAAAAGTGTTCAAATATCACCCGTTTAATAAATATTGTAGCCACTTTTAAATATACTTGAAACGTGTAAAATAATTCTACAAAACTAATAAAATAATATAAAAAGCGTAGGTACTTACCTACTAATAAAATAAAAAGCCTGCGATAAGAGTTTTGTATTACTTACCAGCCCGAATATCTCTGAGAGAGATGATGAGAGTAAGTATTTACTAGCTGTGCCCGCGACTTATTTATTTATTTTAAAACTTCTGTCATCAAACATACAAACGAACTCTTCAGCTTTATAATATTAGTATAGATGTACGCCAAAACATTCACTTATATGTAAAGAATAGTGATTGGCACTAATTCTATTTTATTCACGCGTCGCGTCTGTACAAGTAGGTAATATTTAGTGTGTGTTTGTACGCCGCACGCGGCATTGTTTGACTTGCGGCGGCATCCTTTTCATAGAGCCGGCACGTGGCGAGGCGGCGCGGTAGAAAGCAAGGAAACGTACTATAAATAAAGGAATTATTTTAATTCCAGTCATTTCCAATTGAGCTGTGCTTCGAGTCTAACTTAATAATTGTTTTTACTAATTCTCGTTGTTTTCTAAAAACGTATCACGTGTACAATTTAATATGAGTGACGAAGATTCAAATTATTCTAGTCCGAGTAACGAGAGTTTGAGTCACAGATCTAAAAGACCCAAAAGCAAATTTGAGGAGTTTTTCGAAATAATTCATGCATCCCAAACTGCCTTCTGTAAATTGTGCCAACATAAAAAGATTGAAATAAAAATGAAAAACAGAAACACTTCAGGCTTAAGGAAACATCTAATATCTTTCCACAAAAAGGAATCAGAAATATTTCTTCCTGTTAAACCAAAATTAAGTGGAGATATCACAAGCTTTTTAGTAACCGCTGGAAGAAGTGGACAGGTAAGAATATTTTTTTAACAGTTAAAAGAATTTTAACTCCGCGTAGCTATTCATGCGATACTTTCAAAAACGCCATTAACTTACGTAAGTATTTTTGAGTTAGTGGTGTTTTCATCTAGGGGTGCGACATATTAAGTATGTAATTATCGTCTTAAATATTTTTTATAAACACCCATATTTTCATTTAATCGGCCAGTAACAACTAAGTACTTTATTTTGGTAAATTACAGTACAGTGCAACCTTAATATAACAAATATCAATTTAACGATTTTCTCGATTTAACAACAACAAACCTCCTCCTCTTATACGCTCAAACCTAGTATGTTTTAAATAATAACACAAGATTTATTGTTTTGTTTCAGTCGGAAAACAGCAGTGACAACATCACGACAGCTACAGTTGATTGGGTGGTGAAAAAATATCTTCCCTTCTCATTTTTCGATGACGAAGCTACACAAGTATATTTTCGACGTATTTGCCCTAATATGGTGTTTCCTAAAAGGTCTACACTTAGAAGGAAAGTCAAAGAGCGATTTGAAGAGCTCCAATTGAATCTCAAGGATCGACTTCAACAATTATCATCTAAAATGTCTTTTACCATTGATGGGTGGACGTCAATTGCTGGTAGGAGTTACTACGGGGTTACTATTCATTATATAGACAACGAATGGAAGTATCAATCTGTAGTTCTTGATTTTATACCATCACGCGGTCGACATACTGGGGAAGATATTGCAACGATTTTCCATGAATGTTTATTGGAATATGGCATAATTGATAAAATACAAGGTATCACGGTCGACAACGCAACTGCAAATACCAAATTTATGTATGAACTGGGCAAACAGCTGCCGCCACACTTTGATTCAGACAATCAACATTTCCGGTGCTTTGCTCACATTTTAAACCTTGGTGTACAAGATTTATTAAAGACCTTAGCATTACACTGTGAGTCTGACACTAACGCGCAAGATCAGCAGTACGAAGACTATGCAGACGAAACTGAGGATGAGGAAGATGAAGAATCTGCACCAAATATTGCTGACTCGCGTACATCTGTAACAAAGTTACGCAGTATTTCCAGTAAAATAAAAAGAAGTGAGATAGTGAAGAAGAAGTTTCAGTCTGCTTGTGAAGCAGCTGGCGTGCCATCAAATCTAAATGCCATTCTTGACTGTCCAACGAGATGGAATTCCACACATGATATGATTGGATTTGGTTTAAAAGTGAGAGCGGGCATTGACATATTGTGCAGTTCTGTCACCGAATTAAATGATTTTCAAATCACAGCTAATGAATGGCAGGTACTCGAAAAATTACATAAATTTCTAATAAACTTTAAACTTTTAAGTACAAAACTTGGTGGAGACAAATATGTTACATTACCGCTAGTCATTGTATCATTCAATCTCTTGCTAGATAAAATTGAATCCATGGTAAAACAGTTAGATGAGAAACCTTATCGATCTGAAGTGGATGAAAGGCTCATTCTAGCTTTCCAAGCAGCTCGAGACAAAATGCTTAAACATTACAAGAAGAGCAACTGGATTTATTGTACTTCTTTCATTTTAGACCCAAGGCATAAGGCTCAGACTTTTGACCTGACAATGTGGGGGAAGCAACTTAAAACAGAAAGTCTGCGCAAGTTCAATGAACTTTATGAAGAATATAAAAGTCTACACTCACTGAACAAATCTCTGGAATTACCAGAAAAAGAAAATAAAGTATGTGATGAAGATGAAGACGTAATAGACTTTGATAAACTCTATGAATGTCCCTCGACGTCATCTGGATCTTGTCTTCAAGGCTTAGTGATAGACGAGTTGGAGGAGTACCTGAGAAAACCAAGAACTGCCAGCTCGGAAGACATTTTAGATTGGTGGAGGACGCATGAGACAGAGTATCCGATTTTATCGAAAATGGCCCGTGATTTTCTCTCAATACCTGCAACTTCAGTACCTGCTGAGAGGTTATTTTCTAAAGCATCATTAGTAATTAGAAAACATAGAAATAGGTTAAGTGATGAGTCAGCCAGATGGTTACTTTGTATTAATTCTTGGTCAAAAAAATTGATATAAAGTATCATAACCTAATGATAAAGCTGTTGATTTGTGTTGTATTTTATTTTTTATTCAAATAAATGATAAATCGTAAAACTCTTTTATTAAATTTCTTATAAGTTGAGGGTTCAATCTCTTTCTAGACAGATAAGTATTGTTCTTTAAAATACAGTCAAGTTATTGTAATTAATTTGTTTTTTTACATGTTTTAGCAAATGTAAGCTTATAAATCATAAATGTTTATTAAGAAACAGTTACTTCCATGCAAACGACATATAGGTCAGTTGATTTTTCGAATTTCTTATCAAATCTTCAGTTATTTATTAATCTGCTTGATCTTTACTATGGCTATGTTAATTCAAGCTCACAATGTTCCAATTCTAATACGTTTTTCTAAGATTTAAAGTAAACTTTAATAAATAGTAATAGACTAATTGCAAGACTTGCAAGACTCTTGCTGCAAGACCAAGACCAAGACCAAGACTGGGAGCGCAAGACCAAGACCAAGACCAAAACCAGGTGTATTGGCGCAAGACCAAGACCAAGACTGGCTAAGTCTCGTCTTGTTCTTGCATTTGGGCAACACTAACGAATGCTCCCGGTATGCGCTCACCTTAATAAAACTTGTGACTGCAAACTTTGGAGGTGGAAACTTTGCAAGAGAAAAGATTGCAAAGATTTATGAACCAACAAAGTGATAGTTAGTTTAAATTGAATTGGGATTTACGTGTTGAAGGATCTGGTTAGAGGGGTGACTTTGTCGCAGTCGTAAGACTGCCGTGAAATTTTACTAGTGCAATCGAATCTCAAGTCGTGTCTTGAGCTTGAGCGTAGGTACGATAAGAATGCTCAAATAGGTATACGTTTCTAGTTACAATAACCTATTGATCGGTGCCTATAGCTTTTGTCTCCTACTTCGATAATAGCAAAGGCAGCAATCATAAGATCCCACAATGTCTTTTATCAGTGGTGGCTGATTCAATAAAAACAATAATTTCATTTTGTAATATTTTTCAACCGTCTTCAAAAAAAGGAGGAGGTTTTCAATTCGACCGTATGTTTTTCTTTTTGGATGTTTGTTACGGGATTACTCCGCCAATTATGAATTGATTTTGATATTTCTTGTTTTGTTTGGTAGGTCATACTTCATAGGTGGTCCCTTATAAATTTTATCGAAATTGATTCAGGGCTTTTTGAAAAACAAACAAAAACAAAAAATATATACACAGATGACGTTTTGGTTTGTGGATCCCTCATCATTCATCAT
The DNA here is from genome assembly GCA_963921375.1 of Tiliacea citrago. NCBI lineage: Eukaryota > Metazoa > Arthropoda > Insecta > Lepidoptera > Noctuidae > Tiliacea > Tiliacea citrago. Next base: position 8,140,618 of record OY992796.1, read on the forward strand.
CATCATTTCATCCGAAAGACGTACACTGCTATACATAGGTGTTAGAGCCTCCCCCAAGCACTGGTACTTCTACCGTTTCTCGATTTTTCATCACGCTTGGCAGGCGGGTTTGCGATTGCAGTATGGTGTTAAAATGTATAGAGAACGCTGCTACCCATTCTCTAGTAAGCCCCTTAGTCGTATTTTACGACACCCACGGGAAGAAATAGGATAGTGTTTTTATACCTCCGGCACCACACGGCAGAACGTGGTTCCCTTCAGCAAAAGTTTTTCTCACTAGTTTATGTGGATGATTTGATAACCTCCGGTCGCTGTTATTATACCAGAGAGGTATTCGAATTTGTGTGGGGAAGTTTAATTTTTCACCTAAAAAGTGAAAAATATATTTTTTTTTACAAAAAAAATACAACCGACTTCCAAAAACTAGTACAAAGTGAAAAATAACGTTAATATTGGATTTCGGTGGCAAAAAACGAAAGACACCGACTTCCGAAGTTATTTTTCACTTTGTAGTGTTTTTTGGTAGTCGGTTGTTTTTTTTTTTTGTGAAAAGATTTTCACACGTATGTTTGCGTTATTTGATGGTAAATAAACTCAAACTCAAAGCATTTATTTCAAATAAACCAATTACAGGCACTTTTGAATTATCAAGGGGTCGGTCAGTCATAAAGATGAAGCTAGTTGCCCATTCCAAAGCTTATAGAGAAGACCTATGGAGAAGAACGGGCAAGAAACTCCACGTACACTCTTTTAAATTGACTTAAGGTTACAAAATATTGGTTACATTATTCGTGTTGAAATTATACATGTGAGAATGATGCAAAACGTCAAAAGCGTCCGTAATAAAAACATTAAAAAAACAATTCTTAAATTAAATTAAAATAAGCCATGGCCGCTAATAGATGACCAGTCCCTATTGATGGCGCCCGTTCACGAACATGACGCATGGATTAGCACCATTCAGCTCAACCATTTTGAAGGCAGCTAAATGATCCAACACACCCGACACCATCAGCGAGACATTACAGTGAGCATGACATACTCTCAGCCGCCAGGGCACATTCAAGTCAATGAAAGATGTACCCAGTAAATGGTAGCTTTATAGTAAGTACATAGTACTCACACATGTGCTAGGCAAATTATATAGGTAATACTAATAGATTGAATTTATACAATGCAAAGATAGTTTTTGAAATCTTCAGCAGCTCCCACAGTACCTATTTCCAAATGCTAATCAATTAAGTTTTTGCGGACTTGTGGAGCAGGACTAGCGTTGAGCCAAGCATTTTTATCAGCGATGTAGTCCCCCAACTTAGAATATGCCTGGCTGCATAGTGTGCGTTTAAAACATGAAAAAACACTAGAACTTTTCCAAGAAAAATTCAAGATAAAACCCGTTTCCAAATAACCAATTACCGACCATTGATCCCAGCCTCCAGAGCGACTAAAGTCTTAGAACATAAGTTCTTGGTTGAACTGAAATAAGGGTAGTTTTGTGAAGAAGATTAATTAACGGTTTGCTAATCAATTCGTGGGCTGTAACACCGGTTTATACAAAAGATCTGCCGGCTTAAGGCTGGCCTGAATAAGCTTTTCAGCCTAATTATTTTTCCTTTACACCTGAGGCTTCTTCGAAATTTATAAAGACATTTTTGCTTATAATTAATTTGTTTTGTTGGTCTGTTTTATGAGAAGATCGGTTTAATTGCAAGTCAATTTTAAAAAGAGAAATGTTATCCAAGAATTTCTATTCCAGAACGAGATTTAGTCCGGATTATTTTCATCCGGTAAATAGACGGATGAAAATAAATTAGCTCTGGATTTTTTATGTTGAGTTCATTTCTTGAGTCAAGGAATTTAAAAAGAGGGAAATCAATATTTATTCTATTATTTTATAACAAAACAAAACCATGACCCACAAAACACACAAAACTATCATCAATATCAATTCAAAATACAAAAAAAACCGGCCAAGTGCGTGTCGGACCACGCACAATGAGTTGCGTAGTTGGGATGAATACATCCATAATCAGCCTATAATGTTACCACTGCTTGGCCACATATCTCCTCTTTCTGTGAGAGGAAGTGGGCCGTAATCCACCACACAGGCCCAGTGCTGGTTGGTGGATGTCACATGTCTTCGAATTTTTAGTTCTAGGACATACCACTTTCCTCACGATGTATTCCTTCACCGTTTTGAGAGCAGTGGTGATGAAATAATTTACACAAAGTAAGGAGCCTATCTGGGTTAGAACCCATGACCTACTCTCGTAAGTCGAGGCCGTTACCACTAAACCACCACTACTCTGCACTGTTTTTATTGTGATGAATATTTCCAAGAACAAACTTAACATTGCAGTTGAAAAATACGTTTTCCCATACATTCCCACTGCATAGGTAAGTTTGTACGCACAATAATGAGTGATTTCCCATATTATTTTAAGACCATAGACTTATAAGTTTTCCTGTAATCTATAAGTATAGGTAGGTATAACTATTTTCAGCACGTTTTTCAAAATTTTAGACTCAGTAGTTTCGGAGATAAGTTAGATTGGTCAATTTATAACTATTTTCATACAACTTTCAAACTATTTATTTTCAAATTATAAACAAAATATTGTCACACGGTACAGTATTCAAAACTTTTTAAAATTTTCTTATTTGTCTCCTAAAAGTGACTCCCATATTCAAAATTCATTTATTTACCTAACACATCCGTGTTGGGGTCACAGAAATTGATATGTGTACCTCAACTTAATCGGTCCATTAGATTCGGAGAAAATTGACCTTGACAGACAGACAGACGCATGCATGATCCTATAAGGGTTCTGATTTATCATTCGGAGATGGAGTTTTAAGGTTCCGTATCACGGAACCCTAGAAATCCCAGATACATTTATACATAGAAATAATAATGATGAATAATATTCACTCACACTCACAGAAAACCTTCCCAAAATTCAAATGAAATCCCTGGACAAACCCTATTAGAAACAAAAGCGAGCTGAATTTAAATACACGAACCTACTGATAGCGATATCGTTCCCTAGAGTCGAAACACAACATTATCACAATAAATTATTTAGGTAGCCTAAACTGGTACACTTTTGTGACGTGACCAGAATAGAATATTAAAGTTATCAAGGAAATTTGCCAAAATATTGCAATGTTTTTAACTAGGGATTTAATTAATAGTATCGATATTTCAGTAGTTAGATTATTTTTTTGTTTCGTGTGGTTAAATGATAAATAAATGATAAATGATTTATTTCAGTAAGTAGGTTTGTACAAACACTTTTACACGTCAATCATATTTTTTTTTTTAAATAGATAAGGTTAGGCATTTCGTATCTGACTACTCTGAAAGGCCGAAACAAACTCAGAGGTCACAGTCTCTTTTGAAGTCCAGACATTATCTTGGTCAGATCATGTGAAGACCATGTCGATTTTGACGAAAGAATCACACAGATTGAGTGGACCTGACCAGTCAGTGCACGCATTTGTCAGTAGTTTTGCAACTTTGTCAGGTTAGTGACTAACCTGCATCATAATTGAGTAACATGCCATCAATTACAATCTGAATGATTTTGAAGGATATTGCTAATCCATTGCTTCATATCACATACTGCCACCTGTATCTGTACCCCAAGTGTAAGTTTGCAAGAGAGTAAACGTAACTAGCGCGTTTGCGTTAAGGTTTTTATTCTCACCCTTATAGTCTTAGCATTATGATCTATCGGTCAAATTTTAACGCAAACGAAATAGTTACGTTTACTCTCTTGCAAACTTACACTTGGGGTACAGCTCTTACACACGTCTACATCTCTTTGTCTACTTTCCTATCGCAGGTATGCTAAGAGAGATTTCTATAGAAATAAACATCACCTTTGTACGTATTATTCTGTTCCTTTCTTCTTGTATGTTTATATGTGTGTACATAGGCTGTTAAATAAATATGTGCCAAGAATTTGTCTGCTCAACAACATAAATATCGCAATGAATGTTGTTGAACTGTCAAAATGAAACTCATTGCTACAAGTGTGGCAGTGGCCTCTGGCGCTAGTGTCAGAGTTTTTATGCCGCCCATGGGCCTCTGACTTGGCTTCACATTCTCGAGAAATATCTCTTAGCCATGCCGGTTTCCTTACGATGTTTTGCTTCACCGTTTGTTTAAGCAAGTCATAATTAGTAGTCAGAATGATATCCAGTAATAGAGTAGTTAAAGATTAGGTAGTTACAAAGAACCTTAGTATCGTACAAGTAAAAAAATCTAAAATGTGCACAATTATTAATTAAGAGGTATTTCATATAAACTTTCAAGCCCTTGTATTTTGAAATGACTGAACTGATTTTAATGAAACTTCATACGCGTATGCAGGATACAAAGGTCTACAAAGTTAGTTAAGAACATTTTCGAAAAATAGTGTTACAGCCAAATTAGACCGATTTTAAATTTTCCATAGAAACAGCGATTTCCAGTTATCTGTTTTTAAATAAGGCATTTCGAAATTTTTATTAACTAACTTTTAGAACTTTGTATCCTGCTTATGCGTATGAAGTTCCATTAAAATCGGTTCATTCATTTCGAAAAACAAGGGCTTGAAAGTTTGTGTGAAATGCCGTACGTCGTATACGCTCTTAATAACTCGTCTAATTCCCAATTTTTCTATGACTTGCAGAATTCCCATGACGTCACCTCCGTGACGTCATGGGAATGATGTCATCAACGTCGGAGGATTCGTTACTTCAGCTGAAAGACGTCCACCGCTGGACATATGCCTCCACCAAGCACCGCCAGTTCGACCGGTTCTGTGCTTCCCACATCCAGCGGATATCTAAGGTCTTCACAAGGTCATCGGTCCACCTTGTAAAATTAGTTTAAAGCCATTTGGTTGGTTGAAACTAGTTTTGAGTAATGCTTTAAGTCTTGAGTGAGGTTCTGTAATATGGTCCTAAGTATCGTTAAAGATACATAACTTTAATAGATACTACTTGAGTACGTATCGATACTTTTTTTGGAATCTCTATTAATACCTATGAACTAATAAATTGTTAGTATCGCGGTCGAAATGATTTACAAATAGATACTATTTGAATACGTAATGGATTTGTTGACTTATATAGTGGGATTAGGAAACATTAATAGCAAGACGTAATTGATTATGGAATATAAACGGTGGAGATGCGTGAACCTATTCGAGGTCAAAGTGAAGATAATGCTTTATTACGCAATGGCTGAATATTGGGTCCCCTATGTTGTTTCGAACGCCGCTGTTGCGACACACGCTGTTGCGAATTATTTTTCCACTGCCTCACAGGTTCGAAAGCTCATGGACTCGAATGAAGTAGTCGCGAAAGACGCTGTTTCGAAAAACATTTTCACTGCCTCATACGCTCGAATGCTTGTGATTTCGATTTATTTAGTCATAAAGTGTACAGAAAAGTATTTAAGCAGTAATTAAATAAAATCAACAAATTCGGTGTCAACATCATCATTTAATATAACGTATAGTAATTTAGTTAAATTGGATATTGATGAAGAGTTTTTGTTTTGGTAACTGAATTTACCAACAATAGAGGGGACCTGGCCGTTAATGGTCACTGTTCTAACCTAACCTAACCCAAATGATTAAATACTTTTCTGTACACTGTATGACTAAATAAATCGAAATCACAAGCATTCGAGCGTATGAGGCAGTGAAAATGTTTTTCGAAACAGCGTCTTTCGCGACTACTTCATTCGAGTCCGTGAGCTTTCGAACCTGTGAGGCAGTGGAAAAATAATTCGCAACAGCGTGTGTCGCAACAGCGGCGTTCGAAACAACATAGGGGACCCCTGAATATTACATCCAGTATGGCCTAAGTAGTTATGGTCGTACCTATAAAACTTACCTTGATAATATTTTTAATCATCAACTTCGAATTTTAAAAACATTAGTATCTCTTAAAATTAGAAAGACTTCTTGGCAGGAAAGTGAAGCGTCATGTTAGCAGTTTTGTTTTATTTTCTAAAATTTGTGTCCGCGCGAGGTTTCAGTAAAATGCCACCACGTCTTTACTTAAACTCAAGGGGAGCAGGGCGGGATATCACCTATCATCTTTATCACGCATTGAATGGAGTTAATTTCATACTTTGTACTTGTTACCTAATTTTACATGACACTGGCTAAATGCACAAACCGTGCGAAGCCAAAAAGAAAAAAAAGAAAAAACTAGAAATTAACTATACGAAATTATAAATGGCCTCTTTAAACACTGTAATGTCTTACCAGTTCATATACAAAAAAAAATTGTTATTAAAAGAACAAATTTTCAATGAATCCTTAAGAAACAAAATCGAGCAACCTGTATGCACTCGGGCAGTTTCTGAGAATAGGCTTCGTACACTACGCGCCAACAATACGTATGGCGAGTGAACTACCGGTTATATTATACCGAGATTTAATAATAGTCTACCCTCAGACTAGTGTTGCCCAAATTCAGTCTTGGTCTTGCAGTCTTGGTCTTGTTCTTGCGTTTTTGCAAGACCAAGACCAAGAACAAGACCGCGTATTTTTAGCAAGACCAAGACCAAGACTGACCGTGCAAGACTTGAGCAAGAACAAGACATAGCCTGCAAGACTCTTGCGTCTTGCAGCTAGGACTTAGCGCTATTTCACTGAGTAGTTAGGTGTAACAGTTCGGTGTATAGGTAGGTACGCTTAGGAATTCTATGAGACGCAAAAAACTGTATCAAAGAATATGAAAAACTGGACCTATGCGCATTACGACTAATACCATAAACATAGCGAATAAAAAAATATCTATTAAAATCAAACTGAGTGCATGCATAGTTATGTTTTAACCATCGGCACTTTGATAATGCGGCATCAAAGGTTTTGTACTTACTTCTCAAAGAAATTTGCCGCTTTTCGGAAGTACATGGTTATGATACACGCGCCGGCGGCTTCTTTTGAAATCTAAAACAATCGTTGCCGCCACGCCGAAATCATAACATTTGTGACACTATTTGATTGCCGCCATAGGGCGTAGGTATACTCATGCAAAATAATTTCGAATTTTTTTAAGAGTACCTACAGGTGTTCCAAAGAATAAATAAGTTTCAGAGTGCTTAGAATGAAAATGAATACATTATACTGATCACGCAAGTAGTATTATGATTAGGATAAAATGGTAAGGATAGGTAGTAGATGTCATATTAATTCATTCTAGTAAGTATATATTATAATATTGATTACTTATATGGTTTTAAACTAATTACTTAGGTACTATTATTGTACATTTAGTCATTATATTTCTTAAGTTTTTACAAGAAAAAATAGCAAAAAAGTGTTCAAATATCACCCGTTTAATAAATATTGTAGCCACTTTTAAATATACTTGAAACGTGTAAAATAATTCTACAAAACTAATAAAATAATATAAAAAGCGTAGGTACTTACCTACTAATAAAATAAAAAGCCTGCGATAAGAGTTTTGTATTACTTACCAGCCCGAATATCTCTGAGAGAGATGATGAGAGTAAGTATTTACTAGCTGTGCCCGCGACTTATTTATTTATTTTAAAACTTCTGTCATCAAACATACAAACGAACTCTTCAGCTTTATAATATTAGTATAGATGTACGCCAAAACATTCACTTATATGTAAAGAATAGTGATTGGCACTAATTCTATTTTATTCACGCGTCGCGTCTGTACAAGTAGGTAATATTTAGTGTGTGTTTGTACGCCGCACGCGGCATTGTTTGATTTGCGGCGGCATCCTTTTCATAGAGCCGGCACGTGGCGAGGCGGCGCGGTAGAAAGCAAGGAAACGTACTATAAATAAAGGAATTATTTTAATTCCAGTCATTTCCAATTGAGCTGTGCTTCGAGTCTAACTTAATAATTGTTTTTACTAATTCTCGTTGTTTTCTAAAAACGTATCACGTGTACAATTTAATATGAGTGACGAAGATTCAAATTATTCTAGTCCGAGTAACGAGAGTTTGAGTCACAGATCTAAAAGACCCAAAAGCAAATTTGAGGAGTTTTTCGAAATAATTCATGCATCCCAAACTGCCTTCTGTAAATTGTGCCAACATAAAAAGATTGAAATAAAAATGAAAAACAGAAACACTTCAGGCTTAAGGAAACATCTAATATCTTTCCACAAAAAGGAATCAGAAATATTTCTTCCTGTTAAACCAAAATTAAGTGGAGATATCACAAGCTTTTTAGTAACCGCTGGAAGAAGTGGACAGGTAAGAATATTTTTTTAACAGTTAAAAGAATTTTAACTCCGCGTAGCTATTCATGCGATACTTTCAAAAACGCCATTAACTTACGTAAGTATTTTTGAGTTAGTGGTGTTTTCATCTAGGGGTGCGACATATTAAGTATGTAATTATCGTCTTAAATATTTTTTATAAACACCCATATTTTCATTTAATCGGCCAGTAACAACTAAGTACTTTATTTTGGTAAATTACAGTACAGTGCAACCTTAATATAACAAATATCAATTTAACGATTTTCTCGATTTAACAACAACAAACCTCCTCCTCTTATACGCTCAAACCTAGTATGTTTTAAATAATAACACAAGATTTATTGTTTTGTTTCAGTCGGAAAACAGCAGTGACAACATCACGACAGCTACAGTTGATTGGGTGGTGAAAAAATATCTTCCCTTCTCATTTTTCGATGACGAAGCTACACAAGTATATTTTCGACGTATTTGCCCTAATATGGTGTTTCCTAAAAGGTCTACACTTAGAAGGAAAGTCAAAGAGCGATTTGAAGAGCTCCAATTGAATCTCAAGGAACGACTTCAACAATTATCATCTAAAATGTCTTTTACCATTGATGGGTGGACGTCAATTGCTGGTAGGAGTTACTACGGGGTTACTATTCATTATATAGACAACGAATGGAAGTATCAATCTGTAGTTCTTGATTTTATACCATCACGCGGTCGACATACTGGGGAAGATATTGCAACGATTTTCCATGAATGTTTATTGGAATATGGCATAATTGATAAAATACAAGGTATCACGGTCGACAACGCAACTGCAAATACCAAATTTATGTATGAACTGGGCAAACAGCTGCCGCCACACTTTGATTCAGACAATCAACATTTCCGGTGCTTTGCTCACATTTTAAACCTTGGTGTACAAGATTTATTAAAGACCTTAGCATTACACTGTGAGTCTGACACTAACGCGCAAGATCAGCAGTACGAAGACTATGCAGACGAAACTGAGGATGAGGAAGATGAAGAATCTGCACCAAATATTGCTGACTCGCGTACATCTGTAACAAAGTTACGCAGTATTTCCAGTAAAATAAAAAGAAGTGAGATAGTGAAGAAGAAGTTTCAGTCTGCTTGTGAAGCAGCTGGCGTGCCATCAAATCTAAATGCCATTCTTGACTGTCCAACGAGATGGAATTCCACACATGATATGATTGGATTTGGTTTAAAAGTGAGAGCGGGCATTGACATATTGTGCAGTTCTGTCACCGAATTAAATGATTTTCAAATCACAGCTAATGAATGGCAGGTACTCGAAAAATTACATAAATTTCTAATAAACTTTAAACTTTTAAGTACAAAACTTGGTGGAGACAAATATGTTACATTACCGCTAGTCATTGTATCATTCAATCTCTTGCTAGATAAAATTGAATCCATGGTAAAACAGTTAGATGAGAAACCTAATCGATCTGAAGTGGATGAAAGGCTCATTCTAGCTTTCCAAGCAGCTCGAGACAAAATGCTTAAACATTACAAGAAGAGCAACTGGATTTATTGTACTTCTTTAATTTTAGACCCAAGGCATAAGGCTCAGACTTTTGACCTGACAATGTGGGGGAAGCAACTTAAAACAGAAAGTCTGCGCAAGTTCAATGAACTTTATGAAGAATATAAAAGTCTACACTCACTGAACAAATCTCTGGAATTACCAGAAAAAGAAAATAAAGTATGTGATGAAGATGAAGACGTAATAGACTTTGATAAACTCTATGAATGTCCCTCGACGTCATCTGGATCTTGTCTTCAAGGCTTAGTGATAGACGAGTTGGAGGAGTACCTGAGAAAACCAAGAACTGCCAGCTCGGAAGACATTTTAGATTGGTGGAGGACGCATGAGACAGAGTATCCGATTTTATCGAAAATGGCCCGTGATTTTCTCTCAATACCTGCAACTTCAGTACCTACTGAGAGGTTATTTTCTAAAGCATCATTAGTAATTAGAAAACATAGAAATAGGTTAAGTGATGAGTCAGCCAGATGGTTACTTTGTATTAATTCTTGGTCAAAAAAATTGATATAAAGTATCATAACCTAATGATAAAGCTGTTGATTTGTGTTGTATTTAATTTTTTATTCAAATAAATGATAAATCGTAAAACTCTTTTATTAAATTTCTTATAAGTTGAGGGTTCAATCTCTTTCTAGACAGATAAGTATTGTTCTTTAAAATACAGTCAAGTTATTGTAATTAATTTGTTTTTTTACATGTTTTAGCAAATGTAAGCTTATAAATCATAAATGTTTATTAAGAAACAGTTACTTCCATGGAAAACGACATATAGGTCAGTTGATTTTTCGAATTTCTTATCAAATCTTCAGTTATTTATTAATCTGCTTGATCTTTACTATGGCTATGTTAATTCAAGCTCACAATGTTCCAATTCTAATACGTTTTTCTAAGATTTAAAGTAAACTTTAATAAATAGTAATAGACTAATAGGTAATTGCAAGACTTGCAAGACTCTTGCTGCAAGACCAAGACCAAGACCAAGACTGGGAGCGCAAGACCAAGACCAAGACCAAGACCAGGTGTATTGGCGCAAGACCAAGACCAAGACTGGCTAAGTCTCGTCTTGTTCTTGCATTTGGGCAACACTACCTCAGACATAAAAAAATGTATTAGACATAAAAATATCAAATGTAAACTTAAGTATTATGTAGGAATGATTGTAACTATTTAATAACTAAAAATGTTGTTACTTGTATCAACAATAACGCGTACATATAAAATATTTCATTATATAGTTTGATATTAAGATAGACTTATGATAGCACAAGTTTAAACCTTAGCCCCCTTATTACGGAGGACACGGTGGAGCATACGGTGGAGGTTTGCCCAGCTTGGGCGGAGCACCGCCGTGTCCTCACGGAGGCGATCGGCGGCGGCGATCTCTCGCGTCCGGCCCTGGTTCAGGCCATGGTTCGGAGCGAGAGTGCACGGGAGGCCGTCACCTCCTTCTGCGAAGCAGTTATGCTAGCGAAGGAGGAGGCGGAACGCGTGAGGGTGAGACAAGGTTCGCGCCCTCGCGCCCTTAGTCGCCGCAGGAGACGCCCGGGGCGTCGGGAGTCGCAAGCCGATTTCCGGCCACCGTAGGCGCGGGCCTGCGGACGGTGAGCGATGGGTAGCTCGCCGTCCGATAAGGGCCAGGCCCGGGTCGACGGCGCGTTGTGTTCCACGCGCGCCTCAAAGAGATGTCAGCACCAATTGACGGGGTCCGTTAGGACCAATGCCTGCCGGGGTTGCGAGTTTGTCCGAAAGGGATATCGTGGCCCTGGCACACAGCCAACGGAAGGAACACGGGTGGGTTTTAGTCAGTAAAAGTCTGACACGCCCTCCCGCTCCGCCCAGAGCGGGAGAAGTTATTTGATAATTTCCCACCAAAAAAAAAAAAAAAGCCCCCTTATTACAAAACAAGGTTTATCTTCAGACCCAGGTTTAAGACATGGAGCCATTGTGGAATTTCGAACTTTATTCCGACTATGGTAAAGTTCCTAAACACGGTATTTCAATCACTGTTACGTTCTTATTACAAAAACTGGCTGCATGGTTTAAGCCATGTCAAAATATAAATCTTGTTTTGTAATAAGGCGGTATTGGTTTTTTGGTTACTATTTATATGTAATCCTGTGTTCCTTTGTATAAATGATAATAAATTAAAAAAAAGGTAATAATCGTTCCAACTGTAACATAATAAAACTTGAAATATATTTATAGATATTCACGTTTAGCGTTTCTATATCTTATCAAGTTATCACAATAACTTTGCACAAATAGTTATGTTTGCTATTCTTTGTAAGTCAATAAAGAAACCAATCTTCTTTTCGTATACAATACCTACAAAATGAGATATAAATCGCTTCACCAAAAAATTTCAATCTACCTAGTCTTTTCCCAACTATGTTGGGGTCGGCTTCCAGTGTAACCGGATGCAGCTGAATACCAGTATTATTACAGTAGAGTGACTGCCTATCTGACCTCCACAACCCAGTTACTGAGTAACACGATACCCCTTAGAAAGACTGGTAGTTAGAATTTTGGGCTTTTGGCTACTCGTAGCTACTGTCAAAGATCTATGAATGACAACCGGGACCAACGGCTTAAGAGCAAGAAGTCTAAATCAAATTTCTTAAAAAAAAAAAACTCCGCCCCTTGCTCCCCGCCACTCCGTTATGTGCTAAACGCTAACACATCAGTAATACAGTTGAATTTATTATCGCGTGTGCTCTTCGATCGTGTTTGAGCACGAAACTAAATAGCGTAAGTCTCAATTCTTATTTCGTTTTTATGTAATAGTATATTTCATTACTAGTGCGGAAAGGCTGTCATTGCAAAGAATTCCGACAAATGTCTACCCGAGCCGAGGCGCAGCCGAAGGCGAGGGTTGACAGTCGGAACAAGTTGCAATGACGGTTCCGCAGGTGTACTGAACGACTATTTTTAATACAGTTGCGAAAAAATGAAGCAATTTAATAAAATAATAAAAACACAATAAACTCAACGAACTAATCATTTATTTCTTATAAAAGTTATAGTACACATGTACATTGAAATTGGTACAGTTTTTTAAACTAACTGGGGAAGTTTTAGGTTGCATATTTAATGTTTGAGACAAACTATTATTAATTTCGTATGATTGTTCACGTATATTTGTCATACAATGGCGTTTGCTAGTTGAAAGAATTGGATCTGATGAATTATCATTATCAACGAAGGTAGATGGACGAACGTTCTCTTCAACATGTGAAGGAGACGGACTGGACCTTAAATTAATGGATTGTGTGATTTTTTTCCCAGTTTCTAGTTTGTTGTTCAATGAATCACTAATATAGCTTTCTGCAACTTTGTCTGATTTCCAACCTCCTAGAAGCTTTAAGGACGACAAAGGGGCTGAATCTGCCAATAATGTAGCAGAGGTTCTCCTGAAGCTGTGCCCAGCATAATACTCAGCATCCGGCAGACCAAGCAACGTAGCTATTTCTTTTGGCATATTACGAAATTTGTTTATCCCGATTGCTTGAGCTGTACACTTCCCTTTCTGGTAATTTTGAAAAAAACGGTCGGTTTTTAATTTTTCGGACCGCTGATTCATATATTTTTGCACTATTCTAAGAAAATCTCCTTCAACAACAAAGCTTCTCGGTATCTTATTTTTTGTGTTCGGAATCTTGATAAGTAGCATTTTTCCATGGGCTTCAATATCTTTTAAAGTAATATTGGCTAACTTCTCTCTGCGGCAAGCTCCAACAACGCCAAAAATCAGAGCAACCTACAAAAAAAAAGAATTTGATTAATATTTTTTTTAAATAATGTATTGACTGTATTTTGCGATTTCGTAAACTGAATACTAAAGAAAAATATAAGTACTTATTAATAAATTACCTTTGTGGCTAAATAACGATCATCGGGAGCTTCGTTCAAAAACCTTTCCACTTCATTGGATGTTAATATTTTCGACTTTTTACTTGTAAAACTGTCTGATTGTCGTTTTAAGGAAGCATTTAATTTTGGGTATTCACTTATATCCACGTTGTTCCTTATTTTCAGCATACTTTTTATCATCGAAAACCTCGACCATAACGTAGACGGTTTTAATTTTGCTGAGAGTTCGGAGAAGTATGCCAACATAACATTTTCTGAAAAACTATTTGCTTTTTTCTCTTCTCTCCACGCAATAAATTCGTCGTATGTTGATATGTAACGACTTTTTGACTTTTCCGGTAAAATGTTCTGCATTTTGTGCAATTATACTGAGTTCCGGTGGTGTTACTTCAAAAAAATAGGGTCGAAATGACTCATTTTGTGCAACAAACAACTAAACTCGCAAAGAAAATTTCTGGAAAATGGCGCCAACCGTAGAATATAAGCAGAGTTTTTTTTTTCTTCACCCATTTTGGTTGGCAAAGGGAACTATCCATACAGCTTAGTCTTCAGTATATTTTTTTTATTGATATGAAATGAAAATGAAATTTAATGAGATGAAATAAAATGAAACCTACCCTAACTCATTCAATTAAATCATTAAATCTGATATTGAAATAAATTAGTAGCTTCTTTTTAGAAATATACGTATTTGTATGAATCACAAAAACTCTTTAGTAAAAACTTCATGGTTGGTTTTTCTTTTTAATAGACATTATTTTGACAGTTGGGAAAGAGACGCACGAGTTCGGGAAAGGTAAAAAAAAAGCACTAATATGTAATAGCCCACATCCCGAATGCTATACGTCCCTGCAATACACGACTTTTTGAGCAACTGTATTAAAAAGTAATAATTGATCTAGAGAAAATTGACCAACAATATTGTTTGTTTTTATAATAAAATTATCCTTAAAAAAGATATGATTTTAGAATAAAAATAGTATCGAGAGAAATGTTACAATTACGTAACTGTCTTCAACATGGAAAGAAAAAGATCCAATAAATCATATAAGTACTAAAGTTTAATTTTGTTTGTATGTTTGACTGTTTCAGAATATTCATGCAAATTAACATAAAAATAGGGTGCCTCCTCTTAACGTGCGTTCCGAAGCAAGGAGGGGTATATATATAATGGATGGTCACCCATCCACGAATTGACCGCGGCAAGCATGGCTTAACCTAAGATCGACCCATATGATAAATAAATAAATATTAACAGCCGTAACGCTATGACTACATTGTCACGATAACGTGAAGTTCACTTCGCTCGCTCTCTGTTGTATAGCGAGCCGTCGAACGGTGTACGAGCGACAATGTAGCCGTAGCATTACGGCTGTTAATATTTACCACCATACAATAAAATTCATTTATTACAAAATAAGTAAGATGTCCATATAAAAACTTCAATAATGTTAGGTGGACAACGTTTTAATTTTGTAACAAGTAGAATAAAATATCTCTTTATTATGTACACCATTAAAGTTATAGATATAAATGTTGAAATTTTACATACGGCGACACAATGGGCGGTTTTATCGTTAAAAGCGATCTTTTACAGACAACCTTTGGATGGATTAAAGGGAGAAGGAGAGACAATACTGCAGGTAGTCAGTGGTGTACCATTTACATAAACATACATAAAGCATACACTTATCTATATAAATATATATATACAATAATAAACATGAAACAAGAGCAAGGAACTGTATTCTGTAATGGTGATTTTAGGGAGGGAGGAAGTGTCTTTTTTACCAGAACCTTTAAAGTGGACAAAGATTGAGCACGCCTTATCGACACGGGCAAGGCCTTTCGTAACCAAACCAAAAATAAGACTTGTCATAAAAGCTGGTGGAATGCATCGGAATCTCTAGTCTCAAGTAATGAGTCGTAAGCCATTCTGAACACGATTTTATAAGACCGCCTATAGAATATTGTAGCTACTTCTGAAGAATGTCACAATAAATGTTTCCCTTTAACAGCCAGATCAAATAACCGGATCAATCCCCCAAGGGGAAGCTTTTAGACGCAAGTACAATGGAAATTACGTTCCGAACTCAAGGATATAAACATAAGTCTAATTGCTAATACAATCGCTTAGCGAACGTTTAATTTTGCTACTGGAAATTATTTTATAAAGTGACTGTAATGTTTAATTTAATATATTGTTGTCTTTTAATTAAAAGTAAAATAAGTCGAGTGGGAATCAATTGTTCGTCTTCCAAGTTGGCAATCAAGCAAGACAAGTATAGTAGCATATTTATAATACAACATGTCTCCGCATTAACGTACACCACCAAACACCCAAAATAGTTCGGTATCTAGAATAGTCAATTGATAATAAGGTTTGAAAAAAAATGTTTGAAGTTGAAACTCTGAAAAAGCTTGAATTGGAATTAAAGTTATCAAGGAAATTTGCCAAAATATTGCAATGTTTTTAACTAGGGATTTAATTAATAGTATCGATATTTCAGTAGTTAGATTATTTTTTTGTTTCGTGTGGTTAAATGATAAATAAATGATAAATGATTTATTTCAGTAAGTAGGTTTGTACAAACACTTTTACACGTCAATCATATTTTTTTTTTAAATAGATAAGGTTAGGCATTTCGTATCTGACTACTCTGAAAGGCCGAAACAAACTCAGAGGTCACAGTCTCTTTTGAAGTCCAGACATTATCTTGGTCAGATCATGTGAAGACCATGTCGATTTTGACGAAAGAATCACACAGATTGAGTGGACCTGACCAGTCAGTGCACGCATTTGTCAGTAGTTTTGCAACTTTGTCAGGTTAGTGACTAACCTGCATCATAATTGAGTAACATGCCATCAATTACAATCTGAATGATTTTGAAGGATATTGCTAAACCATTGCTTCATATCACATACACACACCTACTGCCACCTGTATCTGTACCACAAGTGTAAGTTTGCAAGAGAGTAAACGTAACTAGCGCGTTTGCGTTAAGGTTTTTATTCTCACCCTTATAGTCTTAGCATTATGATCTATCGGTCAAATTTTAACGCAAACGAAATAGTTACGTTTACTCTCTTGCAAACTTACACTTGGGGTACAGCTCTTACACACGTCTACATCTCTTTGTCTACTTTCCTATCGCAGGTATGCTGGGAGAGATTTCTATAGAAATAAACATCACCTTTGTACGTATTATTCTGTTCCTTTCTTCTTGTATGTTTATATGTGTGTACATAGGCTGTTAAATAAATATGTTCCAATAATTTGTCTGCTCAACAACATAAATATCGCAATGAATGTTGTTGAACTGTCAAAATGAAACTCATTGCTACAAGTGTGGCAGTGGCCTCTGGCGCTAGTGTCAGAGTTTTTATGCCGCCCATGGGCCTCTGACTTGGCTTCACATTCTCGAGAAATATCTCTTAGCCATGCCGGTTTCCTTACGATGTTTTGCTTCACCGTTTTTTTAAGCAAGTCATAATTAGTAGTCAGATTGATATCCAGTTATAGAGTAGTTAAAGATTAGGTAGTTACAAAGAACCTTAGTATCGTAGTAAAAGTATCGTACAAGTAAAAAAATCTAAAATGTGCACAATTATTAATTAAGAGCGTATACGATGTACGGTATTTCATACAAACTTTCAAGCCCTTGTATTTGGAAATGACTGAGCTGATTTTAATGAAACTTCATACGCGTATGCAGGATACAAAGGTCTACAAAGTTAGTTAAGAACATTTTCGAAAAATAGTGTTACAGCCAAATTAGACCGATTTTAAATTTTCCATAGAAACAGCGATTTCCAGTTATCTGTTTTTAAATAAGGCATTTCGAAATTTTTATTAACTAACTTTTAGAACTTTGTATCCTGCTTATGCGTATGAAGTTCCATTAAAATCGGTTCATTCATTTCGAAAAACAAGGGCTTGAAAGTTTGTGTGAAATGCCGTACGTCGTATACGCTCTTAATAACTCGTCTAATTCCCAATTTTTCTATGACTAGCAGAATTCCCATGACGTCACAGAAGTGACGTCATGGGAATTCTGCTAGTCATGATGTCATCAACGTCGGAGGATTCGTTATTTCAGCTGAAAGACGTCCACCGCTGGACATATGCCTCCACCAAGCACCGCCAGTTCGACCGGTTCTGTGCTTCCCACATCCAGCGGATATCTAAGGTCTTCACAAGGTCATCGGTCCACCTTGTAAAATTAGTTTAAAGCCATTTGGTTGGTTGAAACTAGTTTTGAGTAATGCTTTAAGTCTTGAGTGAGGTTCTGTAATACGGTCCTAAGTATCGTTAAAGATACATACATTTAATAGATACTACTTGAGTACGTATCGATACTTTTTTTGGAATCTCTATTAATACCTATGAACTAATAAATTGTTAGTATCGCGGTCGAAATGATTTACAAATAGATACTATTTGAATACGTAATGGATTTGTTGACTTATATAGTGGGATTAGGAAACATTAATAGCAAGACGTAATTGATTATGGAATATAAACGGTGGAGATGCGTGAACCTATTCGAGGTCAAAGTGAAGATAATGCTTTATTACGCAATGGCTGAATATTGGGTCCCCTATGTTGTTTCGAACGCCGCTGTTGCGACACACGCTGTTGCGAATTATTTTTCCACTGCCTCACAGGTTCGAAAGCTCATGGACTCGAATGAAGTAGTCGCGAAAGACGCTGTTTCGAAAAACATTTTCACTGCCTCATACGCTCGAATGCTTGTGATTTCGATTTATTTAGTCATAAAGTGTACAGAAAAGTATTTAAGCAGTAATTAAATAAAATCAACAAATTCGGTGTCAACATCATCATTTAATATAACGTATAGTAATTTAGTTAAATTGGATATTGATGAAGAGTTTTTGTTTTGGTAACTGAATTTACCAACAATAGAGGGGACCTGGCCGTTAATGGTCACTGTTCTAACCTAACCTAACCCAAATGATTAAATACTTTTCTGTACACTGTATGACTAAATAAATCGAAATCACAAGCATTCGAGCGTATGAGGCAGTGAAAATGTTTTTCGAAACAGCGTCTTTCGCGACTACTTCATTCGAGTCCGTGAGCTTTCGAACCTGTGAGGCAGTGGAAAAATAATTCGCAACAGCGTGTGTCGCAACAGCGGCGTTCGAAACAACATAGGGGACCCCTGAATATTACATCCAGTATGGCCTAAGTAGTTATGGTCGTACCTATAAAACTTACCTTGATAGTATTTTTAATCATCAACTTCGAATTTTAAAAACATTAGTATCTCCTAAAATTAGAAAGACTTCTTGGCAGGAAAGTGAAGCGTCATGTTAGCAGTTTTGTTTTATTTTCTAAAATTTGTGTCCGCGCGAGGTTTCAGTAAAATGCCACCACGTCTTTACTTAAACTCAAGGGAAGCAGGGCGGGATATCACCTATCATCTTTATCACGCATTGAATGGAGTTAATTTCATACTTTGTACTTGTTACCTAATTTTACATGACACTGGCTAAATGCACAAACCGTGCGAAGCCAAAAAGAAAAAAAAGAAAAAACTAGAAATTAACTATACGAAATTATAAATGGCCTCTTTAAACACTGTAATGTCTTACCAGTTCATATACAAAAAAAAATTGTTATTGAAAGAACAATTTTTCAATGGGGTCCCTATGTTGTTACGAACGCCGCTGTTGCGACACACGCTGTTGCGAATTATTTTTCCACTGCCTCACAGGTTCGAAAGCTCACGGACTCGAATGAAGTAGTCGCGAAAGACGCTGTTTCGAAAAACATTTTCACTGCCTCATACGCTCGAATGCTTGTGATTTCGATTTATTTAGTCATAAAGTGTACAGAAAAGTATTTAATCATTTGGGTTAGGTTAGGTTAGAACAGTGACCATTAACGCGCGAAGGCGAGCGAGCGAAGCGAGCGTGCCGCGGCAGCGGCCGCCGAGCGCCAGGTCCCCTCTATTGTTGGTAAATTCAGTTACCAAAACAAAAACTCTTCATCAATATCCAATTTAACTAAATTACTATACGTTATATTAAATGATGATGTTGACACCGAATTTGTTGATTTTATTTAATTACTGCTTAAATACTTTTCTGTACACTTTATGACTAAATAAATCGAAATCACAAGCATTCGAGCGTATGAGGCAGTGAAAATGTTTTTCGAAACAGCGTCTTTCGCGACTACTTCATTCGAGTCCATGAGCTTTCGAACCTGTGAGGCAGTGGAAAAATAATTCGCAACAGCGTGTGTCGCAACAGCGGCGTTCGAAACAACATAGGGGACCCTTTTTCAATGAATCATTAAGAAACAAAATCGAGCACCCTGTATGCACTCGGGCAGTTTCTGAGAATAGGCTTCGTACACTACGCGCCAATAATACGTATGCCGAGCGAACTACCGGTTATATTATACAGAGACTTATTAATAGTCTACCCCCAGAAAAAATAATGTATTACACATAAAAATATCAAATGTAAACTTAAGTAATATTACTTAAGTATTATGTAGGAATGATTGTAACTATTTAATACCTAAAAATGTTATTACTTGTATCAACAATAACGCGTACATATAAAATATTTCATTATATAGTTTGATATTGAGATAGACTTATGATAGCACAAGTTTAAACCTTAGCCCCCTTATTACGGAGGACACGGTGGAGCATACGGTGGAGGTTTGCCCAGCTTGGGCGGAGCACCGCCGTGTCCTCACGGAGGCGATCGGCGGCGGCGATCTTTCGCGTCCGGCCCTGGTTCAGGCCATGGTTCGGAGCGAGAGTGCACGGGAGGCCGTCACCTCCGTCTGCGAAGCAGTTATGCTAGCGAAGGAGGAGGCGGAACGCGTGAGGGTGAGACAAGGTTCGCGCCCTCGCGCCCTTAGTCGCCGCAGGAGACGCCCGGGGCGTCGGGAGTCGCAAGCCGAGTTCCGGCCACCGTAGGCGCGGGCCTGCGGACGGTGAGCGATGGGTAGCTCGCCGTCCGATAAGGGCCAGGCCCGGGTCGACGGCGCGTTGTGTTCCACGCGCGCCTCAAAGAGATGTCAGCACCAATTGACGGGGTCCGTTAGGACCAATGCCTGCCGGGGTTGCGAGTTTGTCCGAAAGGGATATCGTGACCCTGGCACACAGCCAACGGAAGGAACACGGGTGGGTTTTAGTCAGTAAAAGTCTGACACGCCCTCCCGCTCCGCCCAGAGCGGGAGAAGTTATTTGATAATTTCCCACCAAAAAAAAAAAAGCCCCCTTATTACAAAACAAGGTTTATCTTCAGACCCAGGTTTAAAACATGGAGCCATTATGGAATTTCGAACTTTATTCCGACTATGGTAAAGTTCCTAAACACAAAACTGACAACTTAGTACCGAACTAAGTTTTCAGTTTTGTATAAAGAACGGTATTTCAATCACTGTTACGTTCTTATTACAAAAACTGGCTGCATGGTTTAAGCCATGTCAAAATATAAATCTTGTTTTGTAATAAGGCGGTATTGGTTTTTTGGTTACTATTTATATGTAATCCTGTGTTCCTTTGTATAAATGATAATAAATTAAAAAAATGGTAATAATCGTTCCAACTGTAACATAATAAAACTTGAAATATATTTATAGATATTCACGTTCTCGTTGCTCGACTGGACCTTAAATTAATGGATTGTGTGATTTTTTTCCCAGTTTCTAGTTTGTTGTTCAATGAATCACTAATATAGCTTTCTGCAACTTTGTCTGATTTCCAACCTCCTAGAAGCTTTAAGGACGACAAAGGGGCTGAATCTGCCGATAATGTAGCAGAGGTTCTCCTGAAGCTGTGCCCAGTATAATACTCAGCATCCGGCAGACCAAGAAACGTAGCTATTTCTTTTGGCATATTACCAAATTTGTTTATCCCGATTGCTTGAGCTGTACACTTCCCTTTCTGGTAATTTTGAAAAAAACGGTCGGTTTTTAATTTTTCGGACCGCTGATTCATATATTTTTGCACTATTCTAAGAAAATCTCCTTCAACAACAAAGCTTCTCGGTATCTTATTTTTTGTGTTCGGAATCTTGATTAGTAGCATTTTTCCATGGGCTTCAATATCTTTTAAAGTAATATTGGCTAACTTCTCTCTGCGGCAAGCTCCAACAACGCCAAAAATCAGAGCAACCTACAAAAAAAAGAATTTGATTAATATTTTTTTTAAATAATGTATTGACTGTATTTTGCGATTTCGTAATCTGAATACTAAAGAAAAATATAAGTACTTATTAATAAATTACCTTTGTGGCTAAATAACGATCATCGGGAGCTTCGTTCAAAAACCTTTCCACTTCATTGGATGTTAATATTTTCGACTTTTTACTTGTAAAACTGTCTGATTGTCGTTTTAAGGAAGCATTTAATTTTGGATATTCACTTATATCCACGTTGTTCCTTATTTTCAGCATACTTTTTATCATCGAAAACCTCGACCATAACGTAGACGGTTTTAATTTTGCTGAGAGTTCGGAGAAGTATGCCAACATAACATTTCTGAAAAACTATTTGCTTTTTTCTCTTCTCTCCACGCAATAAATTCGTCGTATGTTGATATGTAACGACTTTTTGACTTTTCCGGTAAAATGTTCTCCGAAGCATTTTGTGCAATTATACTGAGTTCCGGTGGTGTTACTTCAAAAAAATAGGGTCGAAATTACTCATTTTGTGCAACAAACAACTAAACTCGCAAAGAAAATTTCTGGAAAATGGCGCCAACCGTAGAATATAAGCAGAGTTTTTTTTTTCTTCACCCATTTTGGTAGGCAAAGGGAACTATCCATACAGCTTAGTCTTCAGTATATTTTTTTTATTGATATGAAATGAAAATGAAATTTAATGAGATGAAATAAAATGAAACCTACCCTAACTCATTCAATTAAATCATTAAATCTGATATTGAAATAAATTAGTAGCTTCTTTTTAGAAATATACGTATTTGTATGAATCACAAAAACTCTTTAGTAAAAACTTCATGGTTGGTTTTTCTTTTTAATAGACATTATTTTGACAGTTGGGAAAGAGACGCACGAGTTCGGGAAAGGTAAAAAAAGCACTAATATGTAATAGCCCACATCCCGAATGCTATACGTCCCTGCAATACATGACTTTTTGAGCAACTGTATTAAAAAGTAATAATTGATCTAGAGAATATTGACCAACAATATTGTTTGTTTTTATAATAAAATTATCCTTAAAAAAGATATGATTTTAGAATAAAAATAGTATCGAGAGAAATGTTACAATTACGTAACTGTCTTCAACATGGAAAGGAAAAGATCCAATAAATCATATAAGTACTAAAGTTTAATTTTGTTTGTATGTTTGACTGTTTCAGAATATTCATGCAAATTAACATAAAAATAGGGTGCCTCCTCTTAACGTGCGTTCCGAAGCAAGGAGGGGTATATATATAATGGATGGTCACCCATCCACGAATTGACCGCGGCAAGCATGGCTTAACCTAAGATCGACCCATATGATAAATAAATAAATATTAACAGCCGTAACGCTATGACTACATTGTCACGATAACGTGAAGTTCACTTCGCTCGCTCTCTGTTGTATAGCGAGCCGTCGAACGGTGTACGAGCGACAATGTAGCCGTAGCATTACGGCTGTTAATATTTACCACCATACAATAAAATTCATTTATTACAAAATAAGTAAGATGTCCATATAAAAACTTCAATAATGTTAGGTGGACAACGTTTTAATTTTGTAACAAGTAGAATAAAATATCTCTTTATTATGTACACCATTAAAGTTATAGATATGTCGGAGAAAGCGATAACTTTTAAACATCAAGTTGCTGATTTAGTTAGGTAAACGCCGTGACGTCAGATGTTGTTTTAATGGCGGCACGTGGACAGAGTCGTTTTGTGGAGTGGGATTTGTGCCGAGATCACTTTTTGATCGGAACTCCAACCAAGTCACTCCTTCAGAACGAAACTGTCGGTTTGCCCATTTTGTGGAGATTATTTGTTAGTGTTATTTATTAAATTTGTGTTAAATAATAAACTGTGATTTTTGTGTACCGAAACCGAAACTATTATTTTAACATTTCGTCATGAACCCGGTACCACCGAACCCTAATGCCAACGGCGCTATCGCTCAGCCATCGCTTACGCCGTCATCAGAAGTGGGATCTGGACTCGATTCCCACTGGCGTGCTATGTTCGAGATGCAGCAGAAGAACATGATGCAGCTGATCGAAACCATCAGGACACCAGCAGTGGCACCTCAGATCACGCTGCCAGAAATTAATCCGGAGCTACCAGATACTGATCCACGTGCCTGGTGCGCAACGGTAGACATCTGCCTGGATGTACATCCACTGGAGGGAGCATCGCTCATCTTAGCTCTCAGCAATTGCGGCGCGTCCTCTGCGGGCCATGCGGTCTATAGCAGCGGAATCGGCGCCGTAGCCGAGCGACGCGTCGATAGCTGCGAAATAGCAGGTGTTTGCGGGCAATTGGAACACTCCGGTGAGTCGTATTATTTTTATTTTGATTCCGGTGCCGAATGCTCTCTTGTCAAACAATCTATTAGCCGTTACTTCAAAGGTCAACGTGTTTATTCGATAGTTCGTATAAAAGGTATTGGTTGTGCTAATGTAGATTGTACCGAACAAATTCTTTGCGACGTTTTTATTAACAGTCATTGTTTACCGATTTTATTTCATGTTCTACCCGATAATTATTTGAAATATAGTGTGATGATCGGACGCGAAATTTTAAAATTAGGTTTTACAATTAACATGACCAGCTCTTCCTTAATTATTTCTAAACAAAAAAAAAATGTAGCGGTTTGTAGTTATGAAAATAATCGGTTACTTTGTTTTAATGATGTCGATGCCGATATGCAAAATAGTGTACCTTTGATATCGTTGTTGAATGAATATTCCCATGCTTTTATTAACGGGTTACCCCGAACACGTGTTACTTCTGGTGAACTGAAAATTAGGCTTCAAGACCCAAACCGTACTGTTTATCGTCGACCTTACCGACTCAGCCCAGACGAAAGGCAAGTAGTGCGATCTAAGGTTAAAGAATTATTAGACGCTAATATCATTCGGCCTAGTCAGTCCCCTTTTGCAAGTCCTATTCTTTTGGTTAAGAAATGTGACGGTTCTGATCGTATGGTAGTAGATTATCGGGAACTAAATTCTAATACTATCCCTGACCGGTTTCCATTGCCTCTTATAGCAGATCAAGTGGCTAGGTTATCAGGCGCGAAGTTTTAGAAGCACTGACTAAAGCCGGATTTTCTCTTAATATTTCGAAGTGTTCATTTTTGAAACGTCTTGTAGAGTTTTTAGGCTATGATATCACAGCTGGCGAGCTGAGGCCGAATCCCATAAAGATTGAAGCCCTAACTAAACTACCTCCCCCTGACAATATTCATCAGCTCAGACAATTCATTGGCCTTGCCTCATACTTTCGTAAGTTTGTTAAAGGTTTCTCTCAAATTATGTCCCCTCTGTTTTTATTGACGACTAGTAAGAAATTCATTTGGAAATTAGAACACGAGCAGATACGACAACGAATTATTTCAATTTTAACTACTAAGCCTGTCTTAATTATTTTTAACCCTGAGCACCCAATAGAATTGCATACTGATGCCAGTGCTGATGGGTATGGCGCTATTCTTTTTCAAAAAGTAAATAATGAACTTTTAGTTGTCGAGTACTTTAGTAAACGCACCTCAAAAGCCGAGTCAAAATACCACTCATATGAGCTGGAGACTCTGGCCGTAGAAAACGCAATAAAACACTTTCGTCATTATTTACAAGGGCGATATTTTGAAGTTATTACCGATTGTAATTCACTGAAGGCTTCGAGAAACAAAATTGATATTACACCACGTGTTCATCGTTGGTGGGCTTTCCTTCAAGCATTTGACTTTCAAATCTTTTATCGCGAAGGTCGTCGTATGGCACATGTCGATTTCCTTTCCCGAAATCCATTGAGTACTCCGTCTGAGCAAAAAGGTATGCAAAAAATCGAGCAGAAGCGTGTTGACATCGCTACTTTATCACAAAATTGGTTATTAGCCGAACAATTGCGTGATCAAGAGATTCAATCGTTGGTTACCAAACTTAAAGAAAGTCAGTTTCCACCGGACGTTGCCAAGACTTACGAATTGCGTTCGGGTGTATTGCATCGCAAAGTACAACGTAACAATCGTACTCGCTGCCTCCCTATAGTCCCACGTGCTTTCAGATGGTCGGTTATTAACCATGTGCACGAGTCACTTATGCATCTAGGTTGGGAAAAGACACTTGAAAGGGTATACGAAGGCTACTGGTTCGAACATATGGCTAAGTATGTTCGTAAATTTACCGATGGATGTATAACCTGCAAAGTGTCTAAGTCTCATTCCGGGCGTATACAGGCCGAACTTCATCCGATCCCCAAAATTAGTGTCCCGTGGCATACAGTTCACGTTGATATAACCGGCAAGCTTAGTGGTAAAAACGATTCTAAAGAGTACGTCATAGTTCTAATTGATGCATTCACTAAATTTGTTCTTTTATATCACACTCTTCGAATCGATTCAGCTAGCGCAATTAAAGCTCTAAAGTCTAGTGTATCGTTGTTTGGAGCACCCACTCGCGTTATTGCTGACCAAGGTCGATGCTTCGCCAGCAAAGATTTTAAAGATTTTTGCGAGTCTCACGGCATAAATTTGCACTTGATTGCGACGGGATCAAGCCGCGCTAACGGGCAAGTCGAAAGGATTATGAGTACACTCAAAGGCATGTTGACTTCGGTAGAGACATCCGATCGATCTTGGCAAGACGCACTAGAAGACGTCCAACTTGCATTAAATTGTTCTGTCCACCGTGTCATAAAAGCAAGCCCTCTCGAACTTTTGATAGGCCGCGTAGCTAGACCCCTAAATCTTTTAACGTTAGACGATACCGAAACGGAGATTAACCTTGACGAGACGAGAGAGCAAGCGGTAATAAATATTGACAAAAGTGCAAATTATGAAAAATCTAGATTTGATAAAGGTAAAGCTAAGTTGGTAAAATTTGATGTTGGTAATTTGGTTTTAATTCAAAATGAAGAACGGAATCAGACTAAATTAGACCCCAAATATAAGGGACTGTTTAAAGTTGTAGAAGTACTTGACGGTGATCGTTATCTTTTGAAAACTTTGAATGGTAATAGAACCTACAAGTACGCTCACGATCGTATACGAAAGATGCCTCTAAGTAATGTTCCTAATGAGTTAAACGTAGAGGACGGTGATGAAAGTACCTCCACCGAGTAGTAGACACATACCATGGCTATTTGGTCGCACCGTACGCACTAGTCTGTAGTCGTAACTGCAGCTCACTTGTGAGCTGTTCAGGGGGCGATGGGCAGCTGGTGGTACGGCGGGGACCTGGGTCTCAATGGAGACTATTGTTGTTTTGGTCTTGTACTGACCTGGGAGTCGCAGACTCTATGTGATGTGTGTGGTCGTATCACATGAGGTGATGACGATATGGGTGGCATAAGTGTCGCTAGCTGCTGCGGCAGCTGGGCCATGAGCGTTGTATGTGATCGAAGTTGATTTAGTTGCTGAGTAAATATGATGGAGACTTAGAGGAACCTTTTGTTTGACAACTGTTATTTTCAAGTTGTGCTTTTCCTTAAAGATGTGGTCAGGTTGACCGAGCCTGTACTGTTGCTCCAGATTTGACCGTTTGGTTACAGGTACTCACGAGGACGTGTAACTTGTCAGGCTGGCCGTGTCGGAGAAAGCGATAACTTTTAAACATCAAGTTGCTGATTTGACTACTGTAGTAGGGGTAAACGCCGTGACGTCAGATGTTGTTTTAATGGCGGCACGTGGACAGAGTCGTTTTGTGGAGTGGGATTTGTGCCGAGATCACTTTTTGATCGGAACTCCAACCAAGTCACTCCTTCAGAACGAAACTGTCGGTTTGCCCATTTTGTGGAGATTATTTGTTAGTGTTATTTATTAAATTTGTGTTAAATAATAAACTGTGATTTTTGTGTACCGAAACCGAAACTATTATTTTAACATTTCGTCATGAACCCGGTACCACCGAACCCTAATGCCAACGGCGCTATCGCTCAGCCATCGCTTACGCCGTCAGATATAAATGTTGAAATTTTACATACGGCGACACAATGGGCGGTTTTATCGTTAAAAGCGATCTTTTACAGACAACCTTTGGATGGATTAAAGGGAGAAGGAGAGACAATACTGCAGGTAGTCAGTGGTGTACCATTTACATAAACATACATAAAGCATACACTTATCTATATAAATATATATATACAATAATAAACATGAAACAAGAGCAAGGAACTGTATTCTGTAATGGTGATTTTAGGGAGGGAGGAAGTGTCTTTTTTACCAGAACCTTTAAAGTGGACAAAGATTGAGCACGCCTTATCGACACGGGCAAGGCCTTTCGTAACCAAACCAAAAATAAGACTTGTCATAAAAGCTGGTGGAATGCATCGGAATCTCTAGTCTCAAGTAATGAGTCGTAAGCCATTCTGAACACGATTTTATAAGACCACCTATAGAATATTGTAGCTACTTCTGAAGAATGTCACAATAAATGTTTCCCTTTAACAGCCTGATCAAATAACCGGATCAATCCCCCAAGGGGAAGCTTTTAGACGCAAGTACAATGGAAATTACGTTCCGAACTCAAGGATATAAACATAAGTCTAATTGCTAATACAATCGCTTTGCAACCGTTTAATTTTGCTACTGGAAATTATTTTAGAAAGAGACTGTAATGTTAAATATATTGTTGTCTTTTAATTAAAAGTAAAATAAGTCGAGTGGGAATCAATTGTTCGTCTTCCAAGTTGGCAATATCAAGACAAGTATAGTAGCATATTTATAATACAACATGTCTCCGCATTAACGTACACCACCAAACACCCAAAATAGTTCGGTATCTAGAATAGTCAATTGATAATAAGGTTTGAAAAAAAATGTTTGAAGTTGAAACTCTGAAAAAGCTTGAATTGGAAAAAAAATCGAATTTGACACCACTTCTGGTACTTAGAAACATTACCTTTATAAGGTGTATCTATTCATACACGAAATCTCTTAAGGGGTCATTGTACTCATCATTATGAACAACTTTTACTATGGGCCCAAGCCCCAAATCGTGAAAAAAATAATCATCTGTTCCCTACATTTTAACGAGTTATGCAAACATAAATGTAGGCAACAGCTGATTTTATTTTCACGATTTCATGTTTGGTCCCATAGTAAAAGTTGTTCATAATGATGAGTACAATGACCCCGAGATACACCTCATATACAGCTATTTAATATGTAAACTTGTGGACAATTGATCATTAATTAATAATCAAATAAAAATCGCAAAAAGCAATTTTTCGCACACAAATAAGTTCTATCGTAGTAGGTAATTCGTCCATTTTGGTTTGTTTTGAGTGTACAGCGGAAGTGTGACTCTAATTTACGTAGTTTTCATTATGCTTGGGATAAAAATAACCTACATTAAAAATTCTGATTAAACTATTTTCATAATGTGGATTAATTCAGTTACACATTGTATAATGGTTAGAAATATCACTGAGACAACAATTAGCAAGGCTGACTGCCCAGAGTTGTCCGGACGAACTAAAGCTGTTCAATTCAGGGTGCTGATGAGGCTGCCCCGATTCTGCAGCGCATCAGGAATGTTCGACGAGTCGCACGTGGACTGTTTCTATTCTACTATGCGAAAACGGTGTACATCCCTGGTGGGGTTCGGGCTAGCTCCAGCGGCATCCTGAGGACATCGCGCCGAGGTTCAATTGCCACTACCAGAACCTTTGCTGTATGGTTTACATACTGAGCAATCGAGGTCGGTAATATGTTTATGTGGTCTTTTTACCCGACTGCTCCAGAAGGAGGGTTGTGTAATAAATTCGTGAAGCTTACCTGCTATCTCCGGCCCACTGCTTCACGCTTCTTGGGATCGGCGGGGTGGCTATGTCTGAATCCAGGTTAAACCACACTACACATATTGTCCACAGGTGCTGGTTATGTTAATTTCTAGTGTCTTGCGGGGATTGTAGCATTAAATCACTGAAGGACCATTTATTTTCAGAAAAATGTTTTTGTTAGCGCGGAGCGCGTTGGGAGATTTTGACACGTTGATACAGTGTGAAAGTGCGCGGGGACGCGGCGCTAGTGTGCTCATTAGCAGGCCAATCCGATCGCTCAGTGAGTGGACTAATGAGAAGCCGAGAGCTTCATCGAATCAGCAATTACACATAAAAGCTTAATAACTAGTTGTGGGGTGAAAAAACAATCCTAAAATTCAAAAGAAGAACGGTACTTAACAAGGGTTATGTTTTTCGAGTGTATGTATGTAAGTCTATTTCTTTGGCACGCTCTGTAGGCTAAATGGCTTGATGGATTTTAACATAAGATCCTTAGATTCGTTTTAATTGCGCGAGTGACATAGGCTAAAAATTTAATGTGGCATCTGCCAATCAAAAATGAGAGGGGGAATAAAAATATATATTTTGTGATTATATTAATATGGGTATCAAATAAAAGCTATATTTTATAACAGTTTTAACCTACTAATTTGACACAAACTACAAAAAAGTACATTTTTTTAATAACAAAATCGAAGCGAAGTTAAAATTGTACACTGAATATTTTTGAAATAAAAAAGTAATTGGTTTGAGGTCTGAGATCGTTCTAATGTCGAAAATTTTGTTTTTAGATTTTTTGTCTGTTTGTCTGAATGTATGTTCTAGAATCACACAAATTCTTTTCGGATACATCATCTGTTCAAACCAAAAATAAATAAATGCAGTCGGAGGCAAATTTTAAGGCGTTCGTAACATCCTAGATGCCTCCGACTGCATTTATTTAGTTTTGGTACTTAAAGGATACTGGTTTACTTTTCATCTTGTTTCCATCTTTTCAGTTTATTTTATTGCAGTCGGGTTTTTTGTTTTTTTTATAATTTGTTTTTTAATTGTGTGTTTTTATTTATTTTTTAATGTGCGTTTTTATTTATTGTTTCTTTATTTTTATTTTGTAATAAATGTTGTGCTGATAATCCTAGTTGGTCGAAATAACGTTTTTTATTTATTATGAAGCATTGTGATACTTAGATATATTACGAAGAAACTAGGCTATGGGTTCATGGAGCATGATTTGAGGGTCCATCTTGCTCGATAGACCAAGCACATTTTCAAAATAGGTACCCACAAGGTACCCAAGGTAGGTAGGTAGGTAGGTAGGGGTGGTAGGTAGGTTGGCTTGTAGGTGGGAATCTACAAGTGGATATCGCCACAGCCAGCAGAGCAGCGTGATAAAACGTTACTTAATGAAAAAACGTTATATACAACAGTGATTGTGATAACAGCAGTACGTCCAAGCTTTTGTCCTATAACAGCAACGATCCTATTCTACCCTGAATTAAATTACAATATTTACAACTAATTAGTGATCTGGTACTCACTCACGGGCCATTTTCCTCCTTAAACAATAAAAAAACACCTCCGTTTAAAGAAACCGATAGCCCAACAGTTTCATTTGTCTTGCTCCTTGTAGACGTGCCCTTACAAAAACTTTGATCGATGTGCTCCCGTTTTTATAAACACCTGTTTTGCCCCGTTTATTGTTTGTTGTTTTCGAACATGTTTTTCGAACATCAATCTTGGTTTGAGATCGAATGTCAAATTAGCGAGAGTTCTACAAACATGGGTGGAATTGTTAAGTTTATTTGGGAATGATTTTGGTTGTACCTACTGCAGGGGAGAAGTGGGTTATTCGAGCAGAAAATATCTTTTCTTTAAACTACGTAGTAATGTTATCATTAATCCCTACAAAACCGATCACAAAGGACGTATTTTTTACTTAGAACCAAAACAGAGCAGAAATATTATATGAAATCTCATTGTTGCACAGTGTTTCATTAATGCACTGATTTTTATTTTTATTTAGATATAAATTTACCACAGAGGTTTAATGTCTACCATTAAGTTTAATATAAAATGTATGCATTAGATCAAAAAAATACTGGCTGAAAATTAAAATCGGCAGAATAAAACCGACTTGGTGCAAAACTTTGTTTTCATTAACTTGAGTTTTTATTTTGAGTAGGTATATTTTACGGTAGAAAGATTGGTACTTGAAAGAAAAGTAGATTACGCACCTTGCTAAAGTGAGTAATTAATGCACTCGTGCTAATTTAGTACATTAATAACTCACTTTGCGCTCGGTGCAACAATCTACTATTATTAATTTTAGAGTGGATGAAAATTAAACATTTATTTTGATGAAATTACTACTTTACCCAGGACTCAGGAATACGACATATATGGTACCTACACCTCTGCCCAATACTTCGGGGAACACAGGCGTAATGTTATGTTATTATAATAATATATCCATATTGGACGAAAGGATGACCCCTGTAACACAGGTTTTCCCTAGCATGGGGTCATTGATCATTTATTTTTTACCAGGCTATTTATTAAGAGTCACCCTGTACAAGTGTTCTTTTATGTCAAATAAGTAATAAATATATATATTTATACAAAATGTTCGTAGCAGTCTCCAAATACACCGCTTCAATCGATTTTAGGTGAATTTGTAAATTAATGACCACCCTCGAAAGGGGGATTACAGTTTATTATTATTATATTATTTAGTAATATGTCGGCAAACCATATATAATTTAGCCAACCACCACCAACCATAACACCAAAATACCATATTTATGTCTCAGTTGTCCTTGACATCACTAAATTAGTGCGAAGACTAAATAGGGTAAACCTTTTGAGTTAGTTTATTGCAGTGTGAGTGAGCTTAAACTACAGTGCAAGTGCTGACTAGGTAATAGGTAAAACGGGCTGGTTTTCGCAACTCCACGTCAATATGCGTGTATTTTGCGTACGGGTGGGAAAATC
Source organism: Tiliacea citrago (assembly GCA_963921375.1). Classification (NCBI taxonomy): domain Eukaryota; kingdom Metazoa; phylum Arthropoda; class Insecta; order Lepidoptera; family Noctuidae; genus Tiliacea; species Tiliacea citrago. The sequence continues at coordinate 8,173,273 of OY992796.1, forward strand.
GGTTATTCGATCCACCCCAGCTCCCCAAGGAAGGCCAGCAACGCTTTAGTGTTACTGACAATCTCACGTAGGATACCTGGGTTACCGAAGTACTTTGCCCTGTATGTGGCGACCACCGGGCAGTTTAACAGCACATGAGCTGCTGTCTCGTCGTCCTCCATGCAGGCCCTGCACAGCGGACTGTCTGTGACTCCTATGACAAAGAGGTGTTTATTAAATGACCCATGGCGAGTTATAGCCGCTGTAACTGTACGCAGCTGTTGTTTAGTTAGTCGTAGAACCCGTTTCGCGAGGTGGCCGTCGATAGTAGGGAGTGCCTCCTTCGCCTGCCTGCACTCACTTTGGTCCAACCATAGCTTGTGGTGTTGGTCCCTGGTTCGTTTCCTTACCAGAGTGCGTAGATAACTGAAGGGGAGTGGCACGATGGGTTCAGGACCCACAGGTGCCATGCTAGACCCCTTTCTGGCGAGTTCGTCGGCTGCATCGTTACCTAGCGAACTGCTGTGTCCATTGAATGGTTATGTTATTGAGGCAACCCACCTGGTTGAGGTGCTGGTGGCACTCGTATATCAGCCCAGAATCAACTGTGTGACTAAACAGTCACAGACAGCATGGCTGTTTTGCAAGCGCTAAACAGCGCTTGCAAAACAGCCATGCTGTCTGAGAGTATACGTATTGAGTGATCCATAACTTTCCTGGCCATGATCGCCGAAGCGGCAAGAGAAATACCCATGCATTCGGCCTGGAAAACTGTGCTATGGACTCCCAATGGTGTGGCTATGTGTATGTTGAAGTCCTCCGAGAAGATTCCAGCACCTGTGCCACTACCTGTTTTGGATCCATCTGTGAAGATGCGCAGCTCTGCGGGGCGCAAACCCTCGCAACGGCGATCCTCGTGAAGTTGGATCTTGTATTTCTTATCAAAGATGAATTGTTTGGGTACCCGGTCATTAATGGCTTTCGTAATGGGGAACTCATCTTTTAGTCCTTCAAGCAGAGCGGTGTGTTGTGTGTCCTTCTTACCCCAGAGATTAATTGCATTTAGACGTACCGCTGCCATTGTCGCTTCCTGCTGTATGAACAGGTGAAGCGGTGGTAGACCCAGCATGGCTTCGATTGCTGCAGTTGGAGTAGTCCTCATGCAGCCCGTGGTCGCCATGCAGGCTAGTCTTTGCATGCGTTGTAGTTTGTTGGAGGCTGTAACCAGCTTGGTGCGGGGCCACCAGACCACGGCCCCGTAGAAGTGCTGACTATGGAATACAGGAATTAAGTGTCTTCCCGAATTCTTAATTTTATACTTACTTAGCAGTTTAACAACCTCTCAATATCTTCTAAAACGAAAAAAAAAAATATCCTAGTACTGAATCTATTACAAAAGGATAGAATATAGGTACCTACTTTATTGCAATTATAGCATAAACATTTAAAAGACGATTCAAGTACTATAAATAAATCCCGAACTATATATTTATTATTAAGACATATCCAGACACACAAACATACGGAAACATAATAATTCCCTACTTTTACAAAAATATCTAGGGGTACCAATTCTATTTGTATGAGAAAAGGTATCACAATGGGTCCGTAATATCCTTACTAATCGGATCCCCCGGATTGATTCAAATATGTCAGCCATAATCCTCTGGGGAACCACCCCTAATACGTTTGAGTGTATTACAACCGTTTACTGATAGTCTCATAGTAGTAGAATACAAGATAATTATGGATAATAATTTAGTGATTCCTTTTACCTCGTTTGATAAATTTTTTATAATATCTAAACCACATCAGCAACCTTTTATGTACCCCTGATGTGTGTACAAGCAGTGACAAAGTGGATTATTACTTCAGTTTTTTAAATATTGAGATAGGTATTTCATTAAAACCGGAACATAAATAAATTTAAAGAATATTAAACTCCTGGGTTGTTACATAAAATTAATTTTAAAATACAATGTATCGAATAATTTTGTGTTAATTTAGACAATGTAAATAAATAATCAATTTAATTGTATATTTCAATTACAAAGTGCATTTACATACATGATTTGGAGATAACGTTTTAAGTAAGAATCGCTTGTGTGTGTTGAAAAATACAACAACAAAAAAAATATTAGTTTTAAAATATAGAAAAAACAAACTTTAAATGTACGAACGTCAAAATTTACAAAAAAAAATAGAATTGATTCTAGTCGCCCCTTCCAAAGGTAGCTTCGTATGGAGAAGAATGGGCAAGAAACTCCACCGTTACTCTTTTGTATTACAATATTTTTTATAGGTACATTCAATATATAATTATTGTATGTGAAGACGATGCACCTAGAATAAAATTACTATACAATGTGGAGACAACAATACGACAATAAATGAAAACACTGGCAATACTTATGCATAAGAGTATTTTGGAACGATCAAATAAATTCTAGCATCGAAATTAAAAAAGTGATTTTTTCAAATAAACTAAATAGCAGTGGTGTGCCGACTATGGGTTTTGCCAATCTTTGACTAGCTATAGCGACTAAACTATTGGATATATTTGATTGAATTGTCGTGTGCAGACTGCGAACGTCATTAGATATACGTAGTTGAATTTATTGTTATATTGTCGTCTCCACGTTGTATAATAAAATTACTACTAAATAAGTGAAAAAAATTAAGAATGAAGCAATGACAGATAAATTAATTAGGTATGTTATGGATACATAGTGCTCACATATTTAAAAACATTATTTTAAAAAAAAAAACGTTTTCCTAAAAAAAAAAACATAATCACAGAATGTAAAATAAATGTCATAAAAATAACTAATTAAAATAGCAACCAGTTTGATTTTGTCTAGACTCTAGATTGTCCTCATTATATAAGCTGCTAACAAATTAGGTACCAATACTTTTAGAGCTGATAGTACTCGTCTCTAGGAGTAGACTTAAGTATGAAACATTGAAAAGTTTATGTTACTTTTTGGAGATAATTAGGGAAACAACGTTACTGCGTAAAAAGATAGTTAATAGATAGTCAACAATCCGTGACTAAGTCCTCTTTGATTATCTTATGAAACCTCTTGACTGTCATGAGTCAATGGCCACTTCACTTAAATAAATAAATGTCAATGTCATGCTATTTATTGTTAGTCACAAACGACGATGTTCACTTGACAGAAAGTGTGTCTTGTCAGTTAAAAGCACAGGATGATTATGTTTGGGCGAAATTTTAAATTATTTATTTTGTTCCGTAAATTAAAACAAAATTATCATATACAAAGTTTTCTTAATTTCTGTTTAAAGTTAATTGTTTTGATGTAATGTAACACCTCTTAAAATATTGGTACTTAATTTGTTAGCACCTTATATACGTCGCTCTATATTTAGCTAATTGTATAGGTGGGAAGATTGTCTTGCGTAGAGTTTCAGCAAAAGCAGATCTGACCGTGAAAATTGGAGCGAAGAAAAAAAAATATGAAAACGTGTAAACACGTTAAAATAAGTAACACACACACATGTGTTCACACGATATAATATTTCTCTGAATAAATTCAGAGAAATATTTCTCTGAATAAATCCAGAGAAATATTTTAAAGACGTATGTATTATCTGCCAAACTGCACAGCCTGACAGACGTGGCAGACGTAACTCCTTTTTTTTAGGGTTCCGTACCCAAAGGGTAAAACGGGAACCCTATTACTAAGGCTCCGCCGTCTGTCTGTCTGTCCGTCTGTCACCAAGCTGTATCTCATGAACCGTGATAGTTAGATAGTTGAAATTTTCACAGATGATGTATTTCTGTTGCCGCTATAACAACAAATACTAAAAAACAGAATAAAATAAATATATAATGGGGCTCCCATACAACAAACGTGATTTTTCTGCTCCTTTTTGCTCTATATTGATAACGGCAACAGGTAGACGCTTGAATTATTCACAGAATATTTAGTTTTTTATATTCCCTTTGTAAATAAATAATTAAATTAAATTAAAATAAAACAAATATTTAAGGGGGGCTCCCATACAAAAAACCTGATTTTTTTTTGCCGTTTTTATAGATAATGGTACGGTGGCGCGAGTCCGACTCGCACTTGGCCGGTTTTTTAAAAGTAAAGGATATTCTGCTACTTAGTTGCTCCAATTGTCAATGTGTAAGAGTAGTAGTGTTAATAGACTTCTGTCGCTAACGTTGTGATAAGGGCAGGAGCTTGATGTCAATTAACAAAACTTAACTTAGGAGTCTTCGGTCAGCTGGACCCGCTCGCTACTGGACCCGCGGGTCCACTTGACCACATAACTTATTTTCTGTATTTCTAATGGTTAACTGAACCCACATTCAAACTTAAAAAAAAACATCTATGGTTTAAACCATAGATGTTTTTTTTACCTTTACCCCGCAAAATTGGTTAGTCAAAATATTATAATAAAACGCAATTCAATTATATTTAACCGTTTATTCTCAATCAAACCAAAATATATTTTTTTTAATTAGGGCCCCACTTCTTCCACATTTACCACGATACATATCTGTTTGGGAGTTTCTGTTAATTTGTGACACAACCTATGTATTGTACTACACGTGTAAGTATGTAGAATTGTGGATTAAAGGCATTATATAGATTACTCTTCGTCGTTAGCCCATATTCGGGTGCTCAAAAGTAAAAAAATATTTAGTTTTAGTGGTAGTGAATAAGTGGGGTGCGTAAGTGTAAATACCTAATTGAATATTATTGGTACATTTTAAGTCATCAAAATAAAATCAAATGGCAATCGGCTTAACTCAATGACTGTACTAATATTGAAATTGGCCAGTGGGTACAGTCGACCTATTCAAAATGTGATTGGGTTGAGTGATCCCGCGGGTCCATTTCGAGTGGGTTCAGTTGACCAAAGACTCCTAGTACCAGATTAGCTTGTTAATTACTAATAATTAGCAATTAATTGCAGATACACTATGTCACTACTTATGTAATTTGTCACTAATTACTGTCGAATATTCCTAAAATACAGTTAGAACTTAATTGATATTAATGATGATGGCTGACAATGCAGTATAACCATTATACCTATTATACATAAGCATTTTTTTTAAATCGAAATCTGTTGTTTTCTACATATTTCATTTGATTTGTGGACCTTTTGCAAAAGAAATCAAGTGATCTCCAAAAAGATGAATGTTTTATTTTAACACTAGCTGCGCCCCGCGGTTTCACCCGCGTAAGTCTCGATCCCGTGGGAATATCGGGATAAAAGGTAGCCTATGTCTTAATCCAGGGTGTCAGCTACCTTCATACAAAATTGTATCAAAGAAGTAACAAACATACACACACACACACTCACAAACTTTCGCCTTTATAATATTAGTGTGATTTAAAAACAAAAGTTTATATTTTACTTATGACTGCAAGCAAATAAGGCATAAACAAAGAATACATTACTGGGTGCGTCAGCAGTTTGATGAATCCAACGCAGCGTAGCGGACGTAGCTCGTAGCAATGAATTCGTAGCGTCTGCTACGAATTGATTGCTACGAGCTTTGCATTCATGCTACGTCGTAGCTATAGTCTGAAGGTCAATTCTACTAATTATCCTGCAATATGAAAAACATGAGACCGGAATGCGATGACATTGTGAATAGACCAAAAATTGGTATTCTGCTAAGCTTAAAATTAGGTTTGTTCACATTCCGGTCGCAATATCATTGCAGTCTAGTCTCATAGCAGTCAACTTTGTTCTCGTTTACGAAATTAAACATATTTTCATGTTGATTCAATGTACGCAGACAATATTGTGATAATTAGTGATACTTTAATTTTTAGCAACCTTATTTTCTGTTTTTTTTAATGTCTTTATTAGTTTGCTTGATTAAGTGCATACTCATAGTATTTTCATTTCCCGTTTGTTATTTTATATGTTTGAGAATACAAAATCATTAAAATAAATAATCGGCTAGAAAACGTACATGAAACGTATTGGTAATCGCGACGCGCATGCGCTATGCGAATGATTAAGACGTCAAAAAGAGACGTCATTATTTATTTTTACGAATGTCAAACTATAATTCAATTTTATATAATTTAATTTTGTCAGAAAGTATTCTATAAAGATTTATTCCATTTTATTTATAACTACATTGATTTTCTGGACTATTGTACCTAGCCATAGGAATGTTTTTCAATACTGTATGTCAGAATTAATGTCAATTGTGTCAAAATCAGAGTTGCCATTTGGTGAATAATTTTCCGATGTGCGGGTAAATTCAGTTATTAAACGTGTGATACTAGGTACGATTATAGCTATTAAGGACTGAATAATAAATATTATTGCATTTGTATTAAATCGATAAATTGATACACGTCCAATCCGATAGGCAGATCGTACTTCGGTCAGAAGCGACACTTACTCTGTTTTCGATTTTATTGTCCATACGACTGTCTGATGGTATTTTCGCCCTTGTTTTCCATCTGCTCCTTTAAGCGACCGAGCAAGTGAGCGAATTGAGTTGCTAGGCCACACGGTGGAACTAGGAGAAGCTAGAACGACTGCATTTATAAATAAACATACACTCAGACAGAATCGGACTTATAATTAGTTGAAATTTGTGAAAGATAATAGGAGTACTGGAATGAAAACCTGGAGTAATTTTTATAATATTAGAATATAATTTTTAATACAGTGACATTAATCATTACAAGAGAAGGAGTGACAATAGAATTTATATTTGTTTTTAATATTTAAAATCTTAAGTCAAATAGGCATGTCTATGAAGCAAACCTACTTTTATTGAATTAACAACATAATTTATCAGATGCGCTCTATTTATAGAGTACATCCGATCCAATAATTGACAACCGGTAATCAAATCGTTTCTGATTGAGATAAATTTGATTGAGTTTATATAGAATGTTAAGGAATGAGAAAGTTGAAAACTAGAACCTTTTTTTCGGTTAAGGTAATTGAAGTTTTTTTTTTTCAATTATTTTGGGGTTAGAGATCATTGAGGTCTACCTACACACTTCTTTGGTTTGGTTTTAGAGTTACGACGGAACAGATGAAATTATGCTGACCATAGTTAAGTAAAAAGTGAGGACTTTTATCGTGGTTGTGGGTAAAAGACGATTATTTACTAGCAACTCTGTCATATCCGCGCGAAAGTGTGAATAACACAAAACACAACATCATATTTTTTTCTGATTTTAATAATATTACCTATGGCCCGCCAAGTGACGCCTCACCAATTGGAGCTGCTTCTAGATTTTCTGGAGGAGCACCAATCATTGGCGTTGGGCAAGGTGAGAGGCAGGAAGGGCAATGCCCTGTCCAAGAGGCTCTGGAGACATTGCGCCGATATTTTGAATGCTGATGCCGGTGGACTGTCCAAATCTGGGCCGGAGTGGAAGAAGGTAACTTATTGTAACCATTGTAACCACTATCTGTGCTCGCATGAGAGTCGGAAAACAACAAATACATCATTTTTTTGTTTGCAGTACGACAACCAGTACGAAAGCCGGACGAAGGCAAAACTGAGGCAAATAAAGGAGGGTCGAACAAGAAGTGGTGGGCCAGCACCCGAAATTTTGTGGTTCCCCCTCGAAGAGCGCCTGATCAGAATCGTGGGAGGATGCAGTTCAGCAGAGGATGCAGTCAGGCATTCCGTGTGGTGCCGGACGTAAAGAATAGCACCATCCCATTTCTTCCCGTGGGCAACTGATGGTAGTGGAGGATATGATGGAATAACCACTATGCAGCAGGATGCCGACCTGCCTACTGTCACGCCTACTGCGAGACAGATAGATATAGAGTGAGCTTACAGTGAAGTTTAACATCACAAAACTAAAACAATAATTACTATAATTATGTGTTTGTTTTTTAGGCATGCCTCTGCTATGGAGGAAATAGCAGGGGCTGCAAACCGTTTGCCGGCCTCTATGAGGAAAGTCTTCGGCTGCGACGACGTAACGCAAGTGTAAGTGTTTAGGCGAATAATAATAAATCAGACAATCATACTCGAAATAGGATTTCATTTGAAGAAATTGATTGTTTTTAGAATTCAAGCAACAGCAGTATCAGAATTGCCGAGTAGTATCCAATAATGATTGGCCAAGGTATGTAAATGTTATTTGTGAACGTATTACTAACTAGCCTCTGCCCGCGACTTCGTTCGCGTGGAAGTCGAGAATTGGATATATATATATAATATATATAATACGTTAGGAGTTTTCAGCAAGCATATTCAGAATGAATATGTCGATCTGAATATGCTTGCTGAAAACTCCTCTTCCCCCTTCTTCGGCTTCCCCTACCATTTGTTGTTTTGTAAATAAAACGCTGAGTTTAAAATAAAACAATCTTATTTAATAAATGAATGTACAAAATATAAAACTAAATTGTGTTTCCTTTCAGGGCTTTGTTGACGCTGCCGCGCCATGCTCCACGCAAGCGATGCGCCACCGGCTCTTTTTTTTTCACTTTTATTTTGTTAATTATAATTAATAAACAATATGCATATTACAAAAAAAAACTCAATCTTATTTATTAAACAATACCTATGAGGGGCTCGAGGCTAAGTAACAGCCGTACAAGTCCATCGATCAAAGTTAAGCTACGCAGGTCACGCGCAGTCGGTCCGTGGATAGGTATCATCTGAATCCAACTACTGGTACTTAGCTGAATCCAAAACTGAACGACGACCTCAATTTAATTGGTAACCAAAGAAAGCATACATAAACTCACACCATTTTCCAATGGGATAAGCAGAAACGAGTTATTTGTATGTACACAAATTACACAATGGTTAGTCGGTAAAGAAATGGATTAATGACAATTTATCCATTTCTTTACCGACTAACTTAAATCTAGGTGATCCCTCCAAATGGTCGAGTCGTGTGAACTCCCGGGGCTAGTATCGACGCAAAGTATATCTATTCATCTCTGCATCACATATCTGAAAATTATTATTGTAGGTTGAATCAAATAAAATAAAGTTTTGCGACACAAAAAAAAAACAATATAATCGCCCACACAATACATAAAACGCTGAAAATTCTTAGTTGTGTGTTTAGAACAGTGCAAAAATTGAGCCGTTTGCGATCGTGATTTCAGCCGGCCTGACGGGCGCGGAAAGGGGTGCGGGCGATGCGTGACGGGGCGATAGTGCAGCGGGAAGCGGGCGCGTGTGTGTCATGCCTACTTCCTACAATATTTATTTTGCTAAGTTGTTATCTAATTAAATATTTTTGACTTGACGAGGTAATAGGCCTGCCCTGACAGAATAGGCGTCGCACCCCGCCATTGTAGCCGCTGGGTAGTAGGTACTAAGTAGCTACATCAATCTTAACACTTACTATCCTCATGTTCTCTTTCTCACGTTCAGTGGGTGGCCTTTCCGGCAGCAATAGGCATCTTCGTGTTCTGATGGTTTTATGATGCAGAAATGAGTACCATCAATGCAGCCAACCACCCCCGGGAATCCAAACTTGGCATAGAATCTAAAATGCAGATAATAGGTATTAGGTATAATATTGTATTGTCAATATTGCCGTGCATCATCATTACATTACAGACCGCGTTGTTCATTTAAACTACGCAACGGATTTTAAGACGGTTTTAAGCATCATTTAGAGAATTTATTTAATATTAAAATGACATAGGTATAGTAAAGAAATATATTGATGTTTTGTTAAGTTGTTGCAAGCGATGTCGACGGATAACTAACTTGATTAAATTCCGTCGTATGTGGCTATCATATACGCGCTAGTCTTTAGACTTACCTACTCCTAGCCCTTTCTTGGGCACCCCCTTGTCAAAGGGAAAGTCACATGCTTTCTAAATACATGTGGATGGTTCAAGGCCAGAGTCACTTGTTTGACCGCCCTACAGACGCTCGGCTTGGAAACTGAATGGGAGCAGTGCTGCCCTACCAAATTCTGATAGAACCCGCTGGCATAAAACGCCAGGGTTATCAGTACCTAGAAAAAGTAGATAATGTAATGTTTGGAATCTAGCTGCCTAGTTGCTTGTCAATAAATAATATGTGTGTAAGTAACTAAGACTCACCTTGGCGAGCATCGAGTCCATCTTTGCACCTTTCCCAAGGGATGTACGGCGTCAGCTCCGTTATTCACCACGAGCGACTTAGTGAACCTGTAGGTCTTCACGCACTCTCGGTCGCTCATGGAAAATGCATCCGTTGCAAGGCGACGACGACAGCGTTCTCTCCGTCTTTCTGAAGCCGCTGCATAGTCTGCACGTTGCGCCAGGGTTAAATAAAGTAACCGCAAACATGCCGCAAACGTAAACCACTCCTTTTTCAATAATTATCCAACTATACCAGAATATCCAAACACTTCACAAACAAAAAAATACACAAAACGTCTGTCCTGTGTTTTATACATACGCTTATATAATAACTATGCAGCTATATATATATATTTTATAGATATCTAACTAGCAGAAGCTAAAATTATTGGTCACAGTCCGGTCAACAAATAATCTCATGCTTACGTCAGTTTTGACGTTCTTATTTTTAGTGGAATACCAAATTTTTTCACAATGTCAATTCGAAAATTTAGCAGAATACCGTTCTGGTATATTATTTTGCTTCGGTCTAGTCGCAATCTCATTGCAGTTAAACGTCACGTTTAACTTGCTTTTTTGGTTTAGTAGAATACCTTTTGTGACATTTTGGAACTTTTGCGGCACTGCGACTTGAATTTGAACGTTTTTTAATTAGTAGAATTGGCCTTCTGAAATTACACAGGACGCCCAGTATGGATTAAAATTTATTTATTTAATTAGGCAAAACAAACAGTAGTATATTAAAAATAATCAGAAGTAACTTAACATTTAGCAAATATACTACCCACCACATTTTCCACAGATTACTGAACATAATTATTTACAAATATTTAATTAAAACTAAGGATTAGGTATCCGCGAAAAAGTGGATATTCAAAAAAAATAAACTGTTTTTGAACATTTTAGTAAATTCAACTAAAATATGGACTTGGTTTAATTTGTCGCAGACGTGGAAATAAATAAAGACAAAAAAACACACCAGAGGTAATAAAACACTGCACCACAAATTTTCCAATAGGCACGTAGTCCGGTTTAAAAAAAGTTCAACTACTAAAACCTGTAAACAGGTCCGCAATTTCGATGTCGACGTCGCATCGCCCATGTTCCCATTAGTAGGTACCAGGTTCCCACAGAGATGTGGTATCAACGGCCTGTACGTGTTTACCGAGTGCATTTTAGGGTTAAGGAAAAGCTTTGGGAGGAAAATACCTTTGTAAATAAAGATGCAAATAAGCTTGCTATGTTGGCATTAATTAAGTTCATGATAATTTTAATTGAATCAGTAGTTTAAATTATTGCTAGTTAGAGCCATATTAGACTATCATAGAAATATGATCAGAGATGTAGGAGTAATTTTTATATGAAGAACCTATGACAGTATAATATCTACATTTATGATTCAAATTGTCTGTGATCATAGTTAAGGGATATTATTTGACAGCAAGCGTACAAATATGATCATATCCGTCTAATCTCAAAAATGGCGTCAAAATGCAAAAATTTGGACTGGAATATCGAGACAACAATAATAGTAATAAACCTTTACAGGGAGCTGTGCTATTTAATTTATTCATAAGTTTACCCGGTGAGAGGCCCTTCTGGCCCCACCAACGACCGGTGAAGCAGAAAAGGCACTCCGGAGCCATCTGCAAAAACGCCCGCACCAAAAAAAAAAAAAAAAAAAAAAACCTTTACAGGGAAAATTTGTATTATTTACAAATTTTTAACCGTTTTTTAACTTAAAAAATAAAGAAGATAAAAACGGTTACACCGTACGCACCGGTTACGTTTTTCCGCAGTTTTTTTTTTAGCTACGGAAAACTCGGCTAAAGTCGTAATCCATCTTGATTAAGTATGACGTTTCTATGATAATTATGTGTGATATGTAAAAATGAAGAACAGCATCATTTAATTGTGATCATAGAATTTGACAGATATGAAATCATATTTGTATGATAAAAATTTAAAAACCGTAAGCAATCCATTAAAATTGATACTCACCTAAGTGATGAGTTTCTCGTGTCCTATGGTGTTCCCCAGGGAGGGATCCTCTCCCCCACCCTATTTCAGATCTACGTAAATGACCTCTGTAGACTGAGTCTCCCAAATGGATGAATTTACGCTTACGCAGATGACACTGCAATTCTTGTAGACGGAATCACTTGGGACATTGTGAAAGCAAATGCGGAGGTGGCCATGGCTAAGGTTATGATGTGGTTAAACTCGAACCTTCTTACATTAAACCTACAAAAGACTACTTATATTCCCTTTGCTATACGTCGTAACGCTAAACCATCTCCTTCTTTTAGTATAACGCCCCATTCCTGCCCAAACTCGTCCACCCCTTGCACTTGTCCTCCGCTTGCAAGATCCGAAAGCGTTAAATACCTCGGAGTATACATAGACGACGGACTGAGATGGGACCGACAAATGGACGCCGTCACCACCAGAACTTTACGTCTTATACATATTTTTAAGTCTCTTAGAGAATCCGCCGGCCTAAAAACTCTTAAGATGGTGTACCTCGCACTATGCCAATCAGTGATTGGTTATTGCATAGTTACGTGGGGCGGTGCGGCTAAGACTAGATTTGTGAGGGTGGAAAGAGCACAGCGAGCTATGCTTAAAGTCATGACGAAAAAGCCCTACCGGTATCCAACAACTGAACTCTTCTCTGACTGTAAAGTACTTACGGTCCGTCAGCTTTATGTGCTTAAATCCACCCTTAGAAAGCACGCGGGCCTTCCTCCTCATATGACAAACAAACGCACGTACGTTCCACCAAATATACAACATAAGACCACGTTCGCCAAACATCAATATTATATACTAAGTACCCATATCTATAAAAACATTAACAAACATCTCAATATTATAAATCTAAACTCAAATGCACTAAAATCTAAAGTAACAGAGTGGCTGCTCCTTAAGGATTACTCTTACACGGAGTCTTTACTCAACTTTCTTGTATAATACTCACACACCTACACCCACACCTACACACACACACACATACACTCACATCACACATTTGTAAATAATACAAATTTTCCCTGTAAAGGTTTTTTTTTTTTTTTTTTTTTTTTGGTGCGGGCGTTTTTGCAGATGGCTCCGGAGTGCCTTTTCTGCTTCACCGGTCGTTGGTGGGGCCAGAAGGGCCTCTCACCGGGTAAACTTATGAATAAATTAAATAGCACAGCTCCCTGTAAAGGTTTATTACTATTATTGTTGTCTCGATATTCCAGTCCAAATTTTTGCATTTTGACGCCATTTTTGAGATTAGACGGATATGATCATATTTGTACGCTTGCTGTCAAATAATATCCCTTAACTATGATCACAGACAATTTGAATCATAAATGTAGATATTATACTGTCATAGGTTCTTCATATAAAAATTACTCCTACATCTCTGATCATATTTCTATGATAGTCTAATATGGCTCTAACTAGCAATAATTTAAACTACTGATTCAATTAAAATTATCATGAACTTAATTAATGCCAACATAGCAAGCTTATTTGCATCTTTATTTACAAAGGTATTTTCCTCCCAAAGCTTTTCCTTAACCCTAAAATGCACTCGGTAAACACGTACAGGCCGTTGATACCACATCTCTGTGGGAACCTGGTACCTACTAATGGGAACATGGGCGATGCGACGTCGACATCGAAATTGCGGACCTGTTTACAGGTTTTAGTAGTTGAACTTTTTTTAAACCGGACTACGTGCCTATTGGAAAATTTGTGGTGCAGTGTTTTATTACCTCTGGTGTGTTTTTTTGTCTTTATTTATTTCCACGTCTGCGACAAATTAAACCAAGTCCATATTTTAGTTGAATTTACTAAAATGTTCAAAAACAGTTTATTTTTTTTGAATATCCACTTTTTCGCGGATACCTAATCCTTAGTTTTAATTAAATATTTGTAAATAATTATGTTCAGTAATCTGTGGAAAATGTGGTGGGTAGTATATTTGCTAAATGTTAAGTTACTTCTGATTATTTTTAATATACTACTGTTTGTTTTGCCTAATTAAATAAATAAATTTTAATCCATACTGGGCGTCCTGTGTAATTTCAGAAGGCCAATTCTACTAATTAAAAAACGTTCAAATTCAAGTCGCAGTGCCGCAAAAGTTCCAAAATGTCACAAAAGGTATTCTACTAAACCAAAAAAGCAAGTTAAACGTGACGTTTAACTGCAATGAGATTGCGACTAGACCGAAGCAAAATAATATACCAGAACGGTATTCTGCTAAATTTTCGAATTGACATTGTGAAAAAATTTGGTATTCCACTAAAAATAAGAACGTCAAAACTGACGTAAGCATGAGATTATTTGTTGACCGGACTGTGACCAATAATTTTAGCTTCTGCTAGTTAGATATCTATAAAATATATATATATAGCTGCATAGTTATTATATAAGCGTATGTATAAAACACAGGACAGACGTTTTGTGTATTTTTTTGTTTGTGAAGTGTTTGGATATTCTGGTATAGTTGGATAATTATTGAAAAAGGAGTGGTTTACGTTTGCGGCATGTTTGCGGTTACTTTATTTAACCCTGGCGCAACGTGCAGACTATGCAGCGGCTTCAGAAAGACGGAGAGAACGCTGTCGTCGTCGCCTTGCAACGGATGCATTTTCCATGAGCGACCGAGAGTGCGTGAAGACCTACAGGTTCACTAAGTCGCTCGTGGTGAATAACGGAGCTGACGCCGTACATCCCTTGGGAAAGGTGCAAAGATGGACTCGATGCTCGCCAAGGTGAGTCTTAGTTACTTACACACATATTATTTATTGACAAGCAACTAGGCAGCTAGATTCCAAACATTACATTATCTACTTTTTCTAGGTACTGATAACCCTGGCGTTTTATGCCAGCGGGTTCTATCAGAATTTGGTAGGGCAGCACTGCTCCCATTCAGTTTCCAAGCCGAGCGTCTGTAGGGCGGTCAAACAAGTGACTCTGGCCTTGAACCATCCACATGTATTTAGAAAGCATGTGACTTTCCCTTTGACAAGGGGGTGCCCAAGAAAGGGCTAGGAGTAGGTAAGTCTAAAGACTAGCGCGTATATGATAGCCACATACGACGGAATTTAATCAAGTTAGTTATCCGTCGACATCGCTTGCAACAACTTAACAAAACATCAATATATTTCTTTACTATACCTATGTCATTTTAATATTAAATAAATTCTCTAAATGATGCTTAAAACCGTCTTAAAATCCGTTGCGTAGTTTAAATGAACAACGCGGTCTGTAATGTAATGATGATGCACGGCAATATTGACAATACAATATTATACCTAATACCTATTATCTGCATTTTAGATTCTATGCCAAGT
The DNA here is from genome assembly GCA_963921375.1 of Tiliacea citrago. Lineage (NCBI taxonomy): Eukaryota > Metazoa > Arthropoda > Insecta > Lepidoptera > Noctuidae > Tiliacea > Tiliacea citrago. Next base: position 8,188,686 of record OY992796.1, read on the forward strand.
TTGGATTCCCGGGGGTGGTTGGCTGCATTGATGGTACTCATTTCTGCATCATAAAACCATCAGAACACGAAGATGCCTATTGCTGCCGGAAAGGCCACCCACTGAACGTGAGAAAGAGAACATGAGGATAGTAAGTGTTAAGATTGATGTAGCTACTTAGTACCTACTACCCAGCGGCTACAATGGCGGGGTGCGACGCCTATTCTGTCAGGGCAGGCCTATTACCTCGTCAAGTCAAAAATATTTAATTAGATAACAACTTAGCAAAATAAATATTGTAGGAAGTAGGCATGACACACACGCGCCCGCTTCCCGCTGCACTATCGCCCCGTCACGCATCGCCCGCACCCCTTTCCGCGCCCGTCAGGCCGGCTGAAATCACGATCGCAAACGGCTCAATTTTTGCACTGTTCTAAACACACAACTAAGAATTTTCAGCGTTTTATGTATTGTGTGGGCGATTATATTGTTTTTTTTTTGTGTCGCAAAACTTTATTTTATTTGATTCAACCTACAATAATAATTTTCAGATATGTGATGCAGAGATGAATAGATATACTTTGCGTCGATACTAGCCCCGGGAGTTCACACGACTCGACCATTTGGAGGGATCACCTAGATTTAAGTTAGTCGGTAAAGAAATGGATAAATTGTCATTAATCCATTTCTTTACCGACTAACCATTGTGTAATTTGTGTACATACAAATAACTCGTTTCTGCTTATCCCATTGGAAAATGGTGTGAGTTTATGTATGCTTTCTTTGGTTACCAATTAAATTGAGGTCGTCGTTCAGTTTTGGATTCAGCTAAGTACCAGTAGTTGGATTCAGATGATACCTATCCACGGACCGACTGCGCGTGACCTGCGTAGCTTAACTTTGATCGATGGACTTGTACGGCTGTTACTTAGCCTCGAGCCCCTCATAGGTATTGTTTAATAAATAAGATTGAGTTTTTTTTTGTAATATGCATATTGTTTATTAATTATAATTAACAAAATAAAAGTGAAAAAAAAAGAGCCGGTGGCGCATCGCTTGCGTGGAGCATGGCGCGGCAGCGTCAACAAAGCCCTGAAAGGAAACACAATTTAGTTTTATATTTTGTACATTCATTTATTAAATAAGATTGTTTTATTTTAAACTCAGCGTTTTATTTACAAAACAACAAATGGTAGGGGAAGCCGAAGAAGGGGGAAGAGGAGTTTTCAGCAAGCATATTCAGATCGACATATTCATTCTGAATATGCTTGCTGAAAACTCCTAACGTATTATATATATTATATATATATATCCAATTCTCGACTTCCACGCGAACGAAGTCGCGGGCAGAGGCTAGTTAGTAATACGTTCACAAATAACATTTACATACCTTGGCCAATCATTATTGGATACTACTCGGCAATTCTGATACTGCTGTTGCTTGAATTCTAAAAACAATCAATTTCTTCAAATGAAATCCTATTTCGAGTATGATTGTCTGATTTATTATTATTCGCCTAAACACTTACACTTGCGTTACGTCGTCGCAGCCGAAGACTTTCCTCATAGAGGCCGGCAAACGGTTTGCAGCCCCTGCTATTTCCTCCATAGCAGAGGCATGCCTAAAAAACAAACACATAATTATAGTAATTATTGTTTTAGTTTTGTGATGTTAAACTTCACTGTAAGCTCACTCTATATCTATCTGTCTCGCAGTAGGCGCGACAGTAGGCAGGTCGGCATCCTGCTGCATAGTGGTTATTCCATCATATCCTCCACTACCATCAGTTGCCCACGGGAAGAAATGGGATGGTGCTATTCTTTACGTCCGGCACCACACGGAATGCCTGACTGCATCCTCTGCTGAACTGCATCCTCCCACGATTCTGATCAGGCGCTCTTCGAGGGGGAACCACAAAATTTCGGGTGCTGGCCCACCACTTCTTGTTCGACCCTCCTTTATTTGCCTCAGTTTTGCCTTCGTCCGGCTTTCGTACTGGTTGTCGTACTGCAAACAAAAAAATGATGTATTTGTTGTTTTCCGACTCTCATGCGAGCACAGATAGTGGTTACAATGGTTACAATAAGTTACCTTCTTCCACTCCGGCCCAGATTTGGACAGTCCACCGGCATCAGCATTCAAAATATCGGCGCAATGTCTCCAAAGCCTCTTGGACAGGGCATTGCCCTTCCTGCCTCTCACCTTGCCCAACGCCAATGATTGGTGCTCCTCCAGAAAATCTAGAAGCAGCTCCAATTGGTGAGGCGTCACTTGGCGGGCCATAGGTAATATTATTAAAATCAGAAAAAAATATGATGTTGTGTTTTGTGTTATTCACACTTTCGCGCGGATATGACAGAGTTGCTAGTAAATAATCGTCTTTTACCCACAACCACGATAAAAGTCCTCACTTTTTACTTAACTATGGTCAGCATAATTTCATCTGTTCCGTCGTAACTCTAAAACCAAACCAAAGAAGTGTGTAGGTAGACCTCAATGATCTCTAACCCCAAAATAATTGAAAAAAAAAAACTTCAATTACCTTAACCGAAAAAAAGGTTCTAGTTTTCAACTTTCTCATTCCTTAACATTCTATATAAACTCAATCAAATTTATCTCAATCAGAAACGATTTGATTACCGGTTGTCAATTATTGGATCGGATGTACTCTATAAATAGAGCGCATCTGATAAATTATGTTGTTAATTCAATAAAAGTAGGTTTGCTTCATAGACATGCCTATTTGACTTAAGATTTTAAATATTAAAAACAAATATAAATTCTATTGTCACTCCTTCTCTTGTAATGATTAATGTCACTGTATTAAAAATTATATTCTAATATTATAAAAATTACTCCAGGTTTTCATTCCAGTACTCCTATTATCTTTCACAAATTTCAACTAATTATAAGTCCGATTCTGTCTGAGTGTATGTTTATTTATAAATGCAGTCGTTCTAGCTTCTCCTAGTTCCACCGTGTGGCCTAGCAACTCAATTCGCTCACTTGCTCGGTCGCTTAAAGGAGCAGATGGAAAACAAGGGCGAAAATACCATCAGACAGTCGTATGGACAATAAAATCGAAAACAGAGTAAGTGTCGCTTCTGACCGAAGTACGATCTGCCTATCGGATTGGACGTGTATCAATTTATCGATTTAATACAAATGCAATAATATTTATTATTCAGTCCTTAATAGCTATAATCGTACCTAGTATCACACGTTTAATAACTGAATTTACCCGCACATCGGAAAATTATTCACCAAATGGCAACTCTGATTTTGACACAATTGACATTAATTCTGACATACAGTATTGAAAAACATTCCTATGGCTAGGTACAATAGTCCAGAAAATCAATGTAGTTATAAATAAAATGGAATAAATCTTTATAGAATACTTTCTGACAAAATTAAATTATATAAAATTGAATTATAGTTTGACATTCGTAAAAATAAATAATGACGTCTCTTTTTGACGTCTTAATCATTCGCATAGCGCATGCGCGTCGCGATTACCAATACGTTTCATGTACGTTTTCTAGCCGATTATTTATTTTAATGATTTTGTATTCTCAAACATATAAAATAACAAACGGGAAATGAAAATACTATGAGTATGCACTTAATCAAGCAAACTAATAAAGACATTAAAAAAAACAGAAAATAAGGTTGCTAAAAATTAAAGTATCACTAATTATCACAATATTGTCTGCGTACATTGAATCAACATGAAAATATGTTTAATTTCGTAAACGAGAACAAAGTTGACTGCTATGAGACTAGACTGCAATGATATTGCGACCGGAATGTGAACAAACCTAATTTTAAGCTTAGCAGAATACCAATTTTTGGTCTATTCACAATGTCATCGCATTCCGGTCTCATGTTTTTCATATTGCAGGATAATTAGTAGAATTGACCTTCAGACTATAGCTACGACGTAGCATGAATGCAAAGCTCGTAGCAATCAATTCGTAGCAGACGCTACGAATTCATTGCTACGAGCTACGTCCGCTACGCTGCGTTGGATTCATCAAACTGCTGACGCACCCAGTAATGTATTCTTTGTTTATGCCTTATTTGCTTGCAGTCATAAGTAAAATATAAACTTTTGTTTTTAAATCACACTAATATTATAAAGGCGAAAGTTTGTGAGTGTGTGTGTGTGTATGTTTGTTACTTCTTTGATACAATTTTGTATGAAGGTAGCTGACACCCTGGATTAAGACATAGGCTACCTTTTATCCCGATATTCCCACGGGATCGAGACTTACGCGGGTGAAACCGCGGGGCGCAGCTAGTGTTAAAATAAAACATTCATCTTTTTGGAGATCACTTGATTTCTTTTGCAAAAGGTCCACAAATCAAATGAAATATGTAGAAAACAACAGATTTCGATTTAAAAAAAATGCTTATGTATAATAGGTATAATGGTTATACTGCATTGTCAGCCATCATCATTAATATCAATTAAGTTCTAACTGTATTTTAGGAATATTCGACAGTAATTAGTGACAAATTACATAAGTAGTGACATAGTGTATCTGCAATTAATTGCTAATTATTAGTAATTAACAAGCTAATCTGGTACTAGGAGTCTTTGGTCAACTGAACCCACTCGAAATGGACCCGCGGGATCACTCAACCCAATCACATTTTGAATAGGTCGACTGTACCCACTGGCCAATTTCAATATTAGTACAGTCATTGAGTTAAGCCGATTGCCATTTGATTTTATTTTGATGACTTAAAATGTACCAATAATATTCAATTAGGTATTTACACTTACGCACCCCACTTATTCACTACCACTAAAACTAAATATTTTTTTACTTTTGAGCACCCGAATATGGGCTAACGACGAAGAGTAATCTATATAATGCCTTTAATCCACAATTCTACATACTTACACGTGTAGTACAATACATAGGTTGTGTCACAAATTAACAGAAACTCCCAAACAGATATGTATCGTGGTAAATGTGGAAGAAGTGGGGCCCTAATTAAAAAAAATATATTTTGGTTTGATTGAGAATAAACGGTTAAATATAATTGAATTGCGTTTTATTATAATATTTTGACTAACCAATTTTGCGGGGTAAAGGTAAAAAAAACATCTATGGTTTAAACCATAGATGTTTTTTTTTAAGTTTGAATGTGGGTTCAGTTAACCATTAGAAATACAGAAAATAAGTTATGTGGTCAAGTGGACCCGCGGGTCCAGTAGCGAGCGGGTCCAGCTGACCGAAGACTCCTAAGTTAAGTTTTGTTAATTGACATCAAGCTCCTGCCCTTATCACAACGTTAGCGACAGAAGTCTATTAACACTACTACTCTTACACATTGACAATTGGAGCGACTAAGTAGCAGAATATCCTTTACTTTAAAAAAACCGGCCAAGTGCGAGTCGGACTCGCGCCACCGTACCATTATCTATAAAAACGGCAAAAAAAAATCAGGTTTTTTGTATGGGAGCCCCCCTTAAATATTTGTTTTATTTTAATTTAATTTAATTATTTATTTTTAAAGGGAATATAAAAAACTAAATATTCTGTGAATAATTCAAGCGTCTACCTGTTGCCGTTATCAATATAGAGCAAAAAGGAGCAGAAAAATCACGTTTGTTGTATGGGAGCCCCATTATATATTTATTTTATTTTGATGTTTAGTATTTGTTGTTATAGCGGCAACAGAAATACATCATCTGTGAAAAATTCAACTGTCTAACTATCACGGTTCAAGAGATACAGCCTGGTGACAGACGGACATACAGACAGACGGCGGAGCCTTAGTAATAGGGTTCCCGTTTTACCCTTTGGGTACGGAACCCTAAAAAAAAGGAGTTACGTCTGCCAACATACGGCTGTGCAGTTTGGCAGAGGTAATACATGCGTCTTTAAAATATTTCTCTGAATTTATTCAGAGAAATATTATATCGTGTGAACACATGTGTGTGTGTTACTTATTTTAACGTGTTTACACGTTTTCATATTTTTTTTTCTTCGCTCCAATTTTCACGGTCAGATCTGCTTTTGCTGAAACTCTACGCAAGACAATCTTCCCACCTATACAATTAGCTAAATATAGAGCGACGTATATAAGGTGCTAACAAATTAAGTACCAATATTTTAAGAGGTGTTACATTACATCAAAACAATTAACTTTAAACAGAAATTAAGAAAACTTTTTATAATTGATATTTTTGTTTTAATTTACGGAACAAAATAAATAAATTAAAATTTCGCCCAAACATAATCATCCTGTGCTTTTAACTGACAAGACACACTTTCTGTCAATTTATTTATTTAAGTGAAGTGGCCATTGACTCATGACAGTCAAGAGGTTTCATAAGATAATCAAAGAGGACTTAGTCACGGATTTTTGACTATCTATTAACAGGGTGTTTTTACGCAGTAACGTTGTTTCCCTAATTATCTCCAAAAAGTAACATAAACTTTTCAATGTTTCATACTTAAGTCTACTCCTAGAGACGAGTACTATCAGCTCTAAAAGTATTGGTACCTAATTTGTTAGCAGCTTATATAATGAGGACAATCTAGAGTCTAGACAAAATCAAACTGGTTGCTATTTTAATTTGTTATTACTTTTTTTTATTTTTTGTTTGTTTTTTTTTGTTTTTTTGTTTTTTTTTGTTTTTTTGTTTTTTATGACATTTATTTTACATTCTGTGATTATCTTATTTTTTTTTAGGAAAACGTATTTTTTTTTAAATAATGTTTTTAAATATGTGGGCACCATGTATCACATACCTAATTAATTTATCTGTCATTGCTTCATTCTTAATTTTTTTCACTTATTTAGTAGTAATTTTATTATATAGTAATTTTATTCTAGGTGCATCGTCTTCACATACAATAATTATATATTTAATGTACCTATACAAAATATTGTAATACAAAAGAGTAACGGTGGAGTTTCTTGCCCATTCTTCTCCATACGAAGCTACCTTTGGAAGGGGCGACTAGAATCAATTCTATTTTTTTTGTAAATTTTGACGTTCGTACATTTAATGTTTGTTTTTTCTATATTTTAAAACTAATCTTTTTTTTGTTGTTGTATTTTTCAACACACACAAGCGATTCTTACTTAAAACGTTATCTCCAAATCATGTATGTAAATGCACTTTGTAATTGAAATAAACAATTAAATTGATTATTTATTTACATTGTCTAAATTAACACAAAATTATTCGATACATTGTATTTTAAAATTAATTTTATGTAACAACCCAGGAGTTTAATATTCTTTAAATTTATTTATGTTCCGGTTTTAATGAAATACCTATCTCAATATTTAAAAAACTGAAGTAATAATCCACTTTGTCACTGCTTGTACACACATCAGGGGTACATAAAAGGTTGCTGATGTGGTTTAGATATTATAAAAAATTTATCAAACGAGGTAAAAGGAATCACTAAATTATTATCCATAATTATCTTGTATTCTACTACTATGAGACTATCAGTAAACGGTTGTAATACACTCAAACGTATTAGGGGTGGTTCCCCAGAGGATTATGGCTGACATATTTGAATCAATCCGGGGGATCCGATTAGTAAGGATATTACGGACCCATTGTGATACCTTTTCTCATACAAATAGAATTGGTACCCCTAGATATTTTTGTAAAAGTAGGGAATTATTATGTTTCCGTATGTTTGTGTGTCTGGATATGTCTTAATAATAAATATATAGTTCGGGATTTATTTATAGTACTTGAATCGTCTTTTAAATGTTTATGCTATAATTGCAATAAAGTAGGTACCTATATTCTATCCTTTTGTAATAGATTCAGTACTAGGATATTTTTTTTTTCGTTTTGAAAGATATTGAGAGGTTGTTAAACTGCTAAGTAAGTATAAAATTAAGAATTCGGGAAGACACTTAATTCCTGTATTCCATAGTCAGCACTTCTACGGGGCCGTGGTCTGGTGGCCCCGCACCAAGCTGGTTACAGCCTCCAACAAACTACAACGCATGCAAAGACTAGCCTGCATGGCGACCACGGGCTGCATGAGGACTACTCCAACTGCAGCAATCGAAGCCATGCTGGGTCTACCACCGCTTCACCTGTTCATACAGCAGGAAGCGACGATGGCAGCGGTACGTCTAAATGCAATTAATCTCTGGGGTAAGAAGGACACACAACACACCGCTCTGCTTGAGGGACTAAAAGATGAGTTCCCCATTACGAAAGCCATTAATGACCGGGTACCCAAACAATTCATCTTTGATAAGAAATACAAGATCCAACTTCACGAGGATCGCCGTTGCGAGGGTTTGCGCCCCGCAGAGCTGCGCATCTTCACAGATGGATCCAAAACAGGTAGTGGCACAGGTGCTGGAATCTTCTCGGAGGACTTCAACATACACATAGCCACACCATTGGGAGTCCATAGCACAGTTTTCCAGGCCGAATGCATGGGTATTTCTCTTGCCGCTTCGGCGATCATGGCCAGGAAAGTTATGGATCACTCAATACGTATACTCTCAGACAGCATGGCTGTTTTGCAAGCGCTAAACAGTCACACAGTTGATTCTGGGCTGATATACGAGTGCCACCAGCACCTCAACCAGGTGGGTTGCCTCAATAACATAACCATTCAATGGACACAGCGGTTCGCTAGGTAACGATGCAGCCGACGAACTCGCCAGAAAGGGGTCTAGCATGGCACCTGTGGGTCCTGAACCCATCGTGCTACTCCCCTTCAGTTATCTACGCACTCTGGTAAGGAAACGAACCAGGGACCAACACCACAAGCTATGGTTGGACCAAAGTGAGTGCAGGCAGGCGAAGGAGGCACTCCCTACTATCGACGGCCGCCTCGCGAAACGGGTTCTACGACTAACTAAACAACAGCTGCGTACAGTTACAGCGGCTATAACTCGCCATGGGTCATTTAATAAACACCTCTTTGTCATAGGAGTCACAGACAGTCCGCTGTGCAGGGCCTGCATGGAGGACGACGAGACAGCAGCTCATGTGCTGTTAAACTGCCCGGTGGTCGCCACATACAGGGCAAAGTACTTCGGTAACCCAGGTATCCTACGTGAGATTGTCAGTAACACTAAAGCGTTGCTGGCCTTCCTTGGGGAGCTGGGGTGGATCGAATAACCGATTTTCCCACCGGTACGCAAAATACACGCATATTGACGTGGAGTTGCGAAAACCAGCCCGTTTTACCTATTACCTAGTCAGCACTTGCACTGTAGTTTAAGCTCACTCACACTGCAATAAACTAACTCAAAAGGTTTACCCTATTTAGTCTTCGCACTAATTTAGTGATGTCAAGGACAACTGAGCCAATTGAATTCGAAAGAGCCCGAAAAAAAAACACTTCATTCGTGAAAACACGAACACGAGTTCACGAGAACACGAGTGGTGTGTGTACACACACACCACTCACATACACTAACACACAACATACAATTTTACTCTATTATTACCATACAGTAGAATGACACAGTCCACTTGAGATATAAGTTTTTGTTGATTACTGACCGTAACTACCTCTTATAATACAGGTATACCCTAGCTTAAGAGGTAGTGAATATTATTCTTGTACAGATTTTGCAACAAACTATAAATGTATTTTCTATACCAAATATCACACTGTATTTTCAAACTATGTATGTTTTTGGATAAATAAAGATTATATTATTATTATAAATATATAATTTTTGGCCTTTAATTCAACCAAATATTCAATATAATAACGCACTGAGGGTGCTGCTGCGGCTGCCGTGGCGTTGTAGTGCGTCAGGGATGTTTGCGGACAATAACATTGATGGTTTTGCCGCCATTATAAGAAGATGTGCATCCCTGATGTCGCGTGTTCGCGGCAGCACCGATAGTATTCTCAGTGTGTTCACAAATCGGTGGGATACCCTGATGTCGCGGGATGTAGCTCCACGCTGAATTTTAATTTTAATTGTTTTGTTAATCTGTGTCTGTACTAACACTAGATAATAAGTAAAATTGTTACTAACCCTATGGACATTTGTCTCAAATAAAATTATTCTATTCTATTTTATAATAAACAGATGTGAAAAAAAAACCGGCTAAGTGCGAGTCGGACTCGCGCACGAAGTGTTCCATACCATTATCTATAAAAACGGCAAAAAAATCACGTTTATTGTATGGGAGCCCCCCTTAAATATTTTTTTTTTATTAATTTAATTATTTATTTTTAAAGTGAATATATAACTAAATGCTGTGTGAATATTTCAAGCGTCTACCTGTTGCCTCAATATTGAGCAAAAACGAGCAAAAAAATCACGTTTGTTGTATGGGAGCCCCCTTAAATATTTATTTTATTCTAATTTTTAGCATTTGTTGTTATAGCGGCAACAGAAATACATCATCTGTGAAAATTTCAACTGTCTAACTATCACGGTTCATGAGATACAGCCTGGTGACAGACGGACTGACAGACAGACGGCGGAGCCTTAGTAATAGGGTTCCCGTTTTACCCTTTGGGTACGGAACCCTAAAAATGAACTTTGAACAAAAATTTTATGAAGGTAAAATGGATTATAACAATTAACTTAGGCATTTCACTGTTACAGTTTCAAGGACTTTTGTAAGTACCTACCTAATTTTCTTTATAATTAAATTATACCTGCTAATGTTTAATTAAACAATGGTAGTTATATAACGCTCGTTTTTAAAATTTTATGAATTTTTAATTAAATAAAAAATAATTAAATTCATAACGTGCACACAGGCACCCTTTGTCAATAACGCCGAGCTAAAACCACAAAATTAAAAATTAATATGCGTATCACCATTTTGTACCACATAGGCTGAGCACACAATTAACTGGAAGGCTACTTATTAAACCGGCCTAAAGCCACAGCTAAGGCCACAGTCAGCCTCTCACCCTAGGGCGCACTAATGAATACCATTGTCAAAGCACAAACACCGCCTCATTTTCTATTCCCATTTTGACAGCCCAACGTGCCACAGAAAAAACACACCCGACCATTTTTATTGACGAGCTGCGTGCGGACTTCATTTTCCGCGTAATATATTTTAATCTGTGTTACTTCGTAGGGACCAAAAGTTTTACAAGACCTTGTTAAAAGCGTGTCTTTGGTAATTTCGCTAAAAGGGGCCGGCTGGGGTCGAGTGTCACATCTATATGTTAATTGTGATTTCGTGCACCTTCGCCCATGGTAATAGAGGCGCACATGTATGGAATTAACCATGAAGGGACAAAGTAAATAGGCGTTCGTGTTTTCACGAATGAAGTGTTTTTTTTTCGGGCTCTTTCGAATTCAATTGGCGTACTTGTGATGAAAGTGGCTTGACTTACCAAAGAGTTGTTACATGTTTCGTCTGTGAGTAAAGTTGTATAAAATACCTATTGTATTCATTTTATCTTTTTCTGTTTTCTTTAGAAGGTAACATTCTTTTACGAACAATTTTGTTAGGTCAAGTACTCGAACAAGTTTTATTATACCTTTTGGCTAACCTGATTTATATTTCCAGCCTTAGTTTTAAACTGACTTCATTTATTTAAACCAGACTTTACATTAAAAAAAAAGTTAATATTTCTAACTCAAACAAACCTACCTTGCATGGCACTTTCTCACCTCTCCTGTCAAAGTCGTAACGGCTCAAAGTGTCTATAAAAAGCGATATCAATAACTGTACTTATACTTGGTACTGAATAGACCGCAGTGCTGAGAGGGTTAGCGCACACTTTAATGAGAGCGAACGCGCGTTATTAATACTAATGGCAGTAATGGCCGGGCCTTGTGCAGTCAAGATACGGAATTATACGGAACTAGTAAATACCGCATGACTTTAAATCTTTTATGAACTGGCGGTTTTAAATAATTGAAATAGGTACCGGTTTAATTTGTTTTTGTTTTAATTCGGATTGGGTTTTTGGATAGAAACTGCAAAGCATTAATTCCCAATTATAAAATAAAACTTAATAAGGTCATATTTTTATATTTACCTTTATCAAAATTTTATTTTATTTAATGCTCATTACTCAACTAAATACTGCTCGAACTGCTACTAAAACTCCTAGCGATTACACTCTTTACTCTTATTAATCTTTACTTTTATGTCTACCCGTGGACAGCGTTGAAGGTTTATATAATTATTATTATTAAAATTGTTTATGTTAAATTAGTTGTAAGTCCTTATAATATAACTGTTTGCTGTTCCTTTCAATAAAAATAAAATAAAATAAAGTTGGAAATTAATGCTTATTAATTAAACTGCAAAGCATTAACAACTTTACCGTATACACGGTATACTTACACCGATTTCTTAATTAAGTAGTCTGTAGGAAATGGAAAGATAACTAAATTACAATACGAGTCTGTTGTCTTAAATGCCGAGTAAAGTCCTTTTCTCATTAGGTATAGTGAAGGAATAAGTAAGTCTAATCACCTCCCGTAAATAAGTATTTATTGTACTTAAGTAACTTTAACTCAGAACAAGGAAAAGCATTGATTACAACGCCGAACTAAAGTATACATAGATCAATAATAATTTATTAATGATCATGTCTGAAATATTCCATGCTGCGATAGTAAGCACGTCTTGCCTAAATCTAGCAAAGACCTACGCAAACATCCTTCTGATTGGTAGCGTCGTGCGTCGGGTCGTTGAGCTCCCTAAATAGGGTTGAGCTAAGCGATAACTGATTTATGAGTACCGTCTGTCAGGATAGATCATCTAAGAGCTGTGATGGCTGTTTCCTCGAAAGGGGTTTCCAGATGTTGCCCTATATTGTGAAACTTTCGTAATAGTTCTAACATTAACTTTGGATTTGAAAAAAAATGGGTTTGGAGTTTGTTTGAGCTTTATTCGCAAAGATAGTAGAAAAGGCCAAAAAATGTTAAGTAGAATTTAATAGTCTTTAGATTTAACCATCATTAGTAGTTCCAATAGCCATAACGATTAATAAGTAACATAACCATTAAAATGTAAAGTTCTTTTTCTTGAAGCATATTAAATAATGTTTTAGTAAGTCATCAAGCTTTATGCTGACCAACCCGCTCTCCCAAGTGTATTGTTTTCCAATAATCACAATTAGAAAACATGAAAATTTGAAGACATGTGCAATCCAGCAAGCCCCCTACTCTCCCTCTCATAGAGAAGATTCCTGTGTTCCAATAGGGGGTACATTAAGACTATTATGCTAACCATATAACCAAATGAATTAATTTAATAAATTAAACTAATACTAAATTTTTGGGACTACAGATAGATTACAAATTAAATTGGAAAGGACATATTGATATATTGTGTAAAAAACTAAGTTCTGTTAAAACTAAGTTATGGCTTACCACGGTATAGTTGAATCTCAATTACGTTATGGTGTCATTTTCTGGGCGAACTCAACTGATAAAGAAACATCATTTAAGGCCCAAAAAAGATGTATCCGATCAATGTTTAACCTTAAACCAACAGACACTTGCAAGACTTATTTTAAGCAATACAATATGTTGACACTTCCTTGCATTTATATTTTCGAAGTAGATATGTTTGTTAAACAAAATCCAAGTCGTTTTGAACGTCAGGCTGATGTATTCCAATGAAATAGGCGTGACTATAGTAAATTATGCCAATTAACGTGTCAAACTACTTTGGTGCGCAAAATTGTCTACTGTATGGCCCCAATTATTTATAACAGATTGCCAAGTGGTTGGAGTGACTTAACAACAGTGCAGTTTAAGAGTAGACTACGTATATTTTTAATGGATAAGACGCACTACAGTGTGACTGAGTTTTTATCGGGGATAAAAATATATTAATAGTTTAATAGTAATTTTTTAAATTTAATATATTAATAGTAATAGATATTAATGGATTTGCCTTTGGTTAGACTTAAGTGAATAATAATATAAATGTTTGCATGCCGAATGGTGAAATATGGCGGAGCTTTCATGTATCTTGTCACCATATTAGCAAAATACATATCTATTCTATTAGACTTCTTAGCAAGCGTGCATCGTCTTCATGAGCTCAACCAAATGCAATTAGGTGCCTTTAAGCAGCACTATACCGTAAAGTATTATAAGCCGTAACATCGTCAATCTATAAACACACTCATAAAATTAGTCAGTCGTCTGTCCATGACACGTTGATTATATTGGTGATCCCAGTGTGGCTATTGTTACAATCTCTTAATATTCTTTTTCAATATAATGTTATTTTGAACTTCATCAACAGCTGAAATTGCATAGAGAAGAAACAATAGGTCAGTGACATTTCAGGAGGGGAGGAATAACAAAAACAATTGATAATTTAAATTTATTAGTTTTCCAAAAGTTTCGTGTGGAAAAGTTACTTTTGATTGTGAACAAGTTTTACTTACAAACAGAAATATCGAGAAAAGTGTTTCTTTGTTTCATTCATTTTAATTGGGTACGCATTTCACTTGTGAAATCAACATCACTTTTTTAAATAACACCAGTTATTTTATCCACAGCATAGCTAAGCTAATATAAGTATCTAATAAAATTAGCCTCGTATTACAAAATTATTTCTCCCTGAGCGGTAAAATGAAAATTACACCTGTTTCAAGATATTTCTCGAGCACCGAAATATTGTTGTCTTTAGCAAAATTTTATAATTTCTTCCAACGCGTGGGTGAAATGTCAACGACCCTAACGCTCCAAGTTCCTGTGCGAGTTACAAACATTTATGCCAAATACTTTATAAGTACATTTAGTATAATTGGACCAGTTACAGTTTACCACTTTTTGTTTCATCTCGGTTTTTTCACTTTGATCTTTTTTTTTCTTAGTATTTTGCCCTTTTAACACGGTCTAGTATACTAAATAGAAATGGCTTTAAATCAGTAAACGGATGGGAAATATTATAAGAAACTGAAAAAAGTTGTTGTAAGTAGGCGTGGATGCTATAAGGTATTAATGACTCTAATAATAATCGCCTATGTATATAAGTTGTATCTATCCATGCACAAAATCTCTGAAAGGGTCATTGCACTCATCATTATGAACAACTTTTACTATGGGACCAAAGTTGAAATCGCGAAAAAAAATCAGCTGTTCCCTACATTTTGATGAGATATGCGAACATAAATGTAGGGAACTGCCGCGTTGGTCTAGTGGTCACAAGCACTACTGCCGAGCACGAGGTCCGGGGTTCGATTCCCAGGTCGGGCAAAGTGTTATTGGGTTTTTCCACCAGGAATTTCTCAGTAGCAGCCCGGAGTCTGGATTTGTGCCCGGTTGATGGCAATAGGCTCGCCCCCTATTACATGGGACTTCAACATCTGGCGAAACGTGGGTGTACCTACTATAGGTACCTCTGCCTAACCTATGTTAAATGTAGGGAACAGCAGATTTTTTTTCATGATTTAAGGTTTAGTCCCATAGTAAAAGTTGTTCATAATAATGAGTACAATGACCCATTAAGAGATTTCGTCTATGAATACATACACCTTATACATAGGCATATGTCTATACATAGGCGATTTTGGGCTGTATAGAGCTGAACATAACGAGAAAGGAATATCTACACAAGTTAGATGTAAAAAATAATATACTTAACTCTTATCGCGACGAAAAGTGAAGCTTCAGTTATCTATAATGGTTCTGGAATTGACTACCCACGGTACACGGAAACATTTTAGTAAAACGTAGATAACCTTCTACCAGACGTTTCAATATCCTGTGTCATAATCATCCGCCAAATCTTTTCCCAACTATGTTGGGTTCGGCTTCCAGTCTAACCAGATGCAGCTGAATACCAGTATTTTACATGGAGCGACTGTCTAACTGACATCCACAACCCAGTTGTGTAATACTATATGCATTGGTAAGACTTTCAATAACCTGCATAATACCTATTTATAATAAGAAGATGTAGTGACAAAAATTGATAAGAGTACTTATGCTTAGATGAATTGGTCATGTTGAGAGGATGAATAAAAGGCGACTAACAAAAGGTATTAACAAGGGCAGAAGTGAGTAGAAACGCTGGGAGGGGGATGCCCTAGAAGGATATAATATAGTGACCAATTGGTGATCTTCTTCAGAAAGGTCAGGTGCGTAGTACTCGCAACCGGCGTGCGTGTATGACCAGATGTATGAACGTAAACGACGCAAAAGGAGTATGTAAGGAGCGTAGCAGGTGGCGTTCTATAGTTCCTGCCTACCCCCATGGAAAGAAGGCGTGAGTTTACGTATGTATGTATATGTATAATAAGAAATCCAATTTATATTAAACCAAGAAAAACATAGTTAGAAAACATTTGAGCCATCAATCTGTCAACGTCGTCAGGTGTGAAAACAAGGTTGAATCGGTAACGACGCAGTTCCAAAACATCGTTAACAACAATGTTTGTGTTCGCCAGTTTTGTACCGAGTTCTATTTCAGTATCGATATCGGTATCGGTATTGTTGTGATTGAATGTATCGAGCGATGGAGTCGATTCGAGCGTTTATGATAACGTGAAACTGTAGTTATAGTTTGGACCTTGTGTCGGTATTGGGCCAAAATCTTTTCTTTTTATTTCTTTGACAGTCGTTATCAATAGTCAGTCAAGTCCGAAAGTCTGTAAAGCAGAAAACTGCTTCGGCTTCTGCTGCGGCTTTTTTTTGTTTTGCTGGTTTTTTTGCTTTTGTATTGTTTTTTTTTTACTGCTTTACTGGGTAACATGATTGGTACCCATTGGTTTTTACCAGTAGGTTACCCAGTAGGTAACTGGTTGTGGAGGTTACTTAGGTAGTCACTTGATGTAGAATACTGGTTGTCAGTTGCATCCAGTGAGACTGGAAGCCGACCCCAATATAGTTGAGAAAAGGCATATACTTTTTTTTTAAAGGTAAGCCACAATCTCCATTTCTATATTTGCCATCAAGAGCCCAGTGACTGAAGACAAAATTAGGCAACTAACTATGATGAAAGAATTTTTTGATGTGAAACATCTATAGGCGCACGCGTGGCGATCGGCCACTATACACTTATACAGTCTATATGTACTAGTGTAGTGCGATGTTTCACATCTGCCAGTTCCCGTGACAACAGGGTAGCTCTTGGCCATCATCTCACCTGATGGTAAGTGAGGATAAGGCCGAAGATGGACGCAAACTTCACCCGGAATCACCAACCACAGAGGAACTGGCTATCTTACCTCTAACTGCCGAAACACAACAAATGCTGTTAACATTGTTGTTCTGGCGACAGACTTAGATAAGATGGTGGTAGCTAGCCAGGCGGACTTAGAACAAGCCCCTACCACCAACCAAACCAATCAGAAAATTTTGCCTCTGCTGGTAATCGATTCCGGGACCTCTGGGTCTGATACAGGTGGTCTTACTACTAGACCACAGAGTCAGTTAAAGAGTTAGAGAGTTTAAGATGTTAGTTTTCTACTATAACAATAATAGAATCGTTTGATGGTTACTAGAGTCCAACTGAGTAGATTAGAGTCCAAACATTGATTGTTTCTATTACTATTATTATTAGCCCTAGACTTTGCAAAGTCTAAGGCGTCTTTAGGTACTTAACCGAATTTTACATACCCTTAAGTATGTAAAATTAAGTAAGCGCTTAAGTTAAGCGCTTCATTTAAATTCTAAAGTCTCTAAGTTACAAGGAGAACCAGCAAAATCTGCCAATCAAGGAACTCTGTTGGCTTAGCGACGCAATATGTGTCTTGGCTTTACCTAGGACCTTAACATTATAATGATTTCAGAAATTCTACGAAAACAGCTTTCCCTGTTTCGTTGATCCGAACAAAATTGTAGGTTTATTTATCTGCTTTAGCGAGATTTTGTACCGTCTTATAAAGATTGTTTTTAATTTAATACGTTCTTTGCACAAGATTTAATCTTTTGACAGAGTTGCCCTACACAAGACATCTTTCTGTATCCTAACTAAATAATTATAAATCTAAATCTTTGATGTTATGGTTGAAAAAAACTTAATAAAACAGACTAGACTAGAAAAATTTGGATTCAGTATATTCAGTAACCGCTATTTTCTAAGCAATTTTTAAATACTTATTACAATCTATAACAATACTAAAGCTAGGAATACCCATGCAAATAACTTGCACAAAAGTATACTTAGTTTGCATGCTTAGTGTACTATAGCAAGTTCTAATTGATGAAAACATAGTTTATTGGGCATAGTTTGGGAGAGACTTGTGAATAAATAATTTACAGCCTTGGGTTGGTCAAATTTAAGATATGCTTGCCGAGATCGTCGCGTTCCGTGGATGGGTGACCATCCATTACATATCAAGACCCCTCCGTGCCTCCAAAAGCATGTTAAGCTACTGGTCCCGACTGTCATTTATTTAAGATATGCTTGCCGAGATCGCCGCGGTCCGTGGCTGGGTGACCATCCATTACATGTCAAGACCCCTCCGTGCCTCCAAAAGCATGTTAAGCTGTTGGTCCTGACTGTCATTTGTAGATCTTTGACAGTCGTTACGGGTATTCAGAAGCCCGAAAGCCAACCAGTCTTACTAAGGGTATTGTATTACGCAGTAGGTAATGAGGGGTTGTGGGAGTCAGATAGACAGTCACCCCATGTAAAATACTGGTATTGAACTGCATCCAGTAAAACTGGGAGCCGACCCCAACATAATTGGGAACAGGACAGGGATGATGATAGTTTATTGGGCATATCACAATGGCATGCCAGATACTTGCATACTTTTGTGCAAGTTACTAGTATGTATGATTGAATAGCTGATTATATAGCTTATATATGATTGTATAGCTTTAAATTTAAACGGCAACAACGATTCAATTAACTTTCGTATCCTTTTCAAACCAATAAATAAATGGCTTTAGATTTATATGTAGGTACCAGTAATCTGCATACACTGTGGATACCAGATACTCGAAAAAAAAAAACAGCTCTACAATATTTGGCCTAAGTGGGCCAGATAGATAGACCGCAAAACATTTTATCGCCGAAATCCCCGTACCATTGGGATTGATGATTAACCGTTTTATGTATTCACCAATAAATAAGGCCTCAGTAAGTACCTAGTTAGAGACCCCGAGGGATTTGAAATAGCAGGAACGATTTGCAGATATAAGGGGATACAAAATAATTGGCTTTTTGGCTTTTCTGAAATTGCTGTTCATTTTTTTTATGTAATCTCATCCGGTGCGTTTGGCAAGAATGATTTCTAATTTCTGTAATCTTAATCGTTGAGATTTTGCATTCAGCGGTTTTGCGAAGAATATAATGAGTGTGCTTATTATTCCATGGAGTTTTTATCTGTTTAATCTGCTTGAAACGTCTGCTACTAGTGCGTAGCGTGGGTAAATGTCTTCAGGCACTACCGTCGTAGAACATAGGCACTTTGTTCGACGACAATACTTTCCGCCTCGCTGCATCCCCGCGACTAGCTCCTTGTTATTCTCCTCATCACTGTCACTTTAGCGAAGTTGTAAACAACCTTGGGCACCACGGCCTGTTGATTTGACGTTGCTAGATAATAAACTACCAAAAATTAATGCGTTATATTGTAACAGTTCACAATTTTCCGATAGTTTATTATATCGCGAGATGGTCAGTTGGATACATTAAAGGTTTCTTGAGCATTACTTTAATGACGGCTCTTTGTGCTCTTTCGGCTTCAATAAAAGCGGCCTTACCTCACTTAGTTTTATCTTTTATCATAATGTTAAGTTTCCTGACTCTGCCGGATAGTGCGTGTATTTGTGGTTTGAATGATAAATTCTCGTCTAAAGCAATTCCCAAGTATTTCATGGAATGTATACGCTCAATAGCCGGATCCACACCAGACGATCCAACGCGCTCTGGTCGCGGGCGGCAGGAGCGTTTGATGTGGACTTGCCTCGCGCGATCCAAACTGCGCGGCAGGAGCGCGCGCTCGTTGCCGCGAGCGATCCGTCAGTTGTCGGTTTTTGTTACTAGCACACCGGCGCACAGTGGGCCCATACTGAAAATTAGTGGACTTAGGCAACAAAGTTCCTATATCGATGCGATTTTTTTTTATATGACGTGTTATATTATTCCTGACAACTTTTATTCTTATAAAATTTCTTCTAAAGTTGATAGTTTGTCTTGAAAAAAATTAATTAGATTTTTTTGTATGGAGCGAATCACGTTTAATTTTTTTTCTTCAATTGTATTAATATGTTGAGTATGTGGCGTGAGTATATGATAGCTAGGGTCATTTTCTATCCATGAAAAAAAAATCAGCGCCGGCCATCTGCGGCAGCGCGAGTAATCATTCGGTAAAAAAAAATGATTTGGAAGAATTTTTTTGTCATTTAAAATAAATTCAAAGCATATTTTTTGTCTCATTTGGCTGTTTTCACCTTCTTTTTAGTTAAATAAATAGTTTTAATAGCGCATACGTACTTATAACTAGTAATTCTGGTAGAGATTTAGTTATTATTGCATGTTATTGGTAGCACCTGCATTGTGATTGATGACTCATTTGTTTGTGCACTCGGCTAAGCGCATAACTAATGAGTCATCGAAAAATGCTCGTCTCTGATTGGCTGAATAATTTTCACTCACTGTTATGTCCACTACTTGAGTAATTAACACTAACTATAAATATAAAGACATTCATTAAGTCCATCTAGTTTCGCTCTCGTCGCTTGTTTGTGAACACAGTGAAATACTTGTATTTTTATATTTACATTAGAACTATGGCTGGATTTTGTACCAACCTAGATCTTTTTGTGAAATTAAGAAGTTGCGGTGATCTGAAAAATCATATGTTTCTGTATGAAAGTATCATTTCTGTCTTGACTACCGAAGTTTCTGAAGAAGACAAGAACCGAATCAAGGAGTTCTGTCGACTTTTTTGTGTAAATTTAAATAAAAAGTGGATAGAGTCAAGTAGAAATCAAAAAACTTTTATGAATCGTGTAATTAATCGCAAGTGGTTGAAAAAAAACATCAACTGGCCTGTTTGTGACAGTGTTGATCTGAGAAGTGTGATGGGCTTTTCGGACGCAGCCTTATCTGAGCTTGTGGATATAGATTGCCATGTTCCTACTCTTGCAGTATGTACTGCGGAAGCGGGAACATCTACAGAAAAAGAGCACAGAAAACCGTTCGAAGAGTTAAGTAATAAGCAAAAGAAAAGACGTTCTACTTCCATAGTAGAAGAAAATTCCGAGGAAGAGTTGCAGCACTGGTACATAACAAAATTGAAAGACAACGGCAAAACGAATCTGGCAAAAGTGGTCGAATACCTTTCCAGTAATCCAGATGCGCTATCCGAAGTAGAAGAGAGACTATTCAAAAAGCAGAGCTTAAGTACTGTCTCTGAAGATAAGTGTTTAGCTCTTTATACATCAGTTGCGCTCTCGAAATGGAAGTACTTAGCTCTTCGACAATTTCTGAAAGAAGAAAACTGTGCTGCCTTTCCATCTTATCCAAAGCTTGTAAATGCCAAGAAAAGATGTTACCCACCACAAGAGAGTATGGAGATTACCGAAAACGGAGCTCACATTAAATTGCAAGCGCTATTGGACCACACTGTGAAGAGGATATTACTTGATATAAATACTGTTGATAGGTCTCAAAATGAAGAACTCAAGTTGACCTGGAAATGGGGACTTGATGGTTCTTCGTCGCAGAGTAACTATAAACAGAAAACGTCAAACACAGCTACAGAGTTCGATGATTCATCAGTAGTCATGATAAGCATCGTCCCTCTTCGGCTAGTGTCTACTAGGCCATCATCTGGGAATGAAAATCTAGTTTGGGAGAACCCCACACCTTGCTCAACTCTGTACTGTCGACCAGTGAAGTTCACTTTCACTTCGGAGACAGCTGACTTTATAAAGTCTGAAGAGTCTGAGATGAAAAAACAAATTGATGAACGAATATCTACACAGTGTGGAAATATTATTGTATCACATGAATTGCATATGACCATGATTGATGGAAAAGTGGCCAATATTATTGCTGGAGTACCATCATATGCAACGTGTCCCATTTGCTTGGCAAAACCGAGTAAGATGAATAATTTAGACGCTTTGACTTCTAAACCACTTCGTGAAGAAATTTACAAACAAGGAATTTCTTCACTGCATATGAAGATTCGGTGTATGGAATGTCTTCTCCATATATCTTATAATCTGGATTTTCAACGATGGACTGCTCGCGGCGAACATAAGGCTTTGAAACAAGCTAAAAAAAATACCACACAGCAAGAGTTTCGTGAGCAAACTGGAATGCTGATTGATATAGTCAAACAGGTATGTATGTAATTTTCGCTCTCTTTATGTTGTTTGTGAATTATATCTCTATGTATTGTATATTACAGTATTGTTTTCCCATTTTAGGGTTTTGGAACTACAAACGACGGGAATACAGCGAGGCGCTTTTTCCAAGATTACAAAAGATCTTCCAGAATAACGGGAATTGACGAAAATCTGGCTTTCAGATTTTCCGTTATTCTACAAGCCATATCATCAGGCAAAAACATTGACTGTGAAAAATTTAGAAGATACTGTAGAGAAACAGCTGATGTGTACGTGCAACACTATTCGTGGTACTACATGCCAGTTAGTGTACATAAACTTCTAATGCACGGTGCAGACATCTGTAACCACTTTGGTGTTTTGCCAATCGGTAAGTAAAAAATAAATATAGTTAGATGTATTATTTGACTTGATTGCGTTTTTTAAAATCGAAATTAAAATGTATGTACTTATTCGTTTTAGGTACCTTATCTGAAGAAGCTTCGGAAGCCCGTAATAAGGACTTCAGAAACGTCAGGGAGAGGCACACTCGGAAAACGGGGAGAATAGCAACAAACGAAGACATCCTCCATGGACTTCTAATAAGCTCTGATCCCCACATATCCTACATAAGGCCTAAAATAATGAAACAGGTTCATAATGAGTTGTTGCCTGAAGCAACTCAGTTGTTACAGACTACTGAGCCTCCCTGTGACAGTGAAATTATGGAGGAAGAAGAATGCCTCATAGCAGAGTCCGAAAATTTGCCGGACCCACTAGCACTTCTGGAACAAGAAATAATGTGATCCGGCTCTAAATTATTCCCACAAAAGCCCATCAGGGTTAGGAATATGACAAACAGCCCTTTTCAGGGCTACAATTACTTCACAGTTTCATATTGATCATACGTACGATAACTTATACTATAATAATTTACATACAGTTGATTATGTAGATAATTATCAACGACTTGCCCGTACAAATTTAAATTATTTCACCTATCATTAACAAAATTAGTATAACCTGAAACATTACGATATATTTATTCAACAATAGATAACGTGCAGTTAAAAAATAACACAGCCAATCAGAGACGAGCATTTTTCGATGACTCATTAGTTATGCGCGCACAAACAAATTAGTCATCAATCACAATGCAGAGCACCTGCATTGTGATTGATGACTCATTTGTACCGATAACATGCAATAATAACTAAATCTCTACCAGAATTACTAGTTCTAAGTACGTATGCGCTATTAAAACTATTTATTTAACTAAAAAGAAGGTAAAAACAGCCAAATGAGACAAAAAATATGCTTTGAATTTATTTTAAATGACAAAAAAATTCTTCCAAATTATTATTTTTTTACCGAATGATTACTCGCGCTGCCGCAGATGGCCGGCGCTGATTTTTTTTTCGTGGATAGAAAATGACCCTAGCTATCATATACTCACGCCACACACTCAACATATTAGTACAATTGAAGAAAAAAAATTAAACGTGATTCGCTCCATACAAAAAAATCTAATTAATTTTTTTCAAGACAAATTATCAACTTTAGAAGAAATTTTATAAGAATAAAAGTTGTCAGGAATAATATAACACGTCATATAAAAAAAAATCGCATCGATATAGGAACTTTGTTGCCTAAGTCCACTAATTTTCAGTATGGGCCCACTGTGCGGCGCCTCAGTCTCTCGGCGCGCTCGGTGTCGACGTTTGTGTGTGAAGCGCGCGATCACACATTATGGAAAATTTTGATTATGATAAATTTCCTACCCAGTAGCGCCTTTTTCGTTTTTGTGATTTATTTCGTAAATATTTAAGAAGAATGTAGGTTGTTGCTGCCACAGCAATTCGACGTCGATACTGCACGTGAGACTCCATAGTGACCGAAAGTTCAACTGTGCTATACTTAGGCGGATCAGTGTGGATCGGTTAGAGCGTGTCGGTGCAACGCGGCGGGATCGCAAAAAAGTTAAGTTTGTCAGAAGCACGATCCATGATCCATGCCTCATGCTCCCGGATCGCGGATCGCAGGAATTGGCGATCCATTTTGGATCGTCTGGTGTGGATCCGGCTATTTACAGTGCACGAACAGCCCGCAGTTAAGGGGTTAGGGTTATATATTTTTATACTCTTTAATAAATGTATTTCCCATTGAGTTTTTCGCATTTTCATTTTGTTTCATTTATAAAATTAAAAAGTAAAAGTAGGCAGTTGCCGAGCTTCCCGTCTCATGAATTAGTTTATCTAATAAGTTTAAGTTCATCTATCTTCATATAATTATGTAATTATGCATTTAATCATAAAACACTTCACAGGCAGAACTTTAAAGCATTTTTTTTTAATTTTACTTGGCTTTGCTTTGTACTTGTAGACTAAGTAAAAAAGAGTGAGATAAAAATAATATAACCTGTTCAGTGGTTCCCCCAGCATTCTTCAGCTTTCATGTAAAACTGCAATTAAATATTATAGCAGAACACGTAAGAGCAGGCACTACTCGAAATAATAGAACTTGAATAACAAGAGGTACTCCAATGAGACAACGCTTTAGTTCAAGCCTCAACATCTATTCCTAGGATAATTTATTTTCTTCTTTTATTCAGAAAACCGCAAAAAAAATAGAATTTATGACTGAATATACTAATACCTACAAACAACTTTATTCACCAAAATGCACACTTTTTTGAATCTAAAACCCTCAGTCTTTAAAACGCTTTGAAATAAAAAAAATTCACTGATAAAGCATTTCAAATTTTATTTTGTCCTATAACAGACAATATCTGACAATATGATTTCTCTACCAATATCTGAATCTGATTTGAATAAATATGAAAAACCTACAGTAGGTACACGGAACCGATTAGAAGGTTGATTTATGCGCGCTGTACACTCGCGGCGTGAACGCCCACGTAAGCCGTGAAACACGAGTGTAGATTTTCGCGCCTTTGCGTTTGCACTTCGCGCCGTTCCCCGATCGGTGTCGGTTTTTTGTCGCGCGACAAAAGGTCCGCGCTAGGTTCACGGCACGTAAACGCAAACGCATCTACACTCGCTTTTCGAAGTAGCGCACGAGTCGCTGTCACGAGTGGTCTTGCATGATTTTTTATAAACATTTTCAAAAGAAAAAAGACACGTGCATTCGTGCAAATACCTCCTTCTACGTTCTTTCATACTCGCCATAGATAATTATATGGACAAAATACCGACTCGTCGACAGCTAACACCTCAAGACATCAATCACCCATTCATACAGCGAACTAAATAGACACGGCAGTACCTTCAGGAAGAACACAACCTTATTTCAACGCTGAAACTCTACTTAGAGAAACTGATATCTTATTGTGTAGTCTTTAGGTTTAAGTTATAAAATCAGCGGTCTTCCAGCGGTAAATAGAAGTTTGCAGAACTGTTTAGAAAGTTTTTCGGGTGTAGAAAGGGACTTTGAAAAATATTTCCTTAGTATATAAATGGGGAAATGGATTGTATAAAGATTATGTATATTTCTTAAAGATAACTTAATGGATGGCCTAGAGACGGTTCGAAACTGGGAAATCGACATTTAGGTACCATTTTTGTGTCCTTCAATAACTTTTGGACTTCGAGAAATAGGTTAAAATCTTGTATAAAAAATCATAAAATCTAAATAGAGGATGGTAATTTCGTGTAATATTCAGGGACCGTACAAATCAAATCAAATCATTTATTTGCACGAATATGGGTACATGGGTACAAAAAAGTTCTTTAAATCATATCCTACCTAAACAGGTGTGCAAATATTTACAAATTATAATATAAATATTTCATACATTATTCATTAATTACAAATATTAATATTAAATTATTTATTAATTATATAATTTTATTATTATTACTAACTTAAAAGATTAATTACATTAATCATTTAAATAATCAATAACTTTGTAATATGCTTTATTAATCAGATAAGTCTTTAGTTTATTTTTAAATGATGTAAAATTTGCTTCTTTTATATTATTAGGTAATTTATTATATATTCTAGGGCCCATACAAAATGCACTCTTGTCAAACATAGCTGTTCTATGGCGTATTGCACAAAGTGTACTGGCAAGCCTGGTACTCTTTAATGTTTTATATTATTTCTAATGTCTAATGCTAGTTCATAGATATACAGTGATGGGAATGTCAATATTATTAAATTATTAAATGTGGTTTACAAGAATCTGTAGGTTTTGGAACCCCGGTTAAGAGTTAACCTGTTTATGAGGTTACCTTTATCATGAAGTAACTCCTTGAATGGGTTTTTGCTTGAAACCCAGTAAAAGGGCTATCCATATCGTATGGGTTTTTGATCAACCGCTTAGAAAAACCCCATCGAATACCCTTTCAATAGGATCAGCAAATTAAAAAAAAAAAAGTATTTTTTCCTTAAATTAATGTTGTTTTTTTATTTACTGAAATTAATTTTGGCATGGTGATTGCACGTGGGTTATACACAGGGGGTTAAATTTCTGTATTTTTTTGCCTAGGACGTACCGTTTTCGAGATATTTGAATTTCGATTTTTTTTTATTAGTTAAAAAAAACATCTGTGATCATTATTTCATGAAATATAGAGTTCATTTTAGCTTGGCTACTTACCGAGCGGCTTGGTAAGTAACCACACCGTAAGGGCTTTGATAAACTGCTTAGAAAAACCCAATCGAAAACCTGGGTAACCAAATTTTAATGGGTTATAAATTAAGCCGTTCAAAAGGGTTACCCATATCGTATGGGTTTTTGATTAACTGCTTAGAAAAACCCTATCGAAAACCCTTTCAATGGGTAACCAAAATGGTCCCTGGTAATATTACGATACTTTACGCCTTACGAATATTTCACAAATTTTGTTTCAGGGTAAAAACTACAACATTATGCATGCATGCTGAGCGATGGCCGTTTTGCGTGAATGTGACGCATATTTTCCCTCAACTTGTTCGTTCGTGTTTTTTTTATTTCTTTGCGTTATGTTTACCGCAAATAAACGTATTTTCTTTCTTTCTTCTTTAGATCGCAAAGCAGGTACCCACTATCCTTTACCTAATTCAATTACATAGTTACTCCCCGTTCAAACATATACAGGGTGTAAGGGACAGCCTTGAATTCAGTATATCGCACTAAGATGACCGGTACATGAAATTATTTCAGAAACGTTATGGGAAAAGAACCTGATTTTTATATTACCTAACACGCAATGTATCGCTACTGTAGAAAACGCACGCAGCGTACCGTAGTGCAGTGAGATTTTCGACGCCCTTGGGACGCCAACCCGGACGGACGACCGCGCTCGCGTCACGTAACTTATTGTTAGAGAATTTCAACATCCATTGCTGTTTTTTTTTTTTTAGCTGTGTTATTTACATTAATGGAGTACCTGCTTACAGAAAATATAATTTTACAATGAAATAAAGGAATAATAACTGAAAAAACAATTTAAAAAAATGATTCAAAATAAGGAGCTGATGCACCCTGTTAATTTGCGGAGGGCTGTCCCTTACACCCTGTATATGACTTATATACACACACGAAAATATCAAAACAAATAAACAAAAACATTAAGTAAAATGTATAAAACACAGAAATACTTACATCGATATATTCAGGATATCATTAGTAAAGAACAATTGTTTCCAGTAACACGCTTCTCCTACTTAATTTCCATTCAACATGCATTCAGAGCCTATTACGTTCATTATTTGTTTACCGTCATTAGTTGTTCTGTTTGCTTATTAGGGAGTGTTACGATTTGGTTCCAATTACGACAGGAAATGCTCTAATACGTAATTAGGTATTAAGGATCGGACACTGTTCTTTTCTGTTTTTGTTATGGCAGTATCAAATATAAAAAAAACCGACTAAGTGCGTGCCAGACCACGCACAATGAAGGGTTCCGTAGTTGGGATGAATTTATCCCAAAAACAAACTTAACATTGTAGTTAGGAGCGTGGAGTATGATAGTGTTGATTTTTGCACGATACGACTGTTTATTCTGTGATTCTTGTGCTGTGATGAATTTGTAAGAATAGCCTGTTGAGATTTTTGATATTCAATTTCTGACTTTCAAAAACTTAAGTTATTTATAATGACATTTAACCGTAGGTACGTCATTAGTAAAACTTGAATTACACAAAGCATTACTGCCAGAAATAAAGACGCTTTCAGGGTCTATCAGTAAACATTGTTTGACGTATAATTGACTGCACCCATAAATAGTATTGAAAAAACCGGCCAAGTGCGTGTCGGGCCACGCACAATGAAGGGTTCCGTAGTTGGGATGAATTTATCCCAAAAACAAAATTAACATTGTAGGTAGTTGAAAAAAATGTTCTCCCATACATCGATATACATCACGGTCAATTATCCAACTGCAAATGTAAGTTGGTCGACTATTACTCGTTATAGTTTTCCAGCTGTGATAGTTTTCCTTTTGATTTCGTCGTATCGAAAAATAATGCGTTAAATTGTAAATGACTTGTTGCAGTTCACAATTTTTCTATAGTTTATAATCTCGCATGAATATTTTCACGTATTCAAAAACAACCATTTAGCCTAATTAAAATAATTAAGCTTTTCTCTAAAATGCTTGGAAATTTGAGCATTATTTTAACAACCTTCTTCGAGATAAATCGAAATTGCCGTACTGGCCAAATACATGCGAGCAGCGGCCACCAAAATTTGTATGAAAATCCATATTTGTTGTTGTTTAGCGGCCAAATAAATTACATAGTAAACTCATATCTATCGTGTACTTTAAAAATGGATCGATCTTTTACTCCGAGACACGGCAATCAAGGAGGTAACTTATCAAAGGTTTTCTTTAAATTTCGAACTTGCTTGCAAACAGAAAGCTGTTTATGCTGGTTAAAATTATCGTTGTTCGTCATTGAATCTGGAATATATCTATAAATAACTTACTTTGATTGAATTTCCGCGCTTTATTTGAGAAAAGCACTATATAAGCCTTGGCCGCAACCAGGCATTGATAGACTCACGTATGTGTGCCTTGGCTTCGCCTCGGCCCACATTTTCGCGTTCGTCCATCAATGCCCCTATTGCAGGCAGCTGCAGTAATGTCCTATAATTAATATTACGCAATCGGATCCCTGAATTGAAAAATGGTCTACAGACTACACAAACCCTCAATATTTTTGAACGGCCTATCCAACGATAACAGTAGCATCCCGCAGTTTGGAAGTTGGCGGTGTGATCGTGGCTGGAAAAGCACGTTAAGCAAATGATGATGATGACTTAGAAAAACGAATAATACAAATTAATGTCAAATCGTTTGAATTACAGTAAAAATGTCATAATAATACAAAAATGACAAATGTCAACAAAATCACAGTAATAAAAAATAAAAAATTCAAATGTAATAATAGCAGGTCAATCAGTCAGCGGTTCATCATTAAGGAAGTGGTCTATTGTGTAATAACTTTTTTCAATTAATATTTCTTTTATTGCCCTTTTAAATTTGAATACAGTTATTGTTTTAATAATATTAGGTATATACTTTATTATATTAGAGAGCAGTGGTGGCCCAGTGGTAAAGTCCACGACTTACGAGTTGTGGGTCGTGGGTTCGAACCCAGGCAGGTGCTTTACTTTGTGTAAATAATTTCATAACCACTGCTCTCAAAACGGTGAAGGAAAACATCGTGAGGAATCCGGCATGTCCTAGAACCAAAAATTCAAAGACATGTGACATCTACCAACCCGCACTGGGCCCGCGTGGTAGATTTACAGCCCACTCCCTCTCGAAGAGAGGAGGCCTGTGTCCCAGCAGTGGGAACATTATAGGCTGATTATGACTTTATTATATTAATTTTGTCGTCAGCAAAATACTGAATTAGAATTTTCTCTTCAACGACAAATAAAAGAACGTAATTCTTCTAAATCCATATTGCTAGTCGCAATTTTTCAATTCAATTAAACCCTTTGTTTTCAGTCGGTCTACGAAGCTCGTTGGGAGCTACTGTTTCGTTCCCAATAGTCTATTCGAAGGGATTCTCCAGTAAATGAGTTTCTTTTACAAGTACCCATAAAGTGCTTCTCACACAGAAAATAAGGTAGTTACTTTACACCGTAGATTGCTTTCAAACGGTGATGGCCTAATAATACTGTATTGGGTCTACGAACTTAGAGAGAGGAGTTTTGAAGTGAGGGGCTTTTTTCGCATGTTCTTTTGAGTGTAATCTTGATAAAAGTTGATAAAGGGCTTACACCGACAACCGTGTTTGGTATTGGTAGGACGGGCTGGTGTCCGCTAATCCACGTCAAATCGCGTATTTTGCGTACAGCAGTGCTATTCTGTAACCATCTCACCGTGAAAACTAAGGTGAAGTGAGCGTGGAGGGAACTCCTGGGTCCGCCAGTGCGTACCCTTACTGCTCGATATGCTCCCACCACCCAGGCGATCAATCTGCTGAACGTCCTGAATGCTCAGGAGCCGGATGTTGACGTATTTATGTGTAGTAGTAAGTATATGATTAAATTTGCATTAAGTTTTTTAGTTGTTACGTATAATGTTAAACTGTTGGCTTGCTGCACGCTTTGGTGTTTACTGTAAGTGTAGCAAGCAATTGTCTAATAAATTAATAAATAACTGTCAATGTCATCCCACCTGATGCTAGGGATGGACCAAGGATAACATTTACAATCATAATCGAAATTTTAATAATAATTTTAATTAGTGTCTAAACATTACTGTTTGGAGGGTTTTTATATAAAATAGCAAAAAAGAAATTCAGTCCGAAGCTCAATCTTGTTTTTTTATTTTTTTTTCCTAGAGTATAAGTCCTTAAATAGCCAGAGGCGCGAGCGCATCACGCAGGTACAATAAATATAATAAAAAACATACGTCTAAGCTAATTTGATCCACTCCAGCTCCTCAAGGAAGGTCGGCAACGCCATCGACCACCGTGTTACACTTTGATTATTTTTATCGAGTAATAGAATCCGTTTGTTTACCTTTAACCAGCCTATGGTATAGCTAATATTGGATAGCTCGTACCGACACCAGGCA
This sequence comes from Tiliacea citrago, assembly GCA_963921375.1. NCBI lineage: Eukaryota > Metazoa > Arthropoda > Insecta > Lepidoptera > Noctuidae > Tiliacea > Tiliacea citrago. The sequence continues at coordinate 8,219,931 of OY992796.1, forward strand.
AAAACATGTTTATCTACTGGATGAGACTGCCAACAATGTCTATTCCCCTTTATGATAAAGTGGATTTGGATATAGAAGAATAGGTACTATAGTGTACCTACCCTTTTCAATAATATACAGCGTGCCGCTTTAATGGCGACATTAATTTAATACACCTATACGGTTTCTTCTGTATACGAAGATATTTAAATTTCATTAATCGTTATTATTTATTGATTCATTAACAATTTTCTAAAACATCATTTTGGATCAACCTGTAGGTACTTTAAAAACTAGCGCAGAGGTCATTTCCCGGGGTCACGGATCATAACATCGCATCAATAAAATTAAAACGAATAACGTGCAAAGAGTAGGCCAATTGAAGGAAAGAGAGAGCTTTATTATTTAGTTTGTTTGAAAATTTTAATTTTGCAATGTACGAATTATTTTATCTTTTATATTTTTTTATGATTACTGGCCACTAGCTCTAACCGTGTATTAAATTAATGTCGCCATTGTATACGGCACGTTTTGTATAAGTGTAGTCAATTATACGTCAAACAATGGTGACTGATAGATCTTTCTTTTTTGCGTGGGTGCTTTTCGAATAACTTCTCCCGCTCTGGGTGGAGCTAGGGCATGTCAGACTTTCACTGACTAAAACCCACCAGTGTTCCTTCAGATGCCTGTGTGCCAGGGCCACGATATCCCTTTCGGACAGACTCGTAACCCTGGCAGGACTGATAGACCCTAAAAGCGTCTTTATTTCGTGGCAGTAATGCTTTTGGTGATTCAAGTTTTACTAATGACGTACGGTTAAATGTCATTATAAATACCTTAAGTTTTTGAAAGTTAGAAATTGAAAATCAAAAATCTCTACAGCCTATCTTTAAAAAATCACCACAGCACAAGTATCACAGAACAAACATACTCGTATCGTGCAAAAATCCACACTATCATAGTCCACGCTCCATTTCATCCAGCCCGTTTACACGCTATGATATCTTACCGAACACGTACGGATCACACGCGGAACGAATACGTGACGGATACGAGAAGCGGTGACCGATTTTCGATGAGACATTGTCGAGCGCGTGACTATATTTCGATCGAGCATTTTCAGAAAAGTGAATGAATCGAATTGTTGGGAGGCATTTTAAATTTTCAGGCTGAGCGATTTTTTGTGAGGGAATTCGATTTAAAAGCATATGTTAATGTCTCGGTTATGTATGTTATTATGTTAAGTTTGTTGTACACAACCTCATACTAACTAAGTCATTTTCTAGATCGTCGACAGTTCCTGGTATCATCAGCATCGGTAGTTCGTTTTGCAAGCGTTTGTTCGACTTTTCCAACAAAAAAGCTAGTTTTTAGGGTTCCGTACCCAAAGGGTAAAACGGGAACCCTATTACTAAGGCTCCGCCGTCTGTCTGTCTGTCTGTCTGTCCGTCTGTCACCAGGCTGTATCTCATGAACCGTGATAGTTAGACAGTTGAAATTCACAGATGATGTATTTCTGTTGCCGCTACAACAACAAATACTAAAAAACAGAATAAAATAAATATTTAAGGAGGCTCCCATACAACAAACGTGATTTTTTTACCGTTTTTATAGATAATGGTACGGAACCCTTCGTGCGCGAGTCCGACTCGCACTTGGCCGGTTTTTTAGACATGGATAGACATTTTATTTGCAGAGTTCCAGGGATTTGAATAAGTGCTTTTTGCTTAAGCCCAGTTTTGAGGCATCTATAATTCATTCAATGAGTTTGAGTTAACGCATCAATCAATCTGCCTAGCCTTTTCCCAACTATATTGGGGATGGTTTCCAGTTTAACCGGATGCAGCTGAATACCAGTATTTTACATGGAGCGAGTGCCTATCTGATCTCCACAACCACTAGGTTGTGGAGATCAGGGGTATCGTACGATACCCCTTGGTAAGACTGGTTGTCAGACATAACGCATATTGCATCAAAATTCTTAACCTGTGAAAGCCACAGGTTCTACTCTGAACATAAATCAGAAGTATCGGCCGATTGTTCGGCGGTTTCTTAACTACGGCTAACTATGGCTGACTAGGGCGAAAAAATAAATAAAAAAACCGGCCAAGTGCGAGTCGGACTCGCGCGGGAACGGTTCCGTACCATTATCTATAAAAACGGCAAAAATATCACGTTTTTTGTATGTTAAATATTTTAAATATTAAATGTTTCCCTTAAATATTTTTTTAATTTTATTTTAATTATTTATTTTTAAAGTGAAATTATATAACTAAATATTCTGTGAATATTTCAAGCGTCTACCTGTTGCCGTTATCAATATCGAGCAAAAACGAGCAAAAGAATCACGTTTGTTGTATGGGAGCCCCCTTAAATATTTATTTCATTCTGTTTTTTAGTAAATAAAATTTAAATACATCATCTGTGAAAATTTCAACTGTCTAACTATCACGGTTCATGAGATACAGCCTGGTGACAGACGGACAGACAGACAGACAGACGGTGGAGCCTTAGTAATAGGGTTCCCGTTTTACCCTTTGGGTACGGAACCCTAAAAACGACAATCAAAGAGATAAGCCAAAATCAAAAGTGTGACTTAAAGTCGGGTAAGGATTCAAAGTCAAATAAGGAAACTGTGGAAGTCAAGAAACGGCCGATCATTCCCGATACTTCGAATTATCGCTTTGGAGTAGGCCCCCAGGTAATAAAAAAAGAAAGAAAGAAGAAAAGGTAGAGGTTTTTATTATCCTAAGAAATCCGAATCAAACGAGTGTATGTATGTCTACTACAACGCTAAAATGTTCCTGTTTTTTGTTTTCTTTATAGCCCGACTTTTCCTTGATGGATTGCAAAAGGGTACAATTTACCCAAGAAACATCAGAATAAAAATTTACTTACACGAGTAGTGATGATTTAGTATTCTTCCCTCGTTTTCTGTTTGCCGTACATGATACATCAATTATGATATTACACAAAACCGGATTTTCCACAAAACATGAACATACGAGAAGCTTATAGCTTCTCGTATGTTCATGTTTTGTGGAAAATCCCCGACTTTTTCGCGTGCCAACGCGAACGTTAATACCGTACATGCTAAAAGTTTATTTTCATAATTTTATCAAAGAATAAAAAAGAAAAAAGAAAGAAAAATTGTTTATTCTGCACAAAAAAAAAATTAAAATTAAAATTTACAAAAATACACACTCTAATACAAAGTAGCCAATAGTACAATAATACTTTAACAGGTTTCTTTGTCAAACTTCTGTGAAGTTTCATAGAATAAAGTTGTTTATTAATAATTTATGAAATCCATCTCTCTCAGGTTTACGTTCTACTGAGTTAATGTTGGGATCACAAGGATGTATTTCATAGTTGATGGAGCTAGGATTTTATACCACTTCAGTATTTATTCTTGGAAAATCGTAGTATGAATTTTCTTTCATTTTCATATAACTTTTGAACAAAAGATGGCGTGAAACTGATCGAGAGATTGCAGATAGATTCAAACTTTGCCTGTTGAACAGTTGTAGTGAATGTAGCGCTCGTGAAGTTTTAAAAGTGTAAATGGAGGAAGATTTTTCATTGTTTCAAAATTCTCTTCCATCATTTACCTGCTATTATACATGATTTGGAATAGAAAGATATGTCAGCACAATGTGTATGAAAAAAATCTATTCGTAAGCGAAAAATCGAATCCAATTAATTTCGACTAAATCATTATCTCAGAAATACGTGTGAACCCAGCGTTAAGACTGTAAATATTATAAGTTTCGTCACAAAGTTGGATAGTTCGGGGACAACAGCCGGTGCCATAAAATGATAGATTATGAACTAGCAAAGTTAAACAGTTTCGTTTTTATTTTGTGCCTATAATGGAAGGTTTATGTTTCTTTTAACCTATATACCGCCTACACGACAGAAATAAATACGATATTTGGTTAAAAGTCTAGCCTAGAAAGTTATTATAGACATGACATTATTTTGGAAGTCACTTGTCGTGAGTGTTGTCTTGTCCTTTACAAGGTTTACGATGGTATGTCAAATGGTTAACATTTGGCATAATACTGTTGCAGCAGAATTCAACAAATTTAAAAAAAAAAACAAAATCACCAATCATAACGCCCCAGGATCAGGTTTATTGTATGGCCTCAATTAACATAACATAACATCACGCCTGTAATCCCCGAAGGGTTAGGCAGAGGTGTACCTATAGTACACCCACGTTTCACCAGTAATGTTTAAGTCCCATCTAATAGGGGGCTAGCCTATTGCCATTAACCGGGCACTAATCCAGACTCCAGACTGCTACTGAGGCTGGTACGGGGTTACCGCACGGTCTCCCGTGAGGCGGCGAGCCTCCTTGCCCGACTACCGCCATGGGATCTGGAGGCAAAAGTCCTCACGCACATCTGGGAGTGGCGCGAGGAGGCGAAACGCTGGGGCGAAACTCCGCTGCCGCGAGAAATCATGGCACAGCGGATACAGCTCCGGCGGGTTCTCGTGGCGGCATAGAGAGTGCGATTGGCGCAACCCAGCGCTGGGCACGCCACAGTTGTGGCGATAAGTCCCCTCTTTGAGGAGTGGCTAGAGAGGCGCCACGGCGTCCTCACCTTCCGCCTGACGCAGGTCCTCACCGGACACGGATGTTTCGGGAGGTTCCTGTTTAAGATGAAGCGGGAGGAAACGCCCGGGTGTCACCACTGTGTGGATCGCCCGGAGGACACGGTGGAGCATACGGTGAAGGTCTGCCCGGCTTGGGCGGAGCACCGCCGTGTCCTCACGGAGGTGATTGGCGGCGGCGATCTCTCGCGTCCGGCCCTGGCTCAGGCCATGGTTCGGAGCGAGAGTGCATGGGAGGCCGTCACCTCTTTCTGCGAAGCAGTAATGTTCGAGAGGCAAGGTTCGCGCCCTCGTGCCCCTAGTCGCCGCAGGAGACGCCCCGGGCGTCGGGAGTCGCAAGCCGATTTCCGGCCACCGTAGGCGCGGGCTTGCGGACGGTTAGCGTTGGGTAGCTCGCCGTCCGATAAGGACGATGCCTGCCAGGGTTGCGAGTTTGTCTGAAAGGGATATCGTGCCCCTGGCACACAGGCAACGGAAGGAGAACACGGGTGGGTTTTATAATTTCCCATCCAAAAAAAAAAGCTGCTACTGAGAAATTCCTAGTGGAAAAACCCGTAACCCTGGCAATGGCCCTAACGGACCCCATCAGTTCGTGCTGACATCTCTTTGGGGCGCGCGTGGAATACAACGCGCCGTCGACCCGGGCCCAGGGGTTCTACTCCCTAAGTCCGTTATCGAAGATACGGGTCCGTCCGAAAGTAGTTGATCCGTCAAAACAAGTGACAAATTCAATTTATGTAACTAGTAAATACACATCGGGATAAGGGACAACTGTCAAATCATGTTGCCATTCATTTTTTAATACGGGCTCTGAACGAATCTTATGTCCGTAAGTGATACGGAGTAGGAAACGCCCAAAACTTCGGCCGAAACTACGGACTTCGTGATTAGGGAGTAGACCCCCTGGTCCTTTATGTTTATCGCACGGCGAGCTACCTATCGCTCACCGTCCGTAAGCCCGCGCCTACGGTGCCCAGGCTGGTGTTTTAAACTAAACTACTTAATAACTTAAATGAGCTCCATATTTATACATTATTCCAGTGCAAGGTGCTAGCAAAACTTGCTAAGTTTTAAACTAGCTTAGGTACCTACATAATCTTGATAACGTGTTCCCGTGCATCTTGTCTCAGTTTAATGTAGTTGCGTACTAGAAAACTTGCTTAACTTAAGGATTTCAGGCTAGGAAGTGGGCGATAGTTACATAGATTAAACTTTTCGACACTTTTCTTAAGGCTAGATTCGTAGAGCAAGCTGTAACTTTGCTAAATAAAGTAGGTCAGCGTTTTATATGAATATGAGCATTACCTTTTTGCAAATAATGTTCATATTCGTATGATGAAGGGAAATCATGATGACTGTGATCTGTGAATCTTGTCCTTGGACACTACCACTGAATTTTACTTTGTTAAATAAAGTAGGTGAGCCTTTTATATGGTTATGAACATTAACTTTTTGCAAATAATGTTCATATTCGTATGATGATGGAAAATTATGATGAATGTTATCTGTTAATCCTCCTCCTTCTCCTTAGACGCTACCTCTGTTTACGCATCGGAACCCACTTAATTGGATTGCTTTATGCCAGAGATTATTTTGCGCCATGCCCTAATTGTCACGGTTTGCACTAGTACAAAATATATATTTCCGAAGGATTTTTATGTTCTAAAACTTCTGTGGTAAAACATCTGATGGTTTTTATCTGAAGAATAAAATATACCAGTTTGACATATTTTCAATACAATAAGATGAATAAAAAATCAGCCCTTATAAAAGCATAGTCTGCAAAATAACCATGAATAATATCATATATCGAAGCTCGATTTGAGCGACTGTTCTTAAATTGATAGTTCCCAAATGTAAATCCGTACAATATTTAGCAAAAAACACGTTTCTTGTATGGAGAACCCCCTTTAGTTTTTAACTTTATTTAATTCTTATTATTTGTATGATAGCGGCAACCTATTACGGTTCTTGAGATACAGCCCGCTGACAGACAGACGGATAGACAGCATAATCAGCATATAATGTTCACTGCTGGGACTAACGCCTCGTCTCAGTGAGAGGGAATGGGCCGTAATCCACCACACGGGACCAGTGTGGGTTAGTAGATGTCACATGACTTCCAATTTTTCCTCACAATGTTTTACTTCACCGTTTTGGGAGCAGTGGTGATGAATTAATTTACACAAAGTAAACCGCCTGTCTGGGTTCGAACTTACGACCTACAACTCGTAAGTCACGGCCGTTACTACAGAGCCATCACTGCTCACAAGGATGGACAGCGGAGGCTTAGTAATATTAATAGGGTTCCGATTGGCACCCTTTGTCTACGGAACCCTAAAAATTATATCGCTTGTTTCATGGCCACACCGTGTAACACGAATCAGTGCACGTATCAGCCAGTGTTTTGAATGATCACAGTAATGTTCACACGAGGTGCCTGTGCTCGAGTTGCACCCTGTGTGTGATACGAATATGATATACACTTTAGTTATACGGGGAAACGCATTTAATTCATGAAACTTGTTTAATTACACCTTTGAACAGTGCACTACACAAAAAGGTCCCTAAAAGATAATCTCGCAAAACCTATGGTGAATTTGACTGAGTAATAGCTTTGGGAGATGCATAACATCATGACAATAGATCTTAGTCGGTCACAGTTTGTAAGACTCAATACTTAAATCTTTATTGCAATCCACAATTTATATGCTTAGGTGGTAAACATTAGGTTAGAGAACAATCGTAGACCCTGTCGGGCACAGCAAAAGAAAGATTGTGGTGGAGACGAGGACTCACAGTTTATCTTATAATCTAACTTATTCTAAAAAATATTTAGGTTTTCTGTATTTTACATGTGTTTTAGGGATAAATCATTTAAATATTCGGTTAGTTTGTTCACGAATAAATGGAGTTTTTTTTTTCATTTCTTATTGTTTCGGGTAACTTATTATATCATTTTATTGACATTACAATTCCAGTATTAGTATTATTATTCTTCTAGTATTTAGATACTAGAAGTCTTGTACACTACATGCCCACGCACAGTCTTATGCGCCTTTGTTTATTAATAACTAGGTTCTGCCCGGGACTTTGTCTGTGATACAGGATAAGAAGCAGCCTATTCTCCAAGTTCCAGGCTACCTATCTGTCAAATTTCATCCAAATCTGTTCAGCCGTTTTAGCGTGATAGCGCAACAAACATACAAACTAATTTTCGCATTTTATATAATTAGTTAGGATTATTATAATTACTTCCTGTCATTTCAATATTAGTTTCACGATTAATCGGGCACTTGGGAACATTAATCTGTTAACTGATGCAGGAGATAGGATATGTTACTTGGTAATAGAGGTCCTAATTAGAGTCATCGAAGACAAGATAATAAATTAAATCAGGTGCATACATTATAGCAAACAAAAAAAACTAGAAAATGTTCACATTCATCATCATATCAGCCGAATGACTAAAGGGGGGGGGGGGGGGGGGGTGAATTGCCATAATTGCCACGCTTGGCAGGCGGGTTGGCGATCGCAGTATGGTGTTAAAATGCATAGAGAACGCTGCTGGCCATTCTCTAGTAAGTCCCTTAGTCGCCTTTTACGACACCCACGGGAAGAAATAGGTTGGTGCCATTCTTTACGTCCGGCACCACACGGACAAATTTTCACATTACTCGTATAATGAAAATAATATTAAACATTTATGCATAAAGTTAACTAATAAATTACTTGGTAATATTATCTAAAGTCCACTTGTTGAGGTGTTTAGTAAAATTTTATTGTAAGAACTGAATTTATTAACATAAAATGCCAAACTTTAGATACTAAATTATGCCTAGTATCAAGTTTTTGTTGAAGTGTATTTATATCTTTTGAATTGTCAAAATATTATTTTGCATTCAATCGAAGCGTAACAAAAGTCGACTTTCAAACCATTTACCATAGTTATAAAGTTACATCAGTATTTTTCAAAAGGTATTTTCATATCAGTACGATGCATTGTAGCGTAACTTCTGTGCTGGAGCTACGCAGAGCATAATATGCAGAATCTACGTTAGGAATCCAATTTATTGCAAGAAACAGGGTTAAATTCTTCTCATCTATACTCCATTTGAAATAAGATTAGCTATTTAAATAAAACTTTTTACAGTCCGTTCAACCGATTTTGACTTCTATTGCGTTGGTGGCATGACAAATGGCAGCTGTAGTAAACAGTTGGTATTATAACCGGGTTTTTGCTTTTAATGATGTAGAATTGCACGAATTTGAAAAAAAAAATGCTATCTAGCCTACGGAATAGAAGTCAAAATCGGTTGAACGGACCGTAAAAAGTTTTAATTAAATTTCTACTCAGAGGCCTACTTCGAAACGATAATCCGAAGTATCGGCCGAATGTTCGGCCGTTTCCTGACGTCAAAAGTTTCCTTATTTGACTTTGAATCCTTACCCGTCTTCAAGTCACGTTTTTGACTTTGACTTATCTCTCTGACTGTCGTTTTAGGGTTCCGTACCTACCTCAAAAGGAAAAAACGAAACCCTTATAGGATCACACCGTTGTCCATCTGTCTGTCTGTCTGTCAGTCTGTCTATCTGTCAGTCAGTCTGTCAAGACCCTTTTTCTCAGGAACGCGTGGAGGTATGAAGTTGAAATTAATATCAAATAGGTAAGTCTATGGCCCCTTGAAGCTCTAAAAAAATCAAGCTTCCAAGTCACCGCAATAAAAAATACGGCGACATAAGCGACATAATTGCGACTTTTTTCGATACTCGCAAATAAATCAAAACCTAAATTAAGAAACTAAAATTTTCAACTACAATGTTAAGCTTGTTTTAGAGATAAATTCATCCTAACTACGGAACTCTTCATTGTGCGTGGTCCGACACGCACTTGACCGGTTTTTTTTTTCTTTCGCCGTAGTCAGCCATAGTTAGCCGTAGTCAAGAAATGGCCGAACATTCGGCCGATACTTCAGTTTTATGTTCGGAGTAGACCCCTTGTTTCAAATGGAGTATAGGTAACCAGCGAGCCGCCCCTGCTTCTCACGGTTTTTGAGACTCGAAAAAATCGAGATTTCTTCAATGTAAGTGTAATATTAATGTAGGTATTACCTATACACATAACCTTCCGGAATAAATACTCTAAATAATGTTGAAAACCACGTCATGATCCGTTGCGTAGTTTAGGAGAACAATGACGGGCAAGAAGAGAGACTTTAATTTATAATATTTACTAGCCGCGCCCCGCGGTTTCACCCGCGTAAGTCTCGATCCCGTGGGAATATCGGGATAAAGAGTAGCCTATGTCTTACTCCAGGGTGTAAAAAGTAGCCTATGTTTTTATCAAAATTGGTCCAGCCGTTAGAGCGTGAAGAAGTAACAAACATACACACACTCACAAACTTTCGCCTTTAAAATATTAGTGTGATGTGATGATTATAGATATAGAAGATATAAACTCAAACTCAAACTCAAACTCAAAGCATTTATTTCAATTAAACCATTTACAGGCACTTTTGAATTGTCAACAAGTCGGTCAGTTACAAATATGAAGCTAGTTGCCCATTCCAAATAGTAGGTTCCTATGGAGAAGAACGGGCAAGAAACTCCACAGACACTCTTTTAAAATAAATATAGATAATAATTATAGATATCACAAAGGGTAGGTAAACTATAAACTACTGATAATTAAGTACCTATTATATTTGTAGGTATATTAACAGACTTATTAATAATTTCATAATGACTTTTAACTGGATCTACATTAATTATCACGCTATTAATGAGATACTCTAACAAATTAAAAAATAATTAATTATGCTTTGTTGATTATTTTCATTCATTAATTTTTATTTTTCCAGACCGCAAACTCAAACTCAAACTCAAAGCATTTATTTCAAATAAACCATTTACAGGCACTTTTGAATTGTCAAAGAGTCGGGTCAGTTAGTCAGAAAGTGGAAGCTATTTGCCCATTCCAAAACGTAGATCTCTATGGAGAAGAACAGGCAAGAAACTCCAAGGACACTCTTTTAAATCAAGATATTACAAAATCCTGGGTAGGTACATTATTCTTGTCGCTTCTATATGTGAGAACAATGTAAAAAACCAAAATAAATATATTAAAAAAAAAACAATTCAAAATATAAGATTAAAAGATTACAAAATAAGCCCTGGCAGTTAAGAGATGACCAGCCTCAACTGACAGCGCCCGTTCACGAACATGACGCGTGGATCAGCACCATCCAGCTGCAATGCCGTCTACAGTGTTAGTAATAAAAAAGCTTAGTCTATGTTTGTACTTAATAACTAAAATAAATCGGGTGCGGTGTCCAAGCGCCCACACTAACCCACATTATAAATAGGCAAATGATAAAAAAGGTTACATATAGGCATAGAACATAATTATCATAACATTACGCCAGTAATTCCCGAAGGGTTAGGCAGAGGAGTACTTATAGTACACCCACATTTCGCTAGTTATGTTTTAAATTCCATTTAATAGGGGACGAGCTTATTGCCATTCAACATTTGCATAAAATGTTGTTATAATAATACATTCTTCAGAACAAATGTCTTCAACGCGCGGCCCGCGGTGGCTTCCTTGGTGGCCCGGCAATATCTTGGCAAAATTAAATTTATTTATTTATTCATGTCTAGAAATTAAATCAAAATAGACCGGTACTTACACTACTGAGAATTGCGACCACCACTATTGGGGCAGATATTGATAAATTATTTAAGAGTAAGCAATGTCAAACATCTCATTTTTTTTTTAACTTTATTAGTATAATATCTTGTTTCTAGCCTTGTAAAATTGTATACTAAATAACTGCAATGATTGTTGTTTCTTAATAATATAGCTACTTACAAGTTTCAAATGGAATATAATCAATTTCCCTTGTGTTGCGGCCCGCCTAATCAAAATCAAAGTATTCTCGGCCCTTGACTTCAAAAAGGTTGAAGACTCCTGCTTTAAAAAAAGCAAGAAAATCTTCAACAACACTAAAATCAAACCCTCTCACTTTGTTTAACGTAATCACCCCCAAAATTAATCAGGACGTCAGTAAATAATGACTGAAATTCCAAAACAAAGATGGCGGCCGAACTTAAACGTCAAAAAATAGCCCGTGGCTTTGTTTTTAAATCCTTTCGTTTATGGCCCGGTAAGATAATACGGGCAGGTGGGATCTTATTCTCGGTTCTGAACGTTCCGAACGATCAATTATTGATGGAAGAAACTGGTTAAAATAAGTTTTGTTATGTTATGGGGGAGAGAGTACTTCCTTACTTCGTTGTCTTTTGTTTGAAGATGTTAGTTTAAGGTGTTTAAAAAATTATAAAATTGTATAATGAGGGTGTGTCTAAATATAAGAGAGCTCATGTACTCGTATAGCTTTAATAATGAAAATATGCCTGATAATATGTACCTATATATGTGATATATTAAGTCGGGTTCTGACATGCGGTTTACGTTTACAATTACAATAATTTTATTAAATAATAAAATTAATGTTAAAAAATGTGAATGTTATAAAATATTAATGTTAAAAATAATGTTATTTCACTCATCTATTTTTCATTTTATTTATTTCTGTATCTATCCGTGCCATCACAGCGGGCCCTATTCGAATACCAGCGCTGCGACACTTATTTTTAAATGACGCAGCATCATGCTGAGATAGGAGCCTTTTAGCCTTGTCTGACTTTCTGTTTTTATTTTCATTTTACTTTGTTTTTTTGTTTCTATGAGTGTGTTTTATTTTAATTTGTGATCTCCTGTGCGACTCCCGATAAATACTTTTTCTTCATGTCTATGCTGTCACTAATCTGTTTTTCAAACGTGGTATTACAGAAACACCGTTCATACTCAAAAACAGCCGAATACTCACAATAATAATCAGGATTACAAAAGCTAATATTGTCCCTTCATGTTTAATTATTCAACAGCTCATTTATAACTGAAATAGAACAGTTTTAGTCGTTACAGGAAAAACGTAATAATTTTTATTTTTCTTACAATTCACCGTGGTCTACCTACAGAAATTTTCAATATAATTGTTTGAACTGTAATTTTCTAATTAGCGCCGTCCTTTTTGTGGTCTTAATGAGAATGAATTCATTTACTGTTTTGTAATATTTTTATTTTTTACAGTTGAACGAATACATAAATCGTCTACGTTGATGATTTATGTATTCGTTTTATCGACAAAACAACCGAGCATTGTATTTCGAGGTATCTATGAGTACTTGCAAATAGGGAAAGACTCAAATCATTATCATACGAGGCTAAATACCTACGGAACACATGTAGGTAACATTAAAGCTGTATTACACGTTACAAGTGACACCAAATACAATTATAATTAATATACTAAAGATTTATACTTAGAAAAACCTTTGTCCGCAGGAAAATCAAATCGAAGCTTTTAAGGGTCGGATAATCGCCGTTGGCCATGCAAATGCGCGTCGCACTCACACCGCGCCGCGCCGCCGTTCAGTTTCATGGAATATTCATCTTTAGTAGCGAAATTATGAATATTTGAAGAAAATCACAGATAAATTATTATAGATGATAAAATAGTCTGTTCATGCAAAAAAAAAACATGAAAATATCTTAAGTAGTTTGAAAGTAATATCGTTTTTATGCTTTGAGTAGACATTACTTCCTGTTTTTTTTTTTTTAAACGTTACCCCACACTAGGAATTTCTCCTGTATCGTGGGTGCGTTTACAAACATTTAAACTCATATACACAAACAGCCCGACCCGGAACAACTACTTATAGGTCATACAAATATTTGTTCCGTGCGGAAATCGAACCCGCGACACGCATCGCAGCAGTCAATCGCTTAACCACTGCGCCAACCGTGCCGTCACACAAAGTATTCACAAAGTATTTTAATAAAATACTTAAATATTTACATAAAGAATTTATTTGTATGTGTTCTAGTTTAACATACATTTTTTGCATAATATGAGGGCGTAACAACAGATTTAAAAGTCACTAAAACCTGCGCCCTCGCGTGAAATTGCATACCTAGGTACATCATCATAATACATCACTCCGACCTTTTCGGTAAAAGCCCTCAGACCAATTAACTAAAAATACTTTCTCGCAAACAGTACAAATACCACTAAAAATAACAAAAAACTTAATATCAAACCCTCCTCAATAAAACTCCTAGACCTACATCTGGATGTAAGATAAAACTTTGCAAGTTTCCCAAAGTTTTCCCCAAACAATGACGAGGCTTGTTGTCACCGCATTTTGTTATGAATTTACTTCGCCGACGCACTTCGAAAGTTTTCTCATATTGTTGTGGAAGAAAAAAGAGAGTTGTATAGTAGGTACCTAAGGTAATGGACTGAATTTATTGTATTTTCTACGTATGAAACGGTTAAATAGATAACCTAACTATTATTATGTGGTTACAATCTGAAACTATACTCAATTAAATTCATTGGAACCGCACTACTGATGGCCCACTTTACTATCCCTGACTAGAATTGTAATTAATGCATTATTATTTAGAAGCTGATTTTTTTACGTCACTAAAAAGGTACGTAAGGTTCCTTGACCTTCATTGAAAACGAAGTTTAATAGGTTAAAAAAAAAAAAAAAAATTAATAAAAGGTTATAAATACCTCTGACAAAAAAAAGGCACAATAAATGCAACCAAATTAGTATAGGTACTTAAATTGTCTTTTGTAACTCAAAACTTCTTCCACATCGAAACACCTATACACATAACCGAAAGAAATACTCCACGCATCCGATAAACATTAATCCGAAAAAAACCATGAAGGAAACATAAGACGTTAGCTAAGAAGACAGGGGGCAATCAAAGGGCAATCGAGCGTTACTCAGCGGAGTGCCGACAAATGGGGCAATATGTGGGGGTCGGAACTCGCCGATACCTCAATTGTCTTATCAACTGGATGTTGATATTGCTAGTTTTGTTTGCGTGGCAAAATAAAGAGGTTATTCGGTGGTACTGACACGTGAACGGTACCTTTCCGTATTTGGGGAAACGAGATTAGTGAGCTTTTGTTATTGTCTTTTGTGGACGTATCTAATCGATAGTTAGAAATATTTCATAGGCTCAATTACTTTATTGATAAACGTCTCACAAACACCTTATTGATGAAATGCACAATATTTTTCTTTGACATGAAAATGATAAACCAGAATGGTATAAAACAGGTTATAAAAATACAGGAGGTTCTGTCATAATACAGGGTGTAAGGCACAGCCCTCCGCAGAATGATGGGGTGAATTCAGTATATCGCACTAAGATGACCGGTACATGAACGGTAGCGCAGCAAGCTTTCGGTCGCCCTCCCCCCACCCCGCCAACCCGGACGGCCGCGCTCGCGCCACGTAACTTATTGTTAGAGAATTTTATTTGTTTTATTTTAGCTGTGTTATTTACATTAATGGAGTACTGCGTACAGATAATGTATTTTTTCATTAAAATAAAGGAATAGTAACTGAAAAAACGATAAAAAAAATGAAAATTTTCCTGAGAAATTTTTCAGTGGAATATGATTCAAAATAAGGAGCTGAATGCAGCCTGTTAATTTGCGGAGGGCTGTCCCTTACACCCTGTATTTATGTATAAATTAATATTTATTGTATTTAAAGAGCAAGTGATATTTGGCCATTTTTTTAAACGTCAAAAAAAATGTAGGTCCGCCACAAAAAAAGCTTCTCAATTACAAATATTTGTCAAACCTTTGACAAACATGACGGATTTCTTAGATATCCGATGCAATTATAGCCAAAATTGTTTTGTACCCTATTTTCAGAACAGTGGAAGGAAGAAGTAGATAATGGGGTATTACTCAAAGTCGTATTTCTCTCATCCTCAGACGATTAAAGGATTATTGTATCATTCGCGTTAAGCCAGTCGGAATACGGATACTGCCAAACAAAATTAATGTTTTGTTTTGAAGTTGAGTGGGAACGACATTTTCGTTGTTCGTTCGTCTCAATTTTATTTTGGCGAAAAATGAAAAATTATTTTTATATGATTGTCGCAACTTTATTTTGACGTAAGATATTTTATTTTTGTGTCCTTCGCAACGATTCATTCTGAATTTCAATCAATCAACTCAGCCTATAGCAGTCCACTGCTGGATATAGGCCTCTCCCAGGCTGCGCCACAACACCCTGTCCTCCGCCTTCCGCATCCAGTCTATCCCAGCCACTTTTTTAAGATTGTCCGTCCATCTAGCTGCGGGGCGTCCCACACTACGCTTGCCGATACGCGGTCTCCAGTCCAGGACTCGTCTGCTCCACCGGCCATTGGTCCTTCCACAAACATGGCCAGCTCACTGCAACTATAGCTTGCTTGAACTGATTTACGACAACTCCCTTGTTTTTGTTAAAAAAAAAATTGATTACGTTCAATAAGCCAAATTAAAATTTAAAAATCAAAAAATTATGAGGGTATACGAACCAAAGAGTCGAAACCGCAGAGGTCATGCTGCAATAGGTAATACCTAGAAATAGTATATAAAATAGCACCTTTATCTGGAGTAGTATGACAATTTGCATGACACTATCGAGCCTGAAGCATTCAGTGCCACGATTGTTCAACTTCAGGCGCGATCGGTCTGAATCAGTGACGTATAGTCGCCGGCACGTAACTTGGCAAGGTATTGGCGTAGTCTGAGTAAGTTTACGCATGTATAATTAATGCAAAGAAAAAAATATCACTTTTATTGCTTGTCATTATTCTATGGCTATTATATGAAGAAAGTTTAAGAGAGGAGAGAAACATCTAACGATTCTTGCCAAGTTACGTGCCGGCGACTATACTAGTGTTGTGTAGACAATTTTAGGTCAAACAACGCCAAGACATGTCTATGTTCAATAAATACTTTGAGTTAAGTTTGCAAACTGAACCAGTCATAGGTAGGATGTACTTAATTTCTTAAATACTTGCCTACGCCTGAAATAACTGATCGTGTTCATTATTATTTATGTTTCTACCATAGATGTATGAGTTAATATCGGGTCTCCCTTGTTTGACCGAAAGGAATTTCACAAATTTTCACTTCCCAAATAAATTCTCGCATAATTTCATTTGCCAAATTATTACTTAGCAAAAAATCTATTCACGAAAAATTGTAACGCAAACCTAATGTTTGACAAATGAACGTTTAAACTATAACTTGTTTACAAATAGTACTTTTAACATTTTTTATTTAGTCAAATATTTCAGTTGGAATAACAGTTTTTACGCAAAATCAAATAATAATATAAATAAGTAATTAACCTAATCTAAATAGTTCAGATCCGGGTAACCTACTAAAAACAATCTCTTTTTTCTATTAATGCAAGTCGTTTCTGGCACTCGCCGGCCGCTGCCGCGGCACCGCTCGCTTCGCTCGCTCGGCTCGTGCGTAGGAGGTCACAGTTTTAACCTAACCTAACCTACCCATTTTTTTAAAAAAAGAAATTAACCTAATCTAAATAGTTATGTTCCGGGTAACCTACTAAAAACAATATCTTTTTTTCTATTAATGCAAGTCGTGTCTGGCACTCGCCGGCCGCTACCGCGGCACCGCTCGCTTCGCTCGCTCAAAAACGTTTATTGTCTGAAGATTGTTTGCTGTAATAAATCATTTGATTAAAGACCAAATGCCATAATGACATTATACTTGGTAATATTTTACCAAGTAAAAATTTGACCAAATGAAAATATGCGTACTAAAATCATTCGAAATATTGCAATGGTATAAAAAAAGGTTGCAAAAATTTGTTTGGGTAATGTAAATTTGGCAAAATCTTTTCGGCAAAACGGCAGGATCCCGTTAATATCATTAGTTCGCCATCAAGTGTGCGATGTGTTATCAAGGGGCCAAGTCTGCTATTTTCAATGATTGGTCATTATGACGACCATACCAAGGCAACGCCATGACCATTGTGCCAATAGTTAGTAACCTCCTAAATTTATAATGGCGTGACAGTGGCCCATAGGGAAGTCAAAATAATAGGAGCTTGTCAGTACGAGATTACCAAATACAAACAATTTTTCCAAATGGAGTATCAGTGGCACGTCATTGGAATATTATAAAGACGCCTTTCAATTAGAAGATTAGCAAAACTGTCAAACTCTACAATTACGGTCCCAATGATCGGCCATTCGGACACAACTGCGTTAGCAGACTTGGCCCCCAGGGGGCCGATCGCGCTATTTCTCAACGTAATTACGTTCGAACGGAACGTTTTTGGTTTTAGTTTCGTTTTGGTTTAGCTGGTTTAAGAAACGGTATCGCGCTTTTTTTTGTAAGAGTATTGTTCGATCGATCGTTCCTCCAACGTAACTTCCAAAGTAAAGCTAAATCTTTTCCGTTGAAATGATTAGCGCGATACGAAAAGTGTCTAACGTAACGTTTTGGTTGTGGTTTAGTTTTGGTATTAACGTTCAAAATTAGCGCGATCGGCCCTCAGGTATAATAGGCTGTAAGCGTAATCCACGTAATTTCAACGAATCATGTTGATACCAATTAAATTTTCTTCAAAACCGTTTTAGTATCTATCAGTAGCTACTTACCTTTTAACGAACTTCAGAATCCAATAAAAAAATAAAAGCTACATAAATACACGATTGAATTCTAGACGAATTGTAGATATAACATTAACGTTTGATATATTATATCAAACGTTAGGTAACAGTCAAACATAAAGGAACAGCTGATGAAATACAAGCATTTAGTATTTTTCTTGTAAAACGTTGAAGACCTAAAACAACGTTGTTACGATGGCTGTACAAAAATAAAAATGGCCGCCTTGTCGCAAAATTGAGCTATAAACGTCCTCTGTTTAGGCGACTGCCCGGAAAACATGCAGCTCCTTGAGGTTAATAGAAATATTGTGGTTTTATGTAACACTAGCTGCGCCCCTTGGTTTCAACCGCGTAAGTCTCGATCCCGTAGGAATATCGGGATAAAAATGCCTATGTCTTAATCCAGGGTGTCAGCTACCTCCATACAAAATTTTATTAAAATTGGTCCCGCCGTTTGAGCGTGAAGAAATAACAAACATACACACACACACACACACACTCACGAACTTTCGCCTTTATAATATTAGTGTGATAGTGTGATGATGAAAGTAGGTAATATGAGCTAGTTTAAAGTTTATGTAATTTTGTTTAAAGCAGAATTACCTTTTATTACATTTGTTTCTATTCTATGAAAATATCAAGCAATCTTTAAAAAAACCGGCCAAGTGCGAGTCTGACTCGCGCACGAAAGTTTCCATACCATTATCTATAAAAACCGGCCAAGTGCAAGTCGGACTTGCACACGAAGGGTTCCGTACCATTATCTATAAAAATGGCAAAAAAAACACGTATGTTGTATGGGAGCCCCCCTTAAATATTTGTTTTATTTTATTTTAATTATTTATTTTTAAAGTGAATATATAATTAAATATTCTGTGAATGTTTCAAGCGTCTACCTGTTGCCGTTATCAATATCGAGCAAAAACGAGCAAAAAAATCACGTTTGTTGTACGGGAGCCCCCTTAAATATTGGTGATAGACGGACAGACATACAGACAGACGGCGGAGCCTTAGTAATAAGGTTCCCGTTTTACCCTTTGGGTACAGAACCCTAAAAAGGTGGAAGCAAGGAAGGAAGTTTGTTCTGAGGTGACCGTTGATAGGGAAGTATACAAATAGGATATATATTATATAGTTAATTTGCTGATAGCAAGAAAAAGGCATTCAGCGCCATGTCCGTATACTTATAGTAGGAACAGGGCAGAGGAATGTTGCCGAAGAAGGGTATTTTGTAAGCAGGGACACAGGCCTCCTTTCTGTGAGAGGGTGTGGGCCATAATCCACCACACGAGCACACGTGGTTGTGTTTTGTTACATGACTTTGAATTGGACATGTCGGTTTCCTCACGATGTTTTACTTCACCGTTTTGACAGCAGTGGTGATGAAATAATTTACACGAGTGCTTGAGTTGACAGAGTAATCTACCTCAAATATCCGCAAATGTAAACATTGAAATCTCGTATCACACTTTATTAATCCCCCAAAGTCCATCGACCAGAAATCATAAAATCTCGGTAGGTACCGACGAGAATTGACCGAAACGTACTAAAAGTCGTCACCGGTTAATGTAATTCCGATCGGTACTGGCAAGCTGGGGTTCTCGTCACCTACTGTAATCGGGTCATTCCGACCTGCCAATTACAGGGGTGACCGGTGCAGCGGTGTGGTGGTGTGATACTGACGACGTGTTCCGTGGACGGTTCTGGTCGGATTGATTTTGTTTCCAATATTGGGGTCGGACTATCAGTTGAATTTCACATCGATTATGGCTTGAATTAAAAAACAAAAATATTATTATAATTACTTGCAAGAATGCATCTCGAAAATACAAAATATTTATATTCTATTTATTAAAGGATTAGAAAAAAAAACGGCAAAATAACAACAGTCATTGTGTATTATTGTTGAAATTAATGCACTTTAGAGTAATTTTTAAATGTAAATGGTGAATAGATTACATTGCTTTGTATTAGTTTGTATTTATCGTGAAATAACGAAGTTTATTTTACGTTTATATCAAAATAACGAGAGGGTGATAATCGTTGTTTTTCTAATGTTATAATAAAGTACCTTTAAAAAAAAGCTAGATGCAGCCTTAAAACTAATATGTAACATATAGTTTTAAGCACTTCTACAATGAGTCCGTTTATTGTCACAACAACATTGTATTAATTGGGTGACAAAACAATCCCGTTACAGTTCTCCTATTTCGCGAACTGTTAGTTACCGGTTAATAATTTTAACGCTTCGTTATTCTGACTGCTTTCTAGTCTATGAGCTAGTAACGTTATATGGTTAAGTCGACCGTCCACTGCTAAGTAGGATTTGCACGGAGAAGTTTTCATTAGCTGAATGGTTCATTTGACACATCCATGCTAGCGTGGCCGCGGGTCACAGTGGACGATTCCGACTAATTTTTTTTAGCCAACTTCCAATATTAAGGATGTTATATGTTCGTCTGTATGTTTGTTTTTTATGTGTTTTCACCGATTTCTCCGTCAATTGTGGACCGATTTTGAAACTATTTTTTTTGTTTGAAAGGGATTGCGAGGTGGTTCTATTGTGGACAAGTCAGAATGTGATGAGAGGATCCTATGGAAATCGAGGAAAATCCTAAAATTTTATAGGCATACCTATAGCAGTTTGGGTATTTATTATAGAAACTCGTGCATTGCTCTTGGAAAGCAGAATTTGGTGAAGTGGAATTGATGATGAACACCACAGATGGCCACCAGAAATAGTTAATAATATCTACGATTAGGTACTTTAATATGGTTGCTACACAATTTATGCTCGTCACAGTGCATATGATGACCTGGTTCTAACCAGGGCAAATCCTCAACAATTAACGTCCCTGCATCGGGAAAAGCAATACTTTATAAAAGGTGATGAGCAGTTGACTTTAAGCTTTTGTAGCTTAGATAAATTAAAAACTAAAAAGTGAAAAATAAAAATCTTTTTACAAAAAAAACAACTGACTTCCAAAAAAAAATAATACAAAGTGAAAAATAATTTTAATTTCGGAATTCGGTGGCAAAAAACTAAAAATACAGATCCAAAGACACCGACTTCCGATTTTTTTATGTTTTCATACAAAGCGAAGCTTAGTGTACACGTGCGTAGCTTAGTCCTGGGCTGCTGTGGAGCGACGCCTTTATTTAAAAGCGAACCGCAGCAGAAATCTGTTGTGTTATCCAACTTGGAATAGGAAACGAGAGACAACTTGTTGTATAGATAACGAACTGGACTCCTCGTTTGTGGTAAGGGTTTTCAGGTGGGCCGGTAAATAAACAAATATTATTTGCAGTTCATTGAATCACTTACACTTTTCTACATTGTGGTTTCTTCTGCTATTGTTAACAATTTTATTAATTGGACGTATTTTTTGGTCCTTTTGGTTTTTGCGCCGACTTGTTATTATTTTTATGTTATGTTAAGTATTCACTTAAAGAAAAGTATCAGCCTTTTACTGATAACACACTATCTACGCAAGACAGTTTCATCAAACATGTTTTGGAAAGATATGTTCAGCCTTGTTCACAAAATTAAATACAATTTTCCGAAGTTTATATACCGGTATGAGGAATAGGGTGTAAAGATTTTTTTTTTCACTCGTTCTCTGTAGAAAAGGGAAGATCCCCCAACCAGACGGGCGTTGTGTCTGGTGGGCAACTGCCCGACGATTGGTGTCGGGATGTTGTATTGTCAGTCGCGCGTTAAACACTGCTTGCGCGATACAGGATTTGTATGACGTCAGGTCTTTTGATGCGTAGTTTGCATGTCGCGATACAGATGCCGCCACATTTCTATTCATAAAACTCTTTTAAAGCACCATCATATAAAGCATATCTTTTGTAGAATAAAGCGTATATTAATTATATTGGTCCTTAATTAAAATATACAAGCTAACTCTAAAATATGTATAATATGTACAAGTAGGTATATAATAAAATAATTAAAAAGTGGAAGTGCTCATTGGGCATCAAAAAATTCGTCCGCATCGCTGTCAATGGGAAAAGTGCCCAAAAGGCTGGCAGCATTGCCACGTTGGATGGCAATACTGATTCTTTGGGCTAAAAATAGGCCAGCCCTCTGGTCACGTGAAGAGTCGACCAACCGCTTGGCGATGTCCCGAAATACTTGATGAGCACTCGGACCCCAAGGCCCTAGTGTTTCAACCCCAAACGGCTCAAACATATAGCTCCCAATAAGGTTGTTATATTTGCGCCGTTTGAGGTTTTCTGCTCCTGCAGCTGCCGCCCCAGCACAACTCGCCGTGCCAGGAAGATGGGATGGCGCGAGGGTGTCGACACAGGTTGCATCCCACACCAAAGGCCTACCCAACTTCCATGGCATTATGGTCATTCCGTCTGGCCTCTTCCCATCGTCGCGCGCCAAGCGATTGGGTTCTAAAACAGCTAGCACCCCGGCGGTGACAAGAGCCCGACGGATGATGTCATTAATACTGACGTGCCGTGCCATCCGACCAGCGCTCTTGCTGCAGGATAGGCCATGGTGTCCGAGGCAGTCGACTCCTTCACCGCACTGACAGCGATGGGGAGCCCCGCAAGGGGCGCCTAGACGCAAACATGTAGCGAGCCGGAATGTGGTGTCACCCAGCATGGTGCCTATGTTGGGTGACGGTAGCGCTTGAAGCCAGAGGCCCGACTCCCATTCACCCACAGCCAGCAGGCGGGCACGCTCAGCAGTATTGGTGGACGTATTAATGAGTTTATTCCGTACCAACCTGCTGCTGCGGCTCATCCCGCTGTCTCTGGGAAGACGGGTTCTCGGGCTGAACCGTATCCGGGCAAGCCACTTTCCAGGCGTTCACCGCATCGGACAAACACGGCACTTCAGAGTCAACCTGAGAAGGGGCTAAGATTCTTGTGGTTAACTTTTCGGTGCTGTGGACCGAGGACAGGTAGGCTTACACTAGAAATTTTGCGGACGCCGAGCCCACCAAAACGAATGGGTAGTGTGGCTTGCAGCCACGCGCGGTCGTCCAATGCCACATTTAAAATTGATGTTAGAGTTGTTCGAATAATATGATCGATTTTGTCTAAAAGTTGTGGCTGCTTCCATAAAGAGGAAGAGCGCAGAAAATACATAAAATTTGGACCATAATAATACATAAATACATACTATTTTTAATTATATTTAAAAAAAGGATAAGTACTTACTTGTTTAAATTATTGATTTATTAATCCAAACATTATTTAAATTTTACACTGTCTGTGGTCCAAGCGTTAAATCGACACTTTTCTGTCTGACTATACATCGACGTTTTTACGCCTATCAAAACAGAAATATCCTGGTATTATTCTTCGGGTTGAGTCTAAGTTGGTCTAGTGGGCGCGGATCCATTATAACTATATTGTTGTTGTTTTTTGTTTTTTTGTTTTTAATTTAGATTTTTTTTTAAATTTTAATTTTAATTCTATAAGTTTGCGATTTTATTATATTTTTGTATTATGAATTTATGACATGA
Organism: Tiliacea citrago; assembly: GCA_963921375.1. Taxonomy (NCBI): domain Eukaryota; kingdom Metazoa; phylum Arthropoda; class Insecta; order Lepidoptera; family Noctuidae; genus Tiliacea; species Tiliacea citrago. Next base: position 8,243,601 of record OY992796.1, read on the forward strand.
AAACTTTACCTATGGATATTTATCTGAAATAAATGATTTGATTTGATAACAACGATGTTAAATCTACCTTCCAAGAAACATTATTTCACATGGATCTCTTGCAGGCGGAAAGAGAACCAATTAAAAATTTCTAGGAAAAGCTATTTCAAAAGCACATCTAGAAACAGGTAAAACAGGTACAATTTAACCTGGCAACCCTGTGCACACTGCAACAGTTGCCGACTTTGTTTATTAACATAGCGACGAGTTTGATAAAGTTTGAATTAGATACCGGACAGCGACGCGTGGCTTTATGAATGTATATACAGGGTAAGTTGTAAATGTATACTGTACACAGTACTTATAGGTACCTACATGTTTGATATCAAACGGCATAATAATGCTGTGTTTTATAAGTTTACTTAAATACATATACATAAACTCATGCCTTCTTCCCATGGGGGTACGCAGAAACTATAGAACGCCACCTGCTACGCTCCTTACGTAGGTACTCCTTTTGCGAGCAAACGTCCCGCATCCCGCTCGCTCGCTGGCTTCAGTTTGGCCAAAGCTTTATGCAGCCAATGAAACCCTTGCTTACAGACTAGTTTAACACCTATAATAGATTCTATTCCAACCACTGTGCACCTAAACATAACCAACAATTAAGTTACAAATTATTTTTCCATGCACAAAGTTTGTGGAGCACGCTAAACTTAAATTACACTTGGTTTTCTGTAAACTTCCGTGTTTTCTCATAACGGTATTATTTATAATGCTATTACAATATTTTATATGTTCGCCACTACATATTAAGTTCGGTTTGTTGGTCAAGTGGAAAGATGTTAATCATGGAAATTGTTTCCGCTGCGATATTAATGTTAGCAAGCATTATAATTGTTAGCCAATTAAGACGCTGACAACAGCTAAACCGCGGTCATTGTCAGACTGCATACAAAAGAAAGAAAAGCGCAATGACACAACGCTTGCAATTTATTGCAAAATATGAAGCAATTATCTATTTACTCAAAAATGAGTTGAGTAATCGAAAATAAAAAACAACAAAGTTCTGCGTACAAATAAGACGTTCTTGTTATTAAGTAAATACCAACCGTACGTTGATATTTTGGATTCAAACTCAAAGTAAAGGATTAGTTTACCGTTAATTTGTACTGAGATTTTTTTTTCTAAACGTTTTTGTTAACAACCGAGTTCTGAGAAATATGTTCAAGAATAACATATATTTTTTCCGCTATCACAAACTATATAGATTTGGCAATTTTTTTGTCAAGCCTACTTTTATCATTTGCCTCTTGTCAGCGCCTTAATGTTGCTTCGGGTGTATTTATAGGATTATGATCGTGTAATCTTTAGTAGTTTTCCTTGTTATATTTGACATAACTAATATCGGAGAAAAAGTCAAGACATAGAATGTAAATCGTTTTGTTAAAAGTAGACGTAAGAATTACCTACTATGTCCGGAATGCGGACTAGTGTCCGCCAGTGTGCTAATAATGACATACATACGCGACGCAAAATAATAAAAGTCAGCAATAACATCGTTGGAATCTAGATCAGCATAAGCGGCGTTACCAAGAACGGGACAGTCTATTAGATACCTAATAAAAATCCAAAAGTTAATACAGAAAGTTGGAAAGAGGAAATCATTACAAAGACGAACAAAATCATAAGTCGTATTGGGTCCTCCACAACAATTTCACACACACTTTATTACTTCAAAGGGGCCTGAACTCAAGAATTACCCAAACTTGACTTTACGACGATGTAATCTCGCTACTACTTAAACTGGTAACTTAATTAAAAGTTTTAAAGAACGTCAACTTTGGTGAAATAAGGGTCTAGACTGAGAATTCCTAAACGTTTTTTGACAATACGGCTGATAACTTGATTTTTTATTACTCTTTGAGTGATGATCGACCGTGTGGTGCCGGACGTAAAGAATAGCACCATCCTATTTCTTCCCGTGGGTGTTGTAAAAGGCGACTAAGGGACTTACTAGAGAATGGGCAACTGCGTTCTCTATGCATTTTAACACCATATACTGCGATGGCCAACCGGCCTCCAAGCGTGGTGATTATGGCAAACCCCCCCTTTGGGGGAGGCCTATGTCCAGGAGTGGACGTCTTTCGGCTGAAATGATTATGATGATGAATGAGTGACGATTATGTACAGACGCCGCACATCAAGCTACTACAATCTGTCAAATTTATTTAAAACATTTTCAACTTTATCGTTTAAGCATAAGGTTCAAGATTGATTGGGAAAATTTGACAGTTTCGGGTAGCTTGACCTGCTGGCGTCTGTACAATCTCTTTAGATGGGATAATAAAAAATGTTTACACATTTTTGATGTGTAAAATGTTTCCTTTGGCTCTCTATAGGAGTGATTTCCTGAAAAGGGACAGACGTGCGTGTAACAGGGACAACTTGAGCATGGAATTAGTGTACTCATGGTATTAGTAAGTACTTACAATTTTATAATTGTAAGTAACAGGGGGTTGAATTTCGACCAGCGGGCGACCACTAGTAATGAATAAATTCGAATAAATATTTCAGTGTTTAGCTTTTTAAATTTTGAGGTTAATTTCTGTCGCTGCTCAGTTGCTTATAACCAAGGTGAGATGTCAGATGTTACACATCATATGCGACTACTGTAAGGTTCGATCGGTTTTTTTTTCTAGTTTTAAGGAACGCTGGAAAAACAATTAGTAATAATTTTAAAAAAAACATGCTAAGCAGTCTTTGGGGGCTGCTGATAGAAGCGAAAACTAGCGTTCGGTGATGATGACGCGAGTTCCATGATTTTTATTCATCCAAAAAGTACACATTTATAGGTACACAATATACATATAGCTCATGGAAAGCCTTCGGTGACGATGACACGAGTTCCATGATTTTTGTTCACCCAAAAAGTGCTCAACGCGCCTAAAAAAGTTTTCAGTTCAATACCCGAAGAAAATGATTAGCCCAATGCCGTGTTGGACACTTCTCTGACTCACCAGAATATTCTTTGTAAATATATATGTTCATACTTTTAGGAACACCATGCTACTTTAGAAGCAGTGGTGGCGTAGTGGTTACTGACCTGACTTACGTGTCGTGGTTTCAAACTCAGACAGGCTTTACTTTGTGTAAATAATTTCATCACCACTGCTCTCAAAATCTTGAGGGAAAACATTGTGAGGAAACCAGCATGTCCTAGAACGAAAAATTCGAAGGCATGTGACATCTACCAACCTGCACTGGGCTGGCGTGGCAGATCACAGCCCACTCTCTTTCGGAGAGAGGAGGCTTTGTCCCAGCAGTGGGAACATTGTAGGCTGATTAATATACTACACTATTTTCCAACCTACATTCTTCTTCCAATAAAAAGATTGCCTCAACTCCAAAGTTTACGCATATTATCTTCAACCCTTCATAACAGCGCCCTCGAACCGAACCGATTCGTCCCGATGCGTCTCGTACAGTCGAACCGTTTACGGATCATTAAGCTCTTTCGGACCGCCTATGGGAACACTTTGTTCATATGGACTACCCTATATAACTTATATATTTTTACTTTGGATGTGTAGTGACCTGCGACGAGACCCTTCCTGGAGCTAATTTATGAGGTGCGGAAGATGTAACGCGGATATTGGAGTCCTCTGTTATCTTATTGGTACCGTTTACCTTAAGGAATTTGGCAAAAAAGGTTAAAGTATGATATTATTTCTTGGAGTTTTACGATTGGCTACGATACTGATGACATGTGTATGTTTTGGACTAAAAGTTCTTCCCTTCATCTTCAACGAAAACAACCAACTTCCAAAAAAAAACACTACAAAGTGAAAAATAACTTTATGTTCGGAAGTCGATGTCTTTGGATCTGTATTTTAGTTTTTTGCCACCGACTTCCGAAATTAAAGTTTTTTTTAAGTTTTTTTTTTTTATTTGCAAAAAAGATTTTTATTTTTCACTTTTTAGTGGGTCAGTTCGTAATTTACCTAAGTAACAATAGCTTAATGTCAACTGCTCATCACCTTTTACAAAATATTGCTTTTGCCGATGCAGGGGGGTTAATTGTTGAGGAGTTATCCTGCTAAGAATCAGGAGAACTGGAACTGATGGTGACTTCACCATATGCAATATGACGAGCAAATATTGCCTAGCAACCATATTAAAGTGCTTAATCGAATCCCAACCGTAAAATACTTATTATTAGGTATTTCCGGTGGCCATATGTGATCTTCACCAAATAGTGCTTTCCGAGTAAAAATGCATGAGTTACTATAACAAATACCCAAATCGCTATAGACACCTATAGCAATTTGGGTATGACAATGGGACTACGAAAGTCTACCCTTTCAAACAATTTTTTTTTTCATAATTGGTCAACAATTGACGGAAAAATCGGTGAACATAAAAAAAAACATACATACAGACGAACATATCTCCTCCTTTTTGGAAGTCGGTTAAAAATAAAGTTCTTATTTACAAGCCAAAATCGACCATCGATTGGATGAACTCAAAGGACTCACGTTAGCCGTATGACACTTTTAGCGAAAATAATCTTTATTTTCATTTACTTTCGATTACATCCGGATTCATCGAAATTTTTATTTAAGTCCAATTAGAGAACGGCGGTTAAAAATGGGCAAAGTTTGCAATTTCTCTTATTTTCCTTAACCGAATTAACCCAAACCCTTTCAAGGAAGATAAACCCAACGATTTGCATTTAATACTTTAATACTTGCATAAAAATATTCGGGAATAATTTATGTAGCTACAACCAACAATGTTTGTACTAGTCAAAGATTGCAACGCTTGCTTGTTAGCAAAAACGCTTGCCGGCGAAGTTACACGGTTGATTAAATTTTAATCAGAGTTTATTGAAGTGACGTCAAGCGACCGGGGTTAGGGGTTCATGCATTAAGCATATCGGTGCAACCGAGCTGCAGATTTTCTGGATAGTAGGAGAATTATTTATGATGTGCATGTGTTAGAAGATTTATTTATTTTGGCGAAAACAGGTTAATTTCGTGAGAACTTTCAACAATCATTTATTCTCTCTTCACAATCAACTCAGCCTATCGCAGTCCACTGCTGGACAGAGGCCTCTCCCAGGCTGTGCCACAACACCCTGTCCTCCGCCTTCCGCATCCATTCTGACCCAGCCACCTTAAGGTCGTCGGTCCATCTAGCTGGGGGGCGTCCCACACTATGCTTGCCGATACGCGGTCTCCACTCCAGGGGGTCTACTCCCTAATCACGAAACTCATAGTTTCGGCCGAAGTTTTCGGCGTTTCCTACTCCGTATCACTTACGGACATAAGATTAGTTCAGACAACATGATTTGATAGTTGTCCATAATCCCGATGTGTATTTACCCGTTAGAATAAAATGAATTCGTCGCTTGTTTTGACGGATCAACTAGTTTCAGACGGGCCCGTATCTTCGTTGACGGACTTAGAGAGTAGACCCCCAGGACTTGTCTGCTCCATCGGCCATCGGTCCTTCGACAAACATGCTCTTCACAAAGCTGACTGTAGTCCACCTTTGTGAGAGACTGGTGCCTGATATAGGTTTTTGGGAAAAACGTGTGTTACAGGTCACCAGGAGTTATAATTAGCTTTAACGGAAATACCGAGCAAGAGTCTAAGTTAAACTCAACTCAAACTCAAAGCATTTATTTCAAATAAATCAATTACAGGCAGTTTTGAATTGTCAAGGGGTCTGTTAGTCAGAACGATGAAGCTAGTTGCCCATTCCAAAGCTTAGTAGGTACCTATGGAGAAGAACGGGCAAGAAACTCCACGGACACTCTTTTTAACCGACTTCCAAAAAGGAGGAGGTTATATGTTCGGCTATGTTTTTTTTTTTTTTTTTATGTATGTTCACCGATTACTCCGTCCATTGTGGACGGATTTTGAAAATTCTTTTTTTGTGTGGAAGAGTATGCTCCCGAGGTGGTCCCATTGCCACCAAATCAGAATCTGATGAGGGAATCCCATGGAAATCGAGGGAAATCCTCAAATTTTATAGGCATACCTATAGCGATTTGAGTATTTTTTGTCGTAACTCGTGCATTTGCTCTCGAAAAGCACTATTTCGTGAAGTGAAACTGATGATGAAGACCACTGATGGCCACCGGAACTACTTAATAATAAGTATTTCACCGTTGCGATTCGATTAGGCACTTTAATATGGTTGATAAGCAAGTTATGCTCGTCAAAATGCATATGGTAAAGTCACCATCAGTTCTCCTGGTTCTTACCAGGAGAACTCCTCAATAATTAACGCCCCTGCATCGGGAATACCAATATTTTGTAAAAGGTGATGAGCATTTGACATTAGGCTATTGTTAATTAGATAAATTACAAACTGACCCACTAAAAAGTGAAAAATAAAAAACTTTTTACAAAAAAAAAAATCAACCGACTTCCAAAAAAACACTACAAAGTGAAAAATAACTTTAATTTCGGAAGTCGGTGGCAAAAAACTAAAATACAGATCCAAAGACACCGACTTCCGAAATTAAAGTTATTTTTCACTTTGTAGTGTTTTTTTGGAAGTCGGTTGATTTTTTTTTTTGTAAAAAGTTTTAAATTAACATAAGGTTACAACATTTTGGTTACATCATTTCTGTTGAAATTACACATGTAAGAACGATGCAAAACGTCAAAAGCATCCGTAATAAAAAGATAAGAAAAATAAATCAAAAATTAAATTAAATTAAAATAAGCCATTGCCGCTAAGAGAATATGAGTAGTCCCTACTGATGACGCCTGTTCACGAACAGATGACGAATAGATTAGCACTATTCAGCTCAACCATTTTGAAGGGAGCTAAATGATCCAACAGATCCGCCACCATCAGCGAGACATTACAGTGAGCATGAAATACTCTCAGCCGCCAGAGCACATTCAAGTCAATGAAAGACGTACCCAGCACATTGTAGCTTTATAGTAAGTGCAAAGTACTCACACATGTGCTATGCAATTATATTATAGGTAAGAGATTGAATTTATACAAGCAAAGATAGTTTTTAAACAATAAGCATAACAAAAATAAAAACTAAGTAAGAAAAAAAAATGCTTAATACTAATAAAAGAAGAAGTAATAAAAATAAAAAATACATGCCTATATTACTTTGATTAAAGGGCTTGTTTTTTAAATAATATCGCAGTGGCCTTATTAATCTAATCTGCTGAGATAAACCGGTTCAGAAATTAAGACCAATTTATTCGCTATACAGACCAAGTTCAAAGTTATGTAACCAGATACCACTAAAATCAAAATTAAATACCCAGCTAATTAATTCTACACGCTTTAATTTCATAAGTTACGCCTAAAACTTCCCAGCGGCCATCAAAAGGCATCAAATGTTGCCTTTTACGCGGCGTAAGTTCATTAATTAATTTTTAATCAGAACCTATAGCCTTCGTGAACGAGAGAGGGGGGTGAATAAGGGGCATTGAGGATGAAGGGGGATAGATTGAGTTTTGTTCCACGGAATTTTATGAAACTTCATCCCGGCGGTAATGCCTTTATGCTGAGCATGGAATACCTTGATAAAGCACTTTATTGCTGCTTAAATATATTTAGCTTGGCGTGATGGGATAGAATATCTTCACGCTTGGAATTAACGCCTCATTGGTGCAGTGATTGCAAGGGAACGTGAGCTGATTTTGGTGCAAGATCTTGTAAACTGTTAGGTTTTGTGTGGGTGTATTTCCAAGGTAGGTTTTTGTACAGAGAAAGGGTGGATGCACCTTGACTAATATGGAAGACAACACGTATAGAAAACCTAATTAAAATATTGCATGTGGAAGAGCTAGCTTGTAAATTAACGTATTTATGAATTTGTTTCTTTGGCTTATCAGAGAAATCTGATTCGACAGACCTATCCAAATTTAAAGAATTCATTGAAAAAAATCCTTAAAAAAAAGCACTTAGATTTTCCCATCTTTTTTCGGTAAAAACTTTATTCGGACTATTTGAAAAAAAAAACAATTAACCTAATCGCTTCTGCCGTTCTCAAGTGATGCACTAACCAAAGAACATCTTTTTATTTTATTTAAATATATAGATAGATAGAGGGAGGGTCTTGTGGCAAGTATTAACAGCCCCACGGGTCGATCGATCGTATAAGGTACGCTTGCCGCGGTTGGTTCTTGAATGGGTGACTGTCTTTAAATACCAAGACCCGTCCGTGCGTCGGAAAGCACGTTAAGTCATAGGTCCCTGCTGTTATATGTAGATCTTTGACTGCTTGTTAGGTACGGGTCGTCAGAAGCCTGAAAGTCTGACAACCAGTCTTACCAAGGGGTATTATGTTACCTAGTAACTAGGTTGTGAAGGTCAAATAGTGGTATAGTAATTTTATTCTAGGTGCATCGTCTTCACATATAATTATATAATTGATGTACCGATACAAAATATTGTAAAACATTTTAAAAGAGTAACGGTGGAGTTTCTTGCTCATTCTTCTCCATACGAAGCTACCTTTTGGAAGGGGCGACTAGAATCAATTGTATTTTTTTTGTAAATTTTGACGTTCAAAAGTGCCATCTATGTGCCTATTTGAAATAAATAATTTGACTTTTGACTTTTTGAAATAGGCAGTCGCTCCATGTGAAATACTGTTATTCAGCTGAATACCAGTATTTTACTTGGAGAATCCGGTTAGACTGGAAGCGGTTAGCCCCCAACGTAGTTAGAAAAAGGCTAGGCAGATGATGATGAGATAGATAGATAGATTGATAGTAATTAACACTTTTTAGGGTTCCGTACCCAAAGGGTAAAACGGGAACCCTATTACTAAGGCTCCGCCGTCTGTCTATCTGTCTGCCTGTCTGTCTGTCTGTCCGTCTGTCACCAGGCTGTATCTCATGATCCGTGATAGTTAGACAGTTGAAATTTTCACAGATGATGTATTTCTGTTGCCACTATAACAACAAATTACTAAAAAACAGAATAACATAAATATTTAAGGGGGCTCCCATACAACAAACGTGTTATTTTTGCTCGATATTGATAACGGCAACCGGTAGACGCTTGAAATATTCACAGCATATTTAGTTATGTATTCAATTTAAAATTAAATACTTAAATTAAAATAAAACAAATATTTAAGGGACAACAAACATGATTTTTTGTCCATTTTTATAGTAATGGTACGGAACCCTTCGTGCGCGAGTCCTACTCGCACTTGGCCGGTTTTTTTTATGAACCGTTTTTAATAAATTAAACTACTCTTTTATCTGTTCTTCTTTTAATAGAGTAGGTAAGTAATAACAGCTCAGTCATTCAATAAATGATGTTCTAAAAATATTTTCAGTCTAAATGGGACGAAAATCTTCCGGTCATTAAAAGAAAAAGTATTTAAGGGCACAACGATCAGGGCTTTTTAAACTGTGACGAAATAATTAAAGAGCTGAAGGTTTTTCCTTGTTGCTAATTATACACGAAGGTCAAAAAATTAACTAGAAAACTTTCCATGAATTAAGTAAATTTGATGATTGGGAAGGTACAGAAGTGTTTTTTGAGTTGCAAAATGTCTGAGGTAGAAAATAAAATATTATTTGCTGTTACTAATTCAAACTTTTATAAAATTTGTATATTAAATATTGAAATGAAACATTGCTAATTTAGGTTTCATACCTACGCTAAAAACGCATTGTGCTCTTCTATTATTCTCTATTGAGTGTTTTGTGTGTCAAATTCATTTAAATAAATAAAATATGTAAATAAATTATTAAGGATCCCACTGTTCATACCACGTTATCTCTAAAAAAATATTATCTCAATTTACATCTTTTACCGTAATCAAAGAAAAATAAACGAATGTGAAAGTGATTCCTGTTAAAAAACCGGCCAAGTGCGTCGGACCACGCCACAATGAAGGGTTCATTGTAGTTGAAAAACATGATCCCTCATACATTTCAACTGCAAATGTAAGTTTGTACACACTATATTGAGAGATTAACGATGTTATTCTAAGATCATAGACTTCTTAAAGGTTTTCATGTAATCTATAAGTAAAGAACTATATTCTGTATATTTTTTTTTCATATTAGGCTCAGCAATTTTGGAGTTAAGGGGGTCTACTGCGCTAAACCGAAGTATCGGCCGTTTTATAACTTCCAAAGTTTCCTTTTTTGACTTTGAATCCTTACCCGACTTCAAGTCACAGTTTTGACTTTGGCTTATCTCTTCGACTGTTTTTTGCCATCGTCAGCGATAGCCGTAGTAAAGAAGCGACCGAACATTCGGCCGATACTTCGGATTTATGTTCGGAGTAGACCCCCCAGGCCCGGGTCGACAGCGCGGTGTGTTCCACGCGCACCTCAGAGATGTCAGCACATACTGATGGGGTCCATTAGGGCCGATGCCTGCCAGGATTACGGGTTTGTCCGAAAGGGATACCGTGGCCCTGACACACAGGCAACTGAAGGAATACGGGTGTGTTTTAGTCAGTAAAAGTCTGAAACGCCCTCCCGTTGCGCCCATAGCAGGAGAAATTATTTGAGAATTTCCCACACAAAAATGGCATCTATTCAATACAAAACTTCAATTAAAATTCAAAGTTTCATCTATTTGCTTAAATAATTTTAAAAGTATTTATTTTAACATTATAAAAACATATCTGAAATCATCCCGACAAGCCGTTTCGTTTGATGTCATATGGTACCGTGTGCAATTTTTTTTTTCTGATTTGCCTCTCAAAAGTGAATATTCAAAATTAATGTATTTACGTTACACGGTTAGGTACACCCAAAAACACGTGTTTGGGTTGCAAAATTCATTTGTGTACTTACCAAATTTCAACTCAATCGGTCCAGTAGATTTGGAGAAAATCGGCTGTGACAGACGGACAGACAGACACATGAGTGATCCTATAAGGGTTGCGTTTTTTCCTTTTGAGGTACGGAACCCTAAAATTTCATCCTGTAGGGGGACCATATCGCCTAGTTTTATATTAGGCAAATACTTTACATCATAATTTCAGCCGAAAGACGTCCACTGCTGGACTTGAGCGGGTTGGCGATCACAGTATGGTGTTAAAATGCATAGAGAACGCTGCTGCCCATGCTCTAGTAAGTCCCTTAGTCGCCTTTTACGACACCCACGGGAAGAAATAGGATGGTGTTATTCTTTACGTCCGGCACCACACGAAATAATACTTTAGATGGAAAGTTTAAATTCGGCTTTGAACTAGTTTATTAATAAGCTTTACGAATTTAGTATTAAATTATATCGGTTTATTTTAAGAAGAGATTCTAAGAAGCTTTGAAACGGAATTTTCCTCTCATGTTTTATTAGTACATTACACAGAAAATTTACGAATCTTTCCAATTCATGTAACAAGAATTTCAGAATTAACAACATAACATTATTATTATCACGCGTGTATTTAAAGGGATAGGCAGAGGAATTACCTACCTTCTATACACACATTTCGCAAGTTACCTACTTATGTCAAAAAGTCTAAATTAAAAGCTAAGTACCTAATTATTTTCTATACACCGTGGCATTTTAATCTTATTACAACGGCAGCCTACTTCATGTATCCAATGATTACTAATCACATTAATATTATAAAGGCGAAAGTTTGTGTGTGTGTGTGTTCGTTACTTCTTCACGTTCTAACGGCTGGACCAATTTTGATAAAATTTTGTATGGAGGTAGCTGACACCCTGGATTAAGATATAGGCTTATACTTTTTATCCCGATATTCCCACGGGATTGAGACTTACGCGGGTGAAACCGCGGGGTGCAGCTAGTCATTCATAAAAATAAAATAAAAAAAAATGTTAATAAATATGTTTTTTACTTTTATGAATTATTAGTTGTCATTGGATAATGAAGTGGGCTGCCGTTATAAGACGATTAAAATTCCACGGTGTATATGTACGTATTTTACGTTATCTGGCCAAACTTAAAAAACATGACTATAGTTACATCACCATACGTAAAACCTAAAAAAACACTCGCACGATTATAACTCAAAAATTCATTAACCCAACCTCTAATTAGCCCCATAAAATTAAAAACACAATTTCTTACCCCTTAAGAGCATGAGTGCAATCTCATAAGAACCTATAAAGCTGCCTAAATACATATAAAACAGAAGTTACCTCGGGTAATGCAATTTAGCTAAATTAACTCATTAGTCCAAAAATTGCTGCCCCTAAGGAAGGTAGAGTCAGAAGCCTTTGTTATTCAAGGTAATTGTCTAATTTAATGAAATATTAATCTTATGTCTGTATACTTAGGTGGGATTTTAGTGTGTTCGTTAAGGGTCCGTTAGACAGGACATAAATTGTATAAGTGGTGGAGAATGGTCGCTTTAAGTGGAATGGAAATTGTAAGTAATTTTGTGTGGGAGCTGAATCTGTTGTAAGTGTTTTTAGTTTGCGATAGTTATGTACAGATAAAGAAAAAAACCGGCGAAGTGCGAGTCGGACTCGCGCACGAAGGGTTCCGTACCATTATCTATAAAAACGGCAAAAAAATCATGTTTGTTGTATGGGAGCCCTCCTTAAATATTTGTTTTATTTTAATTTAATTATTTATTTTTAAAGTGAATATATAACTAAATATTCTGTGAATATTTCAAGAGTCTACCTGTTGCCATTATCAATATCGAGCAAATAAATCATGTTTGTTGTATGGGAGCCCCCTCAAATATTTATTTTATTCTATTTTTTAGTATTTGTTGTTATAGCGGCAACAGAAATACATCATCTGTGAAAATTTTAACTGTCTAACTATCACGTTTTATGAGATACAGCCTGGTGACAGACGGACAGACAAACAGACAGACAGCGGAGCCTTAGTAATAGGGTTCCCGTTTAACCCTTTGGGTACGGAACCCTAATAACGAGCAAGCCTTAAAGTAGTCGCATATGATGTGTAACATCTGACATCTCACCTTTGTAATAAGCAACTGAGCAGCGACAGTAATGAATCGCAAAATGTATAAAAGTTAAATACTGAATATTTAGATACTGTTTAGGTGATTAAGGGACTTACTAGAGAATGGGCAGCAGCGTTCTCTATGCGTTTTAACACCATACTGCGATCGCCAAACCACCTGCCAACGTGGCGATTATGGCACACCCCCCCCCCCTCAAATATTGGGAGAGGCCTATGTCCAGCAGTGGACGTCTTTCGGTAGAAATGATGATGAAATACTGAAATATTTATTATAATATTCGAATGATTATTCATTACTAGTGGTCGCCCACTGGTCGAAATTCACATACACACACACACACACACACACACTCTATATAGTAGGTACTTACTAATTCCATGAGTACACTAATTCCATGCTATTATAAAGTACTTACTAATTCCGTGCTATTCAAATGCTCAAGTTGTTACTTCCTGTTACACACTTCTGTCCCTTTTGACGAAATCCCTCCCAAAGGAAGTGAGAGGTAAAATGCGTTGCATATCAAGTGTCTAGAAATCAGAAATCAAGTATCTTTTCTGCTTCTATTTCTATGTCCGTACGGTAGCATGAGAAGAAGGCGTGAATTTATGTATGTATTCGTGTATTCGATAAGTCCGCTAGAAAGAGTCACTCCGAAACATTTACTTATCATTTAGAAAACACACATAATCAGCCTATAATGTTCCCACTGCTGGGACACAGGCCTCCTCTCTTCGAGAGGGAGTGGGCTGTAAATCTACCACACGGGCCCAGTGCGGGTTGGTAGATGTCACATGTCTTTAAATTTTTGGTTCTAGGACATGCAGGTTACCTCACGATGTTTTCCTTCACCGTTTTGAGAGCAGTGGTGATCAAATTATTTACACAAAGTAAAGCGCCTGCCTGGGTTTGAACCCAAGACCTACAACTCGTAAGTAGGGGACGTTACCACCGGGCCACCATTTTGAAAACATTCACTACTTATTAATCTCCTACATAATTAAGAGGTATTCCACTAAGAGCACTAATTCCAATTCTGAACACTGAACAGTGACATTATTACGAACGCTTTTTCTAAAACAAGTCGTTTTCACGTACAGTACGATATTTTGTCGTCTCAAGCCTGATTAAGGCTTAATCAACGTCTTAAAAGCTGCCAGATTCACGCGAGATTGTGCGAGAGAGTGGAGCGAGAGAGCACATGATTAGATGGAGAATTCTTTGCAAAGAATATTTAAATTACCCTACATAGCTGTATAGTGAGATTGTCTGTGTGTTTTGTAAGTTTTTAGTCAAAACTAGAGAACCGATATTAATGTTTCATACATGGAAAAGAGTTACTTCAAGAAAATTACTAATTATGTTTTGTTTTAAAGAAGAGTTTGATTTACCATGTTTTATTTTAAGACCATAGACTTATTATAGGTTTTCCTATAATGTATAAGACAGTATGGAACTATTCCCTGTATTTTTTTCCAAATTTTAGGCTCAGCATTTTTGGAGATAAGGTATTGTCAATTTTCATATATTTTCTATAATAACTTTAAATCTTTTTTATTTTAAAATAATAAAAAACATATTTGAAATCATCATAACAAGTCCTTTTATTTCATATGTCACAAGGTACAAGTCTGAAAAACTTTTTTTTTCCCAGCTTGCCCGGTAAAAGTGACTCCTATATTCAAAATTCATTTAATTACGTTACACGTTCCTTCTTTGGATCACATACATTCATATGTGTATCAAATTTTAACTTAATAAGTCCAGTAGATTCGGAGCAAATTGGCTGGGACAGACGAACAGACAGACAGACACACGAGTGATCCTATAAGAGTTCCGTTTTTTCCTTTTGTGGTACGAATCCCTAAAAATTTAAATACTGTTAAACGTCCTTATGATAATTCGTATAACAGATCAAAAATCCATTCGTATTAAAGCATTATAATATCTATTTCTAAAATTTCCCCAAAAAGTGAACTCCGTATTATAAAATTCATTTACCTTACACGTTCGTGTTTGGGTCACAGAAATTCAATGTTTACGAAATATCAAATTAATCGGTCCAGTAGATTCAGAGCAAATCGGCAGTGACAAATGGACAGACAGAGAATCCTAAAAAAAAAAAAATTTTTACTGTTTTATAACATTTGTCTCATTCCTGCATGCAGCGACAACTGAAACATTAGTTTGGATCGATATGAGTGATAGGAAATTTAACTACTTACTCGTAACAAAGGACCAGCGTACATAGAAATACCCATCATTACCGCTTACCAACGCATTCATAAGCATAACACCCCTCCCTACCTACCTAAACAGTGCTAGCCAACAAACAATGCATTTAAAACATAATTAAAGTGGACGACTCGCTCCCAGCCGCCATTATGCCCCCTATTGTTGATCTATAATTGTTACCGTGCTATTTTTACTCATTGTTAAAAGTAATTGCTCTCACCTAGTTTGGATTTTAATGACTTTTCTTATGGTTAATGAGAGGATCGTATCGAATGTAGCCTGCGGATGCTAGGGGAAATATAGAAAGTTAGATAGAATACTCTTTGTTATGTACAACAAAAAAAATACATACATACATGTAGAAATTTTAAATAGGGTGACACAATGGGTGTCATATCTCCCCTATTTTGGATTTATTCTTCGTACGTACGGCCCACTGAGTTATGTCCTACATAAAAAAATCCTGGGTCGTCCCAAACAATATGCCCCGTTCGTCCCAAAATATAATTTTAATTATTTTATTCTCGCTTCGTCCTATTTTATATTCCCTGTACGGCCCATATTTTTTTTGTATAAGCCAAACTATTTTTTTTTCAATTGGCAAACATAATACCATCTTGTATGTAACGTATTACGGATAAAAAGTATCCAGGTTATAAACTATTTCATCCAAATCCTAATTAGTGGGATAATAGTAATGAATGAAATACTATCTTGAATTCATGCAAGCCTAGTACTTTATGTTAGGTTACTGCTATTACTACTACCTACAGATAAATTATTATTTGCTATTTCTGAAATTTTCTGCGCAATTTTATTAATTTTTCGTTCCGTAAGAATCTTCTACAAAGTATTGGAAAACTAAAAAAAAAAATATGATTGAAATGGGTAAAGTCATTCTCAAGACTATAAGGATTCATTTTAAAATAGATTATTGTTTCAAAAATTTCGAACCGAAAGTACCTTTAAAGTACTTGAAAATTGGGACGAAACAACTTCAATAGTGATATGGGATAAACTAAGAAGTTTTTGGAATGTGGGACAAATCTTCAGGACGAACAAAGAATAAATCCTATTGTGTATAGGATGTCCAGAAGGTGCATCTACTGCGGGGCAATTACGTAACACACTAACAGTAGCAATGGCTTACATTTTGACAGTCCAACAACATTCACTGCGTTATATAAATTGTTGAGCAGACAAATTTTTCGAACATATTATTAGATTAGCAATATCCTTCAAAATCATTCAGATTGCGATTGATACGTGTGATACGCAATTAGGGTGCTGCTCCTACAAACGACTACACATCAAGCTATACATTTCCAGTTTAAGCTGATCTCACATTTCCGTACAATGAGAGGTCAGCGTATACTGGAAATGTATAGCTTGATATGTAGCCGTGTGTACAACTAATATTCTCAACCAAAAGTCCCTATAATTCAGGTTCGATCTAAATAACAGCCTATTTAGTGTGTTTTTCTTAATTTACATTCTATTTTAGTATAAACAAGCAAGTTTTCAAATTACCGCTTTAAGTATTACTATAACGTCTCTATCACAGAATGTCTAACTTCATTTGGGGTCCAAAACTTACTTCGGAAATCAATTTTGTATCAGAGCATTATCAATGGCAGTGTCAAAACTTTGATTTTACAGCGGATACAGATCCAAAATGGATGACTTTATCGAAAGAATATCAATGTTGAAAAACCAAGAATGTTCAAGAATCGAATATAATACTCTTTATTATGTACACCATAAAAAATACAGATATATATGTAGAAATTTTACATAGAGCGACACAATTGGCGGTCTTATCGCTAAAAGCGATCTTTTAAAGACAACCTTTGGATGCATTAAGGGGGAAGGAGAGACAATACTGCAGGTAGTCTGTGGTGTACCATTTACTTATATACAATAAATACATTAAACTTATCTATTATAAATATATAATAATTACATTCAATAATAATCATGAAACAAGAGCAAAGAAAAAAAATATGTTTAAGGGGAGAGATAGTGTGTTTTTACCATAATCAAACGTTCGTTCGTCGTCATTCAATTCAGTTTACTACGTCGAAGTCGTCAATACCCTAAACTTTCCATTATGGATGCAACTTACAAATAAATTATGTCAGTAGATAACCATTACCTATACCAAAATTAATATTAGAATCTACAAAACAACATTATTACCAATTTAGAATGGAACATTTCCAATTTCAAATGAAATCTAGTTCAAGCCATTGAACTTTATTTCAAGGAAATAGGCTCAATGACCTGAACACTGATAAATGATCCTGCATACTTCGGAAAATTTATTTGACCTGCCCTGCGATTCAGACCCTCACGATAGCTCATTAATTTACGTTTAAATCGTTTAGAAAACGTTGCTAAAATTATTTAGTTTAAATTTTCATTCATCAGTTCTTATTCAGAGGGATATGTTCAATAAAATAAATGTTAATAGCTACTTTATAACCTTTAAATTATCAACAAACAAAACGACAGTTTCATCCTATTAATTAAAAGTTTCAATAAAAATGTTGATATCACGTGTCAATTTTTACGGAAATTGAATCTTAGGAGCTTTAAATAAGGCTGGTTATCAATGTCGCTGGTTATTATTACAGACAGGTTTTCCAATTAGCAAGGATCGCGTGGTGCCGCCTAATTTGTAACTTTTCAGTACCTACCTACCACGATGAAAAATGCATCATTTACACTGTTTTACGTAAGTATGTGTAGGTATTTTGATGTAATCTATCTTTATATAATATAGATAACTCAATTATCGTGCGTTAGTCTCGAAAAAACTCGAAAATGGCTCGACCGCTTGTGATGAAACTTTGGTAAGATATGTTTGTGCGCCAGAGAAGATTTCTAACAAAAAAAATAATTCAAAAGTTACTACAACGCATGCCTAGTTACTTAATATTTTCGTATGTACTATATTTTTTATTTAAAACACTGATAAATGATTGTCAAAAACATACAGGTTTTAGCATAAAGGAAAATACATTTTAAAAGACTGACTTGAATTAAAAACGTACATTTTTACATAATAATTATGTATTAAGCTACTTTACATTATTTTCATATTGTAATGTGAGGCTTAAAAATAATTGTATTTAGTTAATTAAACCCTTTTATCGGATTAAAATTTGATTCGTGTCAGAGGCGACTAATGGATGAAGAATGTTTATCGAAAGATTGTTTTAACCAGATAAGTTTATTTATTTGTAATTAGGAGGTATAATGAAAACATACTTATTTAAAAATAAACAAAAATCTTTAGGGCAGACCACATGAACCATAAGGGAAAAATATACCTAATTTAAAAATAATAAGAAGCAAATATTAATTTCGTTTATTTCAAGACCCACAGAGAACACTTTGCTGTCGGTACTAAAACAGTCTAATGTCTAACGATTGATTCTAGGACTTTATTTATTTATTTATTTAATTCGGGAAAACAAACAGTTACACAAATATCTTAATAAACAGGTAGTGAGAAAAAAAGAGGTTACATATGTGTAGCTCACAACGTTATCCACATCTTAAATACTACATATTTGATATGGAACTATTTGCACACGAGTGAAACTTATTGGTTAATAATCGCAAGAAAATCCTTAAATGAGAAGAAAAGAAAAAAAAAGACAACATTATCATTTAAACAATACCTATTAAAGAAAATAGCTAAATTACAGTTCTTGTTTTGAAAATCTGAGTCACTAATTAATTGTATCAAAGAGACTCTAAACTTATTAGCAGACAATGTAAACAAATCCAAACTTGCAAACACAGTGTTGAAATTTTTAGCTATCCGACGAAGAGGTGCTCGAACTCCAGCGTTAGTGCGGCAGGAGGAAACGGCAAAAAGTGGACGTGTGCGCACCTGTCGTCCAATGACAGTTCTTGGAACAACGTAGCTTAACTTATTACTGAGATCTATGCAGTCATATCCGTTATTACACAAGTCATAGAGAAACATAGTTTCTAGGAAAAGGCGTCTAGACTTTAAGTTTAACAGCTCAACATTCTTTTGGCGTGAATTAGAGGAAATAAAGTCGTCGGCAGCGATAATGCAGGGCTTTGAGAAATTTACGCTGGACATTTTCTAAGCTGTCTATGTATTTTTGGTAAAGAGGGTTCCAAATTAATACAGCGTATTCGAGTTGTGACCTAATTAGCGATTTATATAAATGTATATAGGTATCAATGCGCTTAAAGTCAGTGGTGGATCTCATAACAAAGCCATACATACGATAGGCGTTGTTAACAATTTTCTGAATATGCTGATCAAGGTGAAGTTTAGTATCCAATAGTATTCCAAGATCCTTCACTGACATGACTCTATGCAGTGCAGCATCATCTAATGTGTAAGTGCTCCTTATAATATGTTTATTCTTGGTAAATGTAATACATACACATTTAGAAGTACTTAATTGGATTTTGTTTTCTACGCAATAAACAGAAAATCGATTAAGATCTTCTTGAAGTAACATAGAATCAGTATGGTTGCGAATTGTTCTGTAGATTTTAAGGTCATCTGCATAAAGCAAAAATTTTGAATGCACGAAACAACTCCAAACGTCATTAATAAAAATATTAAAAAGAAGAGGGCCCAAAATAGAGCCTTGCGGTACACCAGAAGTGACGCCAACTGAATAAGACCGAAAGCCCTTAATTACAACTCTTTGCGACCTGTTTGATACATATGATTCAAACCAGCGAAGTAAATCTCCACGAATGCCATTATACGCCAACTTTTTAAGAAGCAGTTCATGATCCACCTTATCAAAAGCTTTTCGAAAGTCTGTGTACACAGCATCGACTTGTACCTGTTGATCCATATTATTAAACAAATAATCTGTAAAGGCTAGTAGATTTGTAACAGTAGATCTTTTTTTAACAAATTTAAAAAATAAAATTAAAAAATTGTTGAGTAAGAATAATGTTATGAATGGCTGGGTATATTGCTCTGTGTACAAGTCTTTCGAAAATCTTGGATAAGGTAGACAGGATAGAAATAGGGCGGTAGTTTTCGACATCGTGCTTAGAACCTGTTTTATGTACTGGGGTTATATTGGCTCGTTTCCAAACTTCAGGAAATGTACCTTCAGTAATGCATTTATTATAAATAATGTATAGCGGAATGTGAATACTATTAGCTGTTTTTTTAATAAAGCAAGCTGGTAATCCATCTGGACCTGGGCCCTTTGTTATATCTAATGCCCGTAAGGCTTGCAATACTTGATCAGGACTAAAAGATATACGGTTAATGATAACACAATTATCTACACACGTTTCAGGGGGCAACCATTCACTGCCATTATAAGTGGTAGCTTCATAGACCGACTGAAAAAAGTTGGAGAACATATTACAAATCACATTTGGGTCACTAGAACTTTGATTTTTGTAAAATACAGTGGCTGGTATACCAGCATTGGCTTTGCGATTAGCAACATAACTCCACAAATTCTTAACATTTTTTTTTATATTGTCTTCAACACCATTTATATACTTAGTATAGTTCTTTTTACATTCGGTTTGGAATCTCTGCCTGAGAAAAGAAAACTGCTCGTAATCTGACAGGTTATTATACGTTTTCCATTTAATCCAGGCTTTCTTTTTGTTATTGAATATACGTATAAGTGATTTAGAGAACCAAACTGGGAATCTTGAAGGTTTGGAATGGCTTGTAGGAGTGTGGCTTTTAATGGAACCAAAGATAATATTATAGAATGTGCCAACGCACTGCTCTACTGAGAGCCCATTAAAGGTCTGAACCCAGTCAATTTTACACAATTCATGGTTAATTTGTTCATAATCTGCTTTATAATAATTATATTTTAATGTTTTCGCTTGTACGACTTTTTTCTTTTTAGATTTGCAGATGATAGTGGTATAGAAGGGAGGGTGATGATCGTCAATAGGTAGTAATGTAACTTTGATTGGATATACCAACACCGAAAGCTTCATATGGAAAGTTTTGGTTATACCTGCTGAAAACCTCCAGCATAAGCTTACTTAATAAGCCTTTATTCTTCCTACTGCTAGGACAGGCCTCCTCTTTCTTTGAGAATAAATAAAAGCATAACAACCACAATATATCAAGTTTCTAAGCAGAAAATCAGAAATAGAACCAATATCGAAAACCAAAATAAGGACCAAACGAAAAGAACCAAGGATCAAACGACTAAGTTTATTTCCAACGTGCCAATAAAGTTACCATTCTAATGAGATAATACAATAACAAACTCAAGAGGGAACGTCCCGTAAATTACCCAACGATTTTATCTAATTACTAGATGAGTGAACAATAGCAAGAAATAGGGAATTAATCTTAATTAGCGAACGTCTTAGTCAAAGCCGATTAATTTATTTCCTTCATAATAAGTGGACGGCGGGAGTGGGAAGCTGGGGTTTTTTTTAAAGCTACCTTTCTTTTCTGCTATGTAAGTACTGTGGAAGTAAGAATATTTTCTCAAACATGCTTGGAAATTCGAGTATCATTTTGACAACCTGCTTCGAGATAAGTCGAAATTGCTGTACTGGCCAAATACATGCGAGCAGCGGCCACCAAAAGTTGTATGAAAATCCATATTTGTCGCGGCCAAATAAATTACATAGTAAACTCCTAACTAGCGTGTAATTTAAAAATGGTACGATCTTTTACTCCGAAACATGGCAACCAAAGAGGTAACTTATCAAAGGTTTTATACAAATTTCGAACTGGCTTGCAAATAAAAAGTTGTGTATGGAAAAAAAAAACAAATGAACACATTGGCGCGTGAAAAATTATCGTTGTTCGACGTCATTGACAGACTTCAGACGGCACGGTTGGCGCAGTGGTTAAGCGATTGACTGCTGCGCTGCGTGTCGCGGGTTCAATTCCCGCACGGAACAAATATTTGTATGACCTATAAGTAGTTGTTCCGGGTCTGGCTGTTTGTGTATGTGAGTTTAAATGTTTGTAAACGCACCTACGATACAGGAGAAATTCCTAGTGTGGGCCACGTTTTTTAAAAACCAAAAACCAATTGAATCTGGAATTTATAAATAATTTAGGTACTTTGTTTGAATTTCCGCGCATTATTTGGCCCCTATTGCAGGCCGCTGCCAGCAGTAATGTACTATTTTAACAGGAGTTTAGAATGACAATTTCCTTGTTTTAAGTACTGAATCAATCGATTTTGGTAACACATGATTTCCCAGCTAATCAGCCTATAATGTTCCCACAGCTGGGACACTGGCCAGCTGAGAGGGAGTGGGCTGTAATCCACCAGGTGGGCCCAGTGTGGGTTGGTAAATGTCACATGTCTTCGATTTTTTGGTTCTAGGACATGCGGATTCCTTACAATGTTTTCCTTCACCGTTTTGAGAGCAGTGGTGATGACATAATTTACACTATGTAAAGTGCCTGTCTGAGTTCGAACCTACGACCTACAACTCGTAAGTCGCGGCTTTTTCTACTGGGCCACCACTGCTCTCTCTCTCTCTCTCTCTCTGATTTCACAGGTGACTTTTATAATTTCTTATAAAGCTAGTATATACACTGAAAGATAAAAGAAAAGCCGTTAAAATACCTACGTCTTAAAAGAAAAGCTTATTCTTAAAATTCTTTAGTAAAACTACTGAATAAATAAAGCGCTAAAGATTGATATGAAGGTAAATAGATCGGACATAACTCATAAAGACTACCTGAATCAAATTCTGGAATAAATTCCTAAAATGAACAATACAAATAGCCTAAAAAAAAGACTCGTGCTAAGACAGTAAATAAGTCGAAAACAAAATCAAATAGTAAAGGTTTAAAGAAACTCAATTAAACAGTAATGTTTACCGCTCCGTTAGAATTTATTGCTTTATTAAATAATAAGTACACAATCTTATAGATCTTAAAATGTTGAGAGATTTTCAACCTTACTTCATCCAAATTAGAAAGGGTTTAGAAGTATTAAAGAGGATTATTTATTCAGTAATAATGCTCTTAGTTAAATATTTATCAAACACAATATTTTAATTTAAATGTAAAGGGATGGGATCCTGGTGTCCTGAAACACAGGCCACTAGCCTAGCTTAGGCACCAGTCTCCCACAATATACATTATACTTACCTGAATTTTATACCCTATTACTAAGGCTCCGCCGTCTATCTGTCTGTCTGTCTGTCCGTCCGTCTGTCTGTCTGTCTGTCCGTCTGTCACCAGGCTGTATCTCATGAACCGTGACAGTTAGACAGTTGAAATTTTCACAGATGATGTATTTCTGTTGCCGGTATAGCAACAAAAAACAGAATAAAATAAATATTTAAGGGGGCTCCCATCCAAAAAACTTGATTTTTTTGCTCGATATTGATAACGGCAACAGGTAGACACTTGAAATATTCACAGAATATTTTATTATATATTCACTTTAAAAATAAATAATTAAATTAAAATAAAATAAATATTTAAGGGGGCTTTCATACAAAAAACTTGATTTTCTTGCCATTTTTATAGACATATCAAATGAAAGGGCTTGTTGTAAGGATTTCAGGTATATTTTTTTTATAATTTTCAATATTTATTTATTTACGTTTTATGTACCAAGTTTAAACTTAATCGGTCCAGTAGATTCTGAGAAAATTGGCTGTGACAGATGGACAGACATAAAGGCAGACACACGAGTGATCCTATATGGATTCTGTTTTTTCTTCTTTTGAGGTACGGAACCCAAAAAAAATGTTAAACTGGATTTTTGGTCTGTCATACGAATTATTATATGGACATGATAATTCGTATAACAGATCAAAAATCCATTCGTATTAAAGCCTCATTAATAAGTAAGTACACCTATACCTTATCTAAAAACAGCACAAAACAAATTAATAATCAATTCTCGCGTCTCTTCCTCATTAACTAAAAACGTTCAAAAATATGACCAGCCATCGTATTCAAACGTCGACGACTAGCCTTTCGAAATATCCAGTCATTCCGCTTGTCTATATCAAGTATACTGAACCAAACCAATCAAATGCCCAATTAATTAGTGGTGACTAAAATAAAAACTAACTTGATTCCAATACTTTGAATATTTTTATATTTTTCAAAGGGTACCACCGTCTGATTGCAAGTAAAAAGTGTAACCAATAAGATGGAAAACTAAAGAGACAAAAATCTCTAACAACGTCCTTCGATAAAATAAGGGCCTTTACAGACTCACTAATTTACGTATCGGCGATTGGCGATTTTGCGACTTTATCATTCATCATAATTATTTTTTTTCCGTCTGGTCCAAGTTTGTCTGGCCTGGTCTGCCTTTCTTCTCAGAGTAGTCAGATAGGAAAGCCAACCTCATCTAGCTTTTAAAATATGATTGACGTGTAATAGTACATTGTGATACAAGGGTGGAAAGTATACGAGTTTGCAATAACCTACACACCCGTGTATCACACGACGTTTTTCAATACACTTTGTGGGAAATAGTAAAAAACAAATCAAAGAATTAAATATGTCTATTTCAAATAAAAAAATACCAAATAGCTAATTCTAAAAATTAAGAGTAAAATGCGAGCAATTAGTAAAATTCTGTGAAATTTGTTGTTGTGCACGGGATGAAGATCGCTTAAATCGTATAGACTCAGTAGTTTTTTCAGTGGTCTTTTTCTCGAAACATGTACCTAGTGCCACTGAATTTAAGTTGCTGTGAGGGCGGCAGCTCTTCCCAAGATTTTGATGGACTTGTCTCGAATGACTGCCCTTCTCGAGATGTCGACGGACGTGCCTCCGTTGTATTTATTTTTATAGAATCTGCGATTTGATGGGCAATTTTATTTTTATTTTCCACCGAATCTTCTATGTACCCCTCTGCTACCTTGGTAGAGCGCCATCCTCCGAAACGCTTTAAAGTTGTTATATCTGCTCCTGCATTTGCCAGCAAAGTCGCAGAAGTTCTGTGGAAGTCAAGGCCAGTATATGTCTCAGGGTTTGGCAGTTTAAGGAATGTAGCAATATATTTTATTTACGCCAACATTCTGACGGATACATTTTCCGTGTTGGTAATTTTGAAAAAAGCGGATGCTGTTTTGCATTGTAACACGCAGTCCTATGTATTTCGTCACAATTTCACAAAATTTGCCATATATTGTGAAGGTCCGGGGTATTTTATTTTTTGTATTTGGTACTTTAACCAGAAGCATTTCGCCATGGAATTCTATGTCAGTCATGTCCATATTTGCTAACTCCTGTCGTCTCATGGCGCCAGTTATGCCAAAAATCAATATAACCTGAAAACAAACAAATACGTAGGTCAGGTAAATATTGTACATAAGTAAATGCCGTCCATAAAGTTGTTTGATTTATAGAGCAAATTATACTGTATACAAATTGGTGAAACAAACCTTTGTTAACAAATATTTATCGTCTGGCGCTTCATTTAGGTATTTCTCCACGTCATCGGCTGTCAATCTTTTGATTTTTTCCTTCTAAAACCATCAGACTGCCGTTTCATGAAACCTGATAATTTTAGGTAACTTCGGAGATCTGTGTCATTATTTATTTTGAGAGTAGTTTTTAACATGGAATAAATTGACCACAATGTAGATGGTTTATATTTGCCACTCAATTCATGAAAATAAGCCAACAAAACATGTTCTGAAAATGACTTAGTTTTCTTTTGTTTTTTCCATAAAATAAAATTATCGTAAGTCGCCATATATCTTTCTCAAGATTTTGGTGGCAAAATTTCATCTTGCTCAGTTTTCGCCTCAGATAAAATATCGGGTGGAGTCAATGCCATTTCATCACTTGTACTTGAACTCATATTAACAAATAAATAATCAATTTGTCACACAAAAAATTAAAATTTTTAGAAAATGGCGCGTTTTTGCAACTGGACATATTTTTTTAACAACGGAAACAGCCTAAACAGCCTATTCAATTTTTGACAAATGTTGATGTGAAAATAATTAAATTAAAACTGGTAATTAAATATATTAAAGAACCATTTAAAAGACTTTTGAGAATTCAATGCTAAGACGTACGGACTCATTTATTTTTCCTCGTATAAAATCTATCCCATTTTATTCTATGTATGAAAACTACTTGTTACCAAACTCTTTAAAACTTAATTGATTTAAAACTCAACTGCAAAACTAATGATAGAGCTCGTAAACAAAAGTCACGACCGTGTAACAAAAAGATGCCTATGCAAAAGATTTAATTTTCGAATCATAATTATAGCCTCTGAAAATACGCCAGGTTTAACAACTGTATTGAAAAAGTGTTTATCTACACCCATGCTATAAATCCTCTATAAAAGTTTCTGAAACAGTTAGCTTATTGCGAACATTAAAACAACCAGTCTTATAGTAACCGTATCATCCAAACGAGTGTTATAATGTTGTACTAAATTTGAAAGAAAAGAAAGAAAGAATAAAATTTATTTGGACACAGTTCCTGAAACACAAAATACAAACAATAAAAGAAAAACAGTGAAAATAATGACATTATTAGTGTGTCTCACGGCTGCGCCAAACAAAAAGGTTCATTTCAGCATTAATGCCAGACAGATGCTGTCTTACACTGGTTTTCTAATGAATAATGAACCTCTATGGTCAAGTGACAGGAAGTAGGTACAAACAGTTTCAACATACCTAATACATATTTGTATACTTATAAATAGATAATGTGTGTGATGTTGTGATGTTATAAATAGATAAAATAAACTAGAAATCAAACAAATATAATTACAAAACAAAAAAAAAACAGTAAAAATAATAAAAAACTATGATAAAAAACATAAATAGTTCATAAATTTCATTACGCAACTCCTTTACTTTTTCGATCCCTTCCTTACTCGTCAAACAGCCACATTCTCACTACTCAATTCGTGTTATCTTTATGAATTTCAAAAAAAGAACATTGCCATGCACGCGGGATTCACTACCACACGCCGTAATTAAAAAAAACATACATTTTGTATTTGTATTAAATACCTACTCAGCAATTAAACTTTCCATAAATTTACATAGAGCTCTTACAACACTGTACAACACCCTATGGTTTCAGAACCTTTTATAGAGGATTCATAATTATCGTGGGTGTAGATAAGTCTTGTATGCAACTGTACATAAAACACTCGTGTGATACCATTATCACACGAGGCTTACCCCTACACCAGTAGCATAAATAACTATTGCACCAAACCTACAAGAACATAATTACATTGATCATGATCTCACGGCTGATTCTCATGGTTGATTTCATTGATTTTTCATTAATTATTATTGTATACTACTGAGATTAAATGCTGTGCTTACCTATAATTTAGATGCATGCAATGCTACTGTATTTGTAAATGATGTGCATTTTGTATGTCTTTGTGTGTATTTAGTTGGTTTGCCTTAATAAATAAATAAATACTGCATGGAGTTTTGTGCGGTCGTGATATCAAAATCGCGCTTCAGCGATATTTTGATGCTACACGTGTTTGGTGACTCACTTCATTTTCTATAATAATACCAGCCTATTACGGCCCTACTGCAGGACAAAAGCGTCTTCTTATACTGAGAAAGCACGAGCATTCATCACCACGCTTGCATAAGACGGGTTGGCGATTTCATACATAAATTTATTACAAGTTCAGGTTTCCTCACGATGTTTTCCTTTACCGCTGTCCGTAATTTTAAAAATAAACTCAGAAAGTACATATATAATTATGAATTGATTTGTTCCATAAAAATCTTAAGGCATGAGCTCCTATTTGTTGTTACTGTCTTTTTATTTAATTAAAATAATAACATTATGCAGTATAAAATTAAATATTTGCTCACCATATAAAATGGTTAAAATGTAAAGGGACGAATGGGAATGGGAAGGGGGGGGGGGTATAGTTTTCAATATTTAACCTACATTCCGGCAAATAAATGGTTTTGGTTTGATTTGAACAAGTCACATTAGTATAATTACCCGGATTTTAATCAACAACCTCGTGCATAGAGGCGAGGCTTTAACCATTGAGCCATCACGACATTCATTTCATGGCATTTCTCAATGGATGCTTTTTGATTCCCAGACAGGCACTTTACTCCCAGACAAGCACTTTCAATCAATCAACTCAGCCTATCGCAGTCCACTGCTGGACATAAGCCTCTGCGAGGCTACGCCACAACACTCTGTCCTCCGCCTTCCGTATCCATTCTGACACAGCCACCGTCTTAAGCTCGTCGGTCCATCTAGCTGGGGGGCGTCCCACACTACGTTTGCCGATACGCGGTGTCCACTCTAGGACTCGTCTGCTCCAGCGGCCATCGGACCTACGACAAACATGGCCAGCCCATTGCCACTTGAGGCACTTTATTTTGTGTAAATGATTTCATCACCACTGCTCTCAAAACGGTGAAGGAAAACATCGCGAGGAAACCGGCATGTCCTAGGACCAAAAATTCGAAGACATGTGAGATCTACCAATCCGTACTGGGCTCGCGTGGTGAATTACGGCCCACTCCCTCTCACATAGAGGAGGACTGTGTCCCAGCAGTGGGTACATTATGGGCTGATTATGCTGCTTTTTGATTAGCATTCAGTCGTTGTTTATTTATTTAATACTTTAAGCACACAAATGTACAAAGGCGGACTTACGTTGAGTTGCACAAAACCAACAATAGTTTAACGGAGACTTTAAATTCATGCCATCCCTTACATTTTATATAAAAAAAAAAGTGACAGCATCAATTTAAAGTCTCCGTTAAACTAAGGTTTCGTGCAACTCACCGTTACTGCTATAGGCATCCAACACTGACCGGTCCGGTCCGGTCTTGTTCCAAATTTCCGGAGAGTGACTTAATCGCTGATTATTTCAATGCTGAAATTAACATTTGTCTGCGAAGGCCCTAGGCTACACTGTCCTTCCATACACCATTAACACAGTAATTTCAAAACATTGTAAAATATTTTTGAAGTAAAACTTTTTTACGCACGCTTGACTTGGAGAGTAAGCTGGTGAATGCGTGACGAGAGCGTTACGCATTCACCAGCTTACGGAGTGTAAGTTAGTGAAGATAGAAAGAGAGAGAGTTACGTTTCGTATATTACTGTAGAGGCAAGAGAGAGAGGTGCGAGCACACATTTTCTTTCTATTGTCCTCTCACAGCCAGTTGCGCTTCGTATATCTAAGACACAGTGCAGGGCTATTGTTGTAAGTACGTATAATTAGTATTACTATTTGTAAGTTTTACTTCAGTCGTGTGGTGTAAAAGACAATCGTTTTTTTTTTATAAAAGAGTGAGAGTGTGTTTCATGCCGGCTCTTCTCCATAGGAAACGACCAATTGGAACCGTGAACCTAGCTTCTGACGTTTCATAAGTGCAGATGTAGGTTTACGTCAAATAAAGAATTTGATTTGGATTTTGCTACGAAAGAACCCGGGATTGTCATCAAAGTGATGTGGCGGCATTTAGATCGCCATATGTGAACTACACATCACACTGACGTCACGCAAAATCCTACATCGCGCAAGCAGAGTTTACCGCGCAACTAGCATATATACAACGTCCCGACATCAACCGTCAGGCAGTTGCCCATCAGACACAACACCCGTCTGGTCGGAGAATCCTCCCTTTTCTATAGAGGATGAGTGAACTTTACACCCTGTTTTTCATGCCTCCATACTGGTGACCCCAAACATGAACGTCAGCGCAGCCTTCGTGCAACTACTTTAGCGTGACGTCATCATCATCACTTCCACACCATAGTGATATCTCAAAAACAAAGCAAAATTACGTAGAACCTGTGCATTGTGTGACTTTTTTAATTTGACTTTAATTGCTTCGATCACGTGTACCAAATATGGGAATCGCGTGTTAATTTTGATTTCATACGCTCTGTCAACGGCGTTTGTTAATTTGATACTCGTTTTGTTCAAATTCCGGATCTTCATGCATGTGACAGAATTTGTGATGGCTGCCAACACATTATAATGCTGTCTATTTTGTATTTATAGCATGTTTTTGTTTATTGTATGTAGGATTTATGTCGGACTAATGAACAATATCAACCGGTCCCATTAAATAGAACGGCTGTAGGTAATATCTAAAGGACGATGGGAACTGGCGTCCCCAAAATTTAAACTTAGTCAACAGACTTGAGACATATCTCATTTAAAAGGTCTTAACTTACTGATCATTCTTTACTATGGCGACGATAGTCAAAAGCATGGGGTTTTAAGGGAAATGAAGGAAATGTAATGGTACTACTGTCGTACAAAATATGTTTGATTATGAAAAAATAAGTGAAAATCGTATTATTATTACTTTATTCTGGCAAATGAATTCTTTTTGATTTTATTTTGGTTTTACCCGTGTTTAAGGCATAATCTCTCATTAGATACCTATTCAAAACTAAGATTTTCCGAGAGATCGGTAAATATTGGTCAAAATATTGGTCTTGAAGAAAAAAGATGAGCCAAAGATAGGCTAAAAATGGACTAAAGATGGGCTACTGACTATACTACTGACACCTATTTTGAATAGTAGGTTAATAAGTTATGGAATTATCCCACACAATCCTGAAAAACCAAACTTTAATCCTCACAGCAAAAAGTATTCAAATACGCATCACGAGATCCAGTACACGTCAATATGAATTACACAAGAAAATAGTAGAAATAAAAACTGTACTGAAAATGCGAAACAAAGTTGCCACGTATGCAGGCTTTGTGGTGGCCGTATTCTGTAACACTGCGAACGAAAAAACGAGCGTATTCGTGAAACTGTTCGATATTAGTCCTAGAATATCGTGCTATCAGGTTTTTTCCTGCGAAATTCACAGAGGAGACTCACAAATATACTCGTCAAATTAAAGCCCGTAGTACTGGCGCGTGCCATATTTTCTTTTTTTTCGGTGGGAAATTATCAAATAACTTCTCCCGCTCTGGGCGGAGCGAGAGGTCGTGTCAGACCTTTACTGACTAAAACCCACCCGTGTTCCTTCAGTTGCCTGTGTGCCAGGGCCACGATTGCCTCGCAACCCTGGCAGGCATTGGCCCTAACAGACCCCGACAACTGGCGCGTGCCTGGCAGGTGCATTGGTGATGCAGAAAGTACGCTTTGTTTGTAATATTTTCACTGTTTATATCTAATTATATTTATGTAGGTATTTTTTAAGACATGGACTTGGTATTTTTGTTTTAGTGTTCGCAATTTCCCTGCTACGCGCGGTGCTGGTCCTGGGTTTGATCCATTGGTTGGGTTAACGTGTTATCGCAATTTCCATTATGAAATAATTGTCAGAAGGCACGCTTGGGCCCTATTTAATATAAATGACAAAGCAGATTTAATTTGTCAAGAATTACAAAATTGACACATTTTACGACACGTGCAGTAAATGTACGAAGCACGTGCAGTAAACTTGTAAAATTGATGGCTTTATTAATAGGTCCCTGGTCTCCATGGATTTGTGTTCGCTTAACGATAATAGCCTCGCACACAGCATGTTGTCGCATACGACATCCTACCCAATATCGAATGCTACCAAAATAATCATGTCCATGTTTAACTTTTTTGCTCAAACTTGTGCCGAAGTGCTCACAAAGAGGGAGTATTTTAGGAATGATGAATGCCTGTTGCGAGATTAGCCCGAGTGTTAAAAATGTCTCAGTCTTTTGCATTTTCCCAACATTTTCGGTACCGGGAATCTATGGGAGTTTTTTGTATTCCATTGTAGTTGGATTTATTGCTCGCTGCTTTGCCTTTTAGCAGTCAGGGTTTAGGAAAAGGAGCGAAAATTTAAGGTGAAAGGTAAGTGAATATGTTAGTTACGTTTTGTTTGTTACTATAGTTGAAATGCTGAAAGAGATTTTGAAGAAGTTTCTTTTACATGTGGTTTAGTCTTAGCGTAAAAGAAGATTTTCTTTAGTACTTACTATTTGTTGGAATTTACTAGGTAAATCTACAGCAATCTGGTGCAGGATCTGGAGTGGAGACATAGCGTTGGAAGGCCTCCTACAAGGTGGAAACCTTGTGCAGGCCACAGGAATCCGCTGGATGCGGAGAGCACAGAAACGGTGGAAGTGGCGGTGTTTGGGGGAGGCCTATGTCCAGCAGTGGACGTCTTTTGGCTGAAATGAGGATGATTATGACAGTAATGATCGTGATCGAAAGCGCATTAATATATACTGATAATTAACAAAGTCCTGCATGGGATATTGTGCCTTAAACTAAACAATTAATGAAAAACAATGTATACATTAGTGAATGGGCGTGAATAAATAATGTAAATTCTTACCGATTCACTTGCGACGGAGTTATTCGTGAAAATGGGACGTCCAACAAATGCTGCCGACCAACGATTATTATTCAAAACTTAACAGTTTATTCCAGTAGATGTAAAGTTCTACTAGATATAATAACCATTCACTTTTAATGGCCATTGAACGTTATTCGAGACTATGTCAATGACTAATTGCATAGATGTTGTACTCTAGACCGAATTTCGGCCATGGTGATCAATCTCAGCGGAGACCAGCCTTCAGCGCGGGAGACATTATAGTGCACAAGTCTGTGCGCAGGCGCAGGTGCACTCTCTCTTCGTTCACTCTCATAGTCCGATGGGAGGGCAATCCGACCCAACTGGAGAGAGTACAGGCGCAAGGCCAACGGCTTAACGTGTTTTCTGACGTGGATAATCGGAATTCATCCTATAGTATTTTTCTTCCGATTATCCCCCTCGGCTGTGTACAGTCATTTAGAGAAACATGATAGAAACTAGCCCAAGATACTTAGTGAACATTACATACAGTACACAATTTCGTCTACTCAATAACGAAATTAGTGTTGGTCATTTCCTGAACATATTGCAGAATTTATAAAATACTAACTGGCTTCGCACAGGTGTACTCTTTTTTATTTATTTTTAGATGAGAATGTGATTTTAAGAAATTCAGGATGCAAGTTTTTATTTTAATAGATAAGTTTATTCCACTGTCGACTGTACTTGGGGCAAAAAGTCGGAAGAACAATCAGAAGTGAATTCCGATTATCCACCCCGTTCAGGGTGGATAGATGGATACGCGATTCCGAGTATCCACCTTACGGTGGTGGCTATTTTAGTTTAGGGTCGATAAACGGAATAAGCCGCACGGGGGTATCCCACTGTCAACTCCCAAACTCCGGGCTGTTGCTAAGAAATTCCTAATAGTAAACCCTTATAACACTTTGCCTGATCGGGGGATTTAACCCAGAACCCCACGGTCAGCAGTCACGCTAGCGACCACGAGACCAACGGGGCAGTCAATAAATCCCTCCATTCCCATCCATTCCTCCATTTCCTTTCATATTCAGTCCATTCTTTTATCATGTCTGTTAGAGAGATTTCATCCTTATAATTGACCCTAACGATCGATGCAATAAAAGTACAGGGTATAATTTTTTCAGATTTTAGCCGGTTCGATTCCCGGGTGTGGGAGAAGAGAATTTTCGAAAATCTTTGAATGCAGTTTGCTTTCTATTCAAAAATAAAGGAATGTTTCCTTTGAGTAAAACTTTCTATCTGCAGTATTAAGAGTACTTTCCCTCCAGGTGGCATTACAAAATTCCACCCTGTATAGTAGGGATATATTATAGTAAATATATGTGTATTATAACTAAGTTTATAACCTATTTATGTACTTTTGTACCTATTATATTTATATTTAATTATGTTATATTTCTTCACCACCCTTGGTTGACTGGTAGAGAATGCCTTAGGCATTAAGTCCGCCTTTGTACATTATTGTGTGTGAGAAGTTTTAATAAATAAATAAATAAATAAGAATTGTCTCTAGTCGAGGATTTACCGTTCTGATACGGCTCAAGTTGATATACCTCACTACTTTTAGTAATTAGGTAGACGTAGGTGCAGTCGGTGACCAGGATTACCTAACCCCTCTTCCATTATTCTTCTTTGTAAGAGGCGTCGGGTAATGCTAGTCACCGAATGTACTATTTATATATTATAAGATTTTATAATAATTATGGTGAGGTTTTATAGGTTAAAGGATGACTTCTGACTTCAAACCCCGACATACCTGCAGTCATAATCAGCTTATGTTCCCACTGCTGGGACACAGGCCTCCTATCTTCGAGAGGGAGTGGGCTGTAATCTACCACGTGGGCTCAGTGCGGATTAGTAGATGTAATATTTCTTCGAATTTTTGGTTCTAGGACATTCCGGTTTCCTCACGATGTTTTCCTTCACCGTTTTGCGAGCAGTCGTGATGAAATTATTTACACTAAGTAAAGCGCCTGCTTGGGTTCGAACCCAGGACCTACAACTCATCAGTCATTACCGGCCACCACTACACCTCCAGTGCTTGATACTAAACCTTTTGTCTCTAATTACGGCACATCCAGCATCTCTACATCTCTGCACCCAAGACTTGGCGGTAGTTCGTGTTGGTCAGTAGCGAACTTCTGACGAACACTGCGCGCACCAATTAACATCGCTCGCATCCGACACCAGCATAGCTATCAATACCGTTTTTAATTAACTAACTTTTGAAAAGGAAATCTATATCTTCACGATCGATCCTGATATCCGTTGGAAGTTGTAAAGTATTGGATTTATTTCTTGGTAGATTGTTTGGAGAATATTGAAATTTATGGTAACCTGCATACCGGTAAAATGAGGAAGTCACTATCGTGTCTGACTTTGAAACTTACCTATTTAATATGTGGTATCTAAATATAGTTAGAAGTATCAGTAGCGAAGCTACAACTTCTATTAGAGAGGGAAGCCGAAGAAACGTTGTTCAGTTCACATAAATTCAAGAAAAATGTTTGTTAATCCTTTACTTTTTTTTAATTTAACGCCATATAAATTTGTCGGAATTCTTAGTTAAAACAGAAAATGTAAAATGCGTTCGCGATTTAGGATACCTATAGTCTATCCTAAAAACGCGTACGTACCTAGGTACGCGTTTTTTATCTTATGATATACTTATTAAATACCTGTAATGTGACTATGTACTATATTATTTAGTAATAGTAAACTCAGATAGAGTGTTTGTTCCGAAGGGAAGCCGGTAGGAATGGGGTTGTATGAAGCCGTCGCCCCTGAGAAGTATCGTAACTTGCAATGTATGTAGGTATATAGTTTCTAAATGGCATAAGAAGTAGGATTTTTAGAATATAGAACCTGTAATAAGTATACTGCGCGGCTATTGGTAATATATTCATTAATGCAACTGCAGTGCGATGGCCGAGCAAAATCAGCGCCACAAAAAAAACTTTGCACGCCACTAACTTTCGATACAAAGACATGTTTTTATTCCCAATGAAAACACAAAATGAACACAAGAAACCAACATTTTCGTATACTTGAGGAATTAACTCGGAAAACTTAAGTAAAATATTAAGACCTTCCCTGGAGAGTTAAGCTAGGAAGAAGGAAAACGTCTCTCAGGATTGAAATATAAGCATTATGAATTATCATTAGCATTATCCATTACGTGATACAAGAGTTTTTAAACTAGATAATATAATAATTATAATTATTCTGTGGCTGATTCCGGTAATGTACCAATTACTATTTGTTAATACTGAGGGCGATACTTCACTACAACACACTCAATGTAATGTCTAGGTAATAAATATTTTAGCAATAAAAACATAACAAAGTGATTTTCCCATGTCTGTTCAGGAACCATCCACTCTCAAGATATGGTCCTACAAACTAGTTAAAAAAGACACTACAAAATACCTTTAACACAACAAATCTCACCAACTCAAAGAGAATCTCTGACTGAAACTACACTAGAAACAGTTACCAATTCCATTAGGGCTGCAATGTGTTCAACTATTTGGTTTACAAGACAAAGATGGCGTCGGAGATAATGCAGCCTCCCTGAACGAACCAGTACGCAGTCCAATCTGTTGTAGCAAATTATTACTGAATAAGTGACTAGGTATTGTGAACGACGGCCTTCCCTGAAGTATTGGTTGGATGGATTTTTTTCGTAGTACTGTTAAAAGAATGTATGATCATTTATCCTTTAGGTGAATGACATCATTTTCCTAGGTCTTGTTCGCCGAGTCCTGAGGGGTAAGGGGGTAACTGCGTAACACATTAAAAATTCACAATTCAATAATATTCATTGCGTTATTTATGTTGTCGAGCAGACGAATTCTTCAAATATGAATGGATTAGGAATTGTCTTCAAAATCCTTCGGATTGTGATCGTAAATGTGTTAATCAATTAGGGTACTGAACTGCTGATAAACACGGTTGACTAGAGAAATTAGAAAGGTAAGTTGGGTAGCAAATATAGTTAACTGAAAATTATCCTGAACTTTTTTAGTGGCACATGTGTGAGCACTATGTCCCTACTATAAAGGTGCCATTTACTGAAAACGTCTTTCATTGATTTAAATGTCAAATTCAAATCTTTATTGCATATCACACGTGTGTACAAGATCTTAAAAATAATTATAAAGTTCACATGGACCCTGTCGGGCACAACAATTTTACACAATAATACACAATATGAAAGTAGCATGCTTTAAAATCATTAAGTAAATAGAAATAAATTTGTACGTGAGTCATAATAAAATAATAGGTTATAAGTATTTGGCTAACATTTGAAACTTATTCAATTCAAATAAATAAATAAATAATATCACATTGTAGTAATATACGTCATTACAAATTGTGGAATTAAAAAATCAATTAAATTATACCATTATCAATTCAATTAGCTGATTTGAATATAATAACATAACAATAATTGGCATCATTCAAAATTCAATAAAAATTCAATTTAAAAAAAAAATGTGCCTGGCGGCTGAGAGTATGTCATGTTCACTCAAATGTCTTGCTGATGGTGGCATGTGTGTTGGATCATTAAGATCCCTTCAAAATGATGCTGATCCATGCGTTATGTTCGTGAACGGGCGCCGTCAGTCTGGTCATTTCTTAGCTGCCACGGCTTATTTAACTTATTTTAATTATTATTTTTTGTTTATTGTTTTTATCTTTTTATTACAGACACTTTTAAGGTACAACTCTTTCTACATTATTCTCACATGTATAATTTCAACATGAATGATGTAACCAATTGTATTTTGTAAGAATATTTTAATTCATAAAAGAGTCCGTGGAGTTTCTTGCCCATTCTTCTCCATAGGAACCTACTAATCTAGATCAAGTTATAATGACGATCCTGAACAAAATTGCATACAATCTACAACGTGGTAGCTTTATTATCCATTTGAAAAACGACGCTTTGGAATAGGCAACTAGCTCCATCTTTCTGGCTGACCGACCTCTTGACAATTCAAAAGTGCCTGTAACAAGGTTTATTTGAAATAAATGCTTTGAGTTTTGAGTGAAGGTACGTAGGAACATGTATGGCCATTATAATCCGGCTTAAAGCACCTTTTATTTAATTTTCAACATGTTAAAATCCTTTTTGTCCTAACAAAATATTAAGTTAATAGCCATTTTTAGCTCGTACATTATCAGATGCGAAAGCCACGGGGCCGCGGTTAGGAATATGAGATGGCAGCTCATTTGTCACGATTGGGCAGGCACGCACTAATTTGCGGTGACTCTGTTATGTGTATTGAATAGGAACGTTGTTGACGATATTATGGCGAGTATTTAGCATGTGTTTTCCAAACAATAATTTCACAAATTATGTTCAATATCGTTCTCACGAATTGTCATGAGAATGATACTTAACATAATGTGCCACCTAAAGTCACCTTGCATTAACTCACACATCGCTTCGTTCTTATAACTGAACAGACAGCTGTGATGCTGTACAGTTTGTTGCGTCACTTCTTCCCAGCTAAAGCACCTTGACGAGGAAGTGGTGAAGGGTGGGTGTTTAGGGGGCCTGTCTTATGTAATTATGACGTTCGTAAAGTGCTGATTCTCAGCTTAAATTGTAATAAAATGACTTTTGATATCAATTTTGATTGGTGACTTGAGGTAACATTTATGTACCTAGGTATGCTTAAAGTGATGTATCCTTCCCATACGTGCGCTTTGAGCCATAAATAGATAAATAAATGATTTCTTTATTTGTATAGAATGCAGGTATTAGTTTTAGATATATTCCCAGTACATTCTGCCTGTTGGCATAAATTTAGTGGTTAACTTACAAATAATTTAGAAACTAGGTACTTAAATTCAAAATGGGATCATGGATCAGCTAAGTCTAAAATTATTTACATAATAAATGAGATAAGGTGAAGAAATATTACAATTCATCATTTATAAAATCGGTAACTGAGTAATAACTTCTCTGTCAGCGACGACAGGAGTTACTTGCCCCTTAATACAATTTGTTAAATATATATTTTTTTTTAAAACATTTAATTCAGGCAAAACCCATATTCCACAAGATAAAATAAAATAAAATTTCCAATACTGCAACAAAATAGAACAAAATGTCAATACAATTAAAATAAACGAATGGGTAGGTAGGTACAAAATAAAAAGGTCTCAGAATAAAAATAAAAGTTAAATGTCAAACGCAATTAAAATAAACGAATGAGTAGACAGAAATATAATGTCATAGAATTTAAATTAAAAATAAAATAAAATGTCAAATTTGGATCACAAAATTAAATTTAAAGAGAAAAAAAAATAAAAAAAATAGTCATATAAAAATAATCAGATTTAAGTGGCTATACAAAAACATGTCTGTTACAGCATTGTCGTATGTAGGGGCAGTCAAAACGCTCAGCAATCATAATTAGGACAGTATTGGAGCTGGCCCGCACCCTGCGCACTAAGGACGCGTACCGCTTGCGCATGGTGGTGGCGTGAAAACAGTCGGTGCGTGCTTCCGCAAACATGCCCGAGGCGCTGCAGAAGCGAGGCAGCCTCAACACCGCTCTGAACGCGTTGTTATACTGGACGCGGAGGGCGCTGTAGCACGCTTGTGTGAAGCGAGCCCACAGGTTGCACGTGTACAGTGAGGTGCAATATGCCTTGAAAAGGGTGATCTTAACTTGGTCGGAGCAACGTGCAAACCTGCGAGCCAGCATATTCGCTCTTGTCGACAAAGCCCTCCGCTCCCGTTCGATGTCAGCATGATCCTTGAGGTCAGCCGTGACTATATGCCCTAGGTATTTAAAATGGTCCACTCTATCTAGGGGAACGCCATTGAGAAACACCGGTGGTACATTTTCTAGGCATTTTGCACCGCTGGCTCCAAGGACCATGCATTGACTCTTGCCAACATTATATTTAAGCCCATGCTTAATCGCGTAATCCTCACAGACCTGTACCAGCTTCCTCAGGCCACAGATCGACGCGCTCAGCAGCACCATGTCGTCAGTATAACTAAGGTTGTTGACGCAGACACCATCAACATGGCAGCCGACATGCCGACTGCTGAGCGCGACGATCAGTGCGTCCATGTAGAGGTTGAAAAGGGTTGGCGAGGTCAATCCACCCTGCCTCACTCCACACTCAAGCTGATACGGTTCCGACATTGCCCCCGCCCATCTGACGCTGTTGACCTGATGCGTATACCAATACTTGAACATAGTCACAAGTTCACGCGGCAGGCCAATACTGTTCAGTTTATCCCAAAGAATATCATACGCAACCAGGTCGAAGGCCCTAGACAAGTCGAGGAAACAAGCATACAGGGGTCTTACGATCCGTATAGTATCTGACGGTATGCTTAAGACACAGTATAGCACTTTCTGTAGACAGTTGAGGTCTAAAACCAAACTGGTTATCGTGCAGGCTTACATATTTATCCAACTGTGTGTTAAGCAAACCGTCAAACACTTTAGCTATGATGGTGGCTAGGGAAATAGGCCTGTAGTTTGTTTTATCGGCAAGGTCACCCGTCTTATTTTTCATAACAGGTACCACCACTGCCTTCATAATATCTGACGGCAGGTAAGAGTGGCTCACGCACAGTGAGAAGAACATTGCTAAGACTCTAGAGATATGCGGGCCAGCATGTTGCAGGTGTTCAATACCGTCGTGCCCCGGGGCTTTGCCTTTCGTCGATTTATTTATAACTTTAGCCACATTACTCGTACACAGCACACACACAGCATTGAACATCCCACCTGCAGGCCCCAGAGGAGATAGTACAGAAAACTGGTTCCTAAATACATCCGCAATGTCCTTATAGTCACTTACTCCATCGATGCTCACTGGAAGACCCGGTCTAATATTTGCGTTACTTGTGCTTTTCCAGAAGCCACGAAAGTCACTCTTGGAATGCTTCTCAGCAATAGTGTCCATTCGGATCTGATCCTCACGATCCTGGCAAGCCTTCAATCGTGACTTGAACACCCTTCTGCTCTCACACATTACAGTGTACATGATACCGTACCTAGGCTTACCACACGCTACCCACTCCGCAAACTTCAGCCGGGCCTCCCCGTGAGCCTCTCTGATATGCTCGTTCCAACCCACTACGCGCGGACCACTCTCACCCGCCTTCGTGCTTCCTCGACCTACCAAAGACGCATCGCGAAGGGCGGCCACAATATCAGAGTACAAACTGTCAAGGACACGTCTGTGGCCGTGTTCGTTACAACAATAATCAGCACAACTCATACACTCGACAGGAAAATCAATCACACTCAACAGTTTGTGACACACGTTGGTATATTTTGCAACCTGTTGCTCATTTCTTACACCCCACACTACGTTATTATTAGCACTTGTTTTATGAGGCAACTTTGGTGTCAATAAATTTAAGTTACACTCAAGGACCAGAAGAAAATGGTCAGACCAAATAGGTGAAATAATAGGTGCCATACCGATAATGTTTTTTTTAAGCAAAGCAGTGTTATATCTACCAGTACACAATAGACTCTGATATTTTGATTGCAAGGCAGTAGTTCGCATCCTCGTATCATTTAATGCCGGAAATAGATGCTTGTTAGTTTAACGAATATAGCTACTTCGAGAATGTATATACTAGGAAAAGTTAGTACAACAGTATCAACTAGTACGGGGGGTATTGAGTATTGTGACTTTTACTGGCGACCTATATTGTAATGTCAACAAACAGGCAACTGCCCGACGGTTGATGTCGGGACGTTGTATATATGCTAGTTGCGCGGTAAACTCTGCTTGCGCGATGCAGGATTTGCGTGGCCGCTGTGGCCGTGTGCTGGGCAGCCAGCACCTACGGCTTCAGCTTGAAGAAGTGATGGCATACCCCTTTGCGAAATACAGTCGTGATGATAATTATATTATGTAGTGACCTTAAACTTTTAGCCTCATTTTTGTGTGCCCCTTTTTTCCATTTTTAGGGTTCCGTACCTCAAAAGGAAAAAAACTGAACCCTTATAGGATCACTTCGTTGTCCGTCTGTCTGTCAGTCTGTCAATACCCTTTTTATCAGGAACGCGTGGAGGTATCAAGTTGAAATTAATATCAAATACAAAAGCCTGCGGTCCCTTGGTGCTCTAAAAAAATCAAGTTTCTATGTCAACGCAATAAAAAAATACGGTGATTTATGCGACATATTTTGATACTCCCCGTTGACCTAGAATCATGAAATTTGGCAAGAAGCAAGGCCTCACCGCACAAATAAAGAAAAAAGTCAGAACATCGTTAATTTCTAGTTTTATCACATAAAAAAATACTTTTTTGCGATTACAAACTTACATTTACAGTTGGAAAATTGACCGTGGCGGATGGGCGAACATGTTTTTCAACTACAATGTTTGTTTTCCGGATAAATTCATCCCAACTACGGAACCCTTCATTGTACGTGGTCCGACACGCACTTGAACGGTATTTTTTTAATTCTTCAACTCTTTTTTTTACGCAGAAGATCATTAATTTTTTTTTCTTTCCGTGATTGTTTCATGGAGCAGTGTATATTATAATAGATAAGATGTGAAATATTTGCTTTTATTATTATTAATCCATTTATTCATTTTTTGTCTACATGAAATACATATTTTAATATTCCTTAAAAATATATAAAATATTTAAAACAAAATATTAAAATATTATTATTATTGTTCATTTCTATGTTCAGGCCTAAGTCCAACAGTGGACGTCTTTCAACTGAAATGAGGATGATGGTGATTGTTTTATGTTTGTATTCTCACTACCTCAGCGCCACCTCACTCTTTATCTCACTCGCACACTACTGCAAGCGAGACAGGATGGCAGGGAGAAAGACTCCAAGGCACCGATATTTTAGTTTATTTCTTTTTACGGTGAAAATAATGGTAATTAAAAAAAATATATAATGACCTGTTTTATTTCTTTAGTTCAATTAATATCCAAAGTTTCATTAGCTTTGAAGTATTTTTTTGAATACCAGCGGTTTATTGTTCGGTTCGGAGGTAACTTTGGATTTTTTTTCTATCAAGAAAATTTTATGGAATCGTGTTTTCGTAAAACATAGTACTTAACATTAATCCTCAACTATACCAAATATTTATTTTAAAATTAATGCTGCAGTATTTTCGACATAACGGTGGATCATGCTAAGCCATTTGAGGTAGTACAGGCCTACTCGCGCCCACATACCGCACATGTGCGGTTTTTTGCCATACTTTGCAGGTTCTTGGAGCTAAAGTAGTTAATTTATATTCGAAGATAGCAGGTACTTTAAAAGTTTAAATTCGTGAAAATTTTAATCCACTGCACTGAGTATTGCTAAAGAAATCCCAGCTCTCTCAGCGAATATCAAAAATATAAACCTAATTTCTCTCTTTGTTCTGGAAATATAAATGTATAATTTAGAGTTCATCTCGCTTGCACCCCTGAGACGGTGCGGTAAGTAATTCTTTGTGTTACGAGTCTAATGTTCCGCTACTTGGAAACCTCGATGATTTATTAATGTCAAAGTTAAATGTGAAGTGTATAAATCTATTTTTAAAATTCATCTTGAGGAAAACCGTGCTGATAATTTTCACCTATCCGGTGTCTTGTTTTGGTGAAAAGTGTTGCCTCTTTCGCCACTTAGTTTGGAGATGAATTTGATGTGTTGTGAATAATGAATATTTTTCTGACACCTTTTTCGCTGGTTGTTCTTATTAAGTGATTCGGTGATAAAACGTTATTTGAGAAAAAAAATCATTACATAGGTGCTGTAATTCTGCATACGTACAGAAAAAGGAGTAAAAA
Organism: Tiliacea citrago; assembly: GCA_963921375.1. Taxonomy (NCBI): domain Eukaryota; kingdom Metazoa; phylum Arthropoda; class Insecta; order Lepidoptera; family Noctuidae; genus Tiliacea; species Tiliacea citrago. The sequence goes on from OY992796.1 coordinate 8,286,863, forward strand.
AATTATTTATATTATTTCGTATAGATAATCTAGAGGATCTCGTGGCTAAGTAATAACAGCCGCACGGGTCGATCCATCACGTTAAGCTACGCTTGCCGGGGTTGGTCCGTGGATGGGTGACCATCTTTACATACCGAGACTCCTCCGTGCCTCGGAAAGCACTTTAAGCCGTTGGTCCCGGCTGTCATACGTGGATCTTTGACAGTCGTTACGGGTCGTCAGAAGCTTGAAAGTCTGACAACCAGTCTTACCAAGGGGTATCGTATTACCCAGTTACTGGGTTGTGGAGGTCAGTCACTCCATAGGCATATGGGTCATAGGCAGTCGCTCCATGTAAAATACTGGTATTCTGCTGCATCCGGTTTGACTGGGAGCCGACCTCAACATAGTTGGGAAAAGGCTAGGCAAATTGATTTATTTCGTATAGGTACAGGCTACCTTAAACATAAATTATGATTTTAACTAGACACCCATAAAAAGTGCTCACTGAACAGCCAAATAATTTTAATTACAATAATCCATTCTAGATGTTCAGTTCGTGCTCATTCTTGCTCAACAGAGATTACAGGACACCCTCGGATACGTAGTAAAGCCTCGGACATTCACTGGGAGCGCAACCCCCCAAATCCATGATTATATGGAGCGTCGGAGCAACGGCTGTAGCGACCAAATATTTAATTTACAAGGTCGGGTGTATTCTTTCAATTGATTTTGAACTTGCTTAACATTTTTCAAAGTCAGAGTCAAATTATTTATTTCAAATAGGCACATAAAAGGCACCTTTGAAAATGTTTGCTCTTTAAAAATGTTTTAAAATATTTTGTATAACACACGCACGCGCGTTTTGTACATTTATTGTATAATGAAGTATCATGTGAAGACGAGCGACGCCGACGGTCTTACTAGAGAATTGGCAGCAGCGTTCTCTATGCATTTTAACACCATACTGCGATCGCCATCCCGCCTGCCAAGCGTGGCGATTATGGCCCCATTGGGGGCTTGGTATCTGTCTGTCCGTCTGTCACAGCCGATTTTCCTCCGAATCTACTGGACCGATTAAGTTGTTTGGTACACATACTTGTATTAGGTTGGGGCAAAAGTCTTTTCGCATTATAGTATGTATGAACTTGTAATAAAATCTCTTTGGCTATACTATTTGTATCTGGCTGGTTTTGGTATCATTGAAAGTTTAAATTTTAAAGAACATAATTCCAAATTCAAATTAGGAAAAGTGTGATTTTCATTTGTTTTTCGTACTGTCAAGATGAGTGAATCGAATGAAGAAATTCGATACATTTTAAAATATTACTACAAAAAAGGTAAAAATGCAACGTTAGCCGCGAAAAAAAATTGCGATGTTTATGGACCTAGTACAGTGTCTGTGAAAGTAGCACAAATTTGGTTTAAGCGTTTTCACTCCGGAAATTTTGATGAAAAAGATGCACGTCGCTCTGGTCGCCCTATTACGGCCAAAAAGGATGCCATTTTTTAAAAATTGGAGCAAAATGGGCATATCAGTAGTTACTGATATGCCGTAGCTGAAGAACTGGGAATTGACCACAAAACAGTTTTGGCATATTTGAAAAAAACTGGGTACACAAAAAAGCTCGATATTTGGGTACCTCACGAGCTCACTGAAAGAAACCTAATGAACCGTGTACTTATTTGTGATTCTTTATTACGACGTAATGAAACCGAACCATTTTTGAAGAAGCTGATGACTGGTGATGAAAAGTGGATTAAGTACGACAAGAACGTGCGAAAAAGGTCGTGGTCAAAGGCCGGTCAGGCTTCACAGACTGTGGCGAAACCTGGGTTAACTCGCAACAAGGTGATGCTGTGTGTGTGGTGGGATTGGAAGGGCATTATTCATTATGAGCTGTTACCACCAGGCAGGACCATCGATTCTGAACTCTATTGCGAACAACTGATGAGATTAAAGCAAGAAGTTGAGAGAAAGCGGCCGGAATTAATCAACAGAAGGGGTGTGGTTTTTCATCATGATAACGCTAGACCTCACACATCTTTAGCCACTCAGCAAAAATTAAGAGAGTTTGGCTGGGAGGTGTTAATGCATCCGCCGTATAGTCCTGACCTTGCACCTTCAGATTTCCACCTGTTTTGGTCTCTTCAGAATTCTTTAGGCAGTGTCAGGTTAACATCACGAGAGGACTGCCAAAACCACTTGTCACGGTATTTTGATCAGAAGTCCCAAAATTTGTGTCCCTACCTACAAGATGGCAAAAATTTATCGAACAAAATGGTACCTACATACTTTAGTTAAACGTAAATAAACTATATTAAAAAATGTTTTGAATGTTCTTAAAAAATGCGAAGAAACTTTTTCCCCAACCTATTATGAATTTCTGTGACCCAAACAAGAACGTGTAACGTTAATAAATGTCATGTAATAAGAAGTCTAAGTCTTAAAATAACATGGTAAATCACTCAATTTTGTGTGTACAAACTTACATTTGCAGTTGGAATGTATGGGGGAACATGTTTTTCAACCACAATGCTAAATTTGTTCTTGGGATAAATTTATCTTAACTACGGAACCCTTCATCGTGCGTGGTCTGACACGAACTTAGCCGGTTTTTTTAAGCTGGCTTATCTCCTCAAATGGTGGAATGTATTTCGAAAATTGTGCCTTATCATGAGCATAGATGTGTTGTCTTTCTGTTGCACTAACTAAATACATACATTCTGTTCTATATAGACTATCTATCTCAACAGTTTATCATCAATTCCCAACATCAATTTACCGACACAAAAATAGCAGGCTGCAGGGAACATTCAATCAGCTGACGTAACATTTCGTTTAGCCGTATATACTTGTTCTTTCACGAGATTTCAACGAATATTCGGCAAAGTTTCGGGCCTGGATCAATTGGGATCGGCTATATATCGCTCCTAACAAGTTCTTCGATTCAATTTAAACTTGCCGCCGGTGTGGAGTTTACACTGAATACTAGGTCACCTACGAAATGGAATTGTTATGTGAACTGTTAATTCAAGTATTGCAAATAACAGTTAAGTGTTTTGCGTTGAAAAGGGTTCAAATGAACTGGTAAATAGTTTGTATTGTGTTTATTTGTTTGCTGATTAGATTAAATTTATGAAAAATGTGATCTATGCATTATTTTACTTTGTTTTGTCAACTATTACCAATCAAAGTTTTATCTTGGTTTTAATACTTACTAAGTAGAACAGTGCACTAGCGAGTTTAAGCACAGCAGCCACGTATGAGATCTTGCCTTCTATTCCTGTATCGATTAACGAGTCATTTGGTTTTTTGGCGAAGATCTTGTCCCTGTCTTGAGAGCGAGAACTTGATGAGTTATTGTGCTCGTAAGGGCAGCAAAAGAAAGCTAGTATTTTTTTTAGTTTAATTCTTGTATCATAATCATTTATTTGCAATAAGTATTGGTACAGTGTTGGTTTTAAAGTAAGTTATTAAGTTCCTAATACATAGTCAGACATTTGACATGCAAAACATTACAATATATTTAATGTTAGAGTATAATATTTATATCCAATGGCATGCTTTTAATGCTTGTTTCTATTATTCATTAATTATTATAATATATTAAATATTATCGTCACATTCATTTAAAAAAAGATTATTTAGCATTATTAATAAATTTATAAAATAAAAAATAAAATACATAATAAGTAACTCTTTAAAGTTATTTGGTATTTTGTTATGGATAATCCCACACAATTATGATAACAATTATTTTGATAGAGTCCTTGATGCCCTAGGCAGAACCTACCTGGAACTATTACTTTTCGAGGGCAACGGTCATGAGCGTTTTTAAACAGGTGAAATTGTGAATTTAAACATACCGTACAGTTATTCGCGATACCCATATCTACCTTGGCTTAATACTTTCCGGGACAAACGCTCTTATAATAATATAACTTCAATTGTTTCTCAAAAAGTGTTAAAACCGTTTCATTATAACACACAAACAAAAACAAAAAGCAGATATTACAAAAATAATAATTTTCAAACGAAACCAACTTACACCAGCGTGACGTTTCATTTCAGTTAAAAATACTCCAGAATTTTTATAACTCGGCCGACACTTGCAGTATTTTTCTTGAAAGGGAAGTATTAAATTTAGTTTTCCGCCTGCTTCGCTTCGCCGTGATACCGGGGCAGTAAATTGTATGAAAGAAACTAAAATGTTAGTGAATGAAGACATTAAGGTGCTCCTCTGAAAACGGTGAGATTATTTTAAATATTTTTTTGATTCTTTAGTAATCTAGTCATGTAAAATTGCGATACTTTTCGCTTGTGTTATTTCTATAACAGTGGCTATCGTAAAAAACAATTATAGCATTATGGCTATCTGAAATTTTGGGTTGATTGGGCGCGTTTAGAATTTTGAGGAATGATCTTTCTTTTAGAAAAAACGTGCCATGCCGAGTCAAAGCCAATCAAATTATTTATTTCAAATAGACACATAAAAGGCACTTTTGAACGTCAAAATTTACAAAATAAAATAGAATTGATTCTAGTTGCCCCTTCCAAAAGTAAGTTTCGTATGGACAAGAAACTCCACCGTTACTCTTTTAAAAATGTTTTACAATATTTTGTTTAACTATATTAACTATAATTATGTGAAGACAATGCACCTAGAATAAAATTCCTATACCACAATAGGAAAAAGAATTAAAAATGAAGCCATGACAGATAATTTAATTATGTGATAGATATATCATCATCATCATTATTTCAGCCGAAAGATGTCCACAGCTGGACATACTCCTACCCCAAAGGGGTAGGGGGGGGGGGGCGGGGGTTGCCATAATCGCCACGCTTGACAGGCGAGTTGGCGATCGCAGTATGGTGTTAAAATGCATAGAGAACGCTGCTGCCCAGTGTGTAGTAAATCCCTTAGTCGCCTTTTACGACACCCACGGGAAGAAATAGGATGGTGCTATTCTTTACGTCCGACATCCCACGGCACACGGCGGATAGACACATGGTGCTCAGATATTTACAAACATCGTTAAAGTATACGTTTTACAAAAACATAAAAATAAGTCAGACCAAGTCAAACCACGGAACTCTCAAAAGGTGCATGTGGTCCAACTATTTTTAAAGTTGGACAACTGCCCCTAGTAAAGACCCATGCCCCAACTAGTTGTACAGAGCAGTTGGACTACTGCCCCGGAATGCAACCCTGGCAGGCAATTGCCCTATCGGACCCCGTCAGTTGGTGCTAACATCTCTTTGAGGCGCGCGTGGAACACAACGCGCCGTTGACCCGGGCCTGATCCTTATCGGACGGCGAAAGCTATAGCTGTAAATAAGCTGTAACCAATCTAAGCTATAGCTGTAACTCGAAGTCACAAATGATAAACTAGCACCATCGAAGTAATATAAATAAACAGATAAATAGTTAATTATTAATAACAATAATAAAACCATGGACAGCAAGACGACCAGTCGCCCAAGCAGCATCAGCTCAATACCTATCTCATTACTTAAATCGATACTTCCGAGAAAATTGCTCACTGTAGGCTGACAACATCTTTTTACACGTGACTTTAAAGATACATACCTATTACAGCACTTTGCTGGAAGAAAAATCGTCCCGACTCCCTTTGCGAGCAAGCGTCAACTTGATAGAGTTTAATGGACGCTCGCTCCGATGCCGTTCTTTAAAACTAGTTTATATTAGCCTTGATTTTGTAGCACATCCAGTAGACTAAAGTAAAAATATCACTTACTATCCTTTATACTTGAAAGAGATAAAAAACAGCGGTTGAGTTTATACCTCAGTTGAGCAAGAGTATTTTTTACCATCATGTCATGAAACCGCAAAATTTGTCTGTTTGTCTGTAAGTGCGCTTATAACACGAGACTATACAAAATAATAGGTACCTACTAGCCGCCCCAATGAAAATTAATTAATAAGACATAACCCCGAAGTCACGTTTACGATTCATAAAAAAAAAACTGGCCAAGTGCGAGTCGGACTCGGGCACGAAGGGTTCCGTACCATTACCTATAAAAACGGAAAAAAACTCACGTTTGTTTTATGGGAGCCTTAAATATTTGTTTTATTTTAATTTAATTATTTATTTTTAAAGTGAATATATAATTAAATATTCTGTGAATACTTCAAGCGTATACCTGTAGTCGTTATCAATATCAAGCAAAAACGAGCAAAAACATTACGTTTGTTGTATGGGAGCCCCCTTAAATATTTATTTTATTCTGTTTTTTAGTATTTGTTGTTATAGCGGCAACAGAAATACATCATCAGTGAAAAATTCAACTATCTAACTATCACGGTTCATGAGATACAGCCTGGTGACAGTCCGACAGACAGTCAGACAGACAAACAGACAGACGGCGGAGCCTTAGTAATAGGGTTCCCGTTTTACCCTTTGGGTACGGAACCCCAAAAAACTACCCGGTCTTAATACACAAAAATATTCAACAAAAGTAAAGATAATAAACCATAAAAAATTACCCTTCACTTTTAACACCCCACATTATCAATATCAATCCAAAAATTTACCTGAAAACTTTTTTATCACTCTCACAAATAACCCCAATTCACGTATACATTAGGGAGCGCATCGCATCGTGCTGTTCATAAACCATTGCTGGTGTAATAAAGGGAAAGAATGATGACCTACATTAACAGTCCGCAAATGAAGAGTAACACTCCGGACGGATCGTGTTGGATAGAGGTATGATGTGAAAAATAATTTAAAAAATATTAGTAGTTTATAAAATTGTGCTAATTTTGTAATTTTTTTATGTAGGTTTTTGTAGGTTTTACATAATAAATAGGTAGGTAGGTTACGTAAATTTGTCATCGCCATTTTAACCGACTTCAAAAGGAGGAGGTTTTAAGTTCACCTGTTTTTTTTAATGTATGTTTATCGATATTTTCGGCAATTCTGGACCGATTTCAGAAATTATTTTTTATTTGGTAAAGAAAGCTTGCGCGGTGGTCCCTTATAAATTTTATTAACTTTCCTTGGGTAATTTTTGCGTTAGCTTCAATAATACTTATTTTTCACACGTTTATGTGGATGATGTTGTAATAACTTCCTGTCACTGTTATTTTTCCAGCAGGTAGTGGTATTCGAATTTGTGTGGAGGTAGGTACCACAACTAAAAAATAAATAAAAATAATTCCTATAACAAAAAACAAAAAAACAACCGACTTCAAAAAAAAAACACTACAGTGTTCGGAAGTCGGTGGCAAAAAACGAAAATACAAAACCAAAGACACTGACAGTTATTTTACACGTTGCAGTGTTTTTTTTTATTGGAAGTCGGTTGTTTTTTTATGAATCTGTCAAAGAATTTCAGTTGGTATTTAATTTAAACGGACAATTTAAGATGGTGGTCAATTTGCTTAACAAATTGGTAATTTCTCAGACTTTACCTATCTAGATCCTGAACAACTATCGTAACATTCTAGTCACTTTATAATTATTATGTATTAGCATTACGCATTTGTGCGCGAAGAGCAGAGGTGGCCCAGTGGTAATAGACTTACGAGTTGTAAGTCGTGGGTTCGAACCCAAGCAGGCGCTTTACTTTGTGAAAATTATTCTATCACCACTGCTCTCAAAAAGGTGAAGGAAAACATCTTGAGCACTAGAACCAAAAAAACATTGAAAGACATGTGACATCTACCAACCCGCACTGGGCCTGCGTGGTCCTACTTCCTCTCACTGAGAGGAGGCCGGCCTGTGTGGGAACTATACGCTGATTATGATGACGTATTTATTAAACGTTACACATTATAAGTCTTAATTAGATATACCTACGACAAGACCATTTTTTTTAAATTTGCCTGTACTGTCTACTGCCAGGCAAAGGCCTCCCCCAAGCCCAGAAAGAGGTGGCGAAATGACCTAGATGCGTATCACGCAGGCTGGTTCGAAGTGGTGCGAGAAAAGAGTTCCTAGAAGGATAAGATCTTATCACATTTTTTTATTGCCTGAATGTTATGCAGGACCTGTAGCGTATAAGTTGGTCGCTAGAAATTTCGTTTAAATCTTATAGAAGTGTGATTGCAGGTTTCTGTTAGAGAATTCGCAGCCGTAATTCGAAAAGACGGAAAACGTAATGCAGCTGGTAAATGTACAAGCTCTAAGACCGTCCAGGCACCATAATCTTTTATAAGTGATCTATGACAGCGTGTATCAGAAAGTTATGGTGAAAATTTGATAATTGTTCAGCTTGATGGTGTGTACTATACCCTTAAATATGACCACACCTTATTGTCAGCAATCTACGACACGGTAGGTACAAGGATATAGGTGCTCCAATTCTGTAAAAAACCGGCCAAGTGCGTGTCGGAGTTCGCCCATTTGAGGTTCCGTACCAAATGTAGAAAATAAGCCGTCCAAATGGCAGAATTATTCATAAGCCAGGTGCCGCCGTGCCGCCCGCATCCCTTCTGTGCTACGCATTTGACCGCAAAATCAAGTTGGTTGTAATAGCAAAAATGAGCAAATTTCAAAGAAAAAGTCTGATTTATCAATATATTAGTATTTGTTAGTAAAATATATGTAATAATAAACATTATCACCAAATTTCAAGTTCATAGGTCAATAGGAAGTAAAAAAATTCTTCGGAACAAAATTTTGTAAAAATCTCATTCCTTTGTTTTCCAATATTTTTTAAAACAAAAAATACAGTATTTATCTACTCAACGAGTTCTAAACTACGATACCCCACTTATTGGGGATTTTTTTCGGCCCCCCCTTTAAATTAATTTAAAAATATTTTTGACAATTTTTATGGCTTTGGGTCAACAAGATACTGTAAAAATCTGAAAACTAGCTCCAACCGTTTGCCTGTAAAATCTATGTCACAGACGACGGACAGACAGACACGTGAGTGTCAGCAATAGGGCTCCATTTGGACCCTTCTACTGTTCGACTCTTCTACTGTTCAGTACTGAACCCTAAAAAACAACATTTTGTCACATTTCACTTTCTCCATAACAGTGCTCTTTGGGGATACAGCACTCACGTCCGCGGTTATTTGTCATTGTTACTGTCGCGGTTGGGGTGACGAATTTATGCAGGAGTAACAAACGTGACACGATGCCAGGGGCTGCAAACACCGTAGTAAGGTGTGCGATGTTTTCGTTGATGGTGATGTTGAGTATGAATTATGTTGTTGTTTAATGTATAGTCGACCTCGTTTTTGCTTTATCACCCTAAGGCTATACATCATAAAACGACAACTTTTATTTGTTATGTGACAGGTAGATAGTTTGGGCCGGCCATTTATTAGCCGTAGAACTGATTACCGTTGGGGTAGACGTGTTCTCGAGTGGAGAGCGCGAATCGGCAAACGTAAGGTAGGACGCCCTCAGGCTAGGTGGAGCGACGATCTTCGCAGGTTGGCTGGTGGCAGCTGGATGAGAGTTGTCGAGAATCCAGCTGAATGGAGTGCAATTGGAGAGGCCTATCTCCAGCAGTGGACTGCTGTAGGCTGATGATGAGATAATTTCAACCTTAATGAATTTTCAGTAACCTGAGAATTTGTCAAAAGTGGTAAGCCATTACTTGGTCAACTTTACTAATGGTAGCTAGAGTTGAAGTATTGAATGAATATGAAGCACTCTGTCTTTATATCGAGAATAAAGTAATAAATATAGCCTAACGATTAAGTGCCAATTTCACCAATGAAACTGAACGCGATCAACACATAAACCACGTTTAAAAACTATCAGTCTAATTATTTTCTTTGTAATATTGACACTGACAGCTCTTGAACTCGGTTTAGATGTACTGATCGCGTTCAGTTTCATTGGTGAAATTCGCCCTAACACGGCGGACTGGCAAAGAAAGATCTTGAGGTCGTACACCTAGCCAACCACCTACTCGTATCAAATGCATATTATAACTTTTGTTTTGAAGATAAAATGGGGAGAACTCAGCAAGAATAATAGTAATTACGGCTTTTATGGTGTACACAATAAAGAGTATTCTATTCTATTCTAATTTTGACCTCACATTGCTAGCAATAACCATTGATAACACAGATTCATCTCCTATTTATAAAATGAGTTTGATAAAAATACATATCACGTTTATCCTAACATTCAAGTTAATAAAAATAGATGAGCGTAATCACAATAAATGAGCGTGCAATTTATATTCAACCCTGAAAATATAAAATATATCCATGAATCTTCGCATTCACTCCAAAACCTATAGCAATATACAGGGTGGGAAAAAAGACAGTTAGTGGACAAAAAAAGGGGAATTGATCGCGACGATAGGTCTTAGTGGAGCAAAAATGAAAGAAGTGGACTGTATAACATGTATACAATGAATATACAAGGAAATACGAAATTATATATAGTGTGGCGGTTAAAAGCAAACAAGAATATGGACTTTACTTAAAAACGCGTAAGCGCAGCCGTGCGTGAAGGCGTGCAACAGCTGACTTGTGTAGCGCGGGGGCCCGCGTCGAGCCGTGCGGCCGTCTTGCTCATCGCTGCCCCCGCACCTCTCGTTCACTGCCGTCAGCGCGCGGCAATGTTGAGAAGACTGGTCTCAACTGAAATATATAAAAATAAAGGTTTATTGCAGAAACTTGTACAACTTTTACAGTAAATCATACATAGGGACCTCCTTTTAAGTAAAAGATATACCTTTGCTAGGAAACACAGAACTTATAACTATTCCTTTCTTCTATAAAAATAAGTTATTGTTTCTAACAGACATTTTGATCCTCATTATGAACTCAAATGCTGCCATAATAATACCTACTTACAGTATACAGTTTTTAATAGATCAGGTTAAGCTATGCTTGCTCGGTTGGTCCGTGGATGGGTGACCATCTTTACATACCAAGACCCCTCTATGCTTCGGACAGCACGTTAATCCGTTGGTTTCGGCTGTGTTTTGTAGATCTTTGACAGTTGTTAAGGGTCGTCAGACTTTCGGGCCTGAACACCACAACACAGTTACTGGGTAACACGACAATGTTACCTAGTAACTGGGTTGTGGAGGTCAGATAGGCAGTCGCTCCATGTAAAATACTGGTATTCAGCTGCATCCGGTTAGACTGGATGCCGACCCCAACATAGTTTGGAAAAGGCTAGACATATGACGAGGATAATGACACTATACAGTTTTAGGCATGTGTTGGTTCGATTCCCAACTGAGGCAAACAATTTCTGAAAATCTATTTGAAAAACCGGCCAAGTGCGAGTCGGACTCACGCACGAAGGGTTCCGTACCATTATCTATAAAAATCACGTTTTTTTGTATGGGACCCCCTCATATATATTTGTTTTATTTTATTTTATTTATTTATTTATTTATTTATGTACACACAGTAAAATACAGAGAGATACGACATAATTATAATACTAGTACAAAGGTACTGCTTATTTCTTAAGAAATTTCTTCCAGCAGACCATTTATTTTAATTTAATTGTTTATTTTTAAAGTGAATGTAATAACTAAATATTCTATGAATTTTTCAAGCGTCTATACCTGTTGCCGTTATCAATATCGAGCAAAAACAAGCAAAAAAAATCACGTTTGTTGTATGGGAGCCCCCTTAAATATTTATTTTATTCTGTTTTTTAGTATTTGTTGTTATAGTGAAAATTTCAACTGTCTAACTATCACGGTTCATGAGATACAGCCTGGTGACAGACGGACAGACAGACAGATGGCGGAGCCTTAGTAATAGGGTTCCCGTTTTACCCTTAGGGTACGGAACCCTAAAAAACATATTTCCTTTGTGTAAAAGTTGCTATCACCAATATTTAAGATACTTTCCCTCCACTTCCCTTTTTCGCATCCTGTATAAAAGAAATTGAACATTTCATATAGAAAAGACTGAATTACTGCTTCATCTCCCAGTGAAAATTATTCAACTTGCCTTTTGAAACGTTTAAAAAACTGCTAGGCTGCAATCAGACGGGATTGAGATCCGATATTAAGGGAAAATAAACCGAGTCGGCCAAATTACAGGCCTTTCGAATGGTGGAGCGATCAAAAAGTGTGCAGCGCTGACTTTATCAATAATATCGAACGAGTATCTGCGTTTTATTAACTTGTGCATCGAGTTTTGAGTGGTTATTAGTTTTTGTAAGTTCGAATGGAAGAATTAGTATTGGCCAAAATGTTGTTATTAGTTTTGTTGCAAAAAAAAAACAAATTAAATTATTGTATGAATAATTTTAGAGTCCGCGTACCACTGGTCAGTTTATTTAATTCGCCAGCTTCGTTGATTAGTCAGTTTCGCTGATTGTTCAGTTTTGGGGATTAGACAGTTGCGTCAACTCGACAGTTTCCAGTGTTCGCCAGTTTCGTTGATTCGTCAGTTTTATTCAATTCGTCAGTCAAAGTACAGTCGGTAGAAAACTGCGCACACGTCTGATAATTTAATTATGTACGTATTACGTAACATAACATCACGGCTGTTTCAGGGCTAGGCAGAGATAAAATAAAATAAATATATTCAAAAAAAAAATATTGTTATTGTAAAAATACAATTTTAAGTTTGATTTAAATTGGGTTTCTTACATTTTCCACTTTTGTTTATTTAAACGTAAACATATCTTTAACATTGAGTGTACTAAACTGACGAATCGAGGAAACTAGCAAACACTGGAAACTGTCGAGTTAACGCAACTATCTAATCGGTAAAACTGACCAATCAGTGAAACTGACTAATCAACGAAACTGGCAAATGAAATAAACTGACGACTGAGGGAAACTGACCAGTGGTACGCGGACTCTAATTTTAATACTGTATAGTTATTATTTTACATCATCTTCCATCAATACTTTGGTAACCGTTAGAAATTGATAGTGACCATTTTCTGTACGACGACATGCGACTAGTGTGGCATGATTATACAATATTAGTTTTAATACATGCGAAACCCGAAACATGTGTCTAGTATTTTTATATAAAGAATCTATGTACAAAATTTCAAAACTGTATCATGAATAATCACAAAGTTATAAGGTTGTTATGTTACCGGGTTGTCCGTACAAAAACATGCTAACGGCGCCCCCGGCCTCCACGGTCGTCTTGCGCTCATTGATAATAATTTGGCAGTAGGTACCTAACCCTACGGCATTCTATTGTAAGTAATTAAATGGTGATAACATTTTCCATCGCACTAAAATATTTTTGGGACAAAATATAACAAGGTGTAAAAATTATTGAAATCGATTCAGTTCCTTATTTCCAAATTATATTCAGGTTTCGCATACACTAAAAATAATGTTGTATATAAATACTACATTTTCCAGTAAGAATACTGTTGAGCAAAATTGCATAGTTAGGATGTAGCTGTAATAGATGCAGCCTGCTGACGTCCGCGCTGGTGCTACGACTGCTACGTAGGCGTGCTACGCTCACGTAGCCGGGCTACGCGCTGACGTAGCTGCTGTTCCATTTCGCTGTAAATACTTACATTTCTGATGCATTTCTTCCAAAGAGATTTAAGATAGATACTATAGAGAGGCTATGAAAAGTAATGTCATAGAGAAATTGTGATCCCATGTCTCAGTGACGCCATCTAGCGTAATATAACAAAATTACATAATAGCTGAGTTTGACACGTTACACTTTTACCGACACCAACCTTTGATTACCAACCGTCAGACAGTTTGAAACATCTAAGAAAATTATTTATTTTATCGAAATATTGGGTAAATAACAAAATACTAACGAAAATAAATCGCGGTTAAGTCTAGTCGTTTTATCACCACGTGATTTTATCACCACGTGATTTTATCACCACGCGATTTGCAATACCATAATGCACAATTCAGTACTTAAACTTCGAAAATAATTTTCTTTTGGTGGACACGAATACGATTTGACATGCAGGCGTACCACACTAGACTGAGCGACTTTTGCCCACTAGGACAAATGTATCGATTACGATTTTGTTCGCTATGTCCCGTCTATTGTTGAGTAAATAATATAAAGTCTTTGATTTCTTCAAATAAATACTTTCCCCGCCTAGAGATCTTTGGTAAAAAATATATAGGTATAATATCGAACTATTATAAAACTTACATAGAGGACATATATGGCGAAATCTGGGTGTACTAAAGTCGAATTATTAATTCACTGGAGTAATCTGACGTCACTTTGTCTAATAAACTGGTCATATTTATTGTATTCTAGACTTTTACAGTTATTATGATACATTTATTTTACACTAGCTGCGCCCCGCGGTTTCACGCGCGTAAGTCTCGATCCCGTGGGAATATCGGGATTTAAAGTAGCCTATGTCTTAATCCAGGGTGTCAGCTACCTCCATACAAAATTTTATCAAAATTGGGCTAGCCGTTTGAGCGTGAAGAAGTAACAAACATACACACATACTCACAAACTTTCGCCTTTATAATATTAATTAAATTGATTAAAGTAAACGATCACCATTACAATAAACATGACCATTTCATTACAGAAAGTGACATCTACCACAATCATGTCAGATTACTCCAGTGAATTAATAATTCGACTTTTTAGGCACACCTCTGTCTAACCCTTTGGGGATTACAGGCGTGATGTTATGATTATGTGTTATCAAAACCTCCAACTTGTGATTTAACTAGATGAGACTAATTATTTAACAAAAGAATAACTGTACCGTTAATCCACAAATCGTACCAGTCCAAAAATCACATCTCATACAAAAATTGATTTACACCTCGCATGTCCCGAGACGGCGGGCGACACAAAATAAAATATGTCTGCAAACACATGTAATTTGTGTTTCTAGACACGTGTCGTGTTGTTCCGTATTAAATTCAACGAAACAAGTTGGCACACGTACGTGTAGCAATGTTGGCCGTATTTTGTATAGGTGTAAAAAAAAAATAAGAAAAGGATTACTGTAGTACCTACTGAATATCTTTAAATTTAAATAAAAATGTCTAAATTAACCACGAGTTTCCAAAGTTGCGTTTTTAGTAACTGTCTTTATGAATGCGAGAAAGTTTGGAAAGTATTTCTTTGACTTACAGTCACACTGTTAGCGGGTAGATCAATATGATTAATATTTTGATGGGTTAAATTAAAATATATCTAAAATCGAATTATTAATTTACTTGAGTAATCTGACATGTTCTAGCGGTCACTTTGTCTAATAAAATGATCATATTTATTGTAATGGTGATCGTTTAGTTTAATCGATTTATATAAGTGTAAAATAAATGTAAAATAATAAGTGTTAAAGTCTAGAATGCAATAAATACAATAAATATGATATTTTTTTTACACAAAGTGACAGCTAGCACAGGTCAGATTACTTCAGTGAATTATAATTCGACTCTAACATTGTTTATTTAACCCATCATTTACCTAAAGTATGACGAGGGCACAACACACAAGAGTTTTTAACATTTTGTGTAGACTAAGCATCGTGTATCTGTGTATAATGCCAACTTACAGAAACCATTACTACTAGTGCACTTCGTAATGTGCAAAATAAATAGCTAGGTTCTATCTCGATAATCGGATTAAGGAGAAAACTCATTCTCATTATAATAAAATTGATGATGCATTGCGATTTTTGATTCATTTAAATTATCTGTACAATGGGTACCTACATGGCCTTCGCTTACATACAGGAAAAAAAAATTGGTCAAATTTTTTTGGTGGCTCAGCTTCAGTAAAATAACACATTTTCATTATTCGTTATTTTTTTTTAAACTTTAAATACTAATAAAATACCTAAAAACCTACAAATCGCAAATTGAGCGAGCGCACAGCTGTTTAGGTACCATCACGAGTTCCGCTACACCGCACACACGCGCCGTCCGGCAAGGTACACATAAAACCAGTTCCAAAGTAAACATTTGTCGTTAACGATAACTTTATTTTTTTGTACTAAGACATATAAATAAAAACATATTATTAATAATGCTCGCTTAAGTTTAATTTGTCAAAATTTTTGCACTGGTTATTTTTTTTTAAGAGCAGTGGTGGTAACGGCCTCGACATACGAGTCGTGGGTTCGAACCCAGGCAGGCGCTTTGCTTTGTGTAAATTATTTCATCACCGGTGAAGGAAAACATCGTGAGGAAACCGGCATGTTCTAGAACCAAAAATTCGAAGACATGTGACATCTACCAACCCGCACTGGGCCCGCGTGGTGGATTACGGCCCACTCCATCTCTTAGTGGAAACATTATAGGTTGATTATGTATGTTATGTATTTTTTTCCTATGTATTCGCTTGCACTAAAACCCCACCCAACGCATAATGATAACAGTAAACTGAAACATTTCCATGCCATACATTATCGCTCATTACAGTTTAACTTAAAAGCTTCCCAAACCACGTGAAATACTCATTAAGGACACAGCAATCATTTTTGTGGCTCCGCACACAATTAGTTTAGGAGCCCGCCTAAAAACTTTGGCAATTTGAAAATTTCCTGCTGAACTAAATTAAAGCAAAACGCAGTAATTTGTTGTTTTTTTTAATGTTTCCAATTAACTGTCGCATAATATTTAGTGAAACGGTATCGAATCTCGTGTAATATTCAGACTGATGAATGAATTTGAATTCAATTCGTGGAGTTTAATTATGTTTTTGGGGCACAACCTCAAAAACAAATAAATATTAAATAAATCATTTATTTCGGACCAAACACTTTATTTATTTTTAGTATTTTGATTTATTTTAATGTTTTAAACGTGTCAAACTTATTGTACCTAGATTATAAGTAAATGATATGGTCTCCTATAACTGGAAGCGCACCCTTATATTGTCTCTGTTCTATTTAAACTTGCATGTAATTGTGTAGCCTCTGTTGGAGATCCAATAAATAAATTATATATATATTTTTAGAATTTATAAACCAGCCATATTGCGTGAAAGTTTGTCGGCAGGATTAGCGCTCGAATTAAAACATTTTGTTTAAACAATTTAATTAAACATCTAAGAAGGTAGATACAGGTAAATTTAATTGGTACAGTGCTCCTCAATCTATTAATTACTGCCACATGTTGTGAACATTTCATTCCGCAGTTCAGCCTTTTATTTACTCCCCAGTGTTCGTCTGCTAATTACACCATTATCTCTTCCAAAGCAGTTCATACTATTGTACAGTTTAGGAGTCAAATACGTATTGGTTATTTTGCCATAGTAATTTTTTACTGGTGCACGCACGAATTTACGTTCGCTAACACTTCTAGTACCTAATGTAAGTGTTTTGCACATGTACTTAGAATTGGTCGTTATAGAACTGCTCTATAACCATTAATTACTTGATCATCTCATGCACGGGAAGCACCGTATATACAAAAAAAAAGATTTTCATAATTTTCTTTACACTCGAGTTTTAGTTTCGGGTTACCAAGGTATTTCATAAATCGAATTCGCAGCGATTTTATACTATTCAGATAGCTTTTAAATGTAAAGTGATAAGTATTTAATTCATACGTCATCATACATCATTAAACTATAATATGCAAGTGTGATAGCACAAGAGATCATCATCATTCTCCTGCCCTTATCCCAGATGATTTGTGGTCGGCGCAACATGTCCCTTTCTTCCATACTTCTCTATTAGTCGTCATCTCGGTAGTCACTCCCTTTCTAGCCATATCATCTTTCACATAGTCCATCCATCGTTTCTTTGGTCTTCCCCTACTCTTATAGCCATCGACATGCATACTCAAAACTTTCCTCACGACATTTTCCTCATTCCTCCGCATCACATGCCCATACCATGACGTCCGTTTTCCGCACAACTTTTCAGTCACCGGTGACACTTTCAGACTTCCTCCTACGTACCTACTCATTTCTTATTCTATCCATTCGTGTCACACCACACATTCCTCTTAGCATTCTCATCTCAGCTACATGCAATTGCCTTTCATTCATCTCTTTTGTGGCCCAACTTTCTGATCCATACAAGACAGCAGGTCTAACCATTGTTTTATATATCTTCCCCTTAAGTTTAAGAGGAATGCAGGAGTCGCAGATTGTTCCCGTGAACTGCCGCCATTTCATCCATCCAGTGTTAATCTACTTCGCAATCGCTTTGTACGAGTGAACCGAGATACCGAAAGTCGGAGAAGACCGGGAGAAGCGCGCCATCAAGCTCTATGGCTCCAGAACTGTAGAGACCGCCGAAATCGCAGAACATGTATTCAGTTTTGGTTCTGCTGATTATCAAGCCAACATTCTCCAGCTTCTGTTGCCATTTCTCCAATCTGCTCTGGAGCTCAGGTCCATCTTCATCGACATGAGAGCACAAGAGATAACGGTTCAAAATCATTAAAAAAATGAAAGCAGGGAAGAATAGGAGTAATTACAAATTTATCTGAAACATTTTACATTTCGTACAACTTGCTGGAATTATTAGAGAACAACATTAATAAAAGGTTAATTACACGCATAAGTATCTACTTATTCAAATAAACTTCGCAAGACAACTGAATAATTAAAATAACAAAAACCAAACTTTTTAATTTAAAACTCAACGCGGTAAAGTTTCTTCTGGATTATTCTAAGTCAACGTCTAATTTATAAGTTCCTTTTCATGATATGTTAGTCTTCGTCGTGTACTCGTGTGGGTACAAAATAAAGTAGGTAGGTAATCAAAAGTTCTTCGTGTTATTAAGAGCTTAATATACCTATAACCTTGTTACGAGATTAGAATCTACAAGACTAGCGCAAAATTTAAGCTTGGAGCACACTGAAAATTTCTTTGCTCTTTTTTGCTTTTTTGATTGGACCTCATGAATAATGCTAATGTAGAAATGATCTAAGGGTGTAGATTGTGAATCAACGCTTAAGTTTTCAATAGCACGCAATTTTTCCTTGCCATTGTGTTGTTCAATTTTTCTTCTATAATTACAGATTTGTTAGGTTCTGTATGTAAATCCCAATGGCAGGAGCTTTTTGTATAACTCGTACCATTATTATAAGAAATACCTAAGTACTTTTCTTCCAACTATCTAGTAATATGCTATGAACTCAAAATGCCAGCAGAAACCTGAACATTTCAGCGTCGCGAAAACTGCAGAAATTATTGTAATATTTTCATTACTGCATCGCTAAGACGATGCGGAAATGAGTGTATGTTTCTTATTGCTGCTTTGTTGTTACTTTTTTAAACTTTTTCACAGACCAAAAAAAATCATAATTATGTTCTATATAAAATGTACGCAGACAACCAAAGAGATATAAAAATTATACGTGCTGGATGTAAAGATGTAATAATAAAAAAAAACCGGCCAAGTGCGAGTCGGAGTCGCGCACGAAGGGTTCCGTACCATCACATCACACTAATATTATTAGGCGAAAGTTTGTGAGTGTGTGTGTATGTTTGTTACTTCTTCACGCTCAAACGGCTGGACCAATTTAGATAAAATTTTGTATGGAGGTAGCTGCCACCCTGGATTAAGACATAGGCTACTTTTTATCTCGATATTCCCACGGGATCGAGACTTACGCGGGTGAAACCGCGGGGCGCAGCTAGTTATCTATAAAAATAGCAAAAAAAAATCAGCCCAGGGAGCCCCCCTTAAATATATATTTTATTCTGTTTTTTAGTATTTGTTGTTATAGCGGCAACAGAAATACATCATCTGTGAAAATTTCAACTGTCTAACTATCACGGTTCATGAGATACAGCCTGGTGACAGACGGACAGACAGACAGACAGACAGACGGCGGAGCCTTAGTAATAGGGTTCCCATTTTACCCTTTGGGTACGGA
Organism: Tiliacea citrago; assembly: GCA_963921375.1. Classification (NCBI taxonomy): domain Eukaryota; kingdom Metazoa; phylum Arthropoda; class Insecta; order Lepidoptera; family Noctuidae; genus Tiliacea; species Tiliacea citrago. Next base: position 8,306,595 of record OY992796.1, read on the forward strand.
ACCCTAAAAAGAAAATAAATTGGTGCGAACTTTATAATTTTTACAGCTAATCATACAAATTTCATGAGAATAAGTTTTTCTCACTTCCTACCAACTTTTATTGCTGTAGTAGTTGAAAGAAAATCAGATTACGCACCTCGCTTGACGTGACTTCTTGTTAAACTCGAGTTTCTATATAATCTAACACTCGATGCAACAAAGTCACTTTCTCATAATTTTTTTAAAACTCATATTTGCTCATACCTACCAGCTGTGCTATTCTGTAACCATCTCACCGTGAAAACTTAGATGAAGTGAGCGTGGAGTGAACTGTCAGTGTTATCCCACCTGATGCTAGGGATGGACCAAAGATTACATTTAGGTACAATCATAATCGAGATTTTGAACAGAAACTCAATTTTGCTTTTTTTACATTAAATTGAGTTTGACAAAGATTCTGTTTTGCCATTTTATTTAAAGACCCCTTAAATAGTAATATTAAGACACATAAATACTAGATTTGAAAAAATATAAAGTGTTAAATAGAATTAGCATAAAAATATTATTGAAATCTCGATTATGATTGTAAATGTAATCCTTGGTCAATCCCTAGCATTAGTGGAATAACACTGACAGCTCACTCCACGCAAGAATTCACGGTGAGATTTTGTTATTTCTACAACGTATTTAACACACGTTAACTTAAGGTGGTGTTCAGCCTATTTCTTGTTTATTAATGTGTTCAACCTCATTATTATTCTGACCTACTCATTCAAACCTGACCAATCTCTCGTTACTTCATTCTTTATGCGGCCCGCTGCATGACATAGCACATTTTTGGGACGCCTCATAAGCGCTCGCATTTCAACCGCGTTCATGTAATATCATAATATTTATTTTTTATTTAATATAGTCTTCCTGCAAGTACATTAAGACGTTCTTCCAGATTATTTCAAAATTATGTAAGCATGTTCACATAAATACATCAGTATCTGCTTCCAGTTTTTAACCGACTTCCAAAAAGGAGGAGGTTATAATAATATGTTCGTCTGTATGTTTTTTTTTATGTATGTTCAACGTAATGTACGATTTTGATAATTATTTTTTGGTTTGAAAGGGTATGCTCTCGAGGTGTTTTCGTTGTCACCAAGTCAGAATCTGATTAGGGGATCCCATGGAAATCGAGGGAAATCCTCAAGTTTTATCGGCACACATATACTGATTTCATTATTTTTATAGTATGTACATTTGCTCTCGGAAAGCACCATTTGGTGAAATGGAACTGATGATGAAGAGCTCAGATGGCCCCCAGAATTACTTCATAATAAATATTTTATGGATTGCGCTTCGATTAGGTACTTTAATATGTATTTGTATATATTATTTTGTATTTTGTAAATTGTTTTTGCTCAAGAATATTAAATTTGTAAGTATTTTTTTTTAACAAAAGAGCAAAAGCAAGCGAGCATGCACTTGCACAAAGTGAGCATAGTTCCATCGTTCTGTCCTTAGCTTAACTATACTTTACGTAGTTATATCTTTGTCACACACGCTTTGTGGCAGATTGCACTCAATCTCGGTGCAAAGACTTTGTCTGATACCCTCCTCCTCTGGTCCTGTTTAATTTTGTAGGGGCACTCAAGTTAAGTAAAAGGTCTGAATCCTGTAACACCTAGCTTCATAGGTACCTACGTTATATTAAAGTCTGAAGAATAAAGCTATTTATATAATTTTCCAAATGTGAGCAAATTTTCGCAATTTTATTTCGGTTCTAAACAGAAATTACGTCCAGAAAATTTTAGAAAACAATCCCTCAAGTCTAGAATTTTATATAGGTACCTAAAAATATGAAAAAAAAATCTTAGTGAAAATATTTAATAATTTGCTCCCTAACCTCCAATAACTTGTGAAGTATACGAAAATACCAGTGTTATGGGCTATGATTAAAAAAGCAACGCATAAAGTTGTTTGCGAATGTTCGCTGAAAGAGTTATTAAATTCTTCAGATGTTTTATCGAGTAATTACATAAATTTCTCTACGAGGTTCGATATTGCAATGTTTTGCATTTCGATACAATACGGCTGATATTAATAAATATAAGACGGTGACAATAGCCTTTCATTTTCCAGGAATTTTAAACTCACTGCAGTGCTAAACCCGTGACGTACTCGATAGGGTTCGGTATCTACCTCAAAAGGAAAAACCCTAATAGGATCACTCGTATGTCTGTCTGTCAGTCCGTCTGTCACAGCCAATTTACTCCGAATATACTACACCAATTAAGTTGACACTTGGTACACATATCAATTTCTGTGACCCAAACACGGACGTATAATGTGAATAAATGAATTTGGAATATGAGGGTCACTTTTGGTGGGGAAATGAAAATAAAATAATAAGTTTTGCACACTGTACCGTGTGAGTGTGACATATTAAATGAATGGACTTATTGTAAGGATTTCAGACATATTTTTTTATAATTATAAAATGAATACTTTTAAAATTATTGAAGAAAATAGATGAAAATTGACCATCCCCATAAATCTCTGAAACTACTGAGCCTAAAATTTTGAACAAAATACTATAGATTACAGGAAAACCTATAGGAAGTCTATGGTCTGAAAAAACATGGTTAAACTATATTGTGCGTAAAAACGTACATTTGCAGTTGGAATGTATGAGGGATCATGTTTTTCAACTACAATGTTAACTTTGTTCTCGGGATAAATTTATCCTAACTACGGAACCCTTCATTGAGCGTAGTCCGACACGCACTTGGCCGCCTTTTTTCTAAAGCAGTAACATAAAATAAAATGAATTAACTGTTATATTGACCCATTGTAATCGCTAGTCATTCAGTGGAATCTAAAAAGATTGACAAAGAACTATAACCATCATCTTCCTCGCCATTTCCCAACTATGTTAGGGTCAGCTTCCAGTCTAACCGGATGCAGCTGAATACCAGTATTTTACATGAAGCGACTGCCTATCTGACCTCCACAACCCAGTAGCTGGGTAGCACGATACCCCTTGGTAAGACTGGTCAAAGAACTATATAATCTTAGTCGAAATAAAACTAGTGTTAACACACCTCTAATGAATAACTAACGGCAAAGTTAGAGCACTCAAAGTTTACCGCTTCAGCAAAATCTTTAACTACTTAGCGGAACTTACACGTGACCCAAAGATAGTTATTTCACGATTTAGTGCTTTAGTACTCCAGATCAAACGGTTGAGATGAATCGAGAAGTTTTCAACTTGTTTAGAAGGTCTTAAATTTGTGTTGTAAAAGTAAACATATGGTTTTTGCCTTCATACGTGTGGTGAACTCTTTACCACTTTATTCTTCTGTAACCATAGATACTTCTATTTTGTCATACTCATAATGTATTGTCATTGTCCTATCAATATGTCACGTTTATGCTAATTAAAACCTACAGATAGGTTTTGGCTATTATTTCAATTTAATTAGCAAAACGAAACGACTAAGGTCCCATGGACAAATATCTACGACCGGAGCGGTTTGATGGGGACCCGTCCCTAAGCACGGCGGCTACAGAATGGGCACACTGGAAGAAAACTTTCGTTAATTTCCTTGCGGCACAGAACTCGGATACTACTACTGATAAGGTCAAGTTTACCATACTAATTAATCACGTGTCTCTAAACGTGTATACCCACATAAGCGAGTGTGAAACATACGAACAGGCATTGACCCTCTTGAACAAACTTTATGTAAAACCTAATAACATCCTGTATGCACGTCACGCTCTCGCCACTCGGAGACAAAGTAGCCACGAGACTATCGACACTTACATCCAAGCCTTGAAGCAACTGTCCAAGGATTGCAATTTCACTGCTGTCGATAGTAAGACCAACCGGGATGACAACACTCGCAACGCATTCATAGCTGGCATCTCCTCAACAAAAATAAGAGAGAGACTTCTTGAAAACTTTTGCCTAACTTTGGACGAAGCACATAACCAGGCGCGCTCCTTGGAGATGGCTGAAGTTAATACGCTACATTTTAACCACATACCTATGAACGCGGCTACCGAAAATATCCCTAATAACACTAATGTACGGAATACTCCTATCCCCAGTGGAAATTCAAGTGCCTCTGCAGCCACGCCGGCCTTCCAGGATCGCTCGAATCGCAAATGTTTCTTCTGTGGAGGACAGGTGCATCCACGCAAGACATGCCCCGCCTTCAATGTTACCTGTCAACTTTGTAACAAAAAAGGGCATCTCGCAAAAGTCTGTCGTAGTAAGAACCCAACTAGCGCTGCCACGTCTGACCAGGAAAATGTCACCGCCTGCATCATTGCTACATCACCGTTGTCCCTACACAAAGCCATTGTCCCTGTATACATCAAAGGTATTAGAGCTGAAGCACTATTAGATACAGGCAGTTCTAAAAGTTTCCGTAATTTAGAATTTTCTTAACTGTGTTCTCTGAAGATAAAACCTAGCCAGCAGACAATCTCTATGGCCTCTCTTAATCATACATCTTCAGTCAAAGGAGAAACCTGCCTCATGCTTACCTTAGGTAAACACACATATAAGAACGTTCAACTGCTTGTGGTCGAAAATTTATGCTCAGATATGATTATAGGGCACGACGTGTTAGAGAAGCATTCCTCATTAGAATTCGCATTTGGAGGTCCGAAAGAACCTATCGTCGTGTGCAACGTAATCGAAGCATCTGTCCCTGCTGTGCCTTTATTCGCTAATCTATCTCCCGAATGCAGACCGATTGCTATCAAATCTCGAAGATACAGTGATGACGACCGACGTTTTATGGAAGAGGAAGTGAAGAATCTCTTAGAAGAAGGTGTTATTGAAGAGAGCCGGTCACCATGGCGAGCGCAGGTACTGATCACTAAGAATGCAAATCACCGGAAACGCCTAGTAATCGACTACTCCCGAACTATAAATCGATTTACAGAACTGGACGCCTATCCACTTCCCAGTATAGAGGAACTGATATCAAAAGTGGCAAAATATTCTGTATTTAGCGCCATAGATTTAAAAAGCGCCTATCACCAAGTTCCGATTTTACCAGAGGAGAGACCATACACTGCGTTCGAAGCAGCTGGAAATCTATACCAGTTCCGACGTATACCTTTTGGAGTAACGAATGGAGTTTCCAGCTTTCAGAGAACTATAGATTGGCTTATTCGAACGAAGAATCTGAAGGGCACATTCGCATATCTCGATGATATAACAATTTGCGGCAAAACACTAGAAGAGCACGACTATAATCTGCAAAATTTTCTTGCTGCAGCTAAAAAGTACGGTCTAACCCTCAATGAAGCAAAATCAATATTTAAACAAACTTCTATCAACATACTTGGCTATACGGTCGCCAATAATATCATCAAACTGGCTAATTCTAGATTAGAACCTCTTCTAAACTTAGCTCCACCTCAAGACTTGCCCAGTTTGCGAAGAGCCCTAGGTATGTTCGCTTATTACTCAAAGTGGATTTCAAACTTCTCCGAAAAGGTACATGAGCTATCAAAGACCAAAACATTTCCGTTGAGTGACAATATGATTAAAGATTTCCAAGAACTTAAGAACGCCATAGTCAAGTCTTGTGTTCACGCCATTGACAATAAAATGCCATTTACTGTAGAAACTGATGCCTCGGAGCACTCCATTGCGGCAACCCTGTCGCAGGCGGGCAGTCCTGTAGCATTATATTCGAGAAGTGAGCAGAATCATTCAGCTATTGAAAAGGAAGCTTATGCAATCGTCGAGTCCTTGAAGAGATGGCGACATTTTCTTATAGGGAAATCATTTCTGCTCGTCACTGACCAGAAATCCGTTTCTTTCATGTTTGATGCTAAGCACACCAGTAAAATAAAAAACGAGAAGTTACAGCGCTGGCGATTAGAACTATCTCCATACAAATATGACATCGTATACAGGCCTGGCACGCAGAACCATGTAGCGGACGCCCTCTCCCGTGTTTGTGCTATCGTCGAAACACCTGCAAAGTTACGATCACTTCACAAAGCCCTTTGTCACCCGGGTGTAACCAGAATGGCACATTGGGTGCGTTCCAAAAACTTGGCCTATTCGATTGAAGAGATAAAGAGTATGACGAAAGACTGTCGCATCTGTTCTGAGGTTAAGCCTAGATTCATTAGAGCTGATCCACAAAATAAACTGATTAAAGCGATAGCACCTTTTGAACGGTTGAGCATGGATTTTAAGGGACCGGTACCATCTAAATCGAGCAACAGATTCATTTTAACAGTAATCGATGAGTACTCCCGCTTTCCGTTCGCGTTTCCATGCTCTGATATAAGCGCGGTAATCAAGCATTTAGACAGCATTTTTAACATGCCGAGGGACTTCAGAGAGTGTAGAAAATATTTTACATCAGCCGATAGAAACGGCTGATGTAAAAGATTTTCTACACTCCAGGCAAATAGCAACCAGTCGTACAACGCCATACAACCCTCAAGGCAATGGCCAAGTTGAAAGGCTCAATTCTACGCTCTGGAAAACTGTACAGTTAGCATTGAAAACTAATAATCTGCCGATAGAGAGCTGGGAAGTTGTCCTATCGCAAGCGTTACACTCCATACGCTCGCTTCTTTGTACTGGTACAAATTGTACGCCGCATGAAAGGATGTTCCGCCACTCTCGGAGATCGCCGAATGGAGATTCAATTCCGACATGGCTAACGGGCTCAAACAGAGTACTTATGCGACGCTTTGACCGGAAAACAAAATATCAACCACTAATCGAGGAGGTGGAGGTACTGGAGACTAACCCCACCTATTCGTACGTTCGAACGATGGATGGTCGCAAAACTACTGTGTCCAACCGCCATTTAGCACCTTTGGGTGGCAACGGAGAAGACATGCCCGCAATCAACGAGTTTGAGTTTGTGGACGCCAAACCCCAAATATCACAGTCACCATCACCATCACCGCCGACAACTTTGCCTTCTTCACCGACAACATACTCGCCCCCAGTCTTGCTGCCGGCGACTCCGACATCACCGCCACCATCGGAGGCTTTGCAAGGAGAACAGGAGCGAATGAGCTCAGACGGGATCGAGCCCCCAGTCTTGGAGCCTCCCCGGAGGTCAGCCAGATTACGGAACCCGCCGATGTTTTTATTCGATTACATCTGGCCGGGGTGAATGTGGTGAACTCTTTACCACTTTATTCTTCTGTAACCATAGATACTTCTATTTTGTCATACTCATAATGTATTGTCATTGTCCTATCAGTATGTCACGTTTTTGCTAATTAAAACCTACAGATAGGTTTTGGCTATTATTTCAATATGAAAGAAAAATAGCTTGGGCTTTGATTATTTATATGTCTAGATAGTGTCGCGCTACAAACGAACCAAAACAAACTGGCCGACTTTGATAGGCTGGTGTGCGTAACAGCTACGTCTTACACTCGCACCACGTCATTGTGTTATTCTAGTGTGCATGCATTTTGCGGCCAACAGTTGGGCTCAATTTTTTTTTCGACGATTTTGCAGATTTAACTCTCCATCTAGACATATTTCTTCCTTTGAGCTTGGGGTTGGTCGTGCTACCCAGCAAGACGTGCTTTTGCAATAACATGTATTGTGCTTGTACAACATCTCAGATAAATGGTAATAAAGGCCACACAAGGTAACAGAATAAGAAGCTCGGTTCATAGAAAACTAAAGCAGAAATTCAGGATTCAACAGTCGAAAGATAATAACCGTACCACATAAAAATAAACGTATGACTCCCACGACGTACACGAATTAAATTCAAAGAAAAAATGAAGATGTAATTGAAATAATTCCTTTTATTAACCTTACCGCCCATAAAGCGGTGATAATAAAATATCCACGACTTTTATAGCTGCCCCTAATGCGATGAAAAATTCACAAAGTGGAATTGCTTTTAAGGAAGATCTGCACCCCTCCCTGTTTCAGACAACTGAGATATTGTTACCACCACATCTTTGAGATATAATGAAACGTGAAACACTCCAAGTTGCTGGAAGAATTTGAATTTGTAATTCGATAAAGTGTCTAATTTACACCTACGTGTTAATTTTTGTTTCAGGTAATTTTGTAGAGCTGTTTTAACAGGATTTTAGTAGGGACTAGCTTTTGCCCGCGACTTTGGTCGCCTGGAAGTCGTAAGACACCAAAATATACTAAATAACAGCCACAATTTTATAAAAAAACTACTTCGTTGGACTATTGGTCGCAAGCGCTACTGTTGAGCATGAGCTCCTGGGTTCGATTCCCGGGTCAGGCAAAGTGTTATTGGGTTTTCCATCTGGAATTTATCAGTAAAAGTCTAAAGTCTGGATTTGTGCCGGGTTAATGACAATCCAGTACAACTAAGATATTTTTTTGTACACATTAACTTGAAGTCAGCTTTGTGAAGTAAATAAAAACTTATCTTATTTTTATAAAACTTCCCTGTATACTACGTTTATAGTTTTGGTCTCAGCAGCAACAATATACTTAGACTCAGGACTAGTGACGCGGAAGCAAGTGACGTACAGCAGTGCTATTCTGTAACCATCTCACCGTGGAAACTTAGATGAAGTCAGCGTGGAGTGAACTGTCAATGTCATCCCACCTGATGCTAGGGATGGACCAAAGACTTACATTAACAATCATAATCGAGATTTTTAACAGAAACTTAATTTAGTTTTTTATATTAAATTGAGTTTGACTAAATTTCTGTTTTGCTATGTTATTTAAAGTCCGCCTAAATAGTAATATTATTATAATCAATAGAATTAGCATAAAAATATTATTAAAATCTCGATTATGATTGTAAATGTAATCCTTGGTCAATCCCTAGCATCAGTGGGATGACACTGACAGCTCACTCCACGTAAGAATTCACGGTGAGATTTTTACAGAATCGACATGCAGTTGTCCGCGTGAGATACAGTTAGTTCTGAGGTCGACTCCGCAGTCTTCAGTAGCAATTTCCTATTGCCTGCTTTTTAGTTTTTAGTGAATTTATGAACGCCTGCGTTCCTGCATATACTACCTAATGTCACAACACTGATACACTGACTGATGCATTCTTACAAATTATTCCATACGAACGGCTTACACTAAAATAATATAAAAGTAGATTGTATTAAACACACGGGAGATTTCTCATTAACAGTCACCGTACATTTATACAGTGTGAGTCTTCATAATGTGCACATATCGAAACTAAGGAAACTAAGCTTAATTTTATCGACGGAAAAAATATTTTAAAAATCTGCACACACACAACACTACAATAAATTTTTTATAGCATTTTTTAATTTCGTGTTCGCTGCAGCTGTGATCCCTGTGTAAACAGATCGGTATAAATTTTAAACTAAACGATCTATCACAATGAAACAAACTCAGTAATGACTGGAAATAATAGGCAATAATAATCTTTGTAAAACTAAAGAAAAAACTCGCCCTCATTTGTTTTTTTATCAAAAATCTGATATTTTTTATAATTTTTTACAATAATTGTAAAATTTCTCAATAAAAGCCCCGATTAACCACCCTTTTTTATTACTTTAAATTATTCTTCATCGTATGAGCTTTCTAAAAGTACAAAATATCATGTTTATAACTCCATCTCATATCACCTTTAAAGAAAGGCCTTGCACTCGGCTACGTACCATACTTTAGCAGGTAGAGACCCTTTTATTGTGAATTATCGTAAATGCAAGTTGGTTGGGGTGCGGGGAGGCAGGTTTAGCCAAAAGATTGTAGATTGTTTTATTTTTATTTTATTATTTTTGCACACACAGTAAAATACAGAGAGATACGACATAATTATAATATTAGGTACAAAGGTACTGCTTATTTCTTAAGAAATTTCTTCTTTTTTAGGGTTCCGTACCTTAAAAGAAAAAAACGGAACCGTTATAGGGCCACTGCGTTGTCCGTCTGTCTGTCTGTCTGTCAGTCTGTCAAGACCATTTTTCCCAAGAAAGCGTAAAGGTATCAAGTTGAAATTAATATCAAATATAATAGTCAATTATAATAGTTAATATCAATAGTCAACGCAATAAAAAAATACGGTGATACTCGTATAAGCGACATCATTGCGACATATTTCGATACTCGCAAATAAATCAAAATCTATAGAGTACTTCCCGTTGACCTAGAATCATGAAATTTCGCAACAAGCCAGGTCTTACAGCACAAGTAAAGGAAAAAAAGTCCGAAAATGTCGCAATAATGTCGCTTATATCGCCGTATTTTTTTATTGCGTTGACTTGGAAGCTTGATTTTTTTAGAGCTTCAAGGGACCATAAAACGTATTTGATATTAATTTCAAATTGATACCTCTACGTGTTCCTGAGGAAAATGGTCTTGACAGACTGACAGACAGACAGACGGACAACGAAGTGATCCTATAAGGGTTCCCTTTTTCCTTTTGAGGTACGGAACCCTAAAAAATGAACGTAAACCTATGGATTAAAGAAATAACAAGTCTGTTTCCAGTGTTATTATCATTGAATCAATACAATTAAGTATCAGATTATAAATCTTCTTTAATACGAGGTTATCCCTACATTCCACCAGTTTCTAAGCAAGTTGAATAAAGTCATTTCAATTTTCAGCCGGAACTTACAAAATGTTGCTTCATGTTTTACAGAAGGTAGGGACTTATGTTTTGTTTTAAGTTGAAATCTGCGCAAATTCAGAGGCGGTATGAGAACATTTTCGTGGGGAACGTAAAATAAATGCGAACCAACACACAATTTGTTCAGTGGAGTGTATGTTGCGACAGACCTGAGTATGACAAAACACAGGGAACTTGTTACACCGTAGCATGTAGACATGTAGTGGCAACATTTAGCGAGTTACGGTCAAGGCTCGTGCAGACTGGCGCGATATCGCGAGCATGACAGGCAGCGCGATGCGCAGCGTGACAGTTTCCGTAAAGTTTTCATAGAAATTGTGCTACTAGTATTGCGTCGCGCCTGTCTGCGGAAGCCTTTACTGTCCTCACAGCAATCATAAACTATCATTCATTCTAAAATGTAAATCGATGAAATTCGACATCGTTTGCGACTATCCTATGTCATCAATCCCTATTTCTCTAATCCTTTCATTAAGTTGAAACATAAAAACATCAAGTGTAAAAAAAAACATTTTTAAAAACAAGCTTTTATTTAAACGCTCTAAAAGAAGAAAACTAACATTAAATGACATCACACTTTTACCACAATTTATTACATTACTCATTTTTTTTTATATAAAAGATTGTCGCGAGATTTAATTACTTGTGTAGATTTATGTACCTACTTTATAAAAACATACCATTTTTTCTTATATTTACTTATGTCATGCAAGACCTGATGTCATGCAAGACCAAGTTACATAATTATTTTATTCTTGTTTATCTTCACAAGTAAATCTCATGACAAGCTTTTATGTCATATAAATTGTGTAATGTAATAAATTGATGGGTTTTATTAATTTAAAGTATTTTTCTTCTTTTTTCATTGAATAAATAAAAACTTGTTTAAAAAAAATGTTTTTTTACTATTAATTATTTTTTAGTCATGGCTGTGTTATTATATCTAAATGTTTCTTAATCTGTTCATTTAATTTAGAGCATCATTGTTGACTAGTCGTTTGCCCGTTAATTTAGTGCAGTTGTCAGTTTATTCGTATTATTCTCAGCAATCTCTTTAATTTAATCCCATAATAGAGGAGTGCGTACAAAATAACTAGTCCGCCATCTTGGGTGGTCCGCCATATTCGTTTTAGAGTTAATTCAAGAGTGTCAAGTCAGGTCCATGCATTGTCATCCAAACTAAACGTGTATGCAAAATTTCATCTCAATCGGTTGAGGATAACTGATTTAAAATTCAGTTGGAAGATTTGACCCGAAACTACATACTTACATACAAACATTGCAACTTAAATAAAAGCTTGTAAAAACTGTACGTTCATTCTGTGGAGAAAAGTTCAGAAAGGACAAAATAATGTTCAATAACGTTCTTCTGTTTTACAGCGGTGTGATAGGCTGCCTGTAACACAGAGAATATTACAAAATGTTCGTTGTATTTGTGTAAAATGACACATATTCTGTTTATTTGTGTAACGACATGCTTTCGGCATGAGTACAAATTATTAAGGCAGAGTTCAACTCATTAAAACTCGCCATTTATAAACCCAGAAAATTATCATTTACGATATTTTGAAGACAAATGTAAATTAACTCATCTTTGTAAAAGGGTCTTCAACCTTTTTGAAGTCAAGGGCCGAGAATACTTTGATTTTGGTTAGGCGGGCCGCAACACAGGGGAAATTGATTACATTCCATTTCAAACTTATTTCAGTAAGTAATTAAAAATCCAACAATCATTGCAGTTATTTACTATACAATTTTAAAAGGCTAGAAACAGGAAATGTAAATAAATTTGATTTTTGACATTGAATTTGTCAATATCTGCCCCTATAGTGGTTGTTGCAATTCTTAAACTGTTTTCGCTTGTTAGTATATGAACCTCTCTATTTTGTTTTAATTTCTAGACATGAATAAATGAATTAAATTTTGCCAAGCTATTGTTGGACCGCCGAGGAAGCCACAGGCGGCCCGGGGGCCGCGGGTTGAAGACCTTTGATGTAAAGTGAGACATTTTCAGCTTTCTCACGATCAACTTTGTAGTATTGCTTAATTTCTCCGCTGCTGCCTACCCTTGCTGGAGCAGATCTTAGTATACAGGTCTGGCTATGCTGTCTATAATCCATTTAACCAGGATTGGTCGGTTAGGATATTACTTATTTATATGCCTGTGTGCAGTCCTAAAAGTTCTTTAGCACCACAGTTTAGCACCCATTTAAACGCACCAGTCGAAGTTTGGTGTTGTTTTTCTTTTTATGCCGAAATAAAGCTTTGCCATAAGTATGGAGTCTGACCAACGATAGTTGTCCAAGAAAAAACCGGCTAAGTGCGAGTCGGCCTCGCGCACGACGGGTTCCGTACCATTACCTATAAAAATGGCAAAAAAATCACGTTTGTTGTTGTTGTATAGTTGTATTTTATTCTGTTTTTTAGTATTTTTTGTTATAGCGGCAACAGAAATACATCATCTGTGAAAATTTCAACTGTCTAACTATCACGGTTCATGAGATACAGCCTGGTGACAGACGGACAGACAGACAGACGGCGGAGCCTTAGTAATAGGGTTCCCGTTTTACCCTTTGGGTACGGAACCCTAAAGAGCGGCAATTAATAAAAATCAAGAGCTTCCAACCCTTGCTATACACTCTTTATACGGTGTTGATACTTATTATTATTCAAGAAATATTCTGCGATACTTACATCCGTATTTCATATTTTTAGAGTGGTTATGGGTTAACAGCTCTTGTTTTTTTAAATTGCCGCTTTCTTTCTTGGTTAGCTTTCATTGGTCAGACTCTATGCTTAACATAGCATAATCAGCTCATATTGTTCCTGCTGCTGGGACACAGGCCTTCTCTCTGTGAAAGGGAGTGGGCCGTAATCCATCACGTGGGCCCATTGTGGATTGGTGGATGTCACATGCCTAAGTGGAATGGTTCTAGGACATGCCGGTTTCCTTACGATGTTTTCCTTCCGTTTTGATAAGTATATGATCTTCACAAACGCGTACAATATGCAGAAATTAAGCAAATAAACAATTTGATTCTAGATTAAAAACCATTGCGGTTTGCCGAGAAATTGCTTTGGCAGGATTAAACGTTTAATTCTATTTCAGTCTTTATCGTGCGTAAATTTCTTACAACAGAAAATATTATTTCTACCCAAGAGGTGGTGTAAATGGCATCATAAAAAGCGTGCTTCTCTCTCCCTAACGTTAATAAAAAGGTGATAATAGGAAAATGTTATTTGGATAAGATATTCGAAGGCAAATTATAGCAATTTGTTTACCTCCCTCAGAACGATGTTCAGAATTGGGTATCTACCACGAAACACTGAAACTATTCGATTAGCATGAGTGACTGTATTTTTTCCTGCAAGTTTACATTACCTATGGACTCTTTGCGCTGTCTGTCTATCTATCACAACCGGTTTACTTTGAAAACAATAAACGTGCATTTTTTAAAGTCCTTATGCAGTGATATTACCTAATTTAGAATTAAATCATAAAAGTAGAGCTTTTCGCGGAATATTTTCACAATAGGCCGATATTTTCCTTCACAAAACGTATACTATCTCACACACAAACATACACCATACATAGACACCCCTCCCCGCACACAGACACACACTTATAAACACTAGCACACTCACATACATACATACACACACACTTAAATCACTTATGAATGTCCAGTCTATATTTTTTATTTATTTTATTTATCTACATATATTTAGCTGTACCTAGAAAGTTAACTTCATCACATACTTTTGTTAATTAATCTAAATTAGTATGTACATATTTAAGTACTGGGGGCCTGGTGACCCATAACACAGGTATTTTATGCCTTTTTGGGGCACCAGTCCCTCACAAATGTAACATTAATTTAAGATGAGAAAAAATATATATACCTATATATATTTTAAATTTTATTCATATTGTCCAATGTCTACCAATCGATAAAAATATAAATATATTATTAAACTTTAAAAAGGTCCAGTTATTTCAGTTTTTATACATGACATGTGACTTTAGTCATACGGCGTGGCATCAATCGCCAGTTTAGTCATTGTAATAATAAAACCATCATTGGTTTGCTACAGCATGTCATGCAGCGTAATTCAAGGCACCAAGCGAAGCACCTACTTGACTTGGAGCGGCCCCCATACCGCACATGTCGCTCGACTTACCCCTAAAACAACGGTAAAAATATTTATTTCTTGCAATCATGCTTTGGTAAGATTAAAAGAGTAGTATTCACACTTAATTCGAGATTATATTTGAGTCTTTGGAGAAGAGACCTCACTTTATGAATATGAATATCAGGTTTATAATAAAGTTCTCACACACACACAGAGGGGCCCGTGGCTAAATAATAACAGCCACACGGCTCGATCCATCAGGTGTTAAGTTACGCTTGCCGAGATTGGTCCGTGGATGGGTGACCATCTTTATATACCGAGACCTCTCCGTGCCTCGGAAAGCATGTTAAGCCGTTAGTCCCGGCTATCATTCGTGGATCTTTGACAGTCGATACGGGCCGGCAGAAGCCCGAAAGTCTGACCACCAGTCCAAGGGGTATCGTATTACCCAGTTACTGGGTGTTGGAGGTTAGATAGGGAGTCGCTCCATATAAAATACTAGTATTCAACTGCTAATTTATTTATAATTCATTGTTTTTTGTGTTTTTTTTTTGTTCATTTTTTTTTTATAAAAAATCTCTTTGTTCCTCTCAAACAGAGCACCTGCCATCTAATCTCTTGACCACCCTTGATTGACTGGTAGTGAATGCCTAAGGCATTAAGTCCGCCTTTATACCTTTATTGTGCGTAAAAAGTTTAAATAAATAAATAATAATAATAATCAAGTTATTCAGTACGGTCTCATATGGTAGAAAAACATACTTTTAAGATGTTTGTAAATATGTGAACACCATGTATCTATCTAATAATTAAATTATTTTTCATTGCTTAGTTTTTGATTCGTTTTACCTATTATGGTATAGTAATTTTCATCAATTTTAATCATATAATTAATGTAATCAAACAAAACATTGTAAAACATTTTTAAAAGAGTACCGGTGGAGTTTCTTGCCCATTCTTCTCCATGCGAAACTACCTTTTGGAAGGGGCAACTAGAATCAATTCTATTTTTTTTGAAAATTTTGACGTTCAAAAGTGCCTCTTATGTGCCTATTTGAAATAAATGGTTTGACTTTGACTTTGTCTGTACCACTTCCTTTCATCCACACCTGTCTGAGACGTTCTGTATATACCCACACGTTTGCGTCCTTCACCAGTTGGGCAGCGACGTCATACAACTTGGTCTTGACTTCCGGGTAACTCTCCAACAAGTCTTCCCATTCATTCAGACTGAGGTACATTAGATCCACAACCTGCACATTTAATGTAATATAAGACATAATACACTATCACACTTGTATTTTCCCAAAAGGTAGACAGAGGTAGTAATGCCCTCATTTCGTCCTTTATGTTTAAGTTCCATGTAATAGAGCCGGTTACAAATCTAGACTCCGGGTTAGTACTGAGATAAACTTAAAGGAAAAACCCTCTGCAATTCTTTTTTTTGGGTGCGAAATTATCAAATAACTTCTCCCGCTCTGGGCGGAGCGGGAGAGCGTATCAGATTTTACTGACTTAAACCCACCCATGTTCCTTCAGTTGCCTGTGTCCCAGGGCCACGATATCCCTTTCTGACAAACAATCAACCCTGGCAGAGTTATACCACCCATGCGACTGTTGCGACGGATGTTGCATCAATGATCAACGAAAATCGTGACCAATTGTCGTCAGCACTATCTACATAATCCAGGGCACCGAACTAACTGTGGCCCAGGCACACAGGCAACTGAAGGGACATGGGTGGGTTTTAGTGAGTAGAAGTCTGCCCTGCCGAGAAGTTATTTAATAATTTCCCAACCAAAAAAAAATCCCCATCCTGGGGATCGAACCAGCAGGGCAGCCAAAATTAGACTCTGGAAATGTGATATTGTGTACATAAAGTACTGTTTTCGCCCGATGGCTACGGCTGTCTGTTGTTACTCAAAAGTTTTTGGGATTGCGTCGTGGACAGTACTTCCATGGTTGTAACAGCTCTATATGAGATCTTTTCGTGGTGTGTTCGTATTTACGAGGATAGACGACGATTCTTGAAGCGTCATACTTTTCTTGGGATATCTGTAGGTATGCATATTTATTTTAATGATTAAATTCAATTTATTTCAAACAGATACAGAAAACTAACCGTCCGCGTGTAGTAAGAATATCGAAAACTAGCATTGGGAAACAATCCAGTTACACATCCAAAATAGCCATTGGTGTACAACACTGACATTAAGTGGCCTTCGCCGCTGAAAAGAAAACAGTTAAGGTCTAAAAAGCAATATTAATTTGAATCAATATTATACATAATACACACACTTACGGGATGTCGTGGGGAAAGTTTTAATTTTGAATATGGACGGATATAAGAGTAGAGGGTCCTCCTTTACTCTTATATCCGTCCATATTCATAATTAAAAACAAAGGAACGATAGATGGACTGAGTGAAAGCGGATATGGTAGAAACAGGGGGACTACTGAGACAATGGAACCCAAATTAATTGGGATAAGGGCAGAAGGATGATGAACGAATACTTACGTTGAATCAGTACACCACTTCTCGACTTCACCTTCATGAATAAAGTAAGTGGTGGTGAATATGTCCCCCTCCCGCACTATGCATTTGCCTAGAAATTTAAACCATTAACTTATATACTTCGAGTCAAATAAAATTGATATGTTGAGGTGATAGATTGAGAATTGGTTTATTTAAAATAGTGTATTTCTACAAAACAGCATAGACAACTTCGAAGATAAAAACATTGAAGACGTCTGTGCGCTATCTTTACGGAGACATCATAGCAGATCCTATATCGCTGACCAGTTTGGGTAAAGAGCCAAATAAGCACAGCAGATGTAGGGTTTCGTTTTGGATAATGGCATAAAAGCCAATAGCCTTGACAACAACAAAAGAGGCTATAATTCGTCAGTTGTATCAGGGCCTGGATACAAGAACCAGTACTCTTGGTCAAAGTGTGTAAGGATTGTTTGGAGGTTTGTCTCTCTGTGGCTCAATTTGATAATTTAAAATGCAATGTAATATTAATTAAATGAATAGAGGAACATTTTAAAATATAAATATCTGTCTAACCTGGGAATATGACCACTCTGTAAAATCTTGCACACAATTGCCTTTTGAAATAATCAGGCAGTTGGCGGAAAGTCGGCGCAGCGTCCAAATGATGTATGTATAATGCAGTAAATAGGTCCTGGCGTAAACAAGGTGGTGCTCGGTACGCTAATTCGGGAAGCCAATCCCCTGCAGAAATAAACTTTAATTATTTTTCTTTTCTTTTGAGCTAGGAATTATTATTACACATTTCTGAAAGAAATACTTGATAAAAAAAAACCTGAATCCTTACTACCATACTAAAGATTCATGCATAATACAGATCATCGCCATCATCATTTCAGCCCAAGACGTCCACTGCTGGACATAGGCCTCCCCCGAGCACCGTCACTTCGAACGGTTCTGTACTTCCCGCATCTAGCAGATTCCTGCGGCTTTCACAAGGTCATCGGTCCACCTTGTTGGAGGCCTTCCAACGGTACGTCTTCCGGTACGCGGTCGCCACTCCAGAACCTTTCGGCCCCATCGGCCATCTGTTCTGCGACCAACGTGCTATGCCCATCGACACATTAGTTTGGCAATTCTTAGGGCTGTATCGGTTACCTTGGTTTTCGGATCTCTTCATTCGATCACGTAGGGAAACCCCAAGCATAGCCTTCTTCATTATCCTTTGGGTGACTTTTAGCCTTCTAATAAGGCCCATTGTGAGCGACTACGTTAAATTCAGATAGTGTAAATAAGTAATAACAATGAATTACCTTTTTGCCTCTTCCAGACGTGATCGGTATAGCTTTTAACTATTTCGATAAGAGATTTACTTAAACCGTTGTCACTCCAATAATTCATCATAGTTTGAACGTTGTACGCGTATTGGTAAAAAACACGATATTTATTCATTGCAAGGTTGATCGCCACAGCCATTATCCACATGTCCAGAAGATACATAAAGTAGGTGATGGTCACTTGGTAATAAATCTGTTTCAGAGACACAGCAATTACCTAATAAAAGGATATTTAATTAGACTAATTTTACATTCTTGACTATTTTTTTAAAATTCTTAAATAATAGTCTTTTTGTGTCATTTTTTTTTTTTTTTTTGGTGGGAAATTATCAAATAACTTCTCCCGCTCTGGGCGGAGCGGGAGGGCGTGTCAGACTTTTACTGACTAAAACCCACCCGTATTCCTTCCGTTGCCTGTGTGCCAGGGCCACGATATCCTTTTCGGACAAACTCGCAACCCCGGCAGGCATTGGTCCTAACGGACCCCGTCAGTTTGTGCTGACATCTCTTTGAGGCGCGCGTGGAACACAACGCGCCGTCGACCCGGGCCTGGTCCTTATCGGACGGCGAGCTACCCATCGCTCACCGTCCGCAGGCCCGCGCCTACGGTGGCCGGAAATCGGCTTGCGACTCCCGACGCCCTGGGCGTCTCCTGCGGCGACTAAGGGCGCGAGGGCGCGAACCTTGTCTCACCCTCACGCGTTCCGCCTCCTCCTTCGCTAGCATAACTGCTTCGCAGAAGGAGGTGACGGCCTCCCATGCACTCTCGCTCCAAACCATGGCCTCTTTTTTGTGTCATGCGATTTGCTGATGCATAAAAGCCAAACAACCTTGTATGTTTTTTATAATTATCCTTAAAAAGACATGATTTTCGAATAAAAAATGTATCTACAGAAAGTATTACAATTACGTAACTGTCTTCAACATGGAAAGAAAAAGATCCAATAAATCATAAACTAAAGTTTCATTTTGCTTGTATGTGTGACTGTTTCAGAATATTCATGCAAATTAACATAAAAATAGGGAGCCTCCTCTTAATACAGAGTTATAAACCTCTGACAGCCAAGCTAAGATTAAACTTGTGATAGTTATGTCAAGGCTCTCAGGTTAACGTCAGTTAGACAAGTAAAAGTTTGGCATTTCATAGTGCAATATAATTTCATATTACAATAGACAGAAAATAATGTATAATAATCATTCTTTTCTATCTATTGTAATATGAAATTATATTGCACTGTGAAACGCAAATGCAGAAACTAAAATAAACTAATTAAAGAGAAAACCATTTGTATAGTGTGTGTTGTGTGAATGTGTGTTGTGTGTGTATTTGTGTGTTCGTTTGTTTGTGTGTGTGTGTGTTTTTTGTGTTCTGTAGTGTTGTGCTGTGTAGTGTTATATAGTGTTGTGTAGTGTAGTTTTATGTAGTGTTGTGTAGTATAGTGTTATGGAGTGTTGTATTATGTTGTGTTGGAAGGAGGGTGTATTCCAGGATGTGTCGGACGGGGTACTGTTTGGGTGAAAGGCGATGTGAGTAAATAAATACACAGTCGTACTTACAGTTTCGAGACTATGGGTATGGGTATGGATAAGCAAAATATAGGTCATTGCTACGACATAATCGTGTCCCCAAAATCTGGGTACTACAAAAGATGGATTCGTCACCCCTTTTTCACTAACGAGTGGTTTCGTGGAGCGCGCACAACCTGACAATAAATAAGTATAAAATCAATAAAATAGGTTACTCCTACCAATAAATAATAAAACAATTACCATACTTATGGTCATTGTTTTATTATTGTCATTCCGGAGTCATTTAAAGGATATCGTACCCAAAAAAAACAGTTTTATTCTGGGAAATAACATCTTGATTTTTTTTGTATATTACAACGAAAGTCTATAATTTATTTATTTTTACGGAATTTTTTGCTATAAAACCTGCATAATTGAAATTAAAGCAAACGAAGCGGCTAATTTATGTTGTTTTGTATTTAATAATAATAAACACAGGCATTGAAACCGCACCATATTTTTATTCGACAGCAAAATATCGATAGTATAATCGATAGATAGATATATAAAGTGTCAATAATCGAATCGATAATCGAAATATATTATTACGTTACTGCAATCACTAGTTCCATCTGTCAAAGAGAGAATAATCTAAAGTTCGATTTTAAGTTTTAACTTCGGAGTATATAGGTCTCCAATCAGTGCGTCCAGCTTGTTATGACTTACGGAGCTGAAACACGTGGACACTCTCGATACGTCTGGTCTATAAATTCCAGGTCACCCAGTGAGCTATGGAACGGGCCATGTTTGGAATCTCTCTAGAGGGATAGAATCCGTAACGAATCCGCAGCTCACAGAATAAGCAAGCCGAAACCGAAGTATCGATGACCGTCGGTTGAGGTAGACGTATTCTTGAGTGGAGACTGCGAATCGGCAAACGTAAAGAGGACGTCCTCAGTCTAGATGGAGCGACGATCTTTGCAAGGTGGCTGGTAGCAGTTGGATGAGAATTGCCGAGAATCGAGCTGAATGGCGTGCAATTTTATTGTAGAAGCCTGTGTCCAGCAGTGCATTGCTGTAAGCTTATGATGACACATTTGGTATGACAAATCTGTCAAAAACACCCAATCGAGAGAACCGCTAGTATTTTTAAACATAAATAGCAGCGGATTAAGGATTAACCCTTCCGTTGTAATTATACTCTCGTGTTTGTAATAGTAAAAAATATTGGGGGTGTTATTACCCATAAGAAAACGGTTTTTTTTTTCTGGCCGGCTCTTCGAATATTTATTTTTTTATTACTAGAATGTTGAATGATTTCCTTTGTAGACCTTTGTTCGTTAGCGGGTAGTCAGAAGCCCGAAAGTTAAAATTCTGATATTATTAAAGATTTTTAATTAAATTACATTTTTACCTCCCTTTCTATCTTTAGGTTGCATCCATTGACTGAAGTCTATAGATGTGTTCAAATGACTCGTATCTGTGATATTGATCGGGAATTCCTCCTCTGCAATGAAGCAAAATTATAGCATAGGTATTAAAATAATAAATTATTTAATTTAACGCCTATTATCTACTCGTAAGCTAGTTCAGTGTGCTTAGATATACCGTGAATTTTGCATATTAATACATATTATAATAAAATCGTAGCGAAGTCAAAACTGTACACTGAATATTTAAAAAAAAAGTAAATGCCACGAGGTTTAGGATCGATTCTTATGCCAAAAATATAGTTTTTTAGTACCAGATAGATTAATGTTCAAGTTTTTCTTAGATATTCCCTATATGTGTGGTCAGTCCGTAGGCAATACATTATCACGCTATTTGCTATGGGGGATGAGTAATATTGCATTATGTTCGTAAGACGAACCTTTTGGTTAGAATATTGCAGATACTTACCTACTCATTTAACCATTTAAATGATTATCAACACGCTAATCTTACGGAGTTATATATTATGAAGCAACGCAGTTAATCATGACATAAGTAACAGACGGACAGACAGACAGACGGTGGACCCTTAGTAATAGGGTTCACGTTTTACCCTTTGGATACGGAACCCTAAAAACGTAGCACGCCTCAATGTATAATCTAAAAACAAAATAATGTTTTTTCATCCATTCTAAAGGAAGCCTGTAGTAGGTATACTCAAGAATGCTAAAGGATTTTACAATCTAGTGATGAAAATAAACAACAGTTAAATAAAAGCCGTAACTAACCTTGACATGCAAACAAGATCCAACCACACGTGAAAAGATGCAACAGCAACAAAATAATAGCAATTTTCAATATATAAGGAGCTTTTTGACTCTGAAATTGTAGGTACTTGTATTAACCATTCAAACTCAAACTCAGTCCGCCTTATTACAAAACAAGATACACATATTTTGACATGGCATGGCATGCAGCCAGTTTTTATAATAAGAACGTAACAGTGATTGTAATACCGTTCTTTATACAAAACTGAAAACTTAGTTCGGTACTAAGTTGTCAGTTTTGTGTTTAGGAACTTTACCATAGTCGTTTTAAACCTGGGTCTGAAGATAAACCTTGTTTTGTAATAAGGGGGAATAGTTATATGTTCATTTCTATACATACAGCGTGCCACTTTAGTGGCAACATTAATTTTATTTTTAGTTATTTTATTAGGTTCACCAACAATTGATTACACTGATACAAACAAATAATACATTTAAAAAAAAACAGTGCATCAGTTACTTATAGGTAAACACCACATGCATAAAACAATGGATCAGATAAATAAGCTAACTTACTTAGTAATAAGCGCTAACACTGAAAAATTGGCAATATTGGTAAAAATTAATTTATGAAATTCTGATTAACAGTTATTAATTTGGTAAAGGTAAAAGATAAAATTGAATATTCTTTGACATTACAACTTTGTTAAAATTGATAAGAATTAAATAAAAAATGCAAAATTGTAAAAACCTATAGAAATTGATAAATTATAAATTAAATCAAGCAAATTCATAAAGATTATTAACATGATGAAAACAATATTAATAAATGATAAATAAAACATTAAAATTAAAAAAAAAAAGATAAATTAAAAAATTAGATTAAATCGAATGAATTAATTGATAACATGTGTAAAAATAAAAGATAAAATTGATAAATTTATAGCACTGAAACCTTATCACAATAATATACTTAATTAGGATTAGGCGTTGCTCGGTAAACGATTAAGGATGGCTTTCTGTTTAGCAAGAGAGTCAAAGTGGAGATCAATAACATCACTGTAGCCATTTACTGCCTTACACATTCTTGCAAAAGGCGAATTGGCTCCCAAAACAGTTCTTCTAAAAGGTGGACAAAGGGGAGTAATGGCACTACGCGGGATTCTAGAGGGTGCACGAAAACTGAAAAGGGCAAGCAAGCTGGGACTGTCAATTTTATGCTTAATCATTTTATAGGCAAACATTACATCAATTAAGTGTCTACGTTTTTCCAGAGAAGTCATGTGGAAATGCTCAAGTCTTTTATTGTAAGAACGTATTTTTTGGCGACACCATAGGAAAATGCGAGGTGCCAAGCGAAGCGTTTCTGGACACGTTCAAGTCGCAATGAATGCGTTGCGTAGTGAGGACGCCAAACTACACTATTATATTCCAGGATGCTGCGAATGAGACTGTTATAAAGCAGTATTCTTGTTCTACTGTGACGAAAAGTTTTGCAATTTCTTAGGACAAACCCTAATATTTTCGAAGCTCTTTTTATAATACTATCGAGATGTGGCGTGAAAGTTAACTTCCTGTCAAACAATACACCAAGGTCCTTTATTATTTACTATTTACTTGCTTAATATTTTCGCCAGATATACGATAATTGCTGCATATTGGGATGTTCCTTCTTGTAAATTTAACATGGTAACATTTTTTGGGGTTAAGTTCCATTCCGTTACTGTTACACCATAGAACGAGACGATTAAGGTCACTTTGCAATAGTAATGAGTCTTCCTCAAACTTAATAATTCTCAAAAACTTTAAATCGTCAGCGTATATGAAAAAATCGTAGTGCAAAAAACACCTTGGAATATCATTTACAAAATAAATAAACAAAACTGGTTCCAAGTTTGAACCCTGGGGAACACCGGAAGAAACGCATTGTAGGGTTGATTGATAACCATTAACGACAACAAGTCTATCAGTTAAATACGAACTCAGCCAGTCTAAGAAGGACCCAGTGATGCCGTAGGCATGCAACTTAGTAATTAAGATTTTGTGGGATACTTTGTCAAACGCTTTGCTGAAGTCCGTATAAATAACGTCAGCTTGATTACCTGCATCGATAGCCTTTGTGAGAAGTTCTGTAAAAGGTACCAGATTTGTACTAGTAGAACGGGTTTTAACAAATCCGTGCTGATGGTCGGTTAAATACATCTTTAAATGATCCTGAATATATGGGCACATCAGGGACTCGAAAATTTTGGCGAACGAAGATAAAATTAAAATAGGCCTGTAATTGGTTACAACGTCCTTGTCATCTGATTTGTGAACCGGAACAACTTTTGCGATTTTCCACTTTGAAGGAAATATACCGGTCGTCAATGATTTGTTATAAATCAACATAAGTGGGTAAACCAGCTCAGATGAACAAGCTATAATAAATACTGGAGGTATTCCATCTGGCCCAGCCCCTTTTTTTGAATCAAGGCTTTTTAACTTCTTGTGAAGGGATTCACAAGAAATAACTGGAGTAGTTAGACACAAACTATTATTTTCAAGAAATTGCAAGAATTCGGAATTAAATTCATCACCCCTACTATCATCAGGGATATAAACGGACGAAAAATAGTCTGCAAATAAATCGCATACTTTTGTTCCGTCAGTAGTGGCGGAAGTTCCGTCGGTCATGGTCAAGGGGTAAGCACTGACCAAAGTAACTTAGGATTAGACGCTAATTCGTCTTCTAGATGTTTTGTGTACTTTTTATAACAAGTAGAAGCGAAATTTTCACACCGTTTACTAATTAGTTTTAACTCAATAGCATCTAATGGGTTCTTATATTTCTTGAAGCGCTTTCTTATCTTATTTTTTTCGTTTAGCATTTTTATTAATGTTCGACTAAACCATGACGGGAACTTTCGGTTTTTAGGTTTACGTAATGGCAAAAATTGTTGTATCGCGGTACCAAGAATATCGTAGAAGACCTCTAGCATCCCGTTAACACCACTTTGTCCACCGAATAATGAATTCCAGTCTAATTCTTTTAAGATGTTACGAATAGGTTGATAATCAGCCCTATGAAACTCAGGAGTCGCCCTTGCTAGATTTTATGGAACCCTAACTTCCCTGTCAAATGAAAAAACAATGTCAAGAGGGGGATGATGATGATCCACATTACTTAGAGGATACACACTTTCATTTACACAACATAGCGGCATTGTAGAGAGCACAAGATCCAATACACGACCAGCAGCATTCGTAATACCGTTATATTGTTTCAACATGTTAACACAAGCAAAATCCTGGAAAAGTTCATTGATACCACATAGCAACACTATTCTCGGTGCCATCCATGCATTTCCAATCGATGCTACCCAAGTTAAAATCACCTATGAGGCAAACATCACAGTCAGTTATTTGTTCAAAGGCCGCACTACAAGAATTCAAAAAATGTTCCAAAGTACAGCGAAGTACTGGCGGAGGTAAGTATACTGCGCAGAGAGCTACTCGTCTGACGGTTCGTGCCCGTGGCAGTTCTACAGTAACCCAAAGATCTTCACAATTACTTTCCCAGTCTTTTACTCGTTTGGACTTCATGCTTTTCCTAATAGCTATCAGTACTCCTCCTCCTTCTTTTTTTCCTCCAGTTAAATTTGTATTTACCCTATCCCTTCTATAGACTACGTACCTGTCATCGAAGAGCTCGCTGCTCAGAACAGAACTATTAAGCCAAGTCTCTGATAATATAATTACATCAAAGTTGTTACAACATACATTCCGATAGAAAACATGGGACTTTGTTCGTAGCCCACGGCTATTTTGGTAATACTCGTATAAGTTTAAGGAATTGAATTTATTTTTTAAGTTGTTCCGTATAGCAAGCAAAAACATAATGATATAATGAGAAACAGTTTACAATGTTACATAATCTTATTTATAGTATCCAAATTCTTGATCAAAATATGTCCCTCACCGTCAGCTTTTCACACAAAAATCCTGCCGTTTCTTACCCAAACATACTTATACCCCTTTTCCTTTGCCTTCAGCCTTGCGGCAGCATGAAGAGATTTATTGGAAGAAGATAAATGTTCCACAACATAAATCGGGGATTTCTTATCAGCAAGTCCAAAGTCTGCACTATTAAGCTTATTATTTTGATTACTTTTGTTGTAATCTATGACGGCGGCCAAGAGCTGATCCCGAATTCGTGGTGAGGCGAGCTGAACCACAACAGAACGAGGACGAGAACTATCGGTTTGGAGCTTAGCAGTGCGGGTGCAGTGTAGAACGTCGCTATCCTTCAACTCACAATTGACTACAGAATCCAGCTGCGTAACAACGGTGTATAGGTTTTCCTGTTTATTTTCAGGAAAACATTGTATCTCAAGGAGCGCGCTTGCTGCTCCAAGTAATTAAGACGCTGACCCATTTCTAAGTAAGAGCTTCTCAATTGGGTATTCTCTTCCTTTAATTCCTTCACAGTATTCTTTAAGGCAACATGTTCAGATTGGAACTCCTCAAACAGCTTAGTATAAAAATCAAGTGATACGCTCAATTCTCTCATCTCTTTTCCTATCGGCTCCAACTCCTTATTGATAATAGTTACAATAGAGTTATTTAATTGTTGTAACATAGCAGCAAGCTCTCTTTTAATAACGTCTTGCACAATTTCTCGTACGTCACAGCTGGTCACCGATTTATTCTCGGGAGGGGAATTCAGGGCAGGTCTTTTATTACCCCTTGTGGTGGATACATTGCGAGCAGGCGTGCAATCTTTATTTGAAGGTTTAGGAATCAGATTGGTGCAACTCGAGCATGTCCATTTACAATATTCATCGGAGGCGTCGACAGGTATATTCGGTACAGATAAACAAACAAAGTGATAATTCAAGTTACATCTCATGCACGTAATAAACTGGTTGTTATCTTTCTCGTTCATACTGGTGCAGCATCCCCATGATAGTGAGGTTGCCATGATAATAAATTACAAAATCCGGAGAGCAACTATTGTAAATATTCTACAGTTTGTTTACTATATGCACGTTCAAGTCTTATAATAATTCAATCCAACCTTATGCATCCGCTGGAGCAAGCGAACGTGTCCTCGCGAAAATAACGTCGTATTTCCCCCGCATACGGCGTCGCTTACGCGTTTCACATAAACACTTAGGTTCAACAGTTAATTACGGTATTTCGTTATTGAAAATTAACAAATATCGATCAATATTCACCAATTATACTATGTTTTAAATAATTCACTGCACTATACGTTACTAGGAACTTATTGCATCGAAATTATCTAACAATCAGATTTAGGTACACATTTTAAACACACTTAATGAATAATATTGTGACGAGCACTTTTACTTAGATTTTTACTGTACGGTAGCTTAGAGTCTTTGTTGTAATTTAATACACTTATACGGTTTTGCGTTTTATTTTTATGAAGATATTTTAATTTTATTAAACGATATTATTTATTGGTTTAATAACAATTTTCTAAAAGAGCATTTTGGAGCAACCTGTACTTAAAAAACTCTAGCGCATAGGTCATTTTGCCGGGGATCGGATCATAAAACCGCATCAATGTAATTAAAACGAATAACGCGCAAAGAGTAGGCGAATTGAAGGAAAGAGAGAGCTTTATTATTTTATTTTATTTTTGAATATATGATTTATTTTATCTTATTATGTTTTTTTATGATTACTGGTCACTAGCTCGACCCATGTTTTAAATTAATGTTGCCATTGTAGCGGCACGTTGTATAAATAGGTATTAAAATTCAGTTATCTCAAAATTGTTAATGTGTAAACGCATGTGCGGTTCCTTTCTATATCGTATAATAAATATTTAGTTATTATACGTTATTTCACATATATCTATGTTTGATTTGTAACATCTTCCCTCTTGCTATCTGTGGGAGTGATTTCGTGAAAAGGGACGGAAGTGTGTAACAGGAAGTGACAGCTTGAGCATGGAATAATTAATAGCATGGAATTAGTAAGTACTATATACATAGATCGTAAGTAGAGAGTGGCGACCACTAGTAATAAATAATTATTCGAATCAATTTAACAGTATTTTGTTTTTTTTTAATTTAGTGCTTCATTTCTGTCGCTGCTCAGTTGCTTATTACCAAGGTGAGATTCCAGATACTACACATCATATGCAACTACTGTAAGGCTCGCTCGTTATTGTGTTTTTTATTTTTTATTATTATTTCTTTCTTTATCTTTCCGTGACACACAGTGGGCCCCTATACCAGAATACCAGCCCTACGATACTTTTTTTTAAATGTCGAAGGATCATGCTGAGATAGAAGCCTTTTGGCCCCCTTCAGGACTTTGTTTTCATTTTCATATTACTTTTGTTTTTTATATTATATGTATATTTAATATTTTTTTAAATATTTATAACAGTGTGTTTAGTTTAATTTGTGATCTTCCTATGCGAGTCCCAATAAATACTTTATCTTTCTTTATTTCTTTATAATAAATTAAGGTTCATTGTACTACCTACCCTAAAGCCTCTGCAAAAATGGTATTCAAAGTCAATAAAGAACTTTAGTCTTAACAATCTTGCACTTTGAAACGTCCAATCGTCAGTAAGAAAGGTAATCAGTGGGATTAGTAAAGATAAAGCATCCACATAAAAACCCCAATCCTTAAATCTCTTCATTCCAAGGCGACGAAGAGTACATTTATCGTTCACCACAATAAGCTCAATCTATAAAATTTAAATTAGAAATAATAAAATGTCAGTACATAGGGCCATGTGGATGGAATGTATTGGCTCTTAGTATCTTAGCTACGCGGTCTATACGTGAATCGCCTCCTCAACAGGCTTTAATGCATGTGCGAACAAAACGTAGTAAGCGCGTAGTGCTGGACGAAACAAGACCCCGCGAGATTCTGAAACGCGCGTATGTGGAAGGAATACTCCAAATATACGTTACACGCATTTTTGTCCCAGCGTTAAACGTTTTATCTGCATGTCGATTCTGTGACCATCTCACCGTGAAAACCTAAGTGAAGTGAGCGTCGAGTGAACTGTCAGTGTCATCCCACCTGATGCTAGGGATGGACCAATTATTACATTTACAATCATAATCGAGATTTTAATAACATTCATAAGCGAATTCTGTTGATCATTTTATGTTATTTCAAAGCTAGTATTTAAGTGTCTAAACATAGTAATTTTTAAGGACTATAGTCTATAGGAAAAGAAAATTAAAAAACAAAATTGAGTTTCTGACTGAATTTCTGTTTTGCTATTTTATTTAAAAACCTCCTAATTAGTAATGTTTAGACACATAAATACTAGCTTTGAAAAAATATTATTAAAATCTCGATTATGATTGTAAATGTAATGCTTGGTCACTCCCTAGCATCAGTGAGATGACACTGACAGCTCACTCCACGCAAGTTTTCACGGTGATATTTTTACAGAATCGACATACTGAACATGCATTCGTTGGCACGAGAGAGTGCGATCCATCGTAAATAATCTGACATAATACTTACAGTATAAAATTCTGCTATAAAGTTTGCTATATCAATGGCGTCCGTTATGAAGATGGTGCAATACAATCTGAGCCATAAGGTCGAGTTTAAAGGCAGGAATATGAATACAAGTACCAAGCAGGACGAAACAAATGGGCCAATCAACCACGCTAAGTAGAGCCAGCGGACATACCATGACTTTTGACGAGCCTCCACACGTTTTCGACTCCACTGTGTAAAAAATATATATAAACAACAACCTGCTTTAAAAACAAAAAAACTTAGTTGTTATAAAAATAACTTTGGTCAATTAAACACATTTAAACTCACTGGTAAATTTATGGTTTTACATCCACGCAAGAGATATTGGACACTGTCGTATGGATTCTCTATGAAAATATCTCTAGTCGCCATAAAGTCGTTTTGTGCTTGCCTGCTTCTGCTAATAGTCGCCCTCATCTGGAAAAAGTATAATTTTGCACAATAATCCTGAAGTTGCTCCAATTTTTTTCGTAAAGGTGTTGTGTTGAACAAAAATTGTTTTATTTAACTGATTTTTTTTTTTACACTAAGGTGCTTATTATTATTAACTGAATCTGCTATACAGGTTTTTCTAGTGCAGACACCAGTCTCTTACAAACTTTGTCACGTGCGTCCTAAGCTTGTTTTAATTATATATCATGACATTGTTTGTGAAGAGAAAATAAATTATTTGAATCTATGATAAATGTCACCATGTCCCTTCCACCGAGTATAATTTGTATTGTGTGTAATTCAACTACACAGGGTGTTAATTCTGTTTCATAATAAAATTATACAAAGCACTCGAGCTTATAAACAATTTCCTAGGTAGGCATATAAAGTCTAAGTAAGTACCTCATCAGTGATGGTGGTCTGGAACGCAGCTACATCAATATACAGCAGGTCTACGTAACCATCGGCTGTTGCTGTCACGCGAATAGGACGCAATTTTACACCTTCAAGTTGGCCGAATATATCACCCTGTAAGATGATACGTTATCTATCATTAAAATTTCTCATTTTTATGGTATAACTAGCTACGCCCCGCGGTTTCACCCGCGTAAGTCTCGATCCCGTAAGAATATTGGGATAAAAAGTAGCATTTATCTTAATCCCAGGTGTCAGCTACCTCCATACAAAATTTTATCAAAATTGGTCGAGCCGTTTGCGCGTGAAGAAGTAACAAACACACACACACACTCACAAACTTTCGCCTTTATAATATTAGTGTGATGTGGATGTGATAATGGAATTCAAAAGGTCTGGCTAAAGATAAGTACGGGAACACAAAACGACTCATTTTTTAAATGTATGTTTACCTGTCAATCTATTTCTCTCTATATCTATATATGTACATCATTCAATGTCGTATCATTGTATCCTATGAAAAAAAAAAACCACTTCGGCATCAATAACAGAAAAAAAATACAGACACCGCTTTCAAAGCTTTTTCAAGACTAAGGCCCGGAATCCACAAAGCGGAGATGGGCAGAGATGTGCAAAGCGGAGAGGAGAGGAGATGCTTAACAGCTAGGGTGTATCCACCGAAAATGTACGGAACTGCGTGCTGGCTAGACCTGAGCAAAGATGTGTACTGGCTAGAACGGAGCTGAGCTGCATGCGGCGAGCGTTGGATGGTGATATGAGCGGAGGAACTTTCGGTGCCGCTCGCTGCACGCCACTCGCATCTCCTCTCGCCTCCGTCGCGTGCCATCGCAAGCTTGCGAGGCACAGTTCACATCTCCGTTTTGTTCACGCTAAGCAAATTATAAAGCCGGGTACAGACTTACGAAATGTAACACACAATGAAAGAATTTGCCGTCCACATTGTCGCAATGTGTCATGTAATGTAACAGAATTCCCATAGTGTGGACGCCTATAAGCGTGCACGAACCATGCACACTACGCGCACGAGCAGAACATTTCTACTTGTGCGCGCCGCGATCCATCATTTGTCGGTTTTTTCGCCGAACACAAAGGGGCGCGCAGTGTGCACGGAGCGCCAGTGTAGACGGGTTGTGTGTGTCTGTACTGCGGAATGCGCGCGAGCAATGGGGGAAGAAGACACAAGAAGTAATACTCTGTACGCCACCAACGTCGATGTCTTTGGCGTTTTTTTTTTTATCATATGTTGCACTATTAATAATGAAGCACCGACAGATCGTCACGATCCATTCTCTTCGCGTGTTCTCGGCAGACTGACCTATGTTCGCGCGCATGCCGGAAACAGATGCGAGTAGGTACATGCTCGGTTCGTGCGCGCGCTGCGTCCACACTTATGAAATGCTCCTTTTATGTTACATTGCATGTTACGTTACAGCAGTCTGTACCCGCCATAAGACATCTCCTCTCCTCTCTGCTCAACCGTATCCACTGAAGCTAAGCGGAGACGAGATATATGTAAATAACGAAATCCTATTGGTTGTTTCTTACACAACTCCTCTCCTCTCGTTTCATCTCCCGCTTTGGTGGAGTCCGGGCCAAATTCATTAGGTACTCTACAGTTCTACACCTCTCACCTTAGTCAGAATTATAATCTGCTTCCCGTCTCTAAAGACATTAATTTTTCCACGATGCACTATAAATACATTAGAAACGATATCCATTTCCCGAAATATGTCGTGACCTGGTAGATAATAGGCCACATCGCTGACACTAGCCAGGAGTCTTTGCATCGTCTCGCCACCGCCGATTATCGAGTTCAAAATAGTTAAAGTTCTAAACAAAAAACAGGACGAGATGTGTTTAGACATGTTTCAACAAAAATAATGTGATTCATTTGTTTAGACATTTTTCAACAAAAATAATGTGATTTTATGTGTTTAGACACGTTTCAACAAAAATAATATGATTTAAAAAAAATGTATAGGTACTTAGGTATGTTTGCAGCATAATAGAAGCAACGTACTTTTTATAGAAATAGTAACTCAAATCCTGTCGAAACATCACACCAATGCGGGCGTTAGATAGTCGTTCAATATTAAGACCTTTGGTTCTGTAAAAAACCGATAGTTAAAATAAATAATATGCACCAAGCAATTTTTTTTTTTTATATCATACCGCATCACAGGCGCCTTCTTCCTTAACAACATCCAAGTTTCACACGTCATCAAATTGCTTTATTCGTTTTGAAGTAGGATTTTACGTTTTTTAATTCAAAAAGCAAAACATTCAATCAATCTGACTAGCCTTTTCCCAACTACATAATATGTTGGGGTCGGCTTTCAGTCTAGCCGAATGCAGATGAATACCAGTATTTTACATGGAGCGACTGCCTATCCTATCCTATAATTAATGTACCTATACAAAACATTTTAAAAGAGTAACGGCGGAGTTTCTTGCCCATTCTTCTCCATACGAAACTACCTTTTGGAAGGGGCGACTAGAATCAATTCTATTTGTTTGTAAATATTGACGTTCAAAAGTGCCTTATATGTGCCTATTTGAAATAAATAATTTGACTTTGGCTTTATCTGACCTCCAGAACCCAGTAACTGGGCAATACGGTAACCCTTGGTAAAACTGGTTGTCAGACTTTTTGGCCTTCTGACGACTCCTAACGACTGTCAAAGATCCACGAATGACAGCTGGGACCAACAACTTAACGTGCTTTCCGAAACACGGAGGAGTCTCGGTATGTAAAGATGGTCACCCATCCATGGACCAACCCTGTGTGATGGATCGACACGTACGGCATTTATTACTTAGCCACGAGCTCCTCAAGAAGCAAAACATTATGCATTACAAATTGTTATTATTAGTTTTTTTTTACAACATACACGAAACGAGAGTGCCAATTATCACGATTAACGAGTAGTGAGCAATTAGGAGTTAGCAGTTTAAATATCTACTTACCTCATCCAACAATATCTAAAGTGTTCCAAGACTTTCTCAATTACTTCATTCTCTACTCTTTCGGACTTGAGAAATCTCTCTAGTTGGTAAACAGAATGTTGAAACACTGTATCTCCACGGCCTTTTAGTACCAATAGAGTTAAAGTGTAACAGGATATGAACCTGGATTTATAATAATAGAATAAGTACAGTCACGAAAATAAATATTATACATTACTATGGACAGCTCGGTAATAATATCTGATTACATGAATCATCTGTCGTCATGATGACGGCAAATATATGTGATCATTTGTGGAAGGCATGTACAAATATGAAACATCGAAGAAAAATCAAAACTATCTGATGAGACAAGACCCGCGGCATCGGCTTCAAAAGATGTGTCATCTCTTAGAATGCAATAATAGCGGA
Source organism: Tiliacea citrago (assembly GCA_963921375.1). Lineage (NCBI taxonomy): Eukaryota > Metazoa > Arthropoda > Insecta > Lepidoptera > Noctuidae > Tiliacea > Tiliacea citrago. The sequence goes on from OY992796.1 coordinate 8,340,649, forward strand.
CATGTCTGACGTTATAAATATCTGACTACACATTTAAATTCAGAAGAATGTGATACCTCGTTGGGATCAAAAGTATCTAATACACTGACCTCCATATATTTCACACTGGACAGGCTGTCTCCATACAAATGACAGCTAATTTTGTGTGGCAATTTGAAGCGCCACTACGATTGTCCCGAGAACAAATTTTGACGTACACTGCAAATTTACTAGTGATTGACAAATGTTTATCGATAAAATGACGATATTCCATACCAAGTTGATACAGCTCAGGCTGATTAAGTAGTGGTTTTAAACCCGTTTTTCGGCAGTGTGTTAGTATTATCTAATCTTAAAACTAAACTACTTCTGTCAATAAATATGGGTAGAATTAAAAAAAAACTGGGTCAGTCCCACATACTGTGCGAGGTCGATTAGAGAGAATAGAGCTGAATAAGTGTGCGAGTAGTCCCTATACTCGCACACTTATTCAGCTCTATTCAGCAGCATAAAAACAATGATTTTGTACGGAGACGCGTACGCATCCGTTCAGCTTTCGCAGCAAACAAGTATAAAATGAGGACAAATGTGTTATTATCGTGCGAGTGCTATAGATAGAGTTCAGCACTGTTCTGCCGCGTTCAGCGCTGTTCTGCCGCGTTCAGCGCTGTTCTGCCGCGTTCAGCGCTGTTCTGCCGCGTTCAGCGCTGTTCTGCCGCATTCAGTGTCGAACGCGGCGTTACGATAGTGTTCCCTATTAAGTGTGAATGTGTGCAGGATTTAGTAATACTTTTTCCGAAGCATTATTCAAATGTACACACATTATCTATGGTTTAATAAGATTCTTAAAATCGGAAGTTATTAAGAAAAGGTATTATCATTACCACAGTCAACTTAAGAACATCACTAAATTTAGTTCCATGGACAATCGTATCTGCCTTCAGCGCCAAAATGGCGATACTCAAATAGGCACAAAAATATTATGACAGCAGCCAGTCCAGTGTGAAATACATATTTATTATGTATTGGTATGATAAGATATTTGTTATCATAAAAAAATTGCTTTTTTTAATCTCGATGTGCCTTCAACACTTATCATCGATATGTATTATCATTACCACAGTCAACTTAAGAACATCACTAAATTTAGTTCCATGGACAATCGTATCTGCCTACAGCGCCAAAATGGCGATACTCAAATAGGCACAAAAATATTATGACAGCAGCCAGTCCAGTGTGAAATACATATTTATGATGTATGGGTATGATAAGATGTTTGTTATCATAAAAAAAATGCTTTTTTTAATCTCGATGTGCCTTCAACACTTCAAAAAATAATTACGAAACGGGCGGTAACGTAACACACGTTACCGCCCGTTTCATATTTTTTTTTTCTGTGTATTTTTTTTTTAATAAAATAGAAAATGTTACTACAACATAAGTAAGGTTCGGGGCAGCACCAACCGCATCCTGTCTACGGTAGCAAGCAGGCTAGATTGTGCGTATGTGAACCACTGCTGCAAGGTATCGGCTGGGCCGGTCACCTTGCAGCAGTAATGTCACAAATTTTATTGTTTCTGTGTAAACGTAGTTTGTAAGTATTTTGTTACTAACATTATGAGTCTTGGTTGCTTGGATTCAATGATTAATAACAATAACATTGTTGATTTTTTTTTGTAACTTATTTTAGTGCCACTGTAGAAACTTACCAAAAAACTAGACCGAGTGTGAAAAGAGCCATACCAACTCCCCAGTGTGAACGATCAATGGCAAATCTACCAACACTCATCCTCATCATACCGTTTTGAGCCAGACCTAGACTTTCAGCGAATACCTGAAATTAAATAATCCTGTTCTTGAAGTTAAGCGGACAATCGTTTTCCTACAAATCTTGTACTCGCACATACATTTACATTCACCATCGTAATATTGACATTGGCAGCCAACTTAGTTGCAGGTTGTGAAAATTAACGGAATCCATTTGGCTGAACCCTATCTTTTAAGATACAGGCTAGTCCTAGTTTAAAATATAGAGTCTAATATAGCATATTATTATGTAAATATTTTTTTTTCAAACAATGTATATGTTACGGCTAATACCCGAAGTGCGGCTACACCTAGTTTTAGCCGGTTAGAATTATAGGTCCAGACAATCCCTGTTGGATAAAACTAATTTACCAACAATAGAGGGGATCTGGCGCTCGGCGGCCGCTACCGCGGCACGCTCGCTTCGCTCGCTCGCCTTCGCTTGTTAATGGTTACTGTTCTAACCTAACCTAACCCAAATGATTTTACCCGAAAACAATCGGCTCGTACTAGGTTTAACCAAGAGTAAGTGGCTACACCTAGTTCTAACCGGCTAAAACTAGGTGTAGCCGCACTTCGGGTATTAGAACATATACATTCTAAAGTTCTATGTTTTTGTGAAATAAATACTTTATTATTATTATTAACTACTGTAACCACTGTACTGTAACTACTGTGTATATTAGGTCTCCTTCAATTAGTGCCATGCTTTTCTGGTCTGTGCGAGTCCCATCCTTGGTCCATTGTGGGTAATCTGCCCATCTGGCTGTTGATTTACCAAGATACCTCCTACCCTCTCTCAGCAACCATTTAGTTAAGGACTAATAAATCAATCAATACTTAAATAACAGCGAATTATGTGGCTGACATAGAATACAAAGAATATCATTTATTTCTAAGTATATATAAGTAGTACATTAAGATCTTAATAATAAATAGCTTCATATATACTACCGTCGCCAGTGTTGAAATATTAAAATTAAAGGTGTATAAATAGCAAATTCCTTATCAGCAAATTAAGTTTAAGGTCCAATTACATACCAAATGTAGCTGGTCCACATTTAACGTTTTCGGTAAATCAAAAAGCGTTGGCATCCAACAGCTGTTCCTAAGGCCGATGCTGACTAAGTCTTTCATTTCATTGAATTGAAAATGCACGCAGTTCATCATCAAGTAATGGCTAGTTCCCAAAACTATTAAAATGTTAACGATTTGCCATTTTAGTATCTGCAAAAAAAAACTTATTTTTAATTGTTATGTACACAATTATTATAGATGAAACATAAATTATATAATTATTTTTGTTTTGTGACATTCTTATGTTACAGTGGAGTCTAATAACTGTCAAGAAATAATTTACGTTTCTGATATATTTACTGCTATAAAAGATTCGCATTAAGAAAACTTCGTATTGTGTCAGACGAAAATACGGCCCGCATGGCATAATATAGGTATGTTTAATCGATATTAATAGTACGAGAGCCTACGACCAAACCCATGTCGCATCGTTGTACGGCCAACACCGTATGAAATCGTTAGTTTATATGATTTTTAACTCCGATTTTTGACTTTAACTTTTTTAAACCTCGGTGTGCAGTACCGGTCACAAACGTCACAGTTTTAACGGGGCTCTTTTCTGCTGTCAAAAAAAAATGAGGATTTCAAATAAAGAATTATTATAATTTTAAAATAATTTGTTTTAAAGTTAGTAACGAAAATTGATGAAAATTGACCATTCACTGACGCCCTTATCTCCGAAAGTTTTAAGCCATTATATTCTCAATATCTTTTTCAAAACGTCAGTTTTGAAAAAGATATTGAGAATATAATAGGTATATTTTTTTCTAGATATTATGGGGCAACGTTTTTCGTCCCAACAGTTTTCAAACAGAATACTATGTTACCTATACATCGTTTAAATATTTCAACACGTTCAAAACAGATTCAACACATAAGACGCTCACACTTCATCTGAAACAGATTTATTCGCATCAACTATCCTCCTTCCTACTTAAGTTACATAAATAAAAAATGATTATAATCAACTGACCAACGTTCACTTGAAAAACAAGATTTTCAGACGGTTTAATGTGGATTTTTAAATGCCTCATTTTTAATTATCTCAAATGGTCTATTGCAGCCATACTCAAAGCGGGCTCCGCAAAGCTTTTGTGTGGCTCCGCGAAAAAACTGGTCAAAATGAAAAAAATACTAAACGGTGCCTACTATATTTTATTTTACTCTGCAACCTGAGTAAAATAAAATCTATCAAAATATTCCAACAAAATGTAAAAAAAATATAAAAAGTAAAAATTAACTACGTAAAAAAATATAATCATTAATAAAGAATACACACAACACATAAAACCATTTTTGATTATTTTAGGGCTCCGTCAAATATTTCGTTTCCTAAAGGGTTCCGTTGCCAAAAAAGTTTGAGAACCACTGGTCTATTCGGTACGTGCAATGTACTGGTGTCTGAAAATTGTGCTTTTTGTATCGAAAATCTATCGTTCCACTACATTCTGAAAATCAGACAGATTGCTATGAAACAATTCGGAATATTTTTTTGACGTATTTGAAAATGCGGTCAGGTCAGACGTGACGCGGACAACTTCTGAAATTAGGTTTAATTGGATTCAGAATAACCAAATCTATCGATTTTATACGGTTTTGGTCGTAACACGATAATGCAATAAATTTGGTTGAATTGCCTCATAATAGTCCGTCCGTACAAGAGTACGGACTAATATGAGGCAATTCGCGGACGCTTTTAACGTGCACGTCTTTCTACACTGTCTTCACATGTATAATTTCAACATGAATGTTAGGAAGAAAAGAGTTTTGTGTCTCAGTTTTTCTACCTCTTTAATAATTTCTTCTTTTAATATTGACTGTATTCCTTTTGACATGTCTTATCTCGTTTTATACTTTCGTTTGTGTTCTTGCTTTTTCCTGATGTATGTCAACAATAAATTTTGAACACAACATAGAGTTAATTATTACTAGCGTGATAAAAATATTAACAGGTTATGGGACCCAGCATGTAAATGATCATAAAAATCGCAGAAATGTCGAAAAACGGAAATGGTAACGGAAGTTCCCAGACACATGAAACTGGAATTTCAAGCAGTAGTGGCATGCCATCAATCGAAAAACTCGACGGTAATAGCAACTATGCAACTTGGAAATTCTTGGTGGAGCTATATCTAATACACGACAATCTTTGGGAGTACACGAGTGTTACACCTGAAGCCACGGATGTACAAGGTATGAGAAGGGATCAGCGAGCTCGAGCAAAGATTTGCTTAATGCTCAGGCCCCATTGCTTAGTTTATGTGCGCAAAGCGAAAACGGCTAGGGAAGCATGGGATGCTCTGAGAAATGCGTTTGGAGACAAGGGTCTTAACAACCGGTGTCGCTTATTAACAAAGTTGGTAAGCATGAGACTGAAGCAATTTTCAACGGTTATAGAATATGTGACGTCAGTTATGGCATCACAGGAGTTGCATGACCTTGGAAAGGAAGTCGACGATGAACTGTTGGCTGCACTTTTGTTAAAAGGATTAACCCTGGATTTTCAACCAATGAGATTAGCCATAGAGAATAGTAATATTAAGCTTACTACCGACTATGTGAAGACGAAGCTCTTTCAGATGGAAGATACCTTCTCGGCTAGCTTAAGTGTAAGACAGCCATCAGCATTGCTGACTAAGAATCACAAGAGCAAGGCTACACCCAAAAATAAACCGAAAGTGAAGGTCAAGTGCTTCATTTGTGAAGGATCACACAAAGCACACGAATGTCCAGATAATCCGAAACAACAAAGGAAGGAAGCACTACAAGCCTATGCGTTGGGCGCACGACTAGAACCAGATGTTTCGTCCAGGTGCTGGATCATAGACTCTGGAGCATCAACACACATGACGAATTTTAAATCGTGGTTTAAGGACTTGAAGGACACTTCAAAGCCTTTGAGGGTGACATGTGCTGACGGTAATGAGGTATTGGGTAAAAGTAAAGGAACGGTAGTATGTGAGTCAATAGGTTTGACTATCAACAATGTTAAGTATGTACCTAAGTTATCATCTAATTTATTAAGTGTGAATGCGATCGTGAAAAAGGGTCACGTGGTGGTATTTACAGAAAAAGGGTGCGACATCTTTAAGAGCGATGGTTGTGAGATTCGAGGTAAGGTTGTAGTGAAAGGTGTGGAAGAACGAGGCATATACAAAATTAAAAGCTGTTCACAGGGTTCTGCGCTAGCTACTACAGAAGGGGACTCAATTATGCTATGGCATCGGAGGATGGGGCATTTGGGTATCAACAATCTCAAACTACTAAGAGATAAGATGGCGACAGGGGTAAGTTTTCCTAACACTTCAGCTCAACTTGAGTGTATACCATGTATTATGCAAACCAAGAAACCATTTAAAAAGTTGAATGCTACCCGAGCTAGGGAAGTGCTAGAACTTTTGCACTCGGATGTGTGCGGACCTGTGGAGGTGCCTTTCGTTAGCAAATTCGGGTATTTTTGACGTTTATTGACGATTTACGCGAAAATTTTTATTTATTTTTTGAAACAAAAGCGTGAGGTTTTCGAAAAAATTGTAGGGTTTAAGGAGTATGCCGAAAAACAAAGTGGTAAGAAGCTGAAGATCTTACTCACTGATAACGACACCGAGTTCGTCAACAAACGGATGGATAACTATTTGAAGCAATTCTGAATTCAGCGTCAACTAACGGTGGAATATACGCCAGAGCAGAATGGCATCGCTGAACGCGCAAATATAACTATCTGCGAGAAAGCAAGAAGCATGCTTCAAGATGCTAATTTGGCGAAACGCTTTTAGGCAGAAGCTGTCCATCATGCAGTGTTCTTGAAGAACAGATCACCAACGATTGCGGTGAAAAATGTTACGCCAGAAGAGAAATGGTCAGGTAAGAAGTGCGACCTGAGTACAGTGAAGACTATCGGATGCTCAGCTTTTATGCACATTCCTCAACAGAAGAGAGGTATGTGGGATCCGAAAAGCAGAGAACTGATTCACACAGGTTTCTGTGATAACGCAAAAGCATATCGTCTCTTAGACTTCACTACGGGCCAAGTATTTAAGGCAAGAGACGTGGTGTTTTTCGAAAATCGAAAACATCACGAGCAATAGAATTTAGAAGAACATTCAGAAGAAATACTCCAAATTTCTGAAGTTGAAAACGAAACCGTGATAGGAAACAACGAAGGATCTGATATTCTGCAAGCACCAGAAGGTGATGCCGAAGCAGACATTGACCCTAGGGTAGATCAAGGTGAAGATGGCGATAGTCAGAGAGAGGATCAACCAACTGAACCTGAGGATCATGGAGATCCCGAGCCCATTGTGGTGGATGTGGATGTATTCGAAGACTGCAAATCGATTACAAATGTCGACGAGGAATCTCACCAAAGTGGATGGAGGTACCCACTGAGAGATAGAAGACCCAAGCAGTTCCCGGATTACATCCTGTATCAAGCTGCTGAATCAGATCAGAATCCAACTACGGTTCGAGAAGCATTGTCAAGAACTGACAGTAAAGCATGGAAGTCAGCGATTCAGGAGGAGCTGGATGCGATTAAGGAAAATAAGACTTGGACCTTAGTCAAACCACCAGCCAAATGCAATGTCGTTGATTCGAAATGGCTTTTTCGAATCAAAGAAGAGGCGGGAAGTAAGAAGAGATATAAAGCTCGACTGGTTGCAAGAGGCTTTAGCCAGAGATATGGGGTGGATTACGACGAGACTTTTTCTCCAGTTGTTAGACATAGTTCACTTAGAGTCCTTTTAGCGATGGCTGCTCATGAAGCCTTTAATGTTGATCAGATAGACGTGAAAATAGCGTTTTTGAACGGAGACTTATCTGAGACTGTCTATATGAAGCAACTGGAGGGATTTGAGGAGAAAGGAAAAGAAGATTATGTATGTCTTCTTAATCGATCGCTTTATGGATTAAAGCAAGCTTGGAACAGCAAGTTAAATAATGAGTTGTTACATCTTGGCTTCAAACGATCCAAGAATGAACCATGCGTGTATACAAGATCCAAAGATAAGAAGGTCATCATTCTAGTGGTATATGTGGATGATATGCTTATATTCTGGAATGACGCACAGGAGTTGCGCAAAGTGAAAAAAGACCTCATGTCTAAATTTGAGATGAAGGATCTTGGTAAAGCAGAACTAATTTTGGGGATGCAAATAACGCAGAACGAGACAGAAATCAAAGTTGACCAAGAGAAGTATGTCAATAAAGTTTTGAAGATATTCGGGATGGATGATTGCAAGATCGCTACAACGCCATCAGTTACTGGTCAAAAACTGGAGAAGCCAGGACCAGAATATAAATCGGATACGAGCATTCCGTATCAAAATTAAATTGGTTCTCTGATGTACTTGTCTGTTTGCACGAGGCCAGACATAGCACTTGCAGTAAATTATTTGACTCAATTTAATAGTTGCTACAGTGTCGAGCATTGGACGGCCGCAAAACGGGTACTCAGATATTTAAAGGGTACTAAAGAAGAAGAATAATAATAGCAATGATTTACAGTGCTATGCAGATGCAAGCCATGCCACATGCTATGATAGGAGGTCATACACCAGACTAGTTTTCCTATTGAAAGGAGGAGCAGTGTGCTGGGAGAGCAAAAAACAGAGAACAGTAGCTCTTTCAACTGCAGAGGCAGAATATGTGGCAATATCTGAAGCTACAAGAGAAGCAATATTTCTTAAAAGATTTATTGCAGAGATCAGTGGTCTAACAGAAGTGATTGTCAAGATCTACAGCGACAGTCAATCTGTAATTGCTATTGCACATAATCCTGTGCACCATCAACGTACAAAGCATATTGACGTACGCCACCACTTTATTAGAGAAGCCATTGAGAATGAGCATGTTAGGATAGAGTATGTGGAGACGACTCGAATGGTGGCTGACAGTCTGACTAAAGCTTTGTTGAGAGGAAAGTATGAATGGTGTGCGAAAGGAATGGGTCTGGAAGAATGAAATTCAGGAGGAGTGTTAGGAAGAAAAGAGTTTTGTGTCTTAGTTTTTCTACCTCTTTAATAATTTCTTCTTTTGATATTGACTGTATTCCTTTTGACATGTTTTATCTCGTTTTATACTTTCGTTTGTCTTCTTGCTTTTTCCTGATGTGTGTCAACAATAAATTTTGAACACAACATAGAGTTAATTATTACTAGCGTGATAAAAATATTAACAATGAATGATGCAACCAATACTTTGTCACAATATTTTGGTTAAAAAGAGTGTCCGTGGAGTTTCTTGCCCGTTCTTCTCCATAGGAACCTACTACGCTTTGGAATGGGCAACTAGCTACATCTCTCTGACTGACCGACCCCTTGACAATTCAAAAGTGCCTATAATTGGTTTATTTGAAATAAATGCTTTAGTTTGAGTTTGAGCTGAGTTTCAGTTTAATTCAACAGATAATGATAAGACATTTATTGTACAAAAGAAATGTGTAAGAGCTATAAGCGGTGTCGGTCCACTTGAGTTTTGTAGGCCTTTAATCAAAAAACTGAAACTATTGACCTTGACCAGGATATATTCGTATCGTGTTTTTGTTATATTGTAATAATATTGTTATGTTTATAATATTACAAAACCATTGAAATGATTGTACTTTTGTAAAATACAAAAAAATATTACAAGATGAAATTATTGCTCTAAAAACCGATTATGCAATAAAACGAAAATTGCCTTAGTTCCACATTACCATATTATTCGGTGGGGAGTGCGATTAGGTATTTGTATATTCTGTATATTTTATTAAAATAAGTAGGTACCTATTAGGTACTAATGTAAAATTAATTTGCATGCCCTGAACATTCAAAATGTAAACTGTACATAAAACCACCAACTTTTACAACTGGTAACGCCTATATTTTCTGCGAATAAAATTATTCATTCTTTCTTAACAAAATTCAATTATATACAAACCATAACATAAGCCATATGCACCGTCGGAACGTCCGTAATATAACCAAAATATGCAAACACAATGTACAAATGGGCAAATTTAAAGACTGTATTAATAAGAAAACCAGCATCATCACTTATTTCTCGGTACAAGAGAGTTTTTAGGATGCTGCACCAAGGAGCCGCGCCGACAATATCTAAGGTAAATCCTTTACTTAAATAGTTTCTCAAGCATTTTCCTTTGTCAGTAATATATACTCCGCGGTGGTCATAATATGGTAGCTGAAATGATTAATGATTAGTTAGCAATACCATTGACATTGTAAAGTTTTTTTCGTGTACCTAATAAATAAAAATATTATTTGTAGATTTACACAAAACTTGATGACGATGTCTACAAAAGCGATGCAGTCACAGAACGCACTGATCATCGTAAATGTCCAACGCGATGGTGCCCCAACGCCACCTTAAAACAATATTAAACTTTTAGCCTGGCCCTGTATTTCTATACTGTCTAACTACTGTGCAATAATTACCTATAATGGATGCAGATATAATAGATACACACACAATGACAACTCTGAATAACATCCAGTATTTCATGAACCTGTAATGTAACGTGATTCATTAATTCCCCATTTAGTTTACTTTGTACCTGCATTTAAAGTTATTGATTGAATACCTATACAGTGTTTTTTAGAGTGCTGTACGTCCTAATGAAAAAACGAAACCCTTATAGGATCACTCATGCGTCTGGCTGTCCTTCAGTCACAGACAATTTACTCCGAATTAAATGGACAGATTAAGTTGAAATTTGGTAAGTACACATATAAATTTCTGTGACCCAAACACAGGCGAATAACGTAAATAAATGAATTTTGATTATGGGGATACTGTATCGTGTGATATCTCAAACGAAAGGGCTTACTGCGAGAAAATACATGAAAATGGACAATTCGGGGGAATGGTCAACTACAGAGCCTAAAATTAAGAAAAAAATATAGAAACTAGTTCTATACAGTTTATAGATTACAAGAAAACCTATACGGCCTTATAAAGTCTATGGTCTTAAAATAAAATGGTGAATCTCTCAATATTGTTCGTACAAACTTACATTAGCAGTTGCTATGTACAGGAGAACATGTTTTTCAACTACAATGTTAATGCTAGGGATAAATTCGGGTAGTATTTAAACGCAAATCAAAAAATATCCCTTTTCTATGCAATAAGATTCCGAATTCCCATCAAAATTACTGATTGCACAGCAAAATATTCAACTCAAAATATCACTAAACACACTACAATTTATTTTCGCAGCGTACAACGATTTTTCCTGAAGCAAAAGCTTTTTCATCAATGCACAGCTAATAATCTTAATGCACATTATACATGTTAACTCTTTTTCTTTTAAATATAGCTTCTATTTTTATATTATGTACAGCAGTTTTTCTAAATAAAACAGCAGTTTATTAGTCACAGTCGTCTTATTATTTATTAATTACCACATAATGAGATCAGCAAAAAAAAAAAAATTAGATACAAAATTGTAGTCACAGTCGTCTTATTATTTATTAATTACCACATAGTGAGATCAGCAAAAAAAAAATAAAATTAGATACAAAATTGTAATTTATTGAAGCTACCCTTCAATTATTACATATACACTTATTTAAACGTATAGTAATTTCGTTAAATTGGATATTGATGAAGAGTTTTTGTTTTGGTAACTGAATTTACCAACAATAGAGGGGACCTGGCGCTCGGCGGCCGCTACCGCGGCACGCTCGCTTCGCTCGCTCGCCTTCGCGCGTTAATGGTCACTGTTCTAACCTAACCTAACCCAAATGATTCAATCTGGCAAAGAATGTATATACGCTCTGGTTAATTTGCTGTGCAGTCTATATATGATGGACCGAGCGAACCTTTTTTCAGTTAATTTGTTCTGCTTTTAGAAATAATGCAATGTAAAAGGATTTTTTTGTTATAATAATCATTAAATTTGCCGAGCATGGCTTCTTGAAAATTAAGACAAATATGATGAACAGGTTTTGTTGTACTTACTGGTTAATATGCGACTGGGATAGTTATTTTGCTATGAAATATGGAAAATTTGCTGTGCAGTCAGTACTTATGCTATGTATGTAGTATCTTTGTACAAAAATAAATTTAATTGCATTGCATTATGAGGAAAAAAGTAATGTTATATATGTATAATTTCGAATTATCTGCAGTTTGAGTTTTGTTAACATTTAGTTTATTTGTAGTGATGTAAGTTATTTGATGTAAAAAAGAATATAAATGATGAGTATGTATTGATAGGCGATTATTTATTTGATATGCAATTTATAATATCCCGATAAATTCATCCCAACTACGGAACCCTTCATTGTGCGTGGTTCGACATGCACTTTGCTGGTTTTTTTTAGTAGTTAAAAAACCGTAGAGGGAAATCCGAATCCATTAGAGATACGGGGGAAACTGTCTTCGGAAACATTATATTTCTTTTCCATGAAAAAAAAATTGGCATTGCCACTTAATTGTTGGCGACATAACTCACAGAACAAGGAAGCTGAAGTGGCAATGGGCCGGCCATATTAGCCTTGAGTGGAGCCCGGGAAGCGTAAATACAATGGCGGATGCAACACAGACACCGATAAATAGTATGTGCTGCATTATCTTGCGAATGGCTTAAAGCAGTAATAGTCCATCCGAACCCAGCTGCAACACAGCGGTTTGTAGTGCAGCCGCATTTGTTTGTATAAGGCAATGCCTTGCCGGCAATGCATTGTAGACAAAGAGTACCTACTTATAAGCTGTATTGCACTAATTTTTGCTAAAACAATGTCTTTCGAAGCTGATCACATTGGAGACAGTTTTCAAATGTCTGGGTGAAATCGTGTTTGTAATACTTTATTCATACGAACGCGGCTGCGTTACAGAACAGATACTGTCTGTGTTGCATCCGCTTTTATATTTACGCGACTCGACCAACGTAAGGTAGGACGCCCCTCAGGCGCAGGGTGGCTGGTAGTATAGAGGTTATATGAAGAACAGGGCGTAAGGTTCACTCATCCTCCATAGAAAAGGGAGGATCATCCGACCAAACGGGCCCGCCGATTGATGTCGGGACGTTGTATACAGGGTGATTTGTTATTTGACGTATTCCTTTCAAGTTGCAAGAATTAAGAGAAGGCTATTTTTATGTTAATTTGCTTGAATATTCTGAAACAGTCACACATAGAATCAAAATGAAACTTTTGTATATAATTTATTGGATCTTTTTCTTTCCATGTTTAAGACAGTTACGTAATTGTAATAGTTTCGCTCGATACACTTTTTATTCGAAAATCATGTCTTTTTTAAGGATAATTATAAAAACAAACAAGACTGTTTGGCTTTTATGTCAAAAATAAATATTCACAGCAAGAAAATATAGTTCATTATCCAGCCACCAGATATTTTTTCTCTAGATCAATTATTACTTTAGTTATAAATGAAATAAGAATTTAGACTTACACTATTTAGTTTCGTAACACAAGTTTAAGACCTTCTAAACAATATTGAAAACTTCTCGTTTCATCTCAACTGTTTGAAATGGAGTACTAGAGCACTAAATCGTGAAATGTCGTCGTGCACTAAATCGTGACTCAAAGATCTTTGAGTCACGTGTAAGTACCACTAAGTAGTTAAAGATTTTGCTGAAGCGGTAAACTTTGAGTGCTCTAACTTTGCCGTTAGTTATTCATTACAGATGAGTTAACACTAGTTTTTTTGATTTTTTTTATTTTATTTGTGATGGGTTTGCTCTTGACCTTAGTCTAGGTCAGAAGTGACAGAGACAAAGTCGACGATGGAGTGAGCTTACCCTGAAGAAGCCTGTTCACTCTCACTTTGAAGAGATTAGGGTTGTATGCATTCGGAAACACAGACGCAGGCAGACAGTTCCACTCTTCGACTAAGATTATAGTTTTTTGACCAGTCTTACCAAGGGGTATCGTGTTATCCAGCTACTGGGTTGTGGAGGTCAAATAGGTAGTCACTTCATGTAAAATACATAGCAGACTTTCCATAGGAACTGCTCAGCAAAACAAGACAGCACCATCTTGTTTGGACTCGTTGGCTTTGTCTTGAAACATACTATAGTCTGAGGTAGTGTCCAGGGTCTGATGATAGAGGTGGAAGGTGGTCACGGGCACTCCTAAAGTAAACCAGATAGCCACGCCATGTGGCATTTGGCTTGATAAGTCCTATTACACTAGATGGTGTTCAGGGTCTGATGATCGAGCTGGAACGTGACCATAGGAACTCTTCAACAAAACAAAGTAACATAAACATAACATAACATCACGCCTGTAATCCCCGAAGGGTTAAGCAGAGGCCCACGTTTCGCCAGTTATGTTTAAGTCCCATGTAATAGGGGGCGAGCCTATTGCCATCAACCGGGCACAAATCCAGACACCGGGCTGCTACTGAGAAATTCCTGGTGGAAAAGCCCAATAACACTTTGCCGGACCTGGAAATCGAACCCAGGACCTTGTGGTCGGTAGTAGCGCTTGCGACCACTAGACCAACGAGGCAGCAAAACAAAGTACTTAATTTTTTTTTAAATGTTGTGGTAAATATTGTACGGTGGTACGGAACCCTTCGTGTGCGAGTCCGACTCGCACTTGACCGCTTTTTTTGTCATGTTAAAGGACCTTTATGGCACCTCTAGTAAAACAGCTTTTCTAGTCAGTTTCAGTACAAAATTAACCGAACTTGGCGCATTTTTATGGACTCCTAGCGCTTGACCAAAAAATTAAGTACGCCAATTTTTTTTATCATGAAAAAAGACCTAGGTAATGTTTCCAGAGACAGTTTCCCCTATCCCTTATGGATTCGGATTTCCCTCTACTGTCCCAGTTAAATAAAATCTCTGAGCAGGTAACTTAGCACGTTCCTTCCGCTTAGATATATATCCGTCTCTGTCTCGCACTTGTAGTTTGCCAGTTGTGCGGCAGTGACAATAATCATGTTAAGCCAAAGTATGCTAAGGGCATGAGCTGAAGCCAGCTTCTGGCATTAGTATAATGAAAGTCTTTACGTAGAAGAAATGGTTATAGATTACCCAGATACTGGTTCTCCCCATAACAAGCCTTCAACGGGTAACGAACGATTGGCTTCTATGTCATCAATTATTTTTGATTTAAGCGGTATTTTCCCTCGAATGAACTCATCAGCCATTTCCTTTAGTCTGCTTAGATACTGAAAGCAATAACATATAATTAAATAATCTAAAACAAAGAAAAAAAAATGCTATTCGTGATGTTTTAAATACAGCGTGGCAATTAAGATGGTATGTTTACAAAGAGAAGTTGGTAAGGGCAGCTACTTTACTTCAACAATAAAGTAGCTGCAGAAAAACGTTTTTTGGGGACCATTTCTAAACTGTACTTTATTTTCCATTGACAGATCTTACAATGTATGAAAAATATAGAACCTAGGTACCTAAGTACTCATTTTTACAAGCAAGTAAAAAAAAACATTTGAAAGATACTCCACATCTCTGTGCTTCAAAATGTTTTTCTTGAAGATTTCGTCGAACATATCTCTAGACTCTTCTACACAGGTTTGCACAAACGCATATTCAATTGGATACTTCTTGTACAAGTCAAAAAAATGATTAACCTTAATGTACATAATCTGAAAGTCGATAATAATAAAAAACATTTCATAAGGGTAAAGTGAAAAATGCTTAATAAAATTGTGATCATGAATATCTATTCAAAAAGAGTTTTGGGGGTATGAGGAACAGGGTGTAAAGTTCACTCATCCACCATAGAAAAGGGAGGATCCTCCGACCAGACGGGTGTCTGGTGGGCAACTGCACGACGGTTGATTTTTTTTTTTTTTTTTTTTTTTTTGTATATGGCATCTCGCAGTTGACCTTGAGAGGCCGTGACTGCTTAACCGGTCTTTCCTGTGGCTGCCCTAAGGTATTAGCTTAAAGCCTCCAGCCAGGAGCGTAAATAAAAGTATTAAAAACTAAACGACAGCGCTCTAAGGGCACCCCCTGTGGGGTACGAACCTCGGCTTAGGGCGTCGTTGGGGAAAAACAAAGCAAATTGGGGACGGGCTGGATCAAAAGTTTAAATTCATGATTATTAACGGGGATTACTATTAAATGCTACGGCTCACTCAGCCTCGGGGCTGGCGGTTCGACGTGCAAGGGACGGGGGGAACAATTTATTCTTGATCTTCGCGTGGTACCTCGGCGGCGAGGACGGAATGACGGTTTGTGTTTGTGCACTGTACTTGTGGCCCTATTGCTTTCCTGAAGGAGAGTAATGGGGTCATCCGGGTCTAAGAGAGTATGCCTAGGTCGGCGAGTCTTACTGATTTGAGATGGCCTATAGCTAGCTGCCTGCACAACCAAGGGGTTGCGATGTCTATCTGCGGACTCGAAGAACCGCTTTGTCGCGCGTTTCAAAAACTGCTTGATGGTGGGGATTCTAAGATCTACGTGTAGGGTTTCGTTCCGAACGAACCATGGAGCGTCCGTAATTTTACGGAGAAATCGGTTTTGAAGTGCCTGCATTCTGTGAATGAGATGGGGACGGGCGTGTGCGAAAGCGGCACACGCGTACGTCATAATCGGCCGGATGCACGCTGTGTAAATACGCAATTTGCCCTTAAGGGACAGCTTGCTGCGTGAGTTTAGAACGCAATGAAGCCTACCGAGAGCGAAAGCAGCGCGCGAACGCACTTGCTTTATGTGCTCAGCGAACGAAATGTGGTGATCTAAGATCACACCGAGATATTTGGCTCGCTTCTCCCAAGGGATAGGCTTGCCGAACATCTTGATCTGTCGTGGTAGGTCCGGTCTACGCCGGGGCCTAGAAAAGAGGACCGCTTGGCTCTTATCAGGATTGACCTCGATCCTCCACTTCCTGAACCAGTCACCGAGTCTGTTGACTTCGGTCTGTAGGATGCGGGAGATCTGGTCTTGACTGCGGCCGGTGTAGTAGATGGCCGTGTCGTCTGCGAACAGAGCTAACTGCGCCTTTCTACTTTTCGGGATGTCACTGGAGAACAGCGTAAAAATGAGCGGAGCCAGCACAGACCCCTGAGGGACGCCTGCGCGGATCGGATGAGGGGAAGAGAGCGCACCCTCGATGCGATAGCGGAAGGTGCGGTTCAACAAATAGTCCCGTAAGATGAGCACGAGACGATCTGGCACACCGAATTTGTATAGCTTATACAATAAGCCGTTGTGCCAGACTTTGTCGAACGCTTTCGCGATATCGAAGAACACAGCACCCGTCATGAACCCGCGCTGGAAACCGGCGCTTATGTGTTCTATGATACGGTGGACCTGTTGTACGCAAGAATGTTGGGTTCTAAAACCGAACTGTTCGTTGGGGATGAGCCCCTTCGTCTCGGCGTAGTCTCTGAGACGCTTATAAATAAGCCTCTCATAGACCTTGCCGAAAACGTCGAGCAAACTGATGGGACGGTAACTGGAAGGCTCGGTCTTAGGCTTGCCGGGCTTCGGGATACCGATGACGGTGGCATTTTTCCACGATTGTGGAAAAATGTTGTTACTAAGAGCACCATTGAAGATGGTGGTCATTAGCATGATCAGGTGAGCCGGGAACAACTGGACCACCCTATTGGTGATACCGTCTGATCCAGGGGCTTTACGGGGTTTCAGACCCTTGATTATATCGTGAACCTCGTCCGGGGAGACGGGGTCTAGAGGACAATCAGGGTCTTCGACCGGAGGGAGAGAGGCTCTACGTTCGACTTCGGCATCCACCTCGGCGAGGTGAGCCTGGTCTACTGGTTGAGAGCTGGGCGAGCACTGGGTCTCGAGGCTGTCAGCTAGGCATTCAGCCCTGTCGATGTCGTCGAATGCTATCGTCCTGTCGGGTCGTGTCAGGGGAGGCATAGAGACTACTTGCTGGGACTTGAGTTTCCTCTGAAGTTCCCAGAATGCCAGATGAGTGGGCTCTAGCTCGCTCAACATCTTGTCCCAGTTACCGTCACGCAGCTCGGCCATGCGTGTCCTTACAGATCTCTGCAAATAGCGCATGTGAGCTTTGTTGGCGTCACAGGGGAAGACGTCGTAGGCACGAGTAGCCGCGTTCTTCTCAGTCAGCAGTTCACGCACATCGTCCGGCAGCCTCAAGCGATGTTCGTCCATCGCCGGAGCTTGCCTTGAACAATCGTTCAGGACCGATTGTACGTGTTCCGTGAGTGAGCCGATCGCGGCCGTCGTGTCAGCGATTGAGGTAAACTGATCTGGTATAGAGTCTAGTAGAGGCGAAGTGGTGGATTTCAAGCGATCGCTTACTTTCCTCCAGTCCGTGACTACTTTGCTACGAGTGGGTTCGTCCGGGTCAGGGAGTCCGTCGCGAGGGACCAGTCTCATGACGACTGGTCGGTGGTCGGAAGTCAGTTCGTCCATCGCCTCTATCGAATCCAACCGGAGGTTGATATTCTTTAGGAGCGCTATGTCCAATACGTCAGGGGTATGGTTGGGGTCGTGGGGGTAGTGGGTGGGCGTCATCGGGGCGATGACGTCAAAGTTTAGGACGGGGCAGAGGTCAAACAAGTGTCTGCCTCGGAACGTGGTACTGGTACTATTCCAGGCCGGGTGTTTGGCGTTGAGGTCACCCGCTATGATAACGGATTCGCTCAGGCCAAAAAGAATTGAAAGATCGTCAGAGAGCAGTTTGAGACCGTCTGCTGACGAGGTCGCGGTGGGCGGCATGTAAGCCGAAACTATCGTAATCGGTCTATGACCTGACATGCCTAGTCTACATGCAGACACTTCAAGACACGAGAGAGTTGGAGGGTCGAGAGGAATACAGTATAGAGGGGTTCTATAATAGATCAAGGTGCCGCCCTTGTGGCATCGAGACCTGTCATTGCGAACCATGCGAAAGTTCGCAATTGACGGGTTTCGATGGCTCGGCTTGAGGAAGGTTTCCTGTACTAGGAGAATATCTAACTTGTGGACGCGGAGGAACTCGGCGACTTCGTCGCGTTGTCCCCTAATGCCGTTGGCATTGAAAAAGCCTAACTTGAGGGATCTGAGTTTAGTTCTTGCGGGGGCCGTATTATACATATTAGGGCCGTTTCGCGAAGGTGTTGAGGACTTGCGTAATTTCCGGGTACGCATTGAATATGCTCTGGATCTGATAAAGATTGCCAGAGGATTGAGCCTTGACTAATTCCCCGGCCATTTGAATGGCGCGAGGAGACATGAACACGTTGAATGTGCTCGTGATCACATTAAACGCGTCTAGTGCGTTAGCGACGGCGCCAACTGAAGAAGTCGCGGGTTTAGGGGGCGCGCGAGTGGTGGCGACGGGAGCGGCGACGGGAGCGGCTTTAGGAGCTGGCTCAGGTACACGGGGCGCGAGAGGCGCGCGGGGCGCGGCGGGCGCGGGAGCCGCGCGGGGTGCGAGAGGCGCGCGAGCCGCGGGAAGCGCGGTATTAGCGGCGGGTGCCAGTTGAGCACGTTGAGCGCGAATATTGGGGTCCATCATCAGAGGTTGAGGATGGAGAGGAGGGGCCATATATTGGCCGAAGGCAGGGAAGGCCTGCTGGTGGTTAAAATAATTCCACGGACTGGACCTTTGAGGGCTCAGACGCTGCGGAGGTTGAGACAGGGTAGCGGGGTACCCGGGGTGCTCTCGTTGCTGCCTCGCGTCGAAACGCTTGGTCAGCTTCGAGGAAGATGACTTCGGGGCTTTAGGACAGCCACGGTAATTGGCTGGGTGACCCTGTTGGCCGCATAGGACGCAGCTGGGAGGTTCGGTGCAGAGGGCACGGTCCTTTGGACGGGTGCACTCAGAAGTGCCGTGCTCGCCCAGGCACTTGACGCACCTGGGTTTCGCAAAGCAGTTCTTTTGCGCGTGTCCGTATAGCTGGCATCTGTGGCATTGGCCTATGATGCTTGATTTGTGGGGCTTCTGGACGTCGAAGCCCTTAAGGTAGCATATCGAGCTAACCTTGAAGATTGGGTGATGCCCTTCAGTTTGTGGGCATACGACAAGGACCATGTCGTATGCGGATCCACCTCTGGATCGGTGCATCCTGTGCACTTCGAGGACAGGGATCCCCTGTCTCTCTAGGTCTGCCTTTATGTCGTCCGTGGCGATCTCACTGGGGATCCTACGGATCACCACGCGTATCTGACGATCCTCGGGGAGGGTGTACGAGTGGAATGAGATTCCTCTCGCCCGAAGGAGTTTAGTAAGTTCCCTGTAATCGTTCGACGTAGGAACGGAAACTTTGATTCCTGGCTGTGTGCTGACGGCACTGGTGAAATTGATCCTAAGATCACTGCACCTTTGTGAAACTTCCGTCCACCTGCCCTTATCTTGAATGATAATGGGTGGGGGACGGGATGCCTTCTTGGAGGCAGAAGGAGTCTTGGCGGACGCGGTCGCAGTACCGGAAGTGGTAGCTTGCGACGGCGCGGACGGAGCCGGGGTAGGGGCCCTAGTGGCGACTACCGCGGGGGTAGAGGGAGCGGAGGTTGAGGGAGCCTCGATCGCAACCATTTTAGTAGGTTGCGAAGACCTGCTCTTGTTCTTCTTCCTCTTGCCAGGGCCTGAGGTGATGCCCCCTTCCTCTGGTCCAGAGGAGGAAGAACAAGAACCTGACTCCGCATCCGAGGAGTCTGAGTTCGCCGCCGCCGCGTTATTGTCCGCGGGGGCGGTGGTGTCCATCGACACTATCGGACTTTCAGAACGACTCTGTGAGTCAGAGTCGTCTGAGTTTGAAGCGAGCGCATCGCTGAATTGTGAGAGGCTCGCTGATGGCGTAGCCCTCAACCCACTAATCTGGGAAGCGTACTTCCTGAGGAAGTCTTGGTCCTTGAGGAGGACCTCTCTGACGAACGTCAGTAAGAGGTCGTCCTCCATTCTACCGAGAGGGGGGATCCTATCGGAGGAATTTTGGAGCCGGACTCCACTACAAGAAAATGAAGCCTATCGTGGCCCTACGCCTAACTCCCCGGGTGGATTGGCCCGGGGATGAGTTTCGCTCCCTGTCGGGTGTAGACAGGGAGGATGAGTACCTGTGGTGAGCCCTGAGCTTGTGATCCCGTTGCCAATCTTATTGTGCAAGGGGGCCCTATTTGGTCTAGCGCGAAGGGTGTAGACACACCCTAAAGACACTAGGTGAGTCGCTGTGGGAGGAAAACTGTCACCAGAGCCGACTAGGAGATCCCCCAAGGCCGGTTAACTCTGGGACCCGTCCAAATTATTGCCTCTCCCTGAGGGGGTTCGGCGGGTGCGCTTGGGTCAGCACCCCACTCGGTTTCGTTGGCACCGTAAGGTATCCACCGAGGACCACGAAACTGTGGTTTTACCCAGAAGGGGCCTACTGAATTTAATAACGTTTTCCTGCTATAGAAACACCTGTCTTGAAAAAGACAATTTTTGTGATCCAGGTCTTTCGATTGAATTGATTAATAAATTAATCGACCCAATCAATCGACGATCGGATGTAGTCGGGGCGACTACGAGAGCGTTACGCAAGCGTAACAATACCGGGCACGAGAGAGCGGCAGGAGGGCGGGAGCACACCGATAGCAGCACACAACACGACCGTCCGCAGCGAGATCCGAACGCAGTATGACGACGGTTGATGTCGGGACGTTGTATATATGCTAGTCGCGCGGTAAACTCTGCTTTCGCGAAGCAGGATTTTGCGTGACGTCAGTGTGACGCGTAGTTAGCATGTGACGATGTTGATGCCGCTACAGAGCTATAGTTTATTCTTCGTAGATAGGGACTAAAACAGCTCTTTAATCCCTAGGGACTAAAAGTGATCTGAATTTGTAATGTGCATATTGTTAATAAAAGTACCAATTACCAAAGAGATCAATCATGAACGTTGTATGAATAAGTAAGATAAAGTAAAGAGAAAAAATTAAAACGCGCGAAATGCATTCCGCCTTCGTTCGTAATTGTTTACAAAAATTCGGATTTTACTTAGTTTTATTAAAAATGTCTTCCTCAATGGGGATAAAAACTGCCACTCGCTCACTTCAGAAATCACTACTATCCAATGTCTAAGAATTTGACAGCTAGCTGTCACTATCCTTACATTTTTTGTAAACAAGCGACGTCTTTTACGCATAATTCATTAATTGTGCAGCTGTTGACTGCAAAAATACGAGGCCATGTGTTTGCCAAAGATGTTAAAAGACGAAAATTGTAGAAAAAATGTCTAGAAAAAAAATCGAAACGCGATATTTCGTCGAGGCTATAAATAAATAAAATAAAATAAAAATATTTTATTTCAGACAAAAAAGTCCATATTAAAGACAAGGTTGTTAGTAACAAGAATTTTGCTTATATCTAGTGTTAGTAATTAAAAATAAATAAAATAAAAAGAAAAACTCAACACACCCACACTCAGTAGGCTCATCGGTCTCGCAACACATGGAGTTCAGCGAACCTACTGAGCAGAACAGTATCTGTTCTCTCGCCAATCATCCTTAGGACGCTATTCGGGCTCCCCCGTACCCGTCGCACCAGCGATGCCACTTTTTTACGCATAATAGCGTAGAAGTCATCTACGCTGGCGTCAGCAAACATGCACTGCAATATCGAGGGAGCCGAAACAGAGCCCTGAACACATTATTATGGACGCGCACGGCATTGTAGGCTTTTTGTGTAAAGTTTGCCCACAGGCCGCTCGTGTAGAATGTCTGGCAGAATGCCTTGAACATCGTTATTTTAACAGGCGCAGTACACCGAGCGAACCTGTGTGCCAACATATTACCGCGCACCGACAATGCCCTGCGCTCCCTCTCAATGTCTAATTCGTCACTTAAATTCTCAGTCACAATGTGTCCCAGATATTTAAACTGTGCAACACGAGTTAGAGGTACACCATTAAGTAATATAGGTGGTATAAAGATATTGTTATTATTTTTACATTTAAATAACATGAACTCACTTTTACTTTCGTTGTACCTCAGGCCATGTTCCACAGCATAAAGCTCACACACCTTTAACAGCTGTCTGAGACCTCCAATTGAGGGGCTCAGCAGCACCATATCATCGGCATAACTCAAATTATTGACACATATGTCATCAATATGGCATCCAACATGCATGCTGCTGAGCTCCTCAATCAGATGGTTAACATAAATATTAAAGAGCCGTAGCGAAGACCGCCCGCCCTGCCTGACGCCACACTCTAAAGAGTATTCATCAGAGTATACATTACCCCATCTTACTATATTAAGCTGCTCACTGTACCAGTAAGCGAGGATATTCACAAGATCGGCTGGGACGCCTGCACTTCTTAATTTTGTCCAAAGCTTATTATATGACACCAGATCAAAAGCTTTGGACAAATCCAAGAAGCATGCATATACTGGAGTTTGCCTTTTTACATAATAGTCAACAGTGTGTTTCAGAGACAGTATTGCACTTTCAGTTGACAATCCCTCTCTGAAGCCGAACTGTGTATCCTGTAATGTTACAACACGATCAAGTCTTCCATCCAATAACCCATCAAACACTTTTGCGATTATAGTAGCTAAAGAAATCGGCCTATAGTCACTTCTATCAGAGATATCAGCAGTGACATTTTTCACTATTGGCACAACAACTGTTTTCATAAAATTAGATGGTAAATATGAGTGCCGTATACAAAAAGTGTAAAACATGGCTAACACCCTATACAGGTGTACTCCTCCATGCTGCAAGTGCTCGACACTGAGTCCCTCATGACCTGGTGATTTCCCTCTTTTCATATTTTTAATGATGTCAGTCACATCCTTACTTGAAAACCCAATAGGCTTTTCTACTGGGCAACATTCAGTATCAGACACCGACAGCAAGGAAGAACACACCTGAAAATGATCCTTAAATGAATTCGCAATCATTTTAGCATCACTGATGCCATCAACGCACACGGGCAGACTAGCCTTACCATTTAAACGCTTAGTGCCCTTCCAGAATGTATTAAATTTCTTAGCTGAATGTTGTGAGGCCAGTATATCCATTCTTATCTGTTCCTGGTTGTTCTGACAGTACTTTAAGCGTGACTTGAAAACTCGTCGACTTTCATACATTTTCTCATACAAAGATCCACTAACTGGTTTACCACCCAAGACATACAATTGATAGTCCAGTCTAGCCCGCCCGTGGGCGTCTCTGACATGCTTGTTCCAACCATGGACACACTTAACATTAATCGGCTTCCTAGGTAAGAGACTGCGACTGTTTGCCGAAGCCTCACTTAATATATTTACAATATTGCTACATAAGTTGTCAATTACAGATCTGTATTGCAAGTTTTGACACATTCATGAAGTTCTTCAGGAAACATAATTTTTAATATTTTTGCAGTTATAACTCACTAACGTACTATCCATTCAATTTTATGTCATCTTTAACGGTATTCCGTGGTCTAAATCGTATGAATCTCCTAAATGTTATCCCATCAGGCCACAAGTTATCATTTAAAAAGGTATCAATTTTATTAATTGAAACGAATATTTTAAAAGAATTGTACGACCTTCCTTTCTTCATGATAACTTTTTCAAGAGTTACTTTTTCCTGAGTCTTATTAAATATATATTCACATATATCGGCCTCAAGTGTATCCTTGTTTACATTGGAAATAAACAAAGGAATCATTGTTTCCGCCGCTTTGAACATTGTTTCAACACCGATTATTGCCTTTCCCATTTTTCCAATAAATCGATTCTTATGCCGTCCACGTTGGATCACAGTCCACTCATCTGTTGGCTTGTTTTGTTTCCATTCACCTGGCGACTTAACTATTTCCGCCATCGTTAGCTGCGACGTACACGGCTCCGGCGGCGCTTGTTTACACACAGTAGTGTCGGAGGATGGGGACAAAACTTTGTTCGCGCGCTCGAGTGACGATGACATAATATTATTATGCATTTGCGACGCTGCCACCGCTGCTGCCGGCTGAACCACAGGCGTTATCGGTGCGAGTGAGATAGTCCTACTTACACATGCTCGATAGCGAGACGACGCGCGACGGCGACCGCTCGGGCGCTTTCCGCCCCGACGATTTTGTAATAGTATCGGTACAAGATGATAAGTCATGGGAAAAACCTACCGGCCCACTATTCGAAAAAAATGCTCTTTTTTCTGTGTTAATATTTGGGTAATTAACCAAAGAAGTTAGTTTCAGATTGTCTAGGTCTATACGTACTGTTTCTACCATGTCTACGGTTGCATAATTTTCCTTAATGGTTTGTATCTCACTTCGAAGTAGCATAATGTCCTTCAGTAACTTCGTAACATCAATGTGATCAAACGATATCGGAGGCAATTTTTGTAAGTCCCGTGCGACGAAGGTGGGAATCACATCCGGATCAATTTCCTTAAAGAGACAGATAATGTCTTCTATGTCTCTTTGCATCTTGCCATCACGCCTTCGTGATTTTTTCCTTTGAGCAGTCGTTACAGATTCAAAAAACAAAGTTTTCGCCTCGTCGATCTCTGGTTCAGAGAAGGCCGATAGGCACACACGAACACACAGAGCTATGTGCTCTCCTTTTGAAACCGATGTTATGGAAGAAATTCTATTTTTTTTATTTGTTTGTTTTTTCGGTGTTTGTTTTTTCGTCTGTTCGTATGTTTGTTTGGTGTTGTGTTTTTTTTGTTGTTCGTGTGTTTATTTGATTTTTTTGGTTCTCTTGGGAACATCACCTGTGTGCGAATTTCTTCCATAAAAGAGTTCAGGTTCCGTAAAAGGATCGCACATAGCCTCGACAAAATATCGGGTCTCATTTTTTTTTCTGAGAGCTTTATTCCATAAGTTTGCGATGTAGGTACAAGATGACTCTTGGTTTGACGTATTTTTTGTTACTTACAAAATTGTACAATATCTAATACGCTGGATTTTTTTTCACAAAATTAACTCTTTATCTCTACCTATTAAGAACTAATTTTTAATCTAAATATCGTATTAAATATAAAACCAGAGATGAATCTCTGAATTTCAATGTAAATAAGTACGGTCAATAGCCGCTTAGGTAATATTGTCGATTCAAGCTCCTTATTCACTGAAAACAAACTTGAGAAACAACAGCATTTGTTTACTGAAACAAGTGCAACTTTTATTTACATGTATACGAAACATTAACTTGTTGTCTGCAACATGTTTCCCGCATCATAAAAACATGTTGCTGAAATAATGTTAAACTACTAAACTTTGTTTCCCAATGAACCTACGTGGCTTTTAAACCTCGTTCTTTCTATCAAACTGGAAATATAACTAACCTCGCATTCAGTAATTGATGTGTAGGATCTGAGTGAACCCTTCCCAAGGAATACTTCACAGATACACAGCAAAGAACCAGGTCCTAAATAATCCGTAAACTTTTCACCTTTTTCGTTGACATACTCGCATTTTACGTAACCCTAAAAATAATTATTATTAAAAAATATATTTAGGTATACAGGGTTATTTTTAAGTCGTCAATAACCTCGTAAGGGGTCATTGTACTCATCATTATGAACAACTTTTACTATGGGACCAAAACTGAAATCGCGAAAAAAAAACCAGCTGTTCCCTACATTTATGTTCGAATAATTTGTTAAAATGTAGGGAACAGCTGATTTTGTTTTCGCGATTTCAGGTTTGGTCCCATAGTAAAAGTTGTTCATAATGATGAGTACAATGCCCCTTTAACAGGTTATTGACGACTGAAAAATAACCTTGTATATACAGGTTGTCCCAGAAGTCGACGTCAAACCGGAATCGGGTGATAGGTCAAAAGACCGTCACAGGGAGTAGATTTTCTCGATTTTTTTAATAAATAACCGTAATTTTGTAAAATAACTATTATGACTTGACCTACCACCCGATTCCGGCTTGACGTCGACTTCTGGGACATCCTGTATATACATAAATAAAATCTAGTTTACAGATATCGGTAAAAGCTCAAATCAGGTTCCATTATTTAAATAAACTGCTGGACATAGTTTAAAAAACAACGATCTCTTCATAACTTATTGATATTATAATTATTTTATCACTAGGTTTTGCTCGCGGCCTCGCCCGCGTGGAAGAGGGAAATTAGCCCACGGGAACGCTTTACTGGGATAAAAAGTATTATTTGTCCTAACCCAGGTTTATCTCATCTACTAGTATACCAAATTTAATCGAAATCAATTCAGCCATTAAGGAGTGAAAAGGTAACATACAGACAAACTGACCAGAGAGACAGACATACAGAGTTATTTTCATATTTATAATATTAAAATGGAAGTATGGATAATTAAAAAAAAAAGAATATGCTTAGATGATTTGGTCGTGTTGAGAGGATAAAGGAAAGGCGACTAACAAAAGGTATTTACAAGGCAGAAGTGAGTGGAAACGCTGAGAGGGGACGCCCTAGAAGGACATATAGTGACCTAATTGGTGATGATCTTCAGAAAGGTCAGGTGCGTAGTACTCTCAACCGGCGTGCGTGTATGACCAGATGTATGAACGTAAACGACGCAAAAGGAGTATGTAAGGAGCGTAGTAGGTGGCGTTCTATAGTTTCTGCCTACCCCCATGGGAAGAAGGCGTGAGTTTATGTATGTGTATGTATGTAAGTATGGACAATATTAAAATGTGGTGGCAGTTGTTTTGAATTTAATAGTCTCTAATGTGAATCCGTAGCTGTAGCCCGCCCACGAAACTCATTTTTTTTAAGATTTTTGCAGTTTGCAGGTTAATTTTAGGTTGTATCTTGATCAAAATATTACTGACGACTATAACAGATATATATTTACAGAATTATTATCATTAGAACCATTAATACATCTCTCTAAGTTAGATTTGTTCCATTGAATTACTTTTTCATGAAATCATGACGTTGGGCAACAAATCTAACTTAGAGAGATGTATTAATAATTCTAATGATAATAATTCTGTAAATCCATATCTGTTATAGTCGCAAATCATATTTCGATGAAAAATAAGAACATTTGAATTTCGCGGGCTACAGCTGCGGATTCACCTGAATTAACATAACAGGGCATAATTGGGCAGAGGTTTACCTATAGTACACCCACACACACCTTAATTAAAGACTAGTAATTTCTCACCTGAACAACCCAAGTAACGTGTTTGCTTTGAACTCCAAACATTAGTATATTGGAATTCCGTGGTAGTATTAAAAGGTATGTTGCTCTAGCTAAGTCCTTTATAAGGTTAGGATCAGCATATCTGAACGCCTTTGATTTAGCAATTATGGATTCAACCAAATTGCCTTGAACTTTCCAGAATATTTCTCTTGCTTCGTTATCTATTTTATTTGGCTCCAGTACATCCGTACCTTTAAAATACTTCCAATGACAAATAAGATAACTATCCAGTCTTTTGAGTAAATCATTATGAATTCTATAATGTTGATAGTAAGCCTTGAGGTGTAACACAAAACTTTGATACTTTATTTGATCCTTATTTGCCAAATACAAATACGAGATAAATCTGCCTTTACAATAAACATTTATAATAAAGCATACAAAGCCTAATGAACAAGCTACATATAAATCTTCCAGAGTCTGAGGGACGTTTTGAGCATGACAGGTCCATTCAAATGCCCACGAAATAGCAGCACCAAAAATAGGTGTGGGAGTACAGATTTCTTCAAGTGCTTTAGAACACAATCTTTCTCCAAAAAAGTAATCCATTGTCAATCCAGGAAAATAATAAAGCATTTCGAACACTACGTTGCTACTTACAATAAAAAAGGCGAATTGAATTAATGCAATTACACGACAAACATTCACCATAGGATCCTTTCGAATATCAAATTTTAAATATTCGCCATGAAAAAGAACGTAAATTTTGATAAGTCTGTTAAATTGAAGAGTGTAATAATACCGTGAGGCCCCACAAAGCTCAGCTATATCTTCGATCCAAATTGTTGACAGTAAATCAAGTATAAAAGTAATGCTCTTGAAGCGTTCAAACATAACTGTAGGAAAAGTATTTGTTACACTATCTTCTTTCTTCACAGCAGTTAGAAGGGATACACCAATATCAATAGTATATATGGTATCGGAGCAACAAGTAAAAAACTCGAACCATGCGGGAATTTGAGGTTTTATCAAATTTTGTGGATGCAAAACCAGTACAAGAAACACGTCGACAGCAACAATTCTATACCATACAAGACCAAACTTAGAATGAGGATTGATGATCCATGGAAATTTGAAGTTGATGAACATCGATTTTGTCCGCAGTTCTGTTTTATTACATAACACAAGTTGCCCTATATATTTTGAACAATGGTATGACGCCTCATCAGGTGGCAATTTACCCTTTAAAGCTTCTTTCGGGTCGCCGGTTGTTTTAGTATAGTTTTCAATTATGTTTAATAGTTCCCACCACCGCTTCTTAAGCCAAGATATTCCTTCGTCTTCATTTATATCCAATCCTCTTAACTGTTGTTTGTTAGCAAATAATATTTTTGCGTGTTTTACTCTGTTAATAACATCGTCCATAACAATTTTTCTATCTGACGGATATTTTTGTAACGATTTTATCATAGACTGCCGTTTAATTAAATAATATTCACAATATGTTAGACAGCGAGCAATAATCTTTCTTCTCAATAGAGGTACAACAAAATGTATATCGCCAAATATTGTTCCACTTGTAACAGAAAGGATTGGTGTCACTCCATCATCAACAGAAATGAGCTGAACTATGCCAGATTTCAAATAATATAAAGTACCTTTGTTATTGAGACCTGAAAAGAATTTCTCACCCGGCAATTTGTATGATACAACTGTTAACTCGGTTAACCATCGGCGAAAAGGATAACTTGTTTTTCTTAATGTAGGGCTGTGGTGAAATAAAGGCCAAAACAAATCTTGCTTGAGATAAAGTCTCAAATACCTAGGTAGACTTTCAACAAACGGAGGTTTGGTAGCGATCCCACTTCGCTTTCTCCATAACAGTTTATAATATGTTTCAACTACTTCGTCAGAGTTATCGTCGGGATTTCTTCTTTTAGTCTCCTGAATGACTTTTCTTACTCTTGAATACACATCACATATTCTGCGAAATCTTAATACAGATTCATGAATGGCTTTCGGTATAATAATAAAATTTGTAATTACATAACCGGCTACCATTAATATACACACCATTATGAATTCTAATATTGCAGAGGGCATCAATTCTTCGAATCTTTCATTTATTGCAAAGGAATACACAAATACTGCTCCACAAACGTATGCTGCATATCCTTTATCTGCATCCGTGTCGTTAAACTGAAAATACACACCAACATACACAATAAGTGTTGCAAACAGGGTGATTAATAGTTCGTCGTATTAATTTTAATGTGAAAAAAACAAAGTTGAACGAAACAGAAATATACAGATCAATGTTAACTGAAATTACCTTAAGCCAGATGAATGACCTCCAATCAAAATAAACATTATGGTCATTACAACGTTCACAAAAACCTTGATGTGTAACCAACAAAAAGAAACAGGCAATGCAGTTGATACTCAAACACATCACGATTGCATGACCCAACAGAAGCATCGGGTATGAATGAGAAGTTCCCATTGAAAAGTATTCAATCACTCTGTAAGTGCTGGAAACAACCATAAAGGTCATCATAAAGCGTCCATACATTTTTGGGCTAAATGTGAAAGTCAGACAAAATAAAGATATATTTCACAAGGCAAATCTGTGGCATCATTCTCCATCAAGTTACATAAGTTTTAGGTTCGAAAACGGAATAATCAGACAGGGAAAAATTTTATGAGATTTGTGACTTTTGTAGTACTGAACCTCGGTGGGTCATAACGATTTTTTTTAATCAATTTGCAAATGCATACCGCATTTGAAGATATTTGACCCGTTTTCCCCACACTCTGCGAAAGACAAAGATGTTAATCCAAACAAAATAAGACATACCAGACTCGTGCATGACGTGACTTATGCCACAGTATAGTATTCCGAATTGAGTCTGTGTGATGTTACAGAGATGCTACAGCAAATTATGACCAAATAATGCAACGGTGCGGTCAGCAACGTAAGTCGATAAACAGTTCAGTTTCTAATGTCTAATAATGAATACTTACACTAGAAACTCATTAAACAATAATATATTAGGCCAAATCCGAGCTGGTGGACAAGGGTCTGACATCATTAAGTGAAAAAACGGAATCAGAGATACTAAATCGCACGCCAACCATTTTGCTGATTTTGGTAAATGTTCACGTCTCATTGCCTTGTCAACCACTTGCCTGGAAACGAAAAAAACAACGCTCAGGAGCGGTGCTGGCTACAACTACACCAACGTTACAGTCTGCAATGTTACCGAATAAGAATTTTCATAATAATAATATGTTACCTGTGTACCATATGGAGAATGGTATCAGTGGCGTAAATAGAATCACAGCAATACCAATAAAAATATTTAATGAATATCAAAACCGGGTGATGGTCCATAAGATCATTGCAATACACAATTGGATATACCGACTGTATCGGACCCTGCAAATAAAAAACGGGTACGATAACTTATGTCTACCGCCAAGCAGCAACAAATATAATATAATGTCGGTATGGTATCGGATCGGGGCCTTCTTTTGTTCTATCGTCAATCTATTTTTAATCACGCAAAATGTTTGTCGGTTTTTACTGGGTTACCAATAACTCTCTCGCATTTTCATTTCAGGTCTTAGTATTAGGACTAGGGATAATTAGTACAGTAGCTGAAACCCAGACCTTAAGGGCCAAGACACAGGTTGACCGGTGGATGTAGCGTGTGATCGGTGACCAAATAGCAGTTGGGTGTCTAGTTTTGAGGCTTGTTCCCATAATAATTATGATTTCATTAAAATAAGATTAAAACAAGTTGACCACTGAAGGGTAGGTAAATATTCATCATCATCTGCATAGCCTTTTTCCTGACCTTGTTGGGATCGGTTTTCAGTCTAATTGGATGCAGCTGAATACCAGCATTTTACATGGAGCGACTGCCTATCTGATGTCCACCTTCCAGTTACTGGGTAACACGATACCTCTTGGTAAGACTGGTGACTTTATGGTTTCAGACTATAACCCATAACGACTAAAAAACATCAAAGATTTACAAATGATAGTCGGGACTAATGGTAAATGCTAGATAAATGATTAATCAAATAAAATGAAATCCTACCATCATTGCCTTTATAGAAACGGTGGCAACGATTATCATCCTAAACACTGGATGGAACGGCAGAAAAATTAGATTGCTCCATTCAATGTCAGGCTCTTGCAATGTACCAGCTATGTTTCTTCCGCTTATTACTCTGATACGTCTGACATGAGAACCGCTATATCCTGTTGACGGTCTTCTAAGCGGGTCCTCATATAGTTCACTTGTCTTCGGTAAAGACATTATTGCATTATATATATTTATTTGTTTGCATTTCTTTGACAAGAATGATAGAACGATTAATTCGCTTAAAATGACACATTCTTAAAAACAGAATCCACAGCTATTACCTCAGGCTATTACTCTATGATCCACAGATTACAGAATTTGCCTTGTTTATATTTGTCACAGACATTTTGTTTATTAAACAGGTTTATCCTGCAGAATCTTTGTCTTTGTTGGTCAAGTCAATTTACCAATAAAGTAGTTAATAATCTTAATTACGAAGTGATCCTAATACACAAGACCAAGACAGGACAAGATGGGCAGAAATAAAATAGGAGGTAGCTCGTAGACTCGTAGTGTATTAAGGAATACACTACAAGTCTACGAGCTACCTCCTATTGTTTACAAAGTAAGTAAGAAAAACGAAATTAAATAAATGATTTTTGACGTGACAACGTCTTATAATTCGATGGAGCCGGCTGCACGCACGAAAAAACATGACCCATGCGGCGTTACCTCTCATGCGGCGTTACCTCGCTTTGAGGCGTTCCATTTAAGGCTTGAAGTGCAAGCAAGAGCGCGGAACGAGCGACAAAGAGGCACAATCGGCCTCCGCGTTCGGCAGCGTTCGACATCTGTCTCTCTCCTACTTGAGTGTGCGATGCGTCCGCGTGGACAGCTGCTATACAATAATACATTTACATGTTTTCGTCAAGTATGAAGTGCAGTGAAATGTGAATGTGGTGTCAATTGTATATAGCAACGATAACTGCGGCGATTCTTATGACGTTGTCACGTTCAACTATCGTCAGTAAACCGACTTTACAGACAACCGATTTTTTCTTTAGGTCTCGATTAACCACAAAAGGTCTACGCAAGGGTCTTCAACCCTTTTTAAGTGAAGTGCCGAAAATACTTTGATTTTGGTTCGGCGGGCCGCAACAGAAGTGAAATTGATTACATTCCATTTTAAACGTATAAATTGGTAAGTAATTAAAAAACAACAATCATTGCAGTTATTTATTATACAATTTTACAAAGCTAGAAACTGGAAATTATTCTAATAAAATTCAATCAAGGAGATGAGAAGTTTGACATTATTTACTCTTAACAAATTTACCAATATCTGCCCCAATAGTGGTTGTTGCTATTCTCAAACTGTTTTCGCGCGTTAGTGTAAGTACCTGTCTATATTGTTTTAATTTCTAGACATGAATAGTAATAAATAAATTTAATTTTCCAAGCTATTGCCGGGCCGCCGAGGAAGCCACCGCGGGCCGCAGGAGGCCCGGGGGTCGCGGGTTGGAGACTTTTGTCTACAGCCTCACTGAGCTCCCACTAGTCCCTCAGCCCAAATAAAAAATGATATACCTCATAGCGGTTTCGTTAGTTCAACTATCAGCCAACGAGCCAGATAAGTTTGTAGCACTATACCATCTAAAATAAACTACGGTTATTCAAAAATTATTGGGCTATTATCAACAATATTCTTACCACAGCTTGTGTATTTCTAGTGTAAATCGTGCCAACACATGATCAATCAATCAACTCAGCCTATAGCAGTCCACTACTGGACATAGGCTTACGACCTTTAAAAGGTGGTTGGGACAGACTGGATGCGGAAGGCGGAGGGACAGGGTGTTGTGGCGCAATACAAGATATTTAAAATAAACCAACATTTGGTTTAGTTATACCTATTAATTTGAGAGACGTGCAAGTGTATGGATACACACAAGTACGTTCGTACCTACTATAATACATTTTATTGCTTAACTTTAAGGTACAATTCAGAAAACCTATCAAAATTATAAACCAGTAAGTTCCGTCTAACAAAACTCTATGCTTGCAAGCCCGGGGTTCAATTTACCAGATTTGATTAACACACATAAACTCATCTCCCGGATAAAACAAAGCGCATCACGGAATGAAATGAGGTTGCCAAGTCAGTGATAATTTGAAATGAGTGGTAATGCTTTATCCGTTTAATTAAGATAATGCGTGCTTGCTACTTCTGCCTTTGGTTGGATGCGCTCCGCGAATCTTTTTGTATTCGCTCCGTAAGCATGAATGTGTTTGCCTGAATTTATGGTGAACCAACGAGTCGAGTACTTAGGCAGGTACTACTTTTGTTAATGACAGACATTTTGTAGCTAGGACTGGCAGAGTTCTTTCTCAACTAGATTTTTATTATTTATACCTTCATTCAGTTATACAGGGTTACTGGTAACTCGACGTATTCCTTGCAGGACGTTATATTAGGGCTCAAATGCAACAAATTAAGCCACCAAATGTTCTACCGAAATTAGTTAGTTTTTGAGTTTTTTTTTATAAAGTAATGACAAAAATTACGAAAAATATAATTTTTAACTAGTGAGCACTGCCAAAATTTTGGGTATTTTTGAACTTTTAATTAACAACAAAGACCAGCTACGGCATCAGCTATGGATAGTAACTAAAATTCCAGTACAGTCGCGTCGTAATCCATTTACAAATTGGATTTTTCATAAAACAACTAAAAACCTCATTAACTCAAAAAGTACTGAATTTCGGTAGAACATTTGGTGGCTTAATTTGTTGCATTTTAACTCTACTGTGACGTCCTGCAAGAAATACGTTGAGTTACCAGTAACCCTGTATAAAGTCAGTCTGTCTAGCTATTTCCCAAATATGTTGGGGTCGGCTTGCAGTCTACCGGATGCAGCTGAATAGCTGTATTTTACATGGAGTGACTGCATATCTGTCCTCCACAACCCAGTAACTGGTTAATACGATACCCCTTGCTAAGAGTGGTTGTCAGACTTTCAGGTTTCTGACGACGCCTAGACTCTCAAAAATCCACTAATGACAGCCGGGAGCAACGGCTTAACGAGCTTTTAAAATCAATACAATCAAAATCGAAAGTCATTTAATGAAACTGGCTGGGAATCAGCACTTTTTGAACAAAAGACAAAATTACAGAAGACAGTCCCCCAAAAACGCCCGTCCTTCACCACTTCCTAATGCTTTAGCTGGGAAGAAGAAGTGGCGCAACAAACTCACCAGCAGCAAAGCTGTATGTTCAATTACAATAACGGGATTCTATACAATACTATGTAAACTAATTAACAGAACGCAATACAAAAACATTACTATGTAGTAGCCTGTGCTAATATATTATGACAAATAATTTAACCCAAAACTAAAAACGTAAACATAACGTACCTAAATAAAAGCCTCCAGGCATAATGGGCGTGCCCGCTTACATAAAGCTAAGCTGTTACTCGATCGAAGCCACAAATGATAAACGCACCATCGAAGTAAAATAAATAAAGAGTTAATTACTAATAACAATTAATACCAGTCACTACAAGTAGCACCCGTTCACGAGCATAACGCAAAGATCAGCCATCACCCCTCTCGCCATATTTGAGGGAAGGAGGCAACCCGACCCCCGACGCTACCGCAAGCAGTGACATCTAAGGGAGCATGACGAACTTGCCGCAGGTTGAAGTGCCTTTCCGAGCACGGAATAGTCTCGGTTTGTAAAGACCAACAACAAACAAGATCAACATACCCATCCACGGACCAACCCCGGCAAGCATAGCTTAACCTGATATATCAACCCTGCGGCTGATATTTCAAGCGGCTGTTATATGAAAAAAACATATAAAAAAATACTTAAAATCATAGGCCAAGTCTGTTAACCCACACGGTCGGTGGGTATTTATGAAAACACTTTATTATCATACAACGCACCTAAATAATTAAACACCGCTGATTATTATCTAATCTCTACGTCACAATCGAAGAGAAAAATAAAGGAAATCAAATAATAAAACACTAAATACGATAATTTCATTTTGAAACAATAAAAAAGCCGGCCAAGTAAGTGTGGGTCGGACCACGTACAATGCTGGGTTTCCGTAATTGGGACGAATTTATTCCAAGAACAAACAGAACATTGTAGTTAGAAAATGTTCTCCCGTACTTACGTCACGGTCAATTCTACAACAGCAAATATAAGTTTGTAATCGCAGAAAAAACTTTTTTTAAATTTAATTTAATTAACGATATTCCGACTTTTTCCTTTACATGTGCTGCGAGACCTTGCTTTTTGCCAAATTTCATGATTCTAGGTCAACGGGAAGTACTCTAAAACTTATAATTTATTTGCGAGTATCAAATATGTCGCTTAAATGGCCGTATTTTTTTATTGCGTTTACTAAGGGCGAATTTCACCAACGAAATTAAACGTGATCAATTCACGCTGAACTCAGATCAAGCGTTTAACTGAGTTCAGGACTCCACTTTAGATTTCACCAACATAAAGTGAACGCAGTTCAAGCTTAAACTAGTTTAAATTCTGAACGCCCCATTTTCGGCGTTCAAGTCTCTAAACGAGTTCATGAGCTACCAGCGTCGTCTTGTTTAAAAAATATTGTTTGTTGTCTTTTAATTAATATTTATTTTGTTAGTGTTTGGCTAATTAAAATGAAAAAATGGTTAAGACTATATTATAACGAAAACTGGGATGAGAATGAGCAGTATCATCAACTTCATAATAACAGTTTTTGCTGCTGATCTTTGAAAGCGAAAAGCAAAGAAATATATATTTAGGTTATGTTTTCAGGTTTGCGAACCTCTCGATCGATGTGTCATGATTAGTGAATCCCCTTTAGGAAACACCCAAAAAGTATTATTTTTGCTCTATCTCGCTTCCTTTACAAGTTATAGTGGTTTTTATGTTTTTTTTGAGGTTAGGTCGGCATTGCATGCTAATAAATGGATTGAGAATGCATTGTCATCGAGTTGTGAGCTACGCTGAAAGTTTCAGCCGGATAGCTAATCGGGAAGTGCTCGAAATTTGAGTTGCAAGATTCCACCCGGAACGACAGACAGACAGACAAACAAGAAAGTGACTTAATAAAAACGTGGTAATAGAATGTAAGCACAGTAGGTCGCTAATGCATGTTGCAAATGCTAAACAAATTGCGTTCAAGTGACAACATTTACATTCTATGCCACGGAAACTTGGTTTTCGTGAACGCGATCAAAATGTAGCTGGTGAAGTTGGTTGGACGTAAAACGAGATCAATATTGACATTTAAATTCGTTTATGCAGAACTTAGTTTTCTTAAACGCGTTTTGTAATACGATCGGTGAAATCGGCCCTTAGAAGCGTGATGTTTTAAGAGCTCCAAGGTACCGTAGACCTACGTATTTGGTATTAATTTTAACTTGATACCTCCAACGTTCTACTCGATCACTAAAGCCATATGGGCTAGTATACTATTTCACTGTACTATTCACTTATTCAACCACAGAATCTAACAAAACCTCGTGCACTTGAAGCTGTTCAGGTGTGTTCAATATCAGTTTCACTAATTTGGCTATATCTTTAACCCGAAGTTCGGGAGCATCAGTTACCGATTCTGTATACTCTTCAATCTTACCACATGCTATATTCGTCACTTTTATATTAGCCTTCAAGAAACGAAATTCATGTCTCAAAATTTCATTTACAGAAGTAATGGCCGCTTTAGCAGCTATGTACACAGTTTTCATTGACTTCATTGGAATCTGGTAAGAAGATAAGTCATTCATGCATATTATATGTCCTCTAGTTTTTCTTTCTATCATAGATCCAGCTGCGAGTCGCGTGCAAGCCACCAAAGCATTAATATTTACGTCAACAATTTTCTTAAAATCTTTTGCTTCTCCAGTGTTAACCAAACAATCAATTTTGCACTGAGCGTTGTTGATCAGAACATCCACTCCTTCATACGTGTCCTTGATTTTTACAAATGCTGCTGTCAATTGCTTTGTATCCAATATGTCGCATTTGCACAACACAATTTTCCCAGAAATTTTATTTGCAACAGCGGGGTTAAGTTTCACTGTAACTTTTTCTAACATATCTTCATATTTATTAAAACCGATAACTATCATCCCAACTTTAGCTAACTGTTCCATAATAGCGAAACCAACTTCATCCCCACAATCTGTGATAACCGCTACTTTGTTAACCCAACACTTCATGATTTAGGTTTAAAAAATCTCCGTAGTATTTTAACCAAACTCCAAACTTCAAATACCTCTCCGAATATTTTTACCATCCTTTATAAAACATAAGTTTCCTCTGTAAGTTCCCACATTTAATATGTTATCACTGGTAATAAATGCGCATTATGCAGATTGCTTGTTCTGATAACCTAACGAGAATTTAATGTGTGATGAAAAAACATTGAAATGTTATCCTCTGGATTTTTGTATTATGTACTTGTCTGAATAATATGAATGGATTTTTATTCATATTTGCGACGAAAAAATATTACTATAACAGACTATCAAAGAGTGCGTCACTGGTCGAATGGCTGCAAGTGCAATTGATGAGCGCTGGGTCTGAAGCAAAGTGTTACAGTGTTTTACTATTAATACCATTAAACTACACCTTGTCTACTTCGGGAGTAGACAAGTGATATCACATAATTATTATGTAATGTTACGTATGTACCGGTATTTTTTTTTACCGTCTTGAAAAAAATAGGGTATATTAGGTGGACGGAGTAGAAGCCCACACACACACACCCACACACCACACACACACCATACACCACACATACACACACACACCACACATACACTACATACACACACATGGGCATACTCCTTTTTTGTTGTTTTTTAATAATCGCACGTGGAATAATTTATCATTGAACTCGTAGCGTGATCCTATCCTTTGAAGCCGGCCGATAGTTACTCGCCGCACATTTAGTAGGGTGCGTATGATTTGAATTCCGATATTCTTTTTATCATTATTCTTTTTTTAAAAGCGATGGTCCAAAAAAAACCCAGAGTCGATTCAGACAAATTAGGTATCAATAGCTTTATTAAAATGCACAATTTACCCCACCGAAAAAAAATTGCCCATATCCATGGGGTATATGAGTTATAGACGAACAAAGTATATATGGAAAAATCGTGAATAACTTGTTATTTTTACCAGTTTTTTCCACAGCATTATATTAATAATAATAATCATAAGACAATAATAAATATAACTAGCGATCATATGCAACTATCAAGTTCAAAGTCCTTTATTAATGAGATTACGTCTATTTTTTTAAGTTCTCTAGCATATTTACCTATCTTTGTTATTCATTATTTTGTTTTCGCTAAACAAATACACACAAATACTTCAGAATATGATGCGTTCATCTTACCTCTCGCTCTATTGAGTGAGCGAGAGGCTTACCTATAGGAGCGCGAGCGCGCCGACGGACGCCAGTCGCCATTTTCTATTCTTTTGTTCTTTAACTTGAACCGAGGTTCTAACGGCGCCGACGCACGCAGTCCTTCGTTTGCTTTGCTACCGTTGTGATCTGTGCGTTTCATTATTGGATTTTTAAGGCCTGCTTTTTCTACACCGGACACCGATTTTCATTATTGGACCTGCTTTTTTGACCTGCTTTTCTACACCGGACACCGATTTACTCTTTGTTTTGGACATTGCTAATATGGAGGTGAACAATCGTTGTGTGAACTGTAGTCGCTCTGTGTTACGGAGACAACGTCATGTATTGTCGCTTCAGTTTTTGGAGTCACATCGAATCGTCGTGGAGCACCTACTGAATCATGGACAACCACAAGAAGTAAGTCTTAAGTTAAGTCTAGTTACCCGTTCGTGGTAGTATAAACTTAACACATAGTGTCTGACATTACCCGTATGTGAGTTTATGTATAGGATGATAACAATACTTAGAGGCTTTATGATTACAAGTGGTGCAATTAAGCTAGTCATAAACTTGTTGCACTGTCAGCCAATATACCTATGTGTATACGCTCCACTGTAGGGGCATCGCCTCCTCTCATGAAGAGGGGGACCAGGCCATAGTACCTACCTACCAGCTTTTTTACTAATAATAATGATAATATAGGTCACCGAGTAAAGTAATGATTCATCTCAATTCATCTCGATTCGCGGGTTCAATTCCCGCAGAAGACAAACATTTGTTTGTAGTTTCAAAAATATCTGTTTGTCTTGGTTTGGGTGTTAAATATGTATAATGTGTATGTATTTAAAAAAAAAAAGTATTTAAGTATGTTTATTCAGTTGTCTAGTTACCATACTACAAGCATTAAGCTTACTGTGGGACTAGATGGCGCAGTGTGCAATTGACCACAAATATTTATTTATCTATGTACTTACAAAAATGGTCATATTAGGTTGATAATAAAATAAACGTTTGACAATCGTTTCATTGTGTAATATTATGTCTCGTTGATTTCAGATCGTCTTTGATGGGTCAAGATCTATTTGTCATCCTTGCTGGCAACGCATTGAATATGCATTGAGGCAACCATCAACACCTGAAGCTAGACCACCGCAATCGTTTTCTTTAACTGGATTTACACGTGCCGCGAATACTTCAAGAAGATGTCTCTTCGACAATTGTACTTCAACGCAACTTCAACAAGTGCCCGACAGTATAAAAGCGCACTTATTAAGCTATTATTCTTTTTACATACCAGAACTAGCACGAGTCTGTCGATTTCATATAATGAATTCATCATTTGAGGATTTCTCTGTAAATGTGAGTAATCGCCAAGATAATTTCAGAAACGAGAACTTACGCGAGATAGTTATGTTGTATACACGAGTGCTTGAAAGAAAAGGTAATGTTGACTTTGAAAGGCTTCATGAAATAAGTGAAGAAGATCTCCATTTTTGGACTGGAATGAACCATAACCAGTTTGAGAGTATCTTACAAGAAACACCGTCTTTACGACAAACTAATAAGTGCAATACTGTATTGGGCGTATACCTATGTAAACTTAGATCAGGTGAACCTCACGTAAGACTGGCATCTTTGATAAACACATCGAAAACGTCTTTACAACGCATGTTAAAGCAGGCTAGACGATGTCTCAAAAATGAATACCTTCCTCGGCATCTCGGGTTTGACCACATCAGCCGACATGAAGTGATCGAAAGGAATAGGACACTTCCGAATTATATTTTTGGTAATGAAGAGCGAACAAAGGCCATTTTAATTATCGACGGCACTTATTTATTTATTCAAAAATCTTCCAACTTTCTCTTTCAAAGATTAAGCTATAGCTTACACAAGTATAGCAACTTGATTAAGCCCTTCATGATTGTGTGTGCTGATGGCTACATCATAGAAGTAACTGAACCCTACGGCGCCAGAACTTCAGACTCCGACATAGTAAAACTAATATTAGATAACCATGATGGTCCCATGGAAGAAGCTCCAATGCGATGCTTTTTACACCCAGATGATGTATTTGTTTTGGATCGGGGTTTCCGAGACTGTTTGCCGGATCTAGAGGAATGTGGTTATAACGCTTACATGCCACCGTCTGTAGGACGTAATGAAAGACAATTAAGTACAATAGCGGCAAATAAATCCAGATTGATAACCATGGTTAGATGGGTCGTGGAAACCATTAATGGCACGATAAAAAGAGATTTTAAAATATTTAGACACAAATATTTTAATATAGCGCTAGGCAACGCAATGACAGATTATAGAATAGCTGCAGCGCTTACCAATGCAACTCATCCAACATATGAAGACAGCAGATTTACTGAAGAGTTTATAGAGATGATTGAAAGAAATAGGGACAGGCCGAACCTATTAGCCGATTACGTCGATGAACATCATTGGGATCGACAAAGAATTGTGTTTACCCGAATGGATGCAACACACCCCAATCTATCGGATTTTCCAAGAATGGATTATGACCAATTAATTGTGTTCGCAATAGGCACATACCACGTAAAACTTGCAAGGTCCTACTGTTGCGAACATATTAGAGGAACTGGGGTTTTTTCAATTGAAGTTTTTAGACACCCCGAAAGGATAAATATTAATAACGAAGAAAGTACATTAATTAGGTGTCGAATCCATTCCAGGCACGTCGGGACAAGAACATATTACTGTTATGTTTTATATAACACGAATAGGATTTCGGAATACTGTTGCAGCTGTATTCATGGTCGCCGCACATTGGGCAGTTGTGCCCACATAATAAGCATTATATATTATCTGGCCTGGGCCAGGTACCAAGACGACCTTATGCAACCTGCTGGGTTCTTAGATGATATATTAATAGACATTGAAAATAATTGAAATACATATTTTTCCCACAGTATTTGTTTTTTTTTTTTAATAAACGACTTAAAAAAATAAATAATCTGAGACAAAATAGGCACATTCAACTGTAAAAAGATTTCACGACAAAAGTATCTTGACATATGATTTACAAGCTGTGAAATATAAGATTTCAACTTGATAGGTTCATATAATCGCTACTTATATTTATTATTGTCCTATGATTATTATTATTAATATATTGCTGTTGAAAAAACTGATAAAAATAACAACTTATTCATTATTAATATAATGCTGTGGAAAAAACTGGTAAAAATAACAAGTTATTCACGATTTTTCCATATATACTTTGTTCGTCTATAACTCATATACCCCATGGATATGGGCAATTTTTTTTCGGTGGGGTAAATTGTGCATTTTAATAAAGCTATTGATACCAGATTTGTCTAAATCGACTCTGGGTTTTTGGTCCATACATTTTTGGACCATCACTTTTCTTTTTTATTGTTCTAATATGAAAAGTTTAATTCAAATGTGTAGTATTTATGGACAGATCAACTTTGTCAAACGTTATATAAAAAAATTACTATGCCATAGGCTTCTACTCCGTTCACCTAATATACCCTATTTTTTTCACATACATAACATAACATCACGCCTTGTTTTCCCGGTGGGTTAGGCAGAGGTGTACCTATAGTACACCCACATTTCGCCAGTTATGTTTAAGTCCCATGTAATAGTGGGCGAGCCTATTGCCATCAACCGGTCACACATCCAGACTCCAGGCTGCTACTGAGAAATTCCAGATGGAAAACCCAATAACACTAATTTTTTTCAAGACGGTAAAAAAAGCCATCTGGTATATCACGGTTTTCAATAAGTAGATATTTACTTAGGCCACTCAACAAAACTGGCCTTACACATCAAATTATTTAAATTCAATGCCTGAAATCTTGAAATGTGATCGGTGCCATTTGGTAAACTGAGGCAGTTAAATGAAGAAAAACAAAAAACTTTGTTTCTAATAATCTTTATTGTCTGATCAAACTTGCAACCTTTCGAATATTCCTTACTGTGGAACCATACTATACCTAATATTGGCGTACGTATTTACGTATTTTTCTGTTCCTTTCTTCTTGTATGTTTATATATATTTGTGGACATAAATGGTTAAATAAATAAAAAGGTTACTTTTTGAAACTTAATCAAAACCATTATAAATAACATAATCATAACTTAAAACATATAAAATAATTAAATTACTTAGTAGATTTCATGCAGTGCATGAAAAACAACTTCATTAACTTGAATACCACGAGGAGCTGCTAAAATCATAAGAACAACATTAGAAACATCCTTTGTGGTCAAATGTGGATTCTTTTCGAAAAAGTCTTCATTTAGGAAATTAATTCCAGCTGTTTTAAATATTCCGGTGCGTACAATCCCAGGAGATATGCTCGTAACCTTGATTTTGCGATTAAGCGATTTAAATTCATTCTTTAACACAGTATTTAAAACCGTCATAGTTCTCTTGGAGGCGATATACATGTTAATCTTCGGCTCAGCAAAAGGAGGCATATAGTGTCCACAAATACTGTTGATATTAATAATTTGCCCCGAAACATTTTTCTTTATCATGGACTCAATCGCATATCGTGTACAAGTTATCAATCCGTAAATGTTAGTATCTACGATAGCTTTCATATCTTGAATACTGCCTGTGCATATTAAACCTTCCTTGCCTATAGCCGCATTATTGATCAGTACATCCACTCCTCCATACGCCACTACGATTCCTTCAAAAGTATTCTTGAGATCTTCATCTTTAGAAACATCACATTTGCACGGTATTAGTTGTCCTTCAAACCTGCCCCAGTCATTCATTTTATTCAGCATGTAATCGAGTCTTTCTTGAGTGGGTTCGAAGCCAATAACAATCATTCCGATCTTCGCAAGATCTTCGGCTATCTGACCACCTATTCCATGTGCTGCACCAGTAATAATAGCTACTTTATTCTTCCAATAT
The DNA here is from genome assembly GCA_963921375.1 of Tiliacea citrago. NCBI lineage: Eukaryota > Metazoa > Arthropoda > Insecta > Lepidoptera > Noctuidae > Tiliacea > Tiliacea citrago. The sequence goes on from OY992796.1 coordinate 8,384,942, forward strand.
TCCATTATTATAAATTCAGTATGTAACTACGAAATATTATTTATGTCAGATTACCAACGGCTCTTTATGTTTGTGGATTGACACAACTGTTTAAAAACGAATGGCGTAAACAATAAAACAACAGGTTTATATAATCGAGGATCAAACTCAGATAAGAATTTAAATTGTGAGTTCGCGTGAATAAAGCCAAGTTTAAAACGTAAACAAATCAACAATATTTTATAATAGAAAAGTACGTACCTAAGCTAGGTATTTTGTTTTACACATCAAGTGTAATGAAACGAGCATGAATCCATTTGCCTATTGAATGGAAGCGCGGGAAATAGCCCACTCTCTCACAGGTTATTGGATCTAATCTATTGATCCCGGCTGATGCTACAGTTTTATATAAATTATTCTGAATATCATACGGCGAAAGAGTAGATGGTTGTTTACGCAGACGAAGAGTGTTTCCGTAACGTAAAACCTAATAAATTTTCTGTTGACTGTTGGACCGTGTGTACAAAGGAATTAACCATGATTAAAGCATAGATTATTTCACCATCATTTTAACTGGCATGAATCTCCCATATAATATTCTACAAATTACACACTTTAGCCTTGTAAATAGGCATGGGAGGCCATCACCTCCTTCTGCGAAGCAGTAGTGCTCACGAAGGAGGAGGCGTAACGCGCGAGGGTGAGGCAAGGTTCGCGCCCTCGCGCCCTTAGTCGCCGCAGAAGACGCCCCGGGCGTCGGGAGTCGCAAGCCGATTTCCGGCCACCGTAGGCGCGGGCCTGCGGACGGAGAGCGATGGGGCAGCTCGCCGTCCGATATGGACCAGATGCCTAATTGCGTAACATACAATCAGTAGGAATAGGTTTCAATTTGACAGTTCAACAACATTCATTGCGTTATTTACGTTGTTGAGCAGACAATTTTTTCTAACATAAAGCAATGGATTAGCAATATACTTCAAAATCATTCCGATTCCGATTCAAACAGCGTTACGCAATTAGGGTACAGGCCCGGGTCGACGGCGCGTTGTGTTCCACGCGCGCCTCAAAGAGATGTCAGCACCAACTGAAGGGGTCCGATAGGGCCAATGCCTGCCAGGATTGCGAGTTTGTCCGAAAGGGATATCGTGGCCCTGGCACACAGGCAACGGAAGGAACACGGGTGGGTTTTAGTCAGTAAAAGTCTGACACGCCCTCCCGCTCCGCCCAGAGCGGGAGAAGTGTTTTGATAATTTCCCACCCAAAAAAAAAAAGCCTTATAAATAGGAATAAATAGCAACATCAATATTTTCACATTATCCATTTACGTCACTTCCGAAAGCCACAATTGTTCATGCTACAATAGAGTTTAGGGGTAAATCTCCGAATCGACATAAAATAAATTGATCGCGATTTATCGTCATTTTTTGCCCTCTATAGAAATTCGCCCAATCAGTTCAGAGCTCCATTATGACATACGGGTAATCGGGACGAGCGTGAACGTATTACGACGGTGAATTGATGCACTTGGAGGAAATAGAGCGATCTCTCACGGCTGATTGGTTGCGAGTCGCGAGGATTTTGTGATATTTACACGCTCAGATTTTCTGATAACGTTTAAGTTGGAAGCTATTGAAGAGAGTTCTAACTTCCAGATGATTCAAATTAATTGATTTTTTTATGATGGCTTCTTTGGTCACTTGCACCTACACACTATCGATGATAATTTTTTAAGACTTTTTATTTGTTTTTTTTTCTTTATCCTTTTTTTACTTGTAGTATAATATTATGTTCTTTTGTGTGCCTTTTAGTCTGTGCTAAATAAATGTATTTTCTTTCTTTCTTTTCTTGTACACACCGACAAACGGCGCAATAGCCGTTTGTAGTCAGCGTTTACGAGTTATTTTAAACAGGCTATTGTCCTTCCTTCCGTTGGTAGGTACCCACTGCTATATACTTAATTGGTTCTATATACATTACCGTTACCTAAGGGCTGGCTTTGATTTTGGTCAAAGGCTAAGCATTGCCATACAACGTGGCAACGCCAAATCGACACGTTAGTTTGTTTAAAATAGTTTTAGTTAAGTTAGTATAATATATTGTAATTTTCTTATTTTATTTAAACAGTCTATGACGTTTATTCCATTTTTTTATCGCATTTTTAATTACCTATTTCAATATGTAAACGTTGCCTAATGTAAGTACATAATGAATTCCATATGAAACACTAACTCCGTTCCACTCACAACGTTTTACTCATAATTCGTCATGATCGTATAAATTAAATCGCAAACCACTAAACCTTAACTTTACCATCAAAAACAACAACAAAAGCACTTGGCATTAAACCTATTCATGCGATATAAAGTAGTACAGTCAACATAAAAGTAATAACAGATGGAGAATCGACCACAACGATAATGAACACAGACCGCAATAAGTGCGGTCGTCCTGTACTGTTAACCCTACTTTAATTTGAACCGACAATGTTATCAAATGAAGCTCCGCTCGTAAAGTAAGTAATTTTGTTTATTTTTGTTAGAAATAGAAGAAAAACTGACTAGTGAGTTACTCAGTTTACGATTTTACTGATTAAACATTTGAGGAACACACCAACCGAAATCAATGTTAGATCTCTTTTTATGACAGAAAATATACATTTTCTTTTTTTTACTTCTTACTTCTCGGAGAAGCTAGTTTTAAACATTTTTAACATTATTTAAATAAGTTTTTACGAGTGCCAAGTAACAAATTATTATGAAATTCAAAGAAATACCAACCTATCGAACTTTTTATTAAAAAAAAACCGGACAAATGCGTGTCGGACCACGCACAATGAAGGGTCCCGTAGTTAGGATGAATTTATCCCTAAAACAAACTTAACATTTTAGTTTAAAAACATGTTCTACCATACATCGATATACGCCACGGTCAATTTTTCAACTGAAAATTTAAGTTTGTAATCGCAAAAAATGTTTTTTTATGTGATAAAACTACAAGTTTACAATTTTTGGACTTTTTCCGTTACTTGTGCTGTGAGACCTTGCTTCTGCCTAAATTGCATGATTCTAGGTCAACGGGAAGTACCCCTATAGGTTTTGATTTATTTGCGAGTATCGAAATATGTCGCAATAATGACGCTTATATCACCGTATTTTTTTATTGCGTTGACTTGGAAGCTTGATTTTTTTAGAGCTTTAAGGGACCATAGACTTACGTATTTGATATTAATTTCAACTTGATACCTTTACGCGTTCCTGAGAAAAATGGTCTTGACAGACAGACAGACAGACGAACAACGAAGTGGTCCTATAAGGGTTCCGTTTTTTCCTTTCGAGGTACGGAACCCTAAAAATAACGCTCTCTTGATACATGACATTACGTTCCCAGCCTCCCGTCGCCATCGCCGTCGCGTTCCCTGTCGCCATCGCTTACATTAGAATAAGCCAGTAGGGACATAAACATACGATCGCCGATATATGCAATCATAAATCAGTGCGGACCGTTGTCCGTCCTGCCGATACCCGCGTTACCGGTCTATTGTATAAACAGTATGTAAGTCAAAAGATACGGAATTTATTACATTTTGGGCCCATTTTATTGGTTCAGTCGTTTGGCTTTGAGGTTGTCTTTGGTGTATATTTTCGAGGTTTCTTTGAAGTTGTAACATTTTAACATATTTAGATGAACTAGCTTCTGCCCGCAACGTTCGCATGGAAGTCGTAAGACAATACAATATACTAAAATAACAGCCATATATTTATTAGATTTCCCTGTAAACCACGTTTGTAGTTTTGGTCTCAGCAGTTAAAATATGAAGAGAATCAGGACTGGTGACGCGGGAGCAAGCAACGTTCACTTGTCCGTGTGAGATACAGCTCGACCTGAGGTCGACAACGCAGCCAGTTCAGAAGCAATTTTCCATTGCTTGCGAAGTTTTTCGTTCTTAGTGAATTAATGAACGCCTGCGTTCCTGCATATACTACCTAATGGCACAACACTAATACACTGACTGATGCATTCTTACAGATTATTCCTGACGAAGAGCTATCACTAAAATAATGAAACCGAGACCTAGTAGCAATTACTTTTTTCAAAAATATTAAATGTACAGTTTTAACTTCGCTACGATTTTATTATACAGGGTGGCAGGAACATCGACGCACAACCTGGTAACCATGGATTCAGTACATTATTCTGAACCTGGGTTGAAATTTTTCGTCAGTTATTAAAAAATATATTATATATTACCTGCTGCATACATTTTGACCGCGTAGGTATTGCACTATTCTATGAAACAGCATTTTTTTTGTATAACCAACGAAATATCTACCCTAGGGGATCTAGAATCATGTCGTGTTGAATTCATGGTTACAGTTTGTGCGTCGATGTCCCTGCCACCCATACAGGGTGTACATGTGTTCGTTGGTTATACAAAAAAAATGCTGTTTCATAGAATAGTGTATTGATAATGTGTAATGACAGTTAAACGTTATAGCCATAACTGTCAAAAATTCGAAGATGTGTGACATCCACCAACCCGCATTGAGCTCGGGTGGTGAATTATGGCCCACTCCCTCTCATGAAGAAGAGGCCTTTTTTTTTTTTTGATTGGGTAATTATCAAATAACGAGAGGGCGTGTCAGACTTTTACTGACTAAAACCCACCCGTGTTCCTTCCGTTGCCTGTGTGCCAGGGCCAGGATATCCCTTTCGGACAAACTCGCAACCCTGGCAGGCATTGGTCCTACCGGACCCCGTCAGTTGGTGCAGACATCTCTTTGAGGCGCGCGTGGAACACAACGCGCCGTCGACCCGGGCCTGGTCCTTATCGGACGGCCAGCTACCCATCGCTCACCGTCCGCAGGCCCGCGCCTACGGTGGCCGAAAATCGGCTTGCGACTCCCGACGCCCGGGGCGTCTCCTGCGGCGACTAAGGGCGCGAGCCTTGCATTACCCTCACGCGTTCCGCCTCCTCCTTCGCGAGCATAACTGCTTCGCAGAAGGAGGTGACGGCCCATGCACTCTCGCTCCGAACCATGGCCTGAACCAGGGCCGGACACAAGAAATCACCGCCGCCGATCGCCTCCGTGAAGACACAGCGGTGCTCCGCCCAAGCAGGGCAGACCTCCACCGTGTGCATGAAGAAGAGGCCTGAGTCCTAACATTATACTAACGAAATAAAACACACATCAGGACAATTACATTCTTTGATAATAATGTACCCATGAAAAACACAAGTGTAGCTGTGTGTTAAATTAATTTTCAACAAAACTGGAAACTGAGCATCGAATGACTAGTATTTTAAAGTAAATAAAATGCATGAACAAACACAAAATATAAAGCTTGAATATCGCACGCCACGGACGTCATTTCATCGCGTCCATTTTCAGTTATAATTTAACAAACATTGGAAACTATTTGCTCGGATTCATGGAAATTAATTCGTATCGCTGAGGATTCTCACGGGCAATCATATAACATTGGATTAATTGTGTGTTTAATTCTCTATCATACACTGCTCATAACTGATTACAGTGGTAATTCTAATTTGCCAGCAGCATTGTACGAAAATAATTGATTTGTAATTATTAGTAGGTAAGTAAGGGGGACAGAGAGGAGGAGGAGGGAGGCGGGGAGTCAGGGGGGGTAGGGGGGTAGGTAGGTGGGGCTTTAGGTCCCGGGTTCGATTCCCAGGTCAGGCAAAGTGATATTGGGATTTTCCATTAGGAATTTCTCAGAAGCAGCCCGGAGTCTGGATTTGTGCCCGGTTGATGGCAATCGGCTCGACTGGGACTTAAACAAAACTGGCGAGATGTGGGTGTACTATTAGGTACACCTCTGCCTAACCCTTCGGGGATTACAGGCGTGATGTTATGTTATGTGTGTGTAGTAGGTAAGTACCTTTTGATATTAACATGAATGGTAGTTGTTTCGCTTAACAAAAAACCTATATTTTTTTTTGTTTTAAACGAATAAAAGCTGAACTATATTGCCTACGCCGTAGCCATAAGGCTATGGGCGTTGAAAATCTGGTAGCATAATGACTACGGCGTAGAATTGCAGTTATTCGTTGACTCTTTACATTTTGTTGAGGTGTGTGTCGTCAAGTTCGGCTTAATTTAGTTCTATGATAGCCAAAATAGCAGTCTAAAACTAGTGTTGATCCGGTTTTTGAACGGTTATAATCTTTAACTTGACAAGTTTATAGCAACAAATTAACAACACTAGGGGGCACTAAGATCCAGCAACAATTTATCTGAAACTCTGACAACTTTGACGAAAGTTAGCTATAACTTTGTACTGCAATCACCTAATTTAACACAAGTGGACATTTGCAGCAGCCCGTGAATTTCTACAATTTGTAGTTCACCCTTAATTAGTGTTTCCTAGACGACTTCAGGTCATAGTACATAGTTCAACACTGATTATATCCGAGGCGCGAAGGGACCCACCGCAAGGACCGGTCAAAACTTGTCCGGACTTGTTTAATTGCTTCTCCTCGCCCATCCCCATTACGACTGTTGTTAGCCCGTGCTCATTGTAGTTTTAAATGAGGTTTAATGATGATTGCAGAGAGAGACCAGCCATTTGTTCTTAATTACAATAAATTCCTGCCGAACCTTGTTTTAAGCACTTGCAGGTAGGCAGGTAGGTAATAGATAATAGTTATTTTAATATATTCTAGATCGAGGGAAGGTGTCAGTCTAATCTATAATATCTAATCTACACCATCAGATACGCCCCCCTACATCTATTCAAGGATTTAAAGTTGTAACAACTTAAAATTCACCGCTGATTTTTCTGAAAGCACTATCAAATTGTTGACAAAATTCATTTTCGAACACGATTAAATTAAAATAGACTATAAGAGACCGAGTCTATGTACACAAATAAAATTTTATATATTTTCTGTAACAGTACTAAATATAAAGCGGTAGTGAACTATGCCGGGGGCAACATCGTAAACCGCGGTTAAGACTTTGTTGACAGAGACTGGACGGTGCAAACAACCCCACTATCCCGCCGCAAATGTAGAACGTAATCAACACCTGTTTAAGTAAATATTTTAACTCTACGTTTAAATAGCCACTGTGAATACTCAACTGGAACTAAGAGTTTAGAAGGAAAGATATTCAGTTTATCGTTTGTATGAGGAATTTATTTGTGCCGTCTTTGCACAGATTAGAACATAATAATTATCTCTACCTTCTGCATCATGGTTCTACACATAACTCAATCAACTCAGTCTATCCCAGCTCACTGTTGGACAAAGGCCTTTCCCAAACTGAATTACAACACCGCCTCCACCTTCCGCATCCAGTCTGTCCCAGCCACCTTTTTAAGATCGTCGGTCCATCTAGCTGGGAGGCGTCCCACACTACGCTTGCCGATACGCGGTCTCCACTCCAGGACTCGTCTGCTCCACCGGTTATTGGTCCTTCGACAAACATGGCCAGCCCACTATTGCTTACCCTGCAAGCTATGTTGGTAACTCCGGTTCAATTCCGGATAATTTCATTTCTGATCTTATCCTTTACTCTCTTCACTCTATAGCGCACTGAGTGACCTTAAAGTGGACCAACCCGACTGTCAGTGTTCACGATTCGGCACTGCATGTCGTAACGAGCAGGACGCACTGGACGCATCGTATTTTCGAATTGGCAAAATATTAAATACCACATTTAATAGCCCTCCAACACGTATGGCAAGGCAATATAATGAAAGGTCCAACTTGACAGATTACCCTATTGATATTTTCTCCATGATTTTCGCTTCATACAGGCGTTCCCTATTTAAACAGTGCGAAGACTGCACGTCTGTGTAACTCAAATTGGTTTATTTTATTTTGTACTGTTCTAGATTTAAGTCTCTAGACACACTTTGAATTTGAATTTTTCTTTTTGTCTCTAATATTCATAAGCTAATGTCATGCATACCTGTTATTTGCATGGTTACTAAAGTTACAATGTTAGATGTTATTTAATTTTGAATTGTAAGTGGCTGTGCTGTTGGTGTGCTTATTTTAAATAAATAAATATATAAAAAGTATTATGCGACTACTGTAAGGCTCGTCCTAATTCGGGTCATGGTCTGCCCATGAGCCAAATTTCATCTAAATCCATTTAGTCGTTTTAGCGTGAAAGCTTACCAAAAATGTCAAACTCACTTTGACATTTATAATAATATTACAGTTAGGATTTGGTACTCTTAAGTATAGAATAGAATACTATTTATAACTCTCCGCAATAACGCATGTGAATGTGTGCCGCCTGAAACATTGCCGGGCCTGCTGAAAAAGAGTTCGAAGACCTAGGGTGGCATTTTTTTCTGGTAAGACAAACTGTTTTCTTGCTCGTATGAATTGGGTGAACACGCCTACATTATAATCCCCCGCATCTTGATAAAAACTATATTTTCGGCATCAGAATCGCCGCCACAACTCGTAGTAATTACTTTTTTCAAGAATACCTATTCAATTTACAGTTCTGACTTCGTTAATATTAAGATATGTATAGATTTATGAACCCTTAAGTTTGTAACGATTGGGCGAACACGCCATAGTTGTGGCGATAAGTCTAAATCTTTGTTGAATGGCTAGAGAGGTGCCACGGCGTCCTCACCTTCCGCCTGACACAGGTCCTCACCGGACACGGTTGTTTCGGGAGGTTCCTGTTCAGGATAAAGCGGGAGGAAACGCCCGGGTGTCACCACTGTGTGGAGCGCCCGGAGGACACGGTGGAGCATACGGTGGAGGTCTGCCCGGCTTGGGCGGAGCACCGCCGTGTCCTCACGGAGGCGATCGGCGGCGGCGATCTCTCGCGTCCGGGCCTGGTTCAGGCCATGGTTCGGAGCGAGAGTACATGGGAGGCCGTCACCTCCTTCTGCGAAGCAGTAATACTAGCGAAGGAGGAGGCGGAACGTGTGAGGGTGAGGCAAGGTTCGCGCCCTCGCGCCCTTAATCGCCGCAGGAAACGCCCCAGGAGTCGGGAGTCGCAAGCTGATTTCTGGCCACCGCAGGCGCGGTACTGCGGACGGCGAGCGATGGGTAGCTCACCGTCCAATAAGGACCAGGCCCGGGTCAACGGCGCAATTTGTTTCACGCGCGCCTCAAAGAGATGTCGGCACTAACTGATGGGGTCCAGTAGGACCAATGCCTGCCGGGGTTGCGAGTTTGTCCGAAAGGGATATCGTGGCCCTGGCACACAGGCAACGGAAGGAACATGGGTGGGTTTTAGTCAGGAAAAGTCTGACACGCCCTCCCGCTCCGCCCATAGCGGGAGAAGTTATTTGATAATTTCCCACCAAAAAAAAAAAAAAAATACAGGCGTTCCCTATTTAAACAGTGCGAAGAGTGCACGTCTGTGTAGCTCAAATTGGTTTGTTTTGTAGTGTTCTACATTTTAGGTATCTAGATACACTTTTTATTTTTCTCTTTTGTCTCTAATGTTCATAAGCAAATTTCATGCATACCTGTTATTTGCATGGTTACTGAAGTGCCATTTTTTAGATGTTATTTAACTTGAATTTTAAGTGCCTGTGCTGTTGTTGTGCTTATTATAAATAAATAAATAATTGATTAACATCAATTCAATAAGGAAAGTCCATCGAAAAGGACATTATTTATCAGTCCATAACATAAATGATTAGCTTAGGATTATCATCTAGAATACATCAAACCAGTATCTACACCTACAGACTATAATAAAATGCAACTATACTATAACAATGCTATGCTGTAACAATACACAGCTTAGTCCGAAATTAGAAGGAGAATTCCTGAAAAATATGTTGACAATGCGTATTGAAAATGCAATGTTTCTATTTTTCTACAGACCAAAGGCGAACAATAGCTCTCCTAAAATTTCATAACCGTTCGCAACCGTTCGACGCATAACAAGTCGTTAAAGTTCTGGTCCCCAAGAAGCTCAAATTAAGAGGCAGGTTCCGATTGGACACTAATCTTAAAATATCTTTGCTAAGGTACCATTCCTCAATTTTGCAAGAGATTTCTTATTTCGCTCCAGATTTGCATGCTAACAATTGGCGGGCAGGTAAATATTCTCTTCGAATTAGACTTTTCAAAACGAAATTCTAGGTATTATCTCAGTCCTCATAAGGACTGTAATAATTTAGAAGGTTTACAAAAAAAATGCAAATGATTTTACCATATATGTTTGCACTGCCACTGAAAAACACACAATTTCCTTGTGCCCCAACTTTCTACTGGCTTGCAAGCGTCGGATTTTCCGGTATTTCAAAAAAGCTTTATATTTTTCAGGAAATGGCGAGCAACTTGTCGTGTTACAATGAAACTATGAAGCGAAAATGTCAGTCTATTTTGTCCGCAATAGCATAGTTCTTTTAACCATAAAATGCAGGTATAAAAAGCTTTTCAGTCGCCAATTTGTCAACAAAATATTATGCAAACGGAAATTCTATAATCTGCGGTACGATTTTTTTTGGATTCATATTTTTTGTTAAAACAAGCCATATTTGACGGTCGATTACGAGGATGATGACTGGACTTATTGATCAACTACTTACTTGATACAATTGCAGTGTTTTACAAAGTGGTGGTCAGCTTAGCAGATTTAAGCCTGTGCTCACCAACATTCAAACCACCCGGTTAGATATTTAAGCAGTTGGTTTATGTCAAATTTCCTAAGGAAATTTTAAATATAAAACTGGTTCAAGAGTTAATTAGTTGATTTAAATGTTGGTGAACACGGCTTAAAATGAATGCTTACTTTTTCATATCTGTGTATGGAAAAGTAAGGTTGAATTTCTGCAATACAATTTGGTATCAGTAAACTTAAAACTTAAATTAAATTTTCAAGATTACGGCGTAGACGACCCTAGTTAACCTCCAGCTATCCAATATATTTTAAAACCTTTGTTAATAACTCTCCAAGTACCTGTAATACACCGTGAAACGATCTTTTGAGCCTTTACATTAACTTTTAATGGTCGTCCATTTTGCTGAAATTAATATGCAATTTGCATGTTAATCGACTGTTAAAAGGAAAATCTTAAGTTTAGTCAAGATGAAGTTCTTAGGTTGTTAATGAAATTTTCTGCTCGTACAAATTGTTCCTAATGAATAGGTTCGAGTTGAATAGTTTTGTAATGTTGACTAATTGCCTACGTTTAGTTTTGTGCCTGGTAAGCAATTAGTTACGGGAAAATTTTAGAGAAATGCTGCAATGAACTTTCCTGAAATTTTCGTGTACCTAGATATTATATATATTATTTTTTTTGTTTGTGAATACAGATAATTTAAAACCTTATCTTTACACCCAAATACATTTAATATCCACTATATCTATCTTTCTAACTACATGATAGTTATAAAGACATCTTACAAGACCAATGATTTTTTTTATTACGCCGCCGCTACAAAGTTATCACTTCTGTGAAGTCAGTAACTTAGATTAACTTCTAAGAGTTCTTGTGACTTCTGAATTAATACGAGGGAATTCTCCGTCATCTATTTGAGACACTGCGCTCAGTTTTGAAACTATTTCTAAAAGGTGTACTTTTCATATTCTTGGTTTCTTCTATGAAATTGATAATATAAATTTGACTTTTTTAATCAACACGATTTAAAAAAGCAATAATAACTCCAGCCCCGGTTTCTGAACGACATTCATCATCCAACATTTAGCAAGAAACTAGATATCCTATACCTACTCCTACAAACCAAGACGGATACGAGATACGACGGATACGAGAATCCAATATTGAAAATACGACGTATTTAGATGCAATTGAAGATGAAAATCAGTTTTACTATTACGTACATTCAAATTCCAAGTATTCCTTTCTACAATGAAGCGAAACAAGCGTTTTACTTTCTTGGCAGACTCTCAACAACATCTGCCCCAATGCGGTGGGTATTTTTTTAATGTCACTCAGAAAATCTTTGCTACGCTTTTTGGCGAATTTAAGCTGCTTTATTATTAAAGAAAGCTTCGCAAACAGTGCTATCGAAGCTTGGACAAACGCCCAAATTTAAACTCATTACCATACACCGATCTATCGAGTACCTAGGTGATTTAAAATATGAATATTGCATGCCCCTATAAGAATAGAATTCATTTTCTGTTCTCATATTGCTTTTCGGTGATTTTCAATTTGTATGCATAATGAAAACGCGATTTTCTTTTCATAATATTTATGAAACAAAGATCTAAGGTCAAGGTCCTTCTACCACATCCACTAGATACTTACTATAATGATGAGCTTCCATGATTCAGTACTTAGGAAAGAAACTTACCTACTGCTGAGAAATATGTATCGTGAAGGTATATACTTAAATATAGTATAGTATATATTTATTTTATATAGTATATATTTAAAAATAAAACAAAATCACAGTGGCAGTCTACTTTTAGTACACAGTTCTTTACTAAAATAAGACGGCCTCTGTCAATAATTGTGACAATGGGAATAGTTTCAAGCTGCTCAGTAAAAAATATAATAACAAATAAATATAATTAATTCTAAAATAAATGTTGTTCCAAACCTCGTTGCAAGGAAGTTTTATTTAAAAAAGTTGTATTATTAAGTATTCATGTCGATTTCACGCCCAAAGCAGCGCCATTTTTTTGTTGTAGGCTCTGTTCTGGGTTACGAATTTTTATTGTCACACTAGCTCACAGGGTACTTTTTATCATCTTTACAAAATGTATAAACAATTCGTTATAATAACGAAAACAATATTGCCGAGTTTATGGAGATTTGATTTGAACACTGAGTTAGTGATACTCAATTCAAATTGTTAGTGAGAAATATCAAAGAAAAAAAAACAATTGCAAATAAATAGTTCAAACCCCTGTCTTCGCTGTCGCCCAGTCGGGTAAAAAATAAATCACTTTTGGAAAAGCTCTTAATATCAAATCAACATAATTGCCTGAGCAGGGCCATCTTTAATCTATTGTAGGTCCTGGGCACTTTAGGATATGGAGAATGCAGGATGCAAGAGTGAGCTCGAAATTTATAACTCCTAACCTCAGATAAGTTAGGATTTCTTTTGACCGTTCATACAAAAATAGTAGTTTCTTTGTCGACTTATGCGCAAAAGTTTGACAACTAAGAAAACGTAGGATGTACGAGCGAGCGATTTCAGCTCGAACATTTTAGCACCCCGTCTGAAACTTACTTTGCTTTTCTTTTGACAGCCTCTAGCTACGACGCTGGCAGAAACTAGGGGGCGCCTTGGATCGCAGGGCCCTGGGCACTTGCCCATAGTGGCCAATTCAAAGACGGCCCCCTGGATAGGATTACGTTGTTTTATAAAACAACTACTAGCTGCATCCCGCGGTTTCACCCGGGTCACAAGTCTCGATCCCGTGCGAATATCGGAATAAAAAGTATTATGCAACTACTGTAAGGCTCGTCCTAATTCGGGTCATGGTCTGCCCATGAGCCAAATTTCATCTAAATCCGTTCAGTCGTTTTAGCGTGAAAGCTTACCAAACAAACAAACTCACTTTGACATTTATAATATTCTAGTTAGGATTTGGTACTCTTTAAGTATAGAATAGAATACTCTTTATTATGTACACCATAAAAGTTACAGATATATATCTATGTTGTAGTTTTACATAGGGTGACACAATGGGCGGTCTTATCGCTAAAAGCGATCTTTTACAGACAACCTTTGGATGGATTAAAGGGAGAAGGAGAGACAATACTGCAGGTAGTCAGTGGTGTACCATTTACATATACAATAAATACATACATACATAAAGCATACACTTATCTATATATACAATAATAAACATGAAACAAGAGCAAGGAACTGTATTCTGAATGATGATGTTTAAGGAGAGAGGAAGTTTTTTTTTTACCAGAATTTTAAAAGTGGACAAATATTGAGCACGACTTATCGACACTGGCAAGGCATTCCATAACCGTGCTGCTTGAACTGTAAAAGACTTGTCATAAAAGCTGGTGGAATACATCGGTATCTCTAGTCTCAAGTTTTCCGATGACCTCAGATATCTATTATGTGTGTCATGAAGGAACTAAGAAGTATAAGCTTAGTATTATTTTTTTATACTAGCTTTTGCCCGCACCTTCGCCCGCATGGATGTTGGAAATTATTCCACAGGAATTTACTACCGGGATAAAGTAAAAAGTACCAAAAGTACCCTATGTGTTAATCCAGGTTATAAATTATCTGTGGGCCAAATTTCATCCAAATCCGCTCAACCGTTTTTGAGCCAAACTGGAACATACATCCAAACAAACAAACTCTTTACGCCCTTATTTAGCCAATCAGCGAGCTAGGCTGGAACAGTTCACTCGCTTCTAAAGCCGGGTCCAGACGAGTGTAACGTGTAATGTAACACGAATTCTACGTGTGGACGGCACTACGAGCATTACATGTAACGCTCGATCGAAATAATCCAAGGAAACGACGCAACACAGAGGTAACTGCATTGAACTAGTTTCCTTCGACTTGATAAAAAAAACTTAACAATATGTATTCTGCCAAGAAACTGTACCCTCGTTCATAAAATAGTCATTAAACTCATCCCTAATTTGTTTTGCCGTTGAGGCAGCTCTTCTAGGTACATTATTCAATGGAAGTAAAGATGACATTTCACAATCTCTCCGCCAACTACCTTCACATAATCTTCCGTTTTGGTCGCTGTCAAGTGAGCCAGGGGGTGCATACAAGTTTTTAGATGAATCTGTGTTTCTCAAAAAATTATGCAAGTGTGCAATAGCCATGACTATAGTCTCCACGGTTTTGGGCTGAAGGAGCATAGGTTTTCGTAGAACTCTGAACACAGATGCTGTGATACCAAATACATTTTCTACAATCCTGCGAGCTCTGCTTAACCGGTAATTAAATATTCTTCGCGGCGATCCCTTGGGGTATTCTCCTGGATAGGGTTTCATTATATTGTTTTGTAAAGGGAAGGCAGAGTCTCCTACAAAAACATATGGTACTACTTTGTTTCTACCTTGCAGTGCTTCAGGTGCAGGCAATCGTAACGAATTATTTTCTAGTTTTTTATATAATTCAGTTTCTTTAAAAATTCCACCATCTGAAATGCGGCCTTGACATCCGACATCCAGAAATTTATAATTATATTCCGCGTCTACTAAAGCAAACATCACTATACTGAAATTCGATTTGTAGTTACGATATTCTGTGCCACTATGTACCGGAGCCTCGAGAATGACATGTTTACCGTCCATGGCTCCGGCACAATGGGGAAAATTCCACAATTCATCAAATCTGTTTGAGATCTGGATCCATTCTGACTCTGTTTTTGGCAGCTGAAACAATGAATTTCTTTTTAATTACAGATTACAAATGAACCGGAACAGAGTGCATCTACAAGTGTAGAAAATGTTAACAGTTCAGAATTTATATCACCAACTGGTCAGGCCCCCAAAAAAAAAGAAATCAGACGAAAATAAAAAAATGGGTATGCTTTCGGAGGCTCTTGGCCTGCTTAAGAGTGCTGCTTCTAGTCCTACTCCTGAACCCCGAAACAATAATCCAAACAATTTTGACAGTGAAACCCTTTTCTTTTCAAATTTTATATGCAGCAAGATGCAACAATATAACAGAAGTACTAAAAATGCCGTGCAGCGAGCAATAATGGACGTAATATTCAAAGCCGATGAAGGATGCACTAACTTTTCTCAACATTATTATCCATCGGCATTCAATTACAGTGAGTATACAACAGGCTCGGTTCCTTCATCAAGATACTGCAATGAACCACCTTCTTTGTCTAATCGCTCAGAACTTACTTCAGGGTATTCAACAGGTCAGAATCAGACAAGTTGCCCTACTGCTCCATATGCTTCACCTGTTCCCTCAGAATTATCTCAAACTTCATATGAAGATGTAGATTTTGTGAATGACCTGATTTGAAAAGAATAAATTTTGTACTATATGATTTGAAGATACAATTTGATTTAACTTTCTAATTTTAATTTTGGAATAATTTTAATTTTGCTTACCCTACTTAATACAATAGCTTAATTTGTTATTTTAATAAATAAATAAAAATATGTAAAACTCACCTTAATGTTTTCTTTCAATGATTTTATAATCGCTTCACAAACTTCTGGTACAATGCAAGACATTGACTGTTTTGAAATTCTGAAGGTGTATTGAAGGCTTGTAAATGAATCTCCTGTTGCCAAAAATCTTAGTGTTAGAGCCAGTCTATCTTGCGGCGAAATTGCAGATCTCATTATAGTGTCTTGTCTTGATATTTTAGGCGCAATGATTGTTAACAAATATTCGAAGTCAGTAGGCGACATCCGGGTAAAGTTTTTATATTGACCACTTATATGTTGAGATTTTAGTTCCAAAAGTAAAGAAGATCTTCTTTTATACAAATTAGTTTTCCACCATCGACGCTTCCGACTTTTGCGGTCTTCAGTTAGTAAATACATGAAAATAAAAGCCGCACCAGCTATCACGACCTTCCTATTCGGCATGTTCGTAGCAACTGAGTGGAAACAGCTTTTGAAATATTTTCGCGTTCACAATTCGCTTTGAGTTCGTGTGCCGTCCACACTGTTGATGCTAAATTACACGTAATCTTACATTACACATTACACTCGTCTGGACCCGGCTTAAGTGAGTTCACCTGTTGAACGAACGGAGGCGAGAGGGAATCATGCACGGCAGACTGGAGACTCCAGCGCCGCGACAGTACCTGATAGTCATCATCAGAGGACACATGTTCTTCTGAATCCGCTCCGCCGCGCCGCATGTAATGGCTGAAACGCTGTCGCCATCATTATACTTCTTGATATAATAAGATCGTTAGAGATGCGCGCACGTCTCGCGATTTACCGCTCCGTAGGCTCCGCTCTCTCGCTGTCGCCGCGTGATGACCAAATCGGTTCAAATATAAAACCGCATAAAGGTGCTGCCGCAGATAGGCGCGACGTGACACTAGTAGCGCAATTTCTATGAAAACTTCATGGAAAGAGTCGCGCTGCCTGTCGCGCCCGCGACATCATGCCAATATGCACGAGCCTTAATCAGATACATAAAGAAAAAAAAGAAATAAAAAAAAGAAAAGAAAGAAAAGAAAGAAAGAAAGAAAAGAAAGAAAAGAAAGAAAAGAAAGAAAAGAAAGAAAAGAAAGAAACGAAAGAAAAGAAAGAAAAGAAAGAAAGAAAACCATTTATTGGGACCGGCACAGATCACAAATTAAACCACAACTCACACGCACTCTCACTCTCACTCTCTCTCTCTCTCGTTATTTATAACTCTCCGCAATAACGCATGTGAATGTGTGCCGCCTGAAACATTGCCGGGCCTGCTGAAAAAGAGTTCGAAGACCTAGGTTGGCAATTTTTTCTGTTAAGACAAACTGTTTTCTTGCTCGTATGAATTGGGTGAACACGCCTACATTATAATCCCCCGCATCTTGATAAAAACTATATTTTCGGCATCAGAATCGCCGCCACAACTCGTAGCAATTACTTTTTTTCAAGAATACCTATTCAATTTACAGTTCTGACTTCGTTAATATTAAGATATGTATAGATTTATGAACCCTTAAGTTTGTAACGATTGGGCACGCCATAGTCGTGGCGATAAGTCTAAATCTTTGAGGAATGACTAGAGAGGCGCCAAGGCATCCTCACCTTCCGCCTGACGCAGGTCCTCACCGGACACGGTTGTTTCGGGAGGTTCCTGTTCAGGATAAAGCAGGACGAAACACCAGGGTGTTAACACTGTGTGGACGCCCGGAGGACACAGTGGAGCATACGGTGGAGGTCTGTCTGCCCAGCTTGGGCGGAGTACGGCCATGTCCTCACGGAGGCGATTGGCGACGGCGATCTCTCGCGTCTGGCCCTGGTTCAGGCCATGGTTCGGAGCGAGAATGCATGGGAGGCCATCACCTCCTTCTGCGAAGCAGTAATGCTCGCGAAGGAGGAGGCGGAATTCGTGATTCAAAATTCGCGCCCTTACGCCCCTAGTCGCCGCGGGAGAGGACCCGGGCGTCGGGAGTCGCAGGCTGATTCCCGGCCACCGTATGCATGGGCTTGCAGACGGTGAGCGATGGGTAGCTCACCGTCCGATAAGGACCAAACCCGGCCCCACGGCGCGTTGTGTTCCACGCGCGCCTCATAGATATGTCAGCACTAACTGACGGGGTTCGATAGGCCCAATGCCTGCCAGGGTTGCGAGTTTGTCCAAAAGGGATATCGTGGCCCTGGCACACAGGCATCTGAAGGAACATGGGAGGGTTTTAGTCAGTAAAAGTCTGACACGCCCTCCCGCTCCGCCCAGAGCGGGAGAAGTTAGTTGATAATTTCAAACCCAAAAAAAAAAAGTTTGTAACGATAAAAACTTGACTGGACTTTTGGAACTTGGTTAATTGTTTTTGCTGTGAATAGATAATTTAAATTAATCACTCGCTTTCTGTCAAATAACAGTGTCTAGACAACTTTAAAAGTATACTTTGGAGTTTGGACATTAATTTTTTTAGGGTGTTGATTAGATTGCTTTTAGTTTTAATTCCTAAGAAAACATTAATTACTGTATTTTTATTTTATTTATGCTGTAATTTATAACGAGTCATAAGGCTTATAACTTATTATCGAATCACAAAAACTGTGTGCAACAATCAATGTTGCGATACAATTAAATATATCACACAAAATAAATGGTTTTCACTGTATTTTACTAAAAGCAACAATGGAACCTATTTTTTTTAATTCACGTAAAATATCTCCTGCCTTAGTTCCAAGGAAGTCATAGGTACTACTCTGGGACTCATAAATCAACTGTGTCGTTATATAGGTACCATAAAAAGGAGCAGCGGGAATAACTACAAATTCATAGATATCTTCGTTTTACGATCATATTCGCACAATGGTAGTAAAGTTAACGTAACTCCTCAGGTGCAAACTTCCTACAGAATGGGATTTGTATTATATGAGTAGGTAATATTACTCTTCTGTAGAAATATTATACATGATAATATTTTTGCAACAGGTACACACATTCATAATATTCTTCTACTTATTTTTATTTTTGGATTGATACCAAATAGCAAACAAAAATCTGTAAGATCTCGAGCTGTAGGCATAATAATATACAGTATTATTTATTGTTAAATTTTAATCAATTGCTAAGCAACTGATCAGCAAAATTCTTATTCATAAACGCTATTTAGCGCTAATAGGTCGCTAAGCAATTGATTAATAGCTGTCAAAATAAAACACCACCGGTACCCTGTTTAGAGATTGCTAAGAGGATGCTAAGAGGAAAGATGGCAGATTTTTATTTCAATCAGCTGATCGATTCAATAAGATTATTGTGTACTTTGAGGTAATTTTGTTCTGAGCCTTAGTAAATGTGGATTTCGACAATCTTTTACGGGATTTTAGAACAACAGAAGAATTAAACGCCGCCGGCAGGAAGTAGACGGAGGAAGACCTACACAGCTCATTTAAATTTACTACGAGAATGATTATTCCACACATATTCCTATTACATACTTCGAATGAAGTAGTACACATGATGAAAGGATTTATAGTGAAAGCTACACCAGGACGAGGCTCAGTAGGTTTGAAGAGAATGAGTTCGTGAGGAAGCACATTGGAGATTGTGATTACCCCATGTGCCCATCTTATGACGCCAGCTATAAGGCCCAGAACTAAAGAAAAGCCATGTTGTGGTAGTCACACATGAATAGCAAGAGACATTTTAAAGAAAACAATATATTTTGATACATAATAAAGCTACAATTTGTTATAAATTCATTATTTTTTGATTTCTAATATTTTTCCTCCAAAGACATGGATGCCATTCTTTTCTCATGCCACTCTCAATCCGCATCTTTTTCACGTAGAATGTTTTCCTCCCTCGCCGTCTTTGCGAGTTGGATTGTATAGGTGCTAGGTGTTAGTGGCAGTCATAGCAGCAGTCAACTCGTATTATTTGGGTAGCGAGTAATTATTTCTATAAACAACTTGATATAGCTTTTTATTTCATGTTTGTCTGTCGGTATTTTCAGATCATGGTGTAGGTAGAGCTTCATTTGGTACAAACCATGGGGCGTTTGTGATTGTTCTAAGAAGCTTGTGCTGAAATCGCTATTTGATCTCTATGTTAGAGTGTGATGCTATTATCCGTAGCTGAATGCTATAGGTCCCTAAAGGCTTGATTATAGCTTTGTAAATGAGCATTTTATTTTCCAGGTGTAATTGTAAGTTTCGACCGAATTATCCAGTAGAACTTTCTTAGTGTCAGTCCAAGTTTCTTCCGTTTAGGAGCTCCAATTTATTGGAGCTTATTATTTTCATTGCTACCATCGCAAACACATTGAAATAACCTTAATAAATTAATATATTCAAATTCAAATTTTCTAATGAAATTTTTGACTTTTGTCTGTCGTGGTCTCAACAGATACAAATATCGTGAATTTAACAACTTTATTCATAATAATCTGCTTTGTTAATCGACTATTTTGATTATAATCTATGCCGAACGCATACCTATTGTCTCCTCTATTTCGTTTCGCGACTAATCACTTGCTAACTAGCGTTTATAAATAAAGAAAAGTTAATCATTGATTAGGAGCTAACCAATTATTTAGCTAAATAGTGGCTAATCAGTCATTAGCGAGATTTTTATAAATAAGGCTGATAATGTTTAGACTTCCTACAACAAACTCGATCCCTTCAATCAAATATTATTAAAAAAAAACACAATTTAACATGACGTAACAAACTGCATTTTATTTATTAAATCAATTACATAACATTTAAAATAAAAACAATAAAATTAATGGATGACTCCATACTCTTTACACAGCCTTGCAACATGGTGTGTAGCAACTGCAGCTCGACGTTGCAACGTCGCAACGTCATCCCCTGTCGCTGGTCGCACGCTAAATGCTTGAAGCCTGCAGGTTCCCGCCACCATTCTGCCTATCACCCTGCAATTATTCAATACTGCCTTAACTAGACACAATGGTAGTAATTTCTTCCTGATTGAGAGGTCTCCCAAACAGAAAAAAAACCAGTCAGTCTAGGCAAGCCGGTTAGTGGCCACAGAACCTTACCGTCTGTATCAATAATACTGCTAAAATAGAAAATAGGGAGATCTGGCGTTATCAAACCCAGATAAAAACCGGTCAAGTGCGTGTTGGACCAAGCATAATGAAGGGTTCCGTGGTTGGGATGAATTTATCCCAAAAACAAACTAAACATTTTAGTTGAAAAACATGTTCTCCCATGCATCGATATATGTCACGATCAATTTTCCAACTGTAAATGTAAGTTGGTCGACTATTATTCATTAACTTCTGTACTACTGCCATGGATTTTTTCACATATCCAAAAACAATCATTTAACTGGGGGGAGGGGGGGGGGGGAACAATTAACTCAACAAAAATGAGAAAAAATATCATCCCAATTTTTTATTTTAAAGAATGAAAAAATACTTTTATTTGCGGTAAACATAACGCAAAGAAAAAAACACAAATACGGAAGAACAAGTCGGAGGAAAATATGCGTCACATCCACGCAAAACACTCAGCATAATGCTGCGACCCTATGCGAGACAGAGCCCCAGCGCTGGTTTTCTTAACGGTAATTTTATTTTACCACTTCGTCGGCGTGACCAAATTACAGCTAAGCCGGGGACAGACATATAGACAGGCAGACTGACGGACATGATGAAACTATAAGGGTTCCTTTTTGACTACGGAACCCTAAAAATACATCGCAGTGTACCTAAACATGCATGAACTTTAGCTGAGAAAGTTTCCTCATCGCCATTTAATGTAACTCGAACTAAAATTATGCTGGAACTAAAAGATAAACTATCTACATTTGTTTATAATTCCATTAAAAGCCACGACTCGGGATTAAGACCCGGATTAAAACAAGGTCGACAAAGCACGGTAACAATTCAATTATACCCATCCCTAGTTCACACAAGCGAAAGAATGGAAACAATCTAGTTTTGTGTTTACAAACAATTTGTTGTTCTACCTTACGGTGGAAGGGATCTTTAGTTCTGGTAGCAAGAAGTCCACTTCATAGTAAACGACCTGCATGGCTGGGCCGTTATCATCTCTTATTACAAGGTTCTTGGCGCAAGATTCTCCAGGTCTTACGCTCACGCATTTGGCTGGAGGAAATGTTAAGCTCATGTAATATCACTCTACATACATATAAAGCAACAGCTCTTAGAAGATAAACTACGATAACATGGCTCGCCCCTCCAAATTACTATTCTAATGTGTGTAGTCACATCCTTACAAGAGTTTGTATGTAGTTGTAAGTACTCGTAATATCTCACATATTACCAGATTTGTTGGTCAACTAATCATAATTAGCCGATCGCGCAAGACAATGCACGTGTCGTTTACCTAGAGTACGTCAGTGCAACGCCATACTTATAATAATGAGCGATTAATGACGCCACTAGTCGAGCAACAAATCCGTGATTTGTTATTGTGTGACCTTTGACGGCCGTCTCATTACGCACACATGCGTACAAATACTTTCAAACGTTTTGAATTTTGGAGGGGCGGGCCATTATTTTCATAGTTAATCTCTACCATGGCAAGAAATGGACAACGAAGAATATTCTAAGAGATCGTGAACTTTATTTAAGGATACAATCCAATTTATTATCAATACACACACATAACATCACGCCTGTAATCCCCGAAGGGTTAGGTAGAGGTGCATCTATAATACACCCACATTTTGCCAGTTATGTTTAAGTCACACGTAATAGGGGGCGAGCCTATTGCCATCAGCCGGGCACAATACCTAGCGCCATGATTCAAAATGTGAACATCCCTCTGTCTCCGTCCATCCTTCCTTTTATATCTTCAATATGGCCTTAAGTTTATCAAACGAATAAAAAACAACATTATGTCATCAATCAAACTCACCGACTATTTCGTAAAATACAAAAACACCGATGTCCTGCAAAGCCTTGTGCCATTTAAGCACCTTCTCAACTGGACCGGAAAACGCCCGCGGACCGCTTTTGTGTAGCGCCTGAATGCGACCGTTTATTATTATATCATCGCCACATTTTGTAGTTATGTGCGATCATAAGCTATTTACGAGAGGGAGAGATTCTAGATATAAGTAGTGCTTATAACTTATGTGTTTTATACTATGGGTGGTAAAATAGTGGTACTTAGATTATTTATGAGTGATGGAATAAGAACGCTTTTAATAGGATATTTGACTGTTTATTTTTTTTGTTTTTCGAAACCAAGAATAAAATTAAGCCACAGCAAAAAAAAAATTGTTTTAATATCTCAAACAATGCCGAAGTTGTATTGTTTTAAAGTCTATTGTAGACAGAGACAGCACTGCTGCGATCTGACGTCACAACACAGGAACGCCATAGTAACTTAACGCCATTCCTGTACAAAGATCGTTTTGCGTGACAAGGATATTAGAATAAATTCAAAAGCGTGTAACTTCTCCATTTTTCCACCGATTTTAAAATTCGTTTATAGTAACACCTATATATAAAGATAAGCATTAGGTTCATTATGTCTTTCTGATAGCAGTCAAATACCCTATTTAATAAAAATATGTCTGCTAGATACAGAAAAGAATGGTGGATGAAAAAACATTTTAAATGATTTATCAGAGTTGTAGCTTAAATATATTTACTACTTTTAGTGCACCTATTTAATTAAGCATTAGCTAAATGGATGCTTTCATCGTAATTTGATTAATTGTTAACATTAGGGATCAATTAGCCGTGTTATGTATCGAAAATTCTGACATATTATACTTAGATGAAATAAAAATGTGAGTTATTTCAACTATCTTCATAACATAACATCACGCCTGTAATCCCCGAAGGGTTAGGCAGAGGTATACCTAATAGTACACCCACATTTCGCCACTTATGTTTAAGTCCCATGTAATAGGGGGCGAGCCTATTGCCATCAACCGGGCACAAATCCAGACTCCGGGCTGCTTCTGAGAAATTTCTAATAGAAAATCCCAATATCACTTTGCCCGACCTGGGAATCGAACCCGGGACCTCATGCTCAGCAGTCGTGCTTGCAACCACTAGACCAACGAGGGAGTCTCCATGGAAGAAACGTTACAAACACAGAGATGCGACAGTAATCTGGTAAAAAAAACAAGACAGGGCAGAGGAAATAGCGGACCCTACTTATCTCTTTGCTCTAAATCGCACGGCTTAAAGGGATGTTCGAGAAATCACTTTTTTCAAAGACAAAGGCACGGATATTGCATCGGCCGCGCGCACCGGCACATTTCCCGCAATGAACTTCACTGTGTTTACTTAGAACAAATCAATGGCAAGAACTAAACTTGTGATTGGCGTAACAGATTGATGTCTTGTCGAAAAGATAGAAAATAACTGTTTAATTTAATACGTGTGATCAGTCAAACATTACAAAGGTAATCACAATTGCAGGGAAATGTTTTTTTAGAACTAAGATACAAAACTATGTCTTTTGACTGAGATAATGATCAGGATTATCAATCATGATAATAATTAAGAGATAAATAAGTTTTATTTGTTATATAACATATTTCGCTTTCTGTGGGAGTGATTTCGTGAAAAGGGACGGAAGTGTGTAACAGGAAGTGACAGCTTGAGCATGGAATTTGTAAGTACTTTTTAACAGCATAGAATTAGTAAACGCTTTAATATTAGCATGGAATAAGTGTACTCATGGAATTAGTAACTACTATAAAGATTGTAAGTAGAGGGGGTCGAATTTCGACCAGTAGTAATGAATAATAAAATAATTATTCGAATAAATATTTCAGTATTTAGCTGTTCTGTCGCTGCTCAGTTGCTTAACCAAGATGAGGTCAGATGTCGGCTCACTCATTATTTTTATGTAGGTACACACAGTAAATAAACATAGGGAAACGTCATTATAACTATTATAGAGTACCAAGTTTTTTGGGTTCAAAAGAAATCATTTGTATCGCGATTCACCACGACCTCTGTGAAAGTTCCCCCCATGACCACATCCTATCAAATTGTAAGGGCACTGTCCCCCACTACGCGACCCTCTAGGCCACTGCCACAGAGATGACAAAGGAGAAAAATGCCCCGCGCTTACTTTTATCACAAGCAATTTCTTTAAGTTTTCATTTTATGAGTCAGCTCTGTATGGTTTTTGATAGAAGCTGCCTGTCAGACCGGCGGCGATGTTTTGACATGGGTTTACGTTGATGACGGTTGCAGATTTAATTAAATTAATTGTGTGGATAATTCTAGTAGTAAGTAGTTGAGCAATGTGCTGCTTATTATGCAGAAATATGCTGGTTATTTTCTGTGGAATCAGTACCGAAGGTTTAAAATAAAACCTAGTCTCAATATAAAAACAGCAACGTAATTTAATAATAAACTATAGGTATTCAACTATAGTTTTTTATTGAACAACGATTAATACAAAAACAGCACTAAAACACGATTATTAATATTATATTATTGATAAGTGAAGCACGATTCTAAAGCGATTTACAACTACCATACTTATAAACGCAGTCTATTGTACCGTAGAGCGAGAACCTGTAAGCAATTTTTTATACTTTATTGGATATCGCATTGCAATTTGATGTCCTTACCAGGGCCATGTGCGGATGATAAATTGACTTGAATGAGGGAAGCGAACACACAATATCCATTTTTTTTTTAATCGGCGTTTTATTGATCGATCGTTCTTTAGGTTACACAACGGTGTGATAGGAGCTCAAACAAAATGGAGGTGCTCAAGTTTATGAGATTGATATTTGACTTTTGATGAAATGAGGTGAGATATTTGGGTTACAGCTACCTCAACTACAGTAAAGTTATGTAATCCAACTGCTATATGAATTATAAATGCGAGATTAAATACAGGTTTGGGTAGAATGGGATATTATACTCTTGGGAAGGTACGCAGTGGTAATATAACAGAGTGGCAGTTAAAAGGGGATGATAATACCTAATCGTAGCTACTCAAATATGACGTGTGAGAATTATGAAAATTAGTAGGCAGGATTACTACCCTTTCCTTGAGAAGCAACATTTGTTCTAACAAAGTAAATATGGAGTTCATAATCATTTATTAAAACAAAAGAGACCCTAGCTATTTATACGTACAGTGCTTCTATTTTCTTAATGTCTCTCGGCAAACTTTGTATTTGGTCAGTCGTCGAATTTCTATAGTTCACACGGAAATCAAAACAACAATAGAGTTAAGAAAAAAGTAAAGGTAAGTTCTTAGTTCTGAATTTAAATTATTATACACGATAAATCTAATAATTGATGGACATGGAAATTTGCATTCGTTTGTATTCGGAGATGTGATGATTTCCGAGAGACATTAAGAAAATAGAAGGACTGTATGTTGTAGGTAGGTAGGTACACTATGAATAGGTATGTGTACTTACCTTTAGTCTGTCCATCCTCGTCATGACTTGATTCTGTGGCTCTTTTTTCGTCACTTCAATGTCCGTAGATTTTTTAGGTGTCGCTGGAAATGAGATTAATTTTGTTAAGATAAGCAGCCGATAGGATTTTACGGGAAAAAGTTGGGCCATGCCAAAAATCAACGTCGTGTAAACGGGGTCTTAGCCTACAACTTGTCATCAAGATACTTACTTTTACTTTTTTTAAAAAACGTTGCCCCACACTAGGAATTTCTCCACCAACACGATATTACAAAAATACACAAGACCTTAGAATAGAATTTCTAATGTGAATTCCTTCTTTTTCAGGGGCAACACTTTTCATTTACCTGTACAAATTGACAAAACAATTTTCTTTAGGGCGAGGTGCGAAAAGTGCCAAACCAGCTAATACGGTACCTACAAATTGGAAGAGACTTATTATCCACTTCATAACAAGGCTCTTTCAAGTTAGTAAAGTAGTCCGTCCAACGCTTTTTACTTGACTGCGGCAAAGCCAACACAGGAGGGATGTCTTTGACCTGTATGTATGTATGCATGAACTGATTTTGATAAATGATAATAATATGTCGTTAGATTCGTCTATAGTTCGCGAGTGTCACTGGGTAGGTACGTTTAAATAAATTATAAAAAATCAAAATGGCGGATCTTTGGCGCCAAAATGTATGTTAAAAAAGCACTCCACCTATCGAGTGCGATTTTGATGAAGGGTTTTAAACCTGTACGTCAACGGACTGATCGGTGAGCTCAGCAGCACCGGCATCGGGTGTCATATAGATGGAGTGTGTGTGAATAACATCAGCTACGCTGACGATATGGTGCTGCTGAGCCCTTCGACTGGTGCCTTACGGAGGCTCTTGAAAATTTTTGAGTCCTACGCGGTGACTCATGGGCTCAAATACAACACGAAAAAGAGTGAAATAATGATTTTCAGGCCGGACAACAAGCGATACATATTCGTTCCGAATTTCACGTTATGTGGTACAGCTCTAAATAACGTCGAGCAATTTAAATATTTGGGCCATCGGGTCACTGAGGACCTTAAGGACAGTGTTGATGTTGAAAGGGAGCGCAGAGCGCTGTCTGTACGATGCAACATGTTGGCCCGCAGGTTTTCACGGTGCACAGGGACTGTCAAAGTTGCGCTTTTTAAAGCATACTGTCAGTCGTTTTACACCTGCAGCTTGTGGGTTTACTATACACAGCGGACATACAGCGATCTGCGCGTTCAATACAATAACGCGTTCCGGGTGCTGATGGGGCTGCCGCACCACTGCAGCGTCTCTGCGATGTTTGCGGCGGCTGACACAAACGGTGCGCTTCTATCATGCGCCGCACGCGCCACAGTCCCAACACCATCCTGCGCGCGCTGGCGGACCGGTGGGACTCTCCGATGCTGGCTCGCTGGATACGGCTGCACGCTGTCGTATAGTGATTTGTCACCGGCATCGGGGAGTCCACCCGGACCGGCCACTTACTGTTTACCGTTTTGTGCTTGTTTGTGTATTATTATTGTTTTATACGATTTAATTAAATTATTATTATTTATATTGTTTAATTGAATTATTATTTTAAATTATTATTATATATTGTTTCATTGAATTATTATTTTAAATTATTATTATACATTGTTTAATTAACCCTTTCGCGGACAGTGAACGCCTGATGACGTCATAACAATAAAACTTCTATTGTGTCTCCTTCACCGCCCGTGAAAGCGTTAAATTATAAATTAAATTATTATTATTACCAACGCTATGCATTATTACTAACACTAGTATTAAGTTAGCTCGCAATTGTACTAACAAATATGGATGTAGTAATCGTATTGATGAATCTGAAATAAATGATGATTTATTTGTTATTAATTTATTTTATTATTTAAAAGGTAATTACAAAAATATGTACAAATTATAATATCTATATATGGAATTTGGAATGAGAAATTATAAAAAAAAAACTATCCCGAACTTTTAGAGTGAATGAGTAAGAGGCCGCTATTACCAGATTATAAATGGGTAAATAACATCATTTTCCATCGTATTCCTAACTAAAAAACGAAAAAAAAAAATCCATGTTTTTTAAAGTTCACTTCTTACGTAGTCGGTTTTTATGATTTTTTTAAATTTCCTATCTTTAATGTATTGGTCCTCTAGACTGTCTAGGCTAGTTTTGTTTGACTTAATAAGAACAAATTCAATTTTAAACCGATACAATCTCAAACTGTCGAAACAGATTCAGCCTTAATAACCCAACCCCGGGCATATTCCGGATAAAGTGTGTTGTGTGTGCATAGCATAATAATAACATAATCAGCATATAACGTTCCCACTGCTGAGACATAGGCCCTCTCTGTGAGAGGGAGTGGGCCGTAATCCACAACGCGGACCCAGTGCGGGTTGATAGATGTCACATATCTTCGATTTTTTTAGTTACCACTCATAGGCCACCCCTGCAAACAAAGTGTGTATACGCCTGTAATTAAATCACGGTCTTACGAATAGGGAGACTTTTTGAACTCACAACCCATTGGGGGCGCAACTTGAAACGCGTATCCTGCCAAGTATCACGAAGTTTCCCTTACTTCTCTCGAAAATACAGAGTAATGAGCTTGTTAGACCGAGTTACGAGGCTTTAGCGCAGGTCGGCCAAGAATAGGTACTTTTATGTTTGACAACGCACATTTTGTGGGTGCTTGCTTTATATGCATGTTTTGTTTGAAGTTGAGTGTTGTTGATCTGAGGACTTCTTGTTCAATACGACATCCTTTACAGGTTTAGGTACTCACATGACTGCCCAAAAACATAGAAAAACATACGTAAAGTTGCTATAGTGTGATATATGGAAGTATATCTGGAATTTTGAGCACTTTATGCGGCCTACCCAAATGTCCTTTCTTTGGTATTGTTCGTCGAGTCGTTGAGCTCCTTAAGTCTTGAGTCGAGCTGCACGATTACTGACAAATACTTGCACTGATTGGACAGGTCCACTCAATTTTGTGTGGTTCTCCTTAAAAGACCATTTCAGACACGGATATACATGGTTATGTCTTTGGAATTGACTGATTGAATGGAATTGACCAAGATTATATCTGGATTTTAAAAGAGACTTTGACCCCTGAGTTTGTTTCGCCATTTCTTCTCAGGGGTAGTCTGATAGGAAATGTCGACTACATCTAGCTTATTTATTACTTTTTAATATGACGTGTAAAAGTGATTCCACTATCCTATTTACAGAATAAATGATTTCATTTTGATTTCATTTCATTTCAGTAGACAATATACGTAATGACATAGATTAGGTATTGTGAGTAGAAGATTGTTCTGTCGTTCTGCAGTTTCTGCCTACCACCATGGGGCAAAGGCTTTACTTTATGTTTGCATGTATAGAATAGAATACTCTTTATTATTAATACCATAAACTAACCATGTATGTATGAGTCCGCGTACCACTGGTCAGTTTCCCTCAGTCGTCAGTTTCTTTAATTTGCCAGTTTCGTTGATTAGTCAGTTTCGCTGATTGGTCAGTTTTACCGATTAGACAGTTGCTTTAACTCGACGGTTTCCAGTGTTTGCCAATTTCCTCGATTCGTCAGTTTAGTACACTCAACGTAAATGATATGTTTATGTTTAGGTAAACAAAAGTGGAAAATGTAAGGAACCCAATCTAAATCAAACTTAAAGTTGTATTTTTACAATCACAATATTTATTTTTTATAAATATATTTGTTTTCTGAAGAAAAAAAAAAATATTTTATCTCTGCGTAGCCCTTTGAGGAAACAGCGGTGATGTTATGTTACGTAATAGATACTTAATTAAATTAGCAAACGTGTGGGCAGTTTTCTACCGACTACAGTCGGTAGAAAACTACACTTTGACTGACGAATTGAATAAAAGTGACGAATCAACGAAACTGGTGCTGGTGCATCAACACCATACAAATTTCACGAACACTGTACAAATACCATACTTATTTAATACCCAGTCACCCAATACATCCTTTGTTAGATAGCATTCTTTACATAATGCGCCATGTTATTTAATTATGTAACCCTCTCTGACTGAGATGTAACCATTACGTAAAACGCCAAATTCTTTATGACAGGTGACAGCTGCACACACAGATTGCGTAACATGCGCTCGGCGCTTGAGTCATTGCCGACGTTACTGAATGTTGCCATTCTAGATATTATATTTATATATACATAGATAACGAAGTATTACATTTATTTTATTTTGTTTATTTTTATCTCATTATGCTGCACCGGTTGACGTCATCACGTCAACGCCGGCTGTCGCTGAAAACCAGCGCTGGGGCTCTGTCTAGCATAGGGTCGCAGCATTATGCTGAGCGATGGCCGTTTTGCGTGAATGTGACGCATATTTTCCGTCAACTTGTTCTTTCGTGTTTGTGTTTTTATTTCTTTGCGTTATGTTTATAAACGTATTTTCTTTCTTTTCTTTTTTTCTTTCTAACACTGGAAACTGTCGAGTTGACGCAACTGTCTAATCCCCAAAACTGACCAATCAGCGGAACTGACTAATCAACGAAACTGGCAAATTAAATAAACTGACGACTGAGGGAAACTGACCAGTGGTACGCGGACTCGTATGTATGTGTGTAAAATTATCCTGAAGAGAAGCATTTAGATGTACTTGGGCTGTTGGCTAAGTAATAACAGCCGCACGGGTCGGTCCATCAGGTTAAACCACGCTTACTACGGTTGGTTCGTGGATGGGTGACCATCTTTACATACCAAGACCCCTCCGTGCCTCGGAAGGCACGTTAAGTTGGTCCCGGCTGTCATTCGTGGATCTTTGACAGTCGTTACGGGTCGTCAGAAACTAGTCTTACCACGGGGTATTATTATTATCCAATAATGGGGTTGTGGAGGTCAAATAGGCAGTCGCTCCACGTAAAATACTGGTATTCAGCTGCATCCGGTTAGACTGGAAGCTGACCCCAACGTAGTTGGGAAAAGGCTAGGCAAATGATGAGAAGCAATTAGATGTACTTAATGTATACTTAGCTTCCTATTGCAAGTTTCCCCAAAAAGTTAGTCGATAAGAATTTTGTTTAGTTAGACGCCAAGAAAATAAAACTCAACACTAATTAAGGTAAATATAAAGAGCATCTAACCATTTATCGGATGCCGCTGAACTGGTTCAATTTGTGTATATTGCTTGTGCTGGAAACTGGGTTTCGGAGTTCCCTCGAAAGAAAATATATTTTTGGATGTTTCTTTCGGTGGTGCTATTCATGAAACAAGAAATAAACATGTGAAAATATTGTAGTTAATTCAGGTAAATATAAAGAGCATCTAACCATTTATCGGATTCCGCTGAACTGGTTCCATTTGTGTATAATGCTTGTGCTGGAAACTGGGTTTCGGAGTTCCCTCGAAAGAAAATATATTTTTGGGTGTTTCTTTGGGTGGTGCTATTCATGAAACAAGAAATAAACATGTGAAAATATTGTGGTTAATTAAGGTAAATATAAAGAGCATCTAACCATTTATCGGATTCCGCTGAACTGGTTCCATTTGTGTATAATGCTTGTGCTGGAAACTGGGTTTCGGAGTTCCCTCGAAAGAAAATATATTTTTGGGTGTTTCTTTGGGTGGTGCTATTCATGAAACAAGAAATAAACATGTGAAAGTACTGTGGTATCATTCTAAGGTTACACACTTTCACCACGAATTATACACTGTCTTGTGCAAAAAAAATCGAGCGAACCTTAGGATGTGTAACATCTGACATCTCACTTTGGTAGGTAATAAGCAACTGAGTAGCGACAGAAATTAACCTCAAAATTTAAAGAAGCTAAATACTGAAATAATTACAACTGGTCGCCCACTGGTCGAAATTCAACCCCCGTCTATTTACAATCTATAAAGTACTTACTAATTACATGCTATTAAAAAGTACTTACTTATTCCATGCTCAAGCTGTCGCTACCTGTTACACAATTCCGTCTCTTATCACGAAATCACTCCCACATAAAGCGAGAGGAAATATGTAAGTGTAGGATGTCAAAAATCTAATTTAGCTTTGTCCATGTCCAACTTAACAATCAATCCTTTGAAACCCACCATTTAAGAACTATCTTCGCGAGTTTGCGATTAGCTGAACTCCAAACTAGACCAATGGTCTTCCAACCACTAGTAAAAATTAATGATTCTTCGTTCAATTAATCTTGAATGAAAAGCAAGACAGTGCTGTCCGAGGTTCTTCTAAGAAATCATTAACTTACCACTATTAATACTCGTTAAGACTTGAGGAGTAAAACTTTTAGCTTTATCCCTATCTGCTCCTCCGAAGTTGGAGTTTTGGTAATTAGTACCGAACCCAGTACTTAGAGGTGGTGCAGTATTGGGTTCTCTTTGCATCTGCTGACCTAGAAAGTTTAAAACATTTCTCATGGAGAAACCGCACGGGTCGATTACGCTGGCCGTGGTTGGTCCGTGAATGCTTTCCTCCGTGCCGCGGAAAGCACTTTAAGCAGTTGGTCCCGGCTGTCATTCGTGGACCTTTGACAGTCGTTACGGGGCCCGAAAGTCTGACTATCAGTCTTACCAAGGGGTATCGTATTACCCAGTAATTGGGTTATGGAGGTCAGATAGGCAGTCGCTTAGACTGGAAGCTGACCCCAACATAGTTGGAAAAAGGCTAGGCAGATGATATTTTTTATTGTCAAAATTACCTAATTTAAATTTCACTGTTATTTTTTAATTAACGACTGAGTTTGGTTGTGAAGCTTTGCTTTACGTTGCTATTACAACTATTACAAGACAGTCTCAATAAAGGCAAGTGCAAGGTAAATAAGACATGAGTAGACACTCTTTTAGCACATCACATTGGGGAAAACCGGTAGACCTGTCATAAGGGGTCAAGTTGCAATCAGTGGCGTAGCTAGTCGAAAAGGAGCCAACATTTATTAGGGAAAAAAAAAAATTATACAAAGCTCCAAAGCAAAGATATCTCTTGCGACGACCATTGCTAAAATATTGGACAGTAGGCTTGATTCGTGCTTGAAAAATTATCTACGCTAGCACGATGCACAATTTGGGTTTCTACCTGAACTTTCAACGGAAAGTGCTATCTTAAGTCTCAAGAATACTGTCCAATATTACACTGATCGTAAAACGCCGGTATATGCCTGTTTCCTGGATCTTTCCAGGGCCTTCGACCTTGTGACATACGATGTGCTATGGAAGATGTTGGGGGACAGGAATGTACCGGCTGAAGTTTGTAAAATTTTGCAGTATTGGTACGCGAACCAAACTAATAATGTGAAGTAGTCCAACACACTCTCTGGAACGTATGGGTTGGAGTGCGGTGTGAGACAGGGGGGGTTGACGTCTCCCGGGCTCTTCAACTTATACGTTAATGTTAACCTCATGGTCGAGCTCAGCAGCATGCGTGTCGGTTGTCGGGTTGGTAGTGTTAATATTAAAAGTATCAGCTATGCGGACGACATGGTGCTGCTGGGCCCGACTGCAGGATCAGGAGATGCAGGAGGCAGAGATGTTGAAAGTTTGCGAGGACTAAGCTGCTGCACATGGACTCGTGTACAATGTTAAAAAATGTGAGTACATGGTCTTTAAGGCCGCCGGTAAATGCACAGACTATGCACCTAATCTTACCCTAAATGGCTTGAGCATAAAAAGAGTGAATACATTTAAATATCTGGGCCACATGCTTACCGACGACCTTAAAGATAATGTAGATATGAGGGAGCGTAGGGCATTGGCGGTCCGAGGTAATATGTTGGCACGTAGATTCTCCCGCTGTACCGACCAAGTTAAGATAACCCTATTCAAGGCTTATTGTCAAGGTCTGTACACGGGAGGTCTATGGACCAGCTACACCAAAAGGTCGCTGGATGTCTTGCGCGTCCAATATAATAATATTTTCAGAATGCTCTTGAGACTGCCCCGTTTCCTTAGTGCGTCGGAAATGTGTGCGCAGAATCGAACAGATGGCTTTCATGCGATCATTCGAAAAAAAATCGCATCGTTAGTAACTAGAACACGGGCCAGTAGCTACAGCATTCTGAAAACAGTGTCAGAGAGTTTCTATTCTCCCATTTTGAGGCACTTTGTGGAGAGGATGGCCAGGTGAGAAACCCGTACCCTGCTTGGTCATCTTCTGCGCAAGGTACTTCAAACTCTTATATTAATAATATTATTTTTTTGCTTACTAACACTAGCTATAAGGTATTACTAACAATATGGATCTCTGTTGTCCTTACAAATAAATTTTGATTTGATTTTGATTTGAAAGCAGGGTATTGTTTTTTTTTACAAAAGCATTCAAATAGCTTGTGATCTTCTTATGACCCGCGCCTGGGCAACCCCTATAGTTTGGGGGCCCCGTATCATTGATACGGCTGACACCGCGGTAGCTACGCCCCTGGTTGCGATATTACCTATCTGGCGGTTCTCGTTGATCAGAACCCCACCCCAAACCTGGTTGATATTAATATTGAAAAAAGAATTTGATGATAATAATATAATAGAATAGAATACTTATATTATGTACACCATAAATGAATTACAGATATTTCAGTAGAAATTTTACATAGAATGACATAATGGGCAGACTTATAGTTAAAAGTGATCTTTTATAAACAACCTTTGGATGAATTTAAAGGAATATCAGTGTTAACTGACTGATCTCGTTCATCAGAGTCATTAACTGGTTGATAAATGAGAAAATGATTGAGATTTGACAAACTAAGACTAATAATACCTATCATGCGTTTTTTAGGGTTCCGTAGTCAACAAGGAACTCTTATAGTTTCGTCATCGTCATGTCCGTCTGTCTGTCTGCTCAGAGACTCATAGTACTAGAAAGCTGTAATTTGGCATGGATGTACATATTAATCACGCCGACAAATTGGTAAAATAAAATCATGAAAAAAATTTTTTTTTTTCTTTTTTGCCCTTTCACTTTAAGTGGGGATGATATTTTTTCTCGTCTATCCCATGGTAGATAGGCCGTTCAAAAATATTGCGGGTTTATCAGAACTATTTATCCATTCAAGGATCCGTTTGGGTAATATTAAGCTTTAAAGTGCAATTTTTTGTTAGAGTCATGTGTCGTCGTCGTCGTCCCCCCCCCCCCCCCCCTGTCAGCTAAATAGTTGATATTAGATATGTGACAAAAATCAAGGCACTAGTATATTATAATTATAACGAAAAAAGGAAAACTATCACAGCCACGGGCTTAGCCAAGTTTTAGTATCAGAGGGAGGTTCAAGAAAATAAAGCAACAAAAATGTTCATGAAATGACCAACCATGTGCGAATGCGAACATTCAAGTCCATGTTTTTTCAGGGCTGTAATTTTAAGATTTGCAAGGCCGGATACTGTGACATCAACAGTTGGAATGTACTCGATAACTCTAGGAACATCTCCTTAGCTTTATAGTGTATAACGTCTTTTAGATCAACATAATTATTGCAAGCACAGCGAGACTTGCACGCGCGGCAAATTTAAAATAAATGTAATAATTTATATACTCCTCGCCTCTCCTTATTTCAATAAAATATCAATGTAACTATTTTGAATGTTTCGGGGGGCCCTCTGGCTACGCCCGTATTCACAGCTAAGAAGGCTTTACAAGTGAACGAGTAATAGTCGAACAATTTACATCTGCAGTTGGCAAATTGACCGTGACGTACATCGACGTATGGGATAACATATTTTTCAACTACACTGTTTAGTTTGTTTTTGGGATGAACTCATCCCAACTACGGAACCCTTCATTGTGCCTGGTCCGAGACGCACTTGGCCGGTTTTTTTACTGCTATGAAGGCCAAGGCAAAATAATCTTATACAGACGCCACCATTTTGATATCTTCTATACTAATAATAAAGCTGGAGAGAGTTTGTTTTTTGTTGGAACGTGCTAATCTGTGAAACTACCCGTCGGATTTGGAAAATACTTACTTTTGCATTTTATACCCCAATTCTTGAGGAAGGTTATAGGTTATGTAACATCACGCTACGACCCTAATGCTACGGCTACATTGTCGCGATAACGCGAACTCAATTTCGAGCGCTCTCTGTTGTGCAGCGAGACGTCCGTCGGTCGACCGGTGTGCGAGAAAGAGCTCTCGAAGTTCGCGTTGTCGCGAAAATGTAGCCGTAGGGTTAGGAGCCGAGCAAAAAGAAAAAAAGGTATTTCTGCCTTTTTACAAGTAAAAGTAGTAATAGTTTCTTAAGTTATAGCGCGAGCGAGCGATGTGATGGGACGCGGTTGGTCGGGGGCCGAAATTTCGCGAAAAGTCGCGGGCAGAAGCTAGTCTGTGATAAAACTCATCATGCTTATCATCTTGAATTAGGTACAATAGGTGCCTATTTAAGTCTTCATAATGTTCAAGTTGCGTGTCAAGTAGCTCTCAAGATTATGCATCATAAATCAGAAAAATATCTAACACAATGGCTCTGATAAGTTTTAAGTGCTAAAATAGAATTAGGTTCCAGCATTATTGTAATGCATTGTATCTCATGAGAATCTTGCCAATCATCAATCTCTAAATTACCTCCATCACCATTTGCCTATTCTATTCCCAACTACGTTGGGGTCGGCTTCCAGTCTAACCGGATGCAGCTGAATACCAGTATTTTACATGAAATGACTGCCTATTTGACCTCCACAACTCAGTTACTAAGTAAAACGATACCCCTTGGTTAGACTGGTTGACGGGCTTCAGACGACCCGTAACGACTGTCAAAGAACCACGAATGACAGCCGGTACCAACGGCTTAACGTGTTTCCGAGCTATCCGAGGCAAGAGGTCTCGGTATGTAAAGATGGTCACCCATCCATGACCGACCGAGGCAAGCGTAGCCTTTAACTTTATCGATTACCTCTACTACTATTATCTGGTGTATTTAGATACCTAATACTTACATTACTCAACAAAAATACCAAATCTCATAATCTTCACTTCCACAATAGGGTACGCTTTCTTTCTCGCTTTTGGTTCGACTTTCTATAAATAGGTAGGTACCTGAGTAGGTATCTGTCTATCATTATGTGTATGCATATGATAAAACCGGCCAAGTGTGTGTCAGACCACGCACAATGAAGGTTTTCGTAGTTGGGATGAATTTATCTCAAAAACAAACTTAACATTGTAGTTGAAAAAAGTCATGTTCTCCCATACATCGATATACGTCACGGTCAATTCCAAGATTGCTTTTAGCGATAAAACATTGTACCTATCACCCTATGTAAAATTTCAACATTTATATCTGTAATTTTTAAGGTGTACATGATAAAGAGTATTCTAGTATAGTCTATTCAAGTCTCCAACTGCAAATGTAAGTTGGTCGACTATTACTCGTAAATTTGTAAAGTCTACTTAGCTGTGATAGTTTTCCTTTTAATTTCAATATGTGTACTACTGCCAAGAATCATTTCACATATCCAAAAACATCCATTTAGCTGGCAGGGGGTGTGCTGTGGCAAGGGTGCACAAAATAGCACTTTAAAGCTTAAGTCTGTGAGCTAAGCTGGAGACAGACAGACGGACATGGCGAAACTATAAGGTATGAACAGTCAGCGATCAACTATTAATATATCAATCTCTTTTACTTACACGGGACCTACAAATATTTTACGCGTTTCTTGAGCAAGAAAATAGATGATGGCTAGTCGCTTCCTCGTCGGCGACGGGACAGGTGCTTATGAGTCATAGCTCTAGTAGCAGCAAAACAATAGGTTTGAATCTGAGTTTTTTTTATTTATTTGAGATTGTTTTTTTTTTTTTAATTTGTTAGATTTTTTTGATTTCTATGCTCACGACAGGCTCCCATAAACATTTAAATCCATACAGTCATACTACAAAAGGATCAGCAAGGACAAAATTGCTAGGAATTAACAAAAACTCACCCGTTACTATAAATTGAGCGCTGTTGTCAGAGTAGTTGGCTAAATACCTGGGATCGATTCCCGTCATCATTTGGTTTTGCCCCGGTAACATCTGAAAGTCAAACTATGTTTTTTTAACCAAAATGTTTGTATCTAACTTAACTTTACTTGTCTGCGTCTGGGTGCTCCTTTCGTGGCTCCGCATCGCTGCCATTGCGGTGAAGGTGTCGACTGCCTCGGACATCATGGCCTATCCTGCAGTAAAAGCGCAGGCCGGATAGCACGGCATGCCAGCATCAATGACATCATCCGTCGTGCTCTTGTCACCGCCGGGGTGCCCGCTGTTTTAGAACCCAATGGTTTGGCACGCGACGATGGGAAGAGACCAGACGGAATGACTATAATGCCTTGGAAGGTAGGTAGGCCTTTGGTGTGGGATGGAACGTGTGTCGACACCCTTGCGCCATCCCATCTCCCTAGCACGGTGAGCTGTGCTGGGGCGACTGCTTCAGGTGCGGAAAACCTCAAACGGCGCAAATACTTTAATCTTACTGGGACTTATATGTTCGAGCCGTTTGGGGTTGAAACACTAGGGCCATGGGGTCAAAGTGCACACTTAGTTTTTCGAGACATCGCCAAGCGGTCGACTCCTCACGTGACCAGAGGGCTGGCCTATTTTTCGGCCAAAGAATCAGTCTTGCCATACAACGTGGCAATGCTGCCAGCCTTTTGGGCACTTTTCCCACTGAAAGCGATGCGGAAGAATTTTTTGATGCCCTATGATTTTTTCCACCGTTTTGTTATATAGGTACTTACTTATACATATTATTATTTTTATTTTAAGTTTGTTTAGTTTTTAAATTATGTAAATACTCCCAATAAAAATTTAAATAAAAAAAATAGTCTAAAAATGATCTAACTAATTTGAATACATACGTAGATAGATACCTCAATTCGTTTACATTAGCAGGTACAGTCAGCCTCAAAAACTTGTACCTATACATCGACAAAACTTAATTTTTGATTGTCTACAATCATTGTTCCTTATTATTGTTTCAATGTCTAGCCACCATTATAGGTCCATGCTAGCCACAAACATAATAATACACATTGGTTGTGGTATTTTTTTTTATTTACGAAGCGACGCGCGTTTGACTTGTGTGGCCACGTGTACAAACACGCTTCGAATGTGGGCGTGAAGATGAGTAGCGTCAGCACGTAACACACACACTTCCGACTTCGCCCGTGTCTCCGACGGTACCGAGAGCTCCTGCGCTTAGGGCCAGGCCACAACATTGCGTTGCGACGACACGTCGCAAAAACAACGTCGCACTACAATACGATTAGACGTAGGTTGACGACATTGATTTCTACGGTACGTCGTTGCACCGCAGTGTTGTGGCTTGGCCCTTACACACGCATTCACAGCGTGCTTGTAAGTACACATGGTTTTTGGTTACCACAAGAGTATAGCGCGCGTCGCTTGCAGAGACAAAGTTAGTATTGGCCTCAAATGTCATGATTTCTTCATGAAATAGTCATTCAATTGGGCAATATGAACTTAAAAGCGTTTTATTGATGATTTTAAAATTATAATTCTGTAGGTATATAAATATTTGATACTGCCGCGAATCATATTAAGGCTCGTGCAGAACGGCGCGACTTGTCACGCGACTCGCGACAGAGGGCTAATTGCGTAACACACTATCAGTAGGAATCGGTTTCAATTTGACAGTTCAACAACATTCATTGCGTTATTTATTTCTAACTTATGAAGCAATGGATTAGCAATACACTTCAAAATCATTCCGATTCAAACTGTGTTACGCAATTAGGGTACAGGTAGAACAATTTCCATGAAATTAAGCCATAGTAACAAACAAAGCCTTTAAGATCAATATACAACTTAATACTGACCTGCAAAATAGGAAAATCTTCAGAAAATTTGAATTTCGCGGAAACCCTGAGTCCCTGACGCTTTCGTCTTAATTTAAGTTATCACAAACTTAATCATAGGTAATCATTATAATTGTCGGTCCATAGCAGATCATTGCTGGAAACAGGCCTCTCTAATCGCAGGCCATATAGGTACCTACCGTACCGTCTTGATCCTAACTCAGCCACTCTCATTCAACTGTGGTACCAGCCCTCCAAATAATAACCAAAACAACTGTTTTATAGTCTACTTACATTTTGTCCAAAAACGGGTGTATTCATTTGAGCAACTTCCATGTAACTTGAGTTAGGAACATTTTGCATGTTTGGAAATTGTGTATATGGTCCGCTGCTGTAGTAAACGTTCTCAGGAGGCCTGAAAACCAAGAAATAAAGAAGGCATCCCTGATAGACACTACTACAATTATAGACTGTACACGCTACTACATACAATACTGTATACCTAAGTGTTGATATAGTGGCTGATCGCCACGTGGCATGCATCGCCCCGCAAGCAATCGATTTTACGTGCGCCTATAGATATTTTACATCAAAAATAAAGAAAAGAAAGAAAGAAAATACGTTTATTTGCGGTAAACATAACGCAAAGAAATAAAAACACAAACACGAAAGAACAAGTTGAGGGAAAATCTTACCTACTTCGCGGCTATTAACTAAAGTTACAGACAGTGGTTTGGGTAGGTACCTACTCAAGGGGGTTTAAAGATGTAGCCGTAGCGTTAGGAAAGAGTTTTTTGTAGACCTAACTTAATTTTGTTATAATTATATAGATACATAATTTAGGTACCTACCTACCCGTAATAGTCTTCCAATTAACCTACCTATTTATTTTACCATTCAAAATATCAAGTGAGGTGTATATTTTTTTTAACGACTTCAGTCTTTATTAAAATTAAAATCCAAAAAAGTAACAGCAGATAAATTCTAGTTACAGGTAATGCGAAATGGCATTACTTACATCATATTATTTCTCCCTGCGTTCATTGAGAACGCCATCATTTGATTTCCCTGCGGATAGTCTGAAAAATATGTTTTACTTCTTTGAACAAACTTGTGACACGGAGGTAGGTACGGAAAAACGATCAAATTTTAATCCTTACCTGCTCCGACCCTAGGTTCCCTGATAACGTATCTATCCATTTTCTTTTAATAATATGTAAAAAACAATTTTATTATAATTTTACTTTCAGAAAAACTGAAAAGTTTGTGTTGGCGCCAATTTTTTTCAAAGATCTTGTTTTGTTTTTATTGGCTTGGGGTAGTCATTGTGTCATTCTGCCTATCACAGTCGTTATTTGTTGTAATGTATTGTAATTTATGTAAGGTTTTTTATTGCTGTCGTAAGTTAAATCGATCGAGTTATGTTAATAGTTTGTCGCATTAGATTTATTATCTGTAATGGCAAAGGAAACATGATTGTGATGTGTTATATAAATAATTCTAGAATCTGTATAAAACAACTTTTATTCAACTGGACACTTTTCTTTTAAAAAAACCCTGGTTGCCTTTAATGAGCAGAGAAAAAACTTGTTTTCCTTTTCTATGACACTATGGCCTGTTTATTTTTGAAGTAAAACTTCTTTACGCACGCTTTACTTGGACAGTACCTACCTAAGCTGGTGAATGCGTGACGAGAGCGTTACGAAAGCGAGCGAACGGAAGTTGAGAGTGAGATATAA
This sequence comes from Tiliacea citrago, assembly GCA_963921375.1. NCBI lineage: Eukaryota > Metazoa > Arthropoda > Insecta > Lepidoptera > Noctuidae > Tiliacea > Tiliacea citrago. Next base: position 8,426,882 of record OY992796.1, read on the forward strand.
GTTAGTGAAGATAGAAAGAGAGAGAGAGTTACGTTTAAGTTTTACTTCAGCCGTGTGGTCTAAAGCACACTGGTTTTTTTTTTTTTTGTTGAACTTTGTGCCAATGAAAGAAGTATGGGTAGTGAAGAAGGCGTCAAGGTAGAACGCGAAATTCAAATTTTCTTTAGTTTTTTGCGATTTGCAGGTCATTATCAGGTTGTAAGTTGATTTACATATAATTCGCGACCGTATCAAATATTTATGTATAGATTTATAATCATACAAATTTTAAAGACAACTCTCTGAGCTCATATTAGCCCATTGAATGACTATTTCATGAAATGGCATTTAAGGCAATTCTAACTGAGAGTAGTTTATTCTAATGAGTTCTATTGCTGATTCTAATGATTATAATAATAATGTTTTAAAGCCATAAATATCTATCTAATATCTACTGACCTGAAAATTGCAAAAAACGTAAGAAAATCTGTATTTCGCGGACTAGCCTAGCGCATCCCCAAAGATTTTTTATTACTGGAATAGTGGTTATTCCAAACTGCTGATTTTATTTTTTATTTGAGCATCAACAAAGGTCCTAAAACTAACTACGTAAACATTGAAAAGTGTCACTGAGACGTTCGCTTATTTTGACACTTTGACTTTGATATTTCAAGAGTTTTCTAGTTTTCGTAATTCTCATTAGTAAACTCGAATGAATCACCTTAGTTTTTACACATAGCCTAATATTTACTGAAATAAAATGGAGCTTCAAGATACTTATTATAATAAGTCAGAATACGTAGAAACTGTAAGTGGCGTTTGGACACAAAAACATCGTTGTGGAACATGACGTGCATTACAACTAGATATATTAATGTTACAGGCATCGGGTAATAAAGTAAGCAGACAAACAGTGCTATGTGGATCTCAAAATATTGTTTTACACGGAAAAGTGATAGTCCAAAGCGATGCTATAATCAGAGGAGACTTGGCAAATGTGAAAACTGGAAGATTTTGTATTATAAGCAAAGGTTCTGTCATTCGGCCTCCTTTCAAAAAATTCAGTAAAGGGTAAGTGATAGCTACAAATTGTAAAATATAGTGTTTTCATAATCAATAGACCGATTTATTTCCTTGACCCAATAGTAATAATATAATATTAAAATTTACTTCAGTGTTGGTTTGAAACTAGCCTTGCCTAGAATAATAACTTCAAATTTTATTAATCAGACACAGCCTAATCACAGTATTATTATTTCCAGTGTGGCCTTCTTCCCCTTGCAAATGGGTGACCATGTGTTTGTTGGTGAAAACACAGTTGTGAATGCTGCTGTTGTGGGCTCTAATGTCTATATTGGGAAAAATGTTGTAATTGTAAGTTATTATACTGGTCATTTAATAAACACCTCTTTGTGTAGGAGTCACAGACAGTCCGCTGTGCAGGGCCTGCATGGAGAACGATGAGACAGCAGCTCATGATGTCATCAGCAGATGTGCTGTTAAACTGCCCGGTGGTCACCACATACAGGGCAAAGTACTTTGGTAACCCAAGTATCCTACGTGAGATTGTCAGTAACACCAAAGTGTTGCTGGCCTTCCTTGAGGAGCTGGGGTGGATCGAATAACCGATTTTCCCACCCATACGCAAAATATGCGCATCGACATGGAGTTGCAGACACCAGCCCGTATTACCTATTACCTAAGTTATTATACTTTATTTTTAACCCCCAACGAAAAAGAGGAGTGTTATAAGTTTGTAGTGTGAATCTGTGTGTGCATGTGGTATCATAGCTCCAGAACGAATGAACCAATTTCATTATTTTTGAATAACAGAATTCTCGCCGCTGCACATCTGCTGTGGAGTTTCATAGTTAGAATAATTTTTCCATAGCTTCTGTTTGGTTATTTCTGCTCTGAGTGTTATGAAATGCTACTAAATAAGTAATTTTATTTATAGCGTTATTTCAGAGTAACAGTTTTAACAAGTTAAAAATATGATAAATATCACTTTTCAATTTTCCATGAGCTCTCTTTGGAAAAGGCCTCCTTGAACCTTTTCCAATTTTCCCTTTCTCTTGCTAGTTTAGTCCAAGTTTTCCCAGCCATCTTCACTATGTCATCTTCCCATCTTTTAAGGAGTTTTCCTACCCAAGTATTATAATGATGACTTGACTATTATGATTTTATTTACAGGGACGAAGATGTGTGCTTAAAGACTGCTGTATGATTGAGGACAATTCTGTGCTGCCTGCAGAGACAGTTGTACCTTCCTTTGCTAGATACTCCGGCAGCCCAGCGCGACTGCTCACCACATTACCTGAAGCAATGCCAGATCTCATGACAGAATTCACCAAGAGTTATTATCAACATTTCTTACCTACTACTGTACAATAATTATGTATTATACTTAACACTTACTTCTGCATTGTTAAAATATTATATTATACTTAACAGCAAAGCTTATCAACTAATATTAGAAAATATTTTTAAGGCTTTAATAAAAGCATTTTCCAATACTTTTTGTAGTTTATTTATTAGGAAAGTGCTGCCTCACCCTAGCTAGGCACAGAATATAATTATGTCAAAACATCGCGATATCTGTGCAATATCTTAAGTTAAATATTAATGCAGTATACCTACACATAAACCTTCCAAAATAATCTATCTAATGATGGTGAAAACTGCATCAAAATCTATTGTGTAGTTTAGAAGATGTAGGTGGTCACATAGGGACAAAAAGCGGATTTGTTTTTTTTTACTATTAATTACCTACCTACATAGAAAAAAAAAACAGGTATATTCACTGTATTCCTCCCCTGGGCAGCAGCGTTCTCTATGCATTTTAACACCATACTGCAATCGCCCACCCGCCTGCCAAGCATGGCGATTATGTCCCCTTTTGGTCCGGCCTATGTCCAGCCTGCAGTGGTCGTCTTTCGGCTGAAATGCACGGTTGGCGCCTGCTACGCTGCGTGTCGCGGGTTCGATTCCCGCATGGAACAAATATTTTGTATGACCTACAAGTAGTTGTTCCGGGTCAGGCTGTTTGTGTATGTGAGTTTAAATGTTTGTAAACGCACCCATGATACAGGAGAAATTCCTAGTGTGGGGTAACGTTAAAAAAAAAATTATGAGTCACTGTAGTGGCCATACACCGTGAATCCGCAGGTGTAGCCAGTGCCAAATTAAGCAAGTGCAGGGTCCGTAGCAAATTCTATCGAGGGGCCCTTGATCTGCTAAGGGTTCTTAGGTAGGATAAAGTGGTAAAAAATAGGGTAAAGGAAAATATTTTTTTGGTTCTTAACTATATAATTATTTACTAAAATATACCTACTTAATAAAATAATGTAGGTAAAACTATAAGTCTTACTAATAAATAGGTACACATTTTGAATCAAGACTGGATTTTTTTTTAAGTTTCACTCAAAAAATTACCTACGATCAGACGGAGGGGTTTTGGATACGCGGGGCCCCCTTTTGCGCGTGGCCCGTAGCAATTGCTACTCCTTGCTACGTGGTTAATATATATATACTGGGCGTAGCCCGCGAAACTCTAATTTTCTTATGTTTTTTGCTATTTGCAGGTCAGTGTCAGATTGTATCTTGATAAACATATGATTCCCGACTATATCAGATAATTATGTGTTTACAGAATTAAAATCATTAGAATCATTAATACTTACCTACTTACATCTCTCTGAGTTAGATTTGTTCTCCAATGTCATAATTTCATGAAAAAGTCATCTAATGGAACAAACCTAAGTACATTTACTTAGGTACCTACGTATAGGTATTTTGCATACGTACGGGGCCTCCAACTCTAAACTGCTTCTTACTGAATATATTTTGACCATGTTTGGGTTATCATTTTAAAGTAGGTAGCCCAAGGCCCCCCAAATCGGGGCGGTTTGTCTTGACCCTATTGCGTGGTACCTACCTATTTCATTCTACGTCTAGTTGCTCAGCTTCTTTAGCCTCTTCAAAAAGCTGTCGGATATTTACTGTGTCCGCGTGTTCCCTTTTTGTCGTAGGACTCATTATATAATTTACAGTGTTTCTTACTAATTCCATGGGTGTCACCAACACATTGGGTGATCGGAAGCGCGGCCGAGAACGAATGGGGCGGCGGGCAGCGCGGCGCTGCAAAATCAACCTTGGAATCGTGCGAACAATATTTATTCACAAGGAACGAACTGGTGCATCAAAATTCAATATTTTATTTCACCTAAACCTACATGGCTCATAAGAAACGGCAGAAGCTAGGTGCACGGTTCCATTTGGTCGTTTCATAGGGAGAAAAGCCGGCAAGAAGCTCCACGGTCCATCATCATAATCATATCACACTAATATTAGAGAGGCGAAAGTTTGTGAGTGTGTGTGTGTGTATGTTCGTTACTTCTTCACGCTGAAACGGCTGGACCTATTTTGATAAAATTTTGTATGGAGGTAGTTGAGACCCTGGTTTAAGACATAGGCTACTCTTTGTCCCGATATTCCAAGGGGGTCGAGACTTACGCGGGTGAAACCGCGGGAACCAGCTGGTACTTAATAATTTTAGTAACAGCACAAATGACACAACACACAACACTGATTTGTATGAGTTAAGTATCTAAGCAAGCTACTAGTGGAACTTTTAAACTCTAACGTAGGAAGCCTACTTATAGCTTTAGTTTAGTAGGTACCTACCTATATCTATATAATTAGAGTAGTGAGGGCCATGAGGAAAGCGTGTAAGAATGCCGTGCATGCTTCATCAATACTAGATTCAGTACCTATCGTTTAGAACAATAATATGTAATGAGTTTTCCAGAGTCGTTATGTAGTTTTTGGTAGAAAGCAAGACACCTCGAAGTTACAAGACTATCCAATAAACCAATCACATTATGGTAGGTACCTACTGCTTAAAACTATAATTTTAGTACCTGTTCACGTTGTTCAAAAGAATGTGAACAAAGCTTCAGAGGTAAAGAAAATAATTTATACTCTAATTTTATTTTCACCATCCAAAAATTCCGTTTTGTTAGATTAACCGAAAGTCCGAAATAATAAAGCACTCCATTACTCATAGCTACATCCGAATATTTTTTATATTGACAAAATTGACCTTTTCATTTTTATTTGCTTTCTTAAAACGTAGAATGGAACGCAGATACAGTTTGATGACAAGATGCAAGTACATTTTGTTTTCCAACAAATATACTGTGTGAGTTCTGTGACTCGTATTTCTAAGGTGACAAAGACGAATTTCCTGCTATCGAACACAGATTCTCAGTGCAACCTTCATGTTGAGTAACTTGAAAATATTCCTGATTGCCGTCGTCGAACCCTTGATCCATTTCGTTTTATTTTAAATTAAAATCGTTTAATTATTGACTTTTGAGTTAAAATAGTGATTATAGATGTTGTGAAACAAAATAAGTGTAACATTTTTAGTATGGAATATCATTATTCCGATCTTTGCATGCCGACGGATCATCTGCTAACTGGTGGGTATTCGTTTTTCAATGGTAATCATTATAATACAAAGGTATTTGTCGTATTAATGGATTAAATTGCTTAATTTTGCCCTCAGGCGTTCCTTGAGTGGAACATCGGCTATAAGTTTTACTGTTTTATTTTCTTTTCGGATCAGTAAACAACAGTTTCTTCCCCTCAGATAATAATGTTATTTTCTGAAAGTTAGATTTAAAATTACTGTTTAAAAATTCATTGTTTTGTCGGTACTGTTCTCTTGTTGTTTTTTAATCAGTTGGGCTAATATTTGTTTCATCAGTCTATGTTAGACTGTTTCTGAGATAAGTTTTTACAGCAAATAACTGAAAGCACAAAAGTGGTTTAGTAGTTGTAGCTTTCTATCCAAAAAATAAGTACCACGCTAAACTCTTCAAGCCTATTTTCAATTTATTATCTACACTCATAATAATTATTTAATCACCAATGTGTCTTTGTAAAATATAAACTGTTCTCATGTATGCTTCTTGATATATATTGATAAAAATATTAGGTACTGTAGATTTCCTTATTTTGTAGCATTGTATTGTTTTGTTTTGTGAGAAATATATATAAGTAAACAGATATTTTAGCCAGATTTCTGATTTCTGAACTAATAAGCCACATGAAATAGAAATCATTCAGAATATTGTGTAAAAAAATTGTTGACCTATTTTGAGTCACTATTTTAAATCAAAAAATAAAATAGAATTAAATACTCATGAAAATGAATAAGAAACATTACTAATTGAAAATATTGGTTAGACCATTTCAATCACATCAAAATTAAAAATAAACGGTATTGTTCTTCTACCATCAAAGTAACTGAACAAACAAATAATCATCCTAAGTTGTCAGTTTTCTTATAAGAAGTTCATCAGGTAATAATTTAGTTTTCTATAAATTTATTGTTTTTCACTATGACAGATTATTGACCTTCAGGGGTCACTGGTAAATAATTAAGAAACAGTCAAAGTTATTTACTCAGCATGAGTTCTTTTGCAATGTACACACCTGTATCTTAATAATTTTAAGTAATAAGTAGGTAATGAAAATATCAAAACTTCATATTTGTATTTCACTCAACTTTATGTAAAAGTTTAGATAACATTACTAAAACAACTTAAAGTTAAGCCATAGCAATTTAATCTGGATCATAATATTACTTTATAAATAGATGCAAAAAGCTCAAGCTCCATATAATAAAAAAGATAAAAGATAATTTATTTATAAACACAAGTCTAAAAAAATGCTTGAAATACTTAGACTTTCACTTGTATTTATGAAAGTAAGAAATATTTAAATACAAAACTGCTACTGCATTATAAAATGTTTGTCCAACGAGCCTCTTTCCCAATAATGTTGATGGGTAAAGTTTATATAGTATGACAATATTTATCAGAGCATAACTCTCAGGTCCATACACCGGAGAATATGCTCCGCAATACTTGGTACCGAAACAATCAGCGGAGTATGAGGTGCGGGCCAGTGTGCTGGTGGACGGCGGCGACAGGTTTGGGGTATCCGCAGTTGTGTTTGACAAGTATGAAGAGCTGATATGGATGGGGAATCAGGGAGTAAGTAGATAATAGTGACAATAGTCTTAACAAAATGACTCCATTTTAATGTTAAAATCTTTAAGAAATTCTATTGTATTGCTTGTTTATTAAAGTGGCCACATCAGTAAGACTGCAACTCTGCAACAAAATAATTATATTAAAAAATATATTCTTATAAAAATCGTAGGTCAACTTCTTTCTAAAAGTTGTAAATAGGCATACAATAAATTAAATTAAATATCATTTATTTCAGGCAAGCATAAGCATAGTAAATAATTTGTCACATTTTTTCTAGGGTCATGTAACATCCTACTATGGTCCAGGAATGCAAAAGTACACTTCATTCCAAGTGCATGAATCAGAAGAAGTGAGGGATATACTAACTGTTGAACAAGGCATTTTTGCATTGACGAAAACGTCTCTACGCCATCAAATACGCCGAGGGATTCCGAAACGTACATTCAAGTAAGTTACAATGATGTGCTTTCATGCTCAGCAAACATGAGACCACAGAAACACGTTCATAAAAGCATAGGTTATCAGCCTATAATGTTCCGACAGCTGGGACATAGGCCTCCTCTCGGTGAGTGGGAGTGAGCCGTAATCCACCACGCGGGACCAGTGCGGGTTGGTAGATGTCACATGTCTTCGAATTTTTGGTTCCAGGACATGCCGGTTTCCTCACGATGTTTTTCTTCACCATTTTGAGAGTAGTCGTGATGAAATAATTTACACAAAGTAAAGCGCCTGTCAGGGTTCGAACCCACGACCTACAACTCTTCAATGCAAATAAAAAAGACAATTTAGCTAGGACTAGAAGTCCCAAGAATTCACTCAACGCAGTTGCTGACACCACATACACTGGTGACCGTCTATAATATATTAAAAATAATTAAGAAAATAATATGTGATTCTTACTAGATCAGCAAATATGACAGATATGCAGTGTATCTTCCAAGTGAGTGCTAACAAGGTAATGATGGGTGGACATCAAAACAAGTTGATTGATCTGGACCTCAACAAAATGGCTGAGATGGCTATTGTGAGTATTATTTAGCACACTAGCCATTGTATCTGAAATAAGTAAGTTGTTGCTTTGAATTCACAAGTTTGAGACCAGTCGTCGATATAAATCTGCCCTATGTAGTGTGGAAAAGATTTAAGTATGTGGTGCATAGGCTTTTTCGCTTGACCACCTTTTAAACTGTGTGGATAGATCTATGCACACTCGTAATTAACGTAAACGTGGAGACAATAAGTTTAGAATGGCTAAATGTGACCAGAAAATACATGAAGTAAATTTCAGTGACTGGGTATTACTTATCATTCACCCACTCATCCCACCCTCAGTATTCTGTTCACAGTTAGCCCTTGCTTTTCTTCTATCAATCTGCCCAGCATTTCCCCAACTATTATGGGGTCGGCTTCCAGTCTAACCGAATGCAGCTGAATACCATTATTTTACATGGAGCGACTGCTTATCGGACCTCCGCAACCCAGTTTCTGGGTAACACGATACCTCTTGGTAAGACCGGTTGTCAGACTTTTGACCTTTTTGAACTTTTGGCGATCTACGAATGTCAGCCGGGACTAACGGCTTATCGACCCTTGCTTTTCTGCCATATACATGGAAAATAAAAAATAATTCCTTCCCAGCCCATACAAGAAGAAGGTTGCGCCGTTCTACGCAGCGGCGGCGGCTCTTTAGTCGCATGCGGCAGTGCGAATGGGATGGTCGCGTTACGAGACATACGGGCCCCCAGCACAGCTAACCATACCTTCAGGGCACATTCCGCTTGCCTCTCAGACTTGGACATGCAAGGCGATCTACTTATCACCTGTGGATTTACGCAGACGTATGTATCTTATCTTTGATATTGTGTGTTACAAACGTGATTAAACGCGTCCTTTTAAGTTTGGTGCAATGCAATGATACTTTGGTCACGTCCTTGTCCTTAGGTGGACGTGATTATTGCACTGCAGGCAGATACAGAATATGAAAAGCAACTGCTTATCATTAGATTGGCCTAACTAGATAAAAGATTAAAAAGAAATATTTTGAGATTTCTAGTCTTGTGAATTGAACGTTTGAATAACCAAAAAGTTTAGTTTGTTTGTTGTTCATTAACGTGGATATCAGACCATGAACTCAGACCAAATAAAAAACTAAGACATAGCGCTGGCAACTTGACGTGAGGCCGGTTTCGTAAACGTGTCTGGTTAAGTGTAGTTTGGTTGTAAATGTGTGCGTGTCAGCGTGTGTGCACAGAGCGAGGTGTAGTTTTGGCATGCTTCACTGTATTGTTCGCAGCGGTATGGCACACATACACATAATATCACGCCTGTAATCCCCGAAGGGTTAGGCAGAGGTATACCTATAGTACACCCACGGTTCGCCGGTTATGTTTAAGTCCCATGTAATAGGGGGGCGAGCCTGTTGCCATCAACCGGGCACAAATCCAGACTCCGGGCTGCTACTAAGAAATTCCAGATAGAAAAACCCAATATCACTTTGCCCGGCCCGGGAATCGAACCCAGGACTAGGTTGGTCTAGTGGTCGCAAGCGCTACTGCCGAGCACGAGGTCCTGGGTTCGATTCCCAGGTCGGGCAGTGTTATTGGGCTTTTTCACCAGGAATTTCTCAGTAGCAGCCCGGAGTCTGGATTTGTGCCCGGTTGATGGCAACAGGCTCGCCCCCCTATTACATGGGACTTAAACATAACCGGCGAACCGTGGGTGTACACACGGCTACACATCAAGCTATACATATCCAGTTTAGGCTGATCGCGCATTGTATAGGATTGTCGTACAATGAGAGACCAGCTTATACTGGAAATGTATAGCTTGATGTGTAGCCGTGTGTACTAGTGCACCTCTGCCCAACCCTTCGGGGAAATAAGGCGTGATGTTATGGAAGTTCGTAATTTTAGCCGATGGGATTTTAAAAGTGGCGATGAAGAAAACCTTTTATTTATAGACACTAGTTACTGCCATGTTTGTAAAAGAGATCGCTACTGTTCTTAAAATACTCACGAACCCGTAATACTTCCTCAGTGTCGGCATGGCAGTAGCGGAGCCCTACGTGCTAGTGTGGGACGTGCGCTGCCTGCGCGCCAACAGTACGCCGGGTGAAGGCGCCTGGTCGCTTCCCACAGTGTCCCCGCCATTGTTACTGCACTTTTTACCTGCCTTCTCTGGCAGAGCGGTAGCGTTGTCCGGAGACGGCCATGTTGCTTTACTGCATGTGAATGCGCCTAGTGGGGCTGAGCATTCCATGTTTCAGGTAAGTTTCGAATTTATAATTTGCTTGCAACACTCATCACTCTCCTGCCCTTATCTGGGGGGTTCGGGTTCGGAGCAATGGATTAGCAATATATTTCAAAATCATTCAGATTGTGATTCAAACTGTGTTACACAATTAGGGTGCTGTTCCCTGTCCAAATCGGTCTAAACAAACTTCTGCCGTCTTTCGCTATGCTAAAACATGGAACCAACGTTCCATCTGGTTTCTGCATAGGAGGCATCTCAGTATGAGCCAGAGCTCATACTGCGCAGGAGAAGGTAAACCTATTTGCCTATATCTTCGCTGAAAATTCACGTCCTGATACGCTCTCTAATGAACTCCTCAGTGACCATCAGTATGGCTTTCAGCCGTGGTCGGTCATTTGGAGATCTTCTTGTGTATGTTACGCATTGCTGGGGCAAGGCCATTGAGAGACACGGTAAAGCCCTTGCTGTGTCCCTCGATATATCAAAGGCTTTTGGCAGGGTCTGGCCCAATGCTTGTCTTTTGGGTAAGCTTCCCGTATTCGGAATCCCTGCTGACTTTTTACCCGACTGCCTCAGAAGGAGGGTTATGTTTTTCGAGTGTATGTATGTATGTCTATTTGTTTGGCACGCTCTGTAGCCTAAACGGCTTGATGGATTTTAACATATGAGGTATCGTTAGATTCGTTTTAGTTTCAGAAGTGTCATAGGGTTTCAAATTTTCATATGGCATCTGCGAATCAAACAAGACAGAAGATTTTTTTTTTTTTTTTGTGATTTTAATAATATGGGTATCAAATAAAAGCTAGTAATAAGCCAATTCCAAATATATATATATAACACTTTTTAGCTACTATTTTGACTCAAACTACAAAAAGTACATTTCCTATACAATAACAAAATGGTAGCGAAATCAAAATTATACATTGAATATTTAAGCAACTGCTATGAGGTTTGGAATCGATTCTAATGCCAAAAACATAGTTCTTAGAATTTTTGTCTGTTTGTCTGAATGTATGTTCCAGCATCACGAAAATTCTACTGGATAGATTCTGTTCAAATTTTGCATAATATCCTATAAGTCTGGTCACCCGGTAAGCTATATTTATATTATTACGCTATTTATTATGGGGGATAAGCAATTGTATTGTATTATTTTTGTATTCCTCTATGGTTCACAGTAAATTGTAAAAAGAGCCAAACTGTTAGAACATTGCAGATTTAATCTTTTAAATGATTATCATCACGCTATATCTTTATGGGTCATAGTCAATCATCATGACATATACACGGTGGATTTTTAAGATGGGGAGGTAAACCTTAACCGTTGTAGCTACATAATAACGTGAAATCGGTCTTAGGAGAATGTTCTTAAAATTTTGAGATATTTTAATCTGCATATGAGATATTTTCACCAAAAAAAAAATGCCAATAGATCCTGGTTCTTATGAGAGAGTTAGGCCAACTGTGATTTGATACATTGGATCTGGTACACTTGCGTGAATGACATTTCCGCTAAAGACACTTGCGCGAACTTACTTGCACGAAAGATGGTTGTCGTGTTTTTGTGATGATTTTTCGTCATGGGTGTCGTTTTCATGTTTTAGAGGTCTCTGATAACAAAACTGCGGTCAAAATCAAAATTCAAGATGGCACCAACGAAAATTTGCAAATTTTTCGTCATGTGTGTCGTTTTCATAGTTTTCGAGCGCTGACGACGATAATGGGGTCAAAATCAAAACGAAAGATGGCGCCAACAAGAAAACCGAAACCCTCATAGGATCACTGCGTTGTCTGTCCGTCCGTCCGTTTGTCTGTCTGTCAATACCCTTTTTCTCAGGAACGCGGGGAGGTATCAAGTTGAAATCAATATCAAATATGAAGGTCTACGGTCTCATAAAGCTCTAAAAAAATCATCCATCGACGCAAAAAAAAAATACGGCCATTCATGCGACATATCTTGATGGGATAATTTCATCCAACCTACGGAACCCTTCATTGTGCGTGGTCCGACACGCACTTGGCCGGTTTTTTATAATGTATAGACTGGCCGCTACAAAACTCAGAAATAGCAAAAAGCGTTTCCCATTAAAATCGTTTATTTGCATAAATGTGTACAAATGGGTATAAAATTCAGTGCAAAGACATATTCCACCGTATACTGATGGCATGCAAATATTTAATGGACGTTAATCAGTTAAAGGCTTTTACAGACTCACGCGATATCGCGGGCGTGACAGGCACCGACAAAGAAATTGTGCCACTAGTGTCGCGTCGCGCCCGCGATATCACACCAGTATGTACGAGCCTTAAATAAATAAAAAAATTGGTATTAAATCGGTGTCTTAACGTTAAGAATTTTATGAAAGAAAGGAACAAATTATTCAAGTCAATACAAGTCATAAAAATATACCCATAAAAGTCTACCTTCTAAATTATTTGAGGTCCTAATTTTTTTTTAGAGTGTTAGATATCACAAGCAACATACTATCTATATAAATTAATGTTAGGCGACTGTTGAGAACTGGTGATTGTCATTTTAGTGATAGCCGTTCTTCAGGAAAAATCTGTAAAAATGCATCAAATAATGTATCAGTGTTCTGACATTAAGTAGAAGCAGGAACGCAGGCATTCATTAATTCACTAAAAACTAAAAACTTCGCAAGCAATGGGGAATCGCTACTGAAGACTACGGAGTCGACCTCAAGACTAAGACTGCTTCTAATACGGACAACTATGCGTCACTTGCTCCCGCGTCACCAGTTCTGAGTCTCTGTATATTTTGGCTGCTGAGATCAAAACTACAAACGTAGCATACCTACAGGGAATTTTTATAAAAATATCATATCAGCCCCGAAGGGTGTCCCGAAGGGTTGGGCAGAGGTGTACTTAGTACGGCACATTTTGCAAGTTAAGTTTAGGGCCCATGCAATAGGGGGCGAGCCTATTGTCACTAACCAGGCACAAACCCAGACTTCGGACTGTTACTGGGAAATTTCAGATGGAAAACCCAATAACACTGCCTGACCGACCTCTGACCGGAATCGAACCCAGGACCTCATTCTCAACAACTCATACTTAACAGTAGCACTTCCAACCACTAGACCAACGAGGCTGTTTTCTATAAAACTGTTAGAATAGAATAGAATAGAATAGAATAGAATAGAATAGAATAGAATACTCTTTATTATGTACACCATAAAAGTTACAGATATAAATGTTGAAATTTTACACAGGGTGACACAAACCTGTTATTTTAGTATATCTTACGACTTCCACGCGTACTAAGTCGCGGGCAGAAGCTAGTCTTTTCTAAAACCTATCCTATCCTATCTTGCTGCCCCTACTTAATTAGCTGAACGATAACGTTTAACTTATTAACTTAACAATACTTAAGTGAACAATTTGTTCAATAATAACACTAAAAAGCTTAAAAAAAAAATGAAAAGGTGGAAACAAGATGAAAAGAAAACGGGTATACTCTAAGTACCAAAAATAAATAAATGCAGTCGGAGGCATCTAGGATTAACGAACGCCTTAAAATTTGCCTCCGACTGCATTTATTTATTTTTGGTACTTAGAGTATACCCGTTTTCTTTTCATCTTGTTTCCATCTTTTCAGTTCATGTTTTTGCAGTCGGGTTTTTTGTTTTTGAAATTTGTTTTATGTAACTTGATTTCCGACTTCCTGAGTGAGTGAGTGAGCGATCGATCAGAGTGGTCATAGATGGGTGCTCATCAGATCATATGGCTATTGATATGGGTGTTGGTCAGGGGTCTGTTATTTCTGCGATTCTATTTCTGCTGCATATTAACGACCTGCTACAGCTGGGTGCTATTAGGTACGCAGATGACAGCACAGTCTCAGAAAGATACCTGTACAGCGCAAGAGCCAGCAGAGAGGAAACAGCTTCTCTTAGAGAGGCCATGGTGGAAAAATGAACTTGACCCTTAATCTCGTTTCCCAGTGGGGCGACAACAATCTGGTCAAGTTCAACGCTCAGAAAACACAGGCCCGTTTTTTCACTTGCTAAAGGAGTCAGTTCTAATTATCTCCAACTATCCGAGGTACATCTGCACCAATAACCACCGACCGCCTGGAGATTTTGGGCATGGAGTTGACGTCAGATTGAGATCTGGTGGTGGATCTGGACTTCGGCTCAACCATCTAGTCAAAAGCACTGACTGCAGCCAAAAAGCTGGGTATCCTAAATAAGGTGAGGTGGAGCTTCACATCTGGACAGCTTCTGAGTTTGTACAAAGCTCAGGTCCGTTCCTATATGGCGTATTGCAGCCATTTATGGGATGGCTCAGCAAAATACCAGCTTGCTGCACTTTACTCGGTGGAACGCAGAGCGAAAAGGCTCAATGTTGCTTGTCTGTCGGTCTTTTACAAACTGTATTTCGGAGAGTGTGCGCAGGAGATCCACGACCTGATCCCACCATCTCCCTTTCACTACCGGACTACCAGACGTAATGTAGGGTACCATCCGCACTTGTTCGATATACCGACTAGTCGATCTCAGCGCTTCTCCTTCACATTTATTATGCGCACGGCCAAAGTGTGAACTTTCTGCCAGCGTCTGTGTTCCCTTCCACGTATAACCCGCAAGCCTTCAAAGCAAAACTGAACAGGTATCTTCTGGGCTTGCTCGTTCCATCAAAGACCTCACCCATCGCTTTCCACCAGAGGACATCGAGATCAAGAGCTGGCCCATTTCGCAATAAAAAAATGTATAAAAGATTTATCAACAGCTTCAGTATACAATATATTTTAAGTAGTATACCATAATGTACCATGGTGTAGGAGTAATTAAAAAACAACAATGCCTGAATTATTTACGATCCAAAATGTTTATTCTATTATTTGTACCTAAAAATCATTTGCACGTGGATTTTTACTACTATTTCACCTTTTACAGCTAACTTTTTAAATATTTTCAGGTGGGCACTCAAAGTTCTTTATGCAGTGTAATGGACGTGTCATCCACTAGTCAAGCATTAGTGTTCGGTGATCAAGCCGGACATCTGCACTTGTTCTCACCACAGCACAATCACGAACCGGTCTTCAATAACTTTTCAAGGTGAATTCAATATTTTTTATTATTGACGTTCTAGATGATGCGCCATCGATAGAACGATAAGTAATCCGTTTCCTGAGTTAAGTGAATGAAATGAATCGTAAATTCGTGTAATCACAAGGAAATAACTGATTTGCAGCAAGTTATAGATAAAATCGCCGGAAGGGACGCCCTAGGAGGACATATAGTGACCTAATTGGTGATGTTCTTCAGAAAAGTCAGGTGCGTAGTACTCTCAACCGGCGTGCGTGTATGACCAGATGTATGAACGTAAACGAAGCAAAAGGAGTATGTAAGGAGCGTAGCAGGTGGCGTTCTATAGTTTCTGCCTACCCCCATAGGAAGAAGGCGTGAGTTTATGTATGTATAGAATACAATGTTGTTAAAAACTAATTAGATTTATTTTTGTGCTATGTTTCTGCCTGGTTGTTCAAATGAAGCGATAATTTGAACGACCAGACAGAAACATAGATCTATATCTATCTATCTGCCTAGCCTTTTCCCAAATATGTTGGGGTCGGCTTCCAGTCTAACCGGATGCAGCTGAATACCAATATTTTACATGGAGCGACTGCCTATCTGTCCTCCACAACCCAGTAACTGGGTAATACGATACCCCTTGGTAAGACTGGTTGTCAGACTTTCGGGCTTCTGACTACCCGTAACGACTGTCAAAGATCCACGGATGACAGCCGCGACCAACGGCTTAACGTGCTTTCCGAGGCACAGAGGAGTCTCGGTATGTAAAAATGGTCACCATTTGGTGGTATGAGGAACAGGGTGTAAAGTTCACTCATCCACCATAGAAAAGGGAGGATCCTCCGACCAGACGGGTGTCGTGTCTGGTGGGCAACTGCCAGAAACAGATATTAATCGATATTCCCCGCAAATTGTTTTTGAGTTTTCTCAGTAGGATCCCGGAGTCTGCGCTTTGTATTTAGTTATTACAGCCCGCGCGCAAGTGCTAGTCACCGCCTGAGGTATGTAACTGATGAGGCGGGGGAGGGCACTGTTGACAAGATTGGCAGACTGAATTAGCTTGGCTTTTGTCGACCTCCCCCGTCAAAACAAATCGCTCTTACCCTCAATACTGGCGAAATAAGGTACCCATTACTAGGGGAAATACAAGCATGATGTTCTGCAACATTTCGAAACTATTTTGTTTCCAGAGCTACAGAGTTCGCGGATCAAGTAGTGGGTATGCCGTTCGTCGGGTTCAGCGACACAACATTCCAGTACGCCACGGTACCGCTGCCGCCGTTGTCGTCAGGCAGCAAGTGGTTCAACGAACTGCCTGAGGAGTTCTTTAAGAAAATATACAGGTATATATTTAGTTATAAAATAGTGGGCACAATAAATATCAACTTTCTTAACTGATTTGCCACTTGGCTATAAAGTTAAAATAATTCTTGGAATAGAAGCGATACTAAGCGTATCAGACGCCCAATATTTTAAGCTAATAGCGTTCGAAGTGAAAATTTGTTAAGTACTATACGAAGTACTGTTTTTTGGGTTCTGTACCTCAAAAGGAAAAAACGGAACCCTTACAGGATTACTCGTGTTTCTATCTGTCTGTCAGTCAGTCTGTCCGTCTGTCACAGCTAATTTGATCCGAATCTGCTGAACCAATTAAGTTGAAATTTAGTACACGACATAGTAATTTCTGTGACCCGAACACAAAGGACTTGTAAGGATTTCAGATACTTATATTTTTTTATAATTTTAACATAAATTTGAAAGTCATTTATGAAAATAGATGAAAATTGACTATCACTGGCTCAGTAGTTTTGGAGATAAGGGGGGGGGGGACCCTTATCTCCAGGTTAATGATTTTCAATTGAAACTTTAACATTATAATATCTCATTACACAGGAAACCAAAACCAATCGACCCCGAAGTACTGAAATCAATGAAAATGCAAGGCCCTATTGGATACGCACCGAATCCTAGATCATTTAAGAGAAATCAGGTATACAATAAAAATTCATGATAAATCTATTGTTTTTTTATTTATTTATCGAGGACCTCCAACAAAACATTTTACAAACAGATATTCCTCGCTTTTTCATGGAATACGTTGCAAAAATACGTTTTTGTCTGGTGTACAGTCAAGGAATGAAAATGTTAAGCACCTGAAGGTTAATTTTGACTTCCACTTTTTTTTTAATAATAATCCGCCTTTTTTAATATTATTCAACCTCTTTTTTATATTATTCCCCCTTTATTTTTTTTATATTATTCCACCTTTATTTATTATATTTTGACTTTATTATTTATCGATCTAAGTCTAAACTCACGAGTTCTTCCCATGGGGGTAGGCAGAAACTACAATTGCCAATTTTTGGATGAGTCTGTAAAAGTGGTAATAGGTAATACGGGCTGGTGTCCGCAACTCCACGTCAATGTGCGTATTTTGCGTGTCTGTAAAGGTGTTATTAT
Organism: Tiliacea citrago; assembly: GCA_963921375.1. NCBI lineage: Eukaryota > Metazoa > Arthropoda > Insecta > Lepidoptera > Noctuidae > Tiliacea > Tiliacea citrago. Next base: position 8,444,697 of record OY992796.1, read on the forward strand.
TGTGAATAAATAAATGTGGATGTACTATAGATACACCTCTGCCTAACCTTTTGGGGATTACAGGCTTACAGGGCTTACAGGTTATGTTTAAAAAATAAATAAATTTTAAATTAAATTGAGTTTGAAAAGATGACATGCGGCCGCTTTGTGGGAAAGGAACATTGAATTAGTAAGTACTTTGGAAAGGATTGTGTTTGAAAATAACTTAACATTTTCGTTCCTTGACCGTCATTGATTACAAAAGGCCACAGCAAGTCATCACTCTCCTGCCTTCATCCCAATTCCATACTTTGTCATCGCGGTAGTCACTCCCTTTCCAGCCATGTCATCTTTCACACAGTCCATCCATCGTTTCTTCGGTCTTGTGCAAATTTAAAATACCTACTGTAACATTAACAATAATACATCTGAAATGTTTGCAGATGCCGTATATAGAAGATAATTTCGATGATTTGCATGCTTCAAGACAGAACGAAAATAAATACGTTGCTCAACCAATACCCAAGCATTATCAAAAGGTACAATATCAATTATTTAAGTTTGACAACTGAGTGTTGAAGAGTGTCTTCGTTAACGTCCTAAGTAAGTGTTTTGTTCAGTAAGTAGTTCATCGCGTTTGATATTTTCAGTCCTTTTACGGGCGTCCACAGGATTGCGAGAAATAAAAAAATCGCCGGGAATATTGACTGTCTAAAAACATAACCCTGTCTTTGCTGTTGCTCAGTCGGTTAAAAAGGGAGGAGGGAAGGAAAGGAAGAGGAGCCCTCAACCCGCACTTCAGTTTGACTTCGTTCTGGGCTGATACTATTTGGAATGCTAATAAAACGCTACGAAGTTGTTCTGTCAGACATAGCCTTTGCGAAACCTCTCGCAATGGTAGACTATGGATTTATATGCAGGCCAGGAATAAAAATCTGTTGCACTAACCAGGGTTTTTTTTTTAATTGGGTGCCTTGGTAACTTCTAATACATCAGATTCACAGACATGCGTCTTCTCAGTACCTACACGAAATATATGGGCTAAAAATAAGTAGTTAACCCCCTGCATACCTTTCTCTTTTGCTGACTGAACATTAAATCTTAGTTTGTATTTGTTTTCAATGACAATGTATTTAATATTACAGATAGATATACGTTACAATAAACACGGTCCGAACGAGGAATTAGAGAAATGTAACAAAACAGGGCTTCCGGGATTAGAAACTACGTTACCTAATTCGTATTGCAATTCTATGTTACAGGTAATTTGTAAAAGTATAAATGTCTTATCTTATACAATATATTTCATACGGCGTGGAAAATAAAATGGCTTACATGTGATACTCTATAGTCCGTTCACTATAACTCGACTCGTGACGCGATTGGTAGCACTGCAGTTCAAAATGGTGACTGACAGAACCAACTACCAATCACATGGCTGCAAAATTCAGTGCTACCGATCGCATCACGCGTCAAGTTATAGTGAACGCTCAGTAGTCATCTGTGAGCGGACTTTGATACCTTCCTTAAAATCTGTCATTAATTTGTTTACCTTCATCTCTCTTATCTTCTAAATCAAACGATTTGTTATAGTTACAATACTAAACGCCAAGACTCGTAGCAGTCGCGGTCATGAAACGTGGGAGTAGGACGGTAAATATTTAGTATTGGATATCTCCAACCTCTGTACTGAGTCTCGTGACATCTCGCTCTCGCGTTTCATAACCGCGACTGCAAAGAAACGTTGGCGAACATGCAGGGTGTAAAAAGACCCATGACGAAGCCGTCATCTGCGTATTCTGTACCTCAAACTAAGTAACTTTGTGCAAAAATTATTCCTGGTAATGACTTACATTTTTGTGGTGTGAAAAATGCTGTATATGTAGTGCGCAATGTACTGAGCTTGTGTTGGATGCATGCAAACGAACAGGGATCGTGGGAGTATTGAAAGTTATAACATTTAAAAATTGTTTTCGTAAAAAAACCTTAGATATCTCCGTAACTGGAAGGTTCCCAGAAATGGTCCAGAAAAAAAAACTGTCAGTCGTAGAACTGCACGTCAGAAGTGACAACTTCTTAGCTTCACAAACTTGTAAACATCTGTTTAGATGTATCTGAGCGTGACGGTCACGCGCGCTCAGTGCTTTTTCGCCATCCCAAAAGTGGCCAAAGAGCTTAAAAAAGTGTTCAGTTAAAAAAATATTATAATAACAGGAAGAACAAGTGACTGGGCTTCGTTAAGGGTATTTTTACAACTGTTAATATCGATTCTTAAAGTATCAACACGTGATACTTTAAAAATCGATATTAACAGGTTTAGCTGCAGGGCTTTTAAGAACCTACCTAATCACTATATTATAAGACACAACTTTTTTCAGGTTTTATATTACACATTGCCGGTAAAGGCGACCCTCTTAGCACATACATGTGCCAAAGAATTTTGTCTCAGTTGCGAATTGGGTATGCTCACTTTTTATTTATAATATTTTTGTATTTAGGTTATTTTACATAAAGGCTCGGTTTCAAAGACAAAAAAAAAACGTATATACAAGCGTGCGTTAACGTCCATTAGGTACATGCTCTCCGTATTCCGGAGGGGCTTGTGGCTAAGTAATAACTGCCGCACGGGTCGATCGATCAAGTTAAGATACGCTTGCCGCAGTTGGTCCGTGGATGGGTGACCATCTTTACATACCAAGACCCCTCCTTGCTTCGGAAAGTTGGCTGTTATTTTGTAGATCTGTGACAGTTGTTACGGGTCGTCAGAAGCCCGAAAGTCCGACAACCAGTCTTACCAAGGGGTATCGTGTTACCCAGTAACTGGGTTGTGGAGGTCAGATAGGCAGACGCTCCATGTAAAATACTGGTATTCGGCTGCATCCGGTAAGACTGGTAGCCGACCCCTACATAGTTGGGAAAAGGCTTGGCAGTTGACGAGTTTCCGTATTCACTTCACATTAGTTCACATGTATCGCGCGTTGCGTGGAAACTGGGCCTAAGATAAATAATCTGCATAGGTTTTAAAAGTTTGTGTTGGGGATGGAATCACTTTAATTTAAAGTGTGCTTGTATGGATAGCTTATTGACGAGATGAGGTCGTGTTTCATTTTGCTTTAGTTAATGTCTTTTTGGTGGTATGAGGAACAGGGTGTAAATTTCACTCATCCACCATAGAAAAGCGAGGATCCTCCGACCAGACGGGTGTTGTGTCTGGTGGGCAACTGCCCGACGGTTGATGTCGGGACGTTGTAAGTGCCAATTTCACCAATGAAACTGAACGCGATCAACACTTAAACCACGTTTAAGAACTGTCAGTGTCATTATTTTCTTTGGAATATTGACACTGACAGCCCTTGAACTCGGTATAAATGTATTGATCGCGTTCAGTATCATTGATGAAATTCGTCCTAAATGTGCTAGTTGCCCGCTACATCATAAACGAGATCAACGTCGACGAAATTAGTGTCAGCAAAAATACTTCGCCGAGTGAGATTCGACCAAAAATTTCGCCAAATGAATTTCGGCCGTACGTACTCCAACAAAATGTTGGCATAACAGACTGCGTCGACCTGTTTTACTACAGACTTCAATAACAATGCTTTCAACTTTTCAGGGTTCCTTTTCAGAATGTTAGACACTTCAGGGGGCGCGCCGTGTCAGGCTAACAACTTCCTTCGCGCGTTCCGTACAGTACCCGAAGCGGCCGCGTTGGGACTTATATTACCGGACCGCGGCGCCGATGCAAGAGTCGATCTAGTTGCTTTAATACAGGTAAACTTTGTGTTCTTTGTAATAGAGTTCAATTCTGAATGTTATTTTATAGTTAGTCTGAAGTCTTTCCAGTCTTGTAGCTATCGAAATAAATAGTAAAATAAGTTTTGTCTCAAGACGTATGATGCTAGCAGTTACTTTGAAATATCAACTAAAGCTCAACACACAGGCAGCGGGTGCGGTTTGGGCGCGGGTCGGGACAGCAATACGGCAGGCTTGCAGCGGGCGTGCAGCGGGTCGGCGACGGGAGCCGCGCACGCGCTTCGTATGGTGTCATTCATATAGATACAAATAATTCAGCCCGCCGCGCCTTTTGTCGTCCCGACCCGCGCTTGACCCGCACCCGCTGCCTGTGTGTGTGGAGCTTTAATGATGCTGATGCGCTCTATAATTTGAGCATGACTAAGCATAATTATGTCTCAATCTTGACCTACTTATTATTACTGTCATAGCAATTCCGTATTCAATGTAGGTAGTTCTATTTAAGATTCTGATTCTTAGTAAATATACCGTCCATTGTGATTGACCAAGCAATTATTGACATAAGATTGATAGCATATTCTGAGCAAATCTCATAATTAAAACAAATTCAAAAGCACGTTAAAAACCAATTAAAGAATTTCAGTCCTACACCCACAGAGTTGGAACCGTTTCATCCTACACCAGATTCACTACGACATCCTCGAGACACGTAAGAAAGAGAAAGCACTGGTCGTGAACAGTCCGCCTAAGGCCGTTCGAATTCCAAGTTTAAACGTTAAAGTACGTCCGGTCCCCCCACAAGTGATGAACGGACGGTATCCGGAGGAATATCAGTATACGGAGTTGGAATTTCTTGGGCCGGCTACTGAGTTTGAGTGCCAAGAGGAGTTGAGGGAAGATGGGTGGACTGCGAGAGAAGATGGTGAGTTTATATCCTTATATATTAAAAAAAGTCCCTCGCCGCGTCTGTGTCCGTATGTCTGTATATCTGAACGCGATAAACTCGAAAACTACCGAACGGATTTTCAAACGGTTTTCATCAATGGACGGACTGGTTCATGAGGAAGGTTTAGGTATACAATTCATTAATGTTTTGTGTAAATTGGCTGTAATATAACGATTATTGTTGAAGATGTCGGAAAAAATCATGCTGACTGGGGGGCTTTACTGGTGTGAGCCGCGTAAACCGTAAGAGATACGTACAATTAATGTTCTACAGGATTGTACATCTTAAAAAGATCAACGATAGCATAATCTGTCGATTTTCTAAGAATGACCCACAGCTACCATTATTATATTCATATATCTATATTTCAGAAAAATATGAAAAATTCATTATTATTTCCGAAGCTGTTTTGACCGGTATATTATTAATCCGTATCCAATAAAATATGTTATTTAAATTGGGCATTTAATTAATATTAAATATTAATATTTAAATTAATACTTTAAAAGATTTATCAGATTCCAAATTACGCGTAACAAAATAATTATGGTTGATTGCTACGATAGAATAAACGGCTGAACGGAATTGAATGAAATTTGCCACACAGATAGTTAATAACCTGAATTAACACAGGATAAAAGAATACCGCTAGTACGTGTGTTGGATCATTCGGTTCCCTACAAAATGGTTGTGCTGCAAGCGTAGCATGACCAATTCTATCTATTCTACCAAGAAACGACCAAGCTCTTTCTATCCAACTCGTTATCTCTCCTGCCCGAGCACGGCGCGACAAAGACATAGATATTCTTTCCATAGTAACGGGGAGGTAATTAGTGATGTAGTAAGCTATGAATTCTACGATAATTATTGTTTCGTTTTCGAAAAAAATGTGTCAAACGTCAAGTTTTTCATTAATAAAAACCAGCGAAATTCAAATATGTCGAAAACGGTGCGTCTTGTTCTTCTCCATAGAGATCTTCGTTTTGGAATGGGCAAACAGCTTCAACTTTCTGACTAACTGACCGACTCTTTGACAATTCAAACGTGCCTGTAATTGGTTTAATTGAAATAAATGCTTTGAGTTTGAGTTTCGTTTCCGTGGGATAATTTCCGACCGCCACGCGGGCAAAGCCACGGGCAAAAGCTAGTAATGTTACATTTTAGTCTTATACCCGTTTCCACTAACACTTGACGACACCTAAATAAAAGCGCGCTGTAGGATTTTCAACTTTCGACGATGACCAGAGCAACAGTAGACAAAACGGGCAGTAGGCCAAGATTAATAAACGCACGTGATTTAGTTTAACATTATTCCTGTCACTGTTGCACTACTGTCTAACTACATGTGCAACATAGAGACGAGAATTGAATGTAAGCCATAATACGTCCTAAGTAACGTTTGTTAATCTCGGCCTAAGTAGTAATTCGATAAGTAAGGCCGAATCTCACTCACCAATGAAACTGAACGCGATTCTGCGTTCTAGAGGTGTCAGTGTCATCATTGATGTGGAATATTGACACTGACAGCTTTTGAACGCGGTTTAGATGTAATTATCGCGTTCAGTTTCATTGGGGAATTTCGCCCTAAATATGCTGACAAAATTGACGTTTTGGTTGTACGGTCAGTGCTCTGCTTTATCTGACCCCTCTTACAAAGAAGAAGAGGGGAAGAGGAGTCGGGCTATGGAGTGCACTGGTTGTACATCCGTGTGCTTTTTAGTACTTTTATTTATGAAGATGGTAATATCACTAATGAGTTTATTAAATCCCAGTAGCGATCCTATTCGGACCGCCAGATTATGGAGGTAGGTGGGAATTTATAAACGTATTAAAGAATTATTAATATTAGAATTGTCACATCTTTTAGTTTATTATAATTATTTTTAGGGTTCAGTACCTAAAGGGTAAAACGGGAACCCTATTACTAAGGCTCCGCCGTCTGTCTGTCTGTCTGTCTGTCTGTCCGTCCGTCTGTCACCAGGCTGTATCTCATGAACCGTGATAGTTAGACTGTTGAAATTTTCACAGATGATGTATTTATGTTGCCGCTATAACAACAAATACTAAAAAATAGAATAAAATATATATTTAAGAGGGCTCCCATACAACAAACGTGTTTTTTTTGCCATTTTTATAGATAATGGTACGGAACCCTTCGTGCGCGAGTCCGACTCGCACTTGGCCGGTTTTTTAATTACTTTACAACGGGTTTTGATCAGTCTAGAATGAACGCGAGCGCGACTGCTGAGCGTGGGGACCTGGGTTCGATTCCCAGGTAGGACAAAAGTGTTAAGTATTGGGTTTTTCCATAAGGATTTTCTCAACAACAGCCCGGAGTTTGGAAGTTGGCTGTGTGATACCCCCAGCACGTTAAGCCGTTGACCCTGCGCCTGATGTCTTTCTGGTCATGTCGGATTGCCGTCTCATCGGACTGAGAGTGAGGGAAGAGAGAGTGCACCTGTGTTTGCGCACACACTTGTGCACTATAATATCTGCCGCGTATAATTTATAGAATGAATGAGAAAAAAAATACTATTGACCGCGCTTGAATTCTGTATACCAGCTATAAATTGTCGTGTTGCATGGTGCTTCATCATCAAAAGCAGTTCGAAGCCGAGCGAAGTTCTGCTGAGCTGACAAATTACACTTAAAATCGTAGAAAATCATACTTCGAAAATTTTCACGCGTTAAATTCATGGTGATGAAGACAAGCACTTTTTAAAATGACGCCATAATGTAAAAACAATTGACAGTTAGATGAAATTAACTGTATTCTACAGGTAAAGAGTTCCATTTTCAAATATTGTAATTACTTTTTAAATATTCTTTATGTAAATGGCCAGTTCCGGAAACTTATAGTGCGCCCAACGTACTTAAACACAAAATTCTAATTTTAAATCATTTAAAGATGTTTTACATTTGACATTTGAAGCTAATTTTTGCCGAAAATTTTTCAATCACAATATTATTAAAACAATAATTGTTAGAAAAAGTGTTAAGATAGGTACAAAGTTGAAACCTTAATACAGGTGAATGCCTTATAAGGCATTAGTAACACATTCACCTGTACCTGTGTGAAAAAACCCAGTTAAGTCACTCTCACTGTAGTGAGAGTGACTGAACTGGGTTTTTTAAGGCTGCGGTCTATTTGACCACATGCCAACCGCGACCGACGACATGTAGCCGTCCGTCAACGACGACGGCCGAATGGCATTTTCGTAAATTCACGGACGCGGTCTCGCTCGCACACTCGTGCGATGGACAGCTGTGTCGGCGGCATCGAATATTTTGGCAACCGGCGGCGTGTCGTGACGTCACAGCACGCTGTCGTCGCACGTCTGACGTTTCAAAGAGACCGTAGCCTTACACTTTCATCAGATACTGTAATACAAACGGTGTACTGTGATACAAACTATATGATGTAATACGCGGGTAGGTTATATTTAATTGTACCTAAATTGCTAGGTGCTGGCGACGCCGACACAGTACCAGTAGAAAACCATGAGCTACCGAACAACCAGCAAGCGGACAGGGAGGAGTCGGAGATATCACAACTGTTCGCCATCGGCAGGCACCAGCTCAACAGATGTCTCAAGTGTAATAAAGAGGTAAGTTCTATCAGACAACCACGAGCTACCGACCAACCTGCTAGCGGACGGGGAGGAGTCGGAGATATCACAACTGTTCGCCATGCTAATATTGTGTCTTTCGTCCGTGTTGCATGAATGCATTGATATATTAAAAGGAGGAAGATATGTTACGCGCTAACATGGCAATCAGTAAACCCGGGCTCGGCGCACGACTACATGCACCAAAACTCACACATCTGTGATCAGTGTGACTGTGATCACAGTCGCAAACCTACAGTTACCGATAGAAAAGAACAGAGATAGGATACGGCGCTGTCGTGCGAGCGAAATCGCGTTGGCTGCCGAATGACATTGCATATGGTAGCGTTAGTGTGCGTATCATGGCTCTCACGCATGTTTGTAATATCTATCTCGCATTAAATCTTGTTAAAACTTTCAACAAATTAGCATTTTTGGCTGTACTTACGAGTCAAAGTCAAATTATTTATTTCAAATAGGCACATAGATGGCACTTTTGAACGTCAAAATTTACAAATAAAATAGAATTGATTCTAGTCGCCCCTTCCAAAAGGTAGCTTCGTATGGAGAAGAATGGGCAAGAAACTCCACCGTTACTCTTTTAAAATGTTTTACAATATTTGGTATTGGTACATCAATTATATAATTATATGTGAAGACGATGCTAGTCATGGTTAGTAATCCCGTGTGTCTTATTTTTCTTCCTTGTGTTATTAAAACATTGTTTAGCTGCACAAGAAGTCAGTTTTGATGAAAACTGTAATTATGGAGCTGTTTGATCAACGATATCCCGTGCGCGACTGAGTGCCAACTACGGGCCATCACTTAGTTTGATAGGACCAGGCGCCGTTACTAAGTCCCGTATCTACCGCTTTTAATACATCAATGCATGACTGTATTTTGTCTTTCTTTCTTTAAATGGTCTGTTCCAAAAATTGTATGGCTGGCCATGATATTTGAACACTTTTGACTTTTCTTGTCTATCATCAGGAAAGCCGCGAATCCGTAGTCCTAGCCTGCGCCCTACAGTATCCGGCCGCAGTGCGCGAAGGTCCGGAGCCGCGCGGTGGGTTCCTAGAACTGGTGCGCGCGTCACTAGCGGCCAGACGCAGCACGCCCGCCTGGTGTGAACACTGTTCTAGGTTCACTCCCACTGTACAACGGGGGAGGATCGTTAGGTAAAAACCAAGTATCCTTAGCTCTAAAATATGGATCTACGCACAATATCAGGTCAGGGCAGAATGTTGGGCCACAAAAGGGATGAATGGAAGGCAATTGCATGCAGCTGTCATGAGAATGCTAAGAGGGATGTGTCATGTTACGCAAATGGATAGAATAAAAAATGAGTATACTGAGGAAGTCTGAAAGTGACACCGGTGACTGAAAAGGTGTGTGGAAATAGGTTGTCATGGTATGGGCATGTGATGCGGAGGAAGAGGGAAATGTCGCCAGGAAAGTTTTGAGTACGAATGTGGATGGCTATACGAGTAGAGGAAGACCAAAGAAGCGATGGATGGACTGTTTGACAGATGATACGGCTAGAAAAGGAATGACTACCGAGATGACGACTAATAGAGAAGTATGGAAGAAAACAGAATTTCACAGTCAGAAACCCCCTTATTATGTCGTTGTGTTACAGATTACCACCGATACTAGCAATAAACTGCGGCGGTGCGACTGTACGAGAAAAAGCATATTGGGCGAAAGGGACACAAAAAGAAACGGTGAGGACTCCAATATACCACGCAATTATAAAGCTGTATGACATTTTGAAAGCATAAGCCTAGATTTTGACCGCGCCTTTTATGGTTGAAACATTTTAAAGCATATTAAAATATTTATTTATTGATATCTCCCTTAAAACTGTCATTACAGGTTTGTGTACCTAATGCGACAGTGCCATCTTTTATAAATCAATATCAAAGAGATTTAACATAGACACTATAGAGAGGCTATCAGAAGTAATGTCATAGAAAAATTGTGATACCATGTCTTAGTGACGCCATCTATCGTAATATAGCAGAATTACATAATAGCTAAGTTTGACACGTTACACTTCTACCGACTGGTCAGCCTTTGATTACCCACCGTCAGATAGTTTGAACCATCTAAGAAAATTATTTATTTTATTTATATACTGGGTAAATTACAAAATCTAACTAAAATAAACCGTGGTTAAGTCTAGTCGATTTATCACTACGTGATTTGCAATACCATAATTCACAATTCAATATAATTATATACTTCGAAAATATATTTTATTATGGTGGACACGGATGCTACTTGAAATGCAAGCGTACCACACTATCCTGAGCGACTTTTGCCCAGTAGGATAAATGTATCGGATTATGATTTTGTTCGCTAAGTTCCGTCTATTGTTAGGTAAATAATTTATTGTCTTTGATCTATATTAACAAATTTACACTATTGACTGCCCCGTTGGTCTAGTGGTCGCAAGCGTTATTGCTGAGCATGAGGTCCTGGGTTCGATTCCCAGGTCGGGCAAAGTGTCATTGGGTTTTTCCATTTGGAATTTCTCAGTAGCAGCCCGTAGTCTGGATTTGTGCCCGGCTGATGGCACTACGCTCGCCCCCTATTACATGGGACTAAAACATAACTGGCGAAATGTGGGTGCACTTTAGGTACACCGCTGCCTAACCCTTCGGGAAATACAGGCGTGATGTTATGTTAGTAACTAATTTAGAATTCAAATATAAATTAACCAAATCATAAACTTTCTAAAAATGTATGTACGCATAATGTATTCTTCCATATTTTTGCTATTAATCGTCATCTCGGTAGTCACCCCATTTCTTAGCCATATAATTTTTAAATCCTCCTGACTGTCAACCAACCATCTAACGGTCGCTGGATGTCAAAAATAAAATATAAGTAAAACTCTTTTTAAAGAACTAAAAAGTACTAAATCAAACTTACGTAAACAATGAACTTTAATATTATTTTCTTAAAAACTTGAGGCTTATTTTTAAGTGTAAGACTGACGTTCACACCTTAAGCTTTTAAGAAAATATTAAAGTTCTATGTTTACGTCAGTTTTATTTGAAACATTTTTACCTATATTTTATTTGTACTTTTAAGCATTAGAATTTGTTTTAATATATTGTGCTAGCACCTTCACTTATAAATTAAATTAATTAATGAAAAATTGTACCATGTTTCAGCCGGAGGCTAAAAGAGGCGGCGGTGGCAAACCGTGCCGGTACGGACTGCACTGTGCTCGACCCGGCTGTCACTTTAAACACCCTGACAGGTAAAAATATTATATTCTTCTTCTTTTGTCGTGTATCAAAGATAAATTACTCTTGGTGTGGTAATAATATCAGCCAGTCAGTAAGCAGGGCCCGGAAGCCCGGTGCCCAGAAATCACTTTTAACAACAAGTTTAGTCCGACTTATTGCGCTACAATGTTATTTTGGCGCGTGGCCAAACTCAAACAAACAGTTTTTTTAATACATTTTCAATGTAAATTTCACAAAACAATTGTACAAATGGTAATCATTTGCGAACACAAACAGCGCCCCTATCAACGTCAGTCTACAGCCAAAAGATTCGTGGAAAGAGCAGTGTAATTGAAACTTCACTATAGATGAAACTATCTAACTGTCACATAGACAAGTAGACCTTGTCGTTTTATGACGTGCAAGTGACATTCAACCTTAAGACGATAAAACAATTACGAAGTCGACTATACTTAATAATTATTAGAGATGCCACGAATATTAGGCTACTATTCGGTATTCCGCCTACTCGGCAACTTTTTTGATATTCGGTATTCTGCCGATTGTTGCATACTATTAGGCCGAATACCGAATACATATTACTCAAAGATGTATTTAATTCTTAAAAACTATCTTCGTGGGATAAGTTGTGATTAATAAAAAAAAACAGCATTTGTTGATAGCAAACGATTGCGCTTTTCCTCATAAACTATACCAGCTTCTGAAATAGCCTCTCACTATAAACTACTGCCGGAAGACGATAGATAAATCTTAGTGAATTTGGTCAGGCTTGGATACTGTTTTGCGTTTGCTGAATACCACTTGTAAGGGTCTGCTGTCCGATCTAGGTGAACAGTTTTCAAATAATGTTTACCGTGACACAAACTACTCGCAAATTACTACTGCGACGTCGGTACCACACAGTGACAATGGAACATTCGGCCGCCGAATATTCGGTGCTTCGGTCGAGAACGTAACCGAATATTAAGTATTCAGTTTTCGGCAAAATCACTATCCGTGGCATCTCTACTAATTATTGCCATACGTGATAACAATTTAGACAGAATTGTATATTAAAATATTTATTTTATTTTGTAGGCCAAGTCCACAAGCGGGCTCATCAAAGAGTCCGACGCAAGACTCGAACTGTATTCTACCCCAACAGCTACTTATAAGACTGCAATCTGATGGAGATGTTGTTATTAATGATAAGGTAAGGAACACATCGGTAATAGTATTTTACGCAGTTAGTTAGTTACTGTAGTAAAAGATGGATATTAAAAACGTTATAAATAGCAGCTGTAATTTGGGAGATACCGTTATCGTGGGAATATATTAATTATCTTACATTTTTAGGCTCATTTCGTTGTCTGTCCGTCTGCTGTCTGTGTCTGTCTGTCTGTGTCTGTCTGTCTGCCTGCCTGTCTGTCTGTGTCTGTCTGTCTGCCTGCCTGCCTGTCTGTCTGTCTGTCTGTGAAAATACTTTTTCTCAGGAACGCGTGCAGGTATCAACTTGAAATTAATATCAAATACGTAGGTTTACGATCCGTAAAATACGGCCATTTATGCGACATATTTAGATACTCGCAAATAAATAAAAACTGGTACTTCCCGGTACTTCCCGTTGACTTAGGCTCGTGAAATTTGGCAAGAAGGAAGGTCTCAGCACAAGTAAAGGAAAAAGTCCGGAAATCGTTTGACACATTTTTTTTGTTATTACATTCTTACATTTGCAGAATTGACCGTATCGTACATCGATGTATGGGAGAACATTTTTTCAACTACAAAGCTTGTTTTTAGGATAATTTCATCCCAACTACGGAACCCTTCATTGTGCGTAGTCCAAACGCACTTTGTTTTTATTATTATCTTTATAAATTGCTATCGACTTATGACTACAATGATGACTCCACGGGAACACCCGAATATTCAACAAAAAGATTCTGGCAGCGGTGGGATTCGAACCCACGCCTCCGAAGAGACTGGTGCCTTAAACCAGCGCCTTAGACCGCTCGGCCACGCTACCCTGTACATAAGTGACCAAATTTTATTATCACTACCTATTAATACGGGTTTTACTGTAAGATTTGGTGATAATAGATTAAAATTATAAATAACATTTTGCCGCTTATTTTCAGATTGTCATATCGTGAGTAAAAGTAGGTATTATTAATATAGTATAATCACTTTCCATTGTGAGTGAAACATTAGAATTTAACACATAAATGACTGCACAGTCAACAAAACAGAAGTAATAATCAAAACTTTAACGTTGGTCATCAGCGTGTTTTATGTACAAAATATTATAGCGCATACGTTGATGGTACCACCAGTGTTCTGCATTACCTGATGCCTTACAAAGAAGTAGAAGAAGAGGGGTCGGGTTATGCAGAGCATTGACTGTACGTCGGTCGACTGTACCATCAACTTTGACCTTGCGCTGGCCTAGCGTAGTACCGAGTTTCAATAGAAAAGGATGTCGACATAGCTCGCAGAATAAACAAGCTGATTTGGAATTCCGCTGAATCCCGGTCATATTAGCCATAGACCCGATGACCGTTGGGTTAGATGTGTTCTTGAGTGGAGACCGCGAATCGGCAAACGTAAGGTAGGACGCCCTCAGGCTAGGTGGAGTTGCAGAGAATCGAGCTGAATGGCGTGCAACTCGAGAGGACTATGTTCAGCAGTGGACTGCTGTGGGCTGATTGAGGAGACCAGCGTATACTCTTTTTTACCATTACGTGCGGTCTATTTATTTTTTACACTTTATTGTACACCAGATTATACATTACAAAAAGAAGAAATATATACACTACAAAATATACAATGTGCGGCCTTATCGCTTACTGCGATCTCTTCCAGGCAACCATGGAATGGACAGTGATTTCCTGGACATAAAATGGGGTTTTCTTTGGAGCAAATAAAAAGTATATAAGTACAATATTATACTTTAATAGATACACAAATATATTCTATATAATAGATATATACATACTAACTATATAAGCAACGAAAATAAATGAAGACTATAGATTATTACAGCTAAAAACGAGAACAAAATCACAACGACAATTAATGTTCCTTCACGATTTTTTGAAACGGGCAATGATTGCGCACGTTTTATTGGAACTGGTAATGCATTCCACAAACGAACAGCTGGGACAGTAAAGGATTTGTCAAGGAAAGGCTTATTGTACTTTTAAATAGTATGAATATGTTAATTAGTTGGCTTATTATCACTGTTGGTAGCTGTACACATTGGAACGCAAAAATACAATAAATTCCATTATACTTCCTAGGTCGAATTCCCAACCGAGCCGCTCACACCGAACAGTAGGGCTGAAAAACAAAAGAAAAAGAATGTAACAACTCAAATAGAGGAGGAATACACGTTGTCAGCGGCCGTGGTGTGCGTTGAGGACAACCCTAAGAACTTGGTCGCGTACATACAGACAGCCGCGAAAGATGTGGAGCCTGTCTGGTATCTGTTTAATGATTTGAGGTGAGTACGAAGCTTTACTTTAATCATTTATGTCCACATCTAGTCTATTATACGACCCCAAATAAATTATGGACATGGGCACGAGGATCATACTGGACTATGTCTATACAGACTATTATCACCTAGTCTGATGAACACAAGCTGACCAATTACTCGCAAACCATGCTGCTTTAATGCCTGTTCAGTTATAAGCGATATCGCTGTCGCGCTCGGTAGGCGATATCGCCGTCGCACTTGGTAAGTCATATCGCCTTCGCACTCAGTAGGCGATAGCGCCGTCGAGGAAACCCATCACTCCCATAATGAGTCGCATCGCACGCGCACGCATCGCTATGCCTATTAATGGAACCGTTGTGTTCTGATAGACGAGTTCGTTTGAGATTGTGGCCAACTCATAGTCACTCGTGTTTACTAATACTCGTAGGCGGCACAAAACTAACTAACCAGAAGGCGGACTAGTATCGCTACTGAGCCCGACAGCGATATCCCATATATTTTAATAGGCCTTGTCATCATCATCTTGGGTAGACGAATTATCGGAGGATACTTATACTTATCTTCCTAACATAATCTCACGCTATATTTGATGGCAGTCGGCCCAACTAATAAATTGGGTAACCAGGAAAAAAAAACTTTATTCTACTTGCTTCGCACAAATTGCGTAGTGCCGATGAAGCTGCGACGTTTTGTTAGGTTTTGCATTTGCACCTCATGACTAGATAAATGATTTTTATTTCTGTAAGTAGGTTTGTACAAACACTTTTACACGTCAGTCATTTTTTTTTAAACTAGATGAGGTCTGCGTTTCCTACCTGACTACTCTGAGAAGAAAGGCCGAAACAAACTCAGAGGTCATAGTCTCTTAAAGTTTAGACATAATCTTGGTCAGATCATGTGAAGGCCATGTAGATTGGTGTCTGAAATGGTCTGTTGAGGAAAGAGCCACACAGATTGAGTGGACCTGAACAGTTAGTGCACGCATTTGTCAGTAATCGTGCAGGTCTACTCAGAACTTAAGGAGCTCAACGATGCGACGATCAATACCAAAGAAAGGACATTTGGGTAGGCCGCATAAATGACTCAAACTGCCAGACCATGATTAACACTAACTGAGAATAAAAGACAAAGGGAAAATAAAAGAACAATAACCCACATAGTCTTCACATTCACAATAATTAAAATAATATAATACTTTACACGTAAATATTCATGTCATTACGTTACATTACGTATATAAAATAATAAAAGTTAGCAAAAAAACATCAAACAATAAAAATAAACCACTTCAATAAGTAAAAATTGGAGCAGCCCAATCCCAAACCTTTTTGTCCTCAATATAATCTTTAACGGTATAAAAGGCTTTCTGGCACAACTTACGTTTAATGAATGATTTGAATTTATTAAGGCTTAGATCTAGAAATAGTTTATTTTTTCTTTTTGTGTTAAGTACCAGTTATGGTTTTTTTTGAAGTGATAACTTCGTGAATTGACGTGATTCTTTAGCTGCGTTGAGCGATTTGTGGTAGGGGCAAAACTTATGGGTTTGCGTCACCGATATGCCCGCGTCACCGGCATGCTAATGTGACGTGTTGCGTTGCGCCAGGCAGGCGACGGGTAGCAGCCTGTGTACATTTATATTTAAACGCATATAAACACTAATACATTGTATAAACTCGTTGACGCTGCTGCTCGTTGGAACTTCACTTTCTCCGAATGGGTAATGAATGGAATGAACTATTTATGTTTTTTTACCATAGTTTTTATTATTTTTATTGTTTTTTTTGGTTTTGTAATTATATTTGTTTGATTTCTAGTTTATTTTATTTTATCTATTTATAACATCACAACATCACACACTTATTATCTATTTATAAGTATACAATTATGTATTAGGTGTGTTGAAACTGTTTGTACCTACTTCCGGTCACTTTTCCCTAAAGGTTCATTAGAAAACCAGCGTCAGACAGCATCTGTCTGGCATTAATGCCGAAATGAACCTTTTTGGCGCAGCCGTGAGACACTATTGTTGATAAAACATTATTTTCACTGTTTTTCTTTTGTTGTTTGTATTTCACGAACTGTGTCCAAATAAATTTTATTATTTCTTTGTTTCTTTCTAAACTCGACTGTATCATTTGCTGTTCAAAGTTTTAAGTTTTCGTTTCTGTCGGCAATCATGACTGCCTGTTTCTTTTATCACATTCAGATAATTAATAAGCTTTTATTTTCCAGTATTGTGCCGGTAACCGCAGACGAAGTGGTACAGTTCGGCGCGTGGTGGAAGACGCCTTGCGTACTGTTCTACACGTCGAGTAGCGCGCACCTGGCGCCTGTGGAAGACGAGCCGAGGTCATAGCCGACGCTTTTGTATGGACCTTATAGCCATGGGTGAGTCATAACTAGTTTGTTACCTTCTGCCTTTTTACCGGCGACTAGTTTGTCGGAAGGATTAAAGAACTAATTTATTTGGTGTGTAATAATTCGTTATTTTTTAATATAACGTTATAGATAAGGGGTCGTCCGTTAATCACGTGAGGCTCGAAAGGAGGTTCGGAAAAAAATCACAAAATATCACAAGGAAGAATATCACGTGTATTTATTTTTATTTTTCGTTGAACGTGCGATGTTTAATCCGAAAAGCGGCGCGTGACCTTGACTCGCCGTTTCAACGCAACGATATCCACGCCCGCTGCGACAACCACCCGGCTCGGATTGTCAATCGCCAGTAAAAAATAAAATATAATATACTTAAAATACTATCTACCAAAAAAAATACACGTGATTTTGGGTAGGCAAGAGGGTAGTTTAAAACCTCGCCACGTATCAGCAGGAGAGGGGGGTGACAAAGATGCTAAAAAACATCACGTGATTAAAGGACGACCCCTAAGCAAATCATTGCTATGATTTTTCCGTTTGTTGTAGGCCAAAGATCAAAACAAAAAAGAAAAAGATCTTGTATGATATTTCTACAACACCCTTGAAGCTGAAGCCGAAGCTTCATGGCTTTACCCATGGCGGTAGTAATAATAACCACTGAGGCAGATTTTATGAGTAACCCATTATCTTCTAAAAACAAGAGAGAACAAGAGAGGAGCTCGTGGCTAAGTAATAACAGCCGCGTGGGTCTCTCAGGTTAAGCTACGCTTGCCGGGGTTGGTCCGTGGATGGGTGACCGTCTACATACCGAGAGTCCTCCGTGCCACGGAAAGCACGTTAATCTATTGGTCCCGGCTGTCATTAGTAAATCTTTGTCAGTTCTTACGGGTCGTCAGAAGCTCGAAGGTCTGACAACCACTCTTACCAAGGGGTATCGTATTACCCAGTTACTGGGTTGTGGAGGTCGCTCCTTGTAAAATACTGCTATTCAGCTGCATCCGGTTAGACTGGAAGCCGACCCCAACATAGTTGGGAAAAGGCTACGCAGATTGCATGACCTAAAAATAAGTTTTCTTCTAAACCAACCAATTTAAACTGCCTATTTTTCTTTACAATTCCAGTGCTATCATCGGTCCATACGTAATGAGCGAGATGTACTACCCAGTACCGGCGCAGACACACTACAACTATGTTCAATAAATTAAAATTATTCCATTACAATTAGCTCAAGAAAATGTTCGGCGGCACAAAATTGTGTGAACAAATGTATGAACTGAAATTAATTTTTAATATAGTATGTGTAAATTAAATTATTGTGGCGATTTTAGCTAATAATTGCATCTTCAGGGTAATAAAGGCGTAGATACAGTACAACCCGACTCAAACTTTATGGCGGTTCGGAACACGAGGCGAGTCGCTGCGCAGTAACAAATTCACTTATGAGGGGTGCGGTACTGCGCAGTGACTGACGTACTTCAGAGCCGCTAGCAAGTCTGAATCAAGCTATACCTGGCCGTAGATAAGACATTTTTTTTCTTTTGAAATGTTTTAAAACGAGCCAGTTTCTGTAAAAGGAACATAACTGTGATTCAAATACAGTCCTTTTTACAAAAATTACAACGTAGTCCGGTACTAATTTATGATTTTTATATTAAGAACTTTACGGTATTCGAAATAAAGTCCGAAATTCAAAAATGGTTCTAAGAGACGGATTGAGTTTTAGAAAAAGTTCGGCTTTGTAGATTCTCTTTTCTGTCACTCATACCTGTGTGACAGACTCTTTCTAAAGCTCCATGTGTCATAAAGGCCCGGGTACTTTAAGTCAGAAGAACAAAATCATGCTAAGCAGGACGTCCTGGTTTCGATTCCCAGGTCGGATAGTGTTATTAGGTGTTTATATCTGGATTTTCTCAGCCCGGAGTCTGGATTTGTGCCCGATTGATAGCAATAGGCTCGGCCGCTATTAAATGGAACTTAAACTAACTAGCGAAATGTGGATGTACTGTAGGTACAGCTCTGCCCAACGCTTCGGGGAAACAAGGCGTGATGTTATGTTAGTATAAAATTTTGGGGAAGTGTCAAAGCAAATATTATACATAGTTCTGTTGCGAGTAAAGGATAATACTATTCGTACTGTATAGCTCCATCTCTTTCTTGCAATGGAACAAAGATTATGGCTTTTCTGCGATAAGCTGATTCAAGCTGTATTAGATTATAATCCCAACATGTTTGGGAAAAGTCAAGTAATCAATTTGCAATTACGCCTGTATTTATTTAAATTATGAGCTTCTTTAGTTTGGATAGATCATTCAGTTTTTCGCAAGTCTGACCCTTACGCCTTTCTTAAACTGAGGGTGCGAAATATTGTAAAATGATTAAGTTATGAAATAAAGAATTTTATATTCATGCAGATTCTACTCATATGAAAGGCGGCTGCCCCATTTCAAAACTTGAAGGGATTTTTACATAATAATATGTATTTCATCTCGCAGTTATTAATAATGTGCGATAGTATGTGCCTAAATGCTTATTATACGGAAAAATATGTATTCCTTAATGCCTAAAACTGTATAATCTACCTCAAAACATATTCCGTTCCTATAAATTGATGTTCTATACAAAGTATTGAGATGGGGACGGCTGCTGCGTGTATTTTTATAAATGTGACTGTGAAGATTAGTAAACGATATCTAAGGAGAAAAGATTTCTATTGACTCAATGATTGTTTTTAATGTTATTGATAGGTGAATGAATGAAGTTATGTAACTGAATGTCCTGAATCACTTTTGTTATCTACTGGTCTCATATTTTATTGATCCCTCTTATTGGTTGTATCAGAAATCAGTCCTAACTCCCTTAATAATAATTCCTAAATAAAGTTATGTCTAGAAAACTATCATTCAATAATTAGATACGGTATTTTTTTATTTACAAGCTTTTCGTAACTTTATTAAGCATTCATTTCATAGGGAGTTTTTTTTATAACCTACAAAATGTGTCTACACTAATTTGAAATCAAGCTCAGTTGCCCAAAGTTTATTTGTGTTAAATCAGTTGTTATAATTTACACAGAAAACATTGTTTTGCGTTTGTTCATAATATTGTATTTTTTACTCACGTAAAATTGTATAGATGTAAGAATTAATTTATTTTGGTTGTGATAGTACGAATAAATTAGAGAAATACTAAATTCTCTCTTCCACTAAATTATACGTTCATTGAGCCATGGAATAGACATTGAGGCAAATATTGATAACGGTACACGTGCTTTGGGTTAGACGTGTTCCCATCTCTATCTTGCACTTGTAAGTTTAATACTTGTGCAAAAGTGACAGGAATAATGATTAGCCAAAGGCTAAAGCACGTGCTAAGTAACGATATCAATCTCGGCCCTAGAATCTAGACTACCTTCGAGCAAGCCAGGGGTGCAAATATATAAATAAAAAAAACCGGCCAATTGCGTACAACGAGGCCATTTTGGGATGATAGTAAAATCCGGCCAAGTGCATCTCGGACCACGCACAATGAAGGGTTCCGTAGTAGGGATGAATTTATCCCAAAAACAAACTTAACGTTGTAGTTGGAAAACATGTTCTCCCATACATTGATATACGCCACGGTCAATTTTGTAATCTGATTTTGTAATCGCAAAAATATATTTTTTTATGTGATAAAACTACAAATGAACGATTTTCGGAGTTTTTCCTTTACTTGTGCTGTGAGACCTTGCTTCTTGGCAAATTTAATGATTGTAGGTCAACGGGAAGTACCCTATAGGTTTTGATTTCATAAATCGCCATATTTTTTTATTGCGTTGACTTAGAAGCTTGTTTTTTTAGAGCTCCAAGGGACCATAGACCTACGTATTTGATATTAATATCAACTTGATACCTCCACGCGTTCCTGAGAAAAAGGAGTCTTGACAGACTGACAGACAGACAGACAGACAACGAAGTGATCCTATAAGGGTTCCGTTTTTTCCTTTTGAGGTACGGAACCCTAAAAAATGAAAGATGTAGCATTCCATGTTACGGGAATTTTCACAAGTCTATTCCAATATTTCCAATACCCGCTCCAGTCTACCTGCACAGGTATACCTCTCCGGTGAACCATGTATACAGGGTCTAATTAAATACCTAGCGAAACTCCGCAAACGTGATGGACAAAAAAGTGAATTTTCATGACGACAATCAAAGTATTTGGGTCATCAACTGCAATTACAGCCTGGCCAAGGGACATTCGCTGTAGCGAATATTCGCGGGGTTCGAACGGCGAAGCGTCGGCGACTAAAAACAATTGTATAGAAATGTACTAATCAGGCCACGAGCAGCGGCGACCGGCGAATTTTGCCGAGCGAATCGCAAGAGCGTCTGGCGGCGCGGCGGGCTGCAGAAGCAAATGTATGGAACAGTACGGCGCATGCCACGGTATTTGTCATGTTAAATATCGGTACCCTTGACGCTGGTAGCACACCTCTGCCGCGAAACCATAGCAGCGAAACCGCAGTAGTTCAATTGTACTGGTTCGCGTCATGTTCCGCTACTCGCATCCGATTCGAGTAGCGGAACATGATGATTATTTTTATATGCATCCCCCGCCCCTGATTCCGTAATATTACTCCTACTTACGAGTTATATCTTGTGTTGTTCGATGAAAGCGACAGACTGAAAAGTTTATTATTCGTTTTAACGGAGTGAAATAAGATTAGTAATTATGTTATTAAATGCAGTTCTGCGGATATAATTATCATGTTGTATAAAATATAAATGTTAAACTAAAGCATGGTGTGCACTTGCATGATTTTCACAAGTTGACTACTGACAAATTTATGAAACTGTAACTAACGTTACACCACTTTTGGGTTTTACTGCAGTCATGGAAAAACGGCAACTTGTGGAAGGCTGCTAGTGACCATCGTGTGTAGCTGGAGCTACGAAAGATTTTTCACCTTACAAAATAACAGTTCTGCTTAGAGCACACTGCGATTAATTTCACAATAGTTAAATCATTTATTAACTGGATTGATTGTGACCGATATATTATTGCCAATTGAATGAATCGTTGTGTGTTCTTAGCCTTATAACACTCGATTTTCGAAGTTATTCCGCTTGTACCTACGTGGTGGCTGGTTTTAAATAAAAATGAAAGTTAAATAATTCAAGTTTTATTTATTTATTGTCCCTTACCTTAACTGAGAAAAACATTAGAACTTAAGAAGTAACCCTTAAAAAAATATTTTCTTCTTAAATGACAATCATTAGTAACTTATGAAATAAAAGTCATGCGTCCTGCAACTACGCCGACGTCGTCGTTCACATTGTAAAATAAAATCATTAAAGTAAGTAGAAAATAAATATTTATCATTATCAGTAGGATTAAGTCGGGTCCGCTGCGCCAATTTTCTTAACAAAACATGTCAGCTAAACATGTTAGGTAAACAGCCAGTCCGCTGCGACTAAGAGTGTTTTTGTTTGAAGCAATATTTTAGTTAAGAAAACTTCTTTTAAAAAATGATTCCCGACGAGGAAGACGTGTATCTGCTGTTCTAGTAATAGTAGATTTAGTTCTACAAAGAAGAAATAGATTCCGGACACGTTCGTTCAATATATAATTTTAGCAACAAAAAATTGACGATAAGTATAAAAAAAGAAACGATGTTCAGAAAGCGATTTTGAAGAGCTGTTATCATACTTATAAATTTTAAAAAATGTCACGAAACGTCGTTGTCTGGAAAGCACTAACTACGACATGAATCACTTCGACCCCCCCTGTTTTAAGTTTTAAGTTAATAGGGGGCGAGCCTATTGGATTTTGGCTTTCGCTTTTTTGTCCAAAAGCCTTTAATGCCTTTAATTCCGCGAAAGGTTAGGCAGAGGTGTAGGTACCAGTATAGTACACCCAGATTTAGCCAGTTTTCCTTTTAGTTCTGCGTTATATTGGTCACCCAATCCTCCTCAAGTAGTAAACCGTCCCCCACCCATCCTCAGTTCAGCCTTATGATGTTCATCAAGCACGCGAGTCCTCTCAAACCTTCGCATCGCCACTTCTTTTACACTATTATAAACTGTGGGATAATACGCTATGGTTGTCTCAAAATGTTCCCTGTCAAGCCTGAACAATTCACAGTTAGTGACAGCTACCACAGACGCTGTCCTGAAGTGGTGTTTCGTTACTAATGCTATTTCGCCGAAGTAATCCCCGTCTTCTAAGTGGCAGATCTCCTTGGCTGAGTCAGAGTAGATAGCTACTGTACCCCTGTCGATGAAGTAGAGACAGTCACCTGCGAATTTAAATACAAGTTTAATATTTATTGAAATGTGAAAAGTGACTGTGTATTCTATTGGTATCTATTATAAGTTAATGAGAAAATGGGATACCTACCTAGTATATTCGTAATATCCTTTACAAAATCGGTTAATTTTGTTAATTAAAGCTAAAACTTGTTAGTACATCTTTGCTGTACCTAAGTAGGTATACTGAACGAAAGAAAATAATTGTAATTCATGATTTCTCTCATGTCCCGAGTTCCCGACAGTTAAAAACGTTCAAATAAAAAAAAAACCCGACACAAAAACCTCTAAAAAGTAAAAAACTAATATGATTGGCCCTTAAAGTTTAATATAAGTTGTAGGTAATGCTTTGATGCAAGCGTCGTCTCGTCGGGGGATGGCTAAAGAAAACGCCAAACAGAGGCATTATATCCAGCAATAATGAATGTCTACAGTGTTTTGGTGTTTTTTTGCATGGGTTGTTGTTTGATTGTTTCACAATGCCTAATAAATGTTTGGAAGACAGATAGAGGCAAGTCTGCGAAGAAAACACAAATTGTCTCAAATTGGTACCAACGTGTGATTCAACTTATTAAAGTATTGGAATTAATGTGATTTTAATAGATTTTTATTATTAATGTTTATTATAGTTGATTTTTGACGAATGTTGCTTATTTACAATTATTAGTGCATCTAAATTTAATTTATTTCCTTTAAACCTCAAAAACCACCTGTGTCACAAGTTATCTCCACCTATGTCACCTACCTCGGTATTAACAGAGTTGTGACATAATGACGCATTTCAGTTTATGTCGTTTTTTATCTGATCTAGATACCTAATTTGTGCAATTTTTTTCTATCAAAATCCTATAAAAGATAGAACTAGCTATTTGTATTTAGAACGTGTATAGAGCTAAGACTGTTTCGGCTGAGATATATTCGCGTGAAAATTGATACAACCCTCCCCGCTCTCCCCTACCTACTTCCAATGGCCCTACGAAAGCTTAACACGAAACAGCAGAGGGTGAAAATGCAAATGATTATGACTTACCAACGGTATTGATCTTGAATATAATGTCACCAGCGATGTAAATGACAACGCGTAGTTTCACAGCGATTTGCACCAATAAGGAGCTAGGGAGCTGTTTCAAGAAATCCAGTTCCCTCACCAATTGACGACCGGTGTGCATGAGGATATCTTCACGTAATTGACCAGACACACATCCCAGCATATGGGATTCCTACAGAAACAAATGATATAGAGGGTATATTTTAATACTGTTTCCATTTTCACTAACTATTGCTTTTAATAAAAGGGGTCGTGGCTAAGTAGCAACCGCGGGGATCGACGGTCAGTCATGGGGATAGGTGACTGTTTTATTAAAATATCGAGACCCTCCGTGTCTCGACGGTCCTGCGCCTGATCTCTCCACGGTCGTGTCGGAGTGCCGTCCCATTGACTATGACAGTAAAAAAACAGTGAGTGCACCTGTGCTTGCGCACACTTGGGTGGGATAGAGATCTACGTTTTAGAATGGGCAAATAGCGTCCACTTTCTGACTAACTAACCGACTCTTTGACAATTCAAAAGTGCCTGTAAATGGTTTAATTGAAATAAATGCTTTGAGTTTGAGTTTGACTATATCTCCTGCGTAGGTACAGACGCCAGCACATCAAGCTACTAATCTGTCAAATTTCTTTAATAGATTTTCAACTTTATCGTTACAGATTAGGGTTCAAGGTTGATTGGGAAAATTTTACAGTTTCGGGTAGCTTGACTTGCTGGGGTCTGTACTTCGCTAGTGCTAGTTGAGATCGACCGCGTGCCTTGCCAGGCCAGGAGGATATATTTACTAGCTGCGCCCACTGCTCCCACGGGACCGGGGCCTCAGTTTAACCCGCATAAGTCTCGATCCTGTGGGAATATCGGGATGTAAAGTATCTTATGTCATAATCCAGGTAATGGTCTACCCATGTGCCAAATTTCATCAAAATCCGTTCAGCCGTTTTAGCTTGAAAGCGTAACAAACAAACTAACTTTCGCATTGGTTTCGCATAGTTGGGATTATTGCCTGCGACCTTGTCGAGGTAAGGAGTGACTGCCTCGTTGGTCTAGTGGTCCCGAGCGCTACTACTGCCGAGCACGAGGTCCGGGGTTCAATTCAGAGGTCGGATAGTGTTATTGGGTTTTTCCAGGAATTTCTCAGTAGGAGCCCGGTCTTTATTTGTGCCCGGTTGATGGCAATAGGCTCGCCCCCTATTACATAGGGGCTTTAAACATAACTGGCGAAACGTAGGTGTACCTAATATAGGTAAACCTCTGCCTAACCCTTGGGGTGATGTTATGTTATTAATGCTTGAAACTTGGATAGCTATGTGAGTTAAGTAACTTTTCATACCTCAAAGAAATTCGACTGAAATCTAATAGCGTAGAACTTCAGGATTTTGCGCTTTAGTCTTGGTGGGAAATTTCTCTGCACCATGTATGTTTCTAACTGTTTCTTCATCATATAGTATTTAGCACTTGCAGATTCTTTACCAAAAACTGCTATTATATATTTTAGTGTGTAATGGAATATGAAGATCTGCAAAAAATAGGTATGGGATGCTGGTGAGAATTTGGTTTTGGGGAAAATCCCTAGCCTGAATTTAGTAGCCTACCCAAAAAATGTTATGGGAGTCCATTGCAGTAGGTTTAGGTTATCTATCACTTTCTAAAAACATACCTTGGAAAATAACCAGCATATAACAAGGAAGTTCTCTAAGCACCCCATTTTTTCTAGAAGATCCATGTTTGTATTTGTCGTAAGCATGCCAACTGAAAAAGTTTATAACTAACATAAGCACAGTAAAAAAAAAACTTTTTACAAAAAAAAAAACAACCGACTACCAAAAATAATACTACAAAGTAAAAAATAACTTTAATTTCGGAAGTCAGTGTCTTTGGATCTGTATTTGAGTTTTTTGCCACCGACTTCCGAAATTAAAGTTATTTTTTACTTTGTAGTGTTATTTTTTTGTAAAAAGTTTTTTATTTTTTACTTTTTAGTGGGTCAGTTTTGAATTTATCTAAGTTACGATAGCCTAATATTAACTGCTCATCACCTTTTACAAAATATTGCTTTTCACGATGCAGGGACGTTGATTGTTGAGGAGTTCTCCTGGTAAGAACCAAGAGAACTGCCACTCAACATATGCATAAATTGCTTAATCGCAACCCGTTAAATAGGGGTACTCATTATTATAATGTTCCGGTGGCCATATGTGGTCTCCATCATCAGTTCCACTTTACCAAATGGTGCTTTCCGAGAGCAAATGCACGAGTTACTATAAAAAATACCCAAAACGCTATAGGTTTGCCTATAAAATTTGAGGGTTTCCCTCGATTTCTATGGGATCCCCTCATTTGATTCTGATTTGGTGGCAATGGGACCACCTATACCTATAGGGTATACCCTTTCAAACCAAAGAATAATTTTCAAATCGGCCCATAATTAACGGAGTAATCGCGTAACAAACATACAAAGAAAAAAAAAACAAAAAAAAACAAACCCGCCGAATTGAGAACCTCCTCCTTTTTGGAAGTCGGTTAAAAAATAACATTCACGGATCTCCATCCGTTTTTAGGCTACCTACCGTAGTCAATAAGGAACCCTTATAATTTCGCCATGTCCATCCGTCTGTCTGTCCGTCTGCCGCTTAACTCAGAGACTCTTAGTAGGTACCTACGAGAAAGCTGTCTTTTGGCATGGGTATGAGTACTATTTTATTAACCACGACGTAAAGTAAAATAAAATTTTGAAAAAAAAGTGTTTTTAGCCTTCCCCGTAGTTGGGATGATTTTTTTTTTCGTTTGAAAGTTCGTTCAAAAATATTGCATAGATGTGTGTGAAAACTATTTTTCGATTTAGTGATCCGTTTGCGAAATTTGAAGCTTTAAAGTTCAGATTTTTGCTTGGGTCACCTGTCGTTGTCCCTGCGAGCTAAATGGTTATTTTTGGATATTAAAAAAAAAATTACGGCTGTAGTATATAAATAACGAAGTTAAAAAGGAAACTATTACAGCTAAACTTCACAAGTTAACGAGTAATAGTCCACCAACCACCAACTTACATTTGCAGTTGGAAAGTACCTACGGGAGAACATGTTTTTCAACTACAATGTTAAGTTTGTTCTTGGGATAGATTCATCCCAACTACGGAACCCTTCATTTTGCGTGGTCCGACATGCACTTGGCCCGATTTTACTATCATTCCAAAATGGCCTCGTGACGTTCATCATTATACAGACGGACCTAGTCCAGAAATCCTCTGATAATCGGGGTAAAAATTAGGGGTGAAAATTTGAATTGAAAAGAGATTTGGTATGTCAGGAAATCCCCACTGAGGTAACTAAAATTTACGTTTTATGTTATTTCAGTTGTTGTTGTTTGTATAAGGCACTGATTTAAAGCGGCAGTTGTTTATTATACTTTTAGTAAACAAAAATCACAAAATGCATGTTTATTAACAAGTTTGGCAGTCAAAACTTAGCAGTAAACTAAATACAAATATATAAATGGGTAATTAAGGACCAAACATTTTGTTAAATAACGTAGCATTGAGCTAAAATTATTGCATAAGTAGCAAATAGTAGATTTACAGTATTAAACTTGTATGTAGGCTGATTTGAAATCCAAGACTTGGTCCCTCCATCTTGACGGGCACTTTATTGTAGGTAGTCTAACTTACCAGCTCTGTCAAAAGCGTAAAGCAGCCGGACTTCTGTAGTCTGGTTCCACAAGTTTCCAATAGTTAACCATGAACAGTTCCTAGGATTTTCCGGCGTAAAACTACCCTCAATTATGTAATCCACAGCAAATTGGAAGTATATGTTCCAACATATGTAGATTGTTAAAAAGAAAAGAATTTCCACACCTGTCTTCTGGTAAAACTGATCAATTGCAAAGTTAGTATTGGGAAAAAACAACTCGTTTATAGAATGGCGATTAGGTTATCATATTAAATAGTACAGCGGTTATTACAAGTTGTTATCAGTCTGTTAAAATAATAAAATATTACAAAAACTAGAAAACAACATTTTTCAAACAAAATAAACAGTGAAAAAATTGGCACGAAATAAACCTTCCTTGATAATAAGGCACTATAGACACGGGTGGGCGATGGCATAGACAATTGAACACAAACTTTGTGATATTGTTACAAAATAATCACAAAATAAGTTTAATGTTGTTAAATACTAAAACGAAAATATGGTCTTAACGGCTAGAATGTTAATTTCATTAATTATTTTAATCGTATAATACGTTATGTAGAATACGTGGTTTCAATTAACGTGATAAACTAATCACCAAACTGTATAATTAATTATTGTAAAACATTAGAAAGTTTATAGTACTCACAGAGGCTCTCATAACAGTGAGAATATTATTTAAATAAACCAGTATGATAGGTATGCGTATTATCTTTAAAGACTCCAAAACCAAACCAAGGGTGAGATGCTGTTCATCAAATTCGGCCAGTATACCACCACATGCAAACAAGTCCACGATCAGCCAGGTTTTTATATAATTCAATGAAATTTTCTGCAAGGACAATACAGCAACCTTGTGGGAATACCCTTCAATGTACCCGGTGAGGAAGTTTGCGATAATATTGATCACGATCGTGAGATCACAAAACAACGTTACTTCGCCGTGATAGTCCTGTGTGTGATAAATAAAAAGTTTTTTTAGCAATTTGCAGGTAGTTGTATGGTGATCAAAACATGTGACCGTAAAAAATATGTATTTACAGAATTATAATCATTAGAATAGAATCATCGTGACTACTGTCAAAGTTAGAGTTGACCTCAAACGCCTCTTAGAAAATTTTAAATTAAATAAGACACCCACCGACGATTATCCCTGTTTGCACAATGCAAATGCACCCAAGGATAACCCCCGTTTGGTGCAGGACTATTGCAGAACATGGAAACAAAACATATTGGACTATGGGTTTGGGTGGCTATAGTGGATTCGTTACCAAGAACTATGGAAGTGCTATAGCCCCTGCCTGACCAATGATTTATATATGCACGGATAAAATGGCGGGGGGTGACTTGCACACTCAATAATGGGCCCCCGGAAACTGTCACTAGCACAAATAGTGACGTAGCAACAAGAGGACAATATGTCGCGAGGTCCTTGAGGAGTGGAGAGGTACTCCACAGTTATCAAGATAATCCCAGAGCCCGGAATATGGTCAAGATCCCTACCAGCACCTTACTGGAGTACTTCTTTCTTCCGAGCACGTTTATTCTTGCGAATCTCCACTCAAGCCGGTCAATAAAGGCAAGAGAGAGGTGGGAGCTCTGTTTCTCGTCAGTGTATGAACACTGCCTGCACTGCCTTTAATGGCCCGGTGGAATGATCCACCGGGCCATTAAAGGCATGTCAGAGGTGAGGAACAAGACTTTCCCAGGAGATAGGGTCCGTAAGGTCGCTACTGCCCAACAGTTTGCCACATGCTGCGCTGCGGGTTTATGTATCTCTCTTGGTCTGGCTCCCCCCTCTAAACCTGTTTCGGCAAAGCCCTAGAGTTCAAGAGCGCACAAGCCCCACCAAGACGTTAACGTATTATGCTGCCTGTGCTGTCACTGTCAAGTTTATCTTAACTTTTGGCCTCCACCTCTGCTAGATGTATGTACCAAAGACATTCAAAAAGGAGGCTCGGACAGACTGCCGGCGGAACGCGGAGAATCGGGTCTTGTGACGCAACTTGGGAGAGCCCTATATCCAGAAGTGGACTGCGATAGGCTGAGTTGATTCAATAAATAAAGGTACTAACATAGGCCATTCTAGGCTCCTTTGAAGAGTAATGGTAAGCCATAAAAAGTGAAACTGCAATCATCAGAATGACAAACATAATTTCTAAATAGAATCTTAGCTTGCTGTACGGGTGGATGGTGAGACGATAATACTGGTGATGTCGGTACTTCTCGGCACACAAAGCTGCATATGATCTAGGCAAAAGTGAGATTATTATAAGTACCTATGACAAACAAATATTTATTTACAAATAGAATATATATATATATGGCATTTAATCAACCTATAATGTTCCTACTGCTTGGATACAGGCTTCTTCTCTTTAAGAGCCTATACTCGTACTACCTCAAATGGCTTAGCATGATCCTCAGTTATGTCGAAAATACTGCAGCTTTAATTTTGAAATAAATATATGGTAAAGTTGAGGATTAACTTTAAGTACCTACTAAGTTTGACGAAAACTCGATTCCATAAAATTTTCGTTATAGAAAAAAATACTTCATATTAGATAATTAAACTTTGTATATTAACTGAACTAACTATAAAGCAGGTCTTATGTTTTTTTTTTTTAATTACCATTATTTTCACCGTATAAAGAAATAAACTAAACTATCGGTGCGTTGGAGTCTTTTCCCTGCCACCCTGTCTCGCTTGCTCGCGTGACTGCCAGCAGTAGGTGCAAGCGAGATAAAGAGTGAGGTGGTGCTGAGGTAGTATAGACTCTTAACCGGGAGTGGGCCGTAATCCACCACTCTGGCCCAGGGCGGGTTGATGGATGATTCTGTCTAGTATCGTAATCGCAATAACATATTGGTGTTGGTCTTTAGAAACGTCAGGTGCATAGTACTCGCAACTGGCGTACGTGTATGTATGAACGTGGTCAAAGTAAAAGTGTAAACTTTTTAGGAGGTGCCTTCAGTAGTTTCTGCCTACCCCTGTTCGAAAGGCCGTTATCACTGGGCTACCACAGTTTCAAATTATTAAGGGTACTAAAACCAGAGGATTGGCAACATTGTACCTTCTAAATTGCGGTCTCTAATTCTTCAGCGCAGTAGTGAACAGGCCTCATAATGACCGTTTACAAGATGGCCCTTTGGCATTAGATATACCTTTTTATTGTTTTGTTAAATTACATAAAATTACCTGTGCATATTGATAGCTCTTATATCACCAGCATGAATGGTCATAAAGTTGAATATCCATCTCAATATTCCCCGACTCGTTATCTTATATGGTGCTATTCTTTCGATTGGCAAGTGGCATTCGTGACCATGGAAATATCCATGGGATGTTGTAATTCGCACATCTGGTTCGAGAACTTTATTTATTTCTGGTTCAGATTTAGTTTTTTCCACTGAGATCTTTTCAGTCATGATGACAACTAAAGCAGCTCAATAGCAAATTAAATCATTGAATGGATGAAGGAAGTGAACCAAACTTTTTTTTTTTTGTGAGTTTTGTATCACAATAACATTTTCTTCTAAAATCTTAAAAACAATTTCAAATGGTCGAAATGTCACAGAACGTTCACAGAAGCAACTCAGTATTCAATTCTCTGTCAACGTCAGAAATCAAAAATTGGTAAAACTATGTAATTATATCTAGTTTATGGTAAATCTCATAAACCTCCTTGGCTTTTTTGAAAATAAACCTTGAATATTATAACAGATACATACGTGTCTTATTTAATTCAGACGGACGACGATTTTATAGGGTTAATAAAAAATAGTCCCTTTATAAAAATAACAACAATACAATAAGTACTTTAATAAAATACTCTATGATAATGTCCATGGTATTGTACTTTTACTTCTTTTCCAGAAATCTGCACAATATTTAGAGCAAAAAGCGGCACTCAGTAGAACGTCTTCAATTTTATCGATAAGTATGATTTCCCTGGAAAAGAAAACATTCACGTAGAATACAACGCAGGCGGTATTACTAGTTACTGTCAGCCTGCATCGTGGCAAAGGCCCAGCAGTGGGATGATGCAAACAGCTGCCCCCATTACTTCCAAATTTGTCTGTCCAAGGCTAGTGTGGACTATTTTTTATTCGAAATAATTACGACAGTAGTAGAAATAATATAAGTACGAAATTCTTATATCAGTATGTCTCATCTGTAAAAATCTCACCGTCAAAACTTGCCTGGAGTGAGCTGTCAGTGTCATCCCACTGATGCTAGGGATTGACCAAGCATTACATTTGTATTCATAATCGAGATTTAAATTATATTTTTACTAGGTAATTCTATTGATCATTTTATATTATTTCAAAGCTAGTATTTAAGTGTTTAAACAATGTACTAGCTTTGAAATAATATAAAATGATCAATAGAATTAGCATAAAAAATATTATTAAAATCTCGATTAAGATTTTAATTATGTAATGCTTGGCCAAACCCTAGCATCAGGTGGGATGACACTGACAGCTCACTCCACGTTCATCTCACCTAAGTTTTCACGGTGAGATTGTTACAGAATAGCAGTACAGATCGCTAGTAACTTATGACGATAATAATATTATTTAAACTGAAAACTTACCCGAAGCAAAATTCATAAAAGACGTGATCAAATACAGGCTTCTTACAGTTTAAGTTCTCACATTTTGAAATGGGCCCATTACTCAGATCTGATATCAATACGTTGGGCAAGAAATTAAAATATTCTCTTATTATATCAGCTGGCACGTAGTACGGTTTTGTTGCTTTCTTGTAAATTCCCTCTTTCACAGCTATTGATTGATAACTATTACCGTTCTCATCAGAATATTTTTTCTCTTCAGCATCAATGTTAAATCCATGAAAATTCTCTTGCAGGTCTATTATGTTATTATTATGCTCATTATACAGATTTTCTTTTACATTTTCAGAGTAAAAACTGTAGGTTTGTGGGTTCAGTTTTCGCACTGCAGTGTTTACCATTTTATAGAATTGTCGTCTGCAAATCTCATACAGACTTGGCGGGGAGTAGTATTTAGAATCTAATATGATATTGTACTGAGGTGGACATTCAACTATCACTTCTAATTCTTTGGAATCTTGGCTTAATTTTAATTTGCACTGATGCCTTCTTTTTTGTGCAGTTTGGCTACTTGCAGCTTCTAAACACCTGGAAATAATAAGTTAATTAAATTAAAACGTAGGTATATACGTTTTCATTCATGCAAGAGTTACGTTCAATACAGAAATCACTGTAAATTTTAAATATTTTTCTACATAAAAATGTTGTCTTAGCAGCGAAATTAATTCAAGTTCCAAGATCATAAGCCAAGCTCACATTCCCTATATTTCCTCTTCCAACATGTGTGAGAGAGTGTACGATGCCTATGAGGATTTATTGGAAACAGTTTGGAAAGACAAGCACCATCGAAACTTACCCAATATTGAGACATCTAGTTTGTTGATCTCTGAACATGTGATACCATAGCGAGTACGGCAAAGTCCTCAAGTTCGAGTTTCTCCAGAATCTGAACTCACAGTGGTGGTAGTTGTAAACAGGTCGTTGGGGAAGCCATCGTAGTTTATTATCTGTAAATGGAGAGATATTATGATGAATTTGACGATGATAATGCCGTAATGTACCATTAAAATAAATGAGTTAAACCTGGTAATGGCATAATACAAATACAAGCAATTTCCTAAAAAATAAAAAAAAATCCATCTTCCATCTTTTCAATGATGGTGTGAATGAAAGTAACCACCGCATGGATGATTGCTTTTAAACTGTATGAGATACTTTGATGAAATGTTTCTAAATTAATCCCGTAGTGGTTTTATGCAAAAAACAATAAAAAACAAGAATCTAGATGAATCTGTCTTTAGCAGGCTTTCCTCGCAACCCTGCCAGGGTTGCGAGTTTGCCCGAAAGGGATATCGTGACCCGTGTTCGGGTGGGTTTTAGTCAGTAAAAGTCTGACACGCCCTCTCGTTCCGCCCAGAGCGGGAGAAATTATTTGATAATTTCCCACCCAAAAAAAAAGCTCTAGTTTGCTTCCTAGTTTGGGGTTAGAGCTTGTGGGTGTAAGTAATTTCTTTTCCAAGTACACGGTAATTTATTTATGGCAGTCCTTCCTACACCCAATTGTTTATTTCCATTGTTAGGTTTCTAAAAATACATCTATCTGTATATAAATTACTTGTACTGACTGACTGACTGATTAATCAACGCAGAGCCGAAACAACTGGGACTAGAAATGTGAAGTTTTGCACATAGCTACCTTTTATGAGCACTAGGAAGGGGTTTTTGGAAATTCGACCTTTAAAAGGTGAAAGAGGGGATTTTGTTGGTATGAAAAATCTTATTCCTTGAGTTAATAAACTTCAAACTTGGCAGGAATACTCGTACTTATCTAAATAAATTATAAGGTTTGTCATTTTTAGTTTTTCTAAACTACCCACTAAAGGGGGCTTGGGGTGTGTCAAAGTTTGTATGTCAGAATTTTCGCGCGCGGTCCGATTACCTCGACACTCAGTATTTTCACTTAGAACCGAAAATAAAAAATAAGGTGATATCAGAGTTTTTCGAAAGTCTACCCCTAACAGGGTGAAAAGGGGTAGTCAATTTTACAAGGGATAATTTTACTGTGTGGCTTGATTAACTCAAAAATTGGTTTAAATAACCTATAATTATGTCAAATAATGGAAACGCCACAATTTATTTTTCGGAAATAGATTCCCATGGGGGTGAAAAGAGGGGTAGATTAGTAGGGGATACAGTAGGTATATAAGAAAAATCTTATTCCTTTGATCTAATAACTTGAAACTTGGTCCAAATGGTATCTAAATAAATAATAAACATCGTAATCATTAAATTTCGAAAACTATCTTGTAAATGGGATGGAGGGGGTTTCAAAAAATGTAGGGGTAGTACAAAATCACACGGATGCAGTCGAGGGTGAAGTGCTAGTGTTTATTAAAAATAAACAAACACCTTGTTTTGAAAGAACACACTGGATGATAGGACATAACAAAACAATATTCGTTGTTTGAAAAACAATATAAAGACAAAGCCCTTCTGTCTTAATTCCTTTTCCTTAACGTCGACAGTAATTAAGAAAGATCCAGATTACTGATCAATGTATTCTAATCTAACTTTATTGAAAAAAAAAAATACTTTTGTCTGTACATTTACGTTTGCTTTTAACAGCCACTACAATCAATATTTCGTCTTCAACGATTACACCGACTCCTTATCCAGCAAGATGTTCAAAGTAGGTACCTAAATTTTAAAACAAATGGTTAAACACTTTCTAAATCAAACATTCCGAGGTAGTCTACAACGTCAGTCCCAACATATGAAATACGTAAATGGGTCAACCAAATCAATGAGGAAACGCTAAACTTGATTCATAGCGGATAGTTTGTTATCCGAGGCGCCAAAACTACTGTTTGCATTAACTTTACGACGATAGTAAAACGTAACTAGAGCGTATTAGCAATGGCCACTGTTTAGCTAGAGATGGCCAGTAAATAGGTTCCTGTGATGAAACTGAAACGGGCCTTAGGAAAACATTTGCCAATGCGGATATCGGTGTGGCGTTAGTCGGAAGCTTATTATGAACTCGCATTTTAAGGTTTTTGATTTAAAGCGTGTTAGAGAAATATTTTTTTACAGTCTTTTTTATAGATAATAAACCTAAAACTAACTTAGACAATTAGTGTCTGTGGCAGTCAAAGGGTCTTTAAAGGATTCCTTTAAGGGATTTTAAAGTTACTTACTAGCAGTGGTTCCTAGATTCAAATTGATTTCCATACATACACAAGGATTAGATACTGCTTAGTAAAGTCTTAGTACAGTTCTTGTAACAGACAACTAAATCATTCTACGAGATGCTGTTAACGAGTATTGTAAATAAAAGTATAAATAAAAAAGTTAAAAAGACAGTGACCTTGACGAGCTCTGCCACATGTTGCGAATTCTTTAAATACATTCATCAAACCAGTGTACTGTGAGATCGTTAGCCTTGAAAAGCTCTGTTATGAAACAGTGCACGTGGCTAGCCACTGATTACCGCAAGCTTTTACTAAATCACCACAAATTATTCATGCACGTCCACTGACCACTTTTGATTAATATCATTTTATCAATTTTGGATAATCCTATTCATTATTTCATCAGTTTGTTATTATCATGCAAAAATACGAAAAAAGGGAACTCACAACAACGAATTCAGCACACAACATATAAAATAAAAGTAACAACTTAAATTACCACAAACCGATAAGTACCGTAGACGTCTTAGTTCAGAAATTCTTAGTGGCAACTCCGTTAATTCATTCTCATCCAATATCAGGAACTTTAAGCTCCTCGCTTCACCTATCTCTTCAGGAATACGCCTCAATCTATTCCCGCTAACATCGAGGCACTTGAGACATCGCAACTTAGATATCTCCCTCGGCAACTCGGTTATATCATTACCGCTTACGTACAGGCTCTCTAAATGCTCCAAAACCCCGATGTTAGTTGGCAAACGAGTCAAGAGATTCTCCTTCAAATATATGTCTGTCACTTCTGCTTCTTCGCCCATTAGTTGGTTTAACGGAAATTCTGTAAATCCTCTGTAATTCCAATGGAGAACGGTGGTTGGTGATAATTCATCATAGCAATCCATGTTTACTTATTCGCACAAAATACTATTTACTATTTTTCCTAGTTCATTATTCACTTCACTTTTAATATTTGTAAAAAATAATGCACTTAAGCAGTCAGCTCTTCATAATTATGTTTATGTTATAACGTATGTTCAGTTAAAAGCTTTGTTCATGTCGTTTGAAACGTAAAAGTCAGAGCGAGCTCCCCTGATTCCCGTCTGAAGAAGACTGCATCCCATGTCAGTCGGACGCGTGGATTATTTTTAAATCTATAACGAGGTTTTGCGATAGAGATTTTTTTTTAAAATATTTTACGTCGTCGGTAGCATAGATGCTGGGGATAGCTAGCAGCATTCTGTTTAGACAACATTCGTATTGTCAATATTCTTTTTATATGAGAACGTGTCTTACACAAAAAAAAAAAAAATCTGCCAGCCGACAGTAGTGTAAAATAAATCATAGAACACTGCCAATTACTATAACAACGTAATATTGGTAACGATTTATAATTTAAACAAAATTTAATCTAGTGAAACAAAAAATATGCGAAAACTATTTCCAAAACAAGAATAACAATGATTATCATAATTATCTTCCTATGTTATCACTACGAACGCCCAGGTCCATGTAAAATACTGGTATTCAGCTGCATCCAGTTACACAGAAAGCCGACCCCAACATAGTTGAGAAAAGGCTAGGCAGATGATGATCATCAGCTGCCTAGCTTTTTCCCATCATACCATTACGAAAGCGATGCAAGATGTACTCGTAGTGATAAGCCCAATATTGGTCGGAGAGGTTGGCGCTGATCCAATACAAACTGCGCGCGGTGTTAGGTCGAGGCCATTCCACCGTAACACAATACCAAATAATGAGACCACAACGTTGACGAAACATCGTATGTGTAATACGTACGTTACAAGTCAGATGGATTAAAGCTTCTCAAATTGAAATCTAGTCGAAGCTTCGACCTAAAGGTTTGATGGAAAATTCGTACATGGTTTAACACAATAGAACTCCAGTGTAGGTGAACTTGGAATCATTGATCAAACTGAACAAAAATTACCACCACGATTAATCATTTACCTACTTCATATTAACAGAAACTCAAATGTACATAAAGAAAAGGTAACTAGACATTTTGAAAAAACTGTTACCAAGATTGGGAACTATTCCGACAATAATATAATTATAGGAAGTCCAAACCAAAACTTAGCAACAATAACATACCAGACATATTTAAAAACTTCTAAAGTCAATAAATGTATTATATCTTGAATGTTAAAACCAGAGCAATCATCAAAATATTCGTCCTAGTTTTAACGCTGCATTAGACCGGCTATTTTTATCAGTCTAACCCGTAGTCTTGTTAATTGGGATAAATTAACAAGGAAACAAAGTTTTCTTAGAACAGTGTTGAGCTTGTGGCGGCATCAACATCGCCACATACAAACTACGTGTCACACTGACGTCACGCAAAATCCTGCATCGCGCAAGCAGAGTTTACCGCGCGACTAGCTTATATACAAAGTCCCGAATCTTACACCCTGTTCCTTATACCACCTATAAGCTTAAAAAGTGTAAAGAGATATGAGTTTCCAAGAGGATGAGAACGTGGCTTGGATATCAATTCATTCAATTTATAATATTGCGGGAAACTTCGTTTTGTTCAAGCTGGTTCATGTTAGCACTGTCAACAGTTCCAGATGCTCATGCGTGTGTACTGTGAATTAGGTAGCTTAAAACCGCAAAATTTCATCATCATCATTTTCATCCTGATCATACCTCTTCAATTGCTCGCACTACTCGATTCTCCATTCTCATCCATTCACCAGCTTCATTTTTTTATGATAAACGAAAACGAAATAAAGTCAAATCATTTTGAAAGACTTCCACTCCACACAGTTTACTTTAGCTAATGTTGTTGTTAACATTTCGTCTATAAAAAACATCTAGATATTTTCTTGTCCTCGATTTTAGGAATTTCAGACAAAACATAAATGTTGATGAGCTCCATATGCGTTTAGTTATAATTCTATAGAATGGTCGGAACTGACCACCCACGCTTACATACTATGAAATTTTCCAAATGGGACTGCTATTGATAATATAATCGGTCAGAATCGTAAAGTTAATGAGGACAATAATTCATTGCAATGTTGTGTCGTCATCATTAAAGTATTTATAACAATCTTGAATTACCTTTATCTATCTTATTTTGGTACTTACACCTGAGAACTTAAACATGTTAAATTCAGAATTTGTGATCATTCTGTTCCAGGTACTACTTACTACACTTAATTAAAATAAGAGTCACAAAAAGTTATAATATTTATTTATTTCAGGAAAAACTACATCAATATTCTATATTTGATATTTTTGAATTCGCAAAAGGTGCTATACAAAATGTCAGGTCACATAGTGTCCACTAATATAATTATATAGGTACATACACAAGTATCACTCATACAGTACAAGTAGATCAGACTTTGAAGTAATTTAGATGAATCACATTAGTTCAGGTAGATATTTAGAACATTGTAGACAGGAGGAAATTGAAATTGGAAAAAAATGTCATTGTTAAAAAACACATAATTATTCACTAGCTTCTCTTCTCTTCCATTACATCATTACTGATATCGATCAAATTATCATTGAATTTGCCTTGTTCTTCATCGTCTAAATGGTTCATTTTCACAACTCAGACTTCAAAGAAAGTCAATTTTTTTCAATTTCATCCTGTTTTTATTTAACTCATTCTTCATTCACCTTTTCATTTAACGCTTTAAGCTAATCCATGTTCCCGGCTCCTAATTATTTGATTTTTTCTTCTACACTTTTCTAGGATACATTTACGTATTAATCCCAGTCTTGCTTGCGCATCACATTCCAACTAGATGTTAGGCGATAGATTTATAAATTATATATTTCTTAGATGTGAGAAATAATTTAATTTTAAAATTCTAGAAATTTAGACCTTTACAGCTCAGAGGTAGATTTGATTTATTTCGATGAAAAATATTAAAAATGCAGGAAAAATGCAGGATTGTCGGAAAATATTACATTAAGAGATATAAAGTTTTATTTTTTAAATATTATTATATTATATTACTTCGCGAGATTTTCACGACCTAGCATTGGAAATGTTTATTTAACTCATGTAGGTACAGACGCCAGCATATCAAGCTATTACATTCTGTCAAATTTCTTTAATAGATTTTCAACTTTATCACTCTATCTTAAGGTTCAAGGTCGAGGTAGCTTGACCTGCTGGCGTCTGTACGTAGATTGTTCTTCAATGGAATAAGTAAAAATATTCTTAAAACTCAAAAAAAATAGGACAGTAGTTAGAAGTATTCACATTCGCACTATTTAAAGTATTTTTTTTTGGAAATTCTGACTAGATTAAAAAGCATCAGCTTTTCTATTAATAATTAGATTTTCATAAAGTTTAAAATTTCGTAGTCAATTTTCATTGTTTTGCCAAAATCCTTAACTTGTATAAAATGTTTGATTAATCACAATATAAATTTTGGTGCAGACAGGGATTACAATAACATCTAATTTTTTTTTTTTTAATATGTTAATAGAATATGTGAGTTATAATCATAATTCTAATAAAACTAATACACTTGCAGAAAATACTTCTAAATAATTTAACTAAGACGTTACTGCAACTAATCATGTCTACTTAAAAATAAACAAATATGGCTATTTCCACCTAATATTGTTAACTTAATATACATAATCAGCCTATAATGTACCCACTGCTGGGACACAGGCCTCCTCTCTTCGAGAGGGAGTGGGCTGTAATCTACCACGCGGGCCCAGTGCGGGTTGGTACAGGTCACATGTCTTCGAATTTTTCTAGGATAGTTTCCTCACGATGTTTTCCTTCACCGTTTGAGAGCAGTGGTGATGAAATTATTTACACAAAGTAAAGCGCCTGCCTGGGTTCGAAGTTCGAACCCACGACCTACAAACTCGTAAGTTGGAGCCGTACCACTGTGCCACCACTGCTCTTTTTTTCATTCTGCTTTTATTAATAAGTACATAAAAATACTGTAGGTAAAATGTCACAGAATTAATACATTAGGCAAGTTGCAAAAAGACTAGAAACACGGCAAAAAAAATTCAATGAATTAGCACTCTCATTAATAAAAACCGTACATTGTTTACCGAAATTTTACAAAAATGCTTTAGTCCTTGTCATATTGATATCAATGAAGTAAGAGGACAATAGTTTAATAACAGCATTTTTATAAAAGACGTTTATGAATAAGAGATTTATCTATTGTTCACGGAGTCTACAACTTAAAATCTACGAATGAGTCTGACGCGTCGTCCCCTGGCATCCCCTTCATCATCGCTATCCATTGACGTCTGTCGGTGTCCTAACATCAGCGCCTGAACCTCAGGGTTGAGAGGAAGCACAGGGAATGATGAGCGCCGAACCATCGGCACTGGACGACCACCTAAATAGAAAGAATTTTGTTTAAAACTACAACACTACAGCCATTACTGTTATGAAGTACAGTTTGGTTATAGTTTTAACGCAGTCGCAAAATTTTTTGCTTGTGAACCAATAAGGAAATCGTGTTGATGTTCTACACTATTTTAAGGCATTTCTTTTGGAATTAGCGTCACGCACATCACAGAATGAATCGTGACTGAATGATTTTACCTTCAACAGTGCGTCTGGTGAACACACAAGAAGTATCAGGATGTAAAATGATGAAGTGTATCGTGGTCATTCGTGGTTTGCTTTCGTGAACAATTGACTGTGCTATCAGACCGTTATGGATGCAAGTAATAATACTTTGTAGTGCTGATGATGGCCGTTTGTAGAACATTCGGCTTTCTCTGACAAGTGACAATTCCCAACCTAAATGTCCCAATCCTTGTCTAGGGTTTCGTCACTGATTTGATAAGGGTACTAAAGCTCCGCTTGATACAATTAATAAATAACCAGAACATCCTGTAACGCCAATGAACGATGAGGATTACATGGGTTTATTTCCAGAATTACACACCCCTAACATTTCTAGCTAAAACCTTGTAATACTTACAAATTCCTTGTTAAAATTGCCTCTGTATATGTTCAGATAGTTAATTCGTAAATTGATGACATTGTAATTGAAACTGTTATACAAATACTCCGTTAATTCGACATAATTGATCAAGGGTATTATACTAGCATGTTTAATTAAAAGCACCAGGCAAGCAGATTAACAATATGTAAAGTATGTACTAATTACTAATATCACCATCGGGGAACACGGGACATATTTTGTCAGCTGGCAAGTAATTATAAATTGGATGAAAGGGTTTCACTCGTAAACCGATTTGCTACAGCTAAAAGCCAATTAGGCGCCAACTAAGTCCGCCACAAACCTCCGTGATACTATTGATTGCGGATCCAGGGCAGAAAATTATTGTACTGTTACAGATTGTATATGAAACCTTTGATTAACCATTTGGAACGTAATCATGTGTTCAATGGACTGTGAGTTCAATTGATTACATACAAACTTGCCAACACGGATGTGTGTATTGACAGATTTGATTATGTTCAGGAATATAATGTAGATGGTATCTATCTACGTGCTTACATGCAACGTTATAAAGGATTTATTGAGCTGTAAAGTGCTTTGGCTCTTTACGATTCGGGCATCCCATCGAAAGATATTATGTTTGTAGTCCAGGCAAGGCATGAAACAATTTAAGTTCAATCATTGTAAAAGAGATAAGAAAGAACTGTAGCTACAGTTAATTCGAACTACTGCAGAGAATTAAAAAAAATCAAGCTTATTATAAAAATCTAACTAAAAGACGTGTGAGAAAATCAATTACCTGAAAGTCTTTTTCAGTCGTCAGACAGACCTTGTTATGAAACAGAGATTATAAAATAGTGAAAGAAGAGATAGAACTTTAAAAACCATTAAAATCATAAACATTTACATTCACATTTATCAACATTAAAGTTTCGATCAATAAAGAGCAGACTTGCAATGAACTCATAAATTATTTCATAAACATTGCGTTAGTACAAGAATAGAAATGGAAATAAAAATAGATTCATACCAAAGAGCTTCGCTACAGATTGCCTTTTGACGAGTCTGGGATCTCCTGCTGGGGTCTCAGCGATTGAAGCCGGTGCCGATCCTTCTTGAGATTTCCGATGTGGTTCACTTAGGTACGAATTTGTAGAATCTCCTCTCTTATTTGATGATAGATACGGTCTTGATTGACGACAGCTATTCTTCTTTTCCTCTTCGTGATTCACAACAGATTCAGCAATCTGAAACAGCTGCAGTCCAAACTTGCTTGATTCTCGTCGTAATGTTTTCTTATTAGCAAATTCTGCTAACGATTGCCTTCTTTCTCCATCTGGGTTAAGCTTCATCCTGGCTCTTTCTTCCTCTTTCACTTTTAGAACATCTAGTATAGCGTTGAGCAGCAGTACCAGGAGAAACACAGTGATACCTATGACGGTGACTGGGTTATCATTTGCGCTCCATCCTTGATGTTTATGTTTACGTTTCGTCATAGTCGGTTTCACAGTAAACACTTCTAAAATGCTGCATGCGTCTTTTATAAACAGTGGAATGACTTTTGGTTTTATAACAGGTTTTAATGCTTCCGGTGGATTTTCTAGAGTTGTTTGATTTTCCTTGGGCGTGATCGCACTGTCGGTAATTTTCTCAGGGAGTACAACATTTGCTTCAACATTTTGTTTCATAAACCACATTTGCACACTGTAGATACTGTAAACGATCACGGAAATAATAAAAAACAGGATCTTACGTTCGTTCATGTTTACATCGCAAAAGCACTGGTTTGTTTTGACATAGACCCCGCGCGTGCGTGTGTGTCTATTCGCGTACTGCACGATATTGTTAAACAATGTACGGAGATTCTAGTAAATGGTTGATTAATTTTCACTTTTGTGGGTTTATCTTGAATATTTTTAGCGTGTTATTACGTCGCGTTGTCCGGCGGCGTCATTTTGTGATTTGTGTTGGGTAGCGCGAAGTGCGCATGTGCGGGCGGCGGCCGGGTCGCCAGGGTCGCTGTGCGTGTACTCGCTACCGTACGACGTTGGTACACGGCACTACTACACATACACGCCACCTTTCGTATAACACTGTATTATCTATAATGCCTACGCCTCCTGTATCTTTTCTATCCCGAGCTAGATATGTTTTCGTTTACATTTTATCTTCCTTTTATTGATCCTAACTTATGCTTTGAATGAAAAAAAACTTTTCTATCAATATTGGTCTGAGTGCTTGCAAGAGATAACAAATGGAATTCAATAACCTTTATCTAATACTACTTTGTTGATTCTGCATTTTATTAATATTGCGATACGGACGCATTAGATTATTTATTTTTAGGTCGATTCTATCAACGGCTTTAGCTCTCGACCCCACTTACGTGTCATTGTCCAATTGTCCTAAGAAATTGTTTGTCAAGAACAGATTCGCTCGTGTCTGTATACTGTACAGTCTATAATATGTATACCAACACAATACTTCAAAAATATGTTTAGTTTAGAATACTATGCCTAAACTAAACATATTTTTGAAGTATGTGTGTGTATGTGTGTATGTATGTGTGTGTGTTTTTGTGTATGTGTGTAATAACGATTTCAAAAGACTCAGTAAATAATTATTGCGATGGAAATAGGAATGCGTAGGTATATATTTATGGTATTCAATTCAATTCAATAAAAAAAATATTCAGGAACAATTCACATTGTGTTTGGAATCATAATTAAATTA
Source organism: Tiliacea citrago (assembly GCA_963921375.1). Taxonomy (NCBI): domain Eukaryota; kingdom Metazoa; phylum Arthropoda; class Insecta; order Lepidoptera; family Noctuidae; genus Tiliacea; species Tiliacea citrago. The sequence continues at coordinate 8,489,555 of OY992796.1, forward strand.
TTATTTTTATTATTTATTATAATACAACTATTATAGAAAATTTAGCATTATAATAATATGGTTACGCATCATACCCACATAATTTATAATTTTACACCAGATTAAATTATGACACAATATCTTCGCTGTGATACAGCGTATATTATGCTGTTGTACATATCTTTGTACAAAACATTAGAATGCGCGAGGAGCCACAGTACAACGCGTGTTTACGGGAATTTTTGAGCACGTTTTAGTTTTCCTCCAATCAATGAAATATTTTCATTGTGGACGGACGTACATAGATATAACGGAGCATATAGTTTATGTAGGCTCCCGAACTCAATTTGGACGCGAGCGGTGTCTCAATAATTCAACGAGCTCGTAGGCACGGTCTCTCTCCCGTTTTCCGTGTTTCTCCGCTAATATCTGCACGGAAGTGGAATTAACCCACAAGTCACACACGACGAAAGTAGAATTTATTGCATCCTGGGATTTTTTTTTTTAAAACGTTGCCCCATAGTAGGAATTTCTCCTGTATTGTGGGTGCATTTACAAACATTTAATTCACATACACAAACAGCCAGACCCGGAACAACTACTTGTAGGTCATACAAATATTTGTTCCGTGCGGGAATCGAACCCGTGAAACGCAGCGCAGCAGTCAATCGCTTAACCACTGCGCCAACCGTGTCGTCAAACCGTGTTGATATATCTATTTCTTTATTTATATATTGTGGGTTTGTTCTTTTATTGTAATTCAAAGAGACTTCCTTTGTACGGTTTTTACCGGAAGAGCTTATCTATTCAAGTAAGTACCTAATTCAATCCATATAATATCGTCCCGTATTTACACTATTTTTCCGTTTAGTCAGCAGGTTTCCAAATTGTGAATTTAGTTACATACGACCACGACTGTCTTCTGAACATCACTATGAATATGTATCTATTATTTAATATTTATTTAGTTATTTTTATCGTCTATTTTATCGTCTATTAAATAAACAACTTACACGTAATATATTTTTAAAATAAACAACGTAAGTAAGTTGTTTATTTAATAGACAATAAATATTGAATAGTTTGTACATAATAATTTCAGATGAGAATATTTTCTGGTTTCATACTTTTTAGAGCGTGATTTTTCAGTAGTCGGGTTTTTTTCAGACATAAGTACTTGTTGGCGGAAACAGCTTGCGAAATGCGGAGTCAGTGTCAGTTGATTATGTTTTAAACCTAAGTACAGAACTCATTACGTGAATAAGCTAGGTAGATACATGGTCTTATAATTTATTCTGGACATACCCTATGTCCAGAATAAGCTTTCATACTAATATTATAAATGCAATAGTAACTCTGTCCCCCTTATTACAAAACAAGGTTTATCTTCAGACCCAGGTAGCCATTATGGAATTTCGAACTTTATTCCGACTATGGTAAAGTTCCTAAACACAAAACTGCCAACTTAGTACCGAACTAAGTTTTCAGTTTTGTATATACGGAATATGGTATAGTATGAACGGTATTACAATCACTGTTACGTTCTTATTACAAAAACTGGCTGCATGGTTTAAGCCATGTCAAAATATAAATTTTGTTTTGTAATAAGGCGGTAAAATGTCTATCTGTCAGACTGTTTGTCTGTAACCTTTTCACGCCTTAATGGCTGAACGGATTACGATGACATTTAGCACACAGATAGACCATGACCTGGGTTATACATCATCATCATCATTTCAGCCGAAAGACGTCGACTGCTGGAAATAGCCCTCCCCCAAGCACCGCCACTTCGACCGGTTCTGTGCTTCCCGCTTCCAGCGGATACCTGCAGCCTTCACAAGGTCATCGCCAAGTCCACCTTGTAGGAGGCCTTCCAACGCTACGTCTTCCGGTACGTGGTTGCCACTCCAGAACCTTTCAGCCCCATTGGCCATCAGTTCTGCGAGCAATGTGCCCTGCCCACTTCCACTTAAGCTTGTCAATTCTTCGGGCTATGTTGGTAACCTTGGTTCGCCTGCGGATCTCTTCATTTCTGAATCGATCACGTAGGGAAACTCTAAGCATAGCCCTCTCCATTGCCCTTTGGGTGACTTTTAGCCTTCTGATAACGCCCATTGTGAGAGACCACGTTAGGACATACTAAGATACTTTTATCCCGGTAGTAGATACGTTCTCGTGGGATACGATAGCCACCACAACTGTTATCTTCACCATTTCGAACATGATTGATAGCAACCAAATGAAAGATTGATGCGTTCTTTCAGATCATAACGTCTTAAATAGATAAGTGTAAATATAGAAGCTCTTACGTTACGAAACTATTTGAAATGCACCGCTGATTGATAAAAGATAATAAATGGATGCAACGTGGTTTGAAATTGAAATTGGGATAGATGAGTAGGTTATGAGCTATGCAGTGTGTATTTTTTCATGTGGTTCCGTTTACATTAATCTTGTTCTAAATAAAATAAATCTTGAATTATTTGGAACAACTGTGCACTTCACATTGGTGGTTTATATTTCTTGTTAACTGAATTAGTGGAATGTAGACTAAACATTTTCCTACTGTAAAAACGGTGAAAGAAGTTTGTACATTAGGTCATTATTGTTAATTAAATGTTAAAAACTAATAGAAACATTCAACGTTAACATTTTTATTTTTTTCTTTTCATTTCCCGGATCCTGAAACAATACGTTTTGAAAGGAAAACTGTGAAAAACTAAATTTTCTATTAAAAATCATACCCATTGTTTATTTTTCATTAGCCTTCATATTGGTTTATTTTGGCATCTGCTATTGGTTTGTTGTTTCATTGTTCTCTGTACCCTGGGCACTAATCGGACCTACGTGCAACGCTTCAATAATTCCAGGAATAATGCTATTGATTTCTGTGTTAGTTGCATTGCAGTGGATAGTGCTTTGAATTGAACTGTAGAAGAAAATGATTGTAAAGGTTAGGTATGCTATGTTGGTGTTACTTTATCATCTCATCTGCCTAGCCTTTTCTCAACTATGTTGGGGTCGGCTTCCAGTCTAACCGGATGCAGCTGAATACCAGTATTTTACATGGAGAGACTGCCTATCTGACCTCCACAACCCAGTTACTGGGTAACACGATATCCCTTGGTAAGACTGGTTGTCAGACTTTTGGGCTTCTGACGACCCGTAACAACTGTCAAAGATCTACAAATAACAGCCGGGACCAACGGCTTAACGTGCTTTCCGAGTCGCGGAGGAATCTTGGTATGAACGCTCACCCATCCACGGACCAACCGCGGCAAGCGTATCTTAACCTGATCGATCGACCCATGCGGCAGTTATTATGTAGCCACATGCTCCTCTTTGCGTTGGTGTTACTTTATATTAACTAAATCAAATACCTGCTGATATTAAATAAATTCTCCTGATTTTTTTGCAGGCAATGATATGTAGGTACCTGTGTTTAGCCGGCCGCCTGATGTTAAGCGGTACCCACAGCCTTTTTGACGAGAGTGAACATGACTTACAAGTAACTGTAGTAAGTCATTTTCAACTGCAAACTTACCTGTGATGTTCTTTAGATAGGTCATGCGCGTTGTACTCGCAACTGACGTGGTTACGTATGACCGATGAACGAACGTAAACAAAGCAAAAGGAATATGTATGGATCGTAGCAGGTTGCGTTCTGTAGTGTCTGCCTACCACCATGGGTTAATGCCGATCGTTTGTATGTATGTTAAACGTACGTAACTCATATTCACGTAGGATATTGTACTCTTTATCCGATCGGAAAAAAGCTGTTGCCTTGTTGACTCTTGTTGAGTTTACGTTCACAAGTAAATATAGGTCAAAGGATCCAGTCAGCTTGACCCGACCGCAATAGATTGTAGGGATTACGGCTCCAACTGATTGGGCAGTCAACACCTTACTTGTCGGGTAATTTCCTCGTCTTGCTTTCCAGCTTTCGGCTGCAAAAGTACTTACGCTGAAAGAGCGACCTTCATCAAATAAAGTTAAATCGTTTCATTTTCAAAATCAATTTCCATTTGATCTTGTCGATACTTAGCCACAAAGTTTTGCATACCGTCTTCACAGCTGAACTCTAAAATTAATTTAAAAATCCCTTATACAGAATATTGTAAAAGTGCTTGGCAATATCCTTGATAGCATATTTTTTCCAAAACAGTATTCCGATATTGCACTGCAGTTAAGGCAGGCAGTTACGATCCCGAAAGATTTCCATTTCGCGCTTCGTCGCATTCGGCTGCGCATTAAAATATGCAACGGGAGCCCTATTCTGTGTACTGTGAAGTACGTGGCTGCAATAACGAAGCGACATAGTTGGACTAAGCATTGAATTTGACTAAAGCTTCCGTTCGAGGCCGCTATACTTGGTCAAGTATAAACACTCAACGCAGCCCTGAACGAATGATTTATGCTCGGTCGAGCTTAGTCAACGTTATGTCAAATTACGTAGGTACGTTGGTATGCTTAAGATATGGCTATGTGGAAGTGAGACATATTCCAGTGCTTCGATGTCAATTCTTCTTCGGTTACCTACCCATTTTTCCACTTCCCATGTTATTTTGGACAAACTCTCAGATCATGTTATCACCGGTAATATGTAATATACTAAACAACGTTTGTGTAATGTGATTTACACAGCCATGTACGTTGCGGCGATGCCTCGAGCTTTGACAGCATACACAAGAGACAAGATCAATCTGTAAACACAGATAGACAGACGACATATTATACACGTGTTTTCAATCTACTAGCGTCAAGTTTACCGGTAGCACTTAAGGCGCTGCACAGACGGAGCAATTTTGATCTTTGAGTTTTGGCAACTAGCAATCCGAAACTTTGTTTATATAATTTCAATAAACTGCGCTGACGTAGACTTTGCTGCAACTGGCAACCGTTAATGGAAACCTCTTCAAAATTTGACAGTTTTATCAACTAACGTTGCTAGGTATGCGCAGTAACAACGAACAAAAATTAAGCTTCAAACAATCACTGTGTAATAGGCACATTAAGGTCTTTTCCACATGAAGTTTGGATTCTATCGGATTTATACTTATGTCATTAATCTTCGGCTAACAGCGCCTAATACCAAAAGCGTGAACATCACTTGACATTAGCGTGTTTGGTTCGAAAGCACCGCATATACACAGTGGCAAAATGCCAGCGGTTCGCTCAACAACTTGCCATTGACATTGGGGACGTGGTGTGTTTCTATTAGCAACTCTAAAATTGGCGACGAAGCAGCTGGCTAATGGTGCATCAAAAATGATTGCGGAAATAAATTATTTAAATCTTCGTCATAGCTTGAGTCGCAGGTAACAGTTGTGTCGCTGTATCATTACGTAAAGTGTTAGATAATAGTTTTTGGATAATGCAGTCGTCCTGTCTGATAGACTTTCTACATTATCAGTTATGAACACTGTCTATGAACAATATTCATAATCATTGCGGTACATTGAACGCTGTGTATAGAAAGTATGCTGTCAAGACACGCCCCGACGAACAATGGATGGCGTAATGATTGTAACAGTCAGATCGGATACAAATGAGCTGCATCAGCTACAAACAGATATATCGAAATGAATATATTTTTCTGTTGAGCTCCTTAAGTCTTGAGTCGAGCTGCACGATTACGACAAATGCTTGCACTGATTGGACAGGTCCACTCAAAATTGTGTGGTTCTTTCCTCAAAAGACCATTTCAGACACAGATCTACATGGTCCTCACATGATCTGACCAAGATTATGTCTGGACTTTAAAAGAGACTTTGACCCCTGAGTTTGTTTCGCCATTTCTTCTCACGGGTAGTCAGATAGGAAATGTCGTCTACATCTAGCTTATTTTTTACTTTTTAATATGACGTGTAAAAGTGATTCCGATATCCTATTTACAGAATAAACGATTTCATTTCATTTCATTTCATTTCATTTGTTAAGGTGAATCCGCTGCTGTAGCCCGCGAAATTCGAACTTTCTTACGTTTTTTGCCATTTGTAGGTCAGTGTCAAGTTTATCTTGATCAAAATATAATTCGCGACTATAAAAGATATGTGTTTCCATCATTATAATTATTAGAATCATCTCTCTAAGTTAGATTTGTTCCATTGAATGACTTTTTCATGAAATCTTGACAATAGGGAACAAATCTTACTTAGGCAGATGTATTGATTCTAATGATTATAATTCTGTAAATACATATTAAAATCGGGAATCATATTTTGATCAAGATACAACCCGACACTGATCTGCAAATTGAAAAAAAACGTAAGAAAATTTAAATTTCGCGGGCTATAGCTGCGGATTCACCTTAACAGAAAAATATATTCATTTCGATATATCTGTTTGTAGCTGATGCAGCTCATTTGTATCCGATCTGACTGTTACAATCATTACGCCATCCATTGTTCGTCGGGGCGTGTCTTGACAGTATACTTTCTATACACAGCGTTCAATGTACCGCAATGATTATGAATATTGTTCATAGACAGTGTTCATAACTGATAATGTAGAAAGTCTATCAGACAGGACGACTGCATTATCCAAAAACTATTATCTAACACTTTACGTAATGATACAGCGACACAACTGTTACCTGCGACTCAAGCTATGACGAAGATTTAAATAATTTATTTCCGCAATCATTTTGTGTTTTAGCTAGCTCATAATAATGCTATAAATTATGAATGGACACGATACAAATTCAAGTTATTCTTTACTACAGACTGAGGAGCTCGTGGCTAAGTAGGTAAAACAGCCGCACGGGTCGATCCATCAGGTTAAGCTACGCTTGCCGGGGTTCATCCGTGGATGGGTGACCATCTTTACATACCGAGACTCCTCTGTGCCTTGGAAAGCACGTTAAGCCGTTGGTCCCGGCTGTCATTCGTGGATCTTTGACAGTCGTTACGGGTCGTCAGAAGCCCGAAAGTCTGACAACCAGTCTTAGCAAGGGGTATCGTGTTACCCAGTAACTGGGTTGTGGAGATAGGTAGTCGCTCCATGTAAAATAATAGTATTCAGCTGCATCCGGTTAGGTTGCAAGCCGACCCCAGCATAGTTGTGAAAAGGCTAGGCAGATAGATCTTTACTACAGACTCGTAGGGCACAGGTCACGGAGGCAATCAATTAATCAATTCAGTCTCGTCTCTACATTTGTCGGCTGTGTTAGTCACCACTTTGGTTAAACCGATGGATGGTGATTGCAAAAGTTAATAATTGCTACCTACCTAGTTGGCTGATCAGAAAATAATGGTGACTTTCTATATTTCTAATGTGTCAGTCCAGACGGCTGAGCAAGTGTATCAAAAATAATTATAAAAAAAGCTGATAATACTAATATAGGTTTTAAATGAGTCCCTTATTTTTTAAATTATGGAAGCCGGTGATCAGTAGCTAAACATTCACAAGCAACATTAGGACACACCATGAACGAAGCAATTTCAGTATTAAACCTGTACAGATACAAATAGTTCTATTGCATTGTTCCTAGAGATGATCAGTAGTGATCCTAGCAATTGATAGCTCAGTGGATGATTGATTGGATGTTGCTAACCAAACGTGGTGCCCATAGATATAAATATTTCTGTGGTGGAACCTGACCTTTCGCTACCAATGACTGTGCTTTTCAATACGTATATAGGTTTACGATAATAATGAAAATGGAAAGTTCATAATCAGTGAATATTGCAAAGCAAACTGACTACTATGTTGAATTGTCCGTATATTCAAATAACAACTGACATTCTTTGAAAGTTGTATGAAGTGGATAATAGACGTGGGGTGTAATTTGTTTAACATTTAATTTCCCTGATAATACATTGTTATATGATGTTTAACAGCGGTGATATTGGACTTTGAAATGTTAACAAGTGTTGCTACTCGTACAGCTGTGAAAATGGGTGTTTTAATTATAGCTGCTCAGGCAATGAGCCAGAGACTAGACTTCTCATTTTGACTTATTACCTAAATGTATTCTGTAATACTTTTAGTAGTACAAAATTTTATTGTGCATGCTTTATTCTGTTCATCGTTCCAAAAAAGCTCCCCATTGCAGGCACTTAGACCAAGGCCCATAACTACAACAAAAATACAATTAGTAAGCAAAACACACAAAATTATTATCATTAGAATCATTAATACCTCTCTCTAAGTTAGGTTTCTTCCCAAATGTCATGATTTCATGAAAAAGTCATTCAATGGAACAAATTTAACTTAAAGAGTTGTCAATGATACTTTAATTTGATATTTATTTGATACTTTAATGATCTTTTTTTTAAAATTAATGGTTATAATTCAGTAAATATATATCTGTTATAGTTCCGATTCATATTTTGATCAAAATACAACCTGACACTGACCTGTTAATAGCAGAAAACCTAAGAAAACTTGAATTTTGCGGGCTACAGCTGCGGATTCACCTTAACACTCTTATCTAACGGCTATGCAAATGGTGAAGTGTTTCATGTTAGCAAAGAATATGACAGAAGCTTGAAATTATCATTTTAGAATTATACTACTATGGCATTGTTAGAAATATAATAATATGATCGTGATAGAAAGAAAGAAAATACGTTTATTTGCGGTAAACATAACGCAAAGAAATAAAAACACAAACACGAAAGAACAAGTTGAGGGAAAATATGCGTCACATTCACGCAAAACGGCCATCGCTCAGCATAATGCTGCGACCCTATGCGAGACAGAGCCCCAGCGCTGGTTTTCAGCGACAGCCGGCGTTGACGTGATGACGTCAACCGGTGCAGCATAATGAGATAAAAATAAACAAAATAAAATAAAACAACAAACAAAATAAAATGATAGTTGAGTTGATTATAGAGAGAGAGAGAGAGAGAGAGAGCACGCAAGAGATTTACAGAGGGACTTTTGCAAGGCCAGATTTAAGTATTTCTTCCTATAGCCAATATCTGCCTTTTTCATATCTTGTATTTCTCCACAAATACCTTCTTCAAGACCAAGATACGATGCAGTTACGTAAAACTTTCCAGAATCTCCTCCCGAAACGGCAACGTTCGCACCTGCCACGCTAATGTACGTATTGCGATACATGAAATTACACGGCCATTTTATTATCCACCTCCGGCCGAGTTATTAGGAAAATTGTGAGCGAATCTAATAGCTGGTGATGGGAAAATTAAATCGGAACGAAACACATAAGAAAGATTTGAGATTAAAATATTTCGATTACGTGTGGACTAACTTTTGTCTCAGGTTGTTTTTTGTCTCCCTCTTTAGGCAAAACCACATACACATACATACATATACAATATTAGTTTGAGTATATGCGAAACCCGAAACACGTGTCTAGTATTTTTATGTAAAGAATCTATGCACAAAATTTCAAAACTGTATCATGAAAAATCACAAAGTTATACGGTTGTTATGTTACCGGGTTGTCCGTACAAAAACATGCTAACGGCGCCTCGCGCCTCCAGGGTCATCTTGCGCTCATTGATAATAATTTGGCAGTAGGTACCTTTTTTTTTTTTTGGGTGGGAAATTATCAAATAACTTCTCCCGCTATGGGCGGAGCGGGAGGGCGTGTCAGACTTTTACTGACTAAAACCCACCCGTGTTCCGTGTTCCTTCCGTTGCCTGTGTGCCAGGGCCACGATATCCCTTTCGGACAAACTCGCAACCCTGGCAGGCATTGGTCCTACTGGACCCCGTCAGTTGGTGCTGACATCTCTTTGAGGCGCGCGTGGAACTCAACGCGCCGTCGACCCGGGCCTGGTCCTTATCGGACGGCGACCTACCCATCACTCACCATCCGCAGGCCCGCGCCTACGGTGGCCGGAAATCGGCTAGTGACTCCCGACGCCCGGGGCGTCTCCTGCGGCGACTAAGGGCGCGAGGGCACGAATCTTGCCTCACCCTCACGCGTTCCGCCTCCTCCTTCGCGAGCATTACTGCTTCGCAGAAGGAGGTGACGGCCTCCCGTGCACTCTCGCTCCGAACCATGGCCTGAACCAGGCCCGGACGCCAAAGATCGCCGCCGCCGATCGCTGCCGTGAGGACACGGCGGTGCTCCGCCCAAGCAGGGCAGACCTCCACCATATGCTCCACCATGTCCTCCGGGCGATCCACACAGTGGTGACACCCGGGCGTTTCCTCCCGCTTTATCCTGAACAGGAACCTCCCGAAACAACCGTGTCCGGTGAGGACCTGCGTCAGGCGGAAGGTGAGGACCTGCGTCAGGCGGAAGGTGAGGACGCCGTGGCGCCTCTCTAGCCACTCATCAAAGAGGGGACTTATCGCCACAATTGTGGCGTGCCCAGGCAGTAGGTACCTAACCGTACGGCGATTGTATTGTAATTAATTAAATGGTGATAACATTTTCCATCACACTTAAATATTTTAGGGACAAAATATAACATGGTGTAAAAATTATTGAAATCGATTCAGTTCCTTATTCTGAACAAACTAAATTCAGGTTTCACATAATACTAAAAATAATGTTGTATACATAATCAGCCTATATTCCTTTTTTTTTTTTCGTTTATAAAGTATCACCATTGGTGATACTTTATTCACAGTACAATCTAGCCTATTTGCTAATTAATAAGTAATTTAAATATAACATAAACTGCTAAGTAACTATATAAAATTAAGAAATTGTCCAATAACGTCTTACCTATTGGCTATAAGAGAAGACACATGATTCACGTGTTCTTTATAAAAGTCAGAACTTGCAGCCTATAATGATCCTACTGCTGGGATACAAGCCTCCTTTCTGTAAGAGGGAGTGGGCCGTAATCCACCACGTGGGCCCAGTGCGGGTTGGTAGATGTCACATGTCTTCGAATTTTTTGGTTCTAGGACATGCCGGTTTCCTCATGATGTTTTCCTTCACCGTTTTGTTAGCAGTGGTGATGCAATAATTTACACAAAGTAAAGCGCCTGTCAGGGCTCAAACCTATGACCTACAACAAGCCTGAAATCATAGATCCAGATCAAAGTTCTTGAGGTTTGCACCTCAACAATTGGATTCCTCCTAACCGTTGAACTAGTCTAACACACACACACTCTCATCATCAGCATTTTTCTTCAGGCTCCCGCAGACAGGCACGACGGGACATCTAGACGCGAGACTTGTAGCACAATTTCTATGAAAACTTTATGGTAACTTTCGCGCTGCCTGTCGCGCCCGCGATATCACGTCAGCCTGCACGAGCCTTTCATTTCATGACCCATTTTCTTGAAATCTTTTAGCAAATTGTTTTTTCTCTTTAGGCATTTGTAAAGGGGTTGCAAGACCAGCTAGTTTTTTAATGAATGGTAATTTTTAACCGACTTCCAAAAAGGAGGAGGTTATATGTTCGGCTGTATGTTTTTTTTTTTTTTTTATGTATGTTCACCGATTACTCCGTCAATTGTGAACCGATTTTGAAAATTCTTTTTTTGTTTGGAAGGGTATGCTCCCGAGGTAGTCTCATTGCCACCAAATCAGATTCGCTTCCCATGGAAGTCGAGGGAAATCCTCAAATTTTATAGGCATACCTATAGCGATTTGAGTATTTTTTATAGTAACTCAATCATTTGCACTCGAAAAGCACCATTTGGTAAAGTGGAACTGATGATGAAGACCACAGATGGCCAACGGAACTACTTAATAATAAGTATTTCACCGTTGCGATTCGATTAGGCACTTTAATATGATTGCTAAGCAATTTATGCTCGTCAAAATGCATATGGTGAAGCCACCATCAGTTCTACTGGTTCTTACCAGGAGAACTCCTCAACAATTAACGCTCCTGCATCGCGGAAAGCAATATTTCGTAAAAGGTGATGAGAATTTGACATTAGGCTATTGTAAATTAGATAAATTACAAACTAACCCACTAAAAAGTGAAAAATAAAAAACTTTTTACAAAAAAAAAACAGCCGACTTCCAAAAAAAACACTACAAAGTGAAAAATAACTTTAATTTCGGAAGTCGGTGGCAAAAAACTAAAATACAGATCCAAAGACACCGACTTCGTGTTTTTTTTTGGAAGTCGGTTGTTTTTTGTATCTAGTGATGGCTACCATCATCAACTGCCTAGTCTTTTCACAACTATGCTGGGGTCGGCTTCCTATCTAACCGGCTGCAGCTGAATACTAGTATTTTACATGGAGCGTCTGCCTACCTTACCTCCACAACTCAGTAACTGGGTAACACGATACCCCTTGCTAAGACTGGTTGTCAGGCTTTCGGGCTTCTGACGACCCGTAACGACTGTCAAAGATCTACTAATGACAGCTGGGACCAACGGCATAACATGCTTTCCAAGGCACGGAGGGGTCTTGGTATGTAAAGATGGTTACCAATCCACGGACCAACTGCGGCAAGCGTAGCTTAACCTGATCGATTGACCCGTGCGGCTTTTATTACTAAGCCACAAGCTCTCTATCTTTTAATAATAGCTGCCATAACCGAATAATCTGATTACCTACCTTCAGAATATTAATTAGCGCTGTATCTTGATATTTATCAGCGATAAGAAAGGTGTAGCTCACTAATTAGCGTATTTTATGATTGGCTAATTATGGTGCACACAATAACATGGCCGACACGGTAGCTCTGGGGTAAATGTTTCTTTTGTAAGTTACATTTTGTGTTATTATGAGAGAAATAAATAAATAATTAGGTAATGTTTTCTTATAAAAAGTTTTAATATTTAGGCTAGGTACCTAAATATTAAAACTTTTTATAATTGCTTTTTAGTTTTTATCTTTTTAATACGGATACGGCTTTTAACGTGCACGTCTTTCCACATTGTTTTCACATGTTTAATTGCAACATGAATGCTGTAACCAATATTTTGTAACAATATTCTAATTTAAAAAAGTGTCCGTGGAGTTTCGAGCCCGTTCTTCTCCATAGGAACCTACTACGCTTTGGAATGGGCAACTAGCTTCATTTTTCTGACTGACCGACCCCTTGACAATTCAAAAGTGCCTGTAATTGGTTTATTTGAAATAAATGCTTTGATTTGAGTTGAGTTCAGTTTCCATTCATTAGGACACACTAAGGCGCAATCTACATGGTGGTGAGTTCCGGGGCGATAGTCACGCCGTGACATCAAATTCTATAGAAACTGTATGGAGCTTGGAAATTTACATTAATGATTTACCCCAATTACTTCAAAATCAACCGAAGATGGTGTTATTTGCTGATGACACATCATTGATCTTTAAAATAGATCGACGATCACAAAATCTTGACGACGTGAATAACTCTATTCTTCAGGTCCAAGATTGGTTAACGGTAAATAATTTGGTACTAAATGAAAAAAGAACCAAATGTATTAGATTTAAATTACCTAATGTTAGAAGTAGCGAATGTGATATCATATTGAACGGCGAAAAACTGGAATTTATTAATCAAACGGTTTTCCTAGGAATCACTATAGACGAGAAGCTGCAATGGGGACCACATATAACCTCTCTGGCGGGGCGGCTAAGCTCGGCCGCTTATGCTGTTAGAAAGATAAGACAGCTAACAGATATAGAAACTGCGTGTTTGGTTTATTTTAGCTACTTCCACAGCATTATGTCGTATGGCATTTTACTGTGGGGTCGGGCTGCTGACATTGAGTCCATCTTTATTTTGAAAAAGAGAGCTGTCAGAGCAATTTATAATCTACGTCGCCGCGAATCTCTTAGGGAACTATTTAAAAGGATTAATATTATGACGGTACCTTGCCAATTCATTTATGAAAATATTATGTATGTAAGGAAAAATCTACATATTTTTAATAAGATAAGCGATAGACATCATTTTAATACTATAAATAAAGATAAAATAGATCAACCATTTTTCAGATTATCTAAAGTACATACCTACATCTTTTATGGGGTACTGTGTTAAATGTTACAACAAAATACCTTGTGATATATTGAAATTAAATGAGAGAAAATTTAAAACACAGATTAAAAGTACACTTTGTAAACAAGCATATTACTTGGAAACATGCTTGTCCAGCTCCATAGGACAATCTAGAGTCTAGACAAAATCAAACTGGTTGCTATTTTTATGGTAAAATCTGTTATTTTTATGATATTGATTTTACATTCTGTGATAACTAGAGATCGGTTATTCGGATGCATATTCACCTAAAGTTGGAGAGTTGACTAGTATGGAGTGCGCTTCGGTATGGGAAAAAGTGGCGGTTTCCAGGACTGACAAGTTTTTAAGAACTACTCTTTTGTACTGTGTATCCCCGAATAAATATATTTCATTTTAGAATAAAAAGTTTTGAAGAAATATTAATAGTGTTTTTTAAACGTGTTATTTTTCCACATAATTCTTGCCTAGTTCTAAATAGATAAGAATTTTTTGTTATACTTAGGAATACAAAATTGTATACCTACCTGAAACCCCGCGATCCCGGTATAAAAATATATTTTAAGAATCCGTTTCCATACTTTGTATCCTTTGCCGGGAAAAATACTTACTTTAGGTAAATATGCATCCGAATATCGGATCTCTAGTGATAACCTATACTCACACACTGACTTATTATTTTTTATTTTTTTTCGAAAAACGTACTTTTACGATGTTTGTAAATATGTGAGCACCATGTATCTATCTAATAATTAAGTTATTTTTCATTGCTTAGTTTTTAATTCGTTTTACCTATTATGGTACAGTAATTTTATTCTAGGTGCATCGTCTTCACATATAATCATAATTATAATTAATGTACTCAAACAAAATATTGTAAAACATGTTTTAAAAGAGTACCGGTGGAGTTTCTTGCCCATTCTTCTCCATACGAAACTACCTTTTGGAAGGGGCAACTTGAATCAGTTCTATTTTTGTAAATTTTGATGTTCAAAAGTGTCTCTTATGTGCCTATTTGAAATAAATGGTTTGACTTTGACTTTGAGCAATCTCCACTCGGCAATATCATCTCGACGAGAATTTAATGACATGGCGAGTTTATCGCCGCAAATCTCTCGCCCATGGAGATGGCGCCAAAAGATAAACAGTGTTAACTATTAATGAGACTTCCTCATTGCCCCGTTGGTTTAGTGGTCGCAAGCGGTACTGTTGAGCGTGAGTTCCTAGGTTCGATTCTCAGTTGGGGCCAAGTGTTATTGGGGTTTACTATCAGGAATTTATCAATAGCAGCCCGGAGTCTAGATCTGTGCCCGGTTGAAGGTAATAGGCTCGCCCCGTATTACATGAGAATTAAACATAACTGGCGCAATATGGGTGTACATATTAAGATACACCTCTGCTTAATCCTTTGGGAAATTACAGGCGTGATGTTATGTAATGAGACTTTCTCTTCAGTAGAAGGTGTCTAAAGAATTATTTTGTAACAGGAAACAGTTTTTTTTTTTTGAAAATGTTGACCCACACTAGGAATTTCTCCTGTATCGTGGGTGCGTTTACAAACATTTAAACTCACAAACACAAACTGCCAGACCAGGAACTCTGGAGGACTTGTAGGTCATACAAATAGTTGTTCCGTGTAGGAATCGAACCCGCGACACGCAGCGCAGCCGTCATTGAGAGTACTATGAACCGTTTAAGCCCCCATTTGTAGCTTATTCGGCTACAGTGACCCGTCAAGCCCCGCTGTAGCCAAAAAGGCTACGGTGACTCACGCTATTCAACTCTCTATTTTTACTTATAAATAAGGGCTAATTTTCGCGCTATTAAGATAAGCCCGGTGCTTGAGCGTGTTTGACGTCATCGCATCGCAGGGCTTGACCGGCAGGTTGATGAACTTACTATTTCATCAACTTAATCTATTGTTAAGACTTTACCACTTATAGTTTATGAAGACTTCTATATCCCCAAGGAAAGCAGCATCTAAGGAGCATAACGCAGCGCCACCCCAACTCACTGGGGCATAACCGCAAACAGCTCCGACTTACTGTGAACTATGCGGCACCCGGTTTCGACTCACTGGAACCTCAACTGCCACTGGCAAGCATTGCAAGATACATGAGTCAGCCCACTATTGACCTCCGGTCTCCGGAGAAGTGATGTGATCTACATCACCACATGCGAACTACGCGTCATACTGACGTCTCGCAAAATCCTGCATCGCACAAGCAGAGTTTACCACGCGACTGACATATATCATTATATGACTGACATATATCCCGACATTAATCGTCGGACAGTAGGCCGACGGATCCTCCCTTTTTTATGGAGGATCAGTGAACTTTACACCCTGATCCTCATACCTCTATACTCATCTGAACTGAACATTTGGACTTTAAGACGTAAACTTCTTCTATTGCAGCTTCTTCTTTGGCAAAGATAGAAAGTCTGTCTACTTACATTACGTAACGACAGTTGATAAAGCTCATTCGTTGCCAGACGTTAACCGAATTACGATTTCATTACTCACTGTTTTTAGCGTTCCGTACTTAAATGGTGCTAACGGGACCACGGACTGTTAAGGCCGCTCTATCCGTCCGTCTTTCCGTCAGTCACAAGGCTGTATATTTTGAACCGTATTAGGTAGACACTTGAGATTTTCACGCAGTGTGTACTACTATGACCAATATAAATAAAAAATTATAAAAATAAAATAAAGTTAAAATTTATAGTGGGTCCCCATGGAGTCTGTGGGTAACCTTTACTCACCGGGCTGCTAGTGCTCTGCGTGTCCAACACAACAACGTCTTCAGGATGCTGATGCGGCTGCCTCGCTATTGTAGTGCGTCAGGAATGTTTGCGGAGGCGCGAACGGACGGCTTTCATGCGGTTATACGGAAGAAAGTGGCCTCCCTGTTGCAGTGCGTGCGAGGCAGTAGCAACAATATCCTGCAGATGGTTGCATCTCGTGCAGACTGCCCTATTCAAAACAAATGTATGCATATTGTGATGGGTATTGACTAACATAGTGCATAAGATTTTACTAACACTATAGTCCTTAAAATTGTAATAATTTGATTTATTTATCTGTATTTATTTCATTGTATTTTTTTATTTTTATTTAATAATTTGTAACTGTATGGGTTAATTTTATCTGAAATAAAATTATATTAATAATACTAGACCCGTGTTTTTTCGTCGTTTTTCCACCTAAAATATTAAAAATTAATGTAGTGTAAAATATTGTACGGTGGTACGGAACCCGCCGTGTGCGAGTCTGACTCGTTAATAATGCTTTGACATGCATAGTACCTTAGCATCTTATGGTATTGAGAAAGCATGCCATCTTGATCGAACTATTGTTCCACCAAACTTGAATGTCAGAGGAGTATCGTATGCAGGAATCTGCCCGTGGGTGGTAGATGAACTGTGAGTGAAGCAACACTAACTTAGTCATCATAATTGATGCGTGTACGCATATTAAGGTCGCGGCTATTATAGCAATAAAACGTAGTGGACAACTTTGAATAAAGTGTAGGTGTATGTTGAATTCTTACAAAACGAAGTTGACTTTTAGAGGAGTGTTAATTGTTGGATTAGATGTGTGTTAGTGTTATGAAATATGTGTAAGTGCAAATGCAACCAAAAGCCTTAAGGTTCGGGTAATCGCCGGTGACCTTGGCCATACACGACGTTTTTATATTCTCTATTTGACATATCATTTATATTATTATTATTTATGAGCTCCCTAGATTAGCAAAATATAACAAAAGCTGCCTGGCTATGTGTGTACGTGTTTATAATAAATTACCTAATGTATTAAAAATATTAAATTGCAGGTTATTCAAAATTAAATTATATGAATGGGTGAATGAAAATAATTTCTATAATATTAAGGATTTTTTTTATCATAAATTTTAATAATGTTTTTAAATTCAAATTTGTATGTCTAAGTTTGCATGCTTTAATTTTAAGCAAAACATGTATGATCTCATTTTTTATAATAACACC
The DNA here is from genome assembly GCA_963921375.1 of Tiliacea citrago. Classification (NCBI taxonomy): domain Eukaryota; kingdom Metazoa; phylum Arthropoda; class Insecta; order Lepidoptera; family Noctuidae; genus Tiliacea; species Tiliacea citrago. The sequence goes on from OY992796.1 coordinate 8,507,391, forward strand.
TATGTATACCATGTTTTAAGCAAATAAATTATCTTATCTTATCTTATAACATCACTATTTTTATTGACATTAGAGGTTATATTTTTGACATAATTATTATGTAATAGTGGAATCTTTAGTTTACTTATTTGTTTTGGTATTATTATTAGATTTATTTTTTTACATTAACTTATTAATAATGAATTGCAAATGTTTCTTATTAAATTTAATTTCTTATTTGGTTACTGTTTTCAATGATGAGTTATATTGTAATTCTTTAAATTTAAATTTATATAATTTTGTGTAAAATTTCGATACAAAGTTAAAATTGTTACAGAAATAAATAAATAATAATACAAATGCGCGACGCGCTCACGCTGCGCCATCGTTCGGTTTCATAGGGAATATTTATTTTTAGTACCAAAAATATGAATATTTGATAAAAAAAATCACTAATAAAATTATAGTTAAAAAAATAGTCTGTTCATACAAAAACATAACATGAAAATATCTTACGTAGTTTATATATATTTATATAATATGGTTTTTTATGCTTTGAGTAGACATTATTTCCTGAATTTATGTCATAAAGTTTTTACTACAATACTTGAATATTCACACATAGAATTGATGTGTATGCGTTCTAGTTTAACATACATTTTTAGCATAACTTACTTGCATTATATGAAGGTGTAATAACAGGTTTACAAGTCACTGAAATCATATACCTGCGCCTTAAAGCGAAATGTTACTGTTCTCAATTAAACTAAATAGTCCAATACCAGTCCAATTCTATGTAAGTTCAGTAATCGCCCTAGGCCCTCCACCCATTTAACCGAAGAGAGCGTAGATTCACTAAACCGTTAAATTTGTGAAGTACCTATTGATCGATTTACATACAAAATTTGTACCACAAAGTACAAAATTTGTACCATCTCTAAATATTCTTTTGAAAGTCTGCTTTCTTCACGTCCATCCTCCAGTACATACAATCTTCTTACCAATTAGACTTCACAGTTTACATAATAAGAGCCAATAAGCGAGCTCCAATGTATCAGCATTTATCGCATTAATGTTCCCCATTCAATAGGCAATTTTGATTCCCCTTCAAAAGATGGCATGCGAGTTTTTTTCAAAGCTTTTCGTACTTCTGCCTAATGAAGCTGAAATCCTTTGTCATGAGATACAACATAGTCAACATACAGCTCTTTGAAAACGTAAAAAAAATTATTTACGACCTTATGATTTTCGTTTGGAGCAGCTAATTTGAGGTTTTCGGGTTTCCTTTGTTATTTAATGGAGCGGGAAGCTGTATGTCAAAAGGACGTATCAATCAATTGTTGCTATTGTTTTGTATGTGTGTAGGTTTGTTTAGAAGTTCGATAATTATGTGAAGGTAATTAATTTATGCTGATATTGTGTTTGGTTCGTGTCAGCCAGTTTAATGAGTGATGCTTCTTAAATATTACGTAGTTAAGGAATGAGTTTTTTTTAACTAAGCCTTTAAACCTTTAGATTTTTTTTAAAATATTTTGATATCTAAAAACAAATGAGTCAGTAATCAGTATAAAAAGCTCTAATTGAAAAACAGGCCGCCTTGCTCAGGTCAGAGACATTAGCAGACAAAAACATTGTAATAAAACCCAATATTGTCAAAGCCTTATCATTCCCTAATCCAATCACTTCGTTCCAATAAAATTTCGATATAAACTCATCAATATCTCGGTTGGTTAATCGGACTCGAAAATTGTTTTGAATAGCCAATCGCCAGCCGGGTAGCCGGAAAAGACGCCGGGGGTTTTTTCAACCCCATTTGAATTTGAACGCGTTTCTAATGAGGGGAATTGGGTTTTCACGATATTACTTCACCGGCTCTCAATTTCAGTCTTATTGAATTTTCTACGAATCGTTTTGCCAATGTTATTGAATTCTGTAGCGATTCTGCAGACCATTAAGATTTTGAATCGGCTTTCCTGTGTTTGTTCGGGAATTGAAGACAGTATTTATTTTTTATTGGACCTCTAGGTATTTTGTTTAAGGCTCGAGATGTTTAAATTGTTTTGAAATTTGTTCTAGATACAAAGCTTACCTGATTTCTTTTTCCGTAGGTTATTGAAAAATCTACAAAAGTTAATTAAAAACTTCCTCTCAAATACACGCATACGTCAATAGTTATGTTTCATTTAACATTGATGGTATGCAGATTTGCACAGAACAAACATAAACGTAGGTATTAATAATTATGTGGATAACTTTGGGATATCCTGTTATGATAGAAGTGTTGTGAAAAAAAAAACAAAAACACACGCCGCGCAAACTGGACAATTCATGTAATTTCAACACACAAGCGACATTGCTAATACAAAACCGGAAGGCTCTTTTCACATAACATAAAATCACGCCTGTGATTCCCAAAGGGTTAAGCAGAGGTGTACCTATAATACACCCACATTCGCTAGGTCTATTTGAATTTTTAAGCCCTATGTAATAGGGGCAAGCCTATTGCCATCAACCGGGCACAAATCCAGACTCCGGGCTGCTACTGACAAATTCTCCTCCTCGAGAGGCTCCTTTCATCTTAATGAAAAATTCTCCCATTACAATGTACAACGTTACCTACCTACTCCAGAAATGTGGCCATCGACCAAATTATACCGTTGAAATCAAAGAAATATGATACAAGTATATCCTATGTATAATTTTATTATCCTTTGATATATCGTTTGATCCTTATTTATTCACGGTATGGTGCTTATGCACGAAATTATAAATGTCGGGAAATCTCGTTTAACACATAATCGATGTTTGAACCGATCACAGTAACGGACAAAATGGCAAAGATTAAGTGATCAGGTTTTTGTTCTTAATTGGATCACGTTTTGAGTACTAGAAGTCGATACTTAAGTTTTTAAGGGGAATGAGGACAGACTCAGACAAATCGAATCGTCCCTTTTGGGTTTTATACATGTAGGTAGGTATATTGTAGTGAAAATGATGTTGGTAATATTAATCGTGTTACCGTTGTGAAGAATTGTGGTTTTTGTAGTATATAATTACATTTACCAGATGTATGAACGTAGGCGAAGCAAAAGGAATATGTAAGGAGCGTAGCAGGTGGCGTTCTATAGTTTCTGCCTACCCCCATGGGAAGAAGGCGTGAGTTTATGTATGTATGTATGTATAAATGCATTTTTTTTTGTATAGTAATGCGATAGCATTACTTTAGATGTGCCCGTATGTTGTTGGGTGATTTAGAGAACCAAATCCAGGATGGACGGACATCAACGTTATTTCGAAGATTCTTTTAAGAAGATGTCCCCAAGGATAACAAAATATTGCCACCTTGAGACAACAAAATAATAATTTAAACAAGATTCACATAAAGTTCACACGTTCTACGTATCACTTTGATTCAATGCCTTTACGCAACCAAAATGCTTTTAAGCACAGAATATCTAAGTCAATATCATAAGTTAGGAACTATACTTGACAGGTTATTTACATTACGAAACCTATCTCTGTGCGACGAGGTGGATTTCGGATGTAATTTGACTTGATCCTCGCGAAATCTTTCGGCTATAACATATGTTGGTCACGTGCAAAGTAGGTCCCTCTTATACTTTGTCTAGACAGATTTTCATTACATTATATATTATTTTTGGCATGTTTTAGACTTAGAGATAGAACACTTATTTGCAGTGATAGTTTGGTTTAAGTTTCTTGTTGCCCTTCGGTTTTCAGGGTTCCTTACCTCAAAAGGAAAAAACGGAACCCTTATATTAGAATCACCCGTGTCTGTCTGTCTGTCCGTCTGTCACAGGCGATTTACTCCGAATCTACAGGACCGATTAAGTTGAAACTTTGGTACTCATATGATTTTTTTTTAACCAAAACGGACGAGTAATGTGAATAAATGAATTTTGAATATGAGGGGGATATCTGGGGGGTAAATTAGAAAATAAAAGTTTCGCAAACTGTACCGTGTGATATATCAAATGAAAGGGATTGTTGTGAGGGTCTCAATTTTTTTTATAATTTTAAAATAAATATTTTTAAAGTTATTTAAGAAAATAGTTGAAAATTAACAATTCCCTTATTTCCGAAACTGCGGAGTCTAAAATTTTGAAAAATATACAGAAAATAGTTATTTACTTATAATTAACCCAAGTAGCATTATAAGCTATATTTAAGTTGGTTTTTATACTAGAATCTGTATATTCAGGCTATATAACGGCTGTATAAGCGCTTAGACAGTCCTTATAAGTAAAAAAGGGCCCATATTTACCAGCTTTTCGAGAGAGTAGAGCTATATAGTACCAGTAGAAGTAATAGAGAAGCTGTATAATAGCTGTTTTAGAGCTGTTTTTCGGTGTAAAAATAAACCATTACATATTGATACCGTTATCATATCCGTACAATTCCGATCCGGTACGAGTCGTACCCTACAGGATGAACCATCTCAGCCTTTAGATAAATTGGTCCACCTCAAAATGCTGTATGAAAAGGCTGTCATTATCGTCGTATTTATTTATTTAAACTTCTCGCACACAATTAGGTACAAAGGCGGTCTTAATGCCTTAGGCATTCTCTACCAGTCTACCAAGGGTGGTGAAGAGATAAGATGACGGGTGCTCTGATTGAGAGAAAATAATAATATAAAAAAAAAGCAAAAAAAAAAAATTATTTAAATTATAATATAATTAATTATAAATAAAGTACATAACTAGTACACACAAGTACATAAATAGGTTATAAACTAACCCCTAACTGTCCCTCCCTGTCGTATGACGAAGCAGTAAGAGAAGTAGATCTCATGATTAAAAAAATCACCGTTTAATGTTTTTGGTACGGAACCCTCTTCGTTGGACGACAATGACGCTTGACTGTAGGTGGTCCGATTTATTAATGATTCTCTATCATCCTCATAATATGGTGGTTCACTATCATTACTGTTATTTGGTTGGTAATTTATAATATTCAAATATTCCTTTTCAATCCTCCTCTTTTTATTTTTTTCAACATGTCTGACTGTGACTGTGTCAGTAATACAGACTTAAGCTGTACTATAGCTGTCATTATTTTTTTAGTTTTAATACACCCTCATAGACAAGTCATAAAACCACTGTGTTTACAAGAGTATACAATTACGTCATAAAAAGTTGTTTGAGAACGGAGTTTTCATATACCATTGTACAGAAACAAGTTTCAAGTGTATAATAACACTTAGAGCTGTAATAGGTAAGTGATCACATGCAAAATGCAGCCTGTGTATACAGGTTAAAGCTGTATAGTTTTAGCCATAAAACCAGATTGAAGTGACACAAAATACTTAAAGTTGTATAGTAGAGTTTGAATATTCTGTTTTGGCACCCTAAGCTTACGCGGATCCCTTAACAAAGATTTTATACAGTTTGAGCTGCATAATAACTGAATGTGGGCAGGAGGAAAATGCTGATTTTCAGGGGTTAACCCCTGAAAGCAGCTTCTAGAATGTTTTAGAAGCCGTTTGTGAAACAGGCGACACCTTTCTTTTGACGTTAGTTGTCTGACGTCCGTCGACTCGGCTGAACTCGTACCGAAAAAGGGATATTTTGTGTTACAATCTGATACAATTTATGAAACCTCGATCTACGCTCCGAACTGTATGTGTGTACATTAAAAGATTAATTTAATTCACAAAACAGCATCCATACAGCAACAATCAGTGTCTAATGCCTTAATCTGAACAGGAGTCTGTCACGTAGGCGGCGTCAGACTGAATTTACAATATATAAGAGCTTTGCAAGAGTTAATTGTAGGATTCCGACTAATCTGCCTCTCTGACGCCGCCGGAGTCTTGACACGAACACCGCGATTAATTTAATTTTGCTAAGGCGATAAAGAAGCCTTTCGAAGTGGCGGTGTATTCATGAAGTGGAATAAAGGTTTGGTAAGGAAAGAAGTTTGAGTGAACGTTAAATTACTATTAAATACCTAACATGCAGGATTATATAGGAATGATAGCGTGACAGGGTAGAATAGACGAAAAAACGTTGCACTGACTCCAATTAACATGCGACAACGCCAGGGGGTCTACTCCGATGATAAATCCGAAGTATCGGCCGAATGTTCGGCCGTTTCCTGATGGCTGACTTCAGTGAAAGCAAAAAAAAATGACAGTCAAAGAGATAAGTCAAAATAAAAAATGTAACTTGATGTCGTGTAAGGACTCTTAAGTCAAATAAGGAAACATTGGAAGTCAAGTAACGGCCGAACATTTGGCCCTGGATACTTCGGAATATCGCTTCGGAGTAGACCCCCTGGGCCTGCAGTCTTGACATAGATAGCGATCGCTTAACGACCGAATTCGATCGCAAAATCCTAATGGGATCTCTAGACGGTAAACATTGCTTGATATGCACGAAAAAATCACAATCTTGTCCAGCATTTTTGACCGAGACACAGGCAACGAAAGGAACACGGGTGAGTTTTAGTCAGTAAAAGTCTGACACGCCCTCCCGATCCGCCCAGAGCGGGAGAAGTTATTTGATAACTTTCCAACCAAAAAAAATAATAATAAGGGACTCCACTAGGACTTTGCGACAAAAATCGGTCGTAAAGCGATCGCTATGTATGTCGAAACTTCAGGACCTGGAATATTATATGTTATTAAAGTTACATAAGTCATTCGAAAATATACGTAATGTAGTTTGAAAGATTCCCATGACGTTTTAATCTTTATGATGGAGGCAAAAAACTAGCAAAGAAAAGAAAATTGCAACTACAAACGAAAGGATTCCTTTGTTGGAATACTTTAATTTACTTAAAGCTTTTAAAGAAGAGAATAGTTAAGCGACCTCAATACATTTATTCAGGTACCCTTGCCTATATTATGTTGACAGAAAATTCATAGATTGCGTGAAAAATAAATGTTATTCTTTCTTTTCTTTCTAGATGAGGATCCTAGCGAAATACGGCACTATTTCTTGTCAGAGCTCTGGATACAAAGAAATATTGTCCTTTTAACCTGATTTAGGAATAATGTTGAGGTGGTAGCAACATTCAGGTCACGGGTAACTGTTTTCGGTATGTTTAGGATTCTTTACCCCAAAAGGAAGAAACGGAACCTTTATAGGATCACTCGTGTGTCTGTCTGTCAGTCCTTCTGTCACAGCCAATTTGCTCCGAATCTACTGGGCCGATTAAGTTGAAATTTCGTAAACATATGAATTTATATGACCCAAACACGGACGTGTAACGTAAACAAATTAATTTTGAATATGAGGGGTCAGTTTTTGGAGGAAAATTATAAAATTAAAAAAAAATAAGTTTGCACCGTGTGATATTATATCAATTGAAAGGGCTTATTGTAAGGATTTCAGATATAATATATATTATTATAAAATAAATATATTTTATGTTATTTAAGAAAATAGATGAAAATTAACCATAATTACAGTACTACTCGCACTAGCCTGAGCCTTAATAAAGGCTTGAGCTAAAAATATGTAATTTATCTTTTTATGAGTATAATTTCAGCCGAAAGACGTCCACTGCTGGACATAGGCCTCCCCCAATGGGGGGGCAGGTTGCCATAATCGCCACACTTGGCAGGTGGGTTGGCGATCGCAGTATGGTGTTAAAATGCATAGAGAACGCTGCTGCCCATTCTCTAGTAAGTCCCTTAGTCGCCTTTGACGACACCTATGGGAAAAAGGGGCACCTATGGGTGCTATTCTTTACGTCCGGCACCACACGGAGTTATAGTTCTAGGAAGATATAGTTCTTTACTCTTATAGATTATAGTAAAACCTATAAGAACTTAAGAAGTCTATGGGTTTTAAATAACATGGTAAATCTCTCAATATTGTGCATATAAAATTAGAAATAAAAAAGGAAAAGTTAGAAATAAACATATTGTTGTATGAAATGTGTGGATGGATTATGTTTTTGTGAATCAGTTGATAAGCCGGGTGCTATTTACTTCAATTCTCGTAAGAAATTGTTATTGTAAAGTTGGCTTGCTCGAAATTAACTTTTGTTTAAGTAAATATAACCATTTTTATTGTAATCGTAAATTCACGCCATTTATTGATAATGCATCCAGTAAGTAGTTTTTAACTAACTCGCAAGGTTTAACTCATACTAAATTAAAAAAGTTTCGAACTATATAAGTACCTATTGTAAAAATGATAAAAGATAATGATCCTTTACATAGGAAAAATAACGTTTTCTAACAAACGTTTTTTGTGTAACCACAAAAGCTTACGATGTTTCTTATTCTCTATTAAAAATACCGGGATTTCTAAAACTAAATTCTCAAAGAGTTCTTTTCAATTTCATCATGATACATTGGTTCCGGCCTCTTGAAACAAAATGTTACCTTCCCTGTATTTTACAAAATGCAAGTTTGAAAATATTTATTATTTTAATACAAAGTATGATAAAAATGTTTAATACCCTGGCACATAAACGGAGTCTTCGTGAAATATTATTTTAATAATACACGCCCTTGTAATTTCTACGATGGAGTTTCTTAAGGCGCAGATATATTATTTTAGTGACTTTTAAATCTGTTATTACCCCTTCATATAATGCAAGTAAGTTATGCAAAAAATGAATGTTAAACTAGAACGCAGACACATCAATTCTATATGTGAATATTTAAATATTGTAGTAAAATACTTTATGAAATAAATTCAGGAAGTAATGTCTACCCAAAGCATAAAAACGATATTACTCTCAAACTACTTAAGATATTTTCATGATCTTTTTGTATGAACAGACTATTTTATTACCTATAATTCTATCTGTGATTTTTTTCAAATATTTGTTTTTGTTATTAAAAATAAATATTCCATATGAAACCGAAAAGCGCGCGGCGCAGCGCGAGTGCGACGCGCATTTGTATGGGCAAGGCATCAAGGTCAACAGCGATTACCCGACCCTTAAAGGTGTTTTTTTAAATTAAGTTCTTTTGTATCTAGATAGAAAGCGATGGTCTTGTTTGCATCATTATGCAACTGACCAGCCGACTCCAACTTAATTGGGAAAAGACTAGTTTATGATGTTGATGTTGCCGATAACTTATGAAGGCGTCGTGTATCTAGTGGAAGAAAATCATAGTATTCTTTTAAATAGGTATTAGGTTATAATTAAATTTCCTATTGAAACAGACTGGAACAATCCTAACAATATGATCCTGTCGACAGTTGATAAGGAGGGTCACCTCTCAGACCTCACGTGGATAGGTACTTGTAACAAGCAGAACAAAATGAGCGAGCCTTACAGTAGTCGCATATGATGTGTAACATCTGACATCTCACCTTGGTAATAAGCAACTGAGCAGCGACAGAAATTAACCTCAAAATTTAAAAAAGCTAAATACTGAAATATTTATTCGAATAATTTATTAATTACTAGTTGTTGCCCACTGGTCGAAATTCGAAACCCTCTACTTATAATCTATACGGTACTTACTAATTCCATGGGTACACTAAAGGCTCTTAAAAACACACGCGATATCGCGTGAGTGTGTAAGAGCCTTAATTCCATGCCATTATAAAGTAGTTACTATTTATATGCTACTAAAAAGTACTTACTTATTCCATGCTCAAGTTCTCACTTCCTGTTACACACTTCCGTCCCTTTTCACGAAATCACTCCCTCAGAAAAAGCGAGAGGAAAGAGGATGCACGTATAAAAAACCAAGGCAAAGACAATTAAATATAGATTTTTTTTCCTCCTTTTTTATAGTCATGGTACAACGTCAAACAAAACACCTTTATAAAACAAAATTAATATAACTTTCATAGCATTTCTGTCCCCTAAAATTATGTAAATTATTAATCTCGGTCACGAATTGCAGATCTCCTGAAGAACCCATAAAACAGCCAATAACGAAAGAAAAGTAGCAGCGGTGTGCTTAAACCGGAAACTTTATAAATCATGGTATACAATGGTTTCGCACTGGCGTATAGTCGTACCCCATTGTTTTCTAAAGGATGTCATCGCCGTTTCCTCGCACAATACGGCGTTTTAAATCATAATGATTTTTTTCTCTTGAGGCATACTTTATTTTGAGAGTGTAAAGAAAGGTCTACCATTTTTTTGAGTCATCTGTTGTGTATGGGGATGAAATATTAATTTGGCATCATCACGCGAAAGCTTGCTTTTTAGGAAAATTCCTTACTTACCTAAAATAATTTAATATTTTGGCCCTGGGCCATCCAGGGCCTTTTTTCAATGTACATGCCATCTCCGGATGGTGAATTAGTCCTCTACGAAGGACGAATGGGTAGTGGCCCCTCGTAAAAGACAAATAAAAATAGTGCTTCTTGGCCTGGCAGAACAAGTTCAAACTGGAATTAGTTTCACGGTTAACACGTTAGAATAAGCCCAGGTTTGCACGTGCGAATTTTCTCGGAGCGATTTTTTTCGCACACTGGATTTTTAACGCTCTGCTTAGCGCCAAGAGTTCAAAATCCAACAGTGTGTTTTTTCGACGCGCTGGGTTGCACTCTGTTGGATTCCCAACGCTCGGCTCAACACCGAGAGTTAAAAATGTAGTGCGCGATAAAATTTGGCCCCTATATTTTTACTTCCGTTCGAACGTTGGCTCAAGGTCGTATAGATCTTGCTTTGGGAAGTACCTGTGTCGCATAAACAGGGAGCCGGACGCCCGGTGTCACCACTGACTGCGTCGACTGCCGGGAGGACACGGCGCGGCATACGCTGGCAGAGTGTGCCGCTTGGGAGGAGCCTCGCCGTGCTCTCATCTCAGGAGTAGGCAGTGACCTGTCGCTGCCGGCCGTGGTCGAGTCGATGGCTGGCAGCGAGGAGTCCTGGGACGCGGTGGTGTCCTTCTGCGAAACAGTCGTGTCGCAGAAGGAGGCTGCTGAAAGGGAGCGGGAGATCTCGTCCGCTCACCCCGCCCGCAGCAGGCGCACTGGGCGTCGGCAGAGGGCAGACAATGCCCTCTTCCGGCCCCCATAAAGGGTCCAGGGACGGTGGACTCGGGGACGTCCGCCGCCCCCTATCACACTGGACCCGAGGTGGCGGTGCGTAGTGTTCCCGGTGTAGTGTAGTGTAATAGGGCTAGTGGCACTAGCCGGGGATCACGGAAGTAATACTAGCTCCCAAGATCCCCGGTGCAAGTGTGGGAAGGGAACACCGGAGTGGTTTTGAGTCAGTAAGAGTCTGACGGACCCCTCCGCCCACCCCAGGGCGGAGGACATCCATGAGGATTTTCCACCCCGGCAACAAAAAAAAAAAAAGTGTATAGATCTACCCTATTTATATTTGGTAAATTTCATTATTTCGATTAGGTAACTTAAACAATAAGTCAATGCGCCTAACATGAACGTGTGAAGTAAACGTACACTACAAGGATATTATTATCTTTTGCCACTCAATTAACGTTGACAGGGGGGCGCTATTGGTAAACATTTGTGCAATTTATGTAATGAAATTTCACTTGAAATGTATTAAAAAAACAAGATGGCGGCGATAGTTCCGATTTTGGCCATGCGCCAATATAACCTTGTAGCGGTATAACCTAAATTGGACCGATTTTTTTTATCAAAAATGCAATAAAACATCCAAAAGCATTTTGGTTTTAAATAATGCGATAAGCACAATTAGTATGCACAACCTATGCTATGAACAGTCTTCAAACTAAAAAAAAATCATGTGCGAAACACGTACGTTTAGGTACCTACTTCGCGCGTACATTCTAGGCTAGGCCTATAACTGTTCTGTAAAAATCTCACCGTGAAAACTAAGGCGAAGTGAACTTGAAGTGAGCTTTCATTGGATCTGCCGATCTATATAATCTTGTGTCAATCCCTTGCATCAGCCGGTGTATTGAAGCCGGTGTAAAGTGAGCTGTCATTGGATCTGCCGATCTGTAAAATCTTGCCGTGAAAACTAAGGCAAAGTGAGCTGTATATAGTGTCAATACCTTGCATCAGTCGGTGTATTGAAGCCGGTGTGAAGTGAGCTGTCATTCCACCAGCCAATCTATTCTGTGAAAGTCTAACCGTGAAAACTTAGGTGAAGTGAGCTTGAAGTGAGTTGTCAATACTAGAAAGAAAAAGAAGAAAGAAAGAAAATTCGCAAACATAAATAACATAACGCAAAGAAATACTGAAAGAAAATACTGTCATTCCCGAGCATCAGTCGGAATGACAGCTCACTTCACCCACATTTCACGGTCAGCCGATGTATTCTGTAAAAATCACACCGTCAACACTTAGGTGAAGTGAGCTTTTATTACACCTAATGCTAGGGATTGACATTATTGACAGCTCACTTTACCTACGTTTTCACGGTGAGATCTTAATAGAATAGACGGCAGATTTTTGCAGAATAGATCGGCTGATGGTTGGGATTGACACTATTAACAACTCACTTCACCTACGTTTTCACCATGAGATTTTTACAGCATAGATTGGCTGTCTTTCCACCTGTATGTAGATTCTGTAAAAATCTCACCGTGAAAAATTGCGTGAGTGCGAGGGATTGACACTATTGACAGCACACTCTAAGCACACTTCATGTTACTTTGAACGGTGAGATTTTTACAGAATAGATCGACAGGTGGAGTGACAGCTCACTTCAAATGCACTTCATCTTAGTTTTCACGGTGAGACTTACACAATAGACCAGCAGTGCTATTCTGTAAAAATCTCACCGTGAAATCTTACGTGAAGTGAGCTTAAGTGAGCAATCTGCAGCATCAAGTGGAATTACAGCTCACTTATAAATATCACTTCACCTAAGATTTCACGGTGAGATTCTTACAGAATAGACCGGCTGCTTATGCAAGGGATTGACACTATAGACAGCTCCCTTCACCTAAGTTTTGACGGTAAGATTTTAACAGAATAAATCAACAGGAGCTAACAGAGAGTAGTGGCTTATCCACACTACATTTTCAAATGATCTACACAGCATCGAACAACGCTGCTTTTATAAAAGTCACTATGGTAATTTAATATCGTGTAAAATAATACAAAATTATTATCATTGTCCAAGAAGAAAAAAACCGAAGATGGATTTATTATTGTCTTTATTTTAGGACATGTTTCGCTAGACACATGAAAAGGTAGTTTTTAACACTTAATGCTAGAGTGCAACAATAATAATAGATTAATATGCATTACTAATTAAATGACGCCATGCGAATAAAAAATATTATAGCGTGCTAAGCCGTTGGGTGTAGTTATAAGTTACGGAACAATTTGATTATTAAATCCTTATTACTCTTACTATTATAATTAATAATCTAAGACCCGTATTTAAAACCAGTGATTAGGAATAATACTTATTAAAAGTAATGAAAAGTCGAGATTAGTTTTACAAAAATCTGGCAGTTTTGAACCGACATTTTCGAGCACTGTTCAAGAACGCGGGTCTTAATTTTCGGAAAGCTTTTGTTCAAAACCTCAAGACGAAAATCAAATTATGTAGGTAAAATGTGCGAGTTTTAACTCGCACACAAAAACAATGTTTTCATAAGCCGGAAAATATATTTTCATGACTCACGTCTAAAACTAAAGTTTCCTTCATTTTATTAAATAGGTACTACTAGCACTTCGCCCGCGACTTCATTCGCGTGGATTTCGTATCTTTCGCCTACAAAGTTCAACACTCTCTCCATCCCGTTTAAAAGATAGTTGCCGAAAACTAAATAATGATTGTGATCTTTGTATTTATTAAATTATGACAAACTTTATTATTTATTACAAACTACTATACAATTGTTACTAAATTACAAACAATACAATGTGTAGGTAACGAATTGACTAAGCGTAGGGCTGTTCGCTCACACCGCAGCATTTTTCTTACTACCCGTCGAACTTCTAAACGAAAGGTCCGATTTGAATAATTTAAAGAGGAATTTACATGGTACATAATCAACCTTGATTAGGAAACTATTTCGTTGGATAAGGATTAATTAATATTATGATACGAATATCATCAAAATCATCTTTCGATTCTACCCGTGTTTTGATTGACTAATTTGAACGAAAAATGGTTATTGTGACTTTACTACAATAGTTAGACATATTAGCCTTGCGGACTTTTTTTGGGGATGAGTACTATAAATATGTAGTACATTATTTTATGTATCAACAATATTTTTCGCAGCGCACGCCATATAATTATACTTTTATAGACAAATTTTTGATATCTTGGGTATTAAATTATTATTGCAATTTTCATAGGGATCTCCAATTTTTTTGAAACATAAAATACATCCCATGTTACTCGCTGATAATGTAGCTTTCTATAGGTAGAAGAATTTTTTAAATCGGTTAAGTATTTTTTGAGTATATCCATTACAACAAACATACAAGAAAAAAATATATTTTCTCTTTTTATTATTAGTTTAGATCTCGCTACAAAAAATTGTCTTCCACATCAATTAATCTAGACGAATTTAAATATAATCTTCCAATATTCCAATTAACCAAAAAAAAAAATGAAAACTGCACCAATTTTTAAATTAATTTCAAATAAATAAATTTAATTTTGTCTGGTTGTTTTCCTCTAGCATAATGCGGTTCGGATGAAAGTGTGCATTCCAAGGTGACCGAGTGTGTTCTTCGCTAGACTATGTCGGGTCGTGGGTCAAGCAAATTAGTCAAGGATTGTTGGAGTCTTTTTGGATATTATAATAATGGGATGTTGCGTGCAACATCTAGAATCTATCACTGTCTTTTAACTCCGTTTTGCAATAAAATATATTTTTTGTGGCATCTAAACAATAAATCAGACGCAAATCAAGCCTGCCGTTATACCAAAGCCATATTTTGAAATAAGTGGTTAGGGCCTATCAGGGTGATTGGTAATTGGGTACTTACATTAATTAAACTAGGTGATACTAGTTTACTACATTTTAGCAAAAAAATTGACCCGTTATCTTAGGGTCCAAAATTGATTATTTTGGAGATATTTAAATGTTAAGTTTTTTTAGAAATTTCCCACCTGCAAGAAAGAATAACGTTTATTTGAACACAGTTTGTGAAACAGAAAATACAGTCAGACAATAAAGGTCTACAAAAAAAGTACAAAAAAAAACAACAATAGTGTGTGCCTAACGGCTGCTGCGCTAAAAAGGTGCATTTCTGCATTAATGCCAGACAGATACTGTCTGACGCTGGTTTTCTAATAAACCTTTACGGACAAGTGACGGGGAGTACAAACAGTTTCAACATACTTAATACATAATTTTATACTTATAAATAAATAAACTAGTAACAAATACTGTAATAGTAATAAAGACTGCCTCGTTGGTCTAGTGGTTCAACCGCTACTGGTGAGCATGAGGTCCTGGGTTCGATTCCCAGGTCGGGCAAAGTGTTATTAGGATTTTCCATTAGGATTTTCTCAGTAGCAGCCCGGAGTCTGGATTTGTGCCCGGTTGATGGCAATAGGCTCGCCCCTTATTACATGAGACTTATACATAGCTGGCGATGTAGATGTCCTATAGGTACACCTCTGCCTAACCCTTCGGGGATTATGTAGTAACAAATATTTAAACAAAATGCGAAAGCAACAAGAACACACCACCTCTTGACCTTAAACTGCTAATTGTGAGAAATCTATCCTTGTCTGATAGATCATGAACGAAGGAATCATTCGCAAAATAATTTATCAAAAAAGTACCCGTAGTTTTAGAAATTAATCGTCGAAATGTTCATGTAATGATTTTATTTTTACTTTTGAATTTTTCATGGCAGTTTACTCAAGAAGTGTATACTCTTGCTCTTTTCGAAAGATCTTGTCTTATGGGGATTTATCTAATCTGACAGCAATGTTTATAGCTTTTGAAATAGATAAAAAATGGATGCCCTAAATTGTTTGTCAGGCAAACAAAGATTACCTAATAAGAATATAAACTGATAGATTATTTCTCAAATTATCATAACAAAGGGAAAATGTGAAGAATATGGAAATGTAAACTAAAAGTTTCAAAAATATGGTAACAAAGTTACATAAACTCTTGATATCCTACTGACTGATCAAAAAGACTAGGTAAAAGGTTAAATAGTTCCGCCTCATAAAGATGCTGCAGGTAGGTATAATAATTAATATACATGAATGTATAATGCACTGACATAGGATCAAACATGTTATCAAAAGGTTAGAGGCTATAGATTTTATTGGGTAGCAACGGTTTTATTACATGTTTTTTATCTGAAACATAACCTGTCATGAAAATAGCTGCTCTCTAAAATAAAGCTTTTCAGATCATTACGGCTCTTGTCCGGTAAAATCGCGTCAATGTACTAAAATGTTTTTATATGACACGTTTTAGCTTAAACTTTAACACAGGATTTTCCTAGCATCGGGGTCATTATTCACAAAAAATGAGCACAAATGTAATTTCATAATAACGTAACATGTATTGTATTTCTTCTTTTTGCTAAAATCGATTATTCTTATTTATCTTACTTTTACCAATCGGAACCCTCCGTTTCCGTTATTCTTATTTATCTTACTTTAAACACTTTTTTATTCTGTGAATAGTTTACGCCAAAAATGTTTGACATAAAGCTAGAGTAATACGTACCTACTTGTACCTAAGTATAGAATAGTTTTTTAGTTCCATAGTCATCAATGAACCCTTATAGTTTCGCCATGTCTGTCTGTCTGTCCCCGGCTTAGAACAGATACTTTTAGTACTAGAATACTGTGCTTTGGCATGAGTATACATAATAATCACACAATCATACAAAGTGATAAAATTAGATCTTGAAAAAAAATGTAGGGTACCTCCCTTTCACGTAAATTAGGAATAATATTTTTTTTGCGTGATTTTCCCGTGGAGTGAGGTATTGTTGGATAGGCCATTAAACAATATTGCGGGGTCTGAAAACCATTTTTCAATTTTGGGATCAGGGACAATTCAGGGATTCTATTTTTTGTTAGAGTCAAGTGTATACAATATTTTAAAGAAAGAGAAAAAAACATGGCAGTAGCTTAAATAATGAAATAAAAGGAAAACTATCACAGCTACGTAGGCTTTACCAGTTAACTAGTAATAGTCGACCAATTTACATTTGCAGTTGGAGAATTGACCGTGACTAATAACGATGTATGGGAGAAAATTATTTTCAACTACAATATTAAGTTGGTTTTTGGGATAAATTCATCCCAACTACGGAAACCTTCATTGTGCGTGATCCGACACGCACTTTGCCGGTTTTTTATTTTCTCTCCTTGCATGTTATCATGAGTTGTGGTGAGAAGATCTAGTGGGCAAGGTTGGAAATGGTTCCAATGGTTCGCGGCGAGCCTTCACTTAAAGATTTAACGTTTACTTATAACGTGCTAATAAAAACAGTGTCCAAATCCATTCAGTAATGTTCAAAACAGACAAGGTCATTAATATACCAAAGTTCATCACTGCGCGAACTACGTGAAGATATTAATTAGACAGATACATGGTAAACCATTATTTCATAATACACAGTAATCAAGAGGGCTTTAGCAACGCTGTCAACAATGACGATAATATCCAGGTCATACGAAGCTTTGTTTCATTAAAATGACGATACAAGCTTAGGGCTTGAGCCGTAATAACACAAAATAGATAGATCAGAAGGTCGGCTCCATACAACGAGTGAATACATTATCTCGGGATCGTCGCAGCCTGTCTTCGCCTTCCATACTTCTCTATTACTCATCGTCTCAGTACTCATCCAGTTCTAGCCATATCATCTTTCAAACAGTCCATCCATCGTTTTTTTAGGGTTCCGTACCCAAAGGGGTAAAACGGGAACCCTATTACGAGTACTAAGGCTCCGCCGTCTGTCTGTCCGTCTGTCACCAGGCTGTATCTCATGAACCGTGATAGTTAGACAGTTGAAATGTTGACAGATGATGTATTTCTGTTGCCGCTATAACAACAAATACTAAAAAACAGAATAAAATAAATATTTAAGGGGCTCCCATACAACCAACGTGATTTTTTTGCTCGTTTTTGCTCGACATTGATAATGGCAACAGATAGACGCTTGAAATATTCACAGAATATTTAGTTATATATTCACTAAAATAATTAAATTAAAATAAAACAAATATTTAAGGGGGGCTCCCATACAACAAACGTGATTTTTTTACCATTTTTATAGATAATGGTACGGACCCTTCGTGCGCGAGTCCGACTCGCACTTAGCCAGTTTTTTTGGTCTTCCTCTACTATTATAGCCATCCATACAAAGACAACCAATTTCCACACAAAGTTTTAGTACCTACTAATTTCTTATTCTATCCATTCGCGTAACACCGAACGAAAACGCATGCAGAAACTAATAGACATGGTTCACGTACAGCGAGTGTAAGCACAATCACGACTTGCATTCGCTAGAGACAGTTTGATATCTCCGTACTTACACATCTATGTGTGCGTGCACCTGTTTTTGCTCGTTGTATGGAGCCGACCTTCTGTACTCATCTATTTAATCTAGTGTGGTAATGATTACCACACTAGGTGATTAACTAATCTCTTGGCTCAACTATGACTTTATTAATAGGCTGTATAGGCTGTTACATATTTTGTAATGTTTGAGAGGACTTTGCGGTTTAAATTTTCAAATAACAAGTACCTAAGTGCGCAATGATAAGTAAATATAATTAATATTCAGCATTCTATTGAGGCCACACCTACGGACTTTGGTTCTTTGTTTCGTCATGTTGACTTTGACTTGTACTCATCAGATTGTTGATGATTCTGTGATCATTTTCTTCTTTAAAGATCATGATAAAAGGATTTCTAAAGTACTAAATAATGGAACGGTCTTCTAATTGTCATTTATTTATTTATTATAGGCACTCCAACAACTAGTTCACAAAAAACATCTTGTTACAACTTATATATTACAAAGAACTTGTCACTTAAAGGTATGCACAGCACTTACATAGTTTGCCTATTTACGATTAAACTCATAAAAAAAAAACAATAAGTTATTAATAATAAAATCAAAATCAATCCTGGGCAGTGGTGGCCCAGTGGTTAACGGCCTCGACTTACGAGTAGTAGGTCGTAGGTTCGAACCCGGACAGGCGCTTTACTTTGTGTAAATTATTTCATCACCACTGCTAAAACGGTGAAGGAAAACATCGTGAGGAAACCGGCATGTCCTAGAACTAAAAATTCGAATACGTGTGACATCCACCAACCCGCACTGGGCCCGCGTGGTGGATTACGGCCCACTCCCTCTCACAGAAAGAGGAGGCCTGTATCCCAGCAGTGGGAACATTATAGGCAGATTATGTATGTTATGTAATAAAATCAAATAAATCAATAAAAATACAATCTATGAATCAAATTAAAATTAAATAATTATTGTAATTAAAAAGATTAAAATAAAATGTAGAACAATATTTATAAATAATGGAATTAAACAAGAATGAATTGTCAGCAATTAGCAATCTACAAGTTGCCGTAAAAGATGATTCACTCATTATTTACTAGCTGTACCAATGCCATGTAGATGCTGCTTTATCCTGCACATAATCCTACTCGAAAAAAAAAAGAAAAAAAAAATAAGTGGCACCATCTTGAATTATAATTTTGACCGTCGTCATCAGCGCCCTCAAAAACCATAGAAACGATACCCATGACGAAAAATATGCAAATTTTCGGTGGCGCCATCTTTAATTTTGATTTTGACCCCATTAATTCATACCATTTTATTTTCCACAGGACTTGCGACATCAAACTCATTAATATCTATGTGGAAAGGAAGTTTGCATGAGGACGCTTAAGTCTAGCTTTGGACGTTACCGAGTGGATAATGCTAATGAAAGAAGAAGAGGTGATATTCCCATATTTAGTATTAATAAAATTCTGTTTCAATTTAAGTAATCATCTCGAATGAGGTTTTAATAAAATCTGTTCCAATTACGGTACTAGAACGATGAAAAAGTATGAGATAACCACATCAGAAATTATTGTTTATTTCTGTATTAAATGACCTGAGGCTAATAATATTCTTCAAAATGTAGCTTTCCGAATGTATTTTGAGATGTCCGAGTATCATTCAAGTGGATATCTAGATATTTCAAGTACCAATCGTTTATCGATCACTGGCATTGAACATAGTAACTGTTTTGAAATGTAAAACGATGTTTATAAAGGAATTATGAATTTCTTCATCATTGCATAAATTATCTAAATATTAAAAACCCAATCAGTTTATTAAAGTAACGAAACTATTATGTCCACTTGTACATAACGAACGAAAGCCGGAGTAATTATATACTTACTTACTTTTTGTATAATCTCGATTTTTCTAAAAACACTTCTGTATCGACAAGCTTTTCATGCCTATATCAGAATACTTTCCACGACGACCACAAACTTGATAATCAGACGATAAGTATCCTAAATCTATCTATCTATCGATGATCAGCCTTTAGTATTCACTTTTCTTTAATTAATTCAGACAAAAATAGGATTCCACGTTTTATGTAGGTAATATTTTTTCACTAGTTTGAAACACGTTTTTCGTTTGTTCCAAGCGAAAATGTCAAACGTACTGGTGATAAGTCGTTGAAAAAAAAAAACAAAAGTTGACCTTTCCTACCGGTGCGGTGTAGGTATTGGTAGGTATGATTTCATATTCGATGTTCCTGTGAATGAGTATATAAGAAACTAAGATTCTACTTCAGCATTAGATTGAACTTGTAGTTTGAATAAGCAACATCAAAATGGTAAGTGCAGACAGCGATAAAATAATAAAACACTTTATTTCGTGCTACGAATAGGTAAATAATATTTATTCGTAGGTTTTGTGTGCAAAAAATTGTGAATTAGTGATTTAAAACTGGTTGGTAAAAAGTGTTCGGTTGTAATTTAAAATGTTTTTGCTCAAAAATTAATTTATGAAGATTTCGTAAAAGTTATCGTTTCGTTACAATAAAAGTTTTTCAAAATGAAATGTGAAGAATATTATGATTTGTAAGTTGGGAACTGCTGTACAAATAATGATACAGACTCAATTTACAAGTGGATCTGATATTGTTCGTGTGTTAGTGAATGGTTTACTAAATATTGGCGCAATACTGAAATGCCAGATTGCTCATTTATTACATTATGATATTCCTTGACTTCTTCATTACATAATTATTATTGTTTATTTTGTATATTTCTGACATATTAATTTGTAAAGTTGAAGTTGACTGATGTTAACGATCTTTTCTTGTTTTTGATAAAAACTTGCTAATGGTTCTTCTGAAAATATGGTTAACTTATTGATCACCCTTACTGAGAATAAAATGTAGGTAGATAAATGTTTATCAGATAAGCTTTAAAATGCTATTAAAAAGTGTAACATACCATTTTTAGAAAACTATAACTGCAAATTTAAATTCTTCTAGATGAATTAGAACAGTTCTAATAATTGTCGAAGAAACGAAAAACCGACCGTTTTTAACAGTGAAAAAACCGGCCAATTTCGTCTCGGACCACGCACAGTGAAGGGTTCCGTAGTTGGTATGAATTTATCCCAAGAACAAACTTAACTTTGTAATTGAAAACAATGTTCTCCCATACATCGATATATGTCAAGGTCAAGTCTCTAAATGCAAATGACAGTTTGTAATCGCAAAAAAAAATGTGATAAAACACCAAATTAACGATTTTCGGACTTTTTCCTATACTTTTACTGGCAGACCATCATGTCAAATTTCATGATTCTACGGTCAACGGGAAGTTCCCGGTTTTGATTTATTTGCGAGTACCAAATATGTCGCATAAATGGCCGTATTTTTTAATTGCGTTGTCTTAGAAACTTGATTTTTTTAGAGCTCTAGGGTACCGTAAAGTTACGTATTTGATATGAATTTCAACTTGATACCTCTACGCGTTCCTGACAAAAAGGGTCTTGACAGATTGGCAGACAGACAGACGGTTTCGTTTTTCCGTTTGTGGTTCAGAACTCCAAAAATGGATCCATTATTTTTCATAATGCATTTTCAACCCAAAAAAATATTAAAATCAATTTCCCCCATGCAGAAATCCTTCATCGTAGCCGTTTGCATCTTCGCGTGCGCGTACGCCGCCGGCGTCGTGGACCAGGCCGCGCAGGTTCTGCGCAGCGACTACTCTCAGGCCCCCGATGGTAACTTCCAGTGGGCCTATGAGACCGACAACGGCATCAATGGACAGGCTACAGGCACGGTCAAGGTCCTCGGAAAGGTGAGTTACATCTAATCCAGCTATTTGTAAGGTAGGCCCACAAACATAATCAGTATAAGCTGGCATCTTATTCTATTAAAACTATGTACTTTGCCAGGCTAGATAAGCCAACCATGTTAAATAGTGAATTAGTAAAGACAGACTTTTATTTAAAGCTATTAAAGCTATTTATTTATCTGTAAAATTAAAGTATTGTTATGGCCTTATAAACTCCCTCTGGATACATCTTGGTTAACTTGTCTGGCAGATAATTTTATACAATTCTTTTAGTTCTGTTTTTATTATTATCGAGAGGATTTTGTATAAACGGACACTGAGAAACCGCCTTTTAAGTATTTCCCTTTAGTAGTTAGTTCTATTTTAACAAAGCTCTCATATTTATCTTTTATAAAACTGTGTTAATGCTATTTCAGGACGAGGTCGCTCTTGAGGTCTCTGGCTCCAACACATACCAATCACCCGAGGGAGAGACCATCTCCGTGACTTACATCGCCAACGAGAACGGATTCCAGCCCCAGGTCAGTAATCATATCATCAATCGTCCAATGAATATACAAACGACAGCGCCTACTTTGTATGGTGATTTGGGCTAAAATAAAATATCTATGTTCAGGGATGACACATATTTTGTTCGAAAGGTGGCGAAATTATAAGCATTATTAAGTACAGTAACCGAGCCCTAAATCATTGGTTTTCGAAGATAATATGATAATTAATTAAGAAAACAAGTTGACTTGTGATAAGTGTTTGTCAAATTCTGGATAATGATGAGGTCTGCTTCAAAATCAGCTATGCGGAATCAACTTTTGACCTATTTATTATAATCTGTTTCCATAACTGGTTAGATGGTTTATTTAAAAAAAAAATCCATAGTCTAGGTAAAAAATTAAACGGGTCATGTTTTGGAACTTAAAATAATCTCTTAAACCTGCTTTAAGTGCTTTGGGCTGACCTTTTATATTAGACCATTAAAAATCACATGTTTTTTTGTGAGATGATATGATTGAATAGAACAATAGCAGATATAGGTCAAAAGGTGACCTAGCAAAAAATATACATATATTTAAAGATAGCTATCACGTTTGGCTGCACTTGATAGATTCCCAAAAGATACTCTTCATATTTTAATTGCTTCATAAAGACTTTTTAACGCGTAATTAGATCAATTAGCAATCTCAATTGAGTCAAGACAACTTAGAAAATTCAGTACTGAGTACTGAATTTTCGAACTTTCAGACCTCGTGATTAGACTTGGTTTCGACAGTCCTCAAACAGAAAATGCTAAAAATCTGCTTTGTTGTTTCATGTTTTTTGGTGCTAATTTTTTTTTTGTCAACAGGGTGCCCACCTTCCCACTCCCCCTCCCGCTGAGCCCATCCCAGATTACATCCAGAGGTCCCTCGAATACATCGCAGCCCACCCCTACACCGAGAAGAACTAATTGTTTAAACAATTGTAGCAAACTAAGATCTGAACCAAACCAAGCCAACGTATAATGTTACTCGATGAATCTGCAATAAAGCGCAAATTGGCTTTAACA
The DNA here is from genome assembly GCA_963921375.1 of Tiliacea citrago. NCBI lineage: Eukaryota > Metazoa > Arthropoda > Insecta > Lepidoptera > Noctuidae > Tiliacea > Tiliacea citrago. Next base: position 8,531,105 of record OY992796.1, read on the forward strand.
ACTTAATTTTTTTTGTTAATTTTTTGTTTTCTAGACAATAAATAATGTAAAAACGTTTACCAAATGTATTGTTTTACTGCCTTGTTAGTTTTATGTTGCACTCACAGAAGTGAAAGCAGTTTTGGGGTTGTATTGCAACCCCAAAAAACTCTTCTAAAAACTTTTCATTGGTGGTACCAATCAATCAATCAATATCAATCTTTATTTGTAAACATAGGTTACAAAAATGTGCAAGAGATGTTACAAGTATTAATATAAAGTTTCTCTATGTTTTGCCATTTAGCGTACAAACATACAATTATTAGGCTTGGGCCATTAAGTAAAATAATTTATAATAATTCAGGAGTGAAATCGATGTCAATTTAAAAAAAAAAACCGAACTATTATCTTTATTCTGTAATTTTGACTATTTAATATTTTAAATACGAGTAACAGATCAATTGCTTCCCCACTCAAATTTTATTCACCACAGTATCAAAAACGACATAGGTCGTATGGTATGAGAATCGGCTTGGCAAGGAATTATTCTAAAGAACAAGAAATTGATGCAGTAAGAGATAGCCCAAAGCATGAGGATAGCAACAGCTTAAGTTATTTTTTCGACCAACCCATATCAGCTGACAAGGGCTTATACAGGATACAATGTTAAACCATCAGCTATCTTATCGGCCAATCTCCGAGAAAGGTAGCATCGATATGGGTACAATAGTAGACTCTGAAACAACGGAGACTCTAACCATAAATGCGAAAGTGGATTTAGAGCATATTAACAAATAATTAAGTTTAAATAATAATATTTCATCGAATTCAAAACCTTATGATTTCACGACAAGAAAACATCAAGTCAAAATATTTTCTGACCAAGTAGGGCTTGATATGAGAAGTCTGGTTCAAGATCTACTGGGTAATTCTTTCAAAGTGACATCGCTAGTAAAGCCGCTCCTATGGCTGAAGTTTTGAGTACATGTGTTTCTGAATGTAAAGATTTTACCAACTCAGACTACATATTAATACTTGAGGGTTCTAATGATTCAAATCCTTTGAATTTACAGTCAATCTTGTATCATACTCTTAGGTACACTAATGTCTTAGTTGGGAAAGTCTATAAAAACAAATATCTTGGTGTTAGACCTGGATTATTTTCACATGAAATTAATTCCAAAATATATAAATACAATACAAGCAAGTAGACTAATTCACAAGGAAATACTTCGTTTAAAGTACAGACATGATTTTGAAAACTATATTAAAATTAAAAGTGATGACCAGTACGGGTTAAGTGACAAAGTACAAAAGTTTTACGTTAATAATTGTACACAGACAGACATTGAAACTTCATCAAGGCGTTCCTTAGCAGTTACAAATACCATCGGCACTCAGACTGACCAGACTGACCTGACAGATGACCTGGGTAATAGTGATGACTTTTTTCGTGTCTAAATGGCACAATAACTCTCATGGTGAGCTACCCATGTCTGGAATCCCTAATAACTACATCCCCCTTAATATTTATCTTCAGAATGTATGTGGTGTAACTAACAAAAAAGAAGTTTATTTGCAGGACATTCAACTCGACAATCTATATGTTTGCATAACGGAACATTTCCTGACCATGGAGTCAGCTCCTCTATTCAACTTAAACAATTATAAAATGGTGTCGTTTAATGCAAGAAAAAACAAAAAAAGGGGTGGTAGTCTCATTATTACGAGAACCGATATTGCTTGTGAAGAGGTGCCTTTTTGTCAAAAATTATACAAAATCGAAAGCTTTGAACTATGCGGAGTTAAAGATGTTAGCACTAACATTTATATCTTCTGCTGTTACAGGAATCCTATCGATCAGAACTATGAAACTTTTCTATCTAAGTTGGAACAGTTACTAGAACACTTCTTCAGTAAAAAATGTATCATCTGTGGAGATTTCAACATTGACTTGCGAGAAAAAAAGCGACAAAAAAACTTCAATTTTTTATGACATTATTGACATATATTATCAAATCCCCGGCAAATAGTAGACATCTTCTCGAAAACGTTTGAAAGTGCAGACACAGTTAGTGACTCTAATTCTTTTGATCAAGCTATAAAAACTTTACGAGATAGCGTCAAAAGAGTAGATCAAGAAATGACTTGCGATCTAGCTACTGCCTCCGAAATAAAAAAAACTGGTAAATTCTATGGCTCCAAAGAAATCTTCTGGTCATGATGAAATACCGATACAGACTATTAAAGATCACATTGACATACTGGCAGGACCTCTGGCATATCTTATAAACTCATGTATAAATATGAATATATTTCCTGAACAACTAAAAATAGCAAGAGTCTTACCACTTTACAAAAAAGGTTGCAAATTAGATCCCAATAATTATAGACCGATTTCTTTATTACCAATCATTTCGAAATTTTTTGAGAAAATACTCAAAATTAGACTTCTTAGACATCTCAATCGTAATAAAATACTCAATCACAGACAATTTGGCTATCAGAAAAAGGTGGGAACAAATGACGCAATTAATACTTTAATGGAGCAAGTGGTTGACAGAATTAATGATAAAATGAAAGTCGTAGAGTTATTCCTCGATCTTAGTTCCGCTTTTGACACGGTAAATCACAAGTTACTTTTAGGAAAAATGGAGCATTACGGAGTAAGAGGACCGGTCTTGTGTCTATTTAAGTCTTACTTAGAAAATCGAAAGCAATATGTGGAAATTAAAGTTAATGAAGATAGTAGTCAAAAAGTTTTCAAATCTGGACTTAAACTAATAAAGCAAGGAGTTCCGCAAGGTTCGATATTAGGACCAATCTTTTTCATTTTATTTGTTAACGATTTAATTAGCTATATGCTGGAACGAAGTGATACTGAACTTGTGCTTTTTGCTGATGATACGAATGCTATTATAGCCGCTAAAGATATTGATACTCTTAGTAATAAAGTAAATAATGCTCTTGCTCTCTTTCATCATTGGTTTACCATCAATAATCTCAAATTGAATGTCAGTAAAACAAATGCCATGTTATTTAGGACGACGTCGAGAAACAAGGAAAAAGTTGACATAGTATTAAATGAAAATACAATAACATTGGTAGACAGCGTGAAATTCTTAGGTATTCACATTGACAAAAGCCTAAACTGGAAAAAAGAATTGACAGCTATAGAAAGTTCGATTAGCTCAGCTTGCTATGCACTGAGAAGTCTTCGAGATGTGATCGCTATTAAGCAATTAAAAGTAGTATATTACTCGCTAGTAGTGTCAAAGCTTAGGTACAGTATAACTCTATAGGGAGGTAGTTACGCGTACCTACAATATAAATACAGCTTTCATTATACAAAAAAGGGCAATAAGAACCATGGTGAGGATTCCACAGTGGGTATCGTGTAAGGAGTACTTTAAAGAACTTCAGATACTAACGGTCCCTTGTTTATATATTTTAGTTCTTCTCACGGATCTTATGAAACAGCTGCAGAATTTCGAAACACCAGAAGAAAGAAGTAAGCGGGAAGCTACTAGGCGTAGGGACTTACAAAATAAGATACAACCTCATTTAAAAGTAGTGAGTCATGCTGCTGTTATTGGTTATCAATCAATTAAACTGTTTAATAAACTACATGTACACTTCAAGTCATTATACAACTTAAATCAGTTTAAGCAGCAGTTAAAATCATTTTTGATAGAAAAGTGCTATTACACCCTTGATGAGTTTCTCTGTGACATTTAAAATTATAAATTATTTATTGGTATACTATTTATGATGACATGATATTTTGTATGTTTGACATTGTTTAATGGATGAATTTGATTTAATTGGTTTTTGTATTCTTTATTTGACATATATCATTTATAACATCACAATTTTTATTGACATTAGATTATATTTTTGACATACGTAATAATCTTTAGTTTAATTGTTTTGTTACTAATCTTAGATATACATATTTTTTTTGACGTTTAAAATCATATTTGGGAATTGCAAATGTTTTAATTTCTTATTTGGTTACTGTTTTAATTAATGATTTATATTGTAATTCTTTTAATTTTTAATTGTTTTCTATCATTTTGTGTTTTGAAATTTCGACATAATGTAAAAATTGTTACAGAAATAAATAAATAAAATAAAAAATAAACCCCACTTACTAACCTTTTTCAATACTGTAATTTTATTCGATCTTCATCCGGTTTAGGCCCCGTATCGGATGCATTGATTAAAGTTTACCAAAGTTAAAAAAAAAAAACAATAATAATATTGTAAGGGCATTATCGTAATGTCCCAATGTATAAATCGATTATGGAGATGTAAGGCTCATTTAAATAAATTATAAACAACCAAAATCGATTATTAAAATGTATTCGGAAATCAGTCAACGATACGGTACAATGATTTTAAAACTATGAATATTTCTGAAATAATCCAATCCAATTTTTTGACTGCCTCGTTGGTCTAGTGGTCGCAAGCACGACTGCTGAGCATGAGGTCCCGGGTTCGATTCCCAGGTCGGGCAAAGTGATATTGGGATTTTCCATTAGGAATTTCTCAGAAGCAGCCCGGAGTCTGGATTTGTGCCCGGTTGTTCAAACTCAAACTCAAACTCAAAGCATTTATTTCAATTAAACCATTTACAGGCACTTTTGAATTGTCAACAAGTCGGTCAGTTACAAATATGAAGCTAGTTGCCCATTCCAAATAGTAGGTTCCTGTGGAGAAGAACGGGCAAGAAACTCCACAGACACTCTTTTAAAATAAAATATTTGATACAAAGTATTGGTTACATCATTCTTATTGAAAATATACATGTGAGAACGATGTTCTCACATGTATATTTTAGTTGGCAATAGGCTCACCGCCTATTATTACATGGGACTTAAACATAACTGGCGAAATGTGGGTGTAATATTAGGTACACCTCTGCCTAACCCTTCGGGGATTACAGCCGTGATGTTATGTTATATTTCTGAAATCGTTTAGTATTTGCTTAATAATTATTGGTTTTAGATTATAGATTTCTGAGTTCTCACCAATTTCTAAAATTATCTTTTTAAATGCCTTCTTATCTTTAATAGTTTATTTATTCTGACGTTATAATTGACTTGAATGGATCTTACAACACTTATAAAGGCTCGTACAGACTCGCGTGATATTGCGGGCGCGACAGGCACCGACAAAGAAATTGTGCTACTAGTGTCACGTCGCGCCCGCCATATCGCACTAGTCTGAGCCTTAATAAAGGCTTGAGCTAAAAATATGTAATTTATCTTTTTATGAGTATAATTTCAGCCGAAAGACGTCCACTGCTGGACATAGGCCTCCCCCAATTTGGAGGGGGGTTTGCCATAATCGCCACGCTTGGCAGGCGGGTTGGCGATCGCTGTATGGTGTTAAAATGCATAGAGAACGCTGCTGCCCATTCTCTAGTAAATCCCTTAGTCGCCTTTTACGATACCCACGGGAAAAAATAGGATGGTGCTATTCTTTAAGTCCGGCTCCACACGGAACTGTAGGATGATTACAATTTTTTGTGCATATTAATAACATAAAATGCATTAGTAGGTAAATAAAATATCTAATAATAATTAAATATTAGAGATCTTGAAACGATCCGAATGCATACGAAAATATTACAAATTACAACTTGCATACAATTGTTAAACCTTAGAATACCGTAAAAAAAAATACCGTACAAAGGCGGACTTATAACAACAAATATATATTTATTTTATTTATTTATTTTCTTCTTACATCTACCATTACAGATTAACCCAATGCGGTAAATGCGCTTATCCTAACTTAATTATTCTAAATAGGTAAGTACTAACATTCATGGTACCTACCTATAACAAATTACATACAATGCATTCCTTGTGAATTCACTCAGAGAACAACCGAATAAGTCTGTCTCAATCGCTATGAGGTTGAGCGTGCGAAGCGCACGCGTCAGCGGCGCCTCCCTTACAAGTTTGGTCCGAGCGCGCGGTTCCACTAGCAGTGGCGGCTGCCGTCGTCGCCACACGTACCTGTCCGGAACACACAGGCTCACCTGCGCTAAAATAACTGCATTATGCACCTTCCCTCTTATTAATTTAAATATATATGAGGTGAGTGCATATAGTTAGACATTCGTTGTTATAAGTCCGCCTTTGTACGGTATTTTTTTTTTACTTGTGCATGCAATTGTAATAAATAAATAATTATTCACTTACTTTTCCGAATAGTTTAGGCTTAACAAAAGAACTATGTCTTTTTTTTTTTTTGGGAGGGTAATTATCAAATAACTTCTCCCGCTCTGGGCGGAGCGGGAGGGCTTGTCAGACTTTTACTGACTAAAACCCACCCGTGTTCCTTCATTTGCCTGTGTTCCAGGGCCACGATATCCCTTTCTGATAAACTCGCAACCCTGGCAGGCATTGGCCCTAATGGACCCCGTCAATTCGTGCTGACATCTCTTTGAGGCGCGCGTGGAACACAACGCGCTGTCGACCCCAGCCTGGTCCTTATCGGAAGGCGAGCTACCCATCGCTCATCGTCCGCCGGCCCGCGCCTACGGTGGCCGGAAATCGGCTTGCGACTCCCGACGCCCAGGGCGTCTCCTGCGGCGACTAGGGGCGTGAGAGCGCGAACCCTGCCTCTCCCTCACGCATTCCGCCTCCTCCTTCGCAAGCATCACTGTTTCGCAAAAGGAGGTGACGGCCTCCCATGCACTCTCGCTCCGAACCATGGCCTGAACCAGGGCCGGACGTGAGAGGTCGCCGGCGCCGATCGCCTCCGTGAGGACACGGTGGTGCTCCGCCCAAGCAGGGCAGACCTCCACCGTATGCTCCACCGTGTCCTCCGGGCGATCCACACAGTGGTGACACCCGGGCTTTTCCTCCCGCTTTATCTTGAACAGGAACCTCCCGAAACATCCGTGTCCGGTGAGGACCTGCGTTAGGCGGAAGGTGAGGATGCCGTGGCGCCTCTCCAACCACTCCTTAAAGAGGGGACTTATCGCCGTAATAGTGGCGTGCCCAGCGCTGGGTTGCGAAAATCGCACTCTCCATGTCGCCATGAGATCCCACCCGAGCTCTGTCCGCTGTGCCGTGATTTCTCGCGGCAGCGGAGTTTCGCCCCGGCGTTTCGCCTCCTCGCGACACTCCCAGATGTGCGCGAGGACTTTTGCCTCCAGATCCCATGGCGGTAGTCCGGCAAGGAGGCTCGCTGCCTCACGGGAGACCGTGTGGTAACCCCGTACCAGCCTGATGGCCATGACCCTTTGGGACGCGTTCAATCGCCTGGCTGGTTGCAGCCTCAGAGAACGTGCCCACACCGGTGCCCCGTAAAGGGCCATCGACCGCACGATCCCCGCGTAGAGCCTCTGGGAGGAGGCGTTTGGACCCCCCAGATTGGGCAGGAGCCGCTTCAAGGCAGCCCCGGCCCGCTCCAGTCTGGGAGCCAAACGTCGGAAGTGCTCGATGAAGTTCCACCGGCTGTCGAGGACGAGTCCCAGGTACTTCATCGTCGACTCGACGCCGATGTGAACCCCTCACGCCGTTATCTGGGATCCCGATAGTGGCGCGTTCCGAGGACCATAAAAACACATCCTCAGCCTCGGACTTGTGCAATGCCACCTCGAGTTCCAATTGCCGGATCCTTTCGACGATTGTCGCAACCCCACGTGCCGCCAGTTCGGCCGCCGCCTGATGTGAACTCCCTTGTGACTACGCTGACGCCACTAGGGAGGTCGGCGCGCAGCACCCAGTCGTACCCGATGTCTCACAGATGCGGCCCCAAAACCGATTCCTGTGGGACACCGCACGACATGTCTCGCCGGTTCCTTGGTGACCGGGGTAGATGACGGCCCTGTCCGTCAAATAGGCCTCGACCACGCGACCAGAGGTAGGTCGGCATCCGGTGATACCGAAGTGCCTCCCCAATGCAACTCCAGGGCAGGGTATTAAAGGCATTGGCGATGTCAAGAGACACCGCCAAGACAAGCCAACCCCGGGCAACAGCATCCCCCGTCGTGAGGGCTCGAACGCGCATGATGGCATCCACCGTAGAGCGACCCCTGCGGAAACGAAACTGGCTCTCCGCCAAATCCCGCACCAGCCGCCCGACAAGGCGGTCTGCAATTACTCTTTCAAACAGCTTGCCCACCTCGTCGAGCAGCACAATAGGCCGATAAGCGGACGGAGAGTCCGCCGGGCGCCCTAGCTTCTTTATGAGGACCAGTTTCCCCGTCTTCCAACGAAGTGGGAACTGACCCTTCTCCAAGCATGCGCTTAGGAGCCCCCTTAGTCGAGGCTCGAGAGCTTCTAAGGCCAGAACCCAGGCTTTTCCAGGCAAGCCATCGGGTCCTGGGGCGGTATTCTTGGCATTCAGCCTACGTACCGCCACTCTCAGATCTACCTCGGTCACCTCTGGAGCATCGTCGTCGTCGGTGTGGTCCGCATCTGGCACCGCAGGAGGCGGAGCCATGGGCGGGGGACTATGTTCTCCTCACGAAGGGAACAGAGAGCTCACCACGTCCTCCACGAGTTGGGGCCGGAGACTCTGCGTCAGCGGAGGAGTCCATGGGCGGAGTTTATCTCGCACCCATTTGTAGGGGCGTCCCTGGTCTCTGTTGAGAGTCTCCAGCGTCTCCTCGCGGGCCAGTCCTCTGGCCCGCTGGATCTCCGCTCGGACGGCAGTCTGCGCCACTCTGTACCCCTCGTATAGCTCCGCCTGAATGGCTTCCGTTTCCGGAGGGCGGATACGGAGCCTGCGGTGCCTGGAGTACCGGTGGCGCGCAGCAACGCACGCCTCGCGTAAAGCAGTCAGCTCACGCGACCACCAGCACACCTGGCGCCGAGCACGTCCGGGCTGGACCCGCGGCATTGTAGTCACGTCACATATTTCGGACATGGCCTCCCGGAACCACTCCGCCTCGTCGTTGATGTCGGCAGGCCTGTCTGGTGATGACACCCAGGCCTGCGCGACCGAGGCTTTCAGGAGGAGCTCCCGGTCCAGCTGCTTCAGCGCCCACCGCGGCCCACTCGGGGCCCGTCGAACCAGCGCGCCTGAGGTCTGGGCGGAGACGTTAAACCGGATGTATTGGTGATCGGAATACGTCTCCACCCCCTCCATGACGCGCCAGTCGAATACACGCGGCGACAGAGCGGGGCTGGCGAACGAGATGTCCGCCACTGATTCACCCCGCACACACGTGGGGACAGATCCCCGGTTTAGGACGACCGGGCCTGTCTCCAGAGCCGGACTGGCTTCACCATCCTGCTCCGTGTGTCCGTATACCGGGAACCCCAAGCCACGTTCTTGGCATTGAAATCCCCGAGGAAGAACACAGGGAGGGGATGGAACCCGACGACGACGACTCTCAACTCTGCAAGGGAGTTGTGGAATTCGGCGAGAGTTCGGTTCGGGGAGAAGTAAACTCCTGCTACGACAATGTCCCCGAACCGCGCTGCCTCGCAACCCCCTCCCCTCTTGACGGCCTCGAGGAACGGGGTACCGGCGGCGGCCGATGAAATGAGGGTCACTGAGCCGCTCAGGTCCTCCACCCAGTCATCCCTGGGCGGGACCAAGTACGGCTCAGCAACCACGGCGATGTTAATCGACCACTGCGCCATGCTCTGGAGCAATAGATCCTGAGCGCAGGCGCAGTGGTTGATGTTCGCCTGAAGGAGGCGTAATGGAGCCATTTATTGGCATTCCATATCAGCCTCTCCCCGGGCCCTCTAGGATGGCCCTGCCGCGGTGGTAGCGGCGGCAACGACGACGGTGGAGGCGGCAGCGGCGGCGGCAATCGTGGCGGCTGCGGCGGTGACGGCGGTGGCGGAGGGCTTGCCCCTGCCCCTGGGTTTGGGGAGAGAAGCACAGGCCTTGCCCCCAGCCCGGTGATCGGCCGGCTTGCCAGCCGCCGCACATGCAAAACAGTGCGGCGTGGCATTACAAGAGCCGGCCTTGTGATCGGGCTGACCACAGCGGAAGCAGTGATCGCTGCGGTCCACCTCCGAGGTGCAGCATGCTCCCACGTGGTTTCTCACCCGGCAGCGGAAGCACCTGAGAGGTCTGGGTTCCAGCAGTTTCACCTGCGCGGATACCCAGCCCACCCGGAGCCTTTGGCACTCCTCGGGTATTTTTTGGGCCGCCGACACGGGGCAGCTCACCATAATGGTTTGCATCCCCGATTTGTCAGGACGGAGGGTGCCTGCCCTCACCTGCTCCACAGAGCACTCTCCAGTCCTAGCCACGGCGGCCACAACTTCTTCCGCCGTCACGCAGTCGTCCAGGCCCAGGATGCGCATGTCAGCGCACTTGGTGGGCCTGGAGACTCGGGCCTCCTCCGCATTGAAGGATGCCCTGAGTTTTTCGGCCAGGGCGTCAGCGGTCAGGCCACTTGCCCCACCAGGGATCTCGAGCATCCGGGCCCCAGTCGCCGTGACCTTCATCCTGAAGCCCTCGGCGACGCCGATCTCTTCCAGGTTCACCGCCTTCCACGCCTTGGCGAGCACCTCGCGGTAGGTCACGCCCTTCTTCTGCGCTTCCGGCTGTAGTGTGATCACTACAGCTGCGAACTTTGGGCCGCGGCGGCGCCGCTTCGCTTCTTGCGCTGTTGCTGCCTCTCCTTCTTATTGGCCGCCCTTTTGGCCTTAGCCGCCTTTTTTTTCTCCCCGGCTACTTGCCATTCGGCGTCGGCCGTAGAGTAATTAGGAGGCTGGGAGGGGGGCGACCGTACTACCGTAGTGGCTGGGGCCCTTGCCTTCTGCGTAGCCGCATGTGCAGCCGTCCCGGCCTTCTTGGGCTTAGGCTGCGCCGAATTCACCAGAGGCGCGGGCTTGGCCGCAGGCTTGGCCGCGGCAGCCACGGTGGCCGCAAAGGTGGCAGGTCTGCTCGCCGCTAGCGGGGGGCGCAAGACAATGCCCTCAAGTACGGAGAAACGGCTGTTGAAGGCAGCCAGCTCCTGCCGCACCAGGGACAAAACCCGCCGGTAAGGGCACACCCTGCCCTTGCTGCACCTCTCCATGCGGCACCTCCTGAGGGCCAGCTTTTAGAAGCCGGGCCAGGTCCGCTCGGAGCTCCTCATTATCCTTTCGGAGAAGCTCCATAGCAGCCGTCAAGCGGCCGACCTCCGCCCGCATCTCGGACACTTCACCTGATGAAGGCCCGACCTGAAGGGCCTTCGCTGCCGCAATTATGGAGGCTGTGGCAGCGGGTACGACCTTGTCTTTAGAGGATTGAATCCTCTTCAAGGCCACACCCCTGATTGTGGCTACCACAACCTCCTCAAAGCTGGCAGCTTGCTCCTTGCTTGGAGCCGCCAGCGGCATCCGGCTCACCACCGGACAACTCAGTTGCTGGTGCCCGAACCCTTGCCTGCTTTGTCGGTGGACTCACAGGCTCAGAGTCTCTGTCCTGCTCTTTTCCGTCTGTTAGCGGCTTGCCAAAGCTTGGCGGCTTAACAGACTTCTTCGTCACGATCGACTCGTTGCTCTTCGGTTGCTGTCTACGCTTGCGCGCTCGGCTTCGAGTCAATCTTGTCGACGTTTGCGAGCAAGAGGACTCGCTGGTGTCACTAGCCACCTCGTCGGCAACCGGGGTAGCCGGGCGCACAAATTGTGCTCGGGTCTTTGGCACTCTCTGTGGTTTTTTGTTTTGTTTCGTTTCCGTGGGTGTACTGGGAATAGAACCCAGCGACTCCTCAGCACCGGTAAGTGAGCCACCCTGGCTCAATGCATCTCCGAAGGACGGGTAAAAATCTGATTGGGATTTTGAGAAAGAAAAAAAAATTGTTTATTCTGCACAAACAAAACGCACATTTCAACAAATAAACATAATTTATAATACACATATATTAAAGTAGCCAAAAACCTCGTATCCAATTCACTAAACATTTTGACAATCTTATCCATTGGTTGCGATTGGATGTTTGATTCTCCTACTGCGGAGCAGCAGGTAGCCTCCTGGGGTAGTTTGTTTGTACATAACATAATTATGTCTGAGATTAACATAATAAAATTGTACTCGTCTGTCTGTCTGACTTATCACTTTTAAGATCTAAAGTCTTAGGACCAATAATTCAAATCGTTAGGAACCTAACGATTTAAATAATTGGTCTTTAGAGGGGGAATCCCCTAAAGCGACAATAGATGTTTCGTTTTGACACTTCTGTCTGCGCGACATAAGAATGGTAAGGGCAAATCTAACAATTTAAATCTTTGCTTAAGATATATTGAGGTACTGTACATCCACTACAGAACGTAGGCCACATTAATGGCCAAAACACGTGGCATGCTGCCATATCCACATCACTAGTCGGTCACATAGTTGACCGCGGTGTGACCAGTGACGTCATTAGCTCACTGGTGGTTGTGGAGTCAGTCTCCTCATGTTACAGATTTATGTTGTAAACAGGCTAGCTAGTTGCTGTACCACCTTAAGATTGAATGTTACTTAGACGTCATATAGCGACAAGGTCTGTTTTGTTTGTGACAGTTAAATAGTTTAAACCTTATTGAAGAATCAATTAACTGGGAATTGTTGTCAAAAGTGGTCAAGCCATTTCGAAGTCAGCTATACCCACATATGGTCTGTTCCAAAAGTCATCATCGTCATCATCATTTCAGCCGAAAGACGTTCACTGCTGGACATAGACCTCCGCCAATGGGTCATTTATAGTGAGATATTTCAAGTACCAATCGTTTATCGATGATTGGCATTGAACATAGTAAACGTTTTGAAATGTAAAACGGTGTTTATAAAGGAATTATGAATTTCTTCATCATTGCATAAATTGTCTAAATATTAAAAACCCAATCAAATTATAAAATGAACGAAACTATTATGTCCACTTGTACATAACGAAAGAAAGCCTGCGTATTTATGTAGGTATTTACTTACTTTCGTATTATCTAGATCGATTTTTAACCGACTTCCAAAAAGGACGAGGTTATATGTTCGGCTGTATGTTTGTTTTATGTATGTTCACCGATTACTCCGTCAATTGTGGACGGATTTTAAAAATTATTTATTTGTTTGGAAGGGTATGCTCCCGAGGTGGTCCCATTGCTACCAAATCAGAATCTGATGAGGGGATTCCATGGAAATCGAGGGAAATCCTCAAATTTTATAGGCAAACCTATAGTGATTTGAGTATTTTTTATAGCAACTCGTGCATTTGCACTCGAAAAGCGCCATTTGGTGAAGTGGAACTGATGATGAAGACCACAGATGGCTACCGGAACTACTTAATAATAAGTATTTCACCGTTGCGATTCGATTAGGCACTTTAATATGGTTGCTAAGCAATTTATGCTCGTCAAAATGTATATGGTGAAGTCACCAATAAATCTCCTGGTTCTTACCAGGAGAACTCCTCAACAATTAACGCCCCTGCATCGGGAAAAGCAATATTTTGTAAAAGGTGATGAGCATTTGACATTAGGCTATTGTGTTTCGGAAGTCGGTGGCAAAAAACTAAAATACAGATCAAAAGCCACCGACTTCCGAAATTAAAGTTATTTTTCACTTTGTAGTGTTTTTTTTGGAAGTCGGTGGTTTTTTTTTGTAAAAAGTTTTTTTTCTAAAAACAGTTCTGTATCGACAAGCTTTTCATGCCTTTATCAGAATACTTTCCACGACGACCACAAACTTGCTAATCAGACGATAAAGTATCCTAAATCTATCTATCGATCTTTATAGATTTTTATGTTTTTGTTTCGTATAGTGGCGTGTGCTAGCTAACATAAGGCAAATAATTTAATGTTGTGTTGCGTAATGCAAATTCTTTTACATTTTATTGTATAGATTCAAGTTTTATATCTGAACAGACAGCTGTGCTGCTGGGGAGTTTGTTGCGCCACTTCTTCTTCCCAGCTAAAGCACTAGGAAGTGGTGAAGGGTGGGCGTTTTTGGGGGACTGTCTTATGTAATTTTTGACGTTCGAAAAGTGCTGATTCTCAACCTAGTTTGAATAAATGACTTTTGATTTGATTTGATATCTATCGATGATCAGCCCATGGTATTCACTTTTCTTTAATTGATTCAGACAAAAATAGGATTCCACGTTTTATGTACGTAATATGTTTTCACTAGTTTGAAACACGTTTTTCGTTCGTTCAAAGCGAAAATGTCAAACGTGATAAGTCGTTGAAAAAAAAACAAAAGTTGACCTTTCCTACCGGTGCGGTGTAGGTATTGGTAGGTATGATTTCATATTCGATGTTCCTGTGAATGAGTATATAAGAAACTAAGATTCTACTTCAGCATTAGATTGAACTTGTAGTTTGAATAAGCAACATCAAAATGGTAAGTGCAGACAGCGATAAAATAATAAAACACTTTATTTCGTGCTACGAAACCTACGAATACGAAACCTCCGTAGGTTTCGTTTGCAAAAAATTGTGAATTAGTGATTTAAAACTGGTTGGTAAAAAGTGTTCGGTTGTAATTTAAAATGTTTTTGCTCAAAAATTAATTTATGAAGATTTCGTAAAAGTTATCGTTTCGTTACAATAAAAGTTTTTCAAAATGAAATGTGAAGAATATTATGATTTGTAAGTTGGGAACTGCTGTACAAATAATGATACAGACTCAATTTACAAGTGGATCTGATATTGTTCGTGTGTTAGTGAATGGTTTACTAAATATTGGCGCAATACTGAAATGCCAGATTGCTCATTTACTACATTATGATATTCCTTGACTTCTTCATTATATAATTATTAAACTTCAATGTTGCATCCTCGAGATTTAACTCACATGGTAGTATCGTACCCTAATGTACTACACTGCACACTGTGTTGAGAGACTAAAAAAATAAATAATTTAATAGTCTGTCTCATCTGTCAACTGTCACCCAAACCTCATTCGTTCTTCGTGTGTTGCACTGTTACGCTGTGTATTCAATAATTCAATCTACATCCTTAAAAATCTTTATATTTGTATTGCGAAAAGTATTAATAAAGTGAAAATTAGTCATGGGAAACGAAAAAATGAACGTGACGAAGAATATTTTAGGCGTTTATTTTCATTAAGACCTATAACTCTATCGTTATCTTAATGAGATAACAGGTGATGTTATCCTGATAACAAAATGGTATTTCTTAGCGAGGTAACACGCGATGTTATTCAGAAGTACAATAACTACTTTCTCGATGAGGTAGTACGTGATACTATCCCGAAAGTAACTTTCTTTTTGTTTCGGCCTTCAGAAAGCCCATCGTTGCGATCTTTAAGCTCATCGCCTTATGACGCATATCTAAGTTCTGTTGAAAACAACAGAAATATCGATGAACCACAAGAGGATGATGAAATCCCAGTAGCCAAAACGGTCGTGAATACCGCGTCTCAAGAAAATTTCCTTGTCCTTGCTACAAGGAAAACTTCGAGTGACCCGAGTGTGGTTAGTGAAATTTCTACTGTGGATATTTCCATAGAAATTCTTGAGTTGCTTGGCGAAGCTTGGCCGTACTCGGAGAAAAAATACCCAATGAAGTCTCTGAACGTTGGGGAAAAATACTGCTCGATGGATCAGATAAAGAACACAAGGAATCATTAAAAGCAAAGATGCTTGTTCCTGAAAATTTTACATTAGTGCGTGCACCAAAATCATTTGGAATCAGCGAAAAATCAGCTTGGTTCAGAGATCGCTGGCCTCGTCAACCTAACGAAGGACCTCATACAGGCCCAATCTGTAAACAAACTTGATTTTCTGAAAAGAATATCAGAATCCAGCGAATACTACAGGCAACCGGAAAACCAGGTTTTCCTGCGGGAAATGTGCAAGGTCCTCTTCGACGAGCAAAAGCGAGGAGTACCAACTACTCAACCCAACGCAGTCGGCAGACAGGAGCCATCAATATGAACGACGAGAAGAACCGCCGTTAAAGGTACCTCACGCCGGTATAATTAGATATTTTATAAAACTCTGGATGTTGTTAACCGATGATCCCATCATACTAAATTATGTTAATGGTTATAAATACCGTTTATTGGGAAAGTGGTTCAAAACACCGAACCAAAAAACCCACCATCTCATGGAGAAATGGAATCTGCAATATTCAAACTTATTGATTTAGGGGCAATTTCTAAAATGATCTGATCTACCATAACAGTTTATTTCACCTGTATTCTTAACGCTTAAGAGTACAGGCAGTTATAGATTTATCTTAAATCTGAACACCCTTAATAAGTTCTTACCAGCGCTAAAATGGATGATATACGTACCATTTCAAAATTAATAATAAATAATGCATTCACGGCAACAATAGACCTAAAAGAATCTTACTTGTAATGCTTAAACATATCTCACATAGAAAATATTTGAGACTAGCTGCGCCCCGCGGGTTCAGCCGCGTAAGTCTCGATCCCGTGGGTATATCTGGATAAAAAATTAGCAAGTAGCCTATATGTTAATCCAGGGTGCAGCTACCTCCATACAAAATTTAATAAAAATTGGTCCAGCCATTTGAGCGTGAAGAAGTAACACAAACACACACACACTCACAAACTTTCACCTTTATAGGTAATATTAGTGTGATGTGATTCCGTCATTAAATTGCCTACAATATGGCCTCAGCCTGGCGCCATTAGTATAATACAAAATTACTCAAACCCGTTTTGTCTTGTTTGAGGTACAATTACCATACAGTAGCATCTTATTTGGATCACATTATTTCTATAGGAAATACTTAAGACTCATGTCTCAGGACTGTAAATTCAGTAATACAGTCTGCTACGCTGACGACACGCTGGTCCTAGCGCAGGGGAGGTCGCATCAGGCGGCGGCCGAACTGGCGGCACGTGGGGTTGCGACAATCGTCGATAGGATCCGGCAATTGGGACTCGAGGTGGCTTTGCACAAGTCCGAGGCCATGTGTTTTTATGGTCCTCGGAACGCGCCACTGTCGGGTTCCCAGATAACGGCGGGAGGGGTTCACATCGGCGTCGAGTCGACGATGAAGTACCTGGGACTCGTCCTCGACAGCCGGTGGAACTTCGTGGAGCATTTTCGACCTTTGGCTCCCAGACTGGAGCGGGCTGGGGCTGCTTTGAAGCGGCTCCTGCCCAATCTAGGGGGTCCAAACGCCTCCTGCCGGAGGCTCTACGCGGGGATCGTGCGATCCATGGCCCTTTACGGGGCACCGGTGTGGGCGCGTTCTTTAAGGCTGCGACCAGCCCAGCGGTTGAACGCGTCCCAAAGGGTCATGGCCATCAGGCTGGTACGGGGTTACCGCACGGTCTCCCGTGAGGCGGCGAGCCTCCTTGCCGGACTGCCGCCATGGGATCTGGAGGCAAAAGTCCTCGCGCACATCTGGGAGTGGCGCGAGGAGGCGAAACGCCGGGGTGAAACTCCGCTGCCGCGAGAAATCACGGCACGGTGGACAGAGCTCCGGCGGGATCTCATAGCGACATGGAGAGTGCGATTGTCGCAACCCCGCGCTGGGCACGCCACAATTGTGGCGATAAGTCCCCTCTTTGAGGAGTGGCTAGAGAGGCGCCACGGCGTCCTCACCTTCCGCCTGAAGCAGGTCCTCACCGGACACGGTTGTTTTGGGAGGTTCCTGTTCAGGATAAAGCGGGAGGAAACGCCCGGGTGTCACCACTGTGTGGATCGCCCGGAGGACACGGTGGAGCATACGGTGGAGGTCTGCCCAGCTTGGGCGGAGCACCGCCGTGTCCTCACGGAGGCGATCGGCGGCGGCGATCTCTCGCGTCCGGGCCTGGTTCAGGCCATGGTTCGGAGCGAGAGTGCATGGGAGGCCGTCACCTCCTTCTGCGAAGCAGTTATGCTAGCGAAGGAGGAGGCGGAACGCGTGAGGGTGAGACAAGGTTCGCGCCCTCGCGCCCGATTTCCGGCCACCGTAGGCGCGGGCCTGCGGATGGTGAGCGATGGGTAGCTCGCCGTCCGATAAGGACCAGGCCAAGCCCGGGTCGACGGCGCGTTGTGTTCCACGCGCGCCTCAAAGAGATGTCAGTGTAGTGACCACATACATATAGCATCAACACGTCTGACCGCGACGGCGCGCGGCCGGGCACTGACGGCACTGAGGACCGCAGACATGGCGTACGCCACCTGCGACGTCGTGGAGACGAGTAGCAGAATCATCGAACAGACACAACCGGCCGGCGCTGGATCAAGCTAGCGACTGAGCGCGCGCGCAGCCGCCGGGTATATTTATAGATGTGGCGTTTCACACTATACCGAAGATCAAGCAAAGCAGGAACGAATCCTTTGCATGGTGTGCGTCGAGCCCTGATTGGTCAATCATATTTTTACTATGTGCGCCTTACACCACTTAATATATTGAGGTAATAAACAATATAATCAGGTCAAAATAAATATAATTATTCATATCGTCATTTGAGTTTCATTCCTCACATCCAACGGGGTCCGTTAGGACATTGGTCCTAACGGACCCCGTCAGTTTGTGCCTGCCGGGGTTGCGAGTTTGTCCGAAAGGGATATCGTGGCCCTGGCACACAGGCAACGGAAGGAACACGGGTGGGTTTTAGTCAGTAAAAGTCTGACACGCCCTCCCGCTCCGCCCAGAGCGGGAGAAGTTATTTGATAATTTCCCACCCAAAAAAAAAAAAAAAAAAGTAATACAAACATTTGATAAATTATGTTTAGTTATCAACTTAGAAAAAGTTCATACCAAATCAGATTTGCAAATTCATAGGAGTTCTCATCAACTCACACTCCATATGTTTACAGCTACCCCAAGAAAAAATTCAAAGAATAAAGGAGCTAAATAAACCATAAATACCGCCGCCGCATAGATACTGTAGTTATCAAAAATTTTGCAAAACTAATCGGTACGTTATCAGCTGCGTGCCCGGCCATTGCGTATGGCTAAGTATATACCAAACGGCTAGAACGGAAGAAATGTTTAGCATTTTGAAGTCAAATGACAACTAAGTTACAAAATAACTGTTGTACTCTCTCACAGGAAGACTTGGTGGAGTCAAATGTCGCAAAGAAATATGAACAAAATTCGTGATTGCTCCTTTCAATGGGAAATATTCACAAGACTCCTCACTCACAGGATGGGGGACAGCCTGTGAGTGAGGAGGCAAGTGAAATTACTAGAGGTCTTTGGTCAATGAAAGAAAGAAAACACCACATTAACTTCCTCGAGTTACTGGCAGCATTGATAGGCCTAAAAGCCTTTTGCAAAAACAAAGCAAATGCAGATGTTCTTCTTAGATAATACTATTGTCATTGCTTATGCCAACAAAATGGGTGCCACGCAATTCCCTCATTTAAATGATATCACTCAGCAAATGTGGCAGTGGTGCAATAAAACAATAAAATATATTTATTTACGCATCGTATATTAAATCCAGAGAGAACGCTGACTTGGACTTAGATTCTAGGTACTAATTATGATACCAAATGGGAGATAGATTCACAATTATTTAAATCTATTACGAAAAAATTCGGTAAACCTGTTATTGATTTTTTTGCATCGCGCCTTAACAAAAAAATGCACAAAAGATTTATCCTGGAAACGTGACCCAGACGCCTATGATATAGATGCATTTACAATGCCTTGGAACAATTACTTCTACTATGTCTTCCCACAATTTTCTCCTGTAATAAAATGCTTAAACTAAACAAAGCAACTGACATAGTTATCGTCCCGTATTGGCCCAGCCAACCGTGGTTCCCCTTGTTCAGTAACCTAATTGATTCTGAAATAACGTTTTTCAAACTTAATGAGAATAATTTATTACCAGTGAACCCCATCCCGTGTAGAGAAAGCTTACGCGTGCGCAATATTGTCAGAGAATCGTACAAAAGGCAAAAAATTCCAATTGAAGAAATATAAATTATGGTTAAATCTTTATCTAATAATACCATGAGCCAGTTTAATTTTGCTCTTAAACGCTGGTATTCCTTTTGTATAACTAATAATATTTACTATTTTGATAGCTCAAAATACCTTAAAATTCATAACTGAGGAATTTAACAAAAAATGTAAAAGTTATTGGACGTTAAATCCCTATCGCTCTGCATGAAATGACTTTACCCTCCTTTGCGTCACGCAGTCGGTTAAAAAACCAATACACAATGATTGTACCTCCCAGTCCATCAACCGCTGAATCAAAGAAACGCTTAGTGACAGCGGCGTGGATGTAAATATGTTCACTGCCTACAGTACTAGCCATGCATCCACTTCAGCGGCTTTCAGATCGGACGTCTCAATGGAAATAATAAAAAAGACCGCTGGCTGGACTAATAACACAATTTATGCTTTGCAAAATTATACAACCAACCTGTTATTGAATCTGTAAAAGACAGAGCGTTTGCTGATGGCATATTCAATTCATAAAACCTGTAAAAATAATCTTCTGTTCTTAATCTGATTCGTTATTTGATTGTTACCAAGTGCCATTTGATTGCTACCAAGTGTTAGCCTTTTGATGGTTACCTTATAATATTTAAACTGATTGTGATCACTGGCCGGATTTGTTTTTGTTTTGTTTCAAAAACAAATTCCAAACTACTCACACATAAACATGAATATACAGGTTTTCCATTCCATAATAAAACATACTCTAAACATCTACCATGTGAGTTAAATCTCGAGGATGCAACATTGAAGTATAATTTATGGTTAATTGAACTTACCTTAAGTGAACTTCAACCAAAATTATACGAGATGTTGCATCCGAAGAGATTTAACACCCTACCCACCCATGTACATAACACCCCATATTATTATGGAATAGAGTAAACAATGAGCTCTAAAACGAATGAGGTTTGGGTGACAGTTGACAGATGACACAGACTATTATTTTTTTTTTTAGTCTCTCAGCACGGTGTACATTAGGGTACGATACTACCATGTGAGTTAAATCTCTTCGAATGCAACATCTCGTATAATTTTGGTTGAAGTTCACTTAAGGTAAGTTCAATTAACCATTAATTATTGTTCACTTTGCATATTTCTGACATATTAATTTGTAAAGTTAAAGTTGACTGATGTTAACGATCTTTTCTTGTTTTTGATAAAAACTTGCTAATGGTTCTTCTGAAAATATGTTTAACTTATTGATCACCCTTACTGAGAATAAAATGTAGGTAGATAAATGTTTATCAGATAAGCTTTAAAATGCTATTAAAAAGTGTAACATACCATTTTTAGAAAACTATAACTGCAAATTTAAATTATTCTAGATGAATTAGAACAGTTCTAATAATTGTCAAAGAAACGAAAAACCGACCGTTTTTAACAGTGAAAAAACCGGCCAATTTCGTCTCGGACCACGTACAGTGAAGGGTTCCGTAGTTGGTATGAATTTATCCCAAGAACAAACTTAACTTTGTAATTGAAAAAAATGTTCTCCCATACATCGATATATGTCAAGGTCAAGTCTCTAAATGCTAATGACAGTTTGTAATCGTAAAAAAAATGTGATAAAACACCAAATTAACGATTTTCGGACTTTTTCCTATACTTTTGCTGGCAGACCATCATGTCAGATTTCATGATTCTAGGTCAACGGGAAGTACCCGGTTTTGATTTATTTGCGAGTATCAAAATATGTCGCATAAATGGCCGTATTTTTTAATTGCAAAGTCTTAGAAACTTGATTTTTTTAGAGCTCCAGGGTACCGTAAAGTTACCTATTTGATATGAATTTCAACTTGATACCTCTACGCGCTCGACGCTCCTGAGAAAAAGGGTCTTGACAGATTGGCAGACAGACAGACGGTTTCGTTTTTCCGTTTGTGGTACAGAACTCTAAAAAAGGATCCATTATTTTTCATAATGCCTTTTCAACCCAAAAAAATATTTAAATCAATTTCCCCCATGCAGAAATCCTTCATCGTAGCCGTTTGCATCTTCGCGTGCGCGTACGCCGCCGGCGTCGTGGACCAGGCCGCGCAGGTTCTGCGCAGCGACTACTCTCAGGCCCCCGATGGTAACTTCCAGTGGGCCTATGAGACCGACAACGGCATCAATGGACAGGCTACAGGCACGGTCAAGGTCCTCGGAAAGGTGAGTTACATCTAATCCAGCTATTTGTAAGGTAGGCCCACAAACATAATCAGTATAAGCTGGCATCTTATTCTATTAAAACTATGTACTTTGCCAGGCTAGATAAGCCAACCATGTTAAATAGTGAATTAGTAAAGACAGACTTTTATTTAAAGCTATTTTCTGTAAAATTAAAGTATTGTTATGGCCTTATAAACTCCCTCTGGATACATCTTGGTTAACTTGTCTGGCAGATAATTTTATACAATTCTTTTAGTTCTGTTTTTATTATTATCGAGAGGATTTTGTATAAACGGACACTGAGAAACCGCCTTTTAAGTATTTCCCTTTAGCAGTTAGTTCTATTTTAACAAAGCTCTCATATTTATCTTTTATAAAACTGTGTTAATGCTATTTCAGGACGAGGTCGTTCTTGAGGTCTCTGGCTCCAACACATACCAATCACCCGAGGGAGAGACCATCTCCGTGACTTACATCGCCAACGAGAACGGATTCCAGCCCCAGGTCAGTAATCATATCATCAATCGTCCAATGAATATACATAGGACAGCGCCTACTTTGTATGGTGATTTGGGCTAAAATAAAATATCTATGTTCAGGGATGACATATATTTTGTTCGAAAGGTGGCGAAGTTATAAGCATTATTAAGTACAGTAACCGAGCCCTAAATCATTGGTTTTCGAAGATAATATGATAATTAATTAAGAAAACAAGTTGACTTGTGATAAGTGTTTGTCAAATTCTGGATAATGATGAGGTCTGCTTCAAAATCAGCTATGCGGAATCAACTTTTGACCTATTTATTATAATCTGTTTCCATAACTGGTTAGATGGTCTATTTAAAAAAAAAATCCATAGTCTAGGTAAAACATTAAACGGGTCATGGTTTGGAACTTAAAATAATCTCTTAAACCTGCCTTAAGTGCTTTGGGCTGACCTTTTATATTAGACCATTAAAAATCACATGTTTTTTTGTGAGATGATATGATTGAATAGAGCAATAGCAGATATAGGTCAAAAGGTGACCTAGCAAAAAATATACATATATTTAAAGATAGCTATCACGTTTGGCTGCACTTGATAGATTCCCAAAAGATACTCTTCATATTTTAATTGCTTCATAAAGACTTTTTAACGCGTAATTAGATCAATTAGCAATCAGATCAGATTAGTAATTAGATCAATTGAGTCAAGACAACTTAGAAAATTCAGTACTGAGTACTGAATTTTCGAACTTTCAGACCTCGTGATTAGACTTGGTTTCGACAGTCCTCAAACAGAAAATGCTAAAAATCTGCTTTGTTGTTTCATGTTTTTTGGTGCTAATTTTTTTTTTGTCAACAGGGTGCCCACCTTCCCACTCCCCCTCCCGCTGAGCCCATCCCAGATTACATCCAGAGGTCCCTCGAATACATCGCAGCCCACCCCTACACCGAGAAGAACTAATTGTTTAAACAATTGTAGCAAACTAAGATCTGAACCAAACCAAGCCAACGTATAATGTTACTCGATGAATCTGCAATAAAGCACAAATTGGCTTTAACAACTTAATTTTTTTTGTTAATTTTTTGTTTTCTAGACAATAAATAATGTAAAAACGTTTACCAAATGTATTGTTTTACTGCCTTGTTAGTTGTTATGTTGCACTCACAGAAGTGAAAGCAGTTTTGGGGTTGTATTGCAACCCCAAAAAACTCTTCTAAAAACTTTTCATCGATTTTCTCTCGCGTGGAGATTATGAACTGCTAGTGGTACCAATTAATCAATCAATAATCTTTATTTGTAAATATAGGTTACAATAATGTGCTAGATGTTACAAGTCTTAATATAAAGTTTCTCTATGTTTTGCCATTTGGCGTACAAACATACAATTATTAGGCTTGGGCTATTAAGTAAATTAATTTATAATAATTCAGGAGTGAAATCGATGTAAATTAAAAAAAAACCGAACTATTATCTTTGTTCTGTAATTTTGACTATTTAATATTATAAACCCTACTTACTAACCTTTTTCAATACTGTAATTGTATTCGATCTTCATCCGGTTTAGGCCCCGTATCGGATGCATTGATTAAAGTTTACCAAAGTTAAAAAAAAAAAAACAATAATAATATTGTAAGGGCATTATCGTAATGTCCCAATGTATAAATCGATTATGCAGCTGTTAGGCTCATTTAAATAAATTATAAACAACCAAAATCGATTATTAAAATGTATTCGGAAATCAGTCAACGATACGGTACAATGATTTTAAAACTATGAATATTTCTGAAATAATCCAATCCTATTTTTTGACTGCCTCGTTGGTCTAGTGGTCGCAAGCACGACTGCTGAGCATGACGTCCCGGGTTCGATTCCCAGGTCGGGCAAAGTGATATTGGGATTTTCCATTAGGAATTTCTCAGAAGCAGCCCGGAGTCTGGATTTGTGCCCGGTTGTTGGCAATAGGCTCACCGCCTATTACATGGGACTTAAACATAACTGGCGAAATGTGGGTGTAATATTAGGTACACCTCTGCCTAACCCTTCGGGGATTACAGCCGTGATGTTATGTTATATTTCTGAAATCATTTAGTATTTGCTTAATAATTATTGGTTTTAGATTATAGATTTCTGAGTTCTCACCAATTTCTAAAATTATCTTTTTAAATGCCT
Source organism: Tiliacea citrago (assembly GCA_963921375.1). Taxonomy (NCBI): domain Eukaryota; kingdom Metazoa; phylum Arthropoda; class Insecta; order Lepidoptera; family Noctuidae; genus Tiliacea; species Tiliacea citrago. Next base: position 8,555,741 of record OY992796.1, read on the forward strand.
TCTTATCTTTAATAGTTTATTTATTCTGACGTTATGATTGACTTGAATGGATCTTACAACACTTATAAAGGCTCGTACAGACTCGCGTGATATTGCGGGCGCGACAGGCACCGACAAAGAAATTGTGCTACTAGTGTCGCGTCGCGCCCGCCATATCGCACTAGTCTGAGCCTTAATAAAGGCTTGAGCTAAAAATATGTAATTTATCTTTTTATGAGTATAATTTCAGCCGAAAGACGTCCACTGCTGGACATAGGCCTCCCCCAATTTGGAGGGGGGTTTGCCATAATCGCCACGCTTGGCAGGCGGGTTGGCGATCGCTGTATGGTGTTAAAATGCATAGAGAACGCTGCTGCCCATTCTCTAGTAAATCCCTTAGTCGCCTTTTACGATACCCACGGGAAACAATAGGATGGTGCTATTCTTTAAGTCCGGCTCCACACGGAACTGTAGGATGATTACAATTTTTTGTGCATATTAATATCATAAAATGCATTAGTAGGTAAATAAAATATCTAATAATAATTAAATATTAGAGATCTTGAAACGATCCGAATGCATACGAAAATATTACAAATTACAACTTGCATACAATTGTTAAACCTTAGAGTACCGTAAAAAAAAAATACCGTACAAAGGCGGACTTATAACAACAAATATATATTTATTTTATTTATTTATTTTCTTCTTACATCTACCATTACAGATTAACCCAATGCGGTAAATGCGCTTATCCTAACTTAATTATTCTAAATAGGTAAGTACTAACATTCATGGTACCTACCTATAACAAATTACATACAATGCATTCCTTGTGAATTCACTCAGAGAACAACCGAATAAGTCTGTCTCAATCGCTATGAGGTTGAGCGTGCGAAGCGCACGCGTCAGCGGCGCCTCCCTTACAAGTTTGGTCCGAGCGCGCGGTTCCACTAGCAGTAGCGGCTGCCGTCGTCGCCACACGTACCTGTCCGGAACACACAGGCTCACCTGCGCTAAAATAACTGCATTATGCACCTTCCCTCTTATTAATTTAAATATATATGAGGTGAGTGCATATAATTAGACATTCGTTGTTATAAGTCCGCCTTTGTACGGTATTTTTTTTTTACTTGTGCATGCAAATGTAATAAATAAATAATTATTCACTTACTTTTCTGAATGGTTTAGGCTTAACAACAGAACTATGGCTTTTTTTTTTGTTTGGGAGGGAAATTATCAAATTACTTCTCCCGCTCTGGGCAGAGCGGGAGGGCTTGTCAGACTTTTACTGACTAAAACCCACCCGTGTTCCTTCATTTGCCTGTGTGCCAGGGCCACGATATCCCTTTCGGATAAACTCGCAACCCTGGCAGGCATTGGCCCTAATGGACCCCGTCAATTCGTGCTGACATCTCTTTGAGGCGCGCGTGGAACACAACGCGCCGTCGACCCCAGCCTGGTCCTTATCGGAAGGCGAGCTACCCATCGCTCACCGTCCGCAGGCCCGCGCCTACGGTGGCCGGAAATCGGCTTGCGACTACCGACGCCCAGGGCATCTCCTGCGGCGACTAGGGGCGTGAGAGCGCGAACCCTGCCTCTCCCTCACGCATTCCGCCTCCTCCTTCGCAAGCATCACTGTTTCGAAAAAGGAGGTGATGGCCTCCCATGCACTCTCGCTCCGAACCATGGCCTGAACCAAGGCCGGACGTGTGAGGTCGCCGGCGCCGATCGCCTCCGTGAGGACACGGTGGTGCTCCGCCCAAGCAGGGCAGACCTCCACCGTGTCCTCCGGGCGATCCACACAGTGGTGACACCCGGGCGTTTCCTCCCGCTTTATCCTGAACAGGAACCTCCCGAAACATCCGTGTCCGGTGAGGACCTGCGTTAGGCGGAAGGTGAGGATGCCGTGGCGCCTCTCCAGCCACTCCTTAAAGAGGGGACTTATCGCCGTAATAGTGGCGTGCCCAGCGCTGGGTTGCGAAAATCGCACTCTCCATGTCGCCATGAGATCCCACCCGAGCTCTGTCCGCTGTGCCGTGATTTCTCGCGGCAGCGGAGTTTCGCCCCGGCGTTTCGCCTCCTCGCGACACTCCCAGATGTGCGCGAGGACTTTTGCCTCCAGATCCCATGGCGGTAGTCCGGCAAGGAGGCTCGCTGCCTCACGGGAGACCGTGCGGTAACCCCGTACCAGCCTGATGGCCATGACCCTTTGGGACGCGTTCAATCGCCTGGCTGGTTGCAGCCTCAGAGAACGTGCCCATACCGGTGCCCCGTAAAGGGCCATCGACCGCACGATCCCCGCGTAGAGCCTCTGGCAGGAGGCGTTTGGACCCCCCAGATTGGGCAGGAGCCGCTTCAAGGCAGCCCCGGCCCACTCCAGTCTGGGAGCCAAACGTCGGAAGTGCTCGACGAAGTTCCACCGGCTGTCGAGGACGAGTCCCAAGTACTTCATCGTCGACTCGACGCCGATGTGAACCCCTCACGCCGTTATCTGGGATCCCGATAGTGGCGCGTTCCGAGGACCATAAAAACACATCCTCAGCCTCGGACTTGTGCAATGCCACCTCGAGTTCCAATTGCCGGATCCTTTCGACGATTGTCGCAACCCCACGTGCCGCCAGTTTGGCCGCCGCCTGATGTGAACTCCCTTGTGCCAGGACCAGCGTGTCGTCAGCGTAGCAGACTACGCTGACGCCACTAGGGAGGTTGGCGCGCAGCACCCAGTCGTACCCGATGTCCCACAGATGCGGCCCCAAAACCGATTCCTGTGGGACACCGCACGACATGTCTCGCCGGTTCCACTCTCCTTGGTGACCGGGGTAGATGACGGCCCTGTCCGTCAAATAGGCCTCGACCACGCGACAGAGGTAGGTCAGCATCCGGTGATACCGAAGTGCCTCCCCAATGCAACTCCAGGGCAGGGTATTAAAGGCATTGGCGATGTCAAGAGACACCGCCAAGACAAGCCAACCCCGGGCAACAGCATCCCCCGTCGTGAGGGCTCGAACGCGCATGATGGCATCCACCGTAGAGCGACCCTTGCGGAAACGAAACTGGCTCTCCGCCAAATCCGGCCCCACCCGCACCAGCCGCCCGACAAGGCGGTCTGCAATTACTCTTTCAAAGAGCTTGCCCACCTCGTCGAGCAGCACAATGGGCCGATAAGCGGACGGAGAGTCCGCCGGGCGCCCTAGCTTCTTTATGAGGACCAGTTTCCCCGTCTTCCAACGAAGTGGGAACTGACCCTTCTCTAAGCATGCGCTTAGGAGCCCCCTTAGTCGAGGCTCGAGAGCTTCTAAGGCCAGAACCCAGGCTTTTCCAGGCAAGCCATCGGGTCCTGGGGCGGTATTCTTGGCATTCAGCCTACGTACCGCCACTCTCAGATCTACCTCGGTCACCTCTGGAGCATCGTCGTCGTCGGTGTGGTCCGCATCTGGCACCGTAGGAGGCGGAGCCATGGGCGGGGGACTATGTTCTCCTCGCGAAGGGAACAGAGAGCTCACCACATCCTCCACGAGCTGGGGCCGGAGACTCTGCGTCAGCGGAGGAGCCCATGGGCGGAGTTTATCTCGCACCCATTTGTAGGGGCGTCCCTGGTCTCTGTTGAGAGTCTCCAGCGTCTCCTCGCGGGCCAGTCCTCTGGCCCGCTGGATCTCCGCTCGGAGGGCAGTCTGCGCCGCTCTGTACCCCTCGTATAGCTCCGCCTGAATGGCTTCCGTTTCCGGAGGACGGATACGGAGCCTGCGGTGCCTGGAGTACCGGTGGCGCGCAGCAACGCACGCCTCGCGTACGTCACGCGACGTGCTCGGGTCTTTGGCACTCTCTGTGGTTTTTTGTTTTGTTTCGTTTCCGTGGATGTACTGGGAATAGAACCCAGCGACTCCTCAGCACCGGTACGTGAGCCACCCTGGCTCAATGCATCTCCGAAGGACGGGTAAAAATCTGATTGGGATTTTGAGAAAGAAAGAAAAATTGTTTATTCTGCACAAACAAAACGCACATTTCAACAAATAAACATAATTTATAATACACATATAAAGTAGCCAAAAACCTCGTATCCAATTCACTAAACATTTTGACAATCTTATCCATTGGTTGCGATTGGATGTTATCAGGGCCAGGGACCAATGAGCGTTCATTGTCCCACCCCCAGAATACGAGACACTGACCGAGCTCTGCTCGGTGAGGGATTCTCCTACTGCGGAGCAGCAGGTAGCCTCCTGGGGTAGTTTGTTTGTACATAACATAATTATGTCTGAGATTAACATAATAAAATTGTACTCGTCTGTCTGTCTGACTTATCACTTTTAAGATCTAAAGTCTTAGGACCAATAATTCAAATCGTTAGGAACCTAACGATTTAAATAATTGGTCTTTAGAGGGGGAATCCCCTAAAGCGACAATAGATGTTTCGTTTTGACACTTCTGTCTGCGCGACATAAGAATGGTGAGGGCAAATCTAACAATTTAAATCTTTGCTTAGGATATATTGAGGTACTGTACATCCACTACAGAACGTAGGCCACATTAATGGCCAAAACACGTGGCATTCTGCCATACCCACATCACTAGTCGGTCACATAGTTGACCGCGGTGTGACCAGTGACGTCATTAGCTCACTGGTGGTTGTGGAGTCAGTCTCCTCATGTTACAGATTTATGTTGTAAACAGGCTAGCTAGTTGCTGTACCACCTTAAGATTGAATGTTACTTAGACGTCATATAGCGACAAGGTCTGTTTTGTTTGTGACAGTTAAATAGTTTAAACCTTATTGAAGAATCAATTAACTGGGAATTGTTGTCAAAAGTGGTCAAGCCATTTCGAAGTCAGCTATACCCACATATGGTCTGTTCCAAAAGTCATCATCGTCATCATCATTTCAGCCGAAAGACGTTCACTGCTGGACATAGACCTCCGCCAAAGGGTAATTTATAGTGAGATATTTCAAGTACCAATCGTTTATCGATGATTGGCATTGAACATAGTAAACGTTTTGAAATGTAAAACGGTGTTTATAAAGGAATTATGAATTTCTTCATCATTGCATAAATTGTCTAAATATTAAAAACCAAATCAATTTATAAAATTAACGAAACTATTATGTCCACTTGTACATAACGAAAGAAAGCCTGCGTATTTATGTAGGTATTTACTTACTTTCGTATTATCTAGATCGATTTTTAACCGACTTCCAAAAAGGACGAGGTTATATGTTCGGCTGTATGTTTGTTTTATGTATGTTCACCGATTACTCCGTCAATTGTGGACGGATTTTAAAAATTCTTTTTTTGTTTGGAAGGGTATGCTCCCGAGGTGGTCCCATTGCTACCAAATCAGAATCTGATGAGGGGATTCCATGGAAACGGAACTACTTAATAATAAGTATTTCACCGTTGCGATTCGATTAGGCACTTTAATATGGTTGCTAAGCAATTTATGCTCGTCAAAATGCATATGGTGAAGTCACCAATAAATCTCCTGGTTCTTACCAGGAGAACTCCTCTACAATTAACGCCCCTGCATCGGGAAAAGCAATATTTTGTAAAAGGTGATGAGCATTTGACATTAGGCTATTGTAAATTGGATAAATTACAAAGTGACCCACTAAAAAGTGAAAAATAAAAAACTTTTTACAAAAAAAAAACCACCGACTTCCAAAAAAAACACTACAAAGTGAAAAATAACTTTAATTTCGGAAGTCGGTGGCAAAAAACTAAAATACAGATCAAAAGCCACCGACTTCCGAAATTAAAGTTATTTTTCACTTTGTAGTGTTTTTTTTGGAAGTCGGTGGTTTATTTTTGTAAAAAGTTTTTTTTCTAAAAACAGTTCTGTATCGACAAGCTTTTCATGCCTTTATCAGAATACTTTCCACGACGACCACAAACTTGCTAATCAGACGATAAAGTATCCTAAATCTATCTATCGATCTTTATAGATTTTTATGTTTTTGTTTGGTATAGTGGCGTGTGCTAGCTAACATAAGGCAAATAATTTAATGTTGTGTTGCGTAATGCAAATTCTTTTACATTTTATTGTATAGATTCAAGTTTTATATCTGAACAGACAGCTGTGCTGCTGGGGAGTTTGTTGCGCCACTTCTTCTTCCCAGCTAAAGCACTAGGAAGTGGTGAAGGGTGGGCGTTTTTGGGGGACTGTCTTATGTAATTTTTGACGTTCGAAAAGTGCTGATTCTCAGCCTAGTTTGAATAAATGACTTTTGATTTGATTTGATTTGATATCTATCGATGATCAGCCCATGGTATTCACTTTTCTTTAATTGATTCAGACAAAAATAGAATTCCACGTTTTATGTACGTAATATGTTTTCACTAGTTTGAAACACGTTTTTCGTTCGTTCAAAGCGAAAATGTCAAACGTGATAAGTCGTTGAAAAAAAAACAAAAGTTGACCTTTCCTACCGGTGCGGTGTAGGTATTGGTAGGTATGATTTCATATTCGATGTTCCTGTGAATGAGTATATAAGAAACTAAGATTCTACTTCAGCATTAGATTGAACTTGTAGTTTGAATAAGCAACATCAAAATGGTAAGTGCAGACAGCGATAAAATAATAAAACACTTTATTTCGTGCTACGAATAGGTAAATAATATTTATTTGTAGGTTTCGTGTGCAAAAAATTGTGAATTAGTGATTTAAAACTGGTTGGTAAAAAGTGTTCGGTTGTAATTTAAAATGTTTTTGCTCATAAATTAATTTATGAAGATTTCGTAAAAGTTATCGTTTCTTTACAATAAAAGTTTTTCAAAATGAAATGTGAAGAATATTATGATTTGTAAGTTGGGAACTGCTGTACAAATAATGATACAGACTCAATTTACAAGTGGATCTGATATTGTTCGTGTGTTAGTGAATGGTTTACTAAATATTGGCGCAATACTGAAATGCCAGATTGCTCATTTACTACATTATGATATTCCTTGACTTCTTCATTATATAATTATTAAACTTCAATGTTGCATCCTCGAGATTTAACTCACATGGTAGTATCGTACCCTAATGTACTACACTGCACACTGTGTTGAGAGACTAAAAAAATAAATAATTTAATAGTCTGTGTCATCTGTCAACTGTCACCCAAACCTCATTTGTTCTTCGTGTGTTGCACTGTTACGCTGTGTATTCAATAATTCAATCTACATCCTTAAAAATCTTTATATTTGTATTGCGAAAAGTATTAATAAAGTGAAAATTAGTCATGGGAAACGAAAAAATGAACGTGACGAAGAATATTTTCGGCGTTTATTTTCATTAAGACCTATAACTCTATCGTTATCTTAATGAGATAACACGTGATGTTATCCTGATAACAAAATGGTATTTCTTAGCGAGGTAACACGCGATGTTATTCAGAAGTACAATAACTACTTTCTCGATGAGGTAGTACGTGATACTATCCCAAAAGTAACTTTCTTTTTGTTTCGGCCTTCAGAAAGCCCATCGTTGCGATCTTTAAGCTCATCGCCTTATGACGCATATCTAAGTTCTGTTGAAAACAACAGAAATATCGATGAACCACAAGAGGATGATGAAATCCCAGTAGCCAAAACGGTCGTTAATACCGCGTCTCAAGAAAATTTCCTTGTCCTTGCTACAAGGAAAACTTCGAGTGACCCGAGTGTGGTTAGTGAAATTTCTACTGTGGACATTTCCATAGAAATTCTTGAGTTACTTGGCGAAGCTTGGCCGTACTCGGAGAAAAAATACCCAATGAAGTCTCTGAACGTTGGGGAAAAATACTGCTCGATGGATCAGATAAAGAACACAAGGAATCATTAAAAGCAAAGATGCTTGTTCCTGAAAATTTTGCATTAGTGCGTGCACCAAAATCATTTGGAATCAGCGAAAAATCAGCTTGGTTCAGAGATCGCTGGCCTCGTCAACCTAACGAAGGACCTCATACAGGCCCAATCTGTAAACAAACTTGATTTTCTGAAAAGAATATCAGAATCCCGCGAATACTACAGGCAACCGGAAAACCGGTTTTCAGGCGGGAAATGTGCGGGGTCCTCTTCGACGAGCAAAAGCGAGGAGTACCAACTACTCAACCCAACGCAGTCGGCAGACAGGAGCCATCAATATGAACGACGAGAAGAACCGTTGTTAAAGGTACCTCACGCTGGTATAATTAGATATTTTATAAAACTCTGGATGTTGTTAACCGATGATCCCATCATACTAAATTATGTTAATGGTTATAAATACCGTTTATTGGGAAAGTGGTTCAAAACACCGAACCAAAAAACCCACCATCTCATGGAGAAATGGAATCTGCAATATTCAAACTTATTGATTTAGGGGCAATTTCTAAAATGATCTGATCTACCATAACAGTTTATTTCACCTGTATTCTTAACGCTTAAGAGTACAGGCAGTTATAGATTTATCTTAAATCTGAACACCCTTAATAAGTTCTTACCAGCGCTAAAATGGATGATATACGTACCATATCAAAATTAATAATAAATAATGCATTCATGGCAACAATAGACCTAAAAGAATCTTACTTGTAATGCTTAAACATATCTCACATAGAAAATATTTGAGACTAGCTGCGCCCCGCGGGTTCAGCCGCGTAAGTTTCGATCCCGTGGGTATATCTGGATAAAAAATTAGCAAGTAGCCTATATGTTAATCCAGGTTGCAGCTACCTCCATACAAAATTTAATAAAAATTGGTCCAGCCATTTGAGCGTGAAGAAGTAACAAACACACACACACTCACAAACTTTCACCTTTATAGGTAATATTAGTGTGATGTGATTCCGTCATTAAATTGCCTACAATATGGCCTCAGCCTGGCGCCATTAGTATAATACAAAATTACTCAAACCCGTTTTGTCTTGTTTGAGGTACAATTACCATACAGTAGCATCTTATTTGGATCACATTATTTCTATAGGAAATACTTAAGACTCATGTCTCAGGACTGTAAATTCAGTAATACAGTCTGCTACGCTGACGACACGCTGGTCCTAGCGCAGGGGAGGTCGCATCAGGCGGCGGCCGAACTGGCGGCACGTGGGGTTGCGACAATCGTCGATAGGATCCGGCAATTGGGACTCGAGGTGGCTTTGCTCAAGTCCGAGGCCATGTGTTTTTATGGTCCTTGGAACGCGCCACTGTCGGGTTCCCAGATAACGGCGGGAGGGGTTCACATCGGCGTCGAGTCGACGATGAAGTACCTGGGACTCGTCCTCGACAGCCGGTGGAACTTCGTGGAGCATTTTCGACGTTTGGCTCCCAGACTGGAGCGGGCTGGGGCTGCTTTGAAGCGGCTCCTGCCCAATCTAGGGGGTCCAAACGCCTCCTGCCGGAGGCTCTACGCGGGGGTCGTGCGGTCCATGGCCCTTTACGGGGCACCGGTGTGGGCGCGTTCTTTAAGGCTGCGACCAGCCCAGCGGTTGAACGCGTCCCAAAGGGTCATGGCCATCAGGCTGGTACGGGGTTACCGCACGGTCTCCCGTGAGGCGGCGAGCCTCCTTGCCGGACTGCCGCCATGGGATCTGGAGGCAAAAGTCCTCGCGCACATCTGGGAGTGGCGCGAGGAGGCGAAACGCCGGGGTGAAACTCCGCTGCCGCGAGAAATCACGGCACGGCGGACAGAGCTCCGGCGGTATCTCATGGCGACATGGAGAGTGCGATTGTCGCAACCCAGCGCTGGGCATGCCACAATTGTGGCGATAAGTCCCCTCTTTGAGGAGTGGCTAGAGAGGCGCCACGGCGTCCTCACCTTCCGCCTGAAGCAGGTCCTCACCGGACACGGTTGTTTTGGGAGGTTCCTGTTCAGGATAAAGCGGGAGGAAACGCCCGGGTGTCACCACTGTGTGGATCGCCCGGAGGACACGGTGGAGCATACGGTGGAGGTCTGCCCAGCTTGGGCGGAGCACCGCCGTGTCCTCACGGAGGCGATCGGCGGCGGCGATCTCTCGCGTCCGGGCCTGGTTCAGGCCATGGTTCGGAGCGAGAGTGCATGGGAGGCCGTCACCTCCTTCTGCGAAGCAGTTATGCTAGCGAAGGAGGAGGCGGAACGCGTGAGGGTGAGACAAGGTTCGCGCCCTCGCGCCCTTAGTCGCCGCAGAAGACGCCCCGGGCGTCGGGAGTCGCTAGCCGATTTCCGGCCACCGTAGGCGCGGGCCTGTGGATGGTGAGCGATGGGTAGCTCGCCGTCCGATAAGGACCAGGCCAAGCCCGGGTCGACGGCGCGTTGTGTTCCACGCGCGCCTCAAAGAGATGTCAGCACAAACTGACGGGGTCCGTTAGGACATTGGTCCTAACGGACCCCGTCAGTTTGTGCCTACCGGGGTTGCGAGTTTGTCCGAAAGGGATATCGTGGCCCTGGCACACAGGCAACGGAAGGAACACGGGTGGGTTTAAGTCAGTAAAAGTCTGACACGCCCTCCCGCTCCGCCCAGAGCGGGAGAAGTTATTTGATAATTTCCCACCCAAAAAAAAAAAAGTAATACAAACATTTGATAAATTATGTTTAGTTATCAACTTAGAAAAAGTTCATACCAAATCAGATTTGCAAATTCATAGGAGTTCTCATCAACTCACACTCCATATGTTTACAGCTACCCCAAGAAAAAATTCAAAGAATAAAGGAGCTAAACCATAAATACCGCTGCCGCATAGATACTGTAGTTATCAAAAATTTTGCAAAACTAATCGGTACGTTATCAGCTGCGTGCCCGGCCATTGCGTATGGCTAAGTATATACCAAACGGCTAGAACGGAAGAAATGTTTAGCATTTTGAAGTCAAATGACAACTAAGTTACAAAATAACTGTTGTACTCTCTCACAGGAAGACTTACCAGGTGGAGTCAAATGTCGCAAAGAAATATGAACAAAATTCGTGATTGCTCCTTTCAATGGGAAATATTCACAAGATTCCTCACTCACAGGATGGGGGACAGCCTGTGAGTGAGGAGGCAAGTGAAATTATTAGAGGTCTTTGGTCAATGAAAGAAAGAAAACACCACATTAACTTCTACTACACTAATTATGATACCAAATGGGAGATAGATTCACAATTATTTAAATCTATTACGAAAAAATTCGGTAAACCTGTTATTGATTTTTTTGCATCGCGCCTTAACAAAAAAATGCACAAAAGATTTATCCTGGAAACGTGACCCAGACGCCTATGATATAGATGCATTTACAATGCCTTGGAACAATTACTTCTACTATGTCTTCCCACAATTTTCTCCTGTAATAAAATGCTTAAACTAAACAAAGCAACTGACATAGTTATCGTCCCGTATTGGCCCAGCCAACCGTGGTTCCCCTTGTTCAGTAACCTAATTGATTCTGAAATAACGTTTTTCAAACTTAATGAGAATAATTTATTACCAGTGAACCCCATCCCGTGTAGAGAAAGCTTACGCGTGCGCAATATTGTCAGAGAATCGTACAAAAGGCAAAAAATTCCAATTGAAGAAATATAAATTATGGTTAAATCTTTATCTAATAATACCATGAGCCAGTATAATTTTGCTCTTAAACGCTGGTATTCCTTTTGTATAACTAATAATATTTATATAACTGAGGAATTTAACAAAAAATGTAAAAGTTATTGGTCGTTAAATCCCTATCGCTCTGCATGAAATGACTTTACCCTCCTTTGCGTCACGCAGTCGGTTAAAAAACCAATACACAATGATTGTACCTCCCAGTCCATCAACCGCTGAATCAAAGAAACGCTTAGTGACAGCGGCGTGGATGTAAATATGTTCACTGCCTACAGTACTAGCCATGCATCCACTTCAGCGGCTTTCAGATCGGACGTCTCAATGGAAATAATAAAAAAGACCGCTGGCTGGACTAATAACACAATTTATGCTTTGCAAAATTATACAACCAACCTGTTATTGAATCTGTAAAAGACAGAGCGTTTGCTGATGGCATATTCAATTCATAAAACCTGTAAAAATAATCTTCTGTTCTTAATCTGATTCGTTATTTGATTGTTACCAAGTGCCATTTGATTGCTACCAAGTGTTAGCCTTTTGATGGTTACCTTATAATATTTAAACTGATTGTGATCACTGGCCGGATTTGTTTTTGTTTTGTTTCAAAAACAAATTCCAAACTACTCACACATAAACATGAACATACAGGTTTTCCATTCCATAATAAAACATACTCTAAACATCTACCATGTGAGTTAAATCTCGAGGATGCAACATTGAAGTATAATTTATGGTTAATTGAACTTACCTTAAGTGAACCTCAACCAAAATTATACGAGATGTTGCATCCGAAGAGATTTAACACCCTACCCACCCATGTACATAACACCCCATATTATTATGGAATAGAGTAAACAATGAGCTCTAAAACGAATGAGGTTTGGGTGACAGTTGACAGATGACACAGACTATTAATTTTTTTTTTAGTCTCTCAGCACGGTGTACATTAGGGTACGATACTACCATGTGAGTTAAATCTCTTCGAATGCAACATCTTGTATAATTTTGGTTGAAGTTCACTTAAGGTAAGTTCAATTAACCATTAATTATTGTTCACTTTGCATATTTCTGACATATTAATTTGTAAAGTTGAAGTTGACTGATGTTAACGATCTTTTCTTGTTTTTGATAAAAACTTGCTAATGGTTCTTCTGAAAATATGTTTAACTTATTGATCACCCTTACTGAGAATAAAATGTAGGTAGATAAATGTTTATCAGATAAGCTTTAAAATGCTATTAAAAAGTGTAACATACCATTTTTAGAAAACTATAACTGCAAATTTAAATTATTCTAGATGAATTAGAAGAGTTCTAATAATTGTCAAAGAAACGAAAAATCGACCGTTTTTAACAGTGAAAAAACCGGCCAATTTCGTCTCGGACCACGTACAGTGAAGGGTTCCGTAGTTGGTATGAATTTATCCCAAGAACAAACTTAACTTTGTAATTGAAAAAAATGTTCTCCCATACATCGATATATGTCAAGGTCAAGTCTCTAAATGCTAATGACAGTTTGTAATCGTAAAAAAAAATGTGATAAAACACCAAATTAACGATTTTCGGACTTTTTCCTATACTTTTGCTGGCAGACCATTATGTCAGATTTCATGATTCTAGGTCAACGGGAAGTACCCGGTTTTGATTTATTTGCGAGTATCAAAATATGTCGCATAAATGGCCGTATTTTTTAATTGCAAAGTCTTAGAAACTTGTTTATTTTAGAGCTCCAGGGTACCGTAAAGTTACCTATTTTATATGAATTTCAACTTGATACCTCTACGCGCTCGACGCTCCTGAGAAAAAGGGTCTTGACAGATTGGCAGACAGACAGACGGTTTCGTTTTTCCGTTTGTGGTACAGAACTCTAAAAATGGATCCATTATTTTTCATAATGCCTTTTCAACCCAAAAAAATATTTAAATCAATTTCCCCCATGCAGAAATCCTTCATCGTAGCCGTTTGCATCTTCGCGTGCGCGTACGCCGCCGTCGTCGTGGACCAGGCCGCGCAGGTTCTGCGCAGCGACTACTCTCAGGCCCCCGATGGTAACTTCCAGTGGGCCTATGAGACCGACAACGGCATCAATGGACAGGCTACAGGCACGGTCAAGGTCCTCGGAAAGGTGAGTTACATCTAATCCAGCTATTTGTATGGTAGGCCCACAAACATAATCAGTATAAGCTGGCATCTTATTCTATTAAAACTATGTACTTTGCCAGGCTAGATAAGCCAACCATGTTAAATAGTGAATTAGTAAAGACAGACTTTTATTTAAAGCCATTTTCTGTAAAATTAAAGTATTGTTATGGCCTTATAAACTCCCTCTGGATACATCTTGGTTAACTTGTCTGGCAGATAATTTTATACAATTCTTTTAGTTCTGTTTTTATTATTATCGAGAGGATTTTGTATAAACGGACACTGAGAAACCGCCTTTTAAGTATTTCCCTTTAGTAGTTAGTTCTATTTTAACAAAGCTCTCATATTTATCTTTTATAAAACTGTGTTAATGCTATTTCAGGACGAGGTCGTTCTTGAGGTCTCTGGCTCCAACACATACCAATCACCCGAGGGAGAGACCATCTCCGTGACTTACATCGCCAACGAGAACGGATTCCAGCCCCAGGTCAGTAATCATATCATCAATCGTCCAATGAATATACATAGGACATGGGCTAAAATAAAATATCTATGTTCAGGGATGACATATATTTTTTTCGAAAGGTGGCGAAGTTATAAGCATTATTAAGTACAGTAACCGAGCCCTAAATCATTGGTTTTCGAAGATAATATGATAATTAATTAAGAAAACAAGTTGACTTGTGATAAGTGTTTGTCAAATTCTGGATAATGATGAGGTCTGCTTCAAAATCAGCTATGCGGAATCAACTTTTGACCTATTTATTATAATCTGTTTCCATAACTGGTTAGATGGTCTATTTAAAAAAAAATCCATAGTCTAGGTAAAACATTAAACGGGTCATGGTTTGGAACTTAAAATAATCTCTTAAACCTGCTTTAAGTGCTTTGGGCTGACCTTTTATATTAGACCATTAAAAATCACATGTTTTTTTGTGAGATGATATGATTGAATAGAACAATAGCAGATATAGGTCAAAAGGTGACCTAGCAAAAAATATACATATATTTAAAGATAGCTATCACGTTTGGCTGCACTTGATAGATTCCCAAAATACTCTTCATATTTTAATTGCTTCATAAAGACTTTTTAACGCGTAATTAGATCAATTAGCAATCTCAATTGAGTCAAGACAACTTAGAAAATTCAGTACTGAGTACTGAATTTTCGAACTTTCAGACCTCGTGATTAGACTTGGTTTCGACAGTCCTCAAACAGAAAATGCTAAAAATCTGCTTTGTTGTTTCATGTTTTAGGTGCTAATTTTTTTTTTGTCAACAGGGTGCCCACCTTCCCACTCCCCCTCCCGCTGAGCCCATCCCAGATTACATCCAGAGGTCCCTCGAATACATCGCAGCCCACCCCTACACCGAGAAGAACTAATTGTTTAAACAATTGTAGCAAACTAAGATCTGAACCAAACCAAGCCAACGTATAATGTTACTCGATGAATCTGCAATAAAGCGCAAATTGGCTTTAACAACTTAATTTTTTTTGTTAATTTTTTGTTTTCTAGACAATAAATAATGTAAAAACGTTTACCAAATGTATTGTTTTACTGCCTTGTTAGTTGTTATGTTGCACTCACAGAAGTGAAAGCAGTTTTGGGGTTGTATTGCAACCCCAAAAAACTCTTCTAAAAACTTTTCATCGATTTTCTCTCGCGTGGAGATTATGAACTGCTAGTGGTACCAATTAATCAATCAATAATCTTTATTTGTAAATATAGGTTACAATAATGTGCTAGATGTTACAAGTCTTAATATAAAGTTTCTCTATGTTTTGCCATTTGGCGTACAAACATACAATTATTAGGCTTGGGCTATTAAGTAAATTAATTTATAATAATTCAGGAGTGAAATCGATGTAAATTAAAAAAAAAACCGAACTATTATCTTTATTCTGTAATTTTGACTATTTAATATTATAAACACCACTTACTAACCTTTTTCAATACTGTAATTTTATTCGATCTTCATCCGGTTTAGGCCCCGTATCGGATGCATTGATTAAAGTTTACCAAAGTTAAAAAAAAAAAACAATAATAATATTGTAAGGGCATTATCGTAATGTCCCAATGTATAGATCGATTATGGAGATGTAAGGCTCATTTAAATAAATTATAAACAACCAAAATCGATTATTAAAATGTATTCGGAAATCAGTCAACGATACGGTACAGTGATTTTAAAACTATGAATATTTCTGAAATCAATCCAATCCAATTTTTTGACTGCCTCGTTGGTCGCAAGCACGACTGCTGAGCATGAGGTCCCGGGTTCGATTCCCAGGTCGGGCAAAGTGATTTTGGGATTTTCCATTAGGAATTTCTCAGAAGCAGCCCGGAGTCTGGATTTGTGCCCGGTTGTTGGCAATAGGCTCACCGCCTATTACATGGGATTTAAATATAACTGGCGAAATGTGGGTGTACTATTAGATACACCTCTGCCCAACCCTTCGGAGATTACAGGCGTGATGTTATGTTATATTTCTGAAATCATTTGCTTAATAATTATTATCATTATAGATTTCTGAGTTCTCACCAATTTCTAAAATTATCTTTTTAAATGCCTTCTTATCTTTAATAGTTTATTTATTCTGATGTTATGATTGAGTTGAATGGATCTTCCAACACCTATAAAGGCTCGTACAGACTCGCGCGATAATGCGGGCGCGTCAGGCACCGACAAAGAAATTGTGCTACTAGTGTCGCGTCGCGCCCGCGATATCGCACTAGTCTGAGCCTTAATACGTAATTTATCTTTTTATAAGTATAATTTCAGCCGAAAGACGTCCACTGCTGGACATAGGCCTCCCTCAACTTAGAGGGGGGTTTGCCATAATCGCCACGCTTGGCAGGCGGGTTGGCGATCGTAGTATGGTGTTAAAATGCATAGAGAACGCTGCTGCCCATTCTCTAGTAAATCCCTTAGTCGCCTTTTACGACACCCACGGGAAAAAATAGGATAGTGCTATTCTATAAGTCCGGCTCCACACGGAACCTTATAAGTATGATGATTACAATTTTTTGTGCATAATAATAACATAAAATGCATTAGTAGGTAAATAAAATATCATTCTAATAATAATTAAATATTAGGGATCTTAAAACGATACGAAAATATTACAAATTACAACTTGCATACAATTGTTAACTGGGAATTGTTGTCAAAAGTGGTCAAGCCATTTCGAAGTCAGGTATACCCACGTATAGTCTGTTCCAAAAGTCATCATCGTCATTATCATTTCAGCCGAAAGACGTTCACTGCTGGACATAGGCCTCCGCCAAAGGGTGATTTTTTTGCTCGATATTGATAACGGCAACAGGTAGACGCTTGAAATATTCACAGAATATTTAGTTATATATTGTCTTGAAAAAAAAAAAACCATACAAAAAACATGATTTTTTTGGCATTTTTATAGATTTTTGTATGAAACCCTTCTTGCGCGAGTCCGACTCGCACTTGGCCGGTTATTTTTGTATTTTTTTGTTTATCTCGTTAGTACCATGTGTAAATAGTTAGTTGCGTGATATATTGTATATAATGATTTTAATGTATTTGTAATGAATAATTAATAATGTTATTCAAACAATAATTAAACCTCCTAAATATAAATGAAGTGAGTGATTGCGTAAGAATTTAACTTGAACAGGATTTGTTTACACTTCCATCAGATACTTTTAGAAAAGACTATAATATACAGGGTCAAATTAATTTAGCTAGCGAAACTCCGCAGACCTGATGGGTATGGTATCTAAACATGATAAACCAAAAAGTAATTCGTTTGATGAGTTTTTGAAGTGAAAACTGCTTTAGGCGCGTTGAGCACTTTTTGGGTGAACAAAAATCATGGAACTCGCGTCATCGTCGCCGAACGCTTTCCATGAGCTATATGGATACTGTGTATTTATGTGTACTTTTTAAGTGAACAAAAATCATGGAACTCGCGTCATCGTCGCCGAACGCTAGTTTTCACTTCTATCGGCAGTCCCCAAAGACTGCAACGCATGTTTTTTTTTGGCTCATCAAGCGCCGTTATTGTAGTCACCTAAAATATCAGTTAAAAAATATGTTTTTTTTGTGTAAACTTCACAGACGTGATGGGTAAAAATAAATATATTTTCTCAAGTCATACTGCCAGTAACAATAAAAACAGCGGTCCGTTTACCCCAAAAGAATAAAATCAATTCTTTTTTATTTTATTTTGTCGTGTTTAGATATCGACACCCAACATGTCTGCGGAGTTTTGCTAGCTAATTTAATTTGACCCTTTATAGATACAGTATGTTAATTAACAAAAATTCCCGCTAATCCGCAACAGTATAGCGTCAATACACGCAAAAAAAATCGTTCAAACAAAAAATAAATATAATAAAATGTATACAAAAAATATTAAACTGATACGTAAAAGAAACACTCTCTACACGCGCAATTGTCTTTCCACGTGGAAAGACAAGTGCGCGTGTAGAGAGTGTTTCTTTTACGTATCAGTTTAATATTTTTTGTATACATTTTATTATATTTATTTTTTATTATTTATAATTATTTTATTATTATTAAAAAAAAAACATTTTGTGTTTGTTTTTTTTTGCATGGTTAGACGCTATACGAACGCCTTTCGTTAATTAACATACTGTCTATGAAAATATTTGCTTAGCAAAAAAAACAAATAATATTAAATCTATTTAAAAACTCCTGCTAATAATCTTCCACACCTTTAAAAACATCATAAAGGTGCAGCTGTCACATTTTTACAATTTTCTTATTAGAAGTACCTATGTTATTTATATAACTACAAAAACTGGCTAGCAAACCTTCGTATCTGCTGATGGTACAACCTGTTATTATGTGGAACAACTTAAACTGCAGAGTGGTTTGAACTTACATGATTAGGCTTCGTACAGACTGGGTGTCTTTTTGTTGCGTTTTGTATGTGCGTTTTTTAGATGGGTGTCCGGGAGAGATTAATAATCTGTAGGAATATTAAGCTTTTGCTTCACCAAATGATTGCTACGCCAGACCTTAAGTCTTAATAATTTATACCTTAAGGCTTTATAAGTCAACTTGAAAAAGATTATTAGGTAATAAGCTGTTTTGTCTTTACTTTGTCAACAATAGCAAAAAATTACAAAAAATATATTTTTAATCGTAATGTAACATGATGATTTAAGTAAATCAAAGTCTTTGACTAGACAAGTAGATACTTATCTAGCCTTTTCCCAGCTATGTTGGGGTCAGCTTCAAGTCTAACCGGATACAGCTGGATACCAGTATTTTACATGGACCTACTGCCTAATGCCTGTCTGACGTCTACAACCCAGTTACTGGGTAACACGATATCCCTTAGTAAAGCTGGGTGTCAGACTTTAAGGCTTCTATTTCTCTTTCTTTATTGTGTGGTTAGTGGCTAACCTGGTGTCAGAGTTTTTATGCCGCCAATGGCATAAAAAGACAATTATTTAATTTAAAAATACTATTATTTTCTCATTCTAAATCACGCGTACAAAAGACGCTAGTCTATCAATACCTGTATTCTCAGACAATAGTTAACAACCACCTTGTTAGTGCCTCTAGGCGCATAGTTATGTAATTAACTGAATTAAGTTTTATTAGTGACACATAAATGCCAAGGATTCCATGCAATAAACCAATGATATATTGCCAGGTTATAGACATCTTAGTTATTTAAGTAGCATAACTTAGCCTAGATTTAAGCAAATATATAATATTTGATAAAATATCAAAAAACTTGGGTGAAAATAGCTGAATTGACTAAAGACGCAGCGTCTTTTTCAGGCATTCAGATTTTCTGATTTTTAAAGATTCATTATTTAAAGAAACATTTTTATTAAAGATTAAAGAAGCTGAATTGATTATATACGACTTAATTAAAGGTTTAACAAAAATAATATTAATGAATTAAAAAAAATCAATATAATGTATTTTCTGCCGCATTCTGAGACGTCATTTAAGTCAATTCAAGTTTATAACTTTTATTTCTGTATTAAAAAAAAAATGGTTTAAAAAAAAATACTTTTACACGTCAAAAATAACTTAATTTATGTTTTAAAACTCGATGCGTTCGGTTTTTTCGTATCTGACTACTCTGAAAAGAAAGACCGAAACAAACTCTGAGGTCACAGTCTCTTTTATTTAAAGTCCAGACATAATCTTGACCAGGCCATATGAGGACCATGCAGATTAATGTCTGAGATGGTCTTTAGAGGAAAGAACCACACAGATTTGCGTGGACCAGTCCAATTAGCTATCTCTCTGAGAGATAGATTCCGGAACGAGGTGATCCGGCACAGAACCAAAATTGTCGACATAGCTCACAGAATAAGCAAGCTGAAGTGGCAATGGGCCTGCCATATTAACCGTAGAATAGATGGTCGTTGGGGTACAAGTGTTCTTGAGTGGAGACCGCGAATTGCAAACGTAAAGTAGGACGCCCTAAGGCTAAGTGGAGCGATGATCTTCGCAGGGTGACTTGTAGCAGCTGGATGAGAATTGCCGAGAATCGAGCTGAATGGCGTGCAATTGGAGACGCCTATGTCCAGCGGGGGACTGCTGTAGGCTGATGATGAGTCCAGTTAATGATTGTTTTTTTATTTGTCTCTGAGTGTGGCAGTTCTACGTTAAGTGGAAGTTTAATGCTGCGAGCTCACGGTTTGTGGGTTTTCAATAAATTTTGCATAAATTACATTGCATTTCATTAACTTGAACTTACATAAGATCACGCTTGTTTCCTCGCAAACACAGGCAGTTACTGAATTTCAGGCTAATGCCTGAAATTCAGTAACTAGATCATGTTCGTAAACATAATTTTATCCCAGGCTATGATAATGTTCCGTGAAAGATCAAATTACTAACTCTGGGAAAATTTTCCTTGTATGGTTTGTATCTCATTGTTCTACTGGCTATTTGTGGCAAAGGTTTAGGTAAATGTAAGTAATATCTAAGAAACAAAAGGAATGCCTCGTTGGTCTGCTGAGCAGGAGGTCCTGGGTTCGATACCCAGGTCGGGCAAAGTGTTATTGGGTTTTTATCAGTAGCAGCCCGGAGTCTGGATTTGCGCCCTCTAATACATGGGACTTAAACATAACTTCTGAAATGTAGGTGTACAACATCTCTGCCTAACCCTACTGGGATTACAGGCGTGATGTTTTTTTGGATGATAAAAATAAAATATCTTTTTAATGTAGTCATTGCATTAGGCCTATTGTTACAAATGGTCATCGACCTAATGGACGAGAACCACAACCTCTATCTTAGGAGGCTCTCTTTCCCCACCGAGTGTGTCTCCACGTTGTCGTCGTGGTGGGGCTTGCATGTCTCAATGATCTTGGGGGCTTTGCCGGTAGAGTCACTCATGCCGGAAGGCCTCAAGTGAGTGACCTGACTAAGAGAGACATGGGGCGGAGTCAATAACATCTGACTTCCGCGAGGGGCGGGCCGTCTGAGGACTTCAACAGTTGTTGGTGTTCTGGACGGCGCGCGTTTCTCTCCTCATCGTTTGGAGAGTGGGAAGAGTGGTTCACCTCTAGTACGTGTCTGCTCATCAGACATGACTGAGGTGAAGGAGTGGTCTGGGGACCCCACCCCATAAAAAAGGCAAAGCTGTGTTCAGCAACAATAATGGAAGCGAGTCATAAAAACAAACTACCCCAGGAGGGTTACCTGCTGCTCCGCAGTAGGAGAATCCCAGAGCTCGGTCAGTCCCTCGTATTCTGGGGGGGACAATGAACGCCCAAAATCCCAATCGGATTTTTACCCGTCCTTCGGAGACGCATTGAGCCAGGGTACTTAACCTACCGGTGCTGAGGAGTCGCTGGGTTCTATTCCCAGTACATCCACGACACTGAAACAAAAAGCACAGAGAGTGCCAAAGGCCCGAGCACAATTTGTGCGCCCGGCTACCCCGGTTGTCGTGGAGGAAGGGAGTGATGGGGTCGGAGTCCGACGATGCATCTGGCGCGAAGGGCTCTTTTAAGAGCCCGGAGCTCGTGGAGGTGGGGGCTGCAAAGTTCCTCAAGAAGAAGCGCTCCAAGCCAGGGGACGGCCAGGGGTCGTCCTCTGATGGTGGGCTGAACTCGGGCCGGAGAAAAATTGGCCGGCGGGGCGGGGTTCAAGGACGGGGTGGGGGCAGAGGACTCACCACCCAGGGGCCAGCCAGCAAGCCAGCGAGCCCAGCCGAGCTAGCCCAGCCGAGCCGGCCCAGGGAGCCGAGAGGCTCCCAATGGAGGGGCTCTCTGATACCTCAGGTGGTGAGCCAGACGCCGCTGGCGGCTCCAAGGCGGAGCGAGTCACCAGCAGCTTTGAGCAGGTCGTGGTAGCCGTGATCAAGGGTGTGGCCTTGAAGAAGATACAAGCCTCCAAAGACAAGGTACCCGCTGCTACGGCCTCCATTATGGCGGCAGCGAGGGCCCTTCAGGTCGGGCTTACGTTGGACGAAATGTCCGAGATGCGGGTGGAGGTCGGCCGCCTGACGGCCGCTATGGAGCTTCTCCAAAAGGAGAACGAGGTACTCCGAGCGGACCTGGCCCGGCTCCGAGGAGCTGGCCCTCAGGAGGTAGGACAGGGGGTGGAGCAGCAAGGGCAGGGTCTTCCCGTGCCTGCGGAAGACCGGGTTCTGACCCTGGTGCGGCAGTAGCTGGCTGCCTTCCATAATCGGTTTTCCATTCTGGATGGCATTGTCCTGCGCCCTCCACTAGCGGCGAGTAAGCCAGCCACCTTTGCCGCCACCGTGGCTGCCACGGCCCGGCCCACGGCCAAGCCCGCGGCAAAGCCCGCGGCCAAACCCGCAGCCAAACCCGCGGTGGCGAAATTGGTGCCACCCAAGGCCAAGAAGGGCGGGACAGCTGCGCAGGCGGCTGTGCAAAGGGCGAGGCCCCCAGCCCTGGCGGCGGGAAGGCTGCCCCCACCCCCGCCTTCTAATTCTTCTCCGGCGGATACCGAATGGCAGGTAGCTGGAGAGAACAGGAAGGCGGGTAAGGCCAAAAGGGCAGCCAATAGGAAGGAGAGGCGGCAACGGCGCAAGAAGTGAAGCGCCGCGGCTAGGCTCCACGCCCCGAAGTCCGCAGCTGTAGTAATAACACTACAGCCGGAAGCGGAGAAGAAGGGCGTGACCTACCGTGAGGCGCTCGCTAAGGCGTGGGCGGCAGTGAACCTGGAGGAGATCGGCGTCGCCGATGGCTTCCGAATGAAGGTCACTGCGACGGGGGCCCGGATGCTGGAGATCCCCGGGGCAGTCAGCGGCCCTTGGACGCCCTTGCCGAAAGGCTCAGGGCGTCCTTAAATGCGGAAGAGGCCCGGCTGTCCAGGCCTACCAAGTGCGCTGACATGCGCATTTTGGGCCTGGATGACTGCTTGACGGCGGAAGAAGTTGTGGCCGCCGTAGCTAGGACTGGAGGGTGCTCTGCTGAGCAGGTGAGGGCGGGCACCATCCGTCCTGATAACACGGGGATGCAAACCGTTACGGTGAGCTGCCCCGTGTCGGCGGCCCAAAAGATAGCCGGGGAGGGCCGAAGGTTCCGGGTGGGCTGGGTATCCGCGCAGGTGAAACTGCTGGAACCCAGACCTCTGAGGTGCTTCCGCTGCCGGGTGGGTAACCACGTGGGAGCATGTTGCACCTCGGAGGTGGACCGCAGCGATCACTGCTTCCGCTGCCACCGATCACCGGGCTGGGGGCAAGGCCTGCGCTCCCCCGCCCAAACCCAGGGGCAGAGGCAAGCCCTCCGCCACCGCCGTCACCGCCGCATCCGCCACTATTGCCGCCGCCGTTGCCGCCACCACCGTCGTCGCTGCCGCCGCTAACACCGCGGCAGGGCCTTCACAGGGGGCCCAGGAGGGGGCTGAAATGGAGTGCCAATAAATGGCCCCATTACGCCTCCTCCAGGCGAACATCAACCGCTGCGCCGCCGCTCAGGATCTCTTGCTCCAGAGCATGGCGCAGTGGTCGCAGCCGAGCCCAATTAGGCTATTGATCTTCTTCCCTAATAATTATGTGAAGTACCTAGACATTTTTGATAACAATTAACCACAAAAAATCGTTAACAAATATAAATATGGAAAATGGCACGCTGGTTTTATTTTTTCCGCACGACTTGCTAATAGCGATGCGCGCTCAGGTGTAAATAAAGGCACTGGCAAAATCGCCAATATAAAAAGTATAATAAACACAAATTAATATTTAGTTCCAGTAGTTAGTGTTTAGTAGTACCCTACAGATCTCCTATATAAGCAATCAAAAACCCTAACAGTACGCCAAATATTTATCCTGAACACTCTACTAAAACAACATTCATTACTCACCTATCACCCCTCATTTACACATGGTAAGAGACGATATAATCCCGTAAGTCGCACACATTCTCCCCTTTCGACAGTTTTTTCTAACCGCTTCTTTTGCCATCTGGGACGATTTTTGTACAACAATATCAATAGAATTCTACCCATATTTAACCTCAATAAGGGACAATGCAAAAAGAAGCTTACCACGTGGCTCCTGGAACTCAATCACCGTGACTTAATGTATACCAAATGCTACCTAATAAATCCTCACCCACACCCCATACACGCACCCCCACATACGCACTTTCAGACATACACACACGAAACCCATCTACTCACGCTCTCACTACAAATGTTTACTAGCAATACTAACACATCACCAAATCATACTATAATTATTTTTTATTTTTTCATTTTTTATTTCTCAAACTTTTGTGTTGAGAAACAGACTTAATTTGAAATTGTTAACTCACTCTTTCTTTATTTAATTGTTTTTTTTTTAATGTTCTTACTGCTAAAGGGTGGAGACCTGGTGACCTGAAACACAGGCCCTTAAAGCCTAGCTTAGGCACCAGTCTCCCACAGTAAATTTAAGCCTTTTCATGTACCTTTATGTTAATAATGTCTGTATGTTTATTGTGGTGAGAAAATAAATAAATAAATAAAAAAAGTTTAGTTTTTGTTTAGGGTGGTGCCGGACGTAAAGAATAGCACCACCCTATTTCTTCCCGTGGGTGTCGTAAAAGGCGACTAAGGGACTTACTAGAGAATGGGCAGCAGCGTTCTCTATGCATTTATCACTATACTCCGGTCGCCAACCCGCCTGCCAAGCGTAGCAGTTATGGCACCCCCCCCCCCCCAGATGTTGGGGGAGGCCTATGTCCAGCAGTGGACGTCTTTCGGCTGAAACGACGAACAACGAATATTTAGAATACGCCAATTAAGGTTAAAATGTAGTGAAAAATATATCATAATAATCATAATCTGCCTATAATATTCCCACTGCTGGGACACAGGTCTCCTCTCTCTGTAAGAGGGAGTGGGCTGTAATCCACCACGCGGGCCCAATGCGGGTTGATAGATGTTACATGTCTTCAATATTTTTAGTTCATGCCAGTTTCCTCAAGATGTTTTCCTTCACTGATTTGAAAGCAGTGATGATGAAATAATTTACACAAAGTAAAGCACCTGCTTGGGTTTGAACCCGTCGGGGCCGTTACCATTGGGCTACTTTCGGAAAAATATATAATTAGTTTAAATTATGTTTTTTTTCATGATTGATTTATCATAAAAGTAACCTAAAATGGTTTCTTTATTCACTAAAATATGCATTTTTTTTAGACATCAAAACTCTTTGCGGAGATTGAAAAAAATAAAAATGTAAAATAAAAACACGAGTGTATAATAAGCTGAATTATGAACCTAAAATGTGAACAATTTTATCATGATATCGATACCCATCAGGCCTGCGGAGTTTCGCTAGCTAATTTAATTTGACCGTTTATATTATGAGTTTATAGGTATGGGAAATAACTAGGTACGCTGTTTTTACATTTTTTATAACCTCTTCTTTTCTGCCCACTGTTACTTTTCCCCAGCATTTACAAAACAGAGGTCTGATGGCAAGCTCCTTGTTAAGTTTTGATTTAAATTCGCATTTTAAGACTAGTATTCAACATTACCTGCAGTATTATAATTAAGTTGATTCATTAAACTCTTAATTTAAACAGTATTATAATTAAGTTGATTCATGAATCTATTTTTAATTATTAATTAATCACATTTGCATAATCAGTATTAGGTATACTGATTATGCAAATGTGATCTGATTATGACATGATTTAAGTAGTTTGTATATGTCTAACAATGCGTTTTAATTAATGACGATGTAACATTTTTACCTAAACATCAATCAATTTAGTATTCATAGCAGTATTTAAATATGCAGATAATATTTTAAATCTAGTCTCACCATATAATGCAATTCTATTGATTCCTTATTGAAATGCATTATTAATGTCATCTGATTTTTAAAGATCATGTTTTACGATTTTATTTAATATCAAACATATCTACCTACTGGGTACATTTACATTTATTTATTATACAGGTACATTTTCATTTACATGCATAGTTCATTAGTACTTATATCATAACATATTTTACATCGTTATTCATACTTTTTCAGTCTTCTCTGACCATTTATATCTCACTGTTGATTTATCGCTGAAAAAAGTCATCAAAATCCATCCCTAATGCAACTTACCTCCTTTAAAAATGCAGAATCTATTGAAACAATCAATAAAAACCGGCCAAGTGCGAGTCGGACTCGCGCACGAAGGGTTCCGTACCATTATCTATAAAAATGGGCAATAAATCATGTTTGTTGTATGGGAGCCCCCCTTAAATATTTGTTTTATTTTAATTTCATTATTTAATTTTTAAAGTGAATATATAACTAAATATTCTGTGAATATTTCAAGCGTCCACCTGTTGCCGTTATCAATATCGAGCAAAAACGAGCAAAAAATCACGTTGTTGTATGGGAGCCCCCTTAAATATTTATGTTTTTTTGTATTTGTTGTTATAGCGGCAACAGAATTACATCATCTGTGAAAATTTCAACTGTCTAACTATCACGGATCATGAGATACAGCCTGGTGACAGACGGACAGACAGACAGACAGACAGACGGCGGAGCCTTAGTAATAGGGTTCCCGTTTTACCCTTTG
Source organism: Tiliacea citrago (assembly GCA_963921375.1). Classification (NCBI taxonomy): domain Eukaryota; kingdom Metazoa; phylum Arthropoda; class Insecta; order Lepidoptera; family Noctuidae; genus Tiliacea; species Tiliacea citrago. Next base: position 8,582,387 of record OY992796.1, read on the forward strand.
GATACGGTACCCTAAAAATGATCTATGCATTTGTATAATAAAATAGTAACGAAGTCTTGTCCGTTTATCTGTACGTATGTTCCACATTGGCGCAAAAACGGCTGAATGGCTTTGGATGAAATTTAGCACACATATAGTTTATAGCCTGTATTAAGACATAGGGTACTTTTAATCCTGGTAGTACGTTCCCGTGGGATATTTTAAGACTTACACGCGGGCGAAACTGCGAGCAAAAGCTAGTAATAAATAGAAAAAACACAAGAAATTAATAAAACTTATTTAAATCTGCACTGTGTCTTTAATTCGACCGGCAATAGACTAAGAACAAAAATCATTTTTTGAATATTAAAATTTTATTGAAAAATTATGTTACTTAAAATGCAAACATGGTTTAATAGAACTTAGTAATTATCTAAAAATTCACCAGTGTTTCAAAAATTCCATCTGGCAATGGTTGCATCAAAATATAAAATAAAAATAAAAGCTTTAAATAACTTGATTTATTTGACTGTTGCCATTATTTTATAAATATAGATACAATATCTTTAATATCGAATCTGATATTCTATAACAATCGAAAGATTAACAGCTTAGCGGATAATGAAATGATTTGTAGTGTTTTTTTATTTTTTAATCAAACGAAAATATTATAAAGTCAAGGAAACACTCGACAAATGAGCTTTTATACACTGGATCGCAAAAATTCCGGGTCGCTAACAAAAACCATGAACCTAGATCGCTAGAATAAATTATATGTAGTAAGCAAGTTACTAATGCTTGTTCTAAATCTCTAAAGAGCTTTCATTTGTACAACGTTACAGATATAAAAAAAATATTCTGCCTTTTTTAAAATTTAAAATTTTAAAATTAGGAAAAGAATATTTAATCTGCTTTTGTTTCAAACCGAGCTGTCTTTATAAATGGTTCCTATGATTGATCAAAGTATTCAGTGCAATATCATGTCGTTAACACCTGAAGAATGTACACGGATTATTACCATGGTACAAGAAGGAAGCAGTCAGCGTAGCACTGCTAGAACAGTAGGAGTATCTTTATCAACGGTCCAAAGAGTACTCCAGCGATTTCAAGAGACATGGCATGAACATCAGAAGACCAGGAAATGGCAAGCCAAGGTGCACAACTACACGAGAAGACCGATTCATCGTGAGCACTATGTTAAGAAATCGACATCTCACGGCTGTTCAGGTCCGAAACAGGCTTCAAGAAATTCACCACAACAATGTGAGCTCAGATACGATTCTGCGACGTCTTCGTGAAGCTGATATAAAGCCTTATAGACCAGCAAACGGCTCCCAACCTTTTAAGTCCCATGTAATAGGGGGCGAGCCAATTGCCACCAACCACACAAACACAGATCCAGACTCCAGGCTGCTACTGAGAGATTCCAGATGGAAAACCCATTAACACTTTGCCTGACCAGGGAATCATACCCAGGACCTCATGGTCAGCACTAGTGCTTCCGACCACTAGACCAACGAAGCTGTTAGCGCGGGGAGCAATAAATGAGTGGACTGTATTTAAAAGGCAATGGTTTAATGCCGTGCTCATTACAAATTATAAAGGTTCGTGGAAAAACAATCAATGATTTAAATGGAGGAGTATCGTCCGTCGCGGTGGAGTCCGTGGAAGCGAGTGCTTGTCGGGCCGAGCCGTGTCGCCACCGCGCCGCACTTCAGCGTACCGATGACGCGTTGATCACGTCGCCTGCGCGTGCAGACTGCATGCAAGTGGTGTGTTGGGTTTGATTCCCAACAGAAGCAGTAGTATATTATTATTTTTTATTTATTTATTTAGGTTAGCCAACAATTGCTCACACAATCCATTAAAAATAATCTCCTAAATAGTACGTTTATAAGTGAAACAATTACCTACTTACAGGCTAACACAACATGCTTATATGGTTTTACATAATATTACAAAACCAAAAAGGATATTTAAATTAAAGTTATTTAATAAATTTTTGGTAATTCACGCGTAACAATAATAATAACAAAAATTGAATACAATATAATTTAACAAAAAGATTGATATCATTAACATTTAACAAATTAGAATTAAAAATCAACATTCACTAAGGAGATCTTACTACTCAAAACTCAATTTATTTATTGCTTTACCATAATGTGTAGTGTGTACTTAGGTGGTAACTAGGTCGCCTGACGCAGGTCCTCACCGGACACGGTTGTTTCGGGAGGTTCCTGTTCAGGATAAAGCCGGAGGAAACGCCCGGGTGTCACCACTGTGTGGATCGCCCGGAGGACACGGTGGAGCATACGGTGGAGGTCTGCCCAGCTTGGGCGGAGCACCGCCGTGTCCTCACGGAGGCGATCGGCGGCGGCGATCTCTCGCGTCCGGCCCTGGTTCAGGCCATGGTTCGGAGCGAGAGTGCATGGGAGGCCGTCACCTCCTTCTGCGAAGCAGTTATGCTAGCGAAGGAGGAGGCGGAACGCGTGAGGGTGAGACAAGGTTCGCGCCCTCGCGCCCTTAGTCACCGCAGGAGACGCCCCGGGCGTCGGGAGTCGCAAGCCGATTTCCGGCCACCGTAGGATAATTTCCCACCCAAAAAAAAAAGGTGATAACTAGGTATATAATTTAGATCAATATGGACCCTGTAGCAAAAGGCAAAAGCAAAAGGGTAAGGGTAAGGGTCTTTGGTTGTGGGAATAGTAATATTACCTTAGTATAAAGTAATAATACCAGCCTATTGCTGTCCTACTACACGGAAAGTCTATTCCCATACAGAGAAGGCATGAGCATTATTCACCTCGATTGCATATAATATTTAAATAAAAAAATGATATAATTAGCGAGGCTTTTCTACTGACTATCTACCTACTGTTTTTAGGGTTACGGAACCTTATCATTAAGCCTCCGCTGTCCGTCAGTCCATCCGTCTGTCTGTCTATCAGCCGGCTGTATCTCATGAACCGTAATAGGTAAACAGTTGAAATTTTCACAGATTGTGGATTTCTATTGCCGCTATAAAAAATATACAGATTAGATAGGCCAGTCGCTTCATGTAAAATACTGGTATTCAGCTGCATCCGGTTAGACTGGAAGTCGACCCCAACATAGTTGGGTAAACCCAACGACCTCCACAACCCAGTTACTGTGTAATACGATACCCCTTGGTAAGACTGGTTCAGGAACCTATATAATATAATAAATAGGTAGGTATTCTAACAAGGGTTATTTTCGACAATTTCTGTCAGCTTATCGATATAGGATTCTCTTTGAAGTTGCACTTCCATCTTATTATTGCAAACCCTTTGAATTGTATAAAAGGTAAGTCGAACTCACACACGAAGGGTTCCGTACCATCGTATTATACAATATTTAACAAAAAACAACGCCGAAAGAAACACGTTTCTTGTATAATTTTTTAGGCTAGGCAGATGATGACTTAGGTAGGAAAATACCAAAACCACGAAAAGGACATCTGTGTCCTTCGGGGCGACATGCAAGCTAAGATTAGTTTTACAAAAAAGTGATTTGTCACGAATGTTACGTTGTCACCTTTTTTGTTGACACGTAGTGTACGTCTACATGAGGTAATCTGTACCTTCATCGGTACAGATGAAAGTCGGGGTGTTGTCGTATTCATTTCCCTTGCGAGCCGAGCTGATATCTAGACAGTGTCATTTAAATGTGCTACTAAGTGAATTCTGTAGACAGATTCACTGTAGTCGCTTAGACATAAGCATACATATAAATAATTATAGTTATGTACCCCGTGTATGTACCACAGAGCAGAGCCGGCAGAGCGGCGTGCAGAGAGTAGTAAAATAATTCGTGGCTTCGAAAGTGCGTTGAGCGCACAACTATTGACACGGACGCCTTCAAAGTCGTCAGGCAGTCTATTTGTCATTCATTTATTTATTATAAAACTTTATGCACAAGTAAAAATTAATACTGTACAAAGGCGGACTTAATGCCTGAGGCATTTTCTACCAGTCAACCTTAGGGTGATGCAGAGACAAAACAGGGCAGGTGCAACATACCAGGTAGATAACTCGGCAATAACTATAAAATAGAAGCTTAAACACTAATACATAGATAGATAGATACATACATATACCAAAATAAACTCTGTCAGGAGAAATAACGACCGGTAGAGGAGAAAACGACTCCAGCAAATCACCGCTGGGATGTTTCGGCCAACTTCTGACGAATATGTTCACGTGCCTTCACCAGAGGCGGACTAGTAGTCTCGGCTACCCAAGGCCGTTTAGTAGTAGCCGGGGCCGATTTTGCATCTTAAAAATTATACAAACATTGCGGTCGATTTAATAACCAAAAAAATTAGATTTTTTCGGTGAGAAGTCTTATGTTAGCATCACTATTAAATTAGCTGTCATCACTGTGTTATTTACTGAGTTGAGGTATAGTTAGCCGCAGGCGTAGCAGGTAGGACGCCCCTAATATCTGGCCGCCCAGGCCCGAGCCTGGGGGCCTACTCCGAAGCGATATTCCGAAGTATCAGCCGAATGTTCGGTCGTTTCTTGACTTTCCTTATTTGACTTTGAATCCTTCCCCGCCTTCATGTCACGTTTTTGAGTTTGACTTATCTCTTTGACTGACGTTTATTTTTTCTTTCGTTGTTTTCAACCATAGTTAGTCGTAGTCAGGAAACTGCTGAACATTCGGCCGATACTTCGGATTTATCGTCGGAGTAGATCCATCGGTCGGTCGGCCTTAGGTAAAGTCCGCCTCTGGCCTTCACTTTAAAATATATTTAGTAATTTCTATCGTTATGCGAGTAAACGGTAGCACGCTTGGATTGTATGGCCAATATTGACAAGCAGTTTTTGCCCGTGGCTTCGCCCGCGTGAATGTCGGTAATTATCCCATGGGAACATACTACCGAGATAAAAAGTAACCTATGGTAACCGAGGTCATGGTCTACCCATGTGCCAAATTTCATCAAAATCCGTTGAGCCGTTTTAGCGTCAAAGCGTAACAAACAAACAAATTCACTTTCGCATTTATAATCTACTAGCGGCGCCCCGCGGTTTCACACGCGTAAGTCTCCGTCCCGTGGGAATATCGGGATAAAAAGTAGTCTATAATGTTAATCCAGAGTGTCAGCTACCTCCATACAACATTTTTAAAAATTGGTCCAGCCGTATGAGCGTGAAGACTTAACAAATAAACTAATATTATAAAGAGAAAACATTTGGTTTCTTTAATTGTTTGTAATGGCTAAACTCAAAAACTACCTAACTGATTTTAAAAGTTATTTCACATATAGGAAGCTACATTATCAGCGAGTAACATGGTTGTATCTATTTTATTTAAAAAATAAATAGAGATCCGCACGAAAATTACAATAATGTCACCCAAGGTATCAAAAATTTGCCTATAAAAGTCATCATTTGGCGTGCGCTGCAAAAACTATTTAATGATACATAAAACAATGTACTACATGTTTATAGTACGCATCATTACCCACGACAAAATCCGGGACGCTATATGTTCACTATTATAGTTTTATCACATTAACCGTTTCTTGTTCAAATAAAGTCAATCAAAACACGGGTAGATTCGAAAGATGATGACATTCGTATCATGATATTAATCCTTACCCAACTAAATAGTTTCATAATCAAGGTTGATTATGTGTATTTAAATTCCTCTTTAAATTATTCGAATTGGACCTTTCGTTTAGAAGTTACGACGCGACAGGTATAAAAATGCTAAAAGTAAGAAAAATGCCGCGGTGTGAGCAAACAGCTCTACGCTTACTCGTCGCTACCTACACATTTTTTTCACATAATTTGAATGCAATTAAATAGTAGTTTGTAATAAATAATAAAGTTTAATAGCTCGTGGTTAAATAAGAACAGCCACACGGGTCGAACCATCAAGTTAAGCTACGCTTTCCGGGGTTGGTCCGTGGATGGGTGACTATCTATACATACTGAGACTCCTCCGTGCCTCGGAAAGCACGTTACGCCGTTGGTTCCGGCTGTCATTCGTGGATCTTTGACAGTAGTTACGGGTCGTCAAAAGCCTGAAAGTCTGAAAAACAGTCTTACCAAGGAGTATCGTGTTACCCAGTGACTGGGCTGTGAGATAGGCAGTCGCTCCATGTAAAATACTGCATCCGGTTAGACTGGAAGCCGACCCCAACATAGTTGGGAAAAGGCTAGGCAGATTGAATAAAGTTTAATTTATATAATAAATAATTAGTTTTCGGAAACTATCTTTTAAAGGGGATGGAGAGAGTGTTGAACTTTGCAGGCGCAGATTCGAAATCCACGGGGACGAAGTCGCGAGCAAAGTGCTAGTATTATACACCGTGGCATTTTAATCTTCATACAACGGCAGCCCAATTCATGTATCCAATGACTAGTAATCATTCATGAAAGTAAAAAAAATATTATAAATATTATTATTATATTATAAACATTTGAATATTAAAAAATATATATGATTAATTATTTATTTATTTAAACTTCTCACACACAATAATGTACAAAGGCGGACTTAATGCCTTAGGCATTCTCTACCAGTCAACCAAAGGTGGTGAAGAGATAAGATGGCGGGTGCTCTGATTGAGAGAAAATAATAATATTATAAAATATTAAAATATAACATAATTAAATATAAATATAATAGGTACAAAATTACATAAATAGGTTATAAACTTAGTTATAATACACATATATTTACTATAATATATCCCTACATTATATATATATACATAAATATACATACAAGTTCAATGAAAAGACATTAAATTGAGATGACTCTACACTATTTGTTTTGACAAATAACTCTGCAATTTTCGCTTAAATGCAAACCGACTGGTGGCCGTCCTGATATCGAGAGGAAGCGCATTCCAGAGAAGAATGGACTGAATATGAAAGGAAGAATGAACAAAGTCAGAAGTATGAGAAGGACAGAGTAGAAGAAGATTGTTGGAAGAACGCAGGTTCTTAGCATGTGAAGAACATAGATATTGGAAGTGAGACATAAGATAAGAAGGAGGGCTCGGAGAGTTGAGAAGGGAAAAAAGTGTGGTCAAAGCGCGCAAACTTCTTCTCTGGCGAATGGACATCCATTTGAGCTCAGACCTATAACTTGACACATGGTCATATTTTCTTAAATTAAATATGAACCGGATACCATTGTTGAGTAGTCTATCGAGCTTATCTAGCAAAACCGCATTTAAATCAAAGTAGCACACGTCAGCATAGTCGATGATAGGAAAAATCAAAGTCTGCACAAGCATAGTCTTCGTCTTAGCGGGCAAAAAGTTTCTCAGACGATACAGGGATCGTAGAGTACCGTTGACCCTTTGACTAACACTAGAAACCTGGCGTTGCCAGCCCAGCGTTGAGTCAAGATGCAAACCGAGATCTTTCACCGTAGGGGTAATCGGTATGACAGTACCATTAAAAATAAGAGAAGGAAGAGATGTAAGAGCCACCCTAACCATCATGCGCGGGCTACCAATTACAATGGCCTGACACTTTGAGGGGTTTACTGACACCCCAAAACTATCTGACCACTGTTTGATAGAGTCTAAGTCTCGGTTTACATCTGCTATAGCGTCCGATAAACCCTCCACCCGCCCAGCTGCATACAACTGAAGATCATCAGCATAAAGATGATACGAACATCGAAGACAAAGAGTTATAAAATTAATGAAGATGGAGAATAACAATGGAGAAAGAATACCGCCTTGTGGAACGCCAGCATCCAGGTCACGCCAACTCGATGAGCTCTCATCAACGCGAACCGACTGCTGACGTCCTCGAAGATAAGAAGAGAACCATTCCAGGGCCTCGGGCGAAACCATAAGATGAGAGAGGATAGAAAGGAGAATATCATGGCTGACGGCATTAAAGGCATTGGAGAAGTCAATTAATACCAAAACGGTAACCTTGGTATCCTCCATTGCTTCTCTAATGTCACCAGTCACTTTAAGGAGAGCGGAGGCTGTACTGGGCCCAGGCCTGAATCCAGACTGAAAAGAACTAACAAGGTTGTTCTGGTGAACAAACCCCGTAAACTGCTTGTGTACACAGGCCTCAAGCACTTTAGACAGGAATGGGAGAATGGAAATAGGTCGGAAGTGGCTAAGTAGGGAGGGATTTGAAATCTTAGGGAGTGGGCGGACATAGGCCATACGCCACAGGGATGGGAATTGTCCGGAATCAAGAGAAAAGTTGATGATGTGAGTAATCGGAGGGAGAAGGATATCAAGGATCCAAACGACCATACTACGACTGATGCCGTCATAGCCCACAGCCTTGGATTTTATGGAAAGGATAATCTTTTTAATCTCGTCCAAGGTGACCGGAGAGAAGTGAAATGGTTCTATGATGGGACTAGCTAGGCCAGTAATGAAATCGACCGTCTGGGACAACACTTGGGAATCCAAATGACAAGTGGTTGTAAAGTGACGGTTGATATCATCAAGGCCAAACGTATTAGGAAAATCCACATGACGTGGTCTACCGATACCAAGAGTGCCAAGGAACTTCCAGATATCAGCAGGTGAAGAAGAAGATATGTTCTCTAGAATATGGCGGCGTTTAGCGTTGCGTATCATCTGATTACACCGATTTCTAGCAGTTTTGAAAAAGCTGTGATTTTCTTCACTGCGATCCTTTTTAAATTTGCGAAAGGCCCGATCCCTGCGCCTCATCGCCATCCGAACCCCTGTTGTCATCCAAGGAGCAGGAGAACGCCGAAGTTTAACCTTCTTAAAAGGAGCGTGTTTGTCGTAGAGAGCAAGGACCGTCCGATCGAAAATACGCAGCTTCTCGTCCACAGCTGTCGCCGCTGCCAGGTGTTCCCAACTGAGGTCTGACGCATCCTGACGAAGCTTCTCAATGTCCATGCGCGCAAAACACCGCATGTGCAGAACTTTTGGGACAGGTTTAGGCGGTTTTAGGACATACGAGAGGAAAATGAGGTCATGATGGGAAAAACCAGGAGCAGGACACTGACCATGAGAGGAAACAAGGGAGGGAGTGGATGTAAGGATTAGGTCGAGCCAAGTGTCATCGCCTGAGATATTAAAATGGGTAGGTTGCAGTGAAAGTATATGGAGACTAACAGACTCGATGATGCTAAGGAGTTTACGGGAACGAGGGGTGTGGTGAGCAAGGTCGGTGTTAAAATCGCCCATGATGACGCAATGTGCAAACTCTGACCCTACGGATTCCAGTGCCAATTCGAGATTGGAGAAGTAGTCAACAGCGGGTGGACAATACACAACACCAAGTAGGGTCTTCAAGCCTTTGATGTAGACCTCTAAAAAGAGGTACTCAGCGGAAGCATGATAGATTGAGGGAGATGAGGCAATGATTTTGAAAGGGAAATCGCTACGAAGATAGATGGCAACACCACCTCCTCCCTTACCAATTCTATCGTTGCGGATAAGAATGAAACCTGGGAGAGAGTAGGCGGTGGAGAGAAGATGAGGTTTGAGCCAACTCTCGGAAACCAAAACGGCATGAACATTAGCGTCGGAAAAGGTGTCCAAAAGATCACTGTAGTGACTTGGCACACTTTGCGCATTTATATGGCAGATATTGAATAAGTGACCTTTCTGTTGACTGAAACTTCGACGCACAAAGTCACCAATGGTGTCAGTCAAGGAACTAAAACTTGCATTAGCGGATGAGCTAGAGGAATCAATAGCAGAGTAAAAAGAATCATCGACAGTTAACATAAAATACAAATAAAAATAATAAAAATAACTGATAAATATACAAATAAACTATGGCTAAGATAGCTTACGCTTTAGGTGCAACACCACTTTCTTTGCACCACCCACCAGCAGCACCAGTATGGTTGTACATGGATCCTTTGGCGCGTGGTCAATATCAGAACTACGCTACCAATCGCAAATAAGCGTTTTGTTTTCCAAAACACGAAATAACACTGCAGAGTTATCAAGCGCCAAAAGATCCCTGTAACACTGTACAGTAGTATAATACAAAAACCAAATAAAGTAAAATAGAAAAATTTGAAGAGAAAACAGTATCACAAACATACATAAAATATTATGAACAAACCTAGAACAAAACGTTACATGATAAAGTTACGTGAGCAAAACGGAACGCAATTAACGAAACATCACAAACGTGGGACAAGGAACATGGGACGTCAAAAAAAAAAAAAAAGTAAACAAACAAAAATTCAAGGCTGACAGGTGACAGTGACAATTATTGACCAAACAAAACAAATTATTTTTTACAAACAACTGAGCTTATTGCCGGTAGAATGTGATTTACGTAGTTTTGATGTGGAAATAAGAAATAGTAAGCAGGTAGACGTGTACGATAACTATAATAATAACGTGAACTGTCGTCCCAAGCACATAAAACTGATAAGACGGAGAAACAAACTAGGTTGCAAACATTTAGATTTTACGCACTGCACTATCAAGCTGGCCTCCTGTGACAGCAGATGATTCCCCGGTTTTCTTCGGGTACTTAGCCAACAAAGGATTGAGTTCCTCTAAAGAACAAATCTTATACCGTGCTCCATCGGGGGATCTGATGACAATGACTCCGTCCTGAGTCCAGCATGCCGGCATTCCGAAATGCAGGCGCGCCCTGCCGAATGCGGTTTGCCTAGACCTGGTCAAGAATTCCTTGACAGTGACAGCGGAGCCCTTCAATGCAGACTTAGCCTTCCAAACAGTGGATTTCTGGTCAACATTGGAAAACCTTACCAATATAGGTCTGCTGATTGTTGGCCCCTTGCTTGATGCTCCAAGTCTGTGACACACTTTGATGGACGATGCAGTGATGTCAGGCAGTGCCAATTTATTCTTCAGAACGTCTAACACAAGAGCCTTACAATCCTCTTTGTCCGCTTCAGCAAACCCAGTGAAAATGAGAGCTTCCCGACGAGATCTTGTCTCCAACCCATCAACTAATCTAGAGCACTCCATGATCTGCTTCCTAAGAAGTCCCAGTACGCCGAACATAAGCTCACGAAATGACCGGAACTCTTCAGCAATCTTTGCTACAGTGTCCTTTGCGGGTCCAGCACAATGGATCTGTGCCTCAAGCTCGCCCATCTTTTTGAGGAAGCAGTCCTCGAGGTTCTTCTGGGCCGATTGGATATCATCCAGTTGAGATGACATGGTGAACTAGTCAGAACTTGTAGTGACTATAACAGTGAACTAGTGAGAAGCTGGCAGGTGGTGTAGTTTTAAGTGCTTATGTGCATGGAATGTTTCACCAATGTAAGTACAGCCTATTTAGCAGAATATGCAACAAATATTGTACTCGAAAATAAGTTAAAATACTTAATAATATTTTTAATTACAATAGATATATGAAATTACGTGTTAACTTTTTTTACACCTACCCCCGAAAACCACCAATTATGACGCATAATGTAGTTGATCTAGTAGCGGCGCGAGCTTTGCGCTACATTTCGCGCCGCCCTTGGAACGCAAAGCGCGCACCGCACTGGTAACAGAATGTTTCAAACTACGACATGCGTCAATATTAAAAAAAAAAAAATGTTAATAAATATTTTTTACTTTCATGACTGATTAGTAGTCATTGGATACATGAAGTGAGCTGCCGTTATAAAATAAAATGCCACGGTGTATACGCCCAGCGCTTTTACCCGCAAAAAGTCTCCATGCCGTGGAAATATCGGGATAAAAAGTATTTTATGTCCTAATCCAGGTCATGGTCTACCCATGTGCCAAATTTCATCAAAATCCGTTCAGCCGTTTTAGCGTGAAAGCGTAACAAACAAACAAACTCACTTTCGCATTTATAATATTAGGTAGGATTAGGATTCCTGAATCGAACAGCCATTCACCCCTAGAGTGATTAACGACATGATGTCGGCTTTATAAATTCATCATTCGTCGCGTGCACGCTATGTATCGTGCCTACGTGGCCATGTAGAGACGAAACCCACCACATATTGATTGTAAACTGCTTTATTACTGGTTGTTTTGGGATTGGTGGGAATACCGCTATATATTAGAAAAAGAAAAAAGTATAAACTATAATTAAATATAAATAATATAATAATAAAAATAAAATAATATATAAACTATAATAATTTTACGGTGAGATTATTACGGAAAGATCAGGGGGTCTACTCCGAAGCGTTAAACAAAAGTATCGGTCGAATGTTCGGTCGTTTAATTACTTCCCATAGTTTCCTTTTTTGGCTTTGAATCCATACCCGACTTAAGTCAAATTTTTGTCTTTGGCTTATCTCTTTGACTGTCGTTTTTTTTCCTTTCGTCGTATTCAGCCATAGTTAGCCGTAGTAAAGCAACGGCCGAAAATTCGGCCGATACTTCGGTTTAGCTCTTCGGAGTAGACCCCCTGATCTTTCCGTAATAATCTCACCGTAAAATTGGCGTGTACGCAGGAACGAACATCGAACACTTTGTTCGCATGTGCGTACCTACCATTAACGAACATCAAACACTGTCTTCGTCAAAAATGTTCTTGGCTATCCAATTTCATTGTTCTGTGTGGACGGTGTATGGTGTTCGTGTTCGCTTTGCTAATTAACTTCCACAGATACGAACCAACTGTTTGGTGTTCGATGTTCGTGTTCACCATAAGCCGCGTACGCACGAGCGAACAAAACATGGTGAACACGAACATCGACCCCGCCTGCCAAGCGTGGCGAATTGGCGATATTTTATAAATATTATTTATATTTTTGACTGTCTCGGTCTAGTGGTCACAAGCGCTACTCTGAGCATGAGGTCCTGGGTTTGATTCTCAGGTCGGGCAACGTGTTATTGGGATTTTCCATTAAGAATTTCTCAGCAGCAGCCTGGAGTCTGGATTTGTGCCCGGTTGATGGCAATAGGCTCGCCTCCTATTACATGGGACTTAAACATAACTGGCGAAATGTGGGTGTACTATAGGTACACCTCTGCCTAACCCTTCGGGCATTACTGTGCGTGATGCTATGTATGTATTTATATTTTAACAATAGACGGGACATAGCGAACAAAATCGTAATCCGATATATTTGTCCTAGTGGGCAAAAGTCGCTCAGTCTAGTGTGGTACGCTTGCATGTCATGTCGCATTCGTATCCACAAAAGAAAAATATTTTCTAAGAAAATATACCGCATATATTATATTTTTTATGAAAGTTGCGCATTACGATATTGCAAATCTCGTTATGGTACAACGACTGGACCTAACTTCGGTTTATATCTGAGAAATGGCATCACAGCTTTTCTATGACATTTCTTCGCATAGCCTCTCTGTAGTAAGTATCTTAAATCTCTTTGGTTAAAGTACTTATTAATCTTCTATATAAATAAAAATGAATGGTGGAATGCTAAGCGCAAAACTCGAGAACGGCCGGACCAATTTGGGTATTCTTTTTTCAAATATTCGCTGAAGTCCAAGGAAGGCTCTTATGAAGAAAAAAAATTGAAAAGTAGTCGGGAAAATTTGAAAATTCGGGACAACTGAAAGTGCATTTTCTATGGGAATATTGCATGAATTATTGAATTTTGGACAAGACAACGTCGGTGTGGTCAGCTGGCTAAAAATAAGGGCAAAAAAACAGGCCTTGTGGTGCACCTCACCTATCCTACTTATTAATGTCTAGCAATGGTCTGCAATCATTATAATTTTTCATTTCAGCCCATAGATCTCCATTGCTGGACATAGGCCTTCCTAAAGGGAGGTTTGCCTTAATCGCCACGCTTGGCAGGCGGATTGCCGATCGCAGTATGGTGTTAAAATGCATCGAGAACGCTGCTGCCAATTCTCTAGTAAGACCCTTAGTCGCCTTTTACGACACACGCGGGAAGAAATAGAATGGTGCTATTCTTTACGTCCGGCACCACACGGCACCAAGGTCTACAATCAGCTGACTTAACTTATTGCCCTATTCGTTACTTTCTTGCCATTTAAATTCAATGATGTTATTGACATCAAGAAAGTGAGCAAGGCGAAAATTCTAGCAACCTTTCATTATCTAGTATTATTGCAACACAGAATACAACGAGTATTTAAACTCCAAAAGATCCAAAATTACCTGAAATTAAGAAAAGAAAGAAAGAAAGAAAGAAAGAAAATAAATTTATTTGACCCAGGTTAAGGCACACAATATTCACACAAAAAACAGAAAAAAAAAAATGCTTAAAATAGTATTGAGTGCCTCACGGCTGCGCCAAATAGGCCCAGTTCAGCAATTAATGCCAGACAACTAGTGCCTGACGTTGGTTTTCAACTGGACCTTATGTTACGAGGACGTCTTACGGATGTAAATCAGTTTATAGGTAGGTAGTGTGTAAATATTTAAATAAAATTAGATAGATATGTGTAACAAATAATAATATAAACCAATAGATATATTTTGTTTAAAAAAAGAAATACAATAAAAATAATTATAGTTATTCATAGAGTGGTGTTTAAGAAATAAATAAATAAAATGGTATGTAATGGACTGTTGTCGATAATTAAAAGATACCCTTAGAACCTTAAGATAATTTATATAAAAGAAACATTCAAATTGATCATGTCTAGCTTCCGTTGCGCATCCATGAGGTACTGCCGTAGGCGTTTTCTAAATGTGTCGACCGTGTTAATTGCCCGAATAGGTGGTGGCAAGTTATTCCATTAGTAAATTGACTTTCTAATACCGTGATTTTTTTTTATTTATTAAGTTTTATTTATTGGGTATTAAAATAATATGTACATAAATAACCTATTTAATTCATTGATAAACATAATAAAATTATATCCTATCTAAAACTATTCACAAATTGAAATATGGCGTCAAAAAATCATCCACATCACTGTCGACTGGTAGTGTACCCAAGAGACTGGCGGCATTGCCACGTTGTATGGCAATGCTTAGCCTCTGGCCAAGGTAAAAGCCAGCCCTTGGGTCACGGGAAATGTCAACTAGCCGTTTTCAGATTTCATTAAACAGACCATGAGCACTCGGACCCCCCGGGTTCCAACCGTGAGAATAATTTGCTAAAGCTATTAAAATAGGCAGGGAAATACCCCATGCAAAAATACACTATGACGAATTAGAAAAAGTTAGTACAAGCCTCAAACGAAGTACTTACCTTAAAACACCTCAATTATTTAGGTATTCCGCACGCGTTCAGCAAATCTGGTATTCACACGGATGATATCATCCTCAAAATAAGATGGCTCTATAGTGACATTCCATAGACAGCCATGAACTTGGTTTACAGCTTTAATTTCAAAATGAAGGAAGACCAGTGCCATTAAAGTAATGAATAAACATGAAATGCAGTTGTCAAAAGATGTTGTTTATAGCTATGATGTTCATGCTTTTCGAAAATATGATTGAAAATGTAAACAAAATAAAAAACCGGCCAAGTGCGTGTTCTTCGCTCATTTAGGGTTCCCAAATGTAGAACATAAGCTGTCCGAATGGCTGAATTATTCACAAGGAGTAGGTGAGTGACATTAGTAACACTTTTAGTGGCTCCAAATATCTGATTTATCAATATATTGGTATTTGTTAGTAAAATATACGTAATAAAAACATTATCACAAAATTTCAAGTTCATAGGTCAACAGGAAGTTAAAAAATTCGAAACGAAATTTTATAACAAAAAGCTGACTTTAGTGGCTTTTCATTCCTTTGTTTTCCAATATTAAAAAAAAAACACAACGAGCTCTAAACAACGATACCTTACTCAATGGGGTAGGTCAAATTTTTTTTCGCGCCCCCCTTTAACTATATGGGAAAAAACATTACTGTCCAGTCTAAACGTAACAACTCGAATATTACACGATACACACCTTCAACTCCTGACATTACACTACATATTATAACACTATACCTATCATGTTTAAAAAAACATTACAAAATATTTTTTGATGAAATTTTTATGGCTTTAAACGGTGAAGGAAAACATCGAGAGGAAACCAGCATGTCCTAGAACCAAAAATTGGAAGTCATGTGACATTTACCCACCGCACCGGCCCCGCGTGGTGGATTACGGCCCACTCCCTCTCACCGAGAGGCGGCCCAGTAGTAGGAACAGCTAAGCTGATTAGGTAGGTTAGGTAGACGGTAGAAAGATTTGAGTCTTAACATCCAACCATAATGCTGAATACTCGTAGTCTACATAAAACAAGTGCTTTTTGACCTCAACAATGGAATTTCGGGCGTCTGTCGACCGGTCCATCATAAAATGACTTTGTACTGTAACGCTATAAGAAAGAAGGTTACCTCAAGGCGCAAAATAAATTGTCGTTAATACGACAGACTGGGGGCCGATCGCGCTAATTTTGAACGTTAATACCAAAACTAAACCACAACCAAAACGTTACGTTAGACACATTTCGTATCGCGCTAATCATTTCAACGGAAACGATTTAGCTTTACTTTGGAAGTTACGTTGGAGGAACGATCGATCGAACAATACTCTCACAAAAAAAAGCGCGCTACCGTTTCTTACACCAGCTAAACCAAAACTAAACTAAAACCAAAAACGTTCCGTTCGAACGGTAATTACGTTGAGAAATAGCGCGATCGGCCCCCTGATAACCGCTATGTTAATATGGTTAACACGTTACTAAATGTCAACAACACACTTAAACATCAAGTACTTATTAAATACAGGACATTTCTGTGAAATTAATTTATTGTAACGAGAAAACAGGTTTGTTGGACCGTAGGAATCCGCTGGATGCGAGAAGCTCAGAACCGGTTTAAGTGGCGGTGCTTAGGGGAGGCCTATGTCCAGCAGTGGACGTCTTTCGGCTGAAATCATGATGATGGTGATGAATTAAAAAAAAATACTAACATACTGACTTATTACTTATTTTTTTTAGGAAAACGTATATTTTACAATGTTTGTAAATATGTGAAGAGCTGTGAGCACCATGTGTCTATCACATAATTAATTTATCTGTCCTTGCTTCATTTTTAGGGTTTCGTACCTCAAAAGAAAAAAAAACGGAACCCTTATCTGTCTGTCCGTCTGTCACAGCCGATTTGCTCCGAATCTACAGGACCGATTAAGTTGAAATTCGGTACACGTATGGACTTCTGTGCCCCAAACACGGACGTGTATCGTAAATAAATGAATTTTAGATATAATGGTCAGTTTTGGGGGCAAATTAGAAAATATAAAAAAAAGTTTTTCAAACTGTACCGTGCGACTTATCAAATGAAAGGGCTTGTTGTAAGGATTTCGGATATTTTTTTTTATAATTTTAAAATTAATACTTTTAAAACTATTTACGAATATAGATGAAAATTGACCCCCCTTATCTGCGAAATTACTGAGCCTAAAATTTTGAAAAAAATACAGAAAATAGTTCTTTACTTAAAGATTACAGGAAAACCTATGAGAAGTCTATGAGCTTAAAATAACACGGTTAATCTCTCAATATTGTACGTACAAACTTACATTTGCAGTTGGAATGTATGAGGGAACATGTTTCTCAACTACAATGTTATGTTTGTTCTTATGATAATGAATCCCCACTACGGAACCCTTCATAGAGACACGCACTTGGCCGGTGTTTAATTCTTTTTACCTATTGTGGTATAGTAATTTTATTCCAGGTGCGTCGTCCCCACAGATAATTATACAGGGTGGAATTTTGTAATGCCACCTGGAGGGAAAGTACTCTTAATACTGCAGATAGAAAATTTTACTCAAAGGAAACATTCCGTTATTTTTGAATAGAAAGAAAACTGCATTCAAAGATTTTCAAAAATTCTCTTCTCCCACACCCGGGAATCGAACCGGCTAAAATCTGAAAAAATTATACCCTGTACTTTTATTGCATCGATCGTTAGGGTCAATTATAAGGATGAAATCTCTCTAACAAACATGATAAATTAAATGAAAGGAAAACCAGGAAATCTGAAGTTACAAATTCAATGAGTCAAGTTAAAGCTCTTTAACTAACATCCATCTTTTGTAATGCAGACTCCTTTGCGACATACTCGTAGCTGCGTGTATGAGGTAATTTAAATATGGAATGTTAGATTAAAATTTGAAAATTAGATTGTCATAGTTGTTATTCACATTTGATTGTTTTTACAACTCATTTCACATTTTGTCTCACGGTGAAAATGGCTTATCACGAACAGTTTGATTTAATGGAAGCTTATTTTTTAAATAAAAAAAACGTGAATCTAGCTCTGCGGTGGTATGGAGAGAGATATCAAGACCGACAGGCACCAACTCGGTTCGTATTGAAAAGAATGGTAGAAAATTTAAAGAATACGGGTGGTTTCAAGAAGAGACGGCAAACTATTCAGCAAAACTATTTCGATTTTGAACTAGATGTTTTAACATACTTTGAATCATTTCCAAAGGCTTCAAGTAGAGATGCTGCCGATGAATTAGGAACAACCCACACTCGCGTACTTAAAGTGCTGAAAAAGTATAAGTATAAATGCTATCGTGAAGGTCGGTTGGTGCAAAAATTGCATATTGGGGATCGTGACAGACGATTACAATTTTGTGAAAACATGCTTGGAGAAATTGACCGAAACCCTAATTTTTTGAGTAACATTGTATGGTCTGACGAAACCAACTTCAGCAATAATGGCATGTACAATCGCCGCAATAACCATTATTGGTCTCGAGTGAATCCTGTTCGTGTTCATGAAACTAACAATCAAGTAAGATTTTCTTTCAACGTTTGGTGCGGAATTATGAGAAATAATGTAGTGTTAGTCCACGTGTACGAAGGTCATTTAAACACTGTCAAGTATATTGAAATACTGGATCTCTTAAGAAACGAGTTAAATGGTTTCCCCGAGGAAGAGCGAAACCAAATAATTCTACAGCAAGATGGTGCTCCAGCAGATAACAGCAGAATCACTACTGCCTACATTAATAACCATTTGAATACCTGGATTGGTACAAACGGCACAATCAGATGGCCTGCGAGATCGCCAGATCTCACCCCATTAGATTTTTTTTTGTGGGGATATGTAAAAAATCAAATTTACATGAAATCTTATGCGAATGACAACGAGTTGAGAGTTGATGTTCAGAATACGATTTATAATATTCACCACAACACTTTATTAAAGGTTACTAGAAATGAATTCGTTAAAAGAATAAATTTGTGTATCCAAGAGAATGGAGCCCATTTCGAGCAACTAATTAGTTAGTTTACCATTTTTTGTAAATAATTAAATTAATTTAAGATTTCCTGGTTTTCCTTTCATTTAATTTATCATGTTTGTTAGAGAGATTTCATCCTTATAATTGACCCTAACGATCGATGCAATAAAAGTACAGGTTATAATTTTTTCAGATTTGCCCGGTTCGATTCCCGGGTGTGGGAGAAGAGAATTTTTGAAAATCTTTGAATGCAGTTTGCTTTCTATTCAAAAATAAAGGAATGTTTCCTTTGAGTAAAACTTCTCATCTGCAGTATTAAGAGTACTTTCCCTCCAGGTGGCATTACAAAATTCCACCCTGTATATTTACGCACAACCGGTTATACACTTCCGGCCCTTTTCACGAAATCACTCCCACATAGAGCTATAGGAAAGATGTTACACATCAAAAGGTAAAGGTCATGAATGCATCTATTATAAGCTGAGTTGCGCAGGAGTTAGAAAAATAACGAAAGTTGCCGTAGAATTGCTTCATCTACATATATCACTATAATCTTAATGTCCATATTGATCACATGGAACGGAAAACGGTAAACAGCGTGACCTTGAACGTTTGTACAGATCAAGAGTACCTAAATGATTGACAAAGTTTTAGGCCCAGATACAGCCATTACGTAAATGTTCCCTCTGAAATTGGCGAAGAAGTTGGAAACTTTTTTGATGTGAAATAGATTATATTTACCCCATATAGAGCTATAGGAAAGATGTTACACATCAAAAGGTCAAAAAGATTTGATGGATTTTTTCTGGGGGACAGCGACCGCTGGTGGTGTTGTTACTAAAAAATAAATAAAACAAAAAAAAGATTTTTGGACAAATTCATCCCAACTACGGAACCCTTCATTGTGCGTGGTCCGACACGCACTTGGACGGTTTTGTTTATTTTCCAAGAAATTGATATCCGTTACCGTCATCGCTTTATTATTGTCCCCAAACATTGCATAAGTGTGCTAATAACATGTCATAAAGTTTATGGGTGTTATGTTACTATCTCAAAGACTGCACCTGGCAACTACCTACCTATGCGGGTGTGTGTGTGTGTGTGTGAAGAATAATAGAAATAACACTAAATAGAAGTCAGGTAGGTATAACCTTGAATGACAAGCAGACCAGCTAACGTTCACCTACTCGTGTAGCATAAATTTAAGCAAATATCACATGGTTTAATAATATCAGTTATCACATTGGGAACCTATGATAATGTGAATTGATTAGTAAAGATGATACAGTCCTTATTTGTAACAAATAGTTTATGCTCTGTTACCTGAGCACTTGATTATCGTAATGCTGCGTCAGTGACCGACGTTCACGCAGCTGAATTTTGAGCTAAATAATTTTGTTTAAACTTTTTGCCATCGATAGGTACGAGTCAGTTTTTGACTAAGGTTTTTAACCTAGAATAAGGTTTAACTTCATTATTAATAAGAGAAGTGTTACCTTTTTTAGAGTTCCGTAGTCAACAAGGAACCCTTATAGTTTCGCCATGTCCGTCTGTCTGTCTGTCTGTCTGTTTGTATGTCCGCGGCTTAGCTCAGACTCTTAGTACTAAAGCTGTAAATTTGTCATGGGTACAGATTTTAATCACGCCGACAAAGTGATAAAATAAAATAATATTATTTAGACGTTCAAAATTGCCTTTTATGTGCCTATTTGAAATAAATAATTTGACTTTGACTTATTTTTAGGGTACCTACATCCCTTACACGTAAAGTGGGGATGATATTTTATTTTCTAGTCTATCCCATGATGAGGGATAGGTGTCTTTGGATAGGCCGTTCAAAATATTGAGGGTCTGTCAAGACGATTTTTCGATTTAGTGATCCGTTCGCGTAATATTAAGCTATAAAGTGCAAACTTTTTGTTCAGTTAAATGGGTGCTTTTGGATATTTATAAAAATCCCGGGCAGTACATAATTCTAAATTCAAAATTAACAGGAAAAGTAACACAGCTAAATAGGCTATACAAGATAGAGAATTGGCCATTGAGTGACGTATATCGATGTAAGGAAGAACATGTTTTACAACTATAATGTTAAGTTTGTTTTTGGGGTAAATTCATCCCAAATTCCCAACTATACTACGAAACCCTTCATTGTGCGTGGTCGTGCCGGTTTTTAGTTAGTAATTAAATTGGTGCGTGGATGTGATTGCTTCTAAACATTTATCTTGAAACAAATTTTATTCTATGGGTACCTTAGAGCATTTAAATGCTCTAAGATAGGTACTACTTAAGTACCTGAATATTTGTTTCAGATTGCTAAAATCAACGTTTTCTTGTCTATATGATATTATAAAGAGTCAAATTTGTTAGAGTAATAATCGGAACTACTGATCCGATTCCAAAAATTCTGTCACTAATGGGAAGCTATACGGTTTTGTCGAGCATCTTAGGATATTTTATGTTATCACGCGGACGAAGTCGCGGGCAGAAGCTAGTTATTCATAAATTCAAACTCAAAGCGTTTATTTCAATTAAACCAATTACAGGCACTTTTGAAATATCAGAGTCGGTCAGTAAGTCAGAAAGTTTAAGCTATTTGCCCATTCCAAAATGTAGATCTCTATGGAGAAGAACAGGCAAGAAACTGAAAACAAAATCCTGGGTATATTATTCTTGTTGCTTCTTTAAGTGAGAACAATGAAAAAAAAAATATTTTAAAATAATTCAAAATATAAGATCGAAAGATTACAAATAAGCCCTGGCAGTTAAGAGATGACCAGTCTCAACTGACGGCGCCCGTTCACGAACACGACGCATGGATCAGCACGATCCAGCTCAACCATTTTGTAAGGAACGGAATGATCCAACACACGCGCCACCATCAGCGAGACATCTAAGGCTCTTCTTACAGACTCACGCGATTTCGCGGGCGCGACAGGCAGCGACATAGAAATTGTGCTACTATATCATGTCGCGCCCGCGATATCGCACCAGTCTGCAAGAGCCTTTAAGTGAGCATAAGTTAGGTATACCTACAAGTTTTTCCACCATTCTTTAATTGATTGAGAGCCATTTATCAACTGATATTTGTGTAGCGCGTGGCTAAGTAATTACCGCCGTACGGCTCGATCGATCAGGTTAAGCTACGCTTGCCGCGGTTGGTTCCTGGATGGGTGACCAATTTTACATACCAAGACCCCTCCGACAGTCGTTACGGGACGTCAGAAGCCAGAAAGTCTGACAACCAGTCTTACCTAGGAGTAGTTATCGTGTTACCCAGTAACTGGGTTGTGGAGGTCAGATAGGCTCCATCTTAAGTACTGGTTTTCAGCTGCATCCGATTAGACTGGAAGCCGACCCCAACATAGTTGGGCAATGGCTAGGCGGATAATTATAATGATGATTTGTTGAAGGTAGGTATATTTTTAACCGACTTCCAAAATAACTTAAGAGGACGCATTGCCTGTTTAAGGTTCCGTACCCAAAGGGTAACACGGGAACCCTATTACTAAGGCTCCGCCGTCTGTCTGTCCGTCTGTCTGTCTATCTGTCTGTCTGTCCGTCTGTCTGTCTGTCTGTCTGTCTGTCCGTCTGTCACCAGGCTGTACCTTATGAACCGTGATAGTTAGACAGTTAAAAATTTCACAGATGATGAATTGCTGTTGCCGCTATAACAACAAATACTAAAAAACAGAATAAAATAAATATTTAAGGGGGCTCCCATACGACAAACGTATTTTTTTATGCTCGTTTTTGCTCGATATTGATAACGGCAACAGGTAGACGCTTGAAATATTCACAGAATATTTAGTTATATAATCACTTTAAAAAAAATAAAAAAATAAAGGGGGCTCCCATACAACAAACGTGATTTTTATAGATAATGGTACGGAACCCTTCGTGCGCGAGTCCGACTCGCACCTGGCCGGTTTTTTTCTATAATTATTATGCAAATAAACTACGTCTTTTAATATAAAAAAAACCGGCCAAGTGCGTAAAATATTTGTTTTATTTAAATTTAATAATTTATTTTTGAAGTGAATATTATACTTAAATATTCAGTGAATATTTCAAGCGTCTACCTGTTGCCGTTATCAATATCGAGCAAAAAAATCACGTTTGTTGTATGGGAGCCCCCTTAAATATTAATTTTATTCTGTTTTTTAGTATTTGTTGTTATAGCGGCAATAGAAATAAATCATCTGTGAAAATTTCAACTGGCTAACTATCACGGTTCATGAGATACAGCCTGGTGACAGACGGACAGACAGACAGACGGCGGAGCCTTAGTAATAGGGTTCCCGTTTTACCCTTTTGGTACGGAACCCTAAAAAAACAGCGTGAACAGATTAAAAGATAAATAATAATCATTTTATGTTATATTTTGTGTCTTTTATGACATTTCAAACAATATAGTGAATATATACATACATAAACTCCCGCTATCTTCCCATGGGGGTAGGCAGAAACTATAGAACACCACCTGCTACGCTCCTTTCATACTCCTTTTGCTTCGCCTACGTTCATACATCTGGTCATACACGCACGCCGATTGCGAGTACTACGCACCTGACCTTTCTGAAGAACATCACCAATTTGGTCACTATATGTCCTCCTAGGGCGTCCCCTCCACTCGATGTCACTGTATGTCGAATGTCATGTCAATATAATGATTAGCAAAATATAACAAAAGCTGCCTGGCTATGTGTGTACGTATTTATAATAAATTACCTAATGTATTAAATATATTAAATTGCAGGTTATTCAAAATTAAATAATATGAATGGTTGAATGAAAATAATTTCTATATTATTAAGGATTTTTTTGTACATAAATTATAATGTTTTTAATATCAAATTTGTATAATCGTCTAAGTTTGCATGCTTTAATTTTAAGCAAAAAATGTATGATCTCATTTTTTATAATAACACCTATGTATACCATGTTTTAAGTAAATAAATTTACTTATATTATCTTATCATGAGAAAATAAAAACAACACACTGAATTCAGAATTGAGGATTAAAAAAATATAAATGTGTAACTTCAAAAACGTGGGTGTACCGTAGTAAGTATATGGGTAGGTACCTCTGTCTAACCCTTAGGGGAATACAAGCGTGATGTTATGTGTTTTATGTTCCTTATGTAACGGGTGGCGCATAAGATATCACCGATTTGGAAGATGCTCTCATTTTTGAAAATGGAATGTTGTGACCCAGCGGTAACGGCCGCGACTTACGAGTTAGGTTGTAGGTTCGAACCCTGGCAGGCGCTTTACTTTAGGTAAATTATTTCATCACCACTGCTCTTAAAACGGTGAAGGAAAACATCGTGAGGAAACCGGCATGTCCTAGAATAAATTCGAAGACATGTGACATCTACCATCCCGCACTGGGCCCGCGTGGTGGATAACGGCCCACTCCCTGACACAGAGAGGAGGCCTGTGTCCCAGCAGTGGGAACATTATAGGCTAATTATGTGAAGTAAATAATAACTCTACAAGAACGCGGACTAATAAACATTGACCGCGAAGAGGACGATTTTCCTTCGAAAATTATCATGAGCGATGAGGCACATTTTCACCTTTCCGGATACGGGAAACAAGCAAAATAATCGCTTTTAGGGTACTGAAAATCTGTATGAAATGTATGATGAGCAATTGCATGCTCTCAAGGTCACTGTTTGGTGCGGTGTTTAGCTGCAGACTTTCTTCTATGGGGTTTTCTGAAGTCACGCGTTTTTGCGAACAAGCCACAGAGAATAGCTTTTTTTTTTCGACTCAAAAAGAACTAAATTATAAGTCCGAATAAACAATATAACAATAAACTGAAAGTTTTTTCTTATTAAAAAAAAAGTTATAGCCTGAAACCTGCACTACACTACTCGCGAAATTGATCGAAGTTATGGGAATACGAGAGTGTAGAAGGGCACTTCGTTTCACTTCGTGCAACGTCGGCTCGCCTCGGATGGCTTCCAATCGTTGTCGGTTTATGCGCCCGAGTCAAAGCACTCGAAGCGTCCTGTAGTTCTTTGCATAAGTGTATAGTCACGTACTTTGGACCTCGCTCAATTTCGACCAGTAAGTACTTCGTCGAAACAACTTCACAAGCAGGTTTTAGAAAATCAGATGATTACTTATGCGCTTCCTAGGTGGTATGGCTAAAGCTGTGGCGAGATATTGCTATCCTACCCAACCGATTTGATCCACCTGGTTCGGCTGGTGGAATAAACCGGTCCAAATAGGTTCATCAGTCCATCTCCACCTGATTCCGCCCTAGAGTGTAAGTGTTACCTGTTCCACAACCAATGAAGCACTTCATATCTTGTCCAGGGTGTCCTCTTGCCTGCACGTTACAGGAACTGATGGATGCACTTGCAGGTGTAAAACTCGAAGCCAAATTCTGGTCAGACTCAACTAAGTATGTCATCGACACGGTCAGAAGAACAAAGTGGTATGTAAAGAAAAAGATGCCTACTGATATGACTTGATGAAAATGTATGGAAAACATACTGCACAAACTCTAAGGGAGGACTCTAAATGAGTGGTGGTAAGAGTGATCGGGTCACACGTACCACAACTAATTTTCAGTAACTCAGTCATCATGTGTTCTTGTACCATATTACTTGGGGTCGGCGCAACACGGTTTCTTCTTCCATGATCCCCTGTAATACGTCACGCTATCATATTATTATCATAACACTCCCTTTTCTTTTATATTATTCCTCACACAGACCGTCCAGATTTTCAAAGACTCAATGCGCCTGACTAATTATTCAGCACAGTTTTCTCCTCATTTTCCTTTCTTACAGGTTTTGGCGCCTTGGCGAAGATCAGTAAATCTGCCTAGCCTTTTCCCAACTACGTCAAGGTCAGCATACCAGATGCAGCTGAATACCAGTATTTTACATAGAGCAACTGCCTATCTGACCTCCACAACCCAGAAACTGGGTAATACGATACCCCTTGGTAAGACTGGTTGTCAGACTTTCGGTCTTCTGACGACCCATAACGACTGTCAAGGATCCACGAATGACATCCGGGACCAACCGCTTAACGTGCTTTCCGAGACACGGAGGAGTCTCAAAATGTAAAGATAGCGTCGCTTAATCTGATGGATCGACCCGTGCGGCTGTTATTACTTAGCCACGACCTCCTCTTGGCGAAGATAACGCGTTTATTCAAGCATGCTCTGCCGTGTGGTGACGGACGTAAAGAATAGCACCATCCTATTTCTTCCCGTGGGTGTCGTAAAAGGCGACTAAGAGACTTACTAGAGAATGGGCAGCAGCGTTCTCTATGAATTTTAACACCATATTGCGATCGCCAACCCGCCTGCCAAGCGTGGCGATTATGGCAAATCCCCTTGGGGGAGGCATATGTCCAGCAGTGGACGTGTTTCGGCTGAAATGATGATGATCAAGCATGCTCTTAATATGGTAATATAGACCAACGGTTGATTAATATTCAGAATTCGCACATCCTTGATCGAATAAAACATTTAAGCATCTTTAAATTGCATCTCCGCATAATTTGCATGACATTTGTAATCTTTGACCAATGACAGGTCTACAATAACAAATGACACCTCATTTATATTCTGGACGTTTAGTATATAAAGACCGTCTTGGAATACATCAATCAGATTGAAACAAAAAGTCGACATCCCAATATAGAAAAATGGTAAGCATTGTTTTTTTGTTAACTATTAAGTGTTATAAAGTGCAGGTGTTAAAAGTTACTTCTTTGTGTTGTGTTATGTTCCATTTTAATCACTTTTATTTTCTTTTAATTTACAATTAACCTTTGTGATCTTTTATTTCTGGGACATAACATCTGTATAGCAGTTTTAATTAAATTTTCTTTTATTAATTTATTTGTTAGGTTCTTGTAAGTAAAAAGAAAGTTAAATTTACATGTTCAGCAGTTTGCCATTGCAAATAAATTTCCAAAAGAATGAAACTGCTTAGTACTGAGTGTTACTTATACTACTGAGCTTAGTGTGACTTATCAATCTGACTAAGGGTCAATTTCACCAATGAAACTGAACGCGATTAGCACATCTAAACCGAGTTCAAGACCTGTCAGTATCAAAATTACAAAGAAAATAAAGACACTGACAGCTCTTAAACGTAGTTTATGTGCTGATCGCGTTCAGTTTCATTGGTGAAATTGGCACTTACTGTTCATACTTTAACTCCTTCAAACATCAAATCATTCTAAACCTTCTTCCAGAAATTCCTAGTAGTTCTCGCAGTAGCAGTCGCGTGCGCAAGCGCCGTCGATGATTACAGCGCGCAGGTGGTCAAGTCTGACTACGAAATTAGCCCAGAAGGAGCTTTCCGGTTCGGATATGAAACCTCCAATGGACTCTTCGGCCAAGCCGAAGGTGTCGTAAAGAACCAGAACTCGGTAAGCGGTATTTGTTAATCTGTAAACTATTTTCAGTTCAACAAGAGAAAAACTAGGGAATCATGATACATTCATTCACATCTTGACGTGGAGCGTCCTGTATATTGCGTTTTTAACCGATTTCAAAAAAGAAGGAGGTTCTCAATTCGACTGTAAGTTTTTTACACGATTAGTCTGCCAATTATGAATTGATTTTGATGATTCTTTCGTTGTTTGGTAGGTTATACTTCAGAGGTCGCATATAAACTTTATCAAAATTGATTTTGCGCTTTTTAAAAAAAAAACAACTAAAACAAAAGACATTCCCTTCAGCAGAAGTTTTTTTCCGAATAAAAGTTATATTTTACTTCTTTTTTTTTTTTGGTAGCCGTTGGTCCCGGCTGTTATTTGTGGATCTTTGACAGTAATTACGGGTCGTCAGAAGCCCGAAAGTCTGACAACTAGTCGTACTAAAGGGTATCGTATTACCCAGTAACCTGGTTGTTGATGATGAGTATTTTTTTTGGGAGTCTGTTTTGTTTTTGTAAATAAGTTTTTTTTATTTTGATCCCAAAAGTCAGTCAACATCCAACGTTACCTCATTTGGCAAATTGGGTTCAATAGTTTTGAATGTACGAGGTAACAAAACTATCCCATATGCAAACTAATAAACAGCATAAATAGGTAGTTATCTCCATCTTCCAGAGTTGGGTAAAAAGTAATTGACATCTAAATTTAGATGCATTTATTTCCAATTCAATTTAATTTGCAAAAGTTAAGGACACCACTGCATTATTTATGTATAACTGAATGGATTCTGACTACTAAAATATGTAAAATTTTGTTATTCCAAAATGCATTTCGAGAATTATGGTTTTGTAAGATTAAAGCAAAAAACAAGCAAAAAACATCCTTCAGTTGTGTTAGTATTGGTATTACACTATAACAAAAATAGCTCTGGCAAAATACAAATTGGAACAATGTCTGGAAAGCTAGATATAACAGCAATGATGTTGGTGATAGATGAAAATAAGAAAAAAATATATAAAATGATGCCCGTCCTAATGTCAATCAAACTTATCGCCTCAACAAAATAAAGGAAATGAAATGGACGATGCCAGTCATGCCAGTTCCAGTAACAATTTTTTATCTATAAATATTATATCTATGAACGAAGATAATTCATCCGTTAGGAATATCATATTGTTGAGCTTCTACTGATTTTACACAAAAACAGTCTAAAGTGCGGGATCACAAAGACAAACTTAACGTCGCAAAAACTTTTTCAGCTATAATTAATTCAACTGTTAGTGAGATTGTGAGCGTAGGCGCAGCTTTACTAACATTTGTAATAGATGTTAAATACATTATTAATCCTTCACAGAACTTACTTAATTTTACTTAAAATATTATTATACAAGCGGAATACAGTGTACTTGTTAATACCTAAAAAGAGATATGAAGAGACATAAATCAAAATTAAATTAACTGAGACTTACCCGACCATACTTACATTTTAATTGGTCGTTTTTATTTACATCATATTTATCACTGTCTAATAGTTCATCGTTATTGTCCTTAAACATGAAAAAATCAAATCAAAATCATTTTTTTTTTTTCACATAAACCTACATGGGCACTTATGAAACGTCAGAAGCTAGGTGCACGGTTCCAATTGGTCGTTTCCTATGGAGAAGAGCCGGCAAGAAACTCCACGGTTACTCTTTTAAAAAAGTGGGCTTTAACAATGTTATGAGTTACAGTGTTAATAGGTATGGGAGGACAGTGTAGGCCCGTCAACAAGTACCAAGTACTTAACAAAATAAAAGATAGTTTACAAAGCTACAGTCTTATAAGCCTACAACGTTCTCACATTCACAAATCAAAAAATAATCTACATATATAAAATATTACTAAAATAATAAAAGTACAAACCTACATATTTAAACCAAATGACAAAATTGTCATTACAACTGTAAAAAAAAAAACTGAATAAATATTCTGTCCACAAGTCACTAATAAATATTTTAAATTAAAATTGTAGGTTATGTCAAAGTATGTAAAAAAAAGAAATAAAAATCGTAATTTAGGAGCAGTTAATAGACGTTATAGTTAGAAAAGTTATTTATTGTTATTTCAGCCATAAGGATTAGATAATTTAAAAACCTCACCAAAATTTTACCTCTATAAATCCGAAGCAACACATTCACAACGAAAAAGTCGTTACAGCCATAATAAATGAATATTTAGATTGTTACAAAATCATCAACACTAACGTTAATGACGGGAGCAAAGCAAATGAGAAACAATAATAATTCATAAATACTGCCGAAGTTCATTGCCTCAACCTTGCAGGTGAAGGGTTTCTAATATTATCACTGAACCACTGATGACGTCTAGACAAAATCACCATTAATTTGATGTTATATCAAGGCCTAAAGTATAATTATGTTAACTATTTGTTAAAGGAATGCAAGGAATACTGAGAATATATTCAAATTATATTGATCGTTAAATAAAAGCTTTGGAGACCTTGTCGTCGGAAAATAAATGGATAGAAACTAGTTTTGTATCACGTTCGGACCACGTGTGTTCCGAATGTGTGTAGATGACAGTATATTTGGGATTAAATAATAACTTATTGTGTGTTCTATACAGTCTAAATTTAACAAGGAAGGCTGTGATAAATTATCCGTTTAATTTCGGTTCCGCATGATTTTTTTTTGTAATTAAGTCGACTGGAAACATCAAGAACCAATATAATTAATTTTATCCACAAAGATTCCACCAGGAAAAGATTCTATCTGCATATTATTATTATACAAAGAAGATAAATTTGATTCCTTGCCCTCCATTATTCCCCTACAATTTTTCCTCTCGGCCTAACAAATGCGGCGTCAAAACGTGTCTTTAGACAAATAATTATATCTACATTCACTGATTTTTATGCATTTTCCAGGAATACCCATCCCTGGAAGTAAAAGGAGCGTTCAAGTACACCACGGACGGTCAGACCTTCGAGCTGCGTTACACTGCTGACGAGAACGGATTCCAGCCCCAGGTAAGAAAGAAAGAAAACATGTTTTATTGTTACAGGTAAGTTGATTCTAAAAGGCTAGTGCATCAGGCCGCAGCGCATCGCATTCCACAAATATGTATGGTGCGCATTAAGTGCCTGAGCCTATAAACTTCAATTGCTTGCTTTTGCGTTGCATCGGTGCAAATTATATGAGAATAGGTCGTGTCTTTATAAAGAAATTACCTTCCCGTGAAGGCTATAATAAAACCGTCTTTTATAAGAAGTTAGCGATGATTGTGACTATCGGTTTATAAGTAACTAGGTACTTCACTTGATTAAATAATCTCTAGATTAGTTGTCATTATTTTAATATACCGATCACAGCTGCTAACATAATATTTGACAGTCAATTGACTGTCTCAAATCTATATACTTGATCAGTCTCTCCGAAACCGGGAGTAGCATGTCTGTCTTAGAATAGAAAACTTCTCTCGTCACCTGCTCCTAGACCTGACAAGTCACCACTATAATTGGATCACCCATTAAATATTTTTTTGTGACTCTTCTAACTATTTCCTTCTTCATTTTCCAGGGAGACCACCTTCCCGTGTCACCCCCCATCCCTGAAGCGATCCTCCGCAGTCTGGCCTACATCGCTGCTAACCCCCCCAAAAACTGAGGGCGTCAGGGCAGCACTCAAACCCGCCTACGGTTAAGAAGAACAAGTTAAACAAACGATCAAGCTTGAAGCTAGTACAAACTCTACTGCCATTTTTATAGTCAATAAAGTATTTTTGTTTGAGTATTTGTGTTGGATTTCTTTGTTAATAGCATATATGTATGCAATAGCATGCTACTACTGGATCTTGATCCTCGGTTTTCTCATTACTCCATTATCACCCCGTGAAGATTATCAATCCTTGCCTAAGGTCGGCCCCGATGCGAGGATAAGGATTCTTATAATTCTAAGGTCAACTTAAAAACCCGAAGTTTGTACTAGAAAGGGATTACAAAGACACTCAAGATGCACTCAATTGATATAATATAGTTATACCTTTATTAAGAAAAATAAACTAAAAGCAGTTTATAGGTAAACACAAATAAAATTAAACTCTTCAACAAGAAACGAGCATCGATACATCGATAGTTATGAAACATTCTTGATAACCCAAAGTTGATTAATCATGACGACAAACTCGCTTTGTGGACACGAAACTATCTCAACTTTGCACTTTGGGGTTTACGAAACGTACCGATACCTAGTACATTTTTGTCTTCTTTTGTGAAACGTGTTTGTGTTGACAGAAGAATTTATTTTAAGGCCGTTCGTCCACGACTCCACTCAAAGTAACATGTTACAAACTTAAATGAGTAGCGAGAATATCAGAGCACTCATTTCAATACACTAGAGTTGTTTCACTAGTTATTATATGATTGCTAGTATATTTTCTGTTATGTTTTTATAAGTGAAGATAGTTTTTAACAAATTTTTATTCTGTTTTGTTAAGCTGTAACTCTTCCAAAGAGCTTAAATAAGTAAATAAATAGTGGTTCGTACACGACGCAACCAATCAAAAACTATAATTATATTAACTATACTAATCACCATTTGTTATAACATTAGAAAAATTACGATTATCGCCCTCTCGTTATTACGATATAAACGGACGATAAACTCCGTTATTTCACGATAATTAAAATGTAATGTAATCTATTTCCCATTTACATTAAAAAAAATTACTCTAAGTTGCATTATTTTCAACAATAAATATTACACATCAGCTGTTTTATTTTGCCGCTATTTTTCTAATGCATGGACTAAATGGAGTACAGTTAATAATGCGTTAGTAAGTCGCATCGTGTTTGTGTACGAACCACCATTAAAATACTAGCGCTGTGAAATTCTGGCTATTCATTGCTGATTTGAGTTTGTAACACGTTTTGAGTTACGTCGTAGAAGATCTAGCAAGCTATATCGAGTGATATTTCCTTATCATAGAGTAGAATAGTTAATTTAATTCCAAGTAAATAATGTTATGAGTCCATAATGGTTCAAAGCATAATTTGGGGGGTTGGGGACTTACGTAAATCAACAGTATGAACTTGACGATAATCACCATGCATATCTACGATACCAAACATACTGGTAGTAAGAACACTGTTATTGGCATAAAATGGACAATGCAGCTGTTGTAAAGGCCTTGAGGCTTCTTCTTCAATAGCAAACATGGTCTATTATCAGACAGTCTATAGTCAGATAGGATACGTCGATCTAATGTAGGTTTTACAAAAAACACTACAAAGTGAAAAATAACTTTAATTTCAGAAGTGGGTGTCCTTTAGTTCAAGTTCACCAAATGGTGCTTTCCGAGAGCAAAAACATGAGTTACTATAAAAATACCCAAATTTGAGGATTTCTCTCAATTTTCATGGGATTCCCTCATCAGATTCTGACTTTGAGTCAATGGGAGCATATTCTTTAAAACAAAAAAAGAATTTTCAAAATCGGTCCACAATTATTGACGGAGGAATCGGTAAACATACATAAAAAAAAAAACAAAACAAAGATATAGCCGAACATAATTATAACCTCCTCCTTTTTGGAAGTCGGTTAAAAATATGATTGACGATTGGTTTGTACAAACCTACTTTATTTCACCATTTATTTTATCATTAGATATTCAATGTTACCTTGAAAGGATTACGACTCAAATTCTATGTCAATGTTTTTAAACTTAACCGACATAATTAAATAAAGACGTGAGTGACGCGTAGGTATGCGTCTATAAACTTGAGTAGCAAATACAAAAGTTTCTGTAATTACAAGATATATGATTTTAGAGACTTTTAAATATGTTATGAAGCCTTCATTATAATACTTGCATTATAGGAAGGCAATTATAGGTAATGCGAAAAATGTATAATAAACTAGAACGCATACACATCAATTCATTATGTGAATATTTAACTATTGTAATAAAATACTTTATGAAATCCTTCATAAAAAACAATATTAAATTCAAAAAAAATTTTTTTTTTTTTTTTTTGTTTGAACAGAATAAATTTTATCTGTGATTTTTTTCAAATATTCATATTTTCGTTGCTAAAAATAAATATTCCATATGATACCGTACGAGCGCGCCGCTCATTTGTATGGCCAAGGGAAACGGTCATTATCCGACCATCAAGGAACGAGTCCAGCCTGATTCACTCTTCAGCCATGTGTGTGTATATGAACTGGTGCTTGCCCTCAATGAAGGCAGCTGGAAGGTGATGCTCCTACAAGATCGTAGCTCCGCGAAAGAAGGTATACATTCATCATTGTACCTATAGAATGAGGTAACCAACCACAACATTGGGTTTCAACAAACAGCACCAGTAAAAGTACAGTGCGTCTCTCAGTGGGTACTCCGAACATAAATCCGAAGTTTCGGCCGAATGTTCGGCCGTGTCTTGACTACGGCTAACAATTTCTGACAATGGCGAAAAAAAAAACTACAGTCAAAGAGATAAGCCAAAGTCCCGTAAGGACTCAATGTCAAAAAAAGAAACTTTGGAAGTTCAAAAATTGCCGATACTTCGGATTATCGTTTCGGAGTAGACCTAGGAAGAAACGCAAATTTTCGTCATATTTAAATGACTTAGGTATTTGTTTAATGAGGTAAGAGCAGTTAATAATTATTTTATTTGGACTTGCTCGTGGAATGCATATGAATTACGTGCACGTAATATAAATTAAGATTATGTACATAAAGTCTGCGTATTTGTAATTTGAGCCCAATATTCTTTAAGTTCATCGATTGGTAATGCCAGCATTTAGCACTTTACTTAATAATTCGCTAATGTGTGGTACAGAATGTTGATTATGTTAGGTAATAGAAGATAGAGGAATTTGGAGGAAAACATGTATTGTTAGATGAATGAAAACTACAAAACAACACGTTACAATTTTCAGATCATCAATGAGTTACATTCAGCAGTTAGATTAGTCACCCTAGATGTGTCATTTGTCAAATTGACTCCATGAAGTGTTATTCCACCAGAATCCATACTTACCCTTTGCACTGGATACAGCAGCAGTATTTTCGACGAGCGAGTCCTTTCAAAATAATTTATATGTCTAATATAATCACTATAGAGACGAAAACATAACTTTATAGCAAGTAGATACATAAAGTGCTTTAGACCCTAAGTAGGCTAAATTAGGGACAAACTATAGCAGCGTTAAGATAACGTAGATTGTGCCGGAACTAGTCGCATTGTTACGGAAGAATTCGAGCGTATCGCTTCTGTATACTTCATAACAACTAGGGCAGACTATTCCGTCCGGAAGTCCGCTTACCCATCCTACTTTAGCACCAGTTTGCTGCGGATACCTTCGATTCAACGCGTAAATCTGCTACCAAAAGATGACGCTTATGGAGCATAACTTAACACCTATTCCTGTATTTTAAAGGGTATTCTGAACAATATTTTGCCTGTTTTGTTGAAGTTACAAATATGAAGCGAGCGTATTGC
The DNA here is from genome assembly GCA_963921375.1 of Tiliacea citrago. Taxonomy (NCBI): domain Eukaryota; kingdom Metazoa; phylum Arthropoda; class Insecta; order Lepidoptera; family Noctuidae; genus Tiliacea; species Tiliacea citrago. The sequence continues at coordinate 8,617,404 of OY992796.1, forward strand.
TGTCCTGTCATTCATTTAACGGTCAAGGAATACATCATGACGAAACCGGCATGGTTTGAGGTCAAACTCAAACTCAAAGCATTTATTTCCATTATATATGTGAGAACGGTGCAAAACGTCAGAAGCGTCCGTGATACAAATATTAAAAAAAAACAATTCAAAACTAAAATAATTAAAGTAAGCCGTGGCAGCTAAGAGATGACCAGTATCAACTGACAGCGCCCGTTCACGAACATGACGCATGGATCAGCACCAAAAGTTCAAAGGAATGTGACATCCACCAATCCGTACGCGCGGTTTTCGGCCGGCTCCCTCTAACAGCGAGGAACCCTGTGTCCCAGAAGAGGGAACGCTATAGGCTCCAGCCTGCTGCTGAGAAACTCCTATTGACATAACTCAATAACACTCCCTGCCCTGGAAACCGAACACAGGACCATGCACACTCTTAGCAGTCCTGTCGATTGCTTACACCATCATCCATGCTTAGCGCTTGGCATAAGGTTTGGCGTTCGTAGTTTCTCGGGCGGTTCTTCATAACGAATCAATGGTAATCTAAATCGAGTCAGCCCAGAATTCAGTGAGCTATTAATAGACAGGAAAAAGCTGTCGCCCATCCCTTCAACTAAATAGTCAGTTGAAAACAACACATCACGTATGTATTCCCTGAAGGGTTTACCTGAGTATATAAGAGGAAGCCTGAAAGTGACACCAGTGACTGAAAAGTTGTGTGGAAATAGGCTGTCATGGTGTAGGCATGTGATGCGGAGGAATGAGGGAAATGTTGCCAGGAAAGTTTTGAGTATGAATAAGGATGGCTATACGAGTAGGGCAAGACCAAAAAAATGATGGATGGACTGTGTGAAAGATAATATGAGTAGAAAAGGAGTGAGTACCGAGATGACAACTAATAGAGAAATATGGAAGAAATTGACATGTTGCGCGCCCCCAAATAAACTGGTATAGGTGTAGGAGAATGATGGTGATGATGAAGGGAAGGCCGAGACGAGGACGGACGGACGGATGAGGGGAGGCGGGGGGATGTGGGTATATGAGTATATGAAGGGTTAGGCTGACGTACCTATAGTACACCCACATTTCACCAGTTACCTTGAAGTCCCATGTAATAGGGAGCAAGCCTGTTGTATTGTTTTTTGTATCAGGCACATCATCAGTTGAAAACAAAATACTCTTAAAATGTCAACCATCTCAGAAAGTAGGTTTACCATCTTGCGATTAAAAAGCATAGTGTTTAAAAACATTCGTGTAAAAAACCCATAAATATACTATCATTACATAAAAAATATTGTTTGAACTTGAAATAACTTTTGTTAAAAGTCAGGGCCAACTTCCGATACATTGACCATTACAAAAAGTTTTAATGATCTGTCTGTTACTGTTGAAGCTCTTAATATTTCTGCATCTATGTCTAAGGTTAGATAATAATTGTGTTGTTGTTTTTTTTTTAAGAAATTTTATTTCGTAAAAAACTTCTGAACCGTGTCTTTGATTATTTATATGTCTATATATATGTATGTAAATAAAACAAACAGGCCAAGTTTGATAAGCTGGTGTGCGTGACAGCTACGTCTTACACTCGAGTCACGTCATTGTCTTATATTAAGGTGCGTGCATTTTGCGGCCAATAGTTGGACGCAATTTTTTTCAACGTCCACAACTTTTACTAACTATCTTGACATATCTTAACTTGATATATCTTTGCGTATCACATCACATCACACTAATATTATAAAGGCGAAAGTTTGCGAGTGTGTGTGTGTGTATGTTTGTTACTTCTTCACGCTCAAACGGCTGGACCAACTTTGATAAAATTTTGTATGGAGGTAGCTAACACCCCAGGGTGTTAGCTAACTCCATACAAAATTTCCTCCATTCAAAATTAAGACATAAGCTACTTTTTATCCCGATATTCCCACTGGATCGAGACTTACGCGGGTGAAATCGCGGGGCGCAGCTAGTAGTATAATAAAGTGTGGATGGAGCTTAATTCTGAAACGAAAGTCTCATGATTTTAATATCGGCATTTAGGTTCCAAAATAGGTTTACCCACTTCAAACCAGCAATGAAAAATCTACAAACACCAGACAAACATTTTAAACAAATGGAATAAAAAGTGAGACGACTTATACATGTATTTACATGCTATAAACACTATGAAAAAAAAATAAAAAAGTTCCATGTGTGTTTTATTTTATATTCATCTTAAAATGTCAGAATTAAAACCTGCTCTTTAAGTTAATGTCAAGTACGTAGATCGTAGGTATTTAGCGAAGCTGTCGGCCGCGTGAAGATTCCTCTTTTTTTAGTGCAAAGCTGACATTTAAAAAAACGAACCATCAGCCTTACAGTAGTTGCTTATGATGTGTAACATCTGACATCTCACCTTGGTAATAAGCGACTGAGCAGCGACAGAAATTAACCTAAAAAGGCTAAATACTGAAATATTGAATCGAATAATTATGCATTACTAGTGGTCGCCCACTGGTTGAAATTAGACCCCCTCTACTTACAATCTATATAGTACTTACTAATTCCATGCTATTAAAAAGTACTTACTTATTCCATGCTCAAGCTGTCACTTCCTGTTACACACTTCCATCCCTTTTCATGAAATCACTCCCACAGGAAGCGAGAGGAAACACGTTACAGATTAATGACATTGTCTCATTGTTATACTTAACATAGTGCTGTACCGTTGGTCTCGTGGTCGCAAACGCGACCGCTAAGCGCGGGGTCCTGGATTCGATTTCCAATCCGGACAGTGGTGTTAATGGGTTTTTCATTAGGAATTTCTCAGTAGCAGCCCGGACTTTAGAAGTTAGTGGTGTGATTCCCCCGTGTTTCGGAAATCTCGTAAAGCTAACGTCCTGCGCCTGATCTCCCTCCAGTTTTGTAGGATTGCCGTCCCATCAGACTATAAGATTGATTGATTGAATTTTTTTCCTCACTCTCCTCGCAGATACACTTGTGTACTTACTATAATAACATCTCTCACATCGATGGCTAGCTTCTGCTGACGCCTGAGATTGACTGCCACGGCCGATATTCGGTCAGTAGGGCTATTATTATGAACTACAATCGTTTTTTTTTGGAAGGAAAATTATCAAATAACTTCTCCCGCTCTGGGCGGTGCGGGAGGGCCAGTGTCAGACTTTTACTGACTAAAATTCACCCGTATTCCTATGTTCCTTTAGTTGCCTGTGTGCCAGGGCCACGATATACCTTTCGGACAAACCCGCAACCCTGGCAGGCATTGGCCCTGACGGACTCCGTCAGTTTGTGCTGACATCTCTTTGAGGGTTTGAACTATCGCCCTAACTTAACATTATAAATGGGAAAGTGAGTTTGTTTGTTACGCTTTCACGCTAAAATGGCTGAACGGATTTTAATGAAATTTGCCACACGGGTAGACGATGACTTAAAAAAAGGACATAGACTACTTTTTATCCTGGTTCATCGACTAAGTCTCGGTCTACAGGTAGTTTTTTTAATATATTAATTAATTAAACAAACGGTTATTATAACTTTCCAATAAAACTTAATGATGTCCCGATTCATCGGGTTCATTAGTTTAAATACTTGGGACATTTCATTGCTGACGACCTTAAAGCTGATGCTGATGTCAAACGGGAACGCAGGGCAGTGGCGGTACGGGCGAAAATGGCCTATAGGTTCGCTCGATGTACAAAAGTGGTCAAACACACGCTTTTTAAAGCATACTGTACATCTCTGTACTCGAGTGCCCTATGGATCAGCTGTACCAAACGTCAATGCGCTGAGCGTCCAATATAATAACGCCTTCAGGGCACTGATGTGGCTGCCTCGTTACTGCAGTGCGTCAGAGATGTGCGCAAAAGCCGGAGTCGACAGTTACTCAGCTGTCGTACGGAAGAAAAGTGCATCTCTGCTCGCCAGATTGCGTGGCAGTGGCAACAGGCTTCTGAAGATGATAGCTGACAGGCCTGATGAGAGCCCCATAATGGGACATCTCATCTAAACAACATTGTCTGTCGTAGTGTATAAGTACTAACATAGATCATAAGCCAAATTGTTACTAAAATCCTAGATTATAAAGTACTAACATAGGTTATAAGATATATTGTCGCTAACATTTAAAAAAAATTAGGTATTTGTTTTTGTCAGTGTGGGCCTTTTGTTGTCTGTTTAATAAATAAATAAATATATATTTTATATAAGAACAAGATAAGTAAGAATTTTCAGATTCTCTTAATTGCGGAAGCGATCGATGCGGTTCCAAAAGAACTCAATTTCATTTGAGCTGAATAAATCTAACAATAGATACAAATATTTTTAGAAATCAATCGGTCCGTTATTCGCTTCCATGATGTAATAATGTTATGTATATTAACATAATCTATAGGAATGGCACATGCGTCAATCCATACTTCCATATTTATTATTATGAAAGTGAACTAGTGACTCTGTCTGTCTGTCTGTTTCAATATTTTCACGCCTTAACTACTTACCGGATGTCGATGTTTGGCACACAGTTATGTAGTCCATGAGCTGGGTTAGAACATATATTTATATATCCCAGTATTACCTACTTTGCCATGGTATAATTTCCGACCTCGTGGCGGGCCAATCTGCGGGAATAAGCTAGTTAACTAATAAATAACAACTTTATAATTATGTGAAATATTAAACCAGCAAATAAATTAATTCATCATCATCATTTCAGCCGAAAGAAGTCCACTGCTGGACATAGGCCTCCCCCTAAGGGGGGGTGTTTGCCATAATCGCCACGCTTGGCAGGCGGGTTGGCGATCGCAGTATGGTGTTAAAATGCATAGAGAACGCTGCCATTCTATAGTAAGTCCCTTAGTCGCCTTTTACGACACCCACGGGAAGAAATAGGGTGGTGCTATTCTTTACGTCCAGCACCACACGGAGCCCCGGATAAATTAATTATTTATAACTAACAAATGTTACAGGTGTGATGTGATTCGGGTTATGATTACATATTTTTGTCTAAGCTTTTGAGAAAACGTAATTTTTTCTGCTGTCCTTACTATTTTTTCTAACCTAACTCCAAGCATTTATTTCAAGCAGGTAAACCAATTACAGGCACTTTGCATTGTCAAGGGGTTGGTCAGTCAGAAAGATGAAGCTGTAGTTGCCTATTCCAAAGCGTAGTAGGTTCCTATGGAGAAAAATGGGCAAACTTTTTTTTTTCCGGGGAATCCTCAATCCTCTTTTGCTGTAGAAAACGTCGATGTCTACCGGCTAAAATATTTACGCAGCAGTAAGTAGTATTAGAGCAATGTATTAAATAAGTTTAGTATAGCGATGACTGCGTGGTGGCTGACTTGTGATGGCAGATGATGTCAGGGGTGCTGTCGTAATACGATGAGCACTTCTAGTAAATGCTATCCTGAGCCGTTAAGTATTTTTAAGGCTAACTTGAGACGTTGATATTATGATGTATATAAGACGGCGCAGCAAGTGGCGCCATTTATTTTTGTTACGAAGTTACCAGGGAATCACCGAAAATGTCGGATAGGAGCATAGAGAAACACGGGCCACTGCGGTGGTCCGTGATGCTCTATGGATAAGAGTGACACTGGCTGATGATAGTCAGAGCGTCGCGTCGATGACTGCGTGGTGGCTGACTTGTGATGGCAGATGATGTCAGGGGTGCTGTCGTAATACGATGAGCACTTCTAGTAAATGCTATCCTGAGCCGTTCAGTATTTTAAAGGCTAACTCGATATATATGCCGATATGTCGAAAGCCTTTGACTGCGTGAACCACGATATTCTCTTAACCAAACTTGATGCGTATGGTATTCGTGGCAATGCTCTTAACTTAATAAAAACTTATCTCAAAGGCCGTAGACAATGTACAGAGATATCACGCTTATGTTTAAAATCTAGGAAGGAACAAAAAACCTTATCGTCATTCAAAGAAATAAAATATGGAGTTCCGCAGGGAAGTGTCCTCGGACCTTTACTATTCCTACTTTATATTAATGACCTGCCACGCCATATATCTAATCCAATGATTTTATTTGCAGACGACAGTACTTCAATTGTTTCATGTACCAATAAAGACTCATACGTAAATGACATCAATAACTCGATCAGCAGTTTAATAAAATGGTTTGACAATAATAACCTAGTTATTAATCTACAAAAAACTAAAACTATGCATTTTCACCAACGTATATCTACAAGTGACATGGATATCAACTACAATGGCCAAACTATCGATAAAGTGAATAGCACAAAATTTCTAGGAATCTTAATTGATAGCCAGTTAACATGGAAGCCGCAAGCAGAAGATATCTGTAAACGTCTGAGCACAGCCGCGTTTATGTTATACAACCTATCCAAAAAAGTAAATCGGTCAACAATGCTAGTGGCCTACCATGGTCTTGTAATTTCTATTTTAAGATTTGGTGTTATATTTTGGGGTTATTGTAGTGAACGAGAAAGCATTTTTAAAGCTCAAAAGCGCTGTTTGAGAGCTATATTTGGCCTCAAAGTTACTGACAGTTGTGTGCCTATATTTAAGTCACAGAAACTATTAACTTTCCCATGCCTCTATGTCCTCGAATTAGCAATATTTGTTAAAACAACCCGTAATTTATTTGCCACATTAACAGAAACCAGAAAACGGAGTACATCATTAAGATCACAATATCAGAATTTACTTCACACAGGCACATTTAAAACGAGTTTATTAAAAAAAAATGTAATTTGTATGGCTCCTGTTGTCTTTAATAAAATTCCCGATCATATGAAAACCTTGCCCTTGATGAAATTTAAAAAATGTTTTACTGAATTACTTGTAGATAAATGTTATTATTCTGTTCAGGATTTCCTAAATGATACATCTTAATAACCTATTTTGATAACTTGTATAATAATTATTGTGTTTGCATGCCAACAAGGCAGAATGTACACGGTTCTTTATTATGTTATTTACGATCTTATTTGTATGTACCTGCATTCAAAGCAAATAAAGTATATTCTATTCTATTCGAGACGTTGATATTGTGATGTATATAAGACGGCGCAGCAAGTGGCGCTATCTATTTTTGTAACGAAGTTACTGGAATCACCGAAAAGGTCGGATAAGAGTGACACTGGCTGGTCACAGTCACTCTAGCAGAGCGTCGCATCGATGGTTACACAACATTATTTTTAGTATATGCGAAACCTGAACGTAGTTGGTTCAGAATAAGGAACTGAATCGATTTCAATCATGTTTACACCATGTTATATTTTGTCCCAAAAATATTTAAGTGTGATGGAAAATGTTATCACCATTTAATTATTTACAATACAATCGCCGTACGGTTAGGTACCTACTGCCAAATTTATTATCAATGAGTGCAAGACGACCCTGCAGGCGCGGGGGCGCCGCGCCGCTGTTTTTGTACGGACAACCCGGTAACATAACAACCTTATAACTTTGTGATTTTTCATAATACAGTTTTCAAATTGTGTACATAGATTCTTTACATAAAAATACTAGACACGTGTTTCGGGTTTCGCATATACTAAAAATAATATTGTATACAATGTACAGGGTTATTTTAATTTGATTAGTTAAACTCCGCAGACGCGATGGGTATCGATATTTCAACACGATGAAATAAAAAATAAATGATTTGATTTTTTTTTGGAAGGTCAACGACTCCTTTTAGTTTTGTTTTGTTATCAGCAACCGCAGCAGTGGAGCCGGCACAGCCCACCGTGATTCTAAGGTTACGCCACACACCAGAGGCCTGGATCCACCTTCTAAGGCAAAAACGTCTGGCCTCTTCCCATCGTCACGTACCAAACCGTTTGGTTCTATATCGCTGGTATGCACCGGCGACAAGGACTCGACGAATAATATCGTTGATCCTCGCGTACCGAGCTATGTGACCTTCGCTCCTGCAGCAAGACAGGCCATGGCGCACGAGGCTGTCGACAGCTTTGTCACAGTGACACCGATGCGGAGCAACACAAGGTGCGCCCAGGGCGGACACGTAGCGAGCTGGATCGATGAGCCCTGCCTGTCCTGCGCTTGAAGCCACAAGCCTGACTCCCATTCTCCCACAGCTAGCAGACGGGCACGCTCATCAGTATTAGGTGTGTATTATTAGGTGACGTGTTTACCAGGATATTCTGTATAATACTACAGATCGGCACGTCCCACCATCTCTGGGATGACGAGTTGTTGGGCAAATCCATATTGGCACAAGCCATTTTCCAAACGTTTAACGGATCGGTCAAACATGGTACCTCAAATATACCAGTGAGTAAGATAAAATGTTCCTGGTTAATTTATCGGTACTGTAGGCCAAAGAGCGGAAGGCCGGTAAACTTGTGCTTTAAATTTTGAAAAAAAAATGAATGACTAAAAATGACTGGTCCAAGAAGATCACCCTGTTGACATCCAACCGGTAATTTCAAAAGGTTGTCTTTATAAATTAATTTAGAGGGGTGCCTGTAACGCTGACAGAGAAATCTGTAAATTGTGGTATTTCTTTTTGAACTTCTGTCAACAAAGCATCCCTGTTTATGGAATTGAAAGCATTCTTAATGTCTACTTTAAGGTTGACCTCACCTTTATCGCTATAAAGGTAAGTGGATAATGTATGTATCTTAGAGCCTTACAGCCCCCTTTAAACCCAAAGCCTAACTGTAGGGGCTGGAATTTGCTGACCAGCGTATCGCTGTAGAAAGCACATCAAATTTTGGCTGCGATACGACGGTAAGTGGACCCTACGGTACGTTACCGTGTCTACGGCTGCAGTTGCCTCTGCCGTTGGCAACGTGCTGCTCCTGTATATGAGCACTACAGCGTCGCGTTAAATCTGAACGTCAGTATGAGGGTACAGTCATGAGTACTAATATGTAAACGCTTAGCAGAATTCAAAACCAATTTTCTCGCGGAATAACGATTGAAACTTTGAGAAACAAAATACTATGTTGGTAGTAAAATACAATTTCATTCAATATCGTTTAGTTGAAAGAAATCACTTTTAAACGTTGATGAGTGTATACATATTGGTGCTCGTTACTGTACACTCCGTACCGTTATAAATGGCCGAGGAGGATGAGTACCTTTTAATTTTGTTTCTTCTTTTCTTGGTTTTTATTAAGAGTCTATTGGTTTGTAATATTGTTGTGAAGTTTGAGAATTCGAGTTATTACTATAAACAATAATAATAATAATTACTATTCAACATTAATAATATTAAATTAAATTCGTGAACAATTTTTAGGTAAGTCAGTTTTGACGTTTTCGTCCCGTTTGTTTTAGAATAAATAAAAAAAAAGTAAATAAATATAAATTATTGTTGTTTTCGTTTTACTGATGCCTATAAACCAACATTACTATGATTAAAAATAAAAACATTGAACTGAGGTTGCTTTTCCTCATCGCACGGCAAAAAAGCGGCCAAGTGGGACTCGCACACGAAGGGGCAACCACCGTACAATATTTAACATTTTTTTATACTTTAAATAAAACACTTATGGACGCTATCACAAAATCTGACAAAAATTTTCAGGTTTTCGGTACATTTTGCGGCAAAATGTAACTAATAATTGCCACTGATACTCCTTCATTTCCATTGTCAGCAATTTTATAATCGAAAATGTTGGTTTATAATATTGTTTTATATCTATTTTTTATTTTATGATTACACAATATCTTCATTAGGTAAATGAACGGCGAAATAAGCTATATTTTCGAGAGCGTAAAAGTGATGAAACTATTAACAGGTGCTGAGACTGACACGAATGGTTTATCACCACGAAAACTGTACTTTTATAGTTACACAGACTTAATGTTTCAATTATTTCAAGCTTTCTCACAATTAGATAAGATATTGACGAAAAACCTTTTTTTTTGTGATAGCACCCTTAACGTTTACTTTAGTTTTTCTATGCCTAAATGGAGACTCCTCGACATGCATGTTAGCCAAATAGGATATACAAAATAAACTTTCTTTTTCTTTTAAACACGTTTCTTGTATAAGGATCTCCTTTAAGTTTTAATTTTTATTTATTGTTGTTATGGCGACCATAGAACTACATACCTACTCTGTGAAAATGTCAAGGGTCTATCTGTTACGGTTCAAAAGAATACAGCCCAGTGATAGACAAAAAGGTTCAAAAGATAGGGTCCCGTTGGCAGCCTTTGGGTACGAAACCCTAAAAATAAATAAACCTGGTGACCTTCGCGCGGTCCGACGGGTTATCTTGAAATAACTATGAGAAAAAAAAGGGTTTCTCATATTTCTCTTTCTTTTTTCTTTCTTAAAAGTAGGTATAAAAACACTGGTAACGTGGAATTAACTCGCAGAGTAACGAGAGTAGCCTCCCTTACTACAGCAAGCGGTGTTTTTGATACAAAAAAAAAAAAACTTTCTCAGTAAAGTACCAAAATCAAAATGAAATTCAATCTGATCATCTTGATCGCTATTTTCGTTGTTGCGGCTATCTTCATACCGGATCAAGTTTTGGCCTGCATTAACAATGGCGACGGCTGTCAACCCGATGGCCGCCAAGGAAACTGCTGTTCCGGTTATTGTCACAAGGAACCGGGTTGGGTGGCTGGATACTGCAGATAAATGATCTGTAATTACAGTTTCAAAAGTGTGAAATGTATTATAAAATAAGTAATACATTCTTATATAAAACTGTTTTATTTTATTTTGTATTTCCCCTCTCTGATTACACACACACACACACAACACAAAATTTTGAAACACATACTTGTTAAAATACATGCTAAAAGATTAAAAACATTATGAATACTTGGCTTGTGGGTAAGTATTTTCAGCCGCACGGGTCAATCGATCAGGTAAAGCAACGCTTGCCGCGGTTGGTCCGGGGATGGGTGACCATCTTTACATACCAAGACCCCTCCATGCCTCGGAAAGCACGTGAAGCTGTTGGTCCCGGCTGTCATTCGTGGATCTTTGACAGTCGTTACGGGTAGTTAGAAGCCCAACAATCTGACAACCAGTCTTACCAAGGGGTATCGTGTTACCCGGACTATGCAATGGCATCTGCCTGAGCAATGTTTTATTATACACAGATAAAATGGTAGGGGTTAACTTGTAGGTATACTCAAAGTCAAATTATTTATTTCAAATAGGCACATAAGAGGCACTTTTGAACGTCAAAATTTATAAAGAAATAGAACTGATTCTATTTGCCACTTCCAAAAGGTAGTTTCATATGGAGAAGAATGGGCAAAAAACTCCACCGTTATGTTTTCCTAAATTTTTTAAAATAACTCAATAATGGACCCCGAAACTGTCGCTAGCGGCTGTTATTTACCGACAATTATTTTTAAAATTCAATTTTAAATTATAAATTTAAAATTCACTTAAGAGGCTGACAAAAGGTAAACCGCTGTCACTGTCAGATTGCAAACAAAAGAAAGAGATGTGCGATGACCCAACGTATGGCGTAAAAATGCAAATAAAATCTTATAAAATTATAAATTAAAAAATAATCCATCACCGGATGCAGTTTGGCATTTGCAATTTTATGGTATACTTTAAATTATAATTATAACTGTTAACGAAGGGATATGCCGATGGGATGCTTTTAAAAATAATTAAGAGTTGTCTTTGAAGATATTTTTGATGTATTAAATTATGTTTCATTATGTTTTGAGTTTTAACACCGTATGCAAAAAAGACTTGAAAATATCATACTGTTTTTGTTTTGGATAAAATATTTACGGTTTAAGAGATACACTGCTTTAAAAACCACCTTTTTGACCGTTTTCAAGAAATCTCCGCCTTAATAAGTAACGACAGGCAAAAACATGATTGGTCATTTCATCATTTTAAAACAACAATTTTACCAAATAATTCTCGTTTAAAAATAATTACCCAATAACCTTTATTTGATGTGTAACATCTCACGCTTTCTGTGGGAGTAATTTCGTAAAAAGGGACGGAAATCTGTAACAAGAAGTGCCAGCTTGAGCATGGAATGAGTAAGTACTTTTTAATAGCATGAAATGAGTGTACTCATGGAATTAGTAAGTACTTTAAAGATTGGAAGTAGGGTCGAATTTCGACCAGTGGGTGACCGCTAGGTAATGAATAAATATTCGAATAAACATACAGATTGATTGATGTGGATAAGCCAGTGGGCGCATACCAAGAATAACTAAAAGTAACAAAAGATGCCGAAGGACAGATTGCAAAAAAATAAAAAAATTGAGGTTAATTTCTGTCGCTGCTTAGTTGCTTATTATCAAGGTGAGATGTCAGATGTTACACATCTTATGCTTACTACTGTAAGTCTCGCTCGTTATTTTTTAATAGCGTATCTAATATTTGACAAACAATTCAATTTCTATTTACGTTATCTCTAAAAACAGCGTTTGGAACAAAACAGTTTTACATATTGCATTATTTAAAAAATTAAACTCATTATCTAAGCAAAAGGGTAATTTGAATTAATAAATCAACAAAAATGACTTGTGCTACTAGAGAAAAAGATATTATTTCGAGTAGGCTACTCGGAACCAAACTAGATAGATATTTTTACTCGCAAAAAAAGGTTAGGTTAGGTTCGGTCAGAACTCCATCACCTGGAGCCGAGCGGGTGTAGCGAGCGTACTGCGGCAGCGAGCGGCCGGCGAGTGCCTAAAACCACTAGAATATATACAAGAAAAAACCTTCAATAGGTTTAAAAAAGTTCAGTACTTGCCTGTAAAATATTTGACACACTTATTAACAGTTTCTATGCGTTGATAACATAATGATTCACATCTACTTCCGATATTGGAAGTAGATGTGAATAATAAACTTAGGTAGGTCGCTCAATACAATTACGTTAAACCATACTTCCATGATTACTTTGGCTGGTGTAGAAAATTTAATCATCATTTCAGCCGAAAGATGTCCACTGCTGGACAAAGGGGGTTTGCCACATTCTGAAAATTTAATATAAAATGATATTAAGTTTATACATGATTTTTCCAAAAGAATCTGAATATTAAATGAAATATGTCATCATAATTCATCATTTCAGCCATAAGACGTCCACTGCTGGACATAGGCCTCCCCCTAAGGGGGGTGCTTGCCATAATCGCCACGCTTGGCAGGCGGGTTGGCGACCGCAGTATGGTGTTAAAATGCATGGAAAACGCTGCTGCCCATTCTCTAGTAAGTCCTGTCGCTTTTTACGACACCTATGGGAAGAAATGGGGTGATGCTATTCTTTACGTCCGGCACCACACGGAGCAATGAAATATGTATAAATGATTAAATATCAAGCGAAACATTTGTAAAGTGAAGCATCTGCAAAATATTGTGAAGCGAGCGTTAATAAAATAAAACATTTGCGGAATAAGTTGTTTATGAAATAGTTTATGAAACTTGGTTGTAAACTAATTTGTAAACGGTGTTTTGGTAAAACATTAGCGAACCGTCAGCGTCGCTAGCACATAAGGACGTCAAGACAAGGAGGCAACATAATAATCGTGAGGTGCTTGGGTAGTGGAAAGGTATTTTACGGCTATCAGGACAATCCCGGAAGTACAGTCAAAATCCCAACCGGCATCCACTAATATACTTCCTTCCTCCGAGCACGTTTGAAAGAAAGAAAGAAAGAAAATACATTTATTTGCGGTAAACATAACGCAAAGAAATAAAAACATAAACGCGAAATAACAAGTCTGTCTGGTTTGCTCTTACAAGAGAGAGGTCAGAGCTATGTTCCTCGTCACTGTTCACTCCGGCCGGTCAATAAAGGCAAGCCAGAGATGAGGAACAAGACTGCTCCCGGAAGATAGGATCAGTGGAGTCGCTACTGTCCAACGCTACTGTCCACATGCTGCCCTGCGGGTTTATGTAACTCTCGTGGTCTGGCTGCTTACCCTAGACTTATTTCAGCAAAGTAAACTTTACCCGGCCACAGACCTAGAAATTGGAGCGCGAAAGCCCCACCATGACGTCACGGCGCGCGACGTCACAATTAACTAGTTAAGTATAATTCTTTTTTTATTTTATTTATTCTTTTTTTCATACGTATTTATTATTTTTTATATAATAAAGTCATATCGTTGGAACACAACATGAAGACCAATAATTATGTTTTACAATAATTTATGATTTTTTTTTTTTTTGCGAAGCAAAAGGAGTATGTAAGGAGTGTAGCAGGTGGCGTTCTATAGTTTCTGCCTACCCCCATGGGAAGAAGGCGTGAGCTTATGTGTGTGTGTAAATAATTTACTAAGGGGTATCGTGTTATCCAGCGCCTGGGTTGTGGAGGTCAGATAGGCAGTCGCTCCATGTAAAATATAGGTATACTGGTAATCAGCTGCACCCAGTTAGAAGCCGACCACAATATAGTTGGGAAATGGCTAAGCAAATGATGAGGATAATATAAATTTAATATAATAAAAAACCGGCCAAGTGCATGTCGGACCACGCACAATGTAGGGTTCCGTAGTTGGGATGAATCTATCCCAAAAACAAACTTAACATTGTAGTTGAAAAACATGTTCTCCCATACATCGATATACGCCACGGTCAATTCTCCAACTGCAAATGTAAGTTGGTCGATTATGACTAGTTAACTTGTAAAGCCTACTTGGCTGTGATAGTTTTCCTTTTAATTGAGTTATATTAAGTACCACTGCCATGAATTTTTAATTTCTTAACATGTATACCCATGACAAACTACAGCTTTCTAGTACTAAGAGCTAAGCTGGGCACAGTTAGACGGACAGACAGACAGACGGACGGACAGACGGACAGACAGACATGGCGAAACTATAAGGGTTCCTTTTTGACTACGGAACCCTAATAATGAGTTGAGGTATCTGAGGTTTTGAGTTATTCAATTAAATCTTGTACAACAAACCAATGTAACACGTTGATCTTGAGATTTTATTAGTCAAAGAGCCGACTGCATAACTTATCAGTATTGGAATCTTATGTCATCCGCTGCCCGCGACGATTATGTATACCTGCTTATTATACAGTAAAGACAGCTTCCTTTATAAATTAAAGAATGTATTTATTTATTTATTTAAACTTCTCACACACAATAATGTACAAAGGCGGACTTAATGCCTTAGGCATTCTCTACCAGTCAACCAAAGGTGGTGAAGAGATAAGATGGCGGGATGTATACCTTTTTCGATTCGACGTTGTATAGTTGACCTTAAAATTACTTTATCACCCTAAGGTTGAAAGGTCACTTGCACGTCCTATCACGACAAGGTCTATTTACTGTGACAGTTAGATATTTTCAACTTTTGTGAAGTATAAATGCAAATTAAAAAACTATACTTTGCATTGTTGTATATAAATTCAATCTCTTAGTATTGTATAATTGCATTGCACATGTGTGAACACTATGAGGAGCTCGTGGCTAAGTAATAACAGCCGCACGGGTCAATCCATCAGGTTAAGCTACACTTTTCGGGGTTGGTCCGTGGATGGGTGACCATGTTTACATACCGAGATTCCTCTGTGCCTCGGAAAGCACGATAAGCCGTTGGCCCCGGCTGCCATTCGTAGATCTTTGTCAGTCGGTAAGGGTTGTCAGAAGCCCAAAAGTCTGACAACCAGTCTTACCAAGGGGTATCGTATTACCCAGTTACTGGGTTGTGGAGGTCAGATAGGCAGTCCCTTCATGTAAAATGTTGGTATTTAGCTGCATCCGGTTAGACTGGAAGCCGACCCCAACATAGTTGGCAAAAGGCTAGGCAGATTCTTGATGTGTGAACACTATGTACCTTCTATAAAGCTACCATTTACTGGGTACGTCTTTCATTGACTTAAATGTACCCTGGCGGCTGAGAGTATGTCATGCTCACTCAAATGTCTTGCTGTGGTGGCGTGTGTGTTTCAAAATGGTTGAGCTGAATGGTGCTGATCCATGCGTCATGTTCGTGAACGGGCGCCGTTATTAGGGACGAGTCATCTCTTAGCTGCCACGACTTATTTTAATTTTTGAATTGTTTTTTTGTTGTTATCTTTTTATTATGGACACTTTAAAGGGGCACGTCTTTCTACATTATTCTCACATGAATAATTTCAACACGAATGATGTAACCGATATTTTGTAACAATATACATTGCTTTTTAAAAGAGTGTCCGTGGAGGTTCTTGCCCGTTCTTCTCCATAGGTACCTACTACGTTTTGGAATGCGCAACTACTGTTGGCAACTAGCTTCATCTT
This sequence comes from Tiliacea citrago, assembly GCA_963921375.1. Classification (NCBI taxonomy): domain Eukaryota; kingdom Metazoa; phylum Arthropoda; class Insecta; order Lepidoptera; family Noctuidae; genus Tiliacea; species Tiliacea citrago. Next base: position 8,633,612 of record OY992796.1, read on the forward strand.
TCTGGCTGACCGACCCCTTGAATTCAAAAGTGCCTGTAATTGGTTTATTTGAAATTAATGCTACGACTTTGAAAAAGAAAAGGAAATTGTTGTCAAAAATGATAACGCAATTATGACGTCGACAATACTGACCATTTAATGTTAAAATTGAGTTAGCATTCATGGGGTTTGCAAGGGGTGGCCAAATGAAGAGACAGATTTTAAAAGTATTTGTCATTTTTAGGGTTCCGTACCTCAAAAGGAAAAAAAATAAGTTCAAAAACTAAAACCCGACTACTGAAAAATCACGCTCTAAAAAGTATGAAACAAGAAAATATTCTCATCTGAAATTATTATGTACAAACTATTCAATATTTATCGTCTATTAAATAAACAACTTACACGTAAAATATTTTAATGTATTTAATACATATTCATAGTGATGTTCAGAAGACAGCCGTGGTCGTATGCCACTTTGCCGTAAAGATTATGATCGCTTACTACTGTTAGAATATGTTGTTTTGATAGGTTAGGTGGCATACGGCTGTCTTCTGAACATCACTATGAATATGTATTAAATACATTAAAATATATTTCGTGTAAGTTGTTTATTTAATTTTTATTTTTGTAAGTTAAGTTGCAATAATAAAATATATAAGCGACTATATAAGCGACATTATTGCGACATATTTCGATACACGCAAATAAATCAAAACCGTACTTCCCGTTGACCTAGAATCATGAAATTTGGCGACAAGCAAGGTCTTACAGCACAAGTAAAGGAAAAAATCCAAAAATTGTAAATTTATAGTTTTATCACATAAAAAAAATTTCGAATATCTCGCACATAAATCAAAACCTATAGGGTACTTCCCGTTGACCTAGAATCATGAAATTTGGGCAAAAGCAAGGCCTTACAGCACAAGTAAAGGAAAAAGTCCAAAAATTTTAAATTTGTAGTTTATCACATAAAAAAAATTGCGAATATCTCGCACATAAATCAAAACCTATAGGGTACTTCCCGTTGACCTAGAATCATGAAATTTGGGCAGAAGCAAGGTCTCACAGCACAAGTAAAAGAAAAAGTCCGAAAATTGTAAATTTGTAGTTTTATCACATAAAAAAAATTGCGAATATCTCGCACATAAATCAAAATATAAAGGGTACTTCCCGTTGACCTAGAATCATGAAATTTAGGCAGAAGCAAGGTCTCACAGCACAAGTAAAGGAAAAAGTCCGAAAATTGTTAATGTGTAGTCTTATCACATAAAAAACATTTTTTGCGATTACAACCTTAAATTTTCAGTTGAAAAATTGACCGTGGCGTACATCCATGTATGGGAGAACATGTTTTTCAACTACAATGTTAAGTTTGTTTTAGGGATAAATTCATCCTAACTTCGGAACCCTTCATTGTGCGTGGTCCGACACGCACTTGTCCGGTTTTTATTTATTGTTTCTCCCCTCTAAGGCTATAATTTCCCCTACACAACTAAATAAAAAGCACTATTAAAATTTGATCTATTAAAATAGGTAATAACTTACTTTGATTGAGGCCATTGGCCATTGAATGGGAATTAAACCCCCGATTCGATGTGACCGAGAAGCTCTGTCTCTGCGCTAAGCCAGCCATCAGTATTCGTCCTTGGCAATAGGTTGACATTGTATGGCCCATTCCTTTGAAACAGGTCGACCAAGAAATGAAAGCACACCCAGCCTAGGTACTTGTACATTTCTTAGCACAGCATCATGCTGAGTGGAAGCCTTCTTGTCACAGTCATTACGTGCAGCTGCCGACTATTTATGTGTTTGTTATTTGAATTATCAAATCTTTTTATAAGCACTTGTTTCTGTGACAAATAAATCTATTTTTATTTCTTTTCTTAGTCCTTTTTGTGCTTTTGTTACCTAAAGCAAATTAACAACTAGTTTCTAGGTATGTGATTGTAACCATCCATTTATAATCTGCATTCGCATGAACCTTGCTATTGATAATTGTAAAATAACTTCATTATGTAGGTACCTTTGTGTATGTGCCATTAACCTTAATAGTTGCAGTACATATAAAGTTAATATGTATACCTATGTTAATATGTTAAATTGCTCATACGATACATAATTTATTCTTTTATTTATTTATTTCTCTCAAGCAGCTCGAAGTCTGGATGTGTGCCCGGTTGATGACAATAGGCTCGCCCCCTATTACATGGGACTTCAACATAACTGGCAAAATGTGGGTGTACTACAGGTACGCCTCTGCCCAACCCTTCGGGGAAATAAGGCGTGGTAGTTATCTGTACATTATTTATTTAAGTAAACTTTATTTATTTACTTACTTACACCTATTATTTATTGAGTTTTCGGGAGCAGTGGTGGCCCATTGCGGAGCACCGCCGTGTCCTCACGGAGGCGATCGGCGGCGGCGATCTCTCGCGTCCGGCCCTGGTTCAGGCCATGGTTAGGAGCGAGAGTGCATGGGAGGCCGTCACCTCCTTCTGCGAAGCAGTTATGCTAGCGAAGGAGGAGGCGGAACGCGTGAGGGTGAGACAAGGTTCGCGCCCTCGCGCCCTTAGTCACCGCAGGAGACGCCCCGGGCGTCGGGAGTCGCAAGCCGATTTCCGGCCACCGTAGGCGCGGGCCTGCGGACGGTGAGCGATGGGTAGCTCGCCGTCCGATAAGGACCAGGCCCGGGTCGACGGCGCGTTGTGTTCCAGTCAATAAAAGGTGGGTTTTAGTCAGTAAAAGTCTGACACGCCCTCCCACTCCGCCCAGAGCGGGAGAAGTTATCTGATAATTTCCCACCCAAAAAAAAAAAAAAAAGTGGTGGCCCATTGGTAACGTCCCCGACTTATGAGTTGTAGGTCGTGGGTTCGAACCCAGGCAGGCGCTTTACTTTGTGTAAATAATTTCATCACCACTGCTCTCAAAACGGTGAAGGAAAACATCGTGAGGAAACCGGCATGTCCTAGAACCAAAAAATTCAAAGACATGTGACATCTTCATCATCTGTAAATCTACCCGCACTGGGCCCGCGTGGTAGATTTACAGCCCACTCCCTCTCGAAGAGAGGAGGCCTGTGTCCCAGCAGTGGGAACATTGTAGACTGATTATGTAGACTTGTTTTGCAACATTACGTTGATTACCATTACCCGAGAATTTTATTGAAAGTTTTCTAAATGTAATGTGTGTATGTGTGTGTGTGTGTTTCTTTGGTATCTTGAAAGATAATTAGAGTTTCAAGTTCACACATGGCATTAAAACTTGTTAAGTTGTTATATTTTATGAAACTGGATGAAATACGCCGAATAATTTAGTATTGTCTTTCAAAAACATGGGCAAAACAGATAAAATATTTATAAACAAATATTTCGTTAGGTTTATCTCAACGTAATATATGTAATATTATTTGGTCTCTGTTTGTGAAATACCTACTTATGTATCCACTGTCCCAATACGGACAGTATGGCTACGCAAAACTGACAACGAATGATCATAAATCATTTTGTCAGCAGCAGTGTCCAATTACGCTCTAAAATTAAACTTATAATAACAGTATTACACACACAATACGTTACATTATTTAATGTAACGTAATGTAAGTTAAGGTAGACCTCGCAAAGTACAAAACTTTTTGCAACAATTAATATACCAGCCGATTCCAGTAGTAGAAATCTAAAAGTGTGCTCACTTTTAGATTTCTACTACTGGAATCGGCTGCCATTTCCTGCATTTGAGAAGCTATTCTGGTCATCACGGCAAAGATCCTCATCAGATCTTCACCAAATTTCTATGAGATCAACTTAAAGTCACTACCTTTCAAATAAAAGAAGAACCATCGAAATTGGATCTCATATGGCGGAGATATCCAGTAGCCTGTTTGCTCCTTTTTGGAGGAAAAAGAAAAAAGAAAAAATAAAATAAAATAAAAAACTAATAAAAAATCCCCGACGACAAAAACATTCTATAAAGTCGTAAAACCTGTATGCGAAGTTTCATTCAGATCGGTTGTAAAACATGACCTGTAAGAAAAAATTGAAAGAGGAAAGCAAATGTTGCCAGACTTGAAGCAGAGATGCTTCGCTTGCTCAGTCAATAAAAATTAAAAACATTTATTTTGCATGACCACTGAGAAATATTAAATAACCTAACCCTAAGCATGGTATGCAGGTATGCATCAATAGACTTATTTAATTATATGTTGTCAAACTACTTGCCTTTTAGTTAAAGACATAAAGCAGTCTTAGCTCTAGCAGCCTAGAAAGAAGTAACTTTTATTTTCTCTGAAAACTTCGTAAACTTTTGTGGAGTTTTTGAGATAGAAAACGACGCTCACGTCTGAAAGATGAGCCTTTGTTTAGCATAACTACAAGTTATATTTAAAATAAATTTATCAATAAATATTACCCGCACTTACATCGAACTTGTAGTTATTTAGTTCCAAAAAGTTCATTTGTGAGTACATTAGAACTATTTTTTTAAAGTTCCAATAAGAAAAATAAGCTTCAGCTAAAGTGTGAGTCTATTTATTTTAATGTGCCGAACATGGAACCGTTAATACGCAGATCCATTGATGAATTATATTTTTATCCAACGGCTTATCAACCCAGCGGGGATCACACTTAATCACTACACATGACACATTCCAATCCAACCGAAGATCGATAATGAAAGGAAAAAAAAAATCAAACGCGGATATGGTCTGACGACAGAAAAATCACCGAATCGCGTTCACCTTGTAAACTAACAAATCATATTGAAGATCTGAGCTTCTTTGTTGCAAAATAATGCAAATGCCGCTGCTTAGAACCATATTCGGAGGAAGAGGGTCGAGTATAAAACCGCGGCTCGTTTATTTTATAATCACAGTTACACATCGTCTGTTAACTTTGACACACAAGATGGTGAGTGAAGATAAAGTTGCATCATTAGCTGGTATTTGTGAACGGCACCCATGTGGCCAATCATGTAGTACTCTTGTTCATCTTAAGTTCGCGGTTAAGAACAGTCGTTTATTAAAAGTTGTGGTGATTATAACAAATTCGGGATGCCACCTGGAGGGTTGAAAAAAATAATTTTGGGAATGTGAAAAAGTGACAAGAATTTTTTATATTTCAACTTTTGGTTCAATGCCCTTCAGTGAAAATAAATCTAATATTTAAGATACCAAGACAAAAAAAATCAAGACCATTTTTTTTTTTGATAAATAGGCCCATACTTATCCTTTTTTTTTCCAGAAATCCTTTGTAGCACTTCTCGCCGTCGTGGCCGTGGTCGCCGCCGATGTCTCGCACTTAGTGGGCCACCCTGAGGCTGGCGCCGTGGTCGTAAAGCAGATTGCTGATGTATATCCTGACCAGTACAACTACTCTTACGAGACCAGCAACGGCATTTCCGGCCAGGAATCCGGTGTCCTCAAGAACGTTGGCACTGTAAGTACAGTTTTTTGTTTTAGAATCGGAATTTTGACCTTACCTAAATCATAATTTTAGCATGGGTATCCAAAGACGATTTTTGGTCTAGATAAAAAAAAATCTGACAACATCTTTGAATGGCGATAGCCAAAGTCTAAAATAATGATAAGCTATTACGTCAAACCATCAATGACAATAAAAATGAAAGGACCAGTTCCAAAAACAATAAATTGTCCCAAAGAATCAAGGCCAAGCAAACGACATTTAAGTCACAGCGGATGATCTTGCGTACAACATATTTTAATATATTATATCGTCTTGAACCTTGATATTTCGTCTAAGGTCAAAATTATACGCAATAGTAGAAACATAGTAAATTATGATCATCAGCTCATTGGCACGTGATTTGATTTTAATTATAGTATACACCTCAAAGAATCTTCATTTTTGGTCTATATTTTTAGGATCTCGTACACTCATATTTCCTTTTGTAGTTGGTTGTTGATATTTCTGAATACTAAATAGTTTCTTTTTTATCCAGGACAACGAAGGTATCTTCGTCCAGGGCTCCAACCAGCACACCGCTCCCGATGGTAAACAGTACTCTCTCACCTACACCGCTGACGAGAATGGCTACCAGCCCTTGGTAAATATCTAAGAGTTTAAAAAAACTTAGTTCGTAATTGACGATGTTTTCAAATATCGAAATTGGATCAAATTGGTTTGAAAACCACGCACTTCAAACGTGATGATTCATGTTAATTCCTTCTTTGTTTGAGAAGAAGTCCTGTAGCGGGGCAGTAACTGATATTATTAAAACGTAGAAGATGTAATCAATTTATTAAGCTCTATAAATAAATTCTGCAAGTTCACGTAATCTATTCACACTCAAAGGCATAAAGATTTATTATGATTAACATCTCTATCAATTTGTTTTAATGATTGACGACAGATCTAATGGGGTAGTGGCGACGGATCATCGTTTACAACTTCATTCACAGTTAACGTAGCTTTTGCATTGTCTTTAGCGTTTAGTAGTACTATGTACTAGTTCTACTTTATGCTTTATTTCTTCTATTTTGATATTATAAACTAGATGTGAATATGCCTACAATATTACTACCTACCTATAATGTATAATCTTTTTGTTTCTCATTCTGAATATCAAATTGTGCTAACACGTTCATGTTCTCTTTCAGGGTGAACATCTCCCCACTCCCCCCGCCCCTCAACCCATCCCCGAGTACATCGAAAGGGCCATCGAGTACATCAGGACTCACCCCTCCCAGCCTGAATCCGGCAAGAAGTACCAGTAGGGTTTAAGCTAACTTTAGACGATAAGAAATAACTAAGAACTATTTCTTTCACTGCCAATTTTTTTACCTCTAGTCGCAATATGTTTGTAAATTTTGTAAAATAAAAAAGGATTTCTTGTTGTACAGTCACTTATTTTTTCTTTTTTTTCCTCCTATACAATAAGTTAATATAATATTATGATACCTTTTTAGAAGGTTGATGTGTTACAATTATACACATAATAGAATTCAGTAGGATTTTTTTGATCTCAAACTATTTATCTCTTCTTAAGAACGAGAGCTGCTTGCAATTCAAATTAATTAAGTAAGAATGAATTTGAATTTCATGAAAGTCTCGAACCTTCAATAGTGTCGTGCCTCATACAAGTTAATCAATATATAAATAAAAAACGTTTATTTCGACCAACAATGGATCATAGTAGGCACCAAAAACATATAAGTAGTTAAAAAAGACTTCACATAAACATATAAACTTCGATTCCTCAGTACGTGAACCATTCAGCAATGGTTCAGGTAGTGATAATCGTACCTCTGTGCGAACTGAGTAACTGTGTTTAAATACTGTAACCGTTATAATAAGCAAAAGTTTCAGTGCACACTGACAAACCTGCAAACAAACTAACATCAACTTATAACTACATGACCTAAAACGAGTCCGCGTATCACTGGTCAGTTTCCCTCACTCGTTAGTTTATTTGATTCGCCAGTTTTGTTCATTAGTCAGTTTCGCTGATTGGTCAGTTTTGCGGATAAGATAGTCGCGTCAGTTCGACAGTTTCCAGTGTTCGGCAGATTCGTTGATTCGTCAGTTTAGTACAGTCAACGAAAAATATATGTTTAAGTTTAAGTAAACAAAAGTGGATCATGTAAGGAATAAACCAATTAAAATCAATCTTAAAGTTGATTTTTTAAATCACTATAGGTATTTAAAAAATATATTTATCTTCTAACATCTTAAAACTGAAATCTAATCGGTAGACATTAATACATAATTTGTTTTTTATTTTATTTAGCTTTGTTGGTCGTGTGGGTGCAAGCGTTACTGCTGTGCATGAGAGTCTGGGTTCGATTCTCAAGTCGAAAAAGTTGTATTGGGTTTTTCCATTAGAAATTTTTCGGTAGCGGCTCGGTGTCTGGTTTTCGGCCCGGTTAAAGGCAAAGATGAGCCTATCTGGTGAAATATGGGTGTACTCTAAGTGCACCTCTGCCTAACCCTTTTTGGAAGCAGGCGTGATGTTATGTTACGTAATATGTACATAATTAAATTAGCAGACGTGTGTGCAGTTTTCTAATGATTGTACTTTGACTGACGAATTGAATAAAACTGACGAATCAATGAAACTGGCAAACACTGGAAACTTTTAAGTTGACGCAACTGTCTAAACCGGAAAACTGACCAATCAATGAAACTGATTAATCAACGAAACTGACGAATTAAATAAATTGACGAGTGAGGGAAACTGACCAGTGATACGCGGACTCCCTAAAACATAATACTATAAAATATATTCTGTGTAAAAACAGCTCGGAATATTATATAACATTTTTTCAGTAGCAATCCTGATATAAACTTTTCAATACAAAATGGTTATTATTTTTATTCGGGTTAGTAGCGCATTTAGACACCATCAAATTTTGACCTCGGTCTCCAAACGTACGGTGTCACATGCCTCATATAGGTCCAATTTATTTCACTTAGCTAACTTAAATGTTATGCATATTACGTGTGGCGATAACTGAACTAAGTCACGCTATACGGTCATCAAGTAAAAGCGAATTGTATAAAATGTCGTTATTGTTTTATTACTTATTAGTTTTAATCTTCTGCGACAGTTTAGTATATTGTTTTTTGTAAGAGCTTTTACGGTGGATGTTCATAAACAGATCAATCAATCTGTCTAGCCTTTTCCCAATGTTGGGGACGGCTTCCAGTCTAACCGTATGCAGCTGAATACCAGTATTTTACATGAAGCGACTGCCTATCTGACCTCCACAACCCAGTTACTTGGTAACACGATACCCCTCTGTAAGACTAGTTGTCAGAATTTTTCTGACTACCCGCAACGATTTTGATATGTATAATGATGGATGGTCATTGATCTATGAACCGACAGCGGCAAGCGTCACTTAACCCTTTGATCGACCCGAGCGGCTGTTATCATGTAGCCACGAGCCCCCCCCCCCCCCCCCCCTCCGATAACTAGATCACCGAGAAACAAAAATTAATAGAAATCATCATCAAAACAAAAAGGAAATTACCTTTTAAAGGATGGATTAAAATAGGTCCTGGAAAACGAAAAGTATTCTCTTTATGGACCAATGGCTTTGAAACAGCCAGACCGGCCAACAAAAATAACAAAAGCTAATCAAACCACTTGTTAACAGATAAACATGAATAGGTTTTCAGACAGTAAGTGTCCGCATTATGGTGTAATATGCCAGAGAGCCTATTGTGGTTGTACGTAACTTTTTGCGCAAGAGACTGTAGAAGGTTTTAGAATATTAATGAAACTTTAAAAACCATCGCAATCAAATATAATTCAAATCCAGGATGGCCATGATTTAGTAAGACAATATTTAAAATGCCAATTTAATCGCAATTATTATTAATTTACTTTTATCCTAAACAATTTTTTTTTTATATCGATTTAGCGGCGTAGCAAGAGAAACTGGAAAGATTGTTTTTCGATGAGTCATGACAATCATCATCCAATGAACTCAGCATACACTCGATATGTAGACACGTATTGAGCCCCATGTAAAGCTTCAATGCCCGTTGTGGACGTCTCACCTCTAAAGATGTAAACACACAAAGGACACCGCATAACTAGACAAGGCAAGCTCAAGTTGTATCGTAAGCAGATCATTCAAAGTCAAAGTCAAGGTCAAAGTATTTATTAGTGTAATTTTTGGTGATACAGTAGGTCTTATAGTTAGGTTATGGTAACTCAAAAAACTATCCATTTAATAGTGTTAAATAGTGTATGCCCACACTATTTAACATCATCATTTCAGAAGAAAGACGTCCACTGCTGGACATAGGCCTCCCCCAATGGGAGGGGGGGCGGTTACCATAATCGCGGTTGCATATGTTGATCGCAGTATGGTGTTAAAATGCATAGAGAACGCTTCTGCCCATTCTCTAGTAAGTCCGTTAGTCGCCTTTTACGACACCCACGGGAAGAAATAGGATGGTGCTATTCTTTACGTCCGGCACCACACGGAGCTGCATAAATATTTTTTGCATTGCATTATCTCATTGATATTTATTTAACAATATACGAATTTACAATCAATCATTTAATCGAGTATCAGCAATAATCAGCGTCAGTGTCGGTAATGTCTACGTGTCATATACAATCTGACACTCGGTCGAACCTCTCGCCATTCTTGGAATTTTAAACTTATTCAATTATCTAATTCATTTTTTGCTTGCCGTTTTTTCAAAACAGGTATCTGCGGTTTTTGTCGAGATGCCTGGGGAACTACCTGCTCGATTAAGTTCAGGTCAAGGTTACCGATGTTGATTTTCAAGATTATTAATTACATAATTATGTAATTTTCGAGTCCTCTCAGCAGCAGTTTATTTAAAAAGCGTTAAAATAATGTTTAGAGGTATATTTGGCAGTGGACATTGAAAGCTGAATTGACTATAAATTATTTTGTTCCTGATTTTTATTTTTCCTCAATGTTACTTTGTCACAATACTACCCAACACCATACTAAATACAATCTCTCTTATGTAACCATTATTATCTACCAATATTGGTAAGTATTGTAATATTATTAGCAATTTCATACTAAGTGTTTAAATATATAGGTATAACATTCTCTACATGTTAGCAGAACTCATCAAATGTCATTAGGTCATCCGTGAGAATTCACTTGTTGGTTTTGACGTGCGGTTAAAGAACTAAGGCTATACAGGCATCACGCCTAGGAACTTACAGGTGTACGGTAGAAATGTAGACAACTTTTTAATCTCAAAGTTTACGATACAACTTTCACTCATACCAGAATGAACTATAAGTGCGTCAGATTTAAACTCAGAAAAAATCATTGATAAGCAAATTGACTAACAAATTAAATTATCCGTATATTCAATTCACAACTGTGACAATTGACTATAATTACTATTAGACGGCAAATTAACGTGTAATAGAACCAGTACAATTGAACTACTGCGGTTTCGCTGCTATGGTTTCGCGGCGGAGGTGTGTATACGTTCCGATTTTCCCTTTTGAGGTACGACATAGAGATATATACATCAAGTATCAAACTACTGCAACGGATTATAGTGATGCTGCAGCTAACGCGATCTCATTGATTCATATACGATATCTTTAAAACGGCCAATCTAATTACTCAAATTTATTATCCCATAAACGAACGGCTATAAGAAAAAAACATGACTAACCATTGTCCAAGATGAGCGATAGATAAACGTAACGCGTTTCAACGCAACACATGACATAACCTGATCCGCTATGACACAATCAAAGTCTAGTGGTTCGCACCGTGTCTCGTCTAGATGCTAATTGTTATGCTTGTTGTTATTGTGCAATATTAAGGAATGTCATATTTTAAGGTTCGTACAGACTGGTGCGATATCGTGGGCGCGACGCGACACTATTAGCACAATTTGTTTGTCGGTGCCTGTCGCGCGCGCGATATCGTGCGTGTCTGTACGAGCCATAATGGCACATTTTCCTGTTTTTTCTAGTTATTTGCGGAGCCAACATGCCCAGAGATCACATAAAATACAGGTTTAGAAGGATAAAAAGGGGAGGCCTTTGCCTAGCAGTTGTAAAAAAAACGATCAAGACTTCAAGAGCGAGTCGGACTCGCGCACTGAGGGTTCCGTACGTATACAACATTATTTTTAGTATATACGAAACCTGAATATAGTTTGTTCAGAATAAGGAACTGAATTGATTTCAATAATTTTTACACCATGTTATATTTTATTCCAAAAAAAAAATAAGTGTGATGGAAAATGTTATCACCATTTAATTACTTACAATTAGAGAATACAATCGTTCGGGATCCCGGGATCCCGAGATTCGGGATCCCGGGCTCCCGACCGTTTTCTGGCCCCGAAAATCCCGGGACTGTACTTGGCTAATCTCGGGATTTTCGGGATTGCCACAAACACGTCTAGTTTGTATTCCGTAGTCCGTTGCGCCTTGAAAATAACCTTGCCTAGATTATTTTAATACATTACGACAAAAAGCAACTCGTACAATACGTAGGTACCCACTATTTACTACACAGGTACAGTCCTAATAATATGTTTGTCGTAGAACTTAGAAGGGACTTCCCCACTCGGAATACTTTAATACGGTCTTAAGGTAATTCCCCAACGAACCAACAGGGGAATCACCCGATCATCTCATATCATAATATTGTTGCGGGTATTTCCCGTCGGTCGGGGATTCCCTGTACGAAAGTATAAATATGCAAATCAGGTTTTATTTTTTTCATTTATTGTTCTGTCAGTGACGGGTTACGTAGGCTACGTCAGTGACGACGGGTTACGTAGGCTACGTCATTAAAATTTAAAAGTCAATTATCTGAAATTAAGTATTTCAAATGGCGGGAGACTTTGTTAGACCTACTTTGACCCTATCATTGTCATCGCCACCTGATATTGCAAAATCTTATACATGTATAAAAAACTGCTTATTCATATCTCCACATTGCTTATTAGGTTAGTACTAAAATAAACTTAACCAACCATTCCTGGTTCCATAGGCTTAGCATGAGAACCGTAGAGAAGTGTTTTAAAGTAGATAAAAATTACGCTTCTGTGTAGACAGCTGACAGTTTTCTACGAAGAAAGATAGACAAGCGATTTCTATTCTACAATAGAGTAGAAATAGAAAGCATCATGCTAAGCCTGCTTTTAGAGTTTTAATTTTGTGTAATAAACGAAAATCACCAGTCTTTCAAAGAGCATGGGAGATGGGCTTCAAGTTAATCTTTGAGGATAATTGATGAAATTATTGTTGCTCTGCTATTATTACTAATATTCAGTTTGAAAAGCCTTATCAAATCCCCCTTAAAGTTTAAACTTTAAGTTAGCAATTACACACAAGATACTTAGCTCAAGATACCATCTTGAGATACTTAGCTCAAGACACCGTCTTGAAATACTTAGCTCAAGATACCATCTTGAGATACTTAGCTCAAGATACCATCTTGAGATACTTAGCTCAAGATACCATCTTGAGATACTTAGCTCAAGATGCCATTTATTATTTTATGCCTAGTATCTTGAGATAATGCTTGTGAAGCATTGATGTCCCAATCACCCGTACAAAGGTAATGGGTAAAACATTACATACAAACATTAGAAGGTCACTAGGCAACTTAGAGAGATTAGATAATAACTTATTGAAGACTTACTGGACTTACTTATTGTCTGGAGTCTTGACTGGGACCAACAGGCCATTGCATTATATAATACAAAAGTAATATACTGTGTACTGTAGGTAATTATATTATATATGTACAATGATATCCACGAACTCCTCCATTTTCGAACAGGCTCATTTCACGTCTATTTGCCAACCCCAATTCATTTTGTACTTGTACTTCAGGATCTGGGGATTTCATACTCTTGTTAATTTCCAGCTCTAACTTTTCCTTTAATGTCAATTGGGGTTAGGAGGTCTTAGCTCAAGACACCATCTTGAGATACTTAGCTCAAGACACCAGCTTGAGATACTTAGCTCAAGACACCGTCTTGAGATACTTAGCTCAAGATACCGTCTTGAGATATTTAGCTCAAGACACCATCTTGAGATACTTAGCTCAAGACACCGTCTTAAGATACTTAGCTCAAGACACCATCTTGAGATACTTAGCTCAAGATAACGTCTTGAGATACTTAACTCAAGACACCATCTTGAGATACTTAACTCAAGATACCATTTATTATTTTATGCCTAGTATCTTTAGATAATGCTTGTGAAGCATTGATGTCCCAATCACCCGTACAAAGGTAATGGGTAAAACTGTGACATTAGAAGGTCACTAGGCAACTTAGAGAGATTAGATAATAACTTATTGAAGACTTACTGGACTTAGTTATTGTCTGGAGTCTTGACTGGGACCAACAGGCCATTGCATTATATAATACAAAAGTAATATACTGTGTACTGTAGGTAATTATATTATATATGTACAATGATATCTACGAACTCCTCCATTTTCGAACAGGCTCATTTCACGTCTAATACTATTTGCCAACCCCAATTCATTTTGTACTTGTACTTCAGGATCTGGGGATTTCATACTCTTGTTAATTTCCAGCTCTAACTTTTCCTTTAATGTCAATTGGGGTTGGGAGGTCTTAGCTCAAGACACCGTCTTGAGATACTTAGCTCAAGACACCATCTTGAGATACTTAGCTCAAGACACCGTCTTGAGATACTTAGATCAAGACACCGTCTTGAGATACTTAGCTCAAGACACCATCTTGAGATACTTAACTCAAGATACCATTTATTATTTTATGCCTAGTATCTTGAGATAATGCTTGTGAAGCATTGATGTCCCAATCACCCGTACAAAGGTAATGGGTAAAACATTACATACAAACATTAGAAGGTCACTAGGCAACTTAGAGAGATTAGATAATAACTTATTGAAGACTTACTGGACTTACTTATTGTCTGGAGTCTTGACTGGGACCAACAGGCCATTGCATTATAAACATCACTGATCATAAATGCTGTAGAGCTCCAGACCGTAATCATGTAAAATATATGGAGTAGGTGCCGATATTAACTATTTGCTGTCAATCAATTACCCATATTTATGGGTCTTGAGTAGAGAATACAATCGGGATCCCGACCGTTTTCTGGCCCCGAAAATCTGACCGTTCTTGGCTAATCTCGGGATTTTCGGGATTGCCACAAACAAGTCTAGTTTGTATTCCGTAGTCCGTTGCGCCTTGAAAATAACCTTGCCTAGATTATTTTAATACATTACGACAAAAAGCAACTCGTACAATACGTAGGTACCCACTACTTACTACACAGGTACAGTCCTAATAATATGTTTGTCGTAGAACTTAGAAGGGACTTCCCCACTCGGAATACTTAAATACAATACTCTTAAGGTAATTCCTCAACGAACCAACAGGGGAATCACCCGATCATCTCATATCATAATATTGTTGCGGGTATTTCCCGTCGGTCGGGGATTCCCTGTATGAAAGTATAAATATGCAAATCAGGTTTTATTTTTTTCATTTATTGTTCTGTCAGTGACGGGTTACGTAGGCTACGTCAGTGACGACGGGTTACGTAGGCTACGTCATTAAAATTTAAAAGTCAATTATCTGAAATTAAGTATTTCAAATGGCGGGAGACTTTGGTAGACATAAAAAAGACAGTGATACGACGTCAGTGTGGAGTTATTATTTAGTTGAGAAGGACGGGAATAGTGCTAAATGTAAGCGATGCCCAGCCATCCTCAAGACTTTGGGTGGATCAACTAAGGGATTACATACACATTTGTTATCAAAACATAACATCAAGGTTATATCAGCTTCAACAAGTCAAGATTCTGAAAATCTGAACACAGCACCGCCGCCAGCCAGGCGAAAGTTAGATAATTATTTTACTAAAAGTGCCGACGATAGCCTGGATGATGTTTTGGCAAGAATGATTGCATTAGATGGATTTCCATTCAGTGTGAATAGCAAAATACACGGATTTACCAAAGTCAGCCGTCACTGTTCGAAAACGTGTTATGAATTACAGTGAAAAAATCAGAAAGCAAGTAACTGCAGAATTATAACATTTGAAAAGTGCAGGTGAAAGATTTAGTCTTTCTTTCGACGAGTGGACTTCAACTTCCAACAAACGATACATGGCGGTCAACGTTCATTCATATAAAAAAAATTGGAACTTAGGACTTGTTATATGTACGATAGTATGACAGCTGAAAATTGTCTTCGTATATTGCAAGAGCGTCTAAGTAAATTTGACATTTCCCTAGAAACTGACATCGTGGCTATTGTAACCGATGGACCGAATGTTATGATAAAGGTGGGGCGGCTTATTTGCACTGAACCACAACTGTGTCTCGCACATGGTATCAATTTGGCGGTCTGTGATGTGCTTTATGAAAAACATAATAATTTGCAAGATAGCCCTACCTCAGATGATACTATAAATGAACCAGCTGTGACTGTTGATTATATGGACGACAGCGATGATGAACACCATTTAGAAGACTTAGACTGTCCAGAATCAGGTTTAATCGTAATGTCACAAAATGATCTTGCGCCAGAACACGTACCAGAGTTAACACAATATGAAAATATTAATGAGCTGATAAAGAAAATCCGCAAAGTTGTAGTGTATTTCAAATGATCTCCATTGAAAAATGAAACAGTACTTCAAAAATATGTGAAAAGAGTTGTCACTTCTTTTGGACTGTAAAACCAGGTTGAATAGTCTTTTAACAATGCTGGAGCGATTTTATGTTTTAAAAGCATGCATTCAAAAAGCTCTTTTAGATCTCAATCATCCAATTCGTTTAGAAGATGTTGATTTTGAATTGGTAAATAAAATTGTTGATGTGCTGACCCCAATTAAATTGACAGTAGAAGCAATCTGTCGGCGAGATGCTAATTTATGCACAGCTGATGCCGCTTTGAAATTTCTTATAAAACAACTGTCTAGCAAAAACTCAGCACTTGCCAAAAAAATTAAAACATCCTTAGTGGAACGTATAAAGCAACGACGAAGTGATGATTTAACTGGCGTGTTAAATTATTTACAAAATCCATGAATGGATGTTGAAAACCAGTTATTATCGGATTTGGAATGGCACGACTTATTTCCAGTTCCGACACAGGCTTTAGTGAGGAAGCAAATAAAGAGTATTGTTAAAAGACTTAATAGTCGAGATTACACGGAAGAAGAAGCAAGGTCAGTATCACATACAGATGATGAGCTAAGGTCAGAAACCTCCAAACCCCAATTGTCATTAAAGGAAAAGTTACAGCTGGAAAATAACAAGAGTATGAAATCCCCAGATCCTGAAGTACAAGTACAAAGTTAATTGGGGTTGGCAAATAGTATTAGACGTGAAATGAGCCTGTTCGAAAATGGAGGTGTTCGTGGATATCACTTAGAAACAGCATATAAGTATCTATTGTCTATTCCTCCAACCAGCGTAGAAGCTGAACGAGCGTTTTCAGCTGCTGCTTATGTTGGCAATAAACTACGAAGCAGGCTCGGAAGTCAAACATTGGATGCTTTGATATTTCTGCGATTATATTTTCAAAATTCTAAATAGTTATTTTGTGCTGTTTTTTAATTTCTTGCAAAAGTATAGTATTTTTTGGTTTGTGTTTTTTCTTTTCTTATTATTATTCTGATTTGTGTTGTGCAAAGACATTTTTTTTTAATTACTCGTGTTTTTTTTATTTTAGCCCAATTAGAAACCACATAGTCTAATCCCGGGATGAGCCCGAGATCCCGGGAAAAGGCTTCAAAAATCCCGTAAGCCCGGGATTGAAAAACATGCTCGGGATTGTATTCTCTACTTACAATACAATCGCCGTACGGTTAGGTTAGGTTATCGGGTGCCTTCCTACCTCCGCCGCATCGTCGGGGCTTATTTGGCGGAAAGGTGTGTTACCTACACGGGACGTGATGGCGGAAACCAGCGCCGCATGTCGTGCGGTGTTCCACAGGGCTCGGTCGTAGGACCGCTCCTGTGGAACATCGGGTACGACTGGGTGCTGCGGGGCGAGCTCCAGCCGGGCGTGGACCTGACGTGTTATGCGGACGACACACTGGTCACGGCCCGGGGGAGCTCGTACAGGGAGGCAGCGTTGCTGGCGACGGCTGCGGTCTCACAGGTGGTGAGTCGCATACGTCGCCTAGGGCTGGAGGTTGCCCTCAACAAGTCGGAGGCCTTGATCTTTCATGGCCCCCGGCGGGCGCCGCCGCCGGGATTACACATCGTGGTCGGGGGGGCTCAAATCGCTGTCGAGTCCACCATGAAGTACCTATGATTGGTGCTCGACAGCCGGTGGGATTTTGGCCCCCATTTCCGGCGGCATTTGGGGCGTTGTCAACGCTGCTTCCCAATCTGGGGGGCCCGAGCGCCGCCTGTAGGCGGCTCTACGTGGGGATCGTGCGATCGATGGCCCTTTACGGGGCCCCGATTTGGGTGGCTGACCTGACGGCCGGAAGCATCGCAGTCCTGCGGAAGCCGCAGAGAGCGATGGCCGTCAGAGTCATGAAGGGATATCGCACGATCTCCTACGAGGCGGCTTGCGTACTGGCCGGATCCCCGCCCTGGGACCTCGAGGCGAAAGTACTCGCGTCACTGTATCGGTGGCGCGAGGAAGCGAGGGCGCGGGGCGAGTGCCTGATGCAGCGACATGTGGAGTTGCGTCGGTCACAGCTTCGCGCAGCCCTGGTGGCGGAATGGCGGGACAGGCTTTCACGCCCTACCGCTGGCCTCGCCACCATCGAGGCGGTCCGGCCGGTACTCGAGCCCTGGCTCGGGAGGAGGCACGGCTCCCTGTCGTTTCGGGTGACGCAGGTGCTCTCGGGGCATGGTTGCTACGGGAAGTACCTGTTTCGCATAAACAGGGAGCCGGACGCCCGGTGTCACCACTGCGTCGACTGCCGGGAGGACACGGCGCGGCATACGCTGGCAGAGTGTGCCGCTTGGGAGGAGCCACGCCGTGCCCTCTTCCGGCCCCCCTAAATGGGTCCAGGGACGGCGGACTCGGGGACGTCCGCCGTCCCCCATCACACTGAACCCGAGGTGGCGGCGCGTAGTGTTCCACGCGCGCCCCTTTGAGACGTTGCGGGGGGGTCTAGCACCTAACCCCCCCGCAGACTTGAGGTGGCCCGCAGAGGTGGGCCGGCACTAGCCAGGGATCACGGAAGTAATACTAGCTCCCAAGATCCCCGGTGCAAGTGTGGGAAGGGAACACCGGGGTGGTTTTTAGTCAGTAAGAGTCTGACAGACCCCTCCGCCCACCCCAGGGCGGAGGACATCCATGAGGATTTTCCACCCCGGCAACAAAAAAAAAAAAAAGGTTAGGTTAGGTTAGGTTACAAGGGGGACCCCCCACAGTGCTTGCGTCCCACGTCGCGTCCCCTGGGCAACGACCCGGTTCTGACCACCGTAACGGAGTGGCAGACCGGTGTTCGGCTAAAGTGCACTGTGCAGTCGCAGCATACATTTTAATCTTTTTATCTATTTTATTTTAACTGGCGGAATTTGCGAAATTTGCGGAGGCTATGCCTAAACCATCGCGGGACGTCTCCGGACGTTTTAGAAAAGGCCCTTCTCAGGGCCAACCCAAAGGCCCTTCTCAGGGCCAACCCAAAGGCCCTTCTCAGGGCCAACCAAAAGGCCCTTCTCAGGGCCAACTCGAGGCCGCCTCGGCGTCGGAGGCTAGCCGTGCACCGTCTGCGGCTAGCAGCGTCTTTTATTTGACGGGCGAGTTGGCGGGCTCCGACAACGAGTCCATTGCGTGCGAGTCGGACGCAAGTTCAATGACCGGTCACCGGGAGCCGGGGAAGCGGGCCCTCAAAAGAAATGGGTCTGGGGGTTCCTCGGACTCGAGAAAGCCGTCACACGCGAAGGCCAAGAAGCCGGTGTCGGACACTCACGTCGTGGGTCTGGCAGAGGCCGAACACCAGTTGGACCTGTCTCGGCGGGCGCGGCTCCAGCAAGATCTGGAGGAGCGGGTAGCGGCAAAGGAGCAACGGACGCGTGTTGCCTGGGCCAAGTCCGGGTACGGCGCGTCCTGCGTTCTGTACGCAGACCACTCCCTGGCGGAGCTGGAGCTGATGGCCGAGGAGGACGAAGAGGAGATAGTGGAAGTCGCCTCTAAGTCCTCCAATTTGAAAGGGACTTTTCAAAAGTCCCTTAAATGCAGGGCCGCGAGCATGCGCGGCATCGTCGGGGAGCTTGTGCAGCGCAAGGCGACCGACGAAACGCGGCAACTGCAGGCGAGGGTTGATCGCCTGCAGTCAGAGGTCAGTCAGCTGCATCAGAAGCTGGCTGAAGCCACGGCCCGGCCAAACAAGGCTGAGCCGATACAAGCGGCTGAGGTCCTCCAACCTTGAGGATATAATCCGAAAGGTCGTCACGGAGGAGAGGGCCTTCACGAGAGCCTGTCTTGCGGGCATCGAAGACAGGCTCTTGCCCGAGAAACGCCTGCGACCGCCGCTCGCGGCGGACAGGAGGCGACGCGAGCCGGAGCCGGTACCCCAGGGGGAAGACGCCCATCTTCCGTCCACCACCCCATCCAACCAGCAAGGGTGGACGAAGGTGGCCAAAAAGGGGAAAAAGAAGGGGAAAAAGTCGAGGTCGGTGGCTGCCCCTGCCGCCCCCGCCAACACCCCTCACGGCCCATCCCAAAAAACAGGCAAGGGGAAGGGGAAGACGTCGGCCCAAGGCCAAGGAAATTGGTTCCCCCTAAGACCGCAGCCGTAGTGGTGACGCTCACCGCTGAGGCTGCGTAGCGGGGCGAGACGTACGCGTCTATAATGTCGAGGGCGCGTCCAAATGCCGATCCTAACAAACTGGGGATCGGCACAGTCTCGTGCCGCTGGACCCAGGCCGGGGCTCGAATTTTCGAGTTCCCGGGGGCTCAGGGTGGCACCAACGCGGACCTCTTCGCAACCAAGTTGCAAGAGGTCATCGCGGACGCGGCCAAAGTCAGCAGGCCCACGAAGTTTGTGGCCTTGGAGGTGACCGACCTTGACGACTCGGTCACAAAAGAGGAGGTGGTGGCGGCGGTCGCAGCAATGGGGGGCTGTGGCGTCACAGCGGTGCAAGGTCGGGCCATTAGGCCCGGCCGCAGCGGCATGGGCACCATTCGCCTTGAGTGCCCAGTCGCCGCAGCTATAACCGTCCTCGCCAAGGGACGGCTTGCCGTCGGGTTCAGCTCGGGTGTAGTCCGGGCACTTGCAGCTAAGCCTCTGCGCTGCTACAAGTGTTGTGGCATCGGACACACTCGGCCTCTTTGTCCGTCCAAGGTCGACAGGGTGGACACGTGCTTCCGATGTGGCAAAGACGGGCACAAGTCCGCCTCCTGCGAGGCCGCCACGCCGCACTGCGTTGTGTGTGCTGCCAGTGGCTGCCCTGCGGGCCACGTGATGATGGGGAGGAAGTGCAATCCTCCCCCTAAGAAGGGCAAAGAGCAGGCGCTGATCCGGCCTGTCGCTGCCACCGCCGTCCCTGAGGCTGGGACTTTGGCGGCTGTGGAGGAGGGTGCGATGTCTGATTGATGGATAGGGTCATCAAGCATCGCATCCTTCCGGCGAACGCCAACCACTGCGGAGCAGCCCAGGATCTGCTGTTGCAGACCATGGCCGAGTGGTTGGTGGACGTGGCGGTGGTTGCCGAGCCGTACTCGGTCCCTGGCCGTTGGCTGGGTGATCGAGACGGCTTGGTGGCATTGGTGTCGCGGTTTTCCACAGACTCCCCTCCCCTCTCGCTCTTAGAGAGGGGACCGGGATACGTGGCCGCCACGTGGGGAGACTTGGCCCTTGTGGGCGTCTATTTCTCCCCAAATCTCGCAGACTTCGAGAACTTTCTCGAAATCCTCACCGCAGTGGTCGGGAGGGCGGCACCACGCCAGGTCGCCATATTGGGCGACTTGAACGCCAAGTCGACGCGCCGCAGAATTTTGGGCGGCGTCGTGCGGTGTGACCCTCCTAAACAGAGGGACTGTCCACACCTGTGTGCGGCAACGGGGAGGGTCGGTGGTCGACCTCTCGTTTGCCACCCCCGTGCTAGCCACCCAAGTCGTGAACTGGCGGGTGGAGATGGTGGAGACCATGTCGGACCACCGCTACGTGCGGTTCGACATCTCCACCCAGAGCTCCCAGGGAACGGCCCGCCCGGGCCAATCAAGGTTCCCACGGTGGGCTCTCACCCGTGTTGACCGAGAGGCAGCGGAGGAGGCGGCGTTCGTCCAGGACTGGCTCACGCCTCCTGTCGAGGTCCTGGACGTGGACGCCGCAGCGGTCCAGCTGAGGGGTCCTTGACCGAGGTGTGCAACTCCAGCATGCCCCGGTCTCATCGCCCACCTCCCCGCCGCGCCGTCTATTGGTGGTCGGAGGAACTGGCGGGGCTCCGGACCACCTGCGTAGCGGCCAGGAGGGCCTACACGCGGAGTCGAAGGTGCAGGCCCCGAGATCCCACCAACGAGGAGGGCCTCTATGCCGCGTACGTTGACGCAAAGGCGGTCCTGAAGACGGCAATGTGCGCGGCCGAAGACTCGGCGAGAGCCGAGATGCTGGAGGGTCTCGACAGGGATCCGTATGGAAGACCATACAAGGT
This sequence comes from Tiliacea citrago, assembly GCA_963921375.1. Classification (NCBI taxonomy): domain Eukaryota; kingdom Metazoa; phylum Arthropoda; class Insecta; order Lepidoptera; family Noctuidae; genus Tiliacea; species Tiliacea citrago. Next base: position 8,655,666 of record OY992796.1, read on the forward strand.
GGCGCGGGATAAACTGCGCCCCACTGACGGAGACCCTTGAACCGGCATTGCTGGATGGGGTGGTTCGGTCTCTGTTTCCGTCAAGGACCGGCTTCACCCCGCCAGTGATGGACCCCCGCGGGAGGCAGTTCCGCCGGAGGAGGAGGTCCCCGCGGTTACGGCGTCGGAACTGCGTGCAGGGACTCTTCGTGTCCGCGCGAAGAACACGGCCCCAGGGCCGGACGGCGTTCCCGCACGGGTGGTGGCCATCGCCGCCTCTCAGATGGAGGAGAGGCTTCGGGACCTTTTTAGCGCGTGTTTCACGACTGGGAGGTTCCCGAAACCCTGGAAGGAGGGGCGGCTATGCCTCCTCCGAAAGGAGGGACGCCCGGCAGACTCCCCCTCGGCTTACCGGCCCATCGTTTTGCTCGATGAGGTCGGTAAGTTGTTCGAGGGGATAATCGCCGACCGGCTGAGTAGCCTGCTGGGGACGGTGGGGCCGGACCTGTTGGACGCCCAATTTGGTTTCCGACGGGGTCGTTCGACGGTGGATGCGTTGGCCCTACTGAAGGGCCAGGTGAGGGAGGCCGTGGAGGCGGGTGACGGAGTGTTGGCGGTGTCATTCAACATAGCCAACGCCTTCAACTCTGTCCCCCACTCGACAATCTTGGAGGCACTTCGGTACCACGGAGCGCCCCAGTACCTGCGCCAACTCTTGGCCAGCTACTTGGAGGACCGGGTGGTCCTCCTTGAGGACAAGACGGCCAGAGTTAGACGATATGGCGCAGAGTCCGGTGTTCCACAGGGGTCGGTCCTAGGGCCACTGCTGTGGAACATTGGATTCGACTGGCTCCTGCGGGGAACCCTCCTCCGTGGCACGAGCATCATCTGTTACGCAGATGATACTCTCCTCATTGCCCGGGGGAGGGACTTCGGCGAGGCGGCCAGTCTGGCCTCGGCTGGCGGATCCTTAGTGGCAGGAAGGATCCGCCGCCTAGGGTTGAAGGTGGCGCTCCACAAGACCGAGGCCGTGTTTTTCCACGAGCCACGGCAGCGCATCCCTCCCGACGGCCACATTATCGTGGAGGGCGTCAGGATCGAGGTCAAGGCCCAGATGAAGTACTTGGGCCTTGTACTCGACAGCAGGTGGCGCTTCGGCCCACATTTTAGCGGGCTGTCGACGCGCCTGCTGAAGACGGCGAACGCCCTGTCGTGGCTCCTCCCGAACCTGGGGGGTCCGAAGGTGAGATGCCGGCGCCTGTACGCCGGCATCCTCAGGAGCATGGCCCTTTACGGGGCCCCAATCTGGGCGGACTCCCTCCACAGGAGGGAGAACGCCACTGCCATCCGGAGGCCCCAAAGGACCATTGCACTGCGGGTAGCGAGGGCCTACCGATCGGTGGGCTTCTCGGCGGCGTGCGCTCTGGCCGGCACCCCTCCTTGGGAGCTCGAGGCGTGGGTGCTGACCAGAGTTTACGAATGGACGGCGCGGCGTAAGGCGCTTGGGGAGCTCCCCGCCGCAGAAGAGCGGGAGGCCGTGCGGCAGGAGGCGAGGGACGCGATCGTCCATCACTGGACAGAGGACCTCGCCACTGCCGCTTTTGGCCGCCGAACTTTGGACGCGCTCGGGCCGGTCCTGAAGGACTGGCTCGAGCGGTCACATGGTTTCCTCTCTTTCCGTCTGGTGCAGGTGTTGTCCGGCCATGGGTGTTTCGGATCGCACCTGCACCGGATTCAAAGGGAGGGGACCTCGTCGTGCCACGACTGTGGCGCGGCGGAGGATACGGCACAGCACACCCTTGAGGTGTGCCCGGCCTGGTCCGAGCTGCGCCAGACTCTGATCGCAGCGGCCGGGCCGGACCTCTCGCTTCCCAGCGTCATCAACTTCATGCTGGAAAGCGAGGGGGCCTGGACAGCAGTCGCCTCCTTCTGCGAGGAAGTAATGTCACAGAAGGAAGCGGCGGAGCGCGCGCGGGAGGACGATCCTCTCGCGGCGACGCTCCGCAGGCGAAGAGGAGGTGCGAGAAGGCGATTGAACGATCGTCGTCTCCGCCTCCTCCCAGGTGGAGGCCAGCAGGCAACGGGTGCGGGGGCACCCTTGTCTGTATTGCACAGGCCTCCACCAGTGCCGGACGGGAATGGCCAGGTGTTCCCTGCCATTCCCGTAGCCCCCCATTGAGAATGGGGGGCACGCGGGGCCCGCCGGTCAGGCGGGCATGCACCGAGAGGGTCATGGATGTAAAGGTTGAGCCGGTTTCCCATGGCCCTACCATCACGGTGATGTGGGAACACCGCTGAGTTTTAGTGGGTATACTGTCACTTATTGACAGGAGTCCCACATACCCCGACTCGTCCCCCACGAGCGGGCAAGCGTAATGCATTTCTCAGCGTGAAAAAAAAAACAAAAAAAAAGGTTAGGTTACAACCCAACATAACAACCATATAACTACGTAATTTTTCATGATACCGTTTTAAAATTTTGTGCAAAGATTCTTTACAATATAAATACTAGACACAGGTTTCGGGTTTCGCATATACTAAAACTAATATTGTATTATGATGTTGATGATTTCTGAAAAACTGTGCTATTTAGAGACATCGTTTTATTTTTCCTGTAATATTTACATAAGGAATCATCAACCTCTGTATATTCCCTCAGTGCGGTGAATATATCGACAAAACTCTTATATGATAAGAGCTAGCAGGGCATACAACTCGATGTGTCAGAGTGTTGATGATCTTGATTTATTCTCCACCAGTGTTCCTAAACTTAAAAAAATACTATGTAAAAACTTCTTTGAAAATCACTAAAACCTGTTCAGTCTTTTCTTAACTCTCTCCGAGTGCTTACTTATTCTTGCTTTCGCTTGTCTGTCTGGTGTTTCTTATGTTACCCTAACATTGTTAGTGAAAACTTTTATTTGGCCTTCTTTCACTAACTGTCAACTATCTGTATCCTGGCTGTAAGTTTTCTTAAGAAATAAAAGAAAATAAAAATAAAATAAAATAAACTTCTGATACAAGTTTATTTTATTTTATTATTAGACCATGACAAGTACACATCCTTACCAAAAAGACACAAAACCACACTCCATCACATTAAAAAATCCGCTCCACTTCTATGCGCGAGAATCTGCCAAGCACACGCATAATCATAATAAATATCGATACACAAACATAATAAGCGAACAAACACTCCAGATTCATAATAGCTTCACTGAAACCAGAACAAAGGCTGATCCTGACGTGCGCAGGCGACAGCGGGGGGAGCGGGAACAGGGGAGGGGCGTGTGAGTAAATATTGTCTTGCAACCAACAGGCTTCATTAGCAATGAGTGATGTAATTAATTTTACTGTTCGATGGATAAAGGTCTGGTTTGCGGTGTTGGTATTTCATTGGGTCTGTGGGGTTGTGTGTTATGAATATTTTTGTGTAATATGATCTGAAAGAAACAAAACAAAAGATAATGATGTTAACTAATTAAGAACGTCCAGTATTTTGTCATAACAGTCGAAAAAGATGGACAGCAGTATTATTCCATGAGGATTATGACACGAAATGAAACAATCTTTTAATTCTTCCTTCACGAAATTTCATCAGCTGAAATAACGCAAAGGGCGTAATAAAAAATGTTTTAACGGAAGGCAACCTACTTAGTGAGTCTTACGAAGATGAAGTTTGGAACAGAACTAAATCACTGGCAATGGCTAGTTAAATAGTATTAGTAATAATGCTGCAGTCCATTAAAACACGGTTGAATAGAAAACTCATAAAACGCCAATTAGTAATAGAAAGCTTTTGAACGTTAATCAGCTGGTGGGTGCGAACCTAGCACAAAGCTAAGCCATAATTAAGTACTAAACTGAGTAGGTAAATACTTCAGGTAATCTTTGCAAAATATTTTTATAACAATCACGTAGTTAATTCCTACTGTGCATGAGAAGCTTTTTGTCCAGCAGTACTTATGTGCGTACTATGTGCTCATTCTTTATATTCCAACAGTTGAGCAAACGCCTCTTTTTGACCATAATTAGAACTTCATCCAGCATTGCGTAAATGCACTATATAGCCGGTTTTCTGGCAGAACACACTATATACAACGGAAATTGCCCCTGCTACGACTACATCCCCCTCACACTCCCAGCTTCCTAGCTCTAACAATAATCAATAAACACTTACGTATGCATCCCTATAAAACTGTTGACAATACATGAAAACTCATTTAGCCGTCGCAGAACCGCCGAGCGGGAGCGTAATTCGATTAACTGCATTTCGAGTGGTACTCGAAAGCGTTCGACTTATCGAATTTGGCGTTTGCGCCAAATACGTATGAAATGGGAATACACGGAGTATGGGTGGTGAAATATGCACTGATCTGTAGGTATTACCTAGTTTGCGTTGTGGATGACTGCGTTTTTGTTAATGTAACAATCTGCCTGTTGCTGGCTTGGTAATGGTTTTGTAATAGCCTATTGTTGTCTACAACATGGGCCTCCCCATAGACAGCTTTAATAAACGATCTGTCAACATTTGCATGCACCTTGCAGACGATTTTGATGTATTGTAATGTTGCTTTACTGTAATCGACAGGTGATTCTGATTGATGATTTTTGTAAATGAGATAAATTGTGTTTTTTATTAGGTATTGTATTGTATTGGTACTCAGAAGCCGAAAGTCTGACTACCAGTCTTACCAATGAGCATGGTATTACTTAGTAACTGGGTTGTGGAGGTAAGATAGGCAGTCGCTCCATGTAAAATACTGGTATTCAGCTGCATCCAGTTTGACTGGAAGCCAACACCAACATAGTTGGGAAAAGGCTAGGCATTATGATGATGATTTTTGTAAATGAGATAAATACGGGTTCTTTATCAGGTACTGTATAATATGCCCTTGTATGTCCTGAAGGTGGCTTTTAGTTGGTACAGAAAACTTCTCAAACATTCCAGTTTTCTTCAAAGGGAGTATGGCATTTATTTTTCGACATCCTCCCCGCCTCGGAACCGCCAACACTCAATTATGACCAATTGCTTCGTGAAGGATATTAAACTTGATTGCAATGCATGAAAACGGTAGCCATTTATACCAAAATAATGACTTTTATCGTGTACTAGCAACCCGCCCCGGCTTCTCACGGGTAGGAGAGCATATGTGTCTACATTTTTTTTCTGTCGTAGTGCCGTTTCAGCCTGTAGTGTCGAGCGTGTGGGCTAGATTAAATTATAACTGATGTTCATACTACTTGGAATATTTTACATGACCATATTTAAGGCAATTTACACAAAGCTTTAATGAATTATACACTTCAACCTTCCAAATGAATCACTACGTCCATTGGTGAAAACCGTATGAAAATACGTTCGGTATTTATTGAGTTTATCGCTTTCAGACAGACAGACGCGGCGAAGGGACTTTTTGTGTTATAATATGTAGTAATGTTTGTTGAGGGAAGAAGCCTTCAAGTATTTTGCTATTTCGAGTGACGTTGAGTAAGGATGAGGTGAATGAAAGTGAAGGGTAAGTGAAGGAAACACAGTCTTATCAGTTGTTTAATGTTTGTTTGAGGGGGATCAAGCTAGGCGAGACCGTGCAGTTCTTTCGATTCATGGCAGTTCGGAAGGTTATAGGTTTATGTAGATTCCCCTTTAAAGGAAGAGTTGTTTGATTATGAACTTGTACTACTTTTTTTAAACCAACACTTACATCAGTAGTTACACTTACATTGATTTACATCGAATAAGGTAGAATCGTTTTTAAGGTGTCATAGAGCTTCTATAAAATTATTGTATTTATACGTAGGTTACCTTTTTACACAAATACTACTTCTGTTATACCGACATTTACATCAGTTGTGTTTTACATTGATTTACATCGAAAAAGCTAGAACAGTTTTTTAAGGGACAGATAGTCACCGTTGACGTTGGCCATACAAATGCGCGGCGCGCTCACGTCACCATTAACTTTCATAGGGAATATTTATTTTAAGTAACGAAAATATGAATATTTGAAAAAATCACAGATAGAATTATAGATAATAAAACATTATTCATACAAAAAAAAAAAAACATGGAAATATCGTACGTAGTTTGAAAGTAATATCGTTTTTTATTCTTTGGGTAGACATTACTTCCTTAATTTATTTCATAAGGTATTTTACTACAATTATTAAATATTCACGCATAGAATTGATGTGTATGCGTTCTAGTTTACATACATTTTTTGCATAACTTACTTGCATTATATGAAGACATAATAACAGATTTAAAAGTCACTAAAATCACTGCGCCTTAAGGTGTCATAGTGGTTCTATAAAATTAATGTATTTATACTTAGGTTACATTTTTACACAAAATGTCTTAAGTTATGTTTTTTATCTTCTCTGCCTGTCTGGTCTGTTTCAATATCCCTGTGTGAAACCATAACCTAGCTCGCAAAACCAAGCATCAACAAAACAAAAAGAAGTTCCGCTGAAGAAAAACAACTTTTATAACAGGATATTAATTTCCTTTCGCGCCGCAGACGGGACGTATGTAAACGAAAATTTATTTCCATCCCATCAATATGTTTCCTCTTTTTCTGAAGGAAATGTAAACGTTAAAAGGATTAAGGATCGTATCTTATAATACTGGGAAGATTCTGACGTGAAATTAAGAAAAATGTCTGGTATTTATTGTGATTGAAGTACGCATGCATATGAAATTGATTTTGGTGATCTTTTTAGGGTTCCGTACCCAAAGGGTAAAATGGGAACCCTATTACTAAGGCTCCGCCGTCTGTCGGTCTGTCTGACTGTCTGTCTGTCTGTCTGTCCGTCTGTCACCAGGCTGTATCTCATGAACCGTGATAGTTAGACAGTTGAAATTTTCACAAATGTTATATTTCTGTTGCCGCTATAACGACAAATACTAAAAAATATAATAAAATAAATATTTAAGGGGGCTCCGATACAACAAACTTGATTTTTTTGCTCGTTTTTGCTCGATATTGATAACGGCAACAGGTAGACACTTGAAATATTCACAGAATATTTAGATAAATATGCACTTTAAAAATAAATAATTTAATTAAAATAAAACAAATATTTAAGGGGGGCTCCCATATAACAAACGTGTTTTTTTTGCAGTTTTTATACATGATGGTACGGAACCCTTCGTGTGCGAGTCCGACTCGCACTTGGCCGGTTTTTTACAAGTTTATGCAACTTGAATAAAATTAATGCTTGCAAGATAGAGAATGTAAGAATAAATCATTATAAAACTGCATAATGTAGACGATAGCAGGACGATCTGGACAAAGCCGAAAAGCAATAGTGCACACTTAACTATCGCTGGTTCGAAATAAGTTTCGAGTTCATAGGGGAGGCTTTTCCCACCAATGGGATGATAAGGCTGACAGTAACCAGAAAATATACCAAGCGATTTAATTTAATGTTTATAGAATCGTTGAAAGTATGAAGTTAGCAACAAATTCAACGTTACTGTAGCAGTTCAAAATCCAATATGATTTGTCTTTAACAATATTCCTCTTGCACTCAAACCCGAAGTTATCCCTAAAATCCCCAACTTCTTCCGCACTGCAACTGTGTTTGGATACACACTTGTCCTGCGCCAAATGTCGCAGCATACATCACGATCAAGCAATTTCACAGTTGTCGTGTCGTGTATCTGCATCCTTATTACTGCATACACCTGGGAGCGTAGCTCGCGATACAGATCTCTGACGTGGGGAGCTACTAATGGAGGTGGTGCAAGTGTGAGTGAGTATGAGAGGATTATGTGTTTGTTTTTAGAAAGGGTAGAAACGGAAGAAGAGCGCTGCATTCAGAAGACAATGGAAGAAGACATGCTGCTGATCTTAAATAAATTGGAATAAGAGCGGAGCATAATGACAATGAAACAATTGGTATTAGTAATACTGAGATTTGATGAGGAACTCGTGGTTAAGTACAATAACAGCCGAACGGGCCGATCCATCAGGTTAAGCTACGTTTACCGGGGTTGTTCCGTGGATTGGTGGCCATCTTTACATACCGAGACCTCTCCGTGCCTCGTAAAACACGTTTAGCCGTTGGGGTCGGCTGTCATTCGTGGATCTTCGACAGTTGATAGGGGTTTTCAGAAGCCCAAAAGTCTTACCAAGGGGTATCGTATTACCCATTTAACGGGTTGTGGATATCAGATAGGCAGTGTCTCCATATTAAAATACTGGTATTCAGTTGCATCCGGTTAGACTGGAAGCCGATTCCAACACAGTTGGGAAAAGGCTAGGCTGATTCGTTGATTTGAAATGCCGGTTGATACAAGTGCGTAGAAAAAGCTGATATTCTGCGCTGACTACAATTATTTTGGAAACAGGCGAGAAGGTGATGATGAATATTTAGTAATATTAGTAATGACGACATTAATATCTACTGTTAGTTTGGTATAACACTGATTAATGTTAGACCGCAGTCAGTAAATGATCTTAGAGAATGATAATACCTACTAACATTATTAGCCCCACTTTATGTTCAGGCAAATCACTGCATTTCCATTCCAAGGTTGCCTGGAAGACATCGCAGATAGCGATAAGGCCGCCCATTGTATATTTTGTAGTGTTTAATTTATTTTTTGTTTAAGAACTCCACGACCTCATTCCACCGGGCCCCTTCTATTATCGGGCATCTAGACGCACTGCAGGTAACCATTCCTTCCTGGTTGCTATTTCACCAATTCGCACTAAGCGTTTCCAAATGTCTTTTATAATGCGCATAGCAAAAGAGTGGAACTCTCTACCTGCGTCTGTGTTTCCGAACGCATACAACCCTAATCTCTTCAAAGTGAGAGTGAACAGGCTTCTTCTGGCTATGCTCACTCCATCGTTGACTTTGTCTCTGTCACCTCTGACCTAGACTAAGGTCAAGAGTAAACCCATCCCAAATAAAAAAAAAAACATTGATGTTCAGTATATTTTTATGGTGTACATAATAAAGAGTATTCTAGTCTATGTTATTTCTCATAAAAGTGTTGTCTAATTTTATTGTTATTGCAAACTCTATTACCTAAGTTTCACAAGAGAACAATATTTCGTCTTCCGATTTTTATCTAACTTTATTTGTGTCACTGTCACATCAGAAACCCACCTAATTAAAGTAAATCGCTAATTTAAATTCATATTTCGTAACCTTGTCAAACCTTTTGTATCTAAAAGATCGAAAATGTGATAATAATTCTTATTTTATTTTATATTTATTCAGTTTATTAATTGCCTTATTCATATCAACGCGAATCCCTTTAATATTGGCAAAGAGGACTTAATTTAAACGGTTACGTGTTGTTTTTGTACATATAAGGCTCCATTGAGACTTATACCTACTATAACAAGTTTTATAATAAAATTTATTGTACTAAAAGTTTTCAGAATTTTCTTGATAGCAATAATTTGTTGATCACTCTTCAACAAAAAAAAAAATGCTGTTGGGGTAACATGTGTTTGCAAGAAATGATTTATGATAAGAAATGCACAATACTCGAATTTAACGCCGAAATCTTCTCGTGGAAACAATGGTAGGACCACCTAATGCAATGCAGGCAGTGATACGAAGCAATGTAACACGTAAAATATCTACGAACTAGAATATATTTACGTAGGTATATTAAGTTATTTGTTGGCACCGATGAGCCGAGGGAGATAGTTGCACTTAGCGCTAAAATGTGAACTTATCTTGACAGTAATCTTTAGTGTTTATTGCCATGAAAACGGTAAACAGTACAGATGCCTAGCACATAGGCACCTATATACGGTATACAAAAATGGTCAGTTTAAACGGGTAACTCTTACTTTTTTATCTTCTGAGTCCAATTGACTTTATAATCAGACTAGCTGTTGCCCGCGACTTCGTGGGCGTGTATTTTTAACCGACTTCACAAAAAGGAGGAGGTTCTCAAGTCGTCTATACAGACGACTTGAGAACCTCCTCCTTTTTGTGAACATTAAAAAAGAAAAAAAAAGAAAAACATACGTTTTTCTTTTTTTTTTCTTTTTTAATGTTTGTTACCTCAGAACTCCGTCGTTTATGAACCGATTAGGAAAATTATTTTTTTATTTGAAAGGATACTCTTCCAGATTGGTCCCATTTTTATCAAAATCTAGTTCTGATGTTGGAATCCATGAGTAACTGAAGGAACTCCTCAAATATTATAGGCATATACATATAGCCATTTTTATATTTTCATCAACGAGTCAATCATTTGCATTCAGAAAGTATAATTTGGTGAAGTGGAACTGATGAAGAAGGCCACAGAGGGCCACTGGAACTTCTCAATGATAAGTGTTTCACGGGTGGCGATAAGATATCTAGATTAAGATAGTTAAGCGAAGCAAATTTAAATAAATAGTTCTGATCAAAATAGTACCATCAAACTGATCTGATGATGAAGCCGGAAGGTAGGCACTGGAACTCCGTAATAAAACAATGTATCCTACCCGTGTTTGGTCTTATTGGAATTGTCATGAGATGCACTCTGGCTATAAATGATTTTTAACCGACTTCAAAAAAGGAGGAGTTATTTTTCACTTTTTTGTGTTTTTTTGGAAGTCGGTTTCTTTTATTCTAAAAAAGTTTTTTTTGTATAACATATTTTTTTTATCTAAATATCCAGTATAAAATAAAGTATATGTCCTACTCCAAGTTCAAGGCTACCTATCTGTCAAATTTTATAACGATAAGGTACCAGGCAGACAGACAGAGTTATTTTTGCATTTATAATATTAGTATGTAGTGCGTAAAAAAACAAACAAGCAATATAACAAAAAAATAACTTAAAAATATAACCCTCCCTTCTGGGGCAAACTAAAACTTAAGGTACATCAGATGGTAAATCTTAGTCACGCATTTGGTTTACGAACGGAGGAATCGATAGCAATCGGTTTTAGATTTGCGACCCTTAAATTACGTAACCTGTCAAATGAATATAATCTTAAAAAGATGAACCTAAGTTATCCTAACCGAAACAGAACTGGTTTAAAAAATATCAACTAGTATTAAAATGTTAACGCTGAAAGTATTAATAGCTAAAGTAATTTAAAAGTACAAAAACATTCCTGACGGACTGCAACTGCAAGGCGTACCGCGCCTCGACTGAACTACGGGTGACGCGACGATCATGTGGCGCATACCCACAACGGAGAGGCCGGTCTACGGACTCCAAGGATTCTGTGCGGCTGATATTATCGAACTGACAGCATGCAGATTCTATGTGGCTTTTTTTTTTTTTTGGGTGGGAAATTATCAAATAACTTCTCCCGCTCTGGGCGGAGCGGGAGGGCGTGTCAGACTTTTAATGACTAAAACCCACCCGTGTTCCTTTTCCTCCATTTGCATGTGTGCCAGGGCCACGATATCCCTTTCGGACAAACTCGCCACCCTGGCAGGAGATTCTATGTGGCTGGTAAATCGAACCGAGTGCTCGCTTGTCTAGTAGATAGTTCGGTATCAGGAAAAAAAAAAGGCCGGATGTGGCACTTTTACTGATTGTACACCTAAGACAAATAAAATTGGGTATTACACCAGGGAGAAAGGATAAAAATAACTCCGTTGAGTAAGCAAATAAACGAAAATGCATTTATACCAAAATCTAAGAAAAAAATATTTATTAACATTTGAATAATTCAAAAAAAATATTATTCATTATGACGCATGATGTAGTTTGAGTTATGAGCGCGAGACAATTAAAATACCACGGTATATATAGAAATGTGGTTGACTGCAGATAACACGACATTGTAACTTGATTATGCAGAAAATATACTTGGCACAATTTAAAATTAACAGCCCAAAATTAAAATCGACTTGATTCAAAACATATTTTTCATCGAATGAAATTTTTTTTTAGTAAATTAACAGCTTCGTTTGGACTGCTATGAATATAAAAAAATAAGAATAAATACTTGATGACCAGCAAGAAACCAAAATATTGCAACCGCAAAGGTCACGCTGCAATAGGTAAGTCTAACTATGGATAGATTTAAGTTTGGTGAGGCTGGCGGAAGAGCTTGAAGTCTGGCTGGGTCTTGGCCTACGACCAACAGAGAGGGAAGTCGGGCATTTTTCATTGAGATAAAAATACTTTCCAAATGCTATTATAATATTAACAAATACCGAGATAAACTTAATATACCCTTGACCTTTGATTGCGTAGGTGTGTGTAGGTAGTTAGGTATGCTTCATTGATTCGCATAGATACGACCTTTAGCTTTAAGATGTTTATTGAGAAATCAGTAACGAAGCTATGTATAACATCCAAAGCTTTTGGCCCCAAAAGGGTTGAACGATTTCATTTCCATTTTATCATTCTGCTAAACTGACTTTGATAGGCAAATAACTATTTTAGTAACTACTTGGAATATTCCGACGAGAGTAGTCGTGAATTTGATGCCCAACCATTCCACTGCTAATGCGAATCCATTCTTGGAAGGTGTGTGTCCTAAGATAGTGAAACGGCAGGCCTCGAAAAAGATGGAGATAGAGTACGTAACCGATAGATTCTGTCAAAACTGAAAGGAGCAGTCGTGACAGATAGAAGGTGTGGAGGGAAGCCTTTTTCCAAGAGTCAGCAGCAGCATCATCATCATTTCAGCCAAAAGACGTCCACTGATGGACATAGGCCTTTTTTTTTTTTTTTGTTGCCGAGGTGCAAGATCCTCATGGATATCCTCCGCCTTGGGGTGGGCGCAGGGGTCTGTCAGACTCTTACTGACTAAAAACCACCCCGGTGTTCCCTTCCCACACTTGCACCGGGGATCTTGGGAGCTAGTATTAGTTCCCTGATCCCCGGCTAGTGCCGGCCCGCCTCTGCGGGCCACCTCAAGTCTGCGGGGGGGGTGAGGTGTTGGACCCCCCCGCGACGTCTGAAAGGGGCGCGCGTGGAACACCGCCGCCACCTCGGGTCCAGTGTGATGGGGGGCGGCGGACGTCCCCGAGTCCGCCATCCCTGGACCCATTTAGGGGGGCTGGAAGAGGGCATTATCTGCCCTCTGCCGACGCCCGGTGCGTCTGCTGCGGGCCGGGTGAGCGGACGAGATCTCCCGCTCCCTTTCCGCAGCCTCCTTCTACGACACGACTGTTTCGCAGAAGGATACCACCGCGTCCCAGGACTCCTCGCTGCCGGCCTTCGACTCGACCACGGCCGGCAGCGACAGGTCACTGCCTACTTCTGAGATGAGGGCACGGCGTGGCTCCTACCAAGCGGCACACTCTGCCAACGTATGCCGCGCCGTGTCCTCCCGGCAGTCGACGCAGTGGTGACACCGGGCGTCCGGCTCCCTGTTTTTGCGACACAGGTACTTCCCGAAGCAACCATGCCCCGAGAGCACCTGCGTCACCCGAAACGACAGGGAGCCGTGCCTCCTCCCGAGCCAGGGCTCGAGTACCGGCCGGACCGCCTCGATGGTGGCGAGGCCGGTGGGGCGTGAAAGCCTGTCCCGCCATTCCGCCACCAGGGCTGCGCGAAGCTGTGACCGACGCAACTCCACATGTCGCTGCATCAGGCACTCGCCCCGCGCCCTCGCTTCCTCGCGCCACCGATACAGTGACGCGAGTACTTTCGCCTCGAGGTCCCAGGGCGGGAATCCGGCCAGTACGCAAGCTGCCTCGTAGGAGATCGTGCGATATCCCCTGATGACTCTGCGGCTTTCGCAGGACTGCGATGCTTCCGGCCGTCAGGTCAGCCGCCCAGATCGGGGCCCCATAAAGGGCCATCGATCGCACGATCCCCACGTAGAGCCGCCTACAGGCGGCGCTCGGGCCCCCCAGATTGGGAAGCAGCGTTGACAACGCCCCAGCCGCGCCCAACAACTTGGGCGCCAGCCGCCGGAAGTGGGGGCCAAAATCCCACCGGCTGTCGAGCACCAATCCTAGGTACTTCATGGTGGACTCGACAGCGATTTGAGCCCCCATGGACATAGGCCTCCCCCAAGCACCGCCACTTAGAGCGGTTCTGTGCTTCCCGCATCCAGCGGAGACCGGCGGCCTTCACAAGGTCATTTGTTAGCCATTGTTATAATTTTGTTTTTGTTATAATAAGCAATGTCCTAAATATTATTTTATTTTTACAAGTAGTTATTTGTAGTTTTAATTTTTCATTTCGTAAAGTTGTAACCATATTCTCAAGTGACTATTTCCGGTTGGCACCCACTAGCTGTCAAACTGTAGCCAAAGTGGATATAGTCACTTGGGAACATGGCAGTCGAGCTTGAATATTCGTATAGTGCAGACGTATTTGGTGTATTTTAGAAACTGTAATATTAGTATTAAACGAATTATAAAATTATTCAGACTTCGCTTTATTAGCCACGTAGTGGATTATACAGTGGTCAGCAACATCATACTAGCAAGAAAATAATAATGTGTTATCAGAATTTCTTAAAAATACAGCTAGTTACAGTAAAGGGTAGGACCGATTTTTATTATAATTTTAATTAATTTAACTGCATATGTCGTAGGTATACATACCTACATAAGTAATTAACTTCTGTGATATCGACTGGAAATGCACATCCTAACAAAATCCTATCAAGTGGGAAGTGTTAAGCTGTGCGTGGTATGTTATGCTGTGGTGAGGCCCTTTTGGCATTATAATAATTGTTTTCTGTTTTTGTAGTTATAAGGTGTATTTATTTTTGCTGTTATGCTAATAAACGCATTTTTCTTTATGTTCTTTCTGTCTTTTCTTTCTATCATAATTAGACAATCCGCAGAGTAATCTCCGACTTACTAATTGTAAGTCGTGGGTTCGAACCCAGGCAGGCACTTTACTTTGTGTAAATAATTTCATCACCACTGCTCTCAAAACGATGAAAGAAAACATCGTGAGGAAACCGGCATGTCCTAGAATCAAAAATTCGAAGACATGTGACATCTACCAACTGGGCTCGCGGTGGATTACAGCAATCGAGACGTAACTAGTGAAGAAACCATACGACTCGGTACTCGATACTCACGATAAATCGATCCAAGTTAAATGTCAAAACGGGCCTATTATTTTTTGACAACTTTAGTTTACTTTACTAGAAGTAATTTTCAGATTATATAGCAAACGCATATTTTAGGTTTTGTGTGTTAAGTAATAGACCACATTTTAGTAAGAACTTTGCTGTGAAGTCTGCACTGCATAATTTAAGACGAAGCATTTATTAATTAGCACGTCACTTACCTTTTCAGGACCTATTCTTGGTATTTTTTTATGGAATTATTAAAACTATGAACCCGTACAAAGGCGGCCTTAATACTTTATGCATTTAGTTTATTGTTGAGGTATTTTTCTAGAAAAACGTAAGCATGTAAATGTTTAATCAATGATATTATATGTAAAAAGACGTAGATAGGTTACCTACTCAACATTCAATTTTCAATAACGGCATATGGTTCCGCTACTAGATGACACGTGGAAGTAGGACGGCATTTCATGATTATCGGGAACGAAAAAGAGACAAGACGAAGAAAATGTGGCTAATTACTAGTTTTGACGTGCCACTTGCGGAGCGTGTATACCCTATCTACCTATTTGTACAGACGCCAGCAGGTCAAGCTACCCGAAACTGTATTTTTTTTCCCAATGAACCTTATGCTATAGGGATAAAGTTGAAAATCTATTAAAGAAATTTGACAGATTGTAGTAGCTTGATGTGCTGGCGTCTATACATATAATATAATATCATTGTGTTTAACGGTTAACCCATTTTAGCTTTTGTGCGCCTTTATAATTTCTTACGTGACAATATTTTCTTCCAATATATACTGTCCACGTCACGGCATCACGTTGCCATAATTGTCACGCTTGGCAGGCGGGTTGGTGATCGCAGTATGGTGATAAAATGTATAGAGAACGCTGCTGCCCATTCTCTAGTAACTCCCTTAGTCGCCTTTTACGACACCCACGGGAAGGAAAAGGATGGTGCTACCGTCCGGCACCACACGAAAAGAAAGCGCAAAAAGCGCTAGAAATTATAAAAACGCAAATTGGACATAGCCTTCAGCATATTGCGAAGGAGTTTCGCGATCTCTGATGGAATGCATCAGAAAACGAATTGATGATTGTCCTCCCA
The DNA here is from genome assembly GCA_963921375.1 of Tiliacea citrago. Lineage (NCBI taxonomy): Eukaryota > Metazoa > Arthropoda > Insecta > Lepidoptera > Noctuidae > Tiliacea > Tiliacea citrago. The sequence goes on from OY992796.1 coordinate 8,671,730, forward strand.
GACATCACGAGAAAGGAGAACGCAACACGTAAAGGTATTTCAAAAACCTTCAATCTTACAACAAAGTTAACAAAGCCAATTTTAATGCCAAAATGTCGATAGAAATATCAAAAGTGAATATTAAATTAAAGTTACGAAGGAGATTGTAATTAAAGATGTTTGAAGCAGATTGCTACGTTAATGCGAAGTCGTAATTAATTGTGTGAACCTATTGCAGGTACCCTTTGTGACAGAAAAGGGGATATTTGATGAAATCCATTTTGTAAGTTATGTATGACCTTGTTCGTTTAGCTTGGTTAGTAACCTTATGAGAGCTAGGTATAATTGGATGACGTGCTAAAATTTAATTAAATTGTATCACCTACCTTTTTTGTATGGGAAATTATCAAATAACTTCTCCCGCTCTGGGCGGAGCGGGACCCGGGGCGTGTCAGACTTTTACCGACTAAAACTCACCCGTATTCCTTCAGTTGCCTGTGTGCCGGTATCCCTTTCGGACAAACCCGCAACCCTGGGAGGTATCACCTACCTACGTTTATGATTCTAATTAAGTCTCAAGTTTGTCAAGAAAATATCCCATGCGTCATCAGCAACACGTGTTGTTTTTGATTTGAGTAGATCTTCGACTCTACGTCTAATATCCAAAGTAGCAATGGGTCACCTGTCACCTGCACACGTGGACATGAGGACCTAAAACGGTATTTGCGTCGCTGAATTTTAGACCGGTTTTTTTTTTAAATATCTTAATATATTTCTTATAGACCGAATAATGAAAAAGTAACCGGGTTTGTAAGATACGATAAAGTCAGCATGTCCGGTGGTCGGTATCAAATCAAAGGTACCTACTTGATATTATATTTTTGAATGAATAAGTAGTAGGTAATGAATGCAAAAATAGTAAAGCAGTAACTATCCTCTTCTAACTCTATAGAATATCCGATATATGCATCCCGCTCTAGGGGAAAGTCAACGAGTTTTGCACCCGCGTAATGGGACAGTTACGCATCAGGTTGTATAGACCCGATAACGCAGTGAACGTGTTAATGATCACATTCTTTGTTACCGTACCTCTCAACTGAACAAAGTATTTCACACAAAAACTTTACAAAATTAAATACGTCCTTTCAAACGACCGGCGCCAACCATTGCATAGGTAAGACACTTCGCGTCTCCATCTAAAAGGTTAATCAATTGTAGTTACATCACTTTACATACACTGTTAATCCCGTGTATAAAGGAGTAACATGACCTAACCTAACTCGACCTTAACATAAGTACCTAGTTAGATGTTCACCGCAGTGTACCGAGCGGCTATTCTGAAGATGTTCTTTATTTTTGTTCCTGGGGTGTAAATCCTCATGGATTTCCTACGCCTTGGGGCGGACGGGGGGGTCTGTTACACTCTTACTGACTAAAAACCACCCCGGTGTTCCTTTTCCACACTTGCACCGGGGATCTTGAGATCAAGTACGACTTCCGCGATCCCCGGGAGAATGTCTGATCTTGAACGAAGGTCTAAAGTTAACATAGGGGTCTAAAAAAACGATTTAAAGAAGCTTTTTTTCCAAAACTGGATGAGAAAAGGTAATCGCTCTTTAGGTATCTACTTATTTCTTATTAGCTAATTGGCCTTGTATCACCTTAATATGTGTTTTATGATATTTGGATCTTCAAACAGCAAAGGTCTGAAAGAAAGCCAATGCGTTTGAACCAATATGTCGAATAATACTTTAAGTACCCTAGAGAATAGTTGCCATTTCAATTTTTTTGGACTTTAATCCTTGACAGCAATAAAACTAAAACAAATAATTATACAAATAACCAGAGCACTTATAAAACCTAAAAACCTACAGGCAAATACCATTACTTAAAGAGAAAACCCAAAATACCGGTGATGACAACAGAGCGGGACGATTGATCAAATAAAGTGTCCCTTGATTAAACAAATGAACGCTATACACTTCAACCCGTCCAGGGGTGAGGGTAAAAAAGCGCTTAAAGCGAATAAAACCAAAGTCTTTGAGAAGGATGAACGGGAAAGGCAAAAGGATCTGACAGCTGCTTATAGTCAATGAATGCTGGCATTGATTGAAGGGAACGAGATGGGAAGACGTGATTGGCTGGTGACCTTTAACCGGTTGCCGTAATTACAGAAACAATTAAAAAGCCATTGCGTCTCGTGTGGATTCATGATACGAAGCGAAGGGTATACGGAGGGTTAAGTGTGAGTGAGAAAAATGTCGAGAGCATAAAAAATCATGACTGCTTAGTATAATTTCACTCGAATAGAATAAATAGAATACTCTTTATTATGTACACCATAAAAATTACAGATATAAGTGTTGAACAATGGCGGTCTTATCGCTAAAAGCGATCTTTTACAGACAACCTTTGGCTGGATTAAAGGGAGAAGGAGAGACAATACTGCAGGTAGTCAGTGGTGTACCATTTACATATACAAAAAAAATCAGCTGTTCCTTACATTTTGACGAGTTATTCGAAAATAAATGTAGGGAACAGCTGATTTTTTTTTCGCGATTTCTGGGTTGCTCTCATAGTAAAAGTTGTTCATAATGATGAGTACAATGACTCCTTAAGAGGTTGTGCGTTAATTCTGGGACATGTTGTATATAGATATACATAATTATACAATAATAAACATGAAACTAGAGCAAGAAACTGTATTATACTTGAAATACTTTTTTAAACCAGTAAAATACTAGTACGATGTTTAAAGAAATACTCATATTTATTGTTCTCCATCATATAATTAATTCTTGTTCGTAATAAATAATTTTGACTTAGTTTTTCGTTTCTTGAGTTCATTCAACCTGCAAAATACTGGTTCCCACTTCGATCAATCACGGTTCCCAGTTTATTTGCAATCTCAGGAGATAATTATCCGTTTGGAGCGCTTTTACTTTATCGATTTTCGCTCGATAATTTTAGTCACGAGTCGCACACTAGCTATTCTGGTTAGCGACTGATTTCACATGTCTTTATAATAAGCCCCTGGTAATACTGTCTTTGAATTGTGTCATGAAAATGATCGTTATTTAAATGTTACTGAATGCAAGTTGGTTCTTAAACCATGTAAAACTATAAAAGGTACAAATAAGTCAATTCCTGTGGACGTTTCAGGAGAGTAGCGACATGTTTCTTATGTTCTTTCGATATGTTCCTATGTGTTACCGATGTTGGGGCAAGCTAAGTGCCTTAATATATTATAGAAAATATAATACAAAGAAAAGCGTTTAATATTAATCAAAGAAGAGAATTCACATCCATTAAAATAATGGACCATAAAAATACTTAACGCAATTAAGTGCCAAAGCGAATTGAAATTCCATGAATACGCTCAAAGTTAAATAGGCCATTTAACATTTCGAAGCAAACTAATTTAATGCATTCCCGCCTTATAATACTACATTTGCATGTAAGCATGTTGCTTTAAAAAAACACTAGAAAGTCACGCTACCGACCTGATAGCGTATGTTTAGTGCACACTATTCTTTCTAAAAAAAAAAGCATATGAAAAAACCAAACTGCCAGTAAGCCAACCGACTTTTCTGACCTCCCGCAACCCTCGCTACGCTACAATTCACAGACAATAAAGGAGTATTTACACCATATACGAGGGGTCTCTTTATATTGGCCCATATAGTTGGTCGTATTGTAGTTTAGCTAGTGTCACCATTTATGACAGAAGCCGTTTGGCCCACGATACGCCTTCGTTTCACGCTTATGATATTTTTAGGGTCCCAGTATAAACGATTTGTATTCAATTGCTAGCTGTAGTCACGGAAATTCTATTAATACTTTAAGGGTTGGTTCATTCAATCATTCGATATGATAACGGGAACGTATAAGGACTGACACTCAAAACTCAGATTTTTTATTTGCTAGACCAAAATGACAGCCTGCGGCGCTCGACCTTTTTTAGGGTTCCGTACCCAAAGGGTAAAACGGGAACCCTATTACTAAGGCTTCGCCGTATGTCTGTCTATCTGTCTGTCTGTCCGTCTGTCACCAGGCTGTATCTCATGAACCGTGATAGTTAGACAGTTGAAATTTTCACAGATGATGTATTTCTGTTGCCGCTATAACAAAAAATATTAAAAAACAGAATAAAATCAATATTTAAGGGGGCTCCCATACAACAAACGTGATTTTTTTGCGCGTTTTTGCTTGATATTGATAACGGCAACAGTTAGACGCTTGAAATATTCACAGAATGTTTAGTTATATATTCACTTTAAAAATAAACAATTAAATTAAAATATTTAAGGGGGGATCCCATACAACAAACGTGATTTTTTTGGCATTTTTATAGATAATGGTACGGAACCCTTCATTCGCGAGTCCGACTCGCACTTGGCCGGTTTTTTAAATAACACGATATATAAATATTACAGAGACAACACGACAACAGTGAAGGTCCTCCTGCAGATAATGATTCAGTGGTCCTTGATGAGAGTCATTCGGTAACTAGATTATTCACTAGGTTATTTTTTTGTTGACACGAAATAAAATTTGAGTCTAGCAAATTTAAAATAAGTAGATTATAGATAATTCTTTGTATCACGTTTTTTCAACTGCTAAACCCACTATAGGTATTTAATTTAATTTATTTTATTAGGTTCATCAATAATTGATTACACTGTTATAAACACATAATTCATTATTAAAATTAAAATAACAGTGCATCAGTTACTAATTTACTTATTACGGACTTACTTACAAACACATGCATAAAACAATGGATCAGAGAAATAAGCCAACTCACGTTATAAGCGCCAACACTGAAAAATTGGTAACATTGGTAAAAAGTTACACTTAAATTAAAATAAATTGATGAAATTCTCATTAAACATTATTGAAAATCAAAATGAAAAAAAAAATATTTATTTGGTACAGGTAAAATTGAATATTCTTTGACATTATAACTTTGGTAAAGAAGGTATATGTGGCACATTACGACTATTTATATTCTAAAGAATGGGTTACGCCAAAGATCTTCAACCAGCGGGCCCCAGGCTGCCTGCGACCCGCGTTGACCTTTCTTGGCGGCCCGGCAATAGCTCGGCAAAATTACATTTATGTATTACTATTCATGTCTAGAAATTAAAAAAAAAATACAAGTACTTACACTGACACGCGAAAACAGTTTGAGAATTGCAACAACCACTATTTAATTGGGGCAGACATTGATAAATTAGCTAGGAGTAAACAGTGTCAAACATCTCATTGATTTTATTTTATTAGAATTATTTCCTGTTTCTAGTCTTGTAATTATTGATAAACTATAAATAATAGATAAAAATATTAGTAAAAATATAATAGATAACTGCAATGATTGTTGTTTTTATTAATTACATACTTATAAGTTTAAACTGGAATATGATCAATTCTTATGTTGCGGCCCGCCAAACCAAAATTAAAGTATTCTCGGCCCTTGACTTTAAAAAGGTTGGAAACCACTTGGTTACGCGTTACTAATATTACTTTTCCACCTAATATCATTCTCTGCAACTTGGTGTAATCATTTGTGCATGATGGTTCGTTAACTCTAATCGGCATCTATGAGAGCGAAGACAAGTCTGTTTCCGGAGTAAATGTGCGTCATAATAACATTATTCCTATTACATTTCTTATTATTAATCAAAAAATATTAATAAAATGCTTGGCTGATCATAGCAGTACCTATGAGGATGCTTTGATGAGCAGAAATAATCCAAATCAGAATTAGGACAAGAACACAATACGATCAATAGCCAGTCATACTGACCCTAAAGCCAGCTATACGTACTGTCAGGAAAAAAATATTCTGTAAAAATATTTTAGTCAGGCCTTTAATATAAAATTCCTAGTTTAATTAGTATTAATCCAAGAAAATGTAATCTGATAGTTTATCGGCATTAAAGGGTAGGTTTTTTCGCAAATTTAATTAAACTTTAGACAGTTAAGCACGGTCGAACATGAACATTTTGTTAAAACTCTTCAGGAAAGTTTTGTCATAAGTCACCCACATAATACGCCTCTTAGTGAATGGAACAGCTTCCAGTTTTATGTAATTTTTGTAATGTTTGTCTCTTCTTAATTACTTATTTACTTTTACTTATGACGGCATGGTTGGTTTCGTTAAGCGATTGACTGCTGCGCTGCGTGTCGCGGGTTCGATTCCCGCACGGAACAAATATTTGTATGAAGTATAAGTAGTTGTTCCGGGTCTGGCTGTTTGTGTATGTGAGTTTGTAAACGCACCCACGATACAGGAGAAATTCCGAGAGTGGGGCAAAGTTTTCAAAAAAAAAAATTACTTGTTACAAATTCTTTAGACACCTACTGAACAGAAAGTCTCATAACATAACATCACGCCTGTAATTTCCCAAAGGATTATGCAGAGGTGTATCTTAATATGTACACCCATATTTCGCCAGTTATGTTTAATTCTCATGTAATAGGTGTGGCGAAATGTTTTAATAAAAAAAAAAAAACTTATTAATCTCGTTCTTCAGGATGCCCCTGATGGAAAGTTCATGGGAGTTGAAAACAAGTTCGGTTACACTTCCCGTGACCCAAGGGCTGGCTTTTACCTTGGCAGCATTGCCATACAAACCTGGCAATGCCGCCAGTGTATTAGGTAAATTACAAGTCAACAGCTATGCGGAGGATTTTTTCGACGCCATATTTTAGATTTTTGATAGTTTTAGTTAAGGTGAATCCACAGCTGCAGCCCGCGAAATTCTAGTTTTCCTACGTTTTTGCTATTTGCAGGTCAGTATCAGGTTGTATTTTGATCAAAATGTGATTCGCGATCATACATGTATTTACAGAATTATTATGATAAGAATCATTAGTATCTCTCTAAGTTAGAATTGTTCCATTGAATGAGTTTTACATGATTTTATGACATTGGGGAACAAATCTAACTTAGAGAGATGTATTATTAATTCTAATGATTAGAATTCTGTAAATACAATCTGTTATAGTCGTGAAATATATTTTGATCTAGATACAACCTGATACTGACCTGCAAATAGCAAAAAACGTAAGGTTTGAGTTTTGCGGGCTACAGCTGCGGATTCATCTTAAGTAAGGATAATAGTTATTTTTAGGGTTCCGTACCCAAAGGGTAAAACGGGAACCCTATTACTAAGGCTCCGCCGTCTGTCTGTCTGTCTGTCCGTCTGTCACCAAGCTGTATCTCATGAACCGTGATAGTTAGATATTTGAAATTTTCACAGATGACGTATTTCTATTGCCGCTATAGCAACAAATACTAAAAACCAGAATAACATAAATATTTAAGGGGGCTCCCATACAACAAACGTGATTTTTTTGCTCGTTTTTGCTCGATATCGATAACTGCAACAGGTAGACGCTTTAAATATTCACAGAATATTTGGTTATATACTCACTTTAAAAATAAATAATTAAATTAAAATAAAACAAATATTTAAGGGGGGCTCCCATACAACAAACGTAATTTTTTTGCCATTTTTATAGATAATGGTACGGAACCCTTCGTGCGCGAGTCCGACTCGCACTTGGCCGGTTTTTTTTAATATAATTTCATAGGTAATTTAGTATTATGAAGTTTATCCAGTGTATATATTTTTATGGTGTTGTACGTATCTATAATTCATTATTATTTTGTATCTTGGATTTATTAATCCAAAGCCTAAGTTTTACCTGCAAATAATCTGCTGAGGTCTACCTGGAAGGACCTTGACAGACCCGAACTTAATAAGCGGTCGAAGTAAAGAAAAATAATGGCCAATCTTACATCCTGTCCTGTGTGTCCTGATAGGTATCTGTAATCGGAAACAATATTAATTAATACATAAATATGCTGTATTAATAAGTAGGTACTTGCTTTTGACACAATAGAAGAATTGCATAATTACTCTTAATAAAGCACTTTTGACCAAGCACTTAACAAAGAGTCTAATAGGTAATAATAATTCACCACCATCAGCGACTTTTTTTTTGGGTGGGAAATTATCAAATAACTTCTCCCGCTCTGGGCAGAGCGGGAGCCGTGTCAGACTTTCACTGAATAAAACCCACCCGTGTTCCTTCCGTTGCCTGTGTGCTAGGGCCACGATATCCCTTTCCGACAAACTCGCAACCCTGGCAGGCATTGGCCCTAACGGACCTCGTTAGTTGGTCCTGACATCTCTTTGAGTCGCGCGTGAAACACAACGCGCCGTCGACCAGGGCCTGGTCCTTATCGGACGGCGAGCTACCCATCACTCACCGTCCGCAAGCCCGGTGTCGGCCCGGGTTCCGGTGGCCGGAAGTCAGCCTGCGACTCCCGACGCCCGGGGCGTCACCTGCGGCCACTAGGGGCGCGAGGGCGCGAACCTTGCCTCTCCCTCACGCGTTTCGCCTACTCCTTCGCGAGCATTACTGCTTCGCAGAAGGAGGTGACGGCCTCCCATGCAGTCTCGCTCTGAACCATGGCATGGTATTCTATTCTATTCCTGAACCAGGGCCGGACGCGAGAGATCACTGCCGCCGATCGCCGCTGTGAGGACACGGCGGTGCTCCGCCCAAACCGGGCAGAATTCCACCGTATGCTCCACCGTGTCCTCCGGGCGATGCACACAGTGGTGACACCTGGGCGTTTCCTCCCGCTTTATCCTGAACAAGAACCTCCCGAAACAACGGCGTCCGGTGAGGATCTGCGTCAGGCGGAAGGTGAGGAAGCCGTGGCACCTCTCTAGCCACTCCTCGAAGAGGGGACTTATCGCCACAATTGTGGCGTGCCCAACCACCAGCACCCTAATTGCGTGATACAGTTTCAATCATAATCCGAGAGTTTTGAAGGATATTGCTAATCCATTCCTACAGAGGTTTGAAAAATTTGTCTGCTCCAATAAAAAATAATAAAATGATTAAATAATGTAATGGACATAGGTGAACAGTCAAAATGAAACCCATTGCGATTGATTGTTATTTCATGTGTGTTAGGAAATTACCCAGCTGTTTGTACTTGTTCCTTGCATATTTCTGTCCATACATTTATATTAAGCCGTTATCCCTGTGTTTGATTCCTACACTGACATGAAACCTTTCACTAGATCCTATTTCCACTGCTAACTTAAAACTTTTTAGTTACGTGACGTGATCCACACAAACACACGCAATTTTTCGCATCCCGTGTCGTAGGAGACTTTTCAAATTCTTTCATATTCAATTCCCAAACCATCCCTGCCCAACCCTTCGGGAAAACAAGGCGTGATGCTATGTTAGATAGTTAAAATACTGTTGAAACCAGCAAAAAGTTTTTAATCTTCTCAATGAAAGCCAACTAGACTGCGTCATGCGCAAAACAAAACCACCCTATTACGCATGCGTCATATCCATGGCGTCGAACAAATGACAGTTTTGACAACAATCCTGCAGGAGTGAGTCTGTTTTCAATTTATTTTCATCAAAAAATATAAATATTTGCCGAAATTCTTCAAAAAAATAGTGTTCGATGTTATTATTTGCGTTACGTTCGTCGATTGTAAAGTGTTATGTTAATTTTAAGTGTGTTTTGTTAGGTTAGTTTTGAGTAACGTGTTTATGTTGAAGGCTTGCATTGTAAATAATAAATTCAAAACTTTAGTGCGGTGATAGTGAGCTAATGTTGAAAAACTGAAAAGTTTATCGAAGTGAATTAAAGACTTTGAGGCAGTACGTTCGAGTAATTCAAGGAATTCGAAGGTTAGTGGGAATTTATTGCTCTTTGTAAACTATGTTGTATCTTTCTCGATGTAAACATGATGAAGAAGTATGTAAACAATGTCCTTAATATACGCCGTTTGTAAATTCATGGGAAAACCCCATTTTCATCCTTATAATCTGAAATATTGTTCAATTGTTCACCATAATGTGTTTACCATAAATAATGTAGTTAACTATAAAAACTTCGCGGTTCGCTGGTTTATGTAGCTGTACTAATGTCTTCTAAAGAGCTTAAGCAATAAAAATGTTGGATAACAAGGTGCCTACGTCATACGAGGAAAAATTGCTCATACATATGTAAAGAAAGTATGAATTGCATATCTTTTTCACATCAGTTGTAATCACTTAAGGAATTGGGTCACTGCCCCGTTATGCGAGGGTCACTCAATCATTCTCATAGGTAGATATTACACTATTGTCATATTTGAAAGGGTAGTGTTAACAAGGAAGTTATGCCACCAATAAAAATCTTCACACCGTTGCCTTGTTAGAGATGAGAGCGTTACGTAAAATATATGAATTGAACTAAGTAGAACGTATTTCACCATGTAAGTAGTTAACCAGGATCAACGTATCCCGATTCAGAAAATCATAAATTATTTGATTTTCGATTCGGATAAAAACCGTACTTTGTAATTTACGTATTTTCAACCAAAAAAATAATAATATTGTCTATCTTGCGATCATTTTAGTTCCAGTATATTGTTGCCGTGTTGTTCCGTTTGGTGCCTGACGTAAAGAATAGCATCATCCTATTTCTTCCCGTGGGTGTCGTAAAAAGCGACTAATGGAATTACTGAGAATGGGCAGCAGCGTTCTCTATGCATTTTAACACCTTACTGCGATCGCCAATCCGCCTGTGGCGATTATCGCAACCCCCCCAAATGGGGGAGGCCTATGTCCAGCAGTGGACGTCTTTCGGCTGAAATAATGATGATGATATTGTTGCCTACTTTCACCTACAGTGTGTATGGTACGGTCATCTGCCGAAGAATGGCGTGTTATACCAGCTCAGGTTTAGTACCAACGGACCAAGATGTCAGACACCAAAGACACGAGTACGAAAGTGTTGGTTTTGCGGTCAATTAGCAAGCAAGTCCCTACATCAAGGGTATGCCAATGTGGAACTAAGTGCTCATATAATGTACATGAGCGGCACGTTGCTAATGGCAAAGGAAACCGCAGCCATCGAAACTGGTCGGCAGTAGCCGTAGACGCGTCGACAGCAGCCGCCGACGCGTCCAGCTGCAGCCGTCGACGCGTCGGTGACTGCCGCAGCCGTTGCCAACGGCAGAGACAACTGCAGTCGTAGAAGCGTCTACGGCTACCAGCGACCACTGTCGATGTCTGCAGTTGCCTTTGACGTTGACAACGTGCCACTCGTGTATATGAGCACATTATGTAGAATGAGATTTTTATTATTAGTGATTTAGAGATAACAATAACATGTCTTAGTACTCGCTGTATAATCTATTTTTCTAATGATTTGATAAGGTCTCAGTTGACTGCTATCTACCTACCTGATAGGAGGCGATGATGCGGCGGACAATATTGACGCTTGCCGAGAAATAAGGCGTGCTATAAGCGTGCTACACACATGTTCGGATCGGCATGATTCGCCACATTCGGTTTCGTCACCCGGCCTGTGCCGATTCATGCCGACCCTAACATTTGTGTTTAGCACCCTGACATGTGTTTAGCACCCTCACATATGGCTCAAGACTTGAAGAGTACCTAGGGCTATCGCAAAAAACAAATTCTGGCAAGGATTCCACACTTAAGGTTTTTGACAAGAAGCTCTACACCCTTTTTCCATATTTATATTATATAATTTTACATCACGTATGTAATCCCGAAAGAGTTAGGCAGAGGTGTTCCTGAAGTACATCCATATTCCACCAGTTAGGTTTAAGTCCCATGTAATAGGGGGCGAGCCTATTGTCATCAACAGGGCACAAATCTAGTCTCCGGACGGCTACTGAGAAAGCTTTCTGATGCTCAGTAGTAATTATAATTATTTTCTCATAAATTCCCTAAAAAGTAGAATCTGATACCTACTAAATTCAATACATTTCCCTTCACACATGAAATTCTCTTGTTAAGCCGCAAACGAGCACCGGCTTATAATATGTGCCCTAATTAGGCCGGTTCATTACATGCCATATTACCGTTCACGCGGTTAAACACTCCACTCATTCTGTGGTTGTCCATGCTGAGCTAATAACAATATGATAACGGTATTGCCAATGGTAGTATAAGGATAGGTATTTGGATCTCTGCCTCATTAGTTGAGTGGTCGCGAACGCTACTGCCGTGCATGAGGTCCTGGGTTTGATCCCCAGGACGGGCAAAGTGTTATCGGGTTTTCCATCAGGAATCTCTCAGTAGCAGCCCGGAGTTTGAATTTGTGCCCGGTTAATGGCAATAGGCTCGACCCCTAACATGGGACTTAAAAAACATAACTGGTAAAACATACCTACTGAAATGAAATCGTTTATTCTGTAAATAGGATATCGAAATCACTTTTACACGTCATATTACAAAAATAAAAATAAGCTATATGTAGTCGATATTTCCTATCTAACTACCCCTGAGAAGAAATGGCGAAACAAACTCAGGGGTCGAAGTCTCTTTTAAAGTCCAGACATAATCTTGGTCAGATCATGTGAGGACCATGTAGATCCGTGTCTGAAATGGTCTTTTGACGAAAGAACTTCACAAATTTGAGTGGACCTGTCCAATCAGTGCAAGCATTTGTCAGTAATCGTGCAGCTCGCCTCAAGACTTAAGGAGGTTAACTACAGGTACACCTCTGCTTAACCCTTTGGGGATTAGGTACATATGTTATGTAAATAAGGGAAAAGGGGGTAGAACTTCTTGACAAAAACCTTAAGTTTACATCTCAAGACCGGGCAGATAGTCGACGCGACGTTCTAATATAAATTCGGACTGATATAAATAAGTTCCGACCTTTTGGTGAAATATTGAATTTAGTGTTATTTCATTGAAAATGTTGAAGTTAGTGTGTTATATACTATTTCAAGTCTGTTATTTTGAATTGAGTTTTATTTTAATAGTGATAAGAAATGTTTTTAATTAGTCCACATAGCATTATCGAGAACATTGTTGGAACCGAATTTGAAAAATGATACCCACATAAAGAAGACAGTAAGAAGTAGGTAAACAGCCATCGCAGGCAATTATACATTAACTTGTGTTTGTATATAAATGTGTTGTCTTGTGAAATAAATGGTAGGTATATTAGGTATGTACCCAACAACTATTTACCCAACAACGAAATCGACAATCCCTCAGCACTGATAGATATAAGTATAAGTAAGTAAGCGCAGAAATTTAGATATCTGGGCCATCGGATCACGGAGGACTTAACAGATAAATGATAAATGATAAATGATTTTTATTTCTGTAAGTAGGTTTGTACAAACACTTTTACACGTTAGTCATATTTTTAAAACTAGATGAGGTAGGCGTTTCCTATCTGACTACTCTGAGAAGAAAGGCCGAAACAAACTCAGAGGTCACAGTCTCTTTTAAAGTCCAGACATAATCTTGGTCAGATCATGTGAAGGCCATGTAGATTGGTGTCTGAAATGGTCTTTTGAGGAAAGAACCACACAGATTGAGTGGACCTGACCAGTCAGTGCACGCATTTGTCAGTAATCGTGCAGCTCTACTCAGAACTTAAGGAGCTCAACGATGCGACGATCAATACCAAAGAAAGGACATTTGGGTAGGCCGCTTAAATGACTCAAACTGCCAGACCATGATTAACACTAACTGAGAATAAAAGACAAAGTGAAAATAAAAATAAAAGAGCAATAACCCACATAGTCTTCACATTCACAATAATTAAAATAATATAATAAAATATGTGATGATGACTCAGACATTGAAAGGCAACGCAGGGCGTTGGCGGTAAGGAGCAATATGCTGGCCCGTAGGTTCGCCTGATGTAACAAGGAAGTAAAGTTAACGCTTTTTAGAGCATATTACCAATCTTTTTACTCAAGCGGCCTATGGGTTCGGTATACGAAACGAGCCTACAACGTCCTGCGTATTCAGTATAATAATGCTTTCAGAATGCTGTTGGGGTTGCCGCGGCATTGTAGTGCGTCGCAAATGTTCGCAAACGCGCGCGTGTACGGTTTCCACGCTATAGTGCGTAAGAAAGTGGCGTCATTATTTTAACGACTGCGCGGTAGCACCAACAGCATTCAGCAAATGATTGCATCCCGACATGACTGTCCCATACAGGCGCACTGGCCCGTGGGTGGGTATGTATTTATTATACATGTAAATAGTACACCACTGACTACCTGCAGTACTGTCTCTCCTTCTCTTTTTAATCCATCCAAAGGTTGTCTGTAAAAGATCGCTTTTAGCGATAAGACCGCCCATTGTGTCGCCCTATGTAAAATTTCAACATTTATATCTGTAACTTTTATGGTGTACATAATAAAGAGTATTCTATTCTATAGTTACGGGGAATTTGTGAAATTTTATTAACTTTATATAGCTAGCTGCGCCCCGCGGTTTCACCCGCGTAAGTCTCGATCCCGTGGGAATATCGGGATAAATCCAGGGTGTCAGCTAGCTCCATACAAAATTTTATCAAAATTGGTCCAGCTGTTTGTGCGTGAAGAAGTAACAAACATACACACACACACACACACTCACAAACTTTCGCCTTTATAATATTAGTGTGATGTGATGATTATGTACCTACTAACATAGATCTTAAGAAAATTGTTACTAACACTTATATGGATGCTGTCCGAAATAAATGAATAATAAATAAATAAAATAAACGTCCATATGGAAGTCATGCGGGGTGCTGGGGAGCGTGGTTTGCGTCGGCGGCGGACCCTGCTGGCTGTGGCTGGTTCCCGCACCCGGGCCATTAGAAATGCAACTAATCAACGTACTCTAACGCTCCTCAACTCGATCATACTGACTCAATATCCCTGCTCATTGACAGGCTGAACAAAACTATATCTGTGGCAAATGTCCACCTCACACACTGTCATACTGTCAACTCATGATATCGACGTAACTAGGCTAAGCTGAATTCAGTAAAAGTTAGTAGTTAAGCGATAATAATAATAAAAATGGGCATGCGACATTGTACTGGGATCGATCTATCATACTGACAGGACTATTGTAGCCAATAAGCCTGCTATTGTGGTGATAGATCGACGAGAGCTCCCTGCAATGATTGTTGATATCGCTGTCTCCCTCATGACGAGAATCTTGTGAAAGCTGAGAAAGAAAAAAAAAACAAGTATCTTGACTTAGCACACGAGGTTGTCGACATGTGGGATGTGGGCTCTGCAATCATTGTATCGATAATCGTTGCGGTCAATGGCCTGATAGCGAAGAGCCTCAACCAACACCTCAGGAAGCTCTCATTACGCGGCTGGGTCAAGGGCTTGATTCAGAAAGCAGTACTCCACGACACGGCACGCATAGTGAGAAGGTTCCGCTCTCTAGAGCCCTGACCACTGGCAGCTCGGACCTTGTTCCTGAAGCCTTTTTATATATTTTTTTGTATTTTATACAAATATTTAAAAATGTAATGAATACCTATATGTGTATCTACGTAATATATGATAATAATTATGTTAAACACAAAGTTTAAGTGTACCTACGTATATTTTACGAAAATGTAACTTTTTTGTAGACGCCTTGGGTTGACCTGTTAAGTCTGCAAAATATTTAATAAATAACTAAATAAAATCGAATAGTTACTCTTGGTATTCAGTCAATCTAAAAGTAAATTCCCAGAGATTTTTCTAGCTTTTTGGTAAAGTTTAAACGGCATACACTTTACCTACCAATTATTAACAATACAGATTTCGGCTAAGCATTTAATTTAACTTTGGGTTTTCCCATTACATTCCAATTGGTACACCCTTCTTACGCCTTTATTTTACTTTTATCTGTTTACTTAGTCATTAATTTGATAATTACTTTTAATTACGAACAAATGCATTTCCATTAAAAGGAAGACTGATATACAGGGTGTTTGGCAGAACGTTGAACATACGAAAATGGTGGGTAGGTGGGGTCATCTGCTACTTACTCAGCCCTAATTTATTTGGCCCTGGCCCCCTAGATATTATTTTAATTTTAATTTTTTAGCTAACATCTGAGTAAAGCAATAACTTTATAAGCATCTGCCAACATTAAAGATTAAAAAAAAAACAAAAATATTGCCTGTTTTACCCATTTTTAATAAAAATTACACTTTAAAGTTAAGAAAGTGGTGAAAATAGAAGAAAGCAAAAAAAAAATTAAAAAATACCAGGGGGCCAGGGCCAAATAAATTAGGGCTGAGTAAGTAGCAGATGACCCCACCTACCCACCATTTTCGTATGTTCAACGTTCTGCCAAACACCCTGTATAGCTTGAACGTGGTTGCTCACTGTAACGCCTATAGCTTTTCGAACGCATCAATAGGTAAGATGATATTGCTATAAGGAAAATATAAGGCGTTCATTTGAATAATGGGATCCCTTCCTATATTTTTTGAATAGGATGTTATTAAGAGTTATTTTAGCTATTTCCTATGTTATAGGGGTTCGCGAGGGGTTGCATAAATATTTTTATTCAAGTAGGTACCTACTATTGGAAAAATAAAATGATGGGGCTAGAAATACCTTCCTTGTAACTTTCCAAAAACTTGTAAGCGTAAGGTATATTTATGATGATGGAGGAAACTGTCAAACTTTTTACTTGCTATTTATTTTGTTTTCGCATTGCTTACTTTAGTAAAGATTGGTTCTTTCGTTTATGTTTAGTTGATTAGGTATTCAGGAAAGAAATAAAAAGAAAAAGGTTTTATTAGGACTCGCGCAGGAGATCACAAATTAAACTAAAACTCTTAAAAACAAAAAAAATAAAAGTACTGTACGAGCCCAAAAGGCTCCTATCTCATCATGATGCTGCAAAAAATAACAATAGGTGTCGCAGCGCTGGTATTCTGATAGGTCCCGCCGTGATGTCACGGATAGATACAGAAAAAAAAATAGATGTATGACAAACAGTAGGAAGAAGCAACCATAAGAAAAAAGATACAAGACGCTGACAACAGGTAAACTGCTGTCACTGTCAG
The DNA here is from genome assembly GCA_963921375.1 of Tiliacea citrago. Classification (NCBI taxonomy): domain Eukaryota; kingdom Metazoa; phylum Arthropoda; class Insecta; order Lepidoptera; family Noctuidae; genus Tiliacea; species Tiliacea citrago. The sequence goes on from OY992796.1 coordinate 8,688,606, forward strand.
ACTGCATACAAAAGAAAGAGAAGCGAGATGACACAACGCTTGCAATATATTGCAAAATATGAAGCAATTATTTATTTACTCAAAAATGAGTTAAGTAATCGAAAATAAAAAACAACCAAGTTCTGCATACAAATAAGATGTTCTTGTTATTAATTAAATACCAACCGTACGTTGATATTTAATACAGATATTTTGGATTGAAACTCAAAGTAAAGGGTTAGTTTACCGTTAATTTGTATCGAGATTTTTTTTTTCTAAACATGTTTTGGTAACAATCAAGTTCTGAGAAATATGTTCAAGTATAACATATTTTTTTTCCGCTACCATAAACTATATAGATTTGCCATTTTTTTTGTTTAAGACAAGCCTACTTTATCATTTGCCTCTTGTCAGCGCCTTAATAATAATTAAAAACGTCATCGTCGTCGACGCCGTGATTTAAAAACTGTTTCTCTATTTAAATATCGAGTAAAAGAGCATTAACTTTTCTCTCAACTGTGAGTATTTTTATATTAATATGTATGTTCATATATTAAGCTCTAATTATGCATTTGTTTAAATACCTATATGCTAATTTACTGCGTTATATGGTGTAGGTATATTTAACATTTTAGTTTAAGACTTCACATATTCATATTTTTCTCTTCTTGTTCTCACACACTATTGTCACATTTCTTTTTCTATTCTCCTTACGCAGGTGGTGGAAGACATTTCTTAAGAACTATAAATATCTATAAATAACGAAATCGATTGTAGCCGGGCTGCGTTTCAACACACGTACTTTTGTACTAAAATTATAATTATGTCATATCTCTTTGTTTTTTACTGTGCGTAAAAATATATTAAAATTAATTAATAAATAAAGTAAAAAAAAAAAAACTTAGCCATACATCAGTATTACCAAATGAACCAGACAAGCGTTCAGTTGTTATTGTTTTACAATATCAAAATACTTTTATCTCATTAAAATCACAAATCGACAACATGAAGCTGGTTTTTAATTAACAATTTACACCTTAAAAGTACCCCGATGGGCCTACCAACAAGCTTACCCACCGAAAATTTCACCGCAGCCGATATTCCCTAGTCTTGTTTACGCCTAAAATTTCGTTTCTTGCCTCTGGTAATAAATAATACGTAGCGCGGCCTCCTCCAAAGGGTTTTTGCATGCAGGTCGGACGTGTTCGGGGCCCAATGTTTCGGCCGTCATTAATTACGTTATTATGAATTCTGCTCACAACTCTGTGGGCATAATGCGTTCCACCGTAAAATCGTACGTACTTAGGCTTTGCTCGAAGGCGGTGTGCATAAAAAGTTGGCACAACATCCCTCTAGTTTGGCTTCTGCGTTAGTATAATGGATTTGAAATGATTGCTATGTCCACCTTCTCAGCGGGACTTCGACACGTGGAAGTATCTCGTGCCGCATCAGGGATTATCTGTTTTTGAACTGATATTACATTTTCGGACTTAAATCCGTGCTATAATCTAGTGTGTATCTTTCTAGATGTGGCATTGTCTTCATTCAATCAAATTATCAGAATCGAGCGTATAGTTTGTTTCAATTAATCAATCAACTCGGCCTACCACAGTCCACTGATGGCCATAGGCCTCTCCCAGGCTGCTCCTAGTGTGGAACCTCCCCCAACTAGATGGACTGACGACCTTAAAAAGGTGTCTGGGACAGCATAATCAGATTGATTCCTTTTTGGACATATTCCGTTTTCGGCATACTCGTATTCTTGTTTCGGCACATTTTAGTAAATAAATTATACTATGAAATACTTGTGACTTTGCTTGCGCAATAAAATAAAATTTATTATTAAAATATTATATTTTAATCAATAAAAATAAAAGACAAAAATTAAACATTACATACACTGATTACTTAAAATAATGTGCCGAAACAAGAATATGGAATATGTCCAAAAAGGAATGTGTCGAAAAAGGAATCAATCCATAATCAGCCTATAATGTCTCCACAGCTGGGACACAGACCTCTCTGTCTTTTTTTCTCTGTAGAGGGAGTGGGCCTTAATCCACCACGCGAACCCAGTACGGGCGTGCGGCTGGGACAAACTGGATGCGAAAGACGGAGGACAGGGTATTGTGGCGCAGCCTGGAAGATACCTTAGTTCGTCCCATCATCATCATTTCAGCCGAAGGACGTCCACTGCTGGACATAGGCCTCCCCCAAAGGGGGGTTTGCCATAATCGCCACGCTTGGCAGGCGGTTTTGCGATCGCAGTATAAAAAAAGCAGTGTAAAATGCATAGAGAACGCTTGCCCATTCTCTAGTAAGTCCCTTAGTCGCCTTTTACGGCACCTACGGGAAGAAATAGGATGGTGCTATTCTTTACGTCCGGCACCACACGGTAGTTCGTTGGCCGAACCAATATTCAAGTGATGCATTTATGTATTTCATTTGAAAGCAGAAATGGCGCATCCGATTGTACTGATTTACGTTTTGTGCTTTAATTAATATTTGAACACTTTTGTCTTCCGCTCATGGATGTGCATTTCATTCAGGAAGTTTTAATTTATTCAAAGCGTTATTTATATATTTAATGTGCTCAATAATACCTACCTTATTTATTTTAAATGCGTTAAAATTTTAATTATTGTCGTTGGGTCACTTCGCGCTTCTCCCCATGTTATTCGATTGGGTCTTTTCAGTCCAGTTGATTGGCTGACGGTTTAAAATACCAAGTCCATGGATATTTCCCCTAGGATATTTAAATGTAAAAAGGACGAATTTAACATGTCATGCACTTATGTCGTTATACCAACTGCCAACCGTATTAATTCGCTAACAACAAACAACTATCAGATGCATCACCTGCCCCAGGGTTGCGAGTTTGTCCGGAAGGAATATCGTGGCCCTGACACACAGACAACTAAAGGAACACGGGTGGGTTTTAGTCAGTAAAAGTCTGACACGCCCTCCCGCTGCGCCCAGAGCGGAAGAAGTTATTTGATAATTTCTCATCCAAAAAAAAACAAATCCATCACCATAATATGGTGATGGATCTTCTTTTTTTCAGGGAGTTTGAAATGTGTGTAACGCAAAATATACCGGCTATTTTATTTCATACTCTCAAAAGCAACCCAGAGTTTGAATTATTAAAAGTTCACCCAATAGTATAATCTCCAATATTAAATTTCAAAAAACCGTGTCATCGTACAAACGGACCGCATCCAGCAATTTCAGTAAAAAATAACGTTTCCATGGAGCCCCTTTATTTGGATGGGAGGTAAAACGGCATTATTTATAGCGCATATGGAAATACGTCGTTTGGAATGGGATCGTAATGTTTGATCGTTTTTGAGATAAAACCAGCGTGTGCGTTACCGCGATGGCCATTTCTCTCTTTATTTGCTTTTCATTTGCATAGCTGATGAATAAGTAAAGCGGTGTAATAAACTGGACGATACGTTTTGGCGATTCGTCTAGCTTAGTAACGAATTGAGTTGATGGAATGCATTTTGCATGTTTTGTTTATCAAAGGCTCGGGTTTTGAGTGGTTGGATGTGGAGATTAGATATTTTATCTGTTTTGCTTTTGATATTTAGTAGTGAGGAGCTCGTGGCTAAGTAATAAACGCCGCACGGGTCAATCCATCAGGTTAAGCTACGCTTACCGGGGTTGGTTCGTGGATGGGTGACCATCTTTACATACCGAGACTCCTCCGTGCCTCGCAAAGCACGTTAAGCCGTTGGTTCCGGCTGTCATTCGTGGATCTTTGACAGTCGTTGCGTGTCGTTTGAAGCACGAAAGTCTGATAACCAGTCTAACCGAGGGGTATCGTATTAACCAGTTACTGGGTTGTGGAGGTCAGATAGACAGTCGCTCCATGTAAAATACTGATATTCAGCTGCATCCGGTTATACTGGAAGCCGATCCCAATTTATTAATTTTTATTTTAAATAGAACGGCCGAAGCCAGTTACACTATTTAAACATAACATTTATATAACACAGTCATGCATTCTTCTCACAGAAATTCAAACATTCTGACAGTATCACCTTCCATTCATTCGCAAACATATCAAGATCTGTGTTTGAGTTCAGGAGAGTGTTAATAGCGGCTAATGTCCGAGGAATAGGTGACTTGGAATGTGCAACAGTACGGCAAGTTGGAGCAGCCAGTAAGCGGTGTTTTCTGCCACGACAGTAATTGTCTGGGACAAATAGATTGCAGATTTCATTATGCAGATCAGGAACATCTATAATCCCCCTAAGAATTTTAAATATTACAGTCATCTGATCGCATGACCGTCTTACTTCTAGAGAATTGAAACTTAAGCAACCTAACAGGAATTTAGTGGGATACAAGAGAGGATAAAATCCGTACAAGTGCTTGTAGAGGTATCTAAGAAATGCTTTTTGAACTTTTTCTAAAGCTAACGCATACTGCTTCTCAAAAGGATTCCATACGCACGCACTAGACTCAAGCTTGCTACGGACCAATGCCCCAAAAACAAGCTTGATAACGTGGTCGAAGTCACGACAGTTCCTTAAAACAAAGCCAAGGCATCTGAAGGACTTCTTTGCAGTGGATGTGATGTGGTCGTGAAAAGTGAGCTTACAGTCGAATATGACTCCCAGGTCTTTCATGGAATCAGTTCTTATAATTTTATCTCCATTCAGTTTGTATAGAAAGTTGACTGGACGCCGCATTCGACCGAAAGACATCACGTAGCATTTCGATTTATTAAATTCCATTTTATTTTCTAAACTCCACTTATATACTGAATCAATGTCTGATTGCAGAGCTTGGCAATCGAGCTCAGATTATATTTCGTAATATAGTTTTAAGTCATCAGCATATAAGAGGGATCTGGCATTAGCAACCACATCAGGCAGGTCATTAATCATCAAAATGAAAAGGAGAGGGCCGACTACCGAACCTTGACTCACACCCGAGCGAGTGTGGTATAGGAGTGACTCGTACAAACCTAATCCCTTTCCCTCTTTTAAGAACCACGGAGGAATATTATCAGGACCAATAGAACTGTTGAGTTTTATTTTATTTATTGCGGCGCTGATATCACTTTCAGAGAATTTTAGTATATTAATGTAATTACTAATATTGCAGTTGCATATTGCAATTTTTCATTGGCTATAATATCGAGGTCTAACTTTGGTACTTCAGCTTGGAAGACGCTGGCAAAATATTCTGCGAACGCTTCAGCAGCTGCAACACCACTGTGAATTTTACCTTTGTGGGTTACGTTAGGCTCAAACCCGCCCTTTGATCTTAGGTTAGAAATATGCTGCCAGAATTCTTTGGGGTTTTTCTTAATGTTCCCTTCGATGCACCTAATGTAAGTATCATACGCAGTCGATATACGAGACTTTATGCTAGATCTGTAGTCAGAGAATTGCTTATATATTAGTTCGCATTTACTTTTCTTCCATAACTTTTTTCTGGATATCCAGAATAATATCCGAAGTAAACCAGGTAGGTTCTAGATATCTTCTAGTTATCTTTCTGTTTCGGCGTTTTTTAGGGATACAAGCGTTAAATACGCTGTAAATAATATCATAGAAGACTTGAGTGCTAGTGCGAACGTCATTGGATGATATAACTTCATCCCAGGATACCTCAGAAATAAGTTCGTAAAGCAAATTGCGATTACATTTTTTGAAATTCCAGTCCCTACTACGGTCGACATTGCTGGGATCAAGCCTTTCACATTCATCAGATGACTGCAATTTTACCTGGATGTCCAACTGCGGATGGTACGCATCAGGGGGTACCAAACCTTCAACTGCTTTTACAGAAACGTCATGTAGGCTTACGCTTTCCTGAACTAAAACAACATCCAACATTCCCCCATGCATGTTCTCAACAATATTTCTTTCACACATATTACAAAAGTTTATAAAATAACAATAATAATTGCGAACATTTAAGGAAGCACTGTTTAAGTTTATATCACCTAAAATGATAACAGTTCCTTTTAAATCATTTATAAAACTTTCCACTTTTGTAAACCAGGTCATATAATCGCTGTCCGTGGCACTTGGTTTTATATACACAACGCACACGTAAACAGGGGAACCATGCCACGTGAAAGTCGACCAAAGATCCTCACCACAGTCTGTCTCCAGTTCACGTCGACGGCGCAGGACTATGGGGATGCGTGCCATAAGTAGCACGCCTCCACAAGGTGTACCTCTGCCACGCCTTAACACATTCCACTCACCATTGATGAGTTCTGTATCTTCAACAGAGGTATCCAAAAAAGTCTCTGTGGCCACCTATTACGAGTATATCTTGTTCGGCTATGTGCAGATTGTTACGCCATATCCGTGGGCGCGTTCTTTAAGGCTGCGACCAGCCCAGCGGTTGAACGCGTCCCAAAGGGTCATGGCCATCAGGCTGGTACGGGGTTACCGCACGGTCTCGGATGATGAAACTTTTAAAGAATTCGTTAAAAAATATTCTAAAACTTTTAAACGAGCCTGTTCCTCAGCAAAAGCCATACATATTAAAAATAAAATAAAATCTTCTGGTAATAAAATTAAAACAACTTGGAATATTATTAATTCAGAAACAGGTAGAACAACAGTACGTAATCGTGACTTCCACCTAAAAATCAATGATGTAGATATTAAGGCAGACGTGGAGGTGGCAACTGAGTTTGAAAATTTCTTTACTAATATTCCCATTTTAACAACCAAAACTCTGTCATCGTCATCCTCCACTTCTGCTTACTCCATACTAAAAGAATGCGTACCAGAATGTGATAAACACTTTAAATTCACGGTTGTTACCGCTAAGGATATTATAGAATCTTTTAAAGATCTTGATGTAAAAAAAACTGCTGACCTTTGGGGATTATCAGTACATACCATGTCTTCAATAATCGATGTTATTTCACCGTTTTTAGCAATTGTTTTTAATTCTTGTATTGCATCTGGTGTATTTCCTGATCTGATGAAACTTAGTAAAGTGATTCCACTGTTCAAATCTGGCAGCACAACTGATCCCACGAATTTTCGGCCAATTTCGATATTACCTACATTGAGCAAAATCTTTGAAAAGTTAATTTTAAAACAAATGTTAGGACATTTCAATACAAATAATTTACTTCATCTGAAACAGTTTGGTTTTACAAAGGGTCGTTCAACTACAGACGCGGGCGTGGAATTACTGAAGAGCATATTCGAGGCCTGGGAGGAGTCGCAGGATGCTCTTGGCATTTTCTGCGACTTGTCTAAGGCCTTCGATTGCGTTCATCATGATACACTCATCCGAAAACTGCACCACTATGGTATGAGGGACAGTGCTCTCGACCTTCTGACTTCTTATCTGAACAACAGAATTCAGAGGGTTGATGTTAATGGCAAGAGATCTGCAGGATCTGCGGTCACTATGGGAGTTCCGCAGGGTTCAATTCTAGGTCCTTTCTTGTTTCTAATTTATATAAATGACTTACCTTATCACATAAGGGATAATCACAAGATTGTATTATTCGCAGATGATACTTCCCTCATTTTTAAAATCAAACGTCAGCTAGTCAATTTTGAACATGTTAACGATGCACTCTCTAAGGTTGTCCATTGGTTTAATGTAAATAATCTTCTCTTGAACGAAAAAAAGACTAAGCTCATTAAATTTTCAATGCCAAATGTCAGGCAGCTAACTACCAATGTTCAACTTAATGGAATAGAGTTGGACCCTGTTGAGTCGACAGTTTTTCTTGGGATAACTATTGACGGTAAATTACAATGGGGCCCACACGTAGAAAAATTGTCAGGAAGGCTTAGTTCAGCCGCCTATGCTGTTAAAAAAATTCGACAGATAACTGATGTAGATACTGCGAGAATTGTTTATTTTAGTTATTTTCATAGTCTTATGTCATATGGGATTCTTCTCTGGGGAACCTGTGCGGACATTAATACTATCTTTGTTTTACAGAAAAGGGCTGTTCGAGCCATTTACAATCTAGGTCCAAGAGATTCACTTCGTGAAAAATTCAAAGAAATAGATATTCTGACTGTAGCCTCTCAATATATATTTGAAAATCTATTGTATGTACACAAAAATATATCAAATTTTAAGAAAATGTCCGATATTCATTGTTTAAATACCAGGAATAAACACAATCTTGCTGTACACCGCACTCGCCTCCACAGAGTAGGCAACTCGTTCATGGGTCAATGTATACGCTTTCACAACAAACTTCCTACTGACATTCGAAACTTACCCATTAAACGATTTAAAAGCTGTATTAAAACCAAACTTTGTAAAAAAGGGTACTATAAAATTTCTGATTATTTAGAAGACAAAAAAGCTTGGGATTGAGCTGCTCGCTCTGCAAGCCTTGTGATCAAACTGGAAAACTTGACATTTAATGTTATTATGCATGATTTTATATAAATATTGACATTGCAGAATATTATATACAATATTACATTAATGTTTACTTTGAAAAGTATTATATTTACTGCTTTAATTTATTGTGAATGTGAGCACTATGTGGGTCATTTTTTTTTTCTCTTTAAATATTTTCCTATTATTTTATGCTTTTTCTCAGTTTTAATGGTGGTCTGGCATTTTGAGCACTTTATGAGGCCTACCCAAATGTACTTTCTTTGGTATTGTTCGTCGAGTCGTTGAGCTCCTTAAGTCTTGAGTCGAGCTGCACGATTACGACAAATGCTTGCACTGATTGGACAGGTCCACTCAAAATTGTGTGGTTCTTTCCTCAAAAGACCATTTCAGACACAGATCTACATGGTCCTCACATGATCTGACCAAGATTATGTCTGGACTTTAAAAGAGACTTTGACCCCTGAGTTTGTTTCGCCATTTCTTCTCACGGGTAGTCAGATAGGAAATGTCGACTACATCTAGCTTATTTTTTACTTTTTAATATGACGTGTAAAAGTGATTCCGATATCCTATTTACAGAATAAACGATTTCATTTCATTTCATTTCATTTCATTTCATTTCATTTCATTTCATTTCTCCCGTGAGGCGGCGAGCCTCCTTGCCGGACTGCCGCCATGGTATCTGGAGGCAAAGTCCTCGCGCACATCTGGGAGTGGCGCGAGGAGGTGAAACGCCGGGGTGAAACTCCGCTGCCGCGAGAAATCACGGCACAGTGGACAGAGCTCCGGCGGGATCTCATGGCGACATGGAGAGTGCGATTGTCGCAACCCAGCGCTGGGCACGCCACAATTGTGACGATAAGTCCCCTCTTTGAGGAGTGGCTAGAGAGGCGCCACGGCGTCCTCACCTTCCGCCTGACGCAGGTCCTCACCGGACACGGTTGTTTCGGGAGGTTCCTGTTCAGGATAAAGCGGGAGGAAACGCCCGGGTGTCACCACTGTGTGGATCGCCCGGAGGACACGGTGGAGCATACGGTGGAGGTCTGCCCAGCTTGGGCGGAGCACCGCCGTATCCTCACGGAGGCGATCGGCGGCGGCGATCTCTCGCGTCCGGCCCTGGTTCAGGCCATGGTTCGGAGCGAGAGTGCATGGGAGGCCATCACCTCCTTCTGCGAAGCAGTTATGCTAGCGAAGGAGGAGGCGGAACGCGTGAGGGTGAGACAAGGTTCGCGCCCTCACGCCCTTAGTCGCCGCAGGAGACGCCCCCCGGGCGTCGGGAGTCGCAAGCCGGTTTCCGGCCACCGTAGGCGCGGGCCTGCGGACGGTGAGCGATGGGTAGCTCGCCGTCCGATAAGGACCAGGCCCGGGTCGACGGCGCGTTGTGTTCCACGCGCGCCTCAAAGAGATGTCAGCACCAATTGACGGGGTCCGTTAGGACCAATGCCTGCCGGGGGTTGCGAGTTTGTCCGAAAGGGATATCGTGGCCCTGGCACACAGGCAACGGAAGGAACACGGGTGGGTCAGTAAAAGTCTGACACGCCCTCCCGCTCCGCCCAGAGCGGGAGAATTTATTTGATAATTTCCCACCCCAAAAAAAAAAATGCCATATCCGGAGCTTTCTTTTTTTCCACGAACATTTTGGTATATACAATTAATTTTTGTAGTTCTGGTGCTTGCTCTGAAAACTGCTGTAGGGCCGGAATATAGTTGGGAAATAGCTATGCAGATTGTTTCTTTTGATATTTTCTTGTTTCCACTGTTTTTCAGTAGCTCTAGTTTTAAAAAAGAAAAAAAATATCTCCTTTCTTTCTTAAACACATAAACATAACATCACGCCTGTAATCCCCGAAGGGTTAGGAAGAGGTGTACCTATAGTACACCCACATTTTGCCAGTTATGTTTAGGTGACATTATCAGTTGGAGTTGGACATAACATTTACTGCAGAGGAAGCTGGGTCAATCTGGTAAGTAACCATAATGTCAAAGCATGCGACCATTGCTTGAATTACCAATTCAAGCAATCAAGCATCAACCAATGGACAAGATTGTAAAGTTTTTAGTGTATTGAATACGAGGCTTTTGGCTACTTTGTAGGTGTGTTTTTTATTAATGTTATTTTGTTGTAATGTGCGTTTTGTTTGTGCAGAATAAACAATTATCTTTCTTTCAATTGGTAGAGGCAGTGGCATTGGCCACAATCTGTTGACTTCTCTTGATATTTGTTGCTGAGGCATTAGAAAATACATTTATTATGATACGAGCTTTTATTGGAGGTTCTTATTCAGGGGGTCTTATTCAGGGGGTCTACTCCGAAGCGATAAACCGAAGTATCGGCCGAATTTTCGGCCGTTTTATAACTTACAAAGTTTCCTTTTTTAACTTTGAGTCCTTACCCGACTCCAAGTCACATTTTTGACTTTGGCTTATCTCTTTGACTGTCTTTTTTTTCTTTAGTTGAACTTTGCCATAGTTAGCCGTAGTCCAGAAACGGCCGAAAAGTCGGCCGATACTTCGGATTTATGTTCGGAGTAGACTCCCTGGATTCTATTTGTCTAGAATTTTCAGGTGCAAACGTTCAACACTTTAATAAAATTCTTCTAGATATTATAACATTATCTATTAGCATACCATAACCTTACAGGTGCTACGCGATCGGAAAAGCATGATAACAATGTTTCCAAAAAACTAATCTGAATATTTTTTCGAAGGTCGCGTTCTGAAAGCCAACATAATATGAAAATGGATGGAAATGTTATGTACAAACATTTGTGGAACTAAAATAGAACAGCCTTGTCTAAGGCACTGGAACATTTAAATCTATTCCCTTCTTGGATTGGTCCCTGTCTTAGTAATGTTTATGATGAACTCTGTTAGAATTGTAATGAATCGATATAATCAGTGACTTTGACATGGTAAGGAGATAAGTGCTAGTATTCTTCTAATAATATTGAGTATCTATAATTTAGATCTTTACATAATGCTTCATATCACATGGACATAATTTAGATCTCTATTTTCCTACAAAGGTAATATCAACGCGGATAGACAGCTTTATTTAAACCGGTGACTCTTACTACCTTGGGCTGCAGCTCTCTTAAATAAGTTAAGACCAGGCAGGCAGTCTAAATCAAATTAACACGCAAGCTCCGCCCCATGCTCCCCGCCACTCCATTATGTGCTAAACGCTAACACATCAGTAATAAAGTTGAATATCGCGTGAGCTCTTTGATCGTGTTAGAACACTAAACTAAATAGCACAAGTCTCAATTCTTATTTCGTTTATAACTGAAGTATAATAATTGATCTAGATAAAAAATATCCGGTGGCTGGATAATAAGCTATATTTTCTTGCTGTGAATATTTATTTTAGACCTAAAATCGGAATAATCTTCTTTGTTTTTATAAATATCATTAAAAAGACATGATTAATGAATGAAAAATGTTTCGAGCGAAAATATTACAATTACGTAACTGGGAAAGAAAAAGGTCCAATAAATGAAAGAAAGAAAGAAAAATAATTGTATTTGTTACAGAAACACGTGCATACGAAAACATAAAACTCGAGTAGGTAAACATTACACAAAAAAAAAAAAATACAAGTAATCGGCCCAAGTTAAGCATGCTCACTTAAGAAAATATTCCAGCGAGAGCGCAGCTAGTGACAAACCACACCCCTTCCTAGTTTCCCCCAATTAGAGACAATATGCATTTGTGTGAGTAATGAGCGAGTAACATAAAATAACAAACATTAGCTAGAGCGCGGCAGTGCCAATTTGCTCTCGCTAATTGTTGACGCTTCCCTTAAATTCCTATCGCCATTTCATTTTACGACCTGTTTATTTCTATCGGACTGATTGCCTGCCTAACTGTGACCTCTGCTTGTATACCGGACTGTGATCGAAAGCCTCTTCTTGACCCTAGCTTGTATCCTGGACTGTGTGTGTATTGTGTGTGGGCTGTGACTAACGTGGTGCAACCATGACGACCCGAAACCTGATTCAGGAAGAAAGGAATCAAATTATTGTTTTGCATAGACAAGGGTTAAATATATCCCAAATAGCAGTAGTTGAACATGCAAGTAAGTTATGTTTTTGTATTCAGATAGAGGGCGAGATATAGAAATAAATAAACTGATAGTAATATTATTATTTCATAGTTTGCATTTTTCCTTATATTGCAATTTAAAAACAAATTCCATGAAAAATATTGGTATTCAGCTGCATCCGGTTAGACTGGAAGCCGACCCCAACATAGTTGGGAAAAGGCTAGGCAGATTTATATATAAAAATAATAAAATTATTATAACTTTCAGATGGATTCTTTTTAAAAGTCTCATAAGATATTACCTACTTATAGTAATGCATTCAAATAAGATTGTTCTTTTTATTTATTTTTGCTTTCAAAGACGTTGTTGGAGCCTTTTATGACCCGATAATAAATCCTAAACCAAAACAACCTAAACAATGGTGCCTTATCTCACAGCGTCGTTGCCGCATTTTAATTAGAAAAACCAGAGCGCATTCGTCGCATTTCTAGAGGCTTGATCATTATATTTCAAACTACAATTTTTTTTCGCCCAAGCACAAGATAATTGTTTTTTATAATTATTTTTAACATTTATTTTATCATAATACTGCAGATAGAAAGTAATTGACAATAATGTAAATTTTTGTTAGTAGTGCTCGTAAATACTTACCAAAAAAACTTAAAAAAAATAGCACACATAGTTTTAAATACTAACGATTTAGTGCTTGGCTGGCCGATAAAATAGCAAGTACTTACTATTTTTTCGGCCAAGCACTAGATCGTTGGTATTTAACCACGAAAAACCTTTAGAAATGCCACGATGCCAGCCCGCACGGGATAAACACTTTTAAATAGTAGAGATAAAGCACAAATTTGCTTGGGACAGTTTCATACAATGTTGGAATTTACGCTATGCCATTTTTCTTACTCATAGGTATACGAGGTGTAAATTGCAATATCTGAAAACCTCTTAAGGGGTCATTGTACTAATCATTATGAACAACTTTTACTACGGGACCAAACCTGAAATCGCGAAAAAAAAACAGCTGTTCTCTACATTTATGTTCGCGTAACTCGTCAAAATGTATGGACCAGCTGCTTTTTTATCGCGATTTCAGGTTTGGTTCTCATAGTAAAAGTTGTTTATAATGATGAGTAATGACCCCTTAAGAGATTTTCAGTTATTGCATTTACAACTTGTATTTTAAAATATAGTTATGAATGTTATAACTACTTAAATTAGTTATAGAAAAGTTAAGAGTTTATTTATCATGAAGTCAACCAAAATGCACACCTTAAGTATTTCAATACTTATAATTTTTATTTATAGTGTACTAGTTGTGCCCTTTGAATAAGACTTTTGTAGTGTACTCGTATTATTATACTTAGTTCCTATATTATGTAAAAAATCGATGCTGATTGTTTTTTTTTTTTTTTTTCTGTAGAGAACAACGGTGCGCCGCTGGGTGCGAAGATATGAAGAAGGAGAAATTACAGAACGCGTTCGTGCACCTCGACCCCGGGCTATAAACGAATACGAGTTAAATAATATGATAGCCACGTATGAAGAGAACCCGTTCACACCCACTCGCAGTTTCGCACAAGAATACGAAGTTTCGATGCAAACTATTAGAAACGAGTTGCATCGAGCTGGAGTCCATCACAGACGTCCCGCAAAAAAAAATATTTTGACGCAGGAGCAGAAAGCTGCTCGCGTGCGATTCGCTCGTGACTACAGGGACTTCGATTTCTCTTACGCCATATTTTCTGATGAAAAGTGCTTTAGGTCTAGCCAACAAGGTCGTCGGAATTTATGGCGTGTAGATAACACAAGATACGAACCTCGAAATGTGAACCCAAATGCAGAATCGGGAAGAATTGTAGTGAACATGTGGGGCTGGATGAGTGCTGCTGGACCAGGCGAGCTCGCTTTTATACCAGGGAGGGCAAACGGCCAAACGTATTTAGAGGTGCTACAAACCATCATGGTACCCACAGTGCGCACGGTGTATCCACAACTGGACGTGCCAGAATTTTATTTCTTCCAGGACAATTGCCCGATACACCGTGCGCGGGTTGTTCAAGAGTGGTTGCGAGGGCAACCACAAATTAAAACAGTGCCATGGCCCTCCCGATCGCCAGACTTAAACCCCATTGAAAATTTGTGGGGTTTAATGGTCCAGAGATGGGATAGTAGAGCAGAAAGAACGAAGGAAGCACTTGTCACACATTGCGAACAAGTTTGGGACACATTCAGAGGTTCGAATTTGTGCGAAGTCCTGGCTAGGTCCATGCGTAGCCGTTGCGATGCTGTGATAGATGCGGGAGGAGCAGCGACGAAATATTAAGTTAATATAATTTTTAACATGCACTATGTTAATTAACGAAAGGCGTTCCCGTTAACCCGCAATAGTCCAAACATGCTACAATTAATACTACCATTTAAAAATTCGCGAAAAAAAATCAGCTGCTCCCTACATTTTGTTAAGCTAGGTATGCGAACATAAATGTAATGAACAGCAGATTTTTTTTCGTGAATTTTCGAATGGTCATATTTTGGTAGCATGTGGACGCTATACTATTGCGGGTTAACGGGAACGCCTTTCGTTAATTAACATACTGTATAATTACATTATACAGGGTTTATTTTTCTAACACCTGGTAGGACTATATTAGTACAACCACTTTTGATCTATGACTTTTTAGAATACCAAAAGTAAACTTTCAAGTTTTTGTTGTAATATTTGTAATAACACTTTTTAGATCTGTATTTTGTAGTAAGTACCGCTGCGACCCTGCATTCGCAACGCACTGTTTGTTTATTTAACTACTTACATATTTTGGTACCGCGTAGAGTTGTTCAAAGGTGAACGGCAGGCTTGTATGGGAACTTCGTACCGCTAATAAAATTTCGTGTTTTGGGATATTTTTTGTTTTAATTGGTAGTTAATAAGATAGGAAAGCCCTTTTTAAATTCTTAGATTTTTAGAAGTTGGGACGTAAAAGTTATAACGAGTTTTATTTTTTAAGGTTATGTACCAATGTAGATTGTTACTTAAAGGTACATAAACATTGTTTTGGTGATAAAGTAAATGTTCAAGATTGCTTGTCGCTATCTTTGTAGTGTTCTACTTACTATTAAGTAGGTAGATTGAGATGAGAATCGTACCTACTCAGTGAGGGTTGTATTAGGAGATGTCCAACTGCGTACTGCAACAGTTTGATAATGATGAAGTTAATTCGCTAAATTGCTCAGATGCAGTCACAAACCACAATCCAAAACAACAGCAAAGAACTGAACCACAGAACTGAAATGAAAGACAGTAACAGTAATACAGATTTTCTTTACCTGTCAATAAATAATTGCCATATGAACAAAAATAATATTGATGACGAAAATCATTCATATCATTATATTGTTAACTATTATGATTTTATGTAACAATCACGCATTGTTAGGTATAATATCTTAGTGTTTAATTATATTTAATGTTATTTCTATTTCTAAATAATTAATCTATCATTTCGTTATTAGTGTTATTTTACATAAGGCAACTTTAAAAAACATAACTGCGTTTAGTTTACGATTTTATTACGTTTAATTATTCAAATCTTTTTATTGATATTATTCATTAATCCGAACTTCTAAAAATAGTACACTTACATGAAAATAAATGTCTTAGTTGCCTTAATAAGTGGTATAAATTCTATAACAAAACAACAACAAAAATATGCGGTACGAAATCTGCCGTTCGCCTTTAGAGCGATCAAAATAAATATTTTTAATTGTATTATGAAATTATTTTTTTATGAATTATTAAAAGTCATACAACAAAAGTTGTTATTTATGATGTTAGTATTATAGTCCTACGAGCTTATTAGCGTTTTATCATCAAATGACTTCTCCCGCTCTGGGCGGAGCGGAAGGTCGTGTCAAACTTTTACTGACTAAAACCCACCCGTGTTCCTTCAGTTGCCTGTGCCAGGGCCATGGTATCTCTTTCGAACAACCCGCGACTCCGGCGGCTTGCAAATAACCCTGTATAGCTATTTTTATTAGGTTTATTTTTATTATTCCAATTTGTATTATATTACTTCGTTGATTAATGTCACAGGGTAGACTGTAGACCGTAATCATAGTTTAAAATATTGCCAACGATTTTGAAGTCTTCTTGTAAAATTATTGATGTCAATTTAGTGTCATGTTGCCTTTATTGGTGGATATGTTGTTTTATTTACAATCAATGTTGTCGTAAGCCCCGATCTCGTTAGTTTGTTATTTTACATATTCAGTAGTGTCATCATATCCGTCCACCTCATAAATAATTGATCTCATTTGCTTGATAAACCTAGTCTGTAGTGTAATGTAATTATTGCAAATTATAAAAATTATTAAGATTCTTAAATTGTACTAATCTTAAAACTTTTCAATTTCATTAGAACTGCACGAGCAATATTCTCCTAATCTTATTTACTGACAGGCTTTTTGCCTGTTGTTGTTGTGTTGTCTGTTTGTCATTGTTGTGTTGATTTCATATTTTGAACTTTACGATATAAGTGTAGATAAATACAGTTTATAAATGATATTATGAGTAAGAATCTTTTCACTTATAATATTTTGCATTTTGATGATAATTTCTGTGTAATTTTTTGTTATAATATGTTAATTTCTGGATGAATCTTTAATGTTTTGAAAAAGTCTATTAAAAATAAATTAAGTTACTTATATTGTTTTTTTTTCTACAACAGCAAATCCTTAAAATTGTTCTCAAGGAGATTTTAACTAACTGTTTATTTTTTCACACTGAGATTACAGCCGATAGTTTCATACAAAAAGCACTTACTATACATCTTTTATTATACAGATAAGATTTAAATATCAACCTAAATAAATCTTTAATCCTGCATAATGTTAAATGAACACAAACTAAAAATATATATTTCACTAGTACCCAACATTTTATTTCAATCCTTTCACTCTCACTGCTGCCAAGGCACAAATTATAGTTTAGTTTAATTACTTGATAAGCTTCTGAATTTTAAAGTGGCGTAGGAACTGAATCATTGTTAGATTTGTCAAAAAAAAACTTGACTTGTAACGCGCCTGTAGCGTTGATTTCGCTTAAAATCATGAATTGTCAAACTTTGACTAGAGCATGAATTATAAAAGAGTAAAGTGTTGGTTTGATTATAATCCAGTACTAATCAATCCAATTTCACCCTGTATTATTTTAATGAATAAAAGGTAATATTACAATTACCTACTGTTAAAAGTATTAAACCAAATACAAGGAACAACTGCAAAACATTTGAGATAATCCTAAGGTAATAAAAAAACGTATGGCCCTTGTATTAAGCCGTCCTCTATTGTTTAACCGAATTTCCAGACATTCCCACTAAATAACAATGGGTCTTAGATAATGAACTTATTTTTATTTCAGTTGCAAGAGTTGTGCGGCTTGCGGCCTTGCGTTAGCTACAAACAAAAAGCTCTGATAACATTGTATGAACTGCGCAGAGTATTGGTTCAAATATTACTGTAATTTTCAAGTATTCCCAAATTGCCCAAGTATAAACAAACACATAGAAATTTAGATAGTTATTTACTTTTAATGAAGTCGATTAAACACAAAAAATTTCAATATAAACATTTGATACCTTCATGCAGTGCCGGTCAACGCACCTATACCTAACGTATTCAGGGAGCCGTGAGATAAAAGGTAAACAAACCATAAATGTCCGTTCAATCGATTTTGAATGCTATTGTGTTGGTGGCATGACAAATGGCAGCTGCAGTAAACAGTTGGTATTGTAACCACTTTTTTGCCTTTAATGCCATCCATAAGCCTACGGAATAGAAGTCAAAATCGGTGGAACGGACTGTAATAAAACGGTTCGTTTCAATGTCTCA
Source organism: Tiliacea citrago (assembly GCA_963921375.1). Lineage (NCBI taxonomy): Eukaryota > Metazoa > Arthropoda > Insecta > Lepidoptera > Noctuidae > Tiliacea > Tiliacea citrago. The sequence continues at coordinate 8,706,889 of OY992796.1, forward strand.
TCTTATTGTGAAGGGAATATGGTGCGGTTGCTGCGGCATGCGGCATCACATAGGATATGGTGAAAATTGGAGAGGCAGTGAAAGTGTTCATAAATAACCTATATCTATAGACCCGATAGAGAGAGGAAAATATTAAAGTGGATTAATACATATAAATGGTAGTTTATTAGTTATTACAAATTATTTTTGTAAATACTGCAATATCAATAATACATTTTCTAAACCAAACAAACAGAAGATATGAGTACTAAAATTAATTCTTGTCAATAATAAAATAACAATTCAATTCAATAACAAAGAGCTCACGCCGCCGCCGCGCCGCGCTGGCCGTGCCCATTAAAAACTCGTCTCTTAGCAGAAACAAGTGAGCATAGTACGCTCCTAGTGTGAGTGTCACACATTCTATACATGATTATACTAATACGAACACCACTAAAATACGCTTTGTGCATCCTATTGGTCAAAACTCGTGCATTGTGCGATCGAGTCGTGAGTCGTGCTATGCGATTATCGCCTTTAAGGTGAGCATGCGGAACTTTGGCCGATAGTACATCACGAGCCCAAAAAAACAAATAGTCGGCAGCTACACCTTATCGACTAAAGATTCATTTTTAGGGTTCAGTACCCAAAGGGTAAAACGGGAACCCTATTACTAAGGCTCCGCCGTCTGTCTGTCTGTCTGTCTGTCCGTCTGTCACCAGGCTGTATCTCATGAACCGTGATAGTTAGACAGGTGAAATTTTCATAGATTATGTATTTCTGTTGCCGCTATAACAGCAAATACTAAAAAACAGAATAAAATAAATATTTAAGGGGGCTCCCATACAACAAACGTGATTTTTTTGCTCGTTTTAGCTCGATATTGATAACGAATATTTAGTTATGTATTCACTTAAAAAATAAATTATTAAATTAAAATAAAACAAATATTTAAGGGGGGCTCCCATACAACAAACGTGATTTTTTTGCCGTTTTTATAGATAATGGTACGGAGCCCTTCGTGCGCAAGTCCAACTCGCACTTGGCCGGTTTTTATTGTATGTGTGACTGTTTCAGAATATTCATGCAAATTAACATAAAAACAGGGAGCCTCCTCTTAATACTAGATTCATTTTCGAGTCCAGCTCTATTGCTCAATCGTAGAAGAGTCAAATTAAATCATCATTCCGGCGAACCATACCGGAATACATCACATCTTTCTCCTCAAAAGCGCCATAACTCAAAACAAAATACTATCGGGCCCACCCATCGCTCAATTCCACAGCTAAATTATGAAAGCTAATGTTCATACCGCAACGCACCCGCCGCAATGATACTCGTCCGTCCTTCAGTTGAATAAATAATATTGCCAATCGTATTATTCGCGAATCCAAATAGCATTTGGGTCAGTTTCGCGATGTTCAACTAGAATATCGCTACGATGAAAATGTGGGTCCATTTTAGGTCCTATTTATGAATGGTTGGTTGAATCGCATTGGTTGTGTTAGTTCGTCTGATTGAATGTTTGTTTGATTTAATTTGGTGAATTAGAGCTGTAATTTTGGTATGAGAATTAAATTAAAAAAATGTCGGTTTAATTAATGGTTTCTGTTAAACTACGAATTGCTAAAATAGCGGTGGCCGCCACAATGACCGCAGTGACGGCCGTCATGACAATGATGGCACCAGGGTTTGACTGAACGGTGTCAAAAAACGCTCTCTAGGAAAACACACCGACTTACTTTCATAAATAAAGATTTAGTGACGTCATTAGACGGCAAATTGCGGACGCTATATGACGGCCGTTAGAAACTCTTAGCCCCGGCCGTGGTACGGTAGAAAAAACGACAATGCATACGGAACTACGAGTAGGTACGCAAAGGATCGCCTTCAAGAAGTTAAAAATATATAGTTACACTGAAATTCCTTTAAATACACCTAATTTCTAACTTAATCTTACTTTTTAGGGTCCCGTACCCAAAGGGTAAAACGGGAACCCTATTACTAAGGCTCCACCGTCTGTCTGTCTGTCTGTCCGTCTGTCACCAGGCTGTATCTCATGAACCGTGATAGTTAGACAGTTAGAATTTTCACAGCTGATGTATTTCTGTTGCCGCTATAACAACAAATAATAAAAAAAAAACAGAATAAAATAAATATTTAAGGGGGCTCCCATACAACAAACGTGATTTTTTTGCTCGTTTTTGCTCGATTTTGTTAACGGCAACAGGTATACGCTTGAAATATTCACAGAATATTTAGTTATATATTCACTTTAAAAATAAATAATTAAATTAAAATTAAACAAATATTTAAGGGGGCTCCCATACAACAAACGTGAATTTTTTGCTGTTTTTATAGATAATGGTACGGAACCCTTCGTACGCGAGTCCGACTCGCACTTGCCCGTTTTTGTGTTTAGAAAACGTGTTACAAAGTTAATAAAAGTTAGTCGGATCGCGAAAGAGATAGTTTCCACCTCGTGATACTTTTCTTTACCGTAATGCAATGAAAACTTTAACATACCACACTGCGGGCCTGATCTAATTGCAGGAAAAGTTAGCTCTTTCACCGGCTTCTCAGAAGATGCCACTCCACCAGGCCAGGACCGGGACAGGGGTGCCAGGTGCCACTTTTATAATGTTTGAGGAACTAACTTAAGTTTAGATATTCGTTTACCTATAGTAAAATAAGTTCTGGATAATCTATAAGTTCTGGATAATCTATAGGTTCTGGATAATCTATAATACTAATCTATATTAATATTATAAAGCTGAAGAGTTTGTTTGGTTGAACGTGCTAATCTCAGGAACTGCTAGTTCGAATTTGAAAATTCTTTTTGTGTTAGATAGTCTATTTATCGAGGAAGATTGTAGGTTATATAATATCACGCTACAACCAAAAGAGGAGTGGAGCAAAAATGTTGCAAAAACGGGGAAAAAAATCGTTTTGAGAGCTTCCGTTGCGTAAGCTGCGTAAACGATTAAAGTAACGCAAAAATCATGTAAGACGGAGTTGTTCCCCTTTAAAAGTTCTAAAAAAATGTCAGCAACAGCATATGTCTATCTTTTAAGGTTGACTCACTATAACCTTTTTATGGTAATGAAATTTGTTCTAAAATAAAAACATGATATTAATCCTTATCCAAAGAAATACGGTTATCATCACAAGTATTTAATTTTGAACAAAATTTCCCTTGATATCATATAATTTCAATGAGATATCATAGTTTTAAAATAATAATATTCTAAATGCGAAAGATTGTGAGGATGGATGGATGTTTGTTAAGCTTTCACGCAAAAACTACTGAACGGACTTACATTAAATTTGGCACACAGATTCGCATGGGGTCGAAACAAATGCGGGTAAAACCGCGGGGCGCTGCTAGTACTAATAATAATAAAGCTGAAGTTTGTTTTTATTGTTTGTTTGAACGCGCTGATCTCCGGAACTACCAGTCGGATTTGAAAAAATATTTTTGCATTTGATAGCCTTAGTCTTGAGGAAGATTATAGGTGTTAACATCACGCTACGACCGTTAGGAGCCGAGAAAAACGACAAAAAGTCAGAAATAACGCTAAGTGAAAAACGAAGTAATAGCGCAGGTGGGCGATGCGATGCGACGGGATGGGTCTTGGGCCGAAATTTTACGCAGATGAAGTCGCGCGCAGAAGCTGGTAATGTAGTCTTTCATGGCCTGAATTATACACAAAATGCACATTTGACATTCTCACTTTTACAACCAAATAAAATGTCAGCACACCTAAACCTTAATTGGTTACGAATTTATTTTATCAATATCCAAAATAATATCGCCCGCCTTCAATATTGTTTCAAACAATTTTAACTAACCAACACCGTATCCGTCAAAGCCACCAAAAAACTTGTCAAAACAATGAACACGAACAGTCTGCCACGAATTAATTTAAAATAACTCACCAAACACGAACTATGGTAGGACAATGGCGATATAATAAAACGGAAATATGAAAATTAAATTTCAGCGAAATCTAAAGCTGTGGTAATGTCAACAGACGAAATGGATAAAGTTCGTAAGTGCTTTAATGCAATCATACCAAGTTTCATGCTTACTGAGAATTTAAGTGGTCGACTGAACCGGTACAGCATAACGTAACATCACGCCTAAAATGCCCGAAGGATTAGGCAGAGGTAATTATTATTATATCGTTTAATTCAGGCACTAAACCCATATTAAAATTACAATCCATTATAAATTTAAATTAAATTACATTACATGCATCAAAACTAAATTAAATTACAAAAGAAATTCAAAATTAAATTAATTACATTAAATTAAATAAAAAAATATATCAGCGTCTTAGCATGTACACACAGCGAAGTATTACAGACACTATTTGATTAGTACATGCACAAATCGAATCATGCCTTGAGTTTCCTCAAGAGCCCGTAAAAATCGGTAACTCTGTTCTCAACGAACATGCCATTCGCACTACACCGCCAGGGTAGCTTTAATATAGCTCTAAAGACATACGAGGGCGGCACTGAAAATTTCGGGAATCAAGGAAGTGACACAACATTACTATTTAAAAATGTATTTATTGCTTTTCGAAGTATTCTCCGCGAAATTTGACTTATTTTTCCATACGATGGAACCAATCATTGAAGCAACCATTCCATTCGGAAGTTGGGGTCTCCAAAATGGCCGTTTTGTAGGCGTCCACAGCTTCTTCAGGTGATGAAAATCTCTGTCCACGCAATTTATTCTTTATTTTAGGGAAAGTATTAAAATTTCACGGTATGTCACATGTCGATCTTCCTCAATCAGCTTACGCACAGCATCAACGTTTTCTTGGGTGACTGCAGTTTTTGGACGACCTTGACGGGGATCATCACTGAGCTTGACACGTCCACGTTGAAATTCAGCAAACCAGCGATAAATTGTGGTTTTGGATGGGGCTTCATCACCAAATGCAGAAATCATCCGGTCAACACACTGTTTTTGTGTTAAACCAGTTCGAAAGTCATAATAAATCATCGCTCTTGAATTTTCTCGAGTCAATTCCATTTTCTCAACGACTAAACAAGTTTGACAAAACCTTGTAACAAGACCGAGAATCTTTTTTTAAATAAATAAATGGTATTCGATTTTTAAAACCTAGGAGTTTTCAATTAAAAAGATTTTAATATGACGGGAACAGTGGAAATATTCCATTCCCGATACTTTTAGTGCAGCCCTCGTAATTATATCCTACCTACCTACAGTACAGTCCTTACCTATAGTACAGCCACTTTTTGCCAGTTATGTTTCAAGTCCCATGTAATAAGGGGGCGAGCCTATTGCCATCAACCGGGCACAAATCCAGACTCCGGGCTGCTACTGGGAAATTCCAGATGGAAAAACCCAATATCACTTTGCCCGACCTTGGAATTGAACCCAGGATCTCATGCCCAGGAATAGTGCTTGCGACCACTACCTAGACCGACGAGGCAGTCTGCGGCCATAAATGTATTGTGTTGGTTATTCATTCTTTAAGTTTACGTTTTCTTCTTTGTAGGTTGCGGTTGCACGTTTGGTGCCCGCACCGCTACCCATATTAAACCGCATGTGCTCTACGGAAGGTACACGACTATTCGGGGGAAATTGTATTCAGGTGCAACATATTAATTCAGCGTTTTAATTACAAGTTTCTAATTGTAGCAGCTCTCATGCATACTGCAACGTTTGCATACGTTAGCGCACGTGTTTTTCATGACAATGAATTAGGTTTCATTAAACCATTACCTTTGTTTTTGGTTAAACAAAGCGCCAAAATGAAAAAAAAAAACAAATTAAGTTGTCCACTTTTTTATTTATTTATTTGGTTCAATGGATATATGTATAAGCAAATGAAACAGCAGCAACAAATCGGAAGTGGCAATCACTTATAGGTAAACTCTGTATGCACACAAAACGTTGTTGTAACTTACAAACAAAATAGCAATACAATACCATATTAAAAGTTGCACTGAATAGAACTTAATAAATAAATTAAACTAAATTAAAATAAACTAATGTAAACAAAACTAGGTAATACAAAAAATCATCAATAAGTAGCCGAAATTTATTTACCCATTGAGATAACGCAGGGCTCAATGATCGGGGAGATACTTATAAAAGCTGGCTTTTATAAATCATTATCAACCGATAACCGCGAGTAATCAACGGAATTCAATACATAAATCGATTCTGCAATAATACTTTTTAGGGTGGAATCGCAACGCCCAATACGAAGAGCTAATATGAATTTAAATTGAAATTAAGTTCGACGAAAGGGCGATTAAAAATTTGTTCTGTGCCCGCCGGCTGGACGTGTCCTCTGTGCATTTGTAATGACAGTATCAGCCAATCGTAATCTCCCACGTCTCAGTTTCATTTAATAATTGAAATTTAAAGCACATTTTTAACTCTTTATTTTCAACACTGCACGCTTTTGTCGTATGTGGAATTATTTTCTGTTAATACTAACGGAAATATGCCATGAAAGAATTAAACAATTCAATATTTATATTTAATGAAATGTATTATCATTGAAAAAAGGAATTAAAAATATTCAGAGACATTCACTTTGATACTGAGTGTCATTGATATAATGATATTTGAAACAGATTTCTACTTTAATCGTTAAGATGACTATTCCGTATGCATGTTGCTTAAGGGAAATTTATTGATAACCAAATTGAGTACCTACTAACTTAAATTGTCCGTATATTCAAGTCACAACTGTCATTCTGTGACAGTTGTATGAAATGGTTAAACACACGGAACACACACAATACGGAAACACAACACGGAATCACACGGAAAACACACAACTCGGATACACACGGAAAAATGACGTAGGGCAAATCTGCTTAGGGCACGCCACAATTGTGGCGATAAGTCATAAGTAAGAGATAAGTAAGAGAGGCGCAACGGCGTCCTCACCTTCCGCCTGACACAGGTCCTTACCAGACACGGTTGTTTCGGGAGGTTCCTGTTCAGGATAAGGAGAGAGGAAACGACCGGGTGTTCCCACTATGTGGATCGCCCGGAGGACACGGTGGAGCATACGTTGGAGGTTTACCCGGCTTGGGCGGAGCACCACCGTGTCCTCGCGGAGGCGACCGGCGGCGGCGATCTCTCGCGTCCGGCCCTGGTTCAGGCCATGGTTCGGAGCGAGAGTACATGGGAGACCGTCAGCTCTTTCTGCAAAGCAGTAATGCTCGCAAAGGAGGAGGCGGAACGCGTGAGGGACAGGCAAAATTCGCGCCCTCACGACCCTAGTCGCTGCAGGGGACGCCCTGGGCGTCGGGAGTCGCAAGCCGATTCCCGGCCACCTGAAGCGCGGGCTTGCGGACGGTGAGCTATGGGTAACTCACCGTCCAATAAGGACCAGGCCCGGGTCGACGACGTGTTGTGTTCCACACGCGCCTCAAAGAGATGTCAGCACAAACTGACGGGGTCCGATAGCGCCAATGTCTGACAGGGTTGCGGGTTTGTCTGAAAGGGATATCGTGGCCACGGGCAACCGAAAGAATACGGGGGGGTTTTAGTGAGTTAAAGTCTGACACGCCCCGCTCCGCCTAGAGCAGGAGAAGTTATTTGATAATTTCTCACCCAAAAAAAAGGTGTTTAATTTGCTTAACATTTATTTTTCCTGACTGTACTTTAAGTAAGCTGTTTTGTTTCGGACATTTTGGTCGATTTTTAGGGTTCCGTACCCAAAGGGTAAAACGGGAACCCTATTACTAAGGTTCCGCCGTCTGTCTGTCTGTCTGTCCGTCTGTCACCAGGCTGTATCTCATGAACCGTGATAGTTAGACAGTTGAAATTTTCACAGAATCCCTTAAATAAATATTTAAGGGGCTCCCATACAACACACGTGATTTTTTTGCTCGTTTTTGCTCGATATTGATAACGGCAACAGTTAGACGCTTGAAATATTCACAGAATATTTAGTTATTATTTATTTATTTAAACTTCTCACACACAATAATGTACAAAGGCGGACTTAATGCCTTAGGCATTCTCTACCAGCCAACCAAAGGTGGTGAAGAGATAAGATGGCGGGTGCTCTGATTGAGAGAAAATAATAATATTATAAAATATAACATAATTAAATATAAGTATAATAGGTACAAAAGTACATAAATAGGTTATAAACTTAGTTATAATATACATATATTTACTATAATATATCCCTACATTATATATATATGTTACGGCTAATACCCGAAGTGCGGCTACACCTAGTTTTAGCCGGTTAGAATCCAGACAATCCCTGTTGGATAAAACCAATTTACCAACAATAGAGGGGATCTGGCGCTCAGCGGCCGCTACCGCGGCACGCTCGCTTCGCTCGCTCGCCTTCGCTTGTTAATGGTTACTGTTCTAACCTAACCTAACCCAAATGATTTTACCCGAAAACAATCGGCTCGTACTAGGTTTAACCAAGAGTAAGTGGCTACACCTAGTTCTAACCGGCTAAAACTAGGTGTAGCCGCACTTCGGGTATTAGCCGTAACATATATACATACAAAATAAATAATTAAATTAAAATAATACAAATATTTATGGGGGGCTCCCATACAAAAAACGTGATTTTTTTGCCAATTTTATAGATAATGGTACGGAAACCTTCGTGCGCGAGTCCGACTTGCACTTGGCCGGTTTTTATAATCGTTTCATATCTGAAATAGAGTTTCACTCAATTAGCATCTTATTTCATTGACTCGAAAAATAATATTCTTTTCAATCGTAATTTATTTCATGCATTAACTCTTGGGCAGTAGTCACTGACGGAAGACAGTAAAAATAAAGCAGTTAATATAATAAATTCAAACGTCTCTTCTGCATTAATTCGTAATTCGCATGATGTTTTGACGGCAGATTCCAGTAATTAAAACGGACAGGAGAATACGCTTAGCTCATTTTAAATACAGTTATGCAGTGACATTGCCATTTTAACTGTCGCGATGAGAATATTTTTGGTTTTACCAATTAAACCTTTATAGCTGGCATTTAATAAGTGTTCCTTTCAAATAGAGTCTGAAACTCTGAACCATGTAGGTACTTACCTAGGTATGTATAATAATAACCCAATGGTGGTAATTACAAAGAATTGCCAAGCTTAAGTGACAGTTGGCAGGGCATATTGCTCGCAGAACTGGAGGCCGATGGGGCCAAAAGGTTCTGGAGTGGCGACCTCGTACCGGAAGACGTAGCGTTGGAAGGCCTCCTACAAGGTGGACCGATGACCTTGTGAAGGCTGCAGGTATCCGCTGGATGCGGGAAGCACAGAACCGGTCGAAGTGGCGGTGCTTGGGGGAGGCCTATGTCCAGCAGTGGACGTCTTTCGGCTGAAATGATGAATGATGGTGCTAATTATACACCCAATTAAACACATCTAATAATTTATAATAATATTGAGTTGCTTGAATTGCTACTTACACTCCTCTCTCTCACTCTCTCTTCCACTCTTTCCTCTCCATATGGGTCCATATTGATCTTTTAATTTATTATACGATATATGTTTTACATATGGAATACAATAAAGAATGAAGTACTGAGAATTGAATTAAAACTTTAGGAAAAGTTTTACATTGAAAAATCTTTTGACTGCCTCATTGGTCTTGTGGTCGCAAGCTCTATTGCTGAGCATGCGGTCCTGGGTTCGGTTCACTGGTCTGGCAAAGTGATATTGGGTTTTTCTATTAAGAATTTCTCAGTAACAGCCCGGAGATTGGGTTTGTGCCCAGATGAGATGTCATAGGGTCGCAGCATTATGCTGAGCGATGGCCGTTTTGCGTGAATGTGACGCATATTTTCCCTCAACTTGTTCTTTCGTGTTTGTGTTTTTATTTCTTTGCGTTATGTTTACCGCAAATAAACGTATTTTCTTTCTTTCTTTACATATCTTAGAATTTTTTGTTCTAGGACATGCCTCACAATGTTTCCCTTCACCATTTTGAGAGCAATGGTCATGAAATAATTTACACAAAGCAAAGCACCTGTCCTACTCCTTCTCACAGAGAGGACACCTGTGTCCCAGCAGTGGGAACATTATAGGCTGATTACATGAAGCGCCTGTCTGGGTACGCGGCCTACAACTAATCTCACAAATAATTATGACCCTTCCAAAACTAAATTACTATATAGGAGGTTGGACTTCTACAGGGCACTACGGAAGACTGAAAGCGTCAGCACACTTCCCTTAGAGACATGATTAATCAAAGCATAATTGCTAATTGCATTACCAACATAATTATAACAATGAATGGCAATATTGGTGATTGCTATTTCCGCCTCACTCGTGAATATAGATTCAGTATATTATTAGTCGTATTGTCTAGACAGTCAGGATCGGGAATAGCTCGCGCCAAATGCTACATATTTGATCATTCTGGGATTATAGATCCCATCGGAAATATTAAAGGGTGGAAGGGCATGGAGTTAGCCTCAAAAATATGTAAACATCGAGAAGAATTCATTTAATTGTCTACAATCGTTGTTTCATAATATTGTATCAATGTGTAGCCACAAATATTACACAATTTAATTTAAAAGAGTGTCCGTGGAGTTTCTTGCTCGTTCTTCTCCATAGGAACCTACTATACGAATTTGGAATGGGCAACGAGCTTCATCTTTCTGACTGACCGACCCCTTGACAATTCAAAAGAGCCAATAATTGGTTTATTTGAAATAAATACTCTGAGTTTGAGTTTGGTACTTAATTGTAGCTGCAAATTGATATTATGATAAGAAATCGAAATCGGTAGAGCTTATTTACCTAAACCTTGAGAAAGGAAGTAACATAGATTGGATAATATCTCGACTAAAATCCCGGAATAATTACAATGACGTTAAAATCCCGTGATTTATAACGGAACCCAATTGGTAGTTAAACAAAATAGCCTATTCCTATTATCATTGAGTTACGTCGATTAAATCATTTTGCTTTCAACAACATGAACACTGTAAAGTCACTTAAACCATTTTGTCTGCTGCTGATTAGTGAGACGGTTGGAAGTTGAATCATGTTTCTTTACTCTAGAAATAAGGCGATATAGATCATTTTGTATTAAGCGACATTTATCTTATAGCTATTTTTTATTGAAAATTATACCAAAACATTAAGACGCTGACAACAGCTAAACCGCGGTCACTGTCAGACTGCATACAAAAGAAAGAGAAGCGCGATGACACAAGCTTGTAATATATTGCTAAATATGAAGCAATTATCTATTTATTTAAAAATGGGTTGGGTAATCGAAAATAAATAACAACCAAGTTCAACCCTAGTTCCTAGTTCCTCCTTCCTAGTTCTAGTTGTTAACTTTTATGGTGTACATAATAAAGAGTATTCTATTCTATTCTATTCTATTCTACATACAAAAAAGACGTTCTTGTTATTAATTAAATACCAACCATACGTTGATATTTAATACAGATATTTTGGATTGAAACTCAAAAAAAAGTAAAGGGCTAGATAACCGTTAATTTGTATCAAGATTTTTTTTAAACGTTTTTTTTGGTAACAACTATGTTCTGAGAAATATGTTCAAGAATAACATATATTTTTTCCGTTACCACAAACTATAGATTTCGCCATTTTTTTGTTTAAGACTAGCCTACTTTTATCATTTGCCTCTTGTCAGCGCCTTAAGTGACTTTTTGAATATTTAAATGGCTCTGCTGTAAAGTTCGTAAAATGTCGCTTAAAACAAATGGCCTTTCACCCCTCGATATTATTTATTTCTTGTTAAAACATAATGATAATGATTAAAGCATCAAAACAGTACCGAAATATAATTAGGTAGTCTCAACAAATACTAGTAATTATAAGGTAAAGACAGTTAATTAAAATTAGCTGATAAATTTAAAAAAGAGTCGGACACATCAATAATTACGTCACCAGTCAGTATAGCACCACATGCGACTATATTCGTCTCTTCCTGCGCCGAAATAACAATTACATTAAAAATTTAAACAGTGCCATTCACGAGTCTCATTTGAATCACAAATTCCTGTGAAATGTAGAACATTATTTGAGAGTGATATTTTTAAAGATTCCAATTTTGGATTTCGTTTGGAATGGCATTTCGTTTCATTATTATAAAACCTTCGTTTCATTATTATAAAACCTTCGTAGCTAAATAATGACAGCCACACGGGACGTACGAAGGGTAAGCTACGCTCGCCGCGGTCAGTTCATGGATGGGTGACCACCCGTTACATATTGAGACCCCGCTGTGCTTCGCTAAGTACGTTAAGCCATTGCTCCCGATGTCATTCGTAGATCTTTGACAGTCGTTACGGGTCAGAAGCCAAACATTCTGACATATAGTCTTACCAAGGAGTATCGTGTTTCTTGGTTGTGGAGGCCGACCTCCACAACCCAGTAAAATGATGAACCGTCAGAGTACAGTACTGTTAGATACGCAGTCGCTTCAGATTCAGCTGCATCCGGTTAAACTGGAAGCCGACCCCAACATAGTTGGGAAAATGCTAGGCAAGTTACACACAAAGTTTATTGGCAAACTTTTAGGGTCCGTTCACACAGAGACGTGATGCGATTCTTGAAGAAGCCAGTGGTTCGCTCAGCGCAGCGTGCCGCCGCGAGACGCATCGCGACGTCGCCGCGAGGAGTAGCGGGCATTTTCAAATTATCTCATTAAAATATGTATCTTTTTGTGTAGTAAATAAAGTTATATTTTGTGTACTATCTTAATAAAAAGTGCGCGCCGCCTCGCTTTCGTCACGTCACGGTGTGAACTGACCCTTACTTTTAGGGCAGAAAAAAAATATCTGATGATGCCCACCAAGTGCCATCTAAGTAATCCAACGTGTTTTAAGATTTCTCTAGATGATACTGAATAAATAGTTAGAACTTTGTCCAGCAAGCGATTTGGTCATGGTAATTTTAATTTCAAATTACCTAGGTACCTACTAGCTACATTTTTCCGTGAATCTGATAAGGTAACTAGAACTAAACAACAAAGACAAAGTTAAGGTATCAACGTCTGACACGGTGTCAGACGTTGATACCTTAACTTTGTCCAGCAAGCAATTTGGTCATGGTAATTTTAATTTCATATTACCTATTGTAGGTACTTACTAGCTACATTTTTCCGTGAATCTGATAAGGTAACTAGGTATAATAAAGAAAACGCATACACCACCTTCTCCGTTCCGTCGCGTCGTGGCTAAAAGAAGCGTATGTCAATCTTCTATCATAAACTACGTACGGTACTCCTGTTTAAATTTTTAACGACGCCGAAGTAAAGCTAGTCTTGTAATGATACGACTTTTCAGTGCGAATATTTCTATATTTATATTCTTGCACCCATTAAACTTTTTAAAGCATTACGAACTATTTAATTAGGTAGGTACTCAATTAAAAATCAGTATAGACTTTAGACTTCTTGAAGACAACCTTTAGGTTCCAAGGCTCGAAGAGAACTAACTTCGCAGCTAGGCGAAAAAAATCATGCCTAAATATCATGTTTCCATGCCGTTCTGTTAAAAAACCAGTACTTTTACGGTGACTTTCAAATCAGATACTTTTAAACTTCATGAATAGATTTAAAAATTATTTGTGGCGAATCACATACTTTCAATTTTATATTTAGTATATAAAATCACTACAAATGTTTTTAATATTTGGAAATCATGACAGTTTGAAATCTTTACAAATAACTATTAAATAAATAAATAAAAACTTTCAGGTAAATAACACCCATTGCCAAACATAAATTAATAGAAATAGACTATACACACATCATTAAAATTGCCATAATAAAATATAAAATGTCAGAGTCTCCAAAAATTAAAATGTCAAATATAAAATAGAAAAAGTCAAACTAAAAACGTTATAAAATATATATAATATATAAATAACAAGCCAGTAAAAATTGTAAATATTATTGCAATTACAAAGATTATTGTACCTATAAATTTATTTATACGTCTGTACCGAATATTAGTAAGGACGAGGATAGATAAGATAACATATCTACAGGTGGAAGTTATCCCACTATATAGGATATTTGCAAGAGATTCGATTCATCATTCGTGTTTGATATATATTGAGTGTGAAAGGGATACGGGAAATCTGGAGCTAAAATTCATCTTCTAGTTACCAGGCTCTGAAGCCAGATCACAGAGTAGGTAGCCAATCATACATCTTATCAGTCTTAACTTGGATGACCAGTATTCAGTTCTGCCCTAACAAAACTTGTTGAAACTATTGATTTGAAACTGTCGACTAAGAAACGACAATTATCAAGTTAAACGAGTTACGATAACACCTTTGGTATTGGTTATAAATATTTAGACTAGTTTGAAATATCTACACTAAGTCTTAAATGATGATTTTTATTTCTGTAAGTACGTTTGTAAACACTTTTACACGTCAATCATAATTATTTTAAAACTTTGATGAGGTCGGCGTTTCCTATCTGACTACTCGGAGAAGAAAGGCCGAAACAAACTCAGAGGTCACAGTCTCTTTTAAAGTCCAGATGATCTTGGTCAGATCATGTGAATGCCATGTAGATTGGTGTCTGAAATGGTCTTTTGAGGAAAGAACCACACATATTGAGTGGACCTGACCAGTCAGTGCACGCATTTGTCAGTAATCGTGCAGCTCTACTCAGAACTTAAGGAGCTTAACGATGTTATTCTTTATCTCTTTCTTTTTTACCCTGTTAGATACAGATAGCAATACGTACATTTATTTAGTTTAGAAATTAAGTAGGCAACAAAACAGGTTTTGAAAAATGGATTAAAATACCTAAGAAAATTTTGCAATTTATTGCAAACGACACTGTAGATACTAATAAGTACAAATCTTCCAGAAAAAGTATGCGCTTTGGCAATCATCGTCTATTTTCGGAAATACGACCACGCGACGATGCGATCTGAAAAGTTTACAAAACTTTTGAGTGAAAGAGAAGGTACGACCGGAGTGTAGGTAACCCGAGAGAGAGAAAACTTGAAACTCAATGCATTTATTTCAAATAAACCAATTACATGCACTTTTGAATTGTCAAGGGGTCGGTCAGCCAGGAAGATGAAGCTAATTGTTTTTATTGTGTAAAAGCGTAGTAGGTTCCTATGGAGAAGAACAGCCAAGAAACTCCACGGATACTGTTTTAAATTAAAATATTGGTTACATCACTCATGTTGAAATTATACATGTGAGAATAATGTAGAAAGACGTGCACGTCAAAAGCGTTTGTTATACAAAGATACTCATAAAAACTATTTAAAAATTAAAATAAGCGTAAATAAGCAGTGGCAGCTAAGAAATGACTGTTCCCTACTGACGGCGCCCGTTCACGAACATGACGCATGGATCAGCACCATTCAGCTCAACCATTTTAAAAAGCACGACAGTATAAAACTTAGAAAAATGTTGTCCATTACAACCTCACATTGGTATACTATTTGTCTACAAGCATTTTCACCCACCGAAGCGATATCGGTTCAGAAAAATACCGTTACCGGATTTCCGAACGGTACACCCTTAAAGTTGTTCATACAAATACTCGACCATCGCAAATAGACTACGTGTAATGAACTCTCTTGTTGTGTGAACAAATGTCAAGATGACAACAGTAACTCAAACAGGTCTTTATTGACATGTCGGCTTATTATGGTTTGTCTATGTGTTTCTAGCGACCGTCATGTTCTTCATATTAGCCTGTAAACGGTCTTTGTCAAATATTAGTTTTGCAACATTTGTCAATACTCGTACAATGTATGGTTATGGGTTGGCAATGAGGGTTGTCATGAAAATTCACGCTACCAGTTGGCGGCACTTTGAGAAGAGGTCTTCCATTGCGACAGTGAATGTAAAATATATATGATGGCGTTCATCATTCGTTTCATTCAATCATTCATCATTCAGTCACGAATAAAGAAAATATAGGTGGTTTGACACTTTAGACAGGTCTTGACCTGACGTCTTGCTGCCAGAAAACCTTAATTGTAATGATTGGTGGTCAAAGTTCCGCCAGGGAAATTAATGGTTCATCAAATTTACACACTACGCCATTTCCGCGTTATAGCCAACTCATAAAATGGTCGAGGAATTACAGTTAAGTTGGTAGTCAATTTGGTAAAAAAATAATTTCCCTGACTTTTCATGCTTAGGATTTTATGATGTGGGTATTAGCAGATACAAACGATCATTTTCTTGCAAAAATCCTTTATCCAGTACAATTTATACGAGTATGACTCCCATAGAAGGAAAGGGAGGAGACTGTTCTGATCTATTCTTAGTCGCGTACTTCATTACCGAATGTGGTGTTAAAGACCTTCATAGCTTTTCTTCTCCGATTTCCTTCCGTTTTCGGCTTCTCTTAGGGCGATCGTCACAGATAATCCAGTGAGGGTGGTTACTTGGTCTGACTGGTTAAGTGACTGTTAGCGATGTAATTACACTATTACACTTTACACTAATATTATAAAGGTGAAAGTTTGTGAGTGTGTGTGTATGTTTGTTACTTCTTCACGCTCAAACGGCTGGACCAATTTTGATAAAATTTTGTATGGAGGTAGCTGACACCCCACGGGATCGAGACTTACGCGGGTGAAACCGCGGGGTGCAGCTAGTTAAACATAATTCAGCTAAATGTAATCCCAATACAGACACACCTGTGTAAAGGCAACGTCATGAAAAAAGGTGAATAGATAACAAACAGGCTGAACAAACATTTGACGAATATCAACCCCCATGTTGGTTTACAAAACATATTAGCATACTTCGCCGTTCAGCTATTTGTAAATTGTACACCGGCAGCGATAATAAAATCCAATTAAAATATTATGGAGAAGTATAAGCTACTTCTTACTTGCTTCTGAGAAAACCTCAATTTGTACAATATTCCCGGGGCGGGTCCAGGAAGTCCTTTGATCCGTAATGCAGTAAATTAAGTTCTTTTATAATGAAAAAGAACTTAATTACAATAGAAGACGTTTTTCTTTAGTTCCTTTGAATATTTTGTCTCATATCAAATGGCATTTGTCAAAGGTGACTAGACCTTGACGATGTAATATCTGGAAAAACACCGAAGATTTATGAATTCAGTTCTCTCACGACATTCGCAGATTGTTTTCATTGTCGATGACATTTAGCTCTTCTCGGGTTTTAAGAAGTCAGTATTTTTGATTATTCTTGAGTAAAAATATCCATATAATAAAGCAGTAATCCTCTTTCTGAATTTGTTTTGAACTGTGAAAATAATGAACTGAATAATGAATTTGGTTCCTAACCAAGTAAAAGAAAAAGTTTGCCCGTGACTCTGGGTTTAGGTTAGTCAACATTGTATTTTTTATTGTTGTTCTGAATAATTTAATAAAAAATACAATGTCTGCTAACCTAGACCCAGGGTCACGGGAAAACTTTTCCACCTACGAATTTGGTATAAAATAAACATAATGCCTAAAAGACCGAGACTTTTATTAGTAAAGTGTTCAATTAAAATGATATGTTTATTAGTTTTGTTGAAAAGGCGTGTCTAAATACTTATCAAAGCTTCTATTGAGACTTGATATACATTTTTAATAAATTGCGTTGTGTCATTGTTACAGTGTGTAACAGATCTGCACTCTAATTGTGTATCTACTACTATCAATTAAAATCTGAATGATTTTGAAGGATATTGTTTCAAATCTTCGAAAAATTTGTCTGCTTAGCAACGTAAATAATGCAATGAATGTTGTTGAACTGTCAAATGAAACCCATAGCTACTGTATGTGACGCAAGTACCTCGCAGATTTCTTCGACTTTGTGTAAGTCTTTCGTTTAAGTGGTGTCTCTTTCGTTTTGATATGTATTAACATATTTTAATTAAAATGTTAAAGCTCTTATCAGAGGAGGTCACGTTTTATATTATGTATCTTTTAGGTACTTTGATGATTAGTTGTGGTCTATTATAAAATAATTTGTTTTAATTCGCATTAATATTATGATTTGTCCATCGTTTCTCTTCATCATTTTTACTTAATAATCATCATCTTTAATTAATTTACTTGACTATTTTAAGGTCCGTTTTGTTGTTTGTTAAGTTCAACTTTACGATTAATAAAGCTATCGTAATAGTCTAATTACTTAAATATTTTCTTTTTAGTTTCCGACTCCAAGGTCTTGTTGAAACGAATTTTTTTCATTATAATTATATCATGTATTATTATTATATTAACTGATATCATTTTCGATCTATCCATCGTCTTTGAAATTACCTGTGGTAATCAAACAATCTTCATTACTATTATCGTTAAGCTCAGCTTTGCCATTAATAAAGCTAACATAAAAAAATCGATAACTCCTCGTAGATCTAATTACCCGCGTATACTTCAGCGAAGGCACGCCATTCCTCTAGTTACTAGGAGCGTCAAAATGAATTATGGCTCTTCATTAAGCTAAAGTGCTGTCTTAAAGTGTCTAAAAAGATTCCATTATGTTAGGGGAATAGCACCGCCTCGTTTATTAAGCTCGCCAACAATTTTTTATCTGATTACAGCGCGAACAGATTTGTGTTTTGCAAGATTGTAAAATTTGTGAGACGTAAAACTTTGGACGTTTCTATTAAGGTTCTAGAGATAGGTGAGATTGAAAAAACTAACTAAGGTTATTAGATTTTTGGATGAATTGAGTTTTTTTACTGTCTGTCTGTCTTGTTGGAGTGATTTCGTTATCAAATTAGAGCTATCAAGATATTATAGCCGTAGTGGCTATAATATTTTTTGTCTGTGGCTATATTCATTTGATATTGTTAATAAAACTTCTTGGCGGGAAAGTGAAGCGTCATGTTCAGCAGATTTGTTTTATTTTCTAAAATTTGTGTTTAGCTGAATATTAATGTGTAATAATGGTGGATTATTAACCATTAAGTGTTCGTGAACGTGCATTAGTGTAGGCAAATGAAACAAAACAGTGCAACATTACTTCAAGTTCTCTCAAGAAGTCCGCGTCTTTACTGAAACTCAAGGGGAGTGGGCAGGCAGGGATATATACATGCAGTGTGAATATTTCATTTCATCATTATTAAAAACAAAGTTCGTAACTAAATAAAGACTTGGCTAAAAGGTCCCAGCAACCAGGCCATTAAAACATTATAAAAAAAATGTAATTAAGATTTTGCTTGCTGTTTACCATAATATCAATCAACTCAGAATATTGCAGTCCACTGCTGGACATGGCCATATAGGCCTCACCCAAATTGCCAGGCCAGGTAGCTTGCCACAACAGTTTGTTTGTCTGTCAGTTTCACTATAAATTACAGACTTATATAATTCGGCCCTTATTAGATCACCTCAATCAAACACGGTTCAATTACATAGAAACCCATACCTAATGCCTATTTACTTAATGATCGACCATCTGCCGCATAACCAGTGCAAATCGACTTACGACCAGTACTAGCCCCATGTCCGTCCGTCTGTCCTGACCACATCACTTCCGTTGCGGTCAGCCTATGATTTACTGATCTAACTGACGTTATGTGATCGTCGTTCATGTTAGTAGGTGCTTTATTTAATTCAAACTTCCTGAATTTAATAACATCTGCTTTATTTGTTCTTGTGAATACTATAGCTTGACAAGCTCTGTGCTCGAAAGGATTTTTCAAAAAAAATGCATGACGAATTTCCGTACAAATTTTCATCCCCTACAATAAATATGAGCACTCAAGGATTTTGAAAATTATTTCGTAACCACGTTGCAATTACTAGCGACAACGCAACCACATTGAAATTTTGTAGTTATCACAACGCAACTGTAAGAGGCTGAAATTTTGTAGTTATCACAACGCAACTGTAAGAGGCTGAAATTTTGTAGTTATCACAACGCAACTGTAAGAGGCTGAAATTTTGTAGTTATCACAACGCAACTGTAAGAGGCTGAAATTTTGTAGTTATCACAACGCAACTGTAAGAGGCTGAAATTTTGTAGTTATCACAACGCAACTGTAAGAGGCTGAAATTTTGTAGTTATCACAACGCAACTGTAAGAGGCTGAAATTTTGTAGTTATCACAACGCAACTGTAAGAGGCTGCAGCGACATGCACATTTTGGCGCTGATTTGGTGTACCAAGTAGTTGTGGTACTATGAACGGGCCCTAAACCGCTGGGTCTATTAGCATGAGATTTTTCGCATGGTGGTTTATGGTATGTCATTTTTTTGCACTAGATTTCCATATAACAAAGACGAGCACTAAAGGTTTTTGAAAATTATTTCCCCTAAGCAACCAGCCTAGCCTTCTCCCAACTATGTTGGGGTCGACGTCCAGTCTAACCGGATGCAGCTGAATACCAGTATTTTACATGGAGCGACTGCCTATCTGACCTCCACAACCCAGTAACTGGGTTATACGATACCCCTTGGTAAGACTGGTTGTCAGACTTTCGGACTTCTGACGACCCGTAACGACTGGCCAAGATCCACGAATGACAGCCGGGACCAACGGCTTAACGTACTTTCCGAAGCACGGAGGAGTCTCGGTATGTAAAGATGGTCACCCATCCACGGACCAACCCGCCAACCGTAGCTTAACCTGATCAATCGACGCACGCAACTGTTATTACTTAGGCACGAGCTCTAATGAAATATGTTTCCCTAAAAGGGTTAAATGTTCATATTTATCCCTTTTAGGAGAAATAATTTTTAAAAACCTTCATTGCTCGTTCTTGTTATACACTTGGTACACCACATCAATGCCAAAATGTGCATGTTGCTGCAGCTTCTTGCAGTTGCGTTGTGGTAACTACAAAATTTCGATGTGGTTACGTTGTGGCTAGTGTTTGTTGACAGATAGACCGATTCCGGCTGTGACAGTGCCGTCGCGTCGACGCAACGTTGTGTTTGCGATGTGGCCGTCTGCTAGTGTGCGGTCTAGCTGGTGATTGCGTTGTGCCTGCAGTGTGGCCTAGTTGTGGTGGGGTTGTGATTCGTGTGACTTGACCTTTAGTCAGTGAGTAGTTTTAAGATTCTTATTAAGTAGATTTCTTTATTAGGTATCATTCCTGAACTTAGCAAGACTGTATTTAGCTAACGGGAGTTTACTTGACTCTGAAGATTAGAAAATCTTACTAAGTAATAAATCAATAGTCTAAAATCTACAAAGTCAATTCATTCTGGCGGATTTCTCAGTATCTAAGTTGTACCAATATGCTTTTAACGATTTTGGGTTCATTTACGCAAAACAGTAATATGTAACAATATACCTTAACTATTAGGTACGAACTATTAGTTTCTGTTTGGCTGAAAGTAAACTTTGCTCATGCATATTGCAGACTTAATACTTTCCAAGTAGAGGTACTTACTTGTGCTTAGACTGCAAGCATATCTCTTGAGCTATTGCTTTATGGAACCGTTCGGCGATTTTATTGTAAGTAATTAAATGGTGATAACATTTTCCATCACACTTAAATATTTTTGGGACTAAACCTATCATGGCGTAAAACATATTGAGATCGATTCAGTTCCTTATTCTGAACAAACTATATTCAGGTTTCGCATATACTAAAAATAATTTTGTATAAGTGCATAATTAAATATATTACTATGGACAGTTCGTCAATAATATATAATATATCTGATTTGATGATCTGATTTCAAAAATACAGCAAATATATGTCACCATCTGTGCAGGCCACTTCTTTGATGCCACATAGTTGTGCCGCTTCTATATACGAAGCGGCGTTAATATGAGGCATCGAAGAAACGCCAAAACTATCTGAGTCGACAAGCGATGCCAAAATATAATTACTATGTTTGAAATGTCTTGCGTAGTTGCGTCATAAAAAATTGCCACTCATTTCAGTTCACAAGAATGTGATACCTCGTTGTGATCAAAAATATCTGACATCAATTTAGCAGCATAAAAACTCATGACAGTATAATGTTTCGAGTTTTATTCTATATCGCAAGCAGAGACAGGTGACACATATTTTTGAAGCCTATACAGTATTCTATATTATATTTTGGCGTCACTTGTTTCGACAGATAGTTTTGATGTTTCTTCGATGGCACATATTTGTGCTGCTACTTGTATATGTTTGCTGTATTGTTGACAACAGATATTAATTAATTAATCATGAAATCAGATATTATTGTCGATCAGTCGATATTAATATTATGCTTGTGACTGTACCTACACACCTAAGATAAGTGCACAATAAAAAAGGTTCACGTCAGAACTGTACTGACTACTTACACGTTTATCAAAATACGTGATGAAAATTAACGACTTCAAGCATCATTGGAAAAATTATTCTGAAAGGGAATATATTTTCGGTTCCTAAAAGGTTTCCCTACCTATGATTTTATTTTTCTATTCTAAGAAACTAACTTAATTTCCATTGCAAATGAAATTTTCTATTTCAGATAGCTTTTAAAAAACTTCAATAAATTTTAAAATCTCTACAACGAAATCCCATTAGTTGGAAGTAAAGTAACAAAGAGACTTTTCAAATGGTAAACGAAACGTTTTAAAGTTCTATAAAATATTTAATGAATATCGAAACGAAAATACAATTTTAAGAACACTCTTAAAGTTAAAAACCAGTTTGTCGAATCATTTTTTGTCAATTTAGATGATTATTATGTAAAAGTGACAGTGTTAATAATAGACATCTATTGCTGATCACACCTAAATGTTTTATCAAAAAACTTTGCTTCTGCTTTGTTTAATTTTAGGACCACTAACTATTTCCTTGTTGTATTGATTTATAGTTTTGTTCTGCAGTTAGACGATACGAAAATTTTCGAACGGCTGCATTTTGCTTGAATGTCTAGTTCCACAGATAACGTAATTAATACGAGTAGAAACGCTGGTAGTTTATACTAAATCTATGAATAGAAGACTTGGATTTTTAATTGTATTCAGTATTGCCAGTTAAAGGGTGTTTGACTAAAAACCGTAGCGAGGCGAAAAACGAATTAGCGAAATCAATGAACCTTGCAATGATCCTACTTAGAGGTATGCATAGTGTAATTGAATTTCATAACTTTAACTATAACATAAAACACATTATATTAGTTTATAACATAACTTAAACAATGATGACCGATTTCACGTCTGCACCATGTAAAGTTAAAAATTAAAGTATAATTTTGTCGTATTGTAAGGTTTAAAGACTGGTAATTTGCAATATTCCCATAGAAAATTTCCCAATTAAATATTGCAAATTATTATTTTGTTAGTATTTTAGCATTTTTTTTATATTTATTAAAACCCAATTAGAATGAATGGTAAAAACCATTCATTCTTTTCGCAAATTCCTTCACTACCCCAACGCTATTAGTTGTTTGGGGGTATGAGCAACAGGGTGTAAAGTTCCTCATCCACCATAGAAAAGGGAAGATCCTCCGACCAGACGGGTGTTGTGTCTGGTGGGCAACTGCCCGACGGTTGATGTTGGGACGTTGTATTTAAATGCTAGTTGCGCGGTAAACTCTGCTTGCGCGATGCAGGATTTGCGTGACGTCAGTGTGACGCGTAGTTCGCATGTGGCGTTGTTGATGCCGCTACAGTTGTATCAGGTTAAATTATCCTATACCTCAAGTGTAAGTTTGCAAGAGAGTAAACGTAACTATTTCGTTTGCGTTAAAATTTGACCGATAGATCATAATGCTAAGACTATAAGGGTGAGAATAAAAATCTTAACGCAAACGCGCTAGTTACGTTTACTCTCTTGCAAACTTACACTTGGGGTACTGCTTTGAGCTGTCACGTTACTGGATAGGAATCAAAGTGCAGTATTAAATCTGTACTGCTGATATTCTGGTCAGACTTGCTGATTTTCTTTCATCGTAGTCCACTTCAGCCTATCCCAGTGACATGAGAAGACGTCTGTCTTGATGTTGCTATTGACCCCTGTATTTTCACCTTTCTAGATAACAAATGCATCTGGTTTTATCCTTCCTCAGTTCTCATACAACCGTGTGGATTTTCGTAACATCTGGTTCGGAAATTCCAACGTAACGTGGAGTACGTGACAGTTCTATGCAATGTGTTTGTATGTGTAAAAGGCGAGTAAGGGACGGTCTGATGGCCGGACCGAAGCGTTTACCTGTGAAAATAGGAAAACAGAGCATTTGGAAATATAATCCCATAATTTTCCCTTAATCTTTTTCTCTGTTCCCTTAATTTAGTTTCGAAACTTATTAATAGCACACTTATTGTATTTATTTATTATTAGGCTCTTCAACAATGAGTACATATTACTTTACAATGTGTACATTGCAAACTTAAGTCTTAGCGCCTCATTACTTTTATAAAAGCACAGCATGCACTACATTATGCGAAGATAATAACACAATTAAGTAATTAAAACAAGTACATTCTATATAGTTTTTATAAAAATAAAATAATAAACTAGAATAGAATAGAATAGACTACTCTTTATTATGTACACCATAAAAGTTACAGATATAAATGTTGAAATTTTACATAGGGTGATACAATGGGCGGTCTTATCGCTAAAAGCGATCTTTTACAGACAACCTTTGGATGGATTAAAAAGAGAAGGAGAGACAGTACTGCAGGTAGTCAGTGGTGTACTATTTACATGTACAATAAATACATACATACACAAAGCATAACTTATCTATAATATTTATATATACAATAATAAACATGAAACATGAGCAAGGAACTGCATTCTGTAATGATGCTGTTTAAGAAGAGAGAAAGTGTTCTGAACTAAATTGATTACAATAAATTAAAATAGATTAGATTTTATTTTTGATAATTTTTGCATAAGATTAGGTTAATATTTGATTTAGTGTATGATTTTTCAGACAGAACATTAAAGTGTGACCATCAGTTGACATTTTTGTTTAAGATACCTAAGAATTTAATTTTGGAACTTTATTTGTTTATCATTAAGAACGTAGGTGTGTTTGAAAGAAAACGTATCCTTGTTTACAGTGTCATTTTAGGGTTTCGAAGTTATTTTGTCGCACGTTCTACCTGGAAAATAAATCATCTCAGAATAGCACTGTATTCTCTTATGTTTTCATAACTACATTAAAGCTTTTCTTTGAGATGATATATTATATAACAAATATGGATTTATAGAAAGGGGGCGACGATTGAGATGATGGCTAAAAGAGATGTATGGAAGAAAACATTTAGTGCAGACCCTAATAAATTGGCTTAAGAATAGAATAGAATAGAATAGAATACTCTTTATTATGTACACCATAAAAGTTACAGATATAAATGTTGAAATTTTACACAGGGTGACACAATGGGCGGTCTTATCGCTAAAAGCGATCTTTTACAGACAACCTTTGGATGGATTAAAAAGAGAAGGAGAGACAGTACTGCAGGTAGTCAGTGGTGAACTATAAGTGGTGTACTTAAGGGCTGGAGAATAATGGCGATTAGCTTTTATTTTCAATTTCCATTTGCGAGAAAATCGTGGCGATAGTCTCGCCGTGCCATTAATTTCAATAGAAACTCTATGAATCAATCTCTCGGTGATATCATCGCCAATCGCGATGATAATTTGAAGCCACAGATTGACTATCGCCGCGATTCTGTCGTCCGTGGAGATGCGCCTTAGAATCTTCTTCCATACATTATCTATCAGCCATCACACACCCCTCAGCCATAAACCTCCTTTAAAGTTAAGTTTCGCGAGTACATTCGTAAGAAGCTGGCAGTATCATCACAACGGTAATATTTTCCCATTCTTTGTTTGGTTTGTTTTAGTATATTTATGTATTTATTTGGTATTATATTTGTTTATAATTACACTGAAACAAATGTTTGCATAACTGTAACAAAATTTTGGTTACTGTTTACACAAATATTGTGACTTGCGAACTAGGTGTTATCTGTTACATAACCCTGTTCTGTTATTAAATAAAAACCGGCCAAGTGCGAGTCGGACTCGCGCACGAAGGGTTCCGTACCATTATCTATAAAAACGGCAAAAAAATCACGTTTGTTGTATGGGAGCCCCCCTTAAATATTTGTTTTATTTTAATTTAATTACTGATTTTTAAAGTGAATATATAACTAAATATTCTGTGAATATTTCAAGTGTCTACCTGTTACCGTTATCAATATCGAGCAAAAACGAGCAAAAATATCACGTTTGTTGTATGGGAGCCCCCTTAAATATTATTGTTATTCTGGTTTTTAGTATTTGCTGCTATAGCAGCAACAGAAATACATCATCTGAATTTCAACTGTCTAGCTATCACGGATCATGAGATACAGCCTGGTGACAGACGGACAGACAGACAGACAGACAGACGGCGGAGCCTTAGTAATAGGGTTCCCGTTTTACCCTTTGGGTACGGAACCCTAAAAACAGTTTTGTAAAATGGAAGCGAAATTTATTTCTATAAAACTAAGAAGAGTTACTTTTAAAGTAACTTTATTAGTTCGGCTAATTATTTCTTTCAGTGAAGGTATATATATTATATTTACAGTTTTTAATGTACGTATATCTTTATTTTCAAATAAATATTTATTCCACAATTTTCGTTATTTATTTATTTATTTATATTTAGGCACTCCAACGACTTATTCACTAATTAAATATTACATAAATGAACTTATACATCTATTAGTATGGTGAATTTGTCACTTAAATAAGTACACAGCTTAGACATAGATAAAAAATACATACCAATTATGAGAATTAATAGAAGTGATTTAAAATGAACTATCTTATTTTTTGTAACAATGAAAGACAAATATGAGCTACTTTACCATAGGAAGACAATATAAAATAAAATACAACATCAGACTTACATAAAGAAATAATAAATAATAGATACTTAGTATCAGACTAGTGCCTAAGACCTGTGTCTTAGTACTTATTTGTTAGTTTTAAATGCTATTTTGTATTTCTTGTGCGAGTCCCAAATAAATATTTTTCTTTCTATCTTGCTTTATAATAATTTTCGTGTGATTATTATACGTAAGACGACTGCAATAAACGTGACCAAATGTTATGAATGGTTGGGGATCATAAGTTTTTTACGGAATTGGTAAAAAGTGTTATTGCACCTACCACTGCTTGTCTCTGCATCACCCAAAGGTTGACTGGTAGAAAATGCCTATGGCTTAAGTAAGTCCGCTTCTGTACATTTGTGTGCTTAAAGTATTAAATAAATAATAAATCCCCATTCTGGCCATCACCATCTTTCTCATCAAAACGGATTCAAAGTACAAGTTTTTTCATATTATTATTATGGTGGATGCACAGTAAGTACAATTAAATACTAATATTATTGTATAGTAGGCATCCTCAAGCAAAACTGAACATGCTATCTTGATGTTTTCAATCAATGAGCTGTTTCGTTTCTAACGATGTCAGGTGCTCATAATATGAGCACCTGACATCGTTAGCCTATATTATAGGCATATGAAATTAATATCTAGGGGATAGTGCTTTCATAGAAAAGTTTCTATAGTGACTGTTTTTATTTATTATCCACTTTAATTTTATTTTGTGACATTTTTTTCCATAAGAATAGTTATTACTTGTTCAGTAGTGGGTGTGGAAAATGGTATTGATTGACGGGTTCATAACGTTAGGGATTAGAGTTTATTTAGACTTGGCTTAAGATTTTATCTATGCCTGTTTAGTAAAACATAAAGTGACGAGACCTAGTATGACGGTGGTACCTATCCACCTGTACGGGAATTTATAAAGTTGTCCTCACTTAATTTAATAAAAAGTCTAGAACAAAAATCGAATACTTAACTAAAATACAGCATATGTACCAACTGCTGGGACCCAAGCCTCCTCTCGCTGACAGGGAGTGGGCCGTAAACTACCACGCGGGGCCAGTGCGTGTTGGTAGATGTTCACGCTTTTGAGAGCAGTGGTGATGAAATAATGTACACAAAGTTAAGCGCCTATCTTGATTCGAACCTACGACCTACAACTCGTAAGTCAACGGCCGTTACCACTGGGCCACAATTGCTTTAAAATCATCTGCTGCTAAAATACAGCTAGCAACCTTAAAATAATATACTATAAAGTTTAATTTTGCTTCCGGGCTTTATACAATTTGTCCAGGTTTCCATTCATTAACTTTTAATATGCACTCACTGCCTTATTTAACCCATTAGCAAATAACGCGCCGAAATTTTATTGCTCGCAATAAAATATCAGGCGCTTACATAATTTCTGTTTCTATAAAAAATATTTCCCCCTTTTTGTGTGATAACAGTCGTAACTTACAATTTTACGAGGCAAGCAAGTAAAATGTAAAAACTCAGTCTATGTCCTTGTTTAAGGGGCTCGTAAAATACTTACCTTAACGAGCTTCGAGATAAGAAAGCAGTGATAATAGCCCCCCTCTTTAGAATATAAAAAACGCCTATTATATAATTTTCTCTAACGCTATTTGTTGTTTAATGTTTAGACGGTTTCCATGGTGAAAATTCAGCTTCAGCGGATTTATGATGTTCGGATCGGATTTATTGTTGTCGAGTTCCTTTTGATAGAGCGAGTTCGGCTTATTAAAGGCGACGCCGCTATGGAATCATAGACGGCTCCTCTTCATCATTATTTGATTATGGACATCTATTCATTCCTTTCCTGCTCGTAATCCTGCCTTTGGCAGAAAACTAACCAATCAAGTGTACCGACCGTCAATACAGCAAGCAATTAGTAGTATGATTGAAGACCACGCGTGGCCCAGTGGATTAGAGCGAGGAATTGGTAATGAACCAATTAGTTAGTCGGTTGTTGAATGTCCTTACCTTTTGCGGGGTCGTGCCACTGAATTATGACAATTGTTTGCTTTGCTTTGTGATTCACGATTCGATGCATTTGCAAATGGAGAATTTATTGTGACTGCGGAGGGAGAAAGAAGGGTTTTCCACCAGAGGAAATAAAATATTGCTATAATTGAAGGGTTGATGAGTTGTTATTACTTACATTTTTTTATTGTTGTAAAATGTAACTAAAATCTTCATGCAAACATTAAGCATAGATTTACTACTAAACATAAATAATGTCAACGTCCGGTTCCTGAGCAATCGAGCGCTCAGCAGATTGATCGCCTGGGTTATAGGAGCGCATCGAGCAGTATGGTCTGTAACTTTTATGCTGTACATAATAAAGAGTATTCTATTATATTCTATTCTATGGTTACTAGCTATATGTATATAACAATGCCAATAAAATTTCCAGTCTGTGGTTATCCTTCTGCGAGACAGAAAAGGAACGAGCGATGATCACCACGCTATCTCAATGCGGGGTGATAATTTTGCGGCCATTAATAGTCCAAGGTTCTACACAATGTTTTCCTTCGTCGTTATATAGTCATCACTTAGATTAATGAAGAAGGTAAATAAATTAAAGTTGAAAAAGCCACAATGATACTTTCATGCTTAAACTTTACTTTGAACATCGCAAACTTGTACAAAGTTAATTAATTAAACACACAAATTGTATACTTAGAAATTTTCATTGTCACTCATATAATAATTTTTCCGTATTTGTGGGGGACAAATACGGAAGAGTTTTCGTACGACACGTTTGTGTAACAAAGGTATTAATAAACTTATACCTATATTTACTTAATGTTATATTTATTTATTTATTGTGTCTGAATGGGTTACATAAAAAAAGTTTAAATTAGTAAAATAAAATTAGGCAATAAACAAAAAAAAAACACAACTCGACTAATAATAAATACAAAAATATACCATCACCAAATTAAATAAAAACAATAAAAATCACAATAATAAACTAGCAATTTCATTGCAGTCTAATGTTACAAGTAGGCTTCACCTATAACGTCCCATACCTTTTGCATCAACTCAGATAAATACCTGACAACGAGGTGAATAAAATAAAATAACCCAGCAACTCAATATCAATAAAAATAGGAAACCCTTTGACATAATTTAATTCCATTACAATCCAATATTCAAATACCTATATCATAGCAACACGCTGTGTTTCAGCTGTTCTTATGTTCTAATTTCGGGACATCGGTCACGATGTTGTTGAAATAATTACTTGCAAAATAAAACCTTGTTGGTCAAAATGAGCATTACATTTTCATTCAAACATTTTGAATGGTATATCATCTAGTTCGCTAGAATAGTTTCTATCACTGACATCTCAATCGAAACTCCAGGAGAAATTTCAGTCTATCGGGTCCAAACTTTCTCATAGATATTTTGAATGGTGCATTTCCAGCAAATTTTCAGTTTGCATCTCACTTCAAGTTGGATGATTATTGACATAGCTGTTGGTAACATGTATACTTAGATATTTCTCTATGTATTTTTGACTGCGGCAGAAATGTGTTTTACAAAGTTGGTGCTAAATTATGTCGAAAGTTTTCCATCATCATTATCGATAGCCTTTTTGACCTTTTACAACCAACACTGTTTTTTATACAATCATCTAATGATTTAGAACCGACCAACAAGTCTTGTATTTTCTCACTGCACTTAAACGTATGCATAAGTACTTTGAAATCTGTTATACAGGGTGGAATTTTGTAATGCCACCTGGAGGGAAAGTACTCTTAATAATACTGCAGATAGAAAATTTTACTCAAAGGAAACATTCCTTTATTTTTGAATAGAAAGCAAACTGCATTCAAAGATTTTCGAAAATTTTCTTCTCCCACACCCGGGAATCGAACCGGCTAAAATCTGAAAAAATTATACCCTGTACTTTTATTGCATCGATCGTTAGGGTCAATTATAAGGATGAAATCTCTCTAAAAAACATGATAAATTAAATAAAAGGAAAACCAGGAAATCTGAAGTTACAAATTCAATGAGTCAAGTTAAAGCTCTTTAACTAACATCCATCTTTTGTAATGCAGACTCCTTTGCGACATACTCGTAGCTGCGTGTATGAGGTAATTTAAATATGGAATGTTAGATTAAAATTTGAAAATTAGATTGTCATAGTTGTTATTGACATTTGATTGTTTTTACAACTCATTTCACATTTTGTCTCACGGTGAAAATGGCTTATCAAGAACAGTTTGATTTAATGAAAGCTTATTTTTTAAATAACAAAAACGTGAATCTAGCTCTGCGGTGGTATGGAGAGAGATATCAAGACCGACAGGCACCAACTCGGTTGGTATACGGTTGGTATTGAAAAGAATGGTAGAAAATTTAAAGAATACGGGTGGTTTCAAGAAGAGACGGCAAACTATTCAGCAAAACTATTTCGATTTTGAACTAGATGTTTAACATACTTTGAATCATTTCCAAAGGGTTCAAGTAGAGATGCTGCCGATGAATTAGGAACAACCCACACTCGCGTACTTAAAGTGCTGAAAAAGTATAAGTATAAATGCTATCGTGAAGGTCGGTTGGTGCAAAAATTGCGTATTGGAGATCGTGACAGACGATTACAATTTTGTGAAAACATACTTGGAGAAATTGACCAAAACCCTAATTTCTTGAGTAACATTTTATGGTCTGAAACCAACTTCAGCAATAATGGCATGTACAATCGCCGCAATAACCATTATTGATCTCGAGTGAATCCTGTTCGTGTTCATGAAACTAACAATCAAGTAAGATTTTCTTTCAACGTTTGGTGCGGAATTATGAGAAATAATGTAGTGTTAGTCCACGTGTACGAAGGTCATTTAAACACTGTCAAGTATATTGAAATACTGGATCTCTTAAGAAACGAGTTAAATGGTTTCCCGAGGAAGAGCGAAACCAAATAATTCTACAGCAAGATGGTGCTCCAGCACATAACAGCAGAATCACTACTGCCTACATTAATAACCATTTGAATACCTGGATTGGTACAAACGGCATAATCAGATGGCCTGCGAGATCGCCAGATCTCACCCCATTAGATTTTTTTTTGTGGGGATATGTAAAAAATCAAATTTACATGAAATCTTATGCGAATGACAACGAGTTGAGAGTTGAAGTTCAGAATACGATTTATAATATTCACCACAACACTTTATTAAAGGTTACTAGAAATGAATTCGTTAAAAGAATAAATTTGTGTATCCAAGAGAATGGAGCCCATTTCGAGCAACTAATTAGTTAGTTTACCATTTTTTGTAAATAATTACCTAAATTAATTTAAGATTTCCTGGTTTTACTTTCATTTAATTTACCATGTTTGTTAGAGAGATTTCATCCTTATAATTGACCCTAACGATCGATGCAATAAAAGTAGAGGTTATAACTTTTTCAGATTTTAGCCAGTTCGATTCCCGGGTGTGGGAGAAGAGAATTTTCGAAAATCTTTGAATGCAATTTGCTTTCTATTAAAAAATAAAGGAATGTTTCCTTTGAGTAAAACTTTCTATCTGCACTTTTCTATCTTACTTTCCCTCTAGGTGGCATTACAAAATTCCAACCTGTATATGACCTAATACAAGGAATATATATTCCTCCCTGTCTTCAATGTAGGTAATACAGGATACTTCGCTCTAGGGAGATTAATATATTATACATGACGTTATAGAGATGGAAACTGAAGCTTCAATCAAAGGATAATTTACTGAATGCCTTGCACAACAGAGGATTTATGTATTGTTATGAATGATAATTAAATATTGAAATCAAATTGTATGCAGCCGGTACTGATTATTATGATGCGGAACTGTATAGGGCTGTATCTTCATGTCTATGTATTGCAATATCATCTATATACCTTTATTAAATTTTCATCTTGCAGACATAAAATATGTAGGTACAAAAGTACCTTAAACCTAGGAAGACTAAAATATTTTATTCATCACTTGATTCTTATTTTTCCCGTGTCTTAGAGTCGAAAAGAGCATAATAATATGCGCAGTGAAATTGATTTGAAATGACCAAAAACCGCCGAGATTTATTGAGTAAGTAGTGCAATAAGCACTGGCTAAATTTTTTAAGGTACTAAATGGAGACACATTAGGCCAGTGTGAATGAGAGAACATGCGTGAAATTTCAGAGAGCCTATGTTCAGACCGGCCATGATACATACGATGTTCATCAGCCGTATTGTATCTATCTATAGTATTTGCAAAGCATGTTGAAACTACTTTAGATAGTAGTGGATAAGTAGGTATCTACTATCTTTCATCAAATGAGCTGCATTATTGACCTGTGACTGTTGTAAGAAGCTACAGTGATCATTCTCCTGCCCTTATCCCAATTTATTTGGGGTCGGCGAAACAAGAAGAAGAATCCACAGTGAAAAGAATTAATTTCAGTGAAGGGAGAGTTGGAAAACCATTAAAAGTTGTCATTACTTACTGTTATTTGGAAAGATGACGAATTCGCTCTCATAATGTTTGGTCTTGTTTATACACCCGGACACCTGAATTGAGCCAGCATGCATGTTTTTATCTAAAGATCATTTTAAATAATTGTAGTACAAAGAAGAAAAATGTGGTTTTGAAGCCATAAGTCACTTACTATAATTTCCGTTGTCATTGTTCCAAATTTAAAATCGGAATACTAAAAAAAAAACAATTTTAATTGCAATAAGTCGTCTCTTCGCGTTTCTCAAGCGCAAAATTAGCGTGGGATTTTTGAAGAAAACAATGGTTTCCATAGAGAAAATGTTTTTTAGTAACTTGTGTTATCTCGAAGAGCATTTACGATGGCCGTCACGCGGTTCGGCATGGAATTAATGAATGCCACTATGACGTGCTGTAGAATGTTGTCCCTATGCTTCCAATATGGCAGTTTTCAGCTCCTGCAAAGTTCCTGGAGCTTGATGGTTAGTTCAAACACGCTTCTTCAGCTCATCCCATAAGTACTCTATTGGATTCATATCAGGGGTTCTTGCTGTCCATTCCATTACTGCGATACTAACGTCATGCAGTGTGCGCCCTTGCATTATCATGCATAAAAATAAAGTCATCAAATGAGCCTCTAGGCATTGACGAATGTATCTGTCGCTTTATTGTTGTGGCAACCATGGCTCGATTTAGGAGTCTGGGATTATATTTCTTGTAAATTTCTTAGTTGTTTTGCTGGTGGTATAAAAACATGTTTAGTTCTTCTAAGGAGTTGTAGAAAAAGAGTATACTTCTTACCTTGGTGTCTGGCTAATCTTTTCACCAGTTATTCTCATAAAGCACTTGAAATGTCCACATATATGATTTGACTTCACCATCTCAAACGCAGAATACTCATTTCAATAATCAACTTGTTCCATTGAGACGCTTCCACCAAACTCTGGGTTACTTAGCCAAAACAACATCTATTGAAGATTCCCAATCTACATCTATTCAAAAGTCCCCATACGGAGCAGGGAACAGTTTGAAAGATACGTACGTGTTAGTGCGAGCTCGGACAAAGTTGGTCGGTATTGTACCATTGAATGGCCGGTTGTGGCCAACTTTGGCACTGGCTGGCATCGACATGTAAAGCTGCGTCGTTTTGGATGTCGGATTTAAAAATGAGGGGAGTGCATTTATTTTTGTAGGATATTTTATTTTAGGAAAAATTATTGCGTTTACGAGTATAAGCACCTTTTGGGCATTATTGGGGTGACTCAAAATTTTGATTGAACGTCCGGCTGTCGCTGAAAACCAGCGCTGGGACTCTGTCTCGCATAGGGTCGCAGCATTATGCTGAGCGATGGCCGTTTTCCGTGAATGTGACGCATATTTTCTCCCAACTTGTTCTTTCGTGTTTGTGTTTTTATGTTTACCGCAAATAAACGTTTTTTCTTTCTTTCAAAGTTATACTTAGATAGTTTTAGGCCGTGACTTTGACTTTAGAATTTTGTAACTTAATTGTTTCATTTGATTGAAGATTGTATAGGAGGGTAAAATGTTATATTTTTTTACAGGTTTCCATGTGTTAAATGAATCTTATTTGACAAACAATGAAATCTTGTGCCTAGGTGCCTACAAGTATGAAGTGATTCATATCACAAATACTTTAATTACAATAACAAGTAGGAAACTGATATGCAGGCGATTTGATACGTAATCGTACCATTATTATCAGTTTATTACCTCGTGTATATCATTAGGAGGTTCACTTATCCATGTCTTAATCAAGCAGTGAATATAGAATCGTGCCTATTATTAGAAATTACACACGCTTCAAGTAGAGCAAGAAATAAAAAAAAAATGTCATTCACATTTTGTCATGCCTGGTAACTAAGCAGCTTAGTAAGTAATTATGAATGTTAAATAGCCCATAAGAAACTCATTAAGGCCCATTTGCACCACAAATCACTAAAAGCGTTTAACGCTAAACATATTAACATCGTTCTGTTTCTGTCAATCTCTTGAAGATGACTGAGACAATGATTATTATGTTGTAAATACGTATAACGTTAAAAAAATGGGCCTAAATGTTGACATTAAAATTAAAATATTTTTTGAGCTGGCAAATTTTTAGGGTACCATCCCTCAAAAGGAAAAAACGGAACCCTTATAGGATCACTCGTGTGTCTTTCTATCCGTCTGTCACAGCCGATTTGCTTCGAATCTACTGGACCGACTATGTTAACATTTGGTACACATAATCATGAATTTCTGTGACCCAAACACAAACGTGTAACGTAAATAAATGAATTATGAATATAGGATAGGGTTCACTTTTGGGGGAAAAGTGAGAAAATTAAAAAAAAAATGTTTTGATATGTGGTTGTGTGATGTATGGAAAAAAAGGGCTTGTTATGAGGATTTCAAAAATATATTTTTTGTAATTTTATTTTATCTCGTTTTAAAGAAAATGTATGAAAATTTATCATTCCCCTTATCTCCGAAACTGCTGAGCCTAAAATCTTGAAAAAAATATGAAGGTTAGTTATATAGTTATAGATTACAGGAAAATTATAAGAAGGCTATGGTCTTAAAAGAAAATGGTAAATCAATCAATATAGTGCGTACAAACTTACATTTTACAGTTGGAATGTATGGAGTAACATGCTTTTCAACTACAATGTTTTTCTAGGGATAAATTCATTCGAACTATGGAACCCGTCATTGTGCGGGGTCCGACAAGTACTGGGCCGGTTTTTTAACAAAGAAATAAAGATGCTGCCATCCTTTAAGCTTCGTTAGGTACTTGTTCCAGCGCGGCAGCGGTGTGGATGAATATTTGTATGTCTAATTAGATATTTTGGAATAGGTAACCCTTGTGTGTTAATTTTGCTATTACCTAGCTAGAACATATGAAATACTATCTAAGATATAAAGAGAAGGCAGAGTTAGTACATCAATTTCTTTGAATTTGTTTCTAAGAGATTCACGAGGACCCATTTTGCGGATTGCCCTCTGTTGTAAATGAAATTTGAATCTACTTTAGCTACCGATCCCCACAGCAGAACGCCATAAGACATGATACTGTGGAAAAAAAGCAAAGTATACTAACCTAGCTGTGGCTATATCAGTCAATTGCCTTATTTTTCTTACAGCATATGCAGCTGAACCTAATCTACCTGAAATCTACCCATTGCAATTTGGAATCTAGAGTAATTCCTAGAAATACAGTTTCCGTAATAGCATCTAGTTTCTTGCCAGCAAGTTTAAAATTTAAACCCACTTGGGGTACATTTGGTAATGAGAACTTAAGTCGTTTTGTTCGCATTATGTAAAAGATGCGACTATCGTTGACATGTAAGACCTTCGTATCTTTTCTATCTATTTAAAAAAATTGAGATGTGTCATGATTGTGTCATCAGCGAATAGAATTATATCCGATAAGTTAGCCATCATGTAAGGAAGATCATTAATATAAACTAGAAATAGGAAAGGCCCAAGAATTGAACCTTGAGGCACGCCCATTTTAATAGAGACCCCAAGGACGTCACGTCGATCCGTTAACATTTAGTTTTTGCTGCCTGTTTGATATATATAGGAAAGAACAAGATATCAGCTTGTCCACGGTATTGCTATCTTCTTTATGGTTCCGATATTGGGCGAAGTAATATTTTGATGCCTAATGAGATATTTCGGAATAGGTAACCCTTGTGCATAGAAGTGTAAATTTTTCTTTTACATAGCCCGTAATTTTACCAGACAGGTGACTTATTATAGTTATTACATTAAAACTTATTGCCTCATAAATCCTTTAGGACCTGGTCCTAACAGGCTTAAATATTGCTATCTTCAATATGGTCCCGATATTGGGCGAAGTCTGTTTTGCCTACTAGGTATTATGTACCAAGTTGGAATTTAATGAAGTTATGGAATATCTCGCCCAGTGGTGTGTGAAGTAAAACGTAGCCATTACTTTGGTGTGATTGTAAGTGGACAGCGATAAGCGGAAGCGATCTGCATGAGCATTTAATGGGTCCTGTGTGGCATGAAATTGGATCCCTGTGAGTTTTGCACTAGGTATGTATGTTAATTAAGCAATTCCAGGAACGTAGTTCAGAGTAAATTTTCATGGCAAAAAAATATTAGTTAGTGAACCGTGTTGGTATGGACATAACAGGGCTTTCAGGCAATCAAAAACATAATTACGAATAAAATCAGGGTAACTGGGGATTCCGTTTATATTTTGCTGAAATCTTAGCAAGAAGGGAGCTTTTGTATTAGAACACTAGCTTTTGACCGCGACTTCATCCGCGTGAAATTTCTTGTCCACCGACCCACGTGTCGCATCGCATCACCCGCGCTATTTCTTCGTTATCGCTTAGCGTTCTTTCAGACTTTTTTCTTTTCGCTCGGCTCCTAAGAAGCATAGCGTGATGTTAAATAGCCGGTAACCTTCCTCAAAACATGGACTATCAAATGCAAATAGATTTTTTCAAATTCAACTGGTAGTTTCAGAGATAAACACACAAACAAACTTAGAAGCTCTTCAGCTTTATTATATTAATAAGTATCTATATGATGCGTAAACTAGCTTCCACACAGGCTTGCAGATGCGAGGTATTAGTAACATCTGTCTGCCAAGGCCCAAAATTTCGTGATAGAATTCTATCAATCTCAAGTTACCACTCAGCTCATACTCATCAATAGACACTTACCACGTGCTATTAATGTTTCATGGAACGGGCCATTGACTGAATCATTAATTCATATACTTTATTGAACAATTGGCCTATTCACGCAGCTCCTGATTTGTTCCAACTAGTAACTAGCTCACATTTACACGCTTACAAACGGACCGGTCTCGGAAGTTCGTGGCGTAAGTTTTAATGAATGGACTCGTAAACATAGTGTGTTTCCGTTTACCAAGTTCTGAACTATATACGTTTTGCTCCAAATTAATTATAACATCCCTGTTGTAAACCTAAGCATTAAACTGGAGTAAAGTGTTGAAATAACACTCTAAAGTGCCCGATGAGCCCATCTCTAACAAAAATCCAGTGGCAATTTAATCATTCATAATGGTATTTGCATGTCGTTGTTTTACAATTCCATCTCGTATTTTAAGACTGAATAGTTAAAGAGATTTAAAAATATGACACTCGAATAAGTCAGAATTTTCTTGTTTAAAATTAAAATATGGCGTAAAGTGGATTGAAATTTTGTTATGTTTACAAAGAGAGTTAGTTTTAAATGTAAGAACAATGTATTCATTTGAGTTTGTGCTCCATAATGTTATTTTATAGGTAGTTAATGAGAACTAAGTAATTGAAGCATATTTATTTTTAATTCAATAAAGTAAAGTCTAGTTGAATAATACTTAATATTAATAATTATTATTTTGATAAGGTTGTTCAATTTATTCGGATTATTGGTTCAGGTGAAATCAAATCAAAGATCTGTTTACCCACCGTTAACCTACGTTATTCATGAATGACGTAGGTTAACGGTGCAGCGGTGGGTAAACAGATATTAATAAAAGACAGAGAGGAGTATCAAAAGCATGCCACTTAAAAAAAAAACAGATGTTGAAGCATTTTCACACCGAAAAATGAAACACGATAATAATATGTTGATAAGGATTTTCAATTTATTCGGATCATTAGTTCAGGTGAAACTCATGAATGACGTAGGTTAACGGTGGTTAAACAGGTGTTGATAAAAGGCAGAGAGAAGTATCAAAAGCATGCTACTTAGAAAAAGATGCCACGTAGAAAAATAACCAGGTAGACCATACGTGGTTATTTTTCGGGGTGAAAATGCTTCAACTCCAATAGCTTGGGTTGAAATTATAAATAAATGGATCAAAAAAACGTACTATGCATGCAAATTTGTAGTTACAAATTGTGTCAGTCAATCAACTCAGCCTATATCAGTCAACTGCTGGACATGGGCATTCATTCGGCAACGTATGTCATAACGGGCAGGATGCATTGGTTGAAGCTCTTAGTCTTCAAACACTGCGGGATTGGCGACAGTAAGATTTGACGCAGTTTTTTTTTTTACAAATTCAGTACTTTGGTTTGATTGACCCCCAAAATTCAACAAACAATGTTAATCAATACTTTGCTAATGTTGGTAAAACGCTTGCAGAAAAAAATATTAGGAATAATCTACAAAAAGAACCCCATCACTTTTAACTCCATGTAGCTATTCTTTTTGTCTGCTCCCTACGGATGAACATGAGGTTAGGTCTTTAATAACAGGGTTAAAGAGTGATTGTTCGGTGCGCCTTGATTTGATATCTACTGACATCTTGAAATCAAATATAGATATTCTAACAATACCTATAACATACGTCTGTAATTTGTAGCTCACAACCGGTATATTTCCAAAGATCTATAAGAAGTAAAGAGTTGATCCGATACATAAGAGTGGTGACAGAGACTGTGTCAATAATTATAGGCCAATTTCAATTCTCCCTACCCTATCAAAAATTTTAGAGCGCATCATTAACAAAAGACTTTTTAACTACTTGGAAAATAAAAATCTTCTTTCACAAGCACAATTTGGGTTCAGAGCCAAGAGATCCACTGCCGACGCTGTGTCAGAACTAATAAATTATATAGATAACAACATAGATTCAAAGAGGAAAACCATTGGAATATTCTTAGATTTAGCAAAGGCCTTTGACACAGTCTCTGTACCTATTCTGTTAGCAAAACTTGAAAGCCTGGATATCCGGGATCTTCAATTAAAACTTTTTAAAGATTATCTAACCGACAGAACACAATGTGTTGAAATTGGTAACATAACTAGTGAAGAGGTCCTAGTGATATTTGGAGTTCCACAGGGCAGTATTCTTGGACCAACGCTGCTTCTAGACTTTATAAATTGTCAGTTTATATTTCCGGGTTCGAAAATTGTTGCGTTTACTCCTGGCATGAAGTTTTTGTCAAAGCTCAGATAGGCATGAAACTGTGATTAGTTGGTTAAATAAGATATTACTTACAATAAATGTAGTAAAAACGACCTTCATCACGTTTTCCTTTCAAACTAATGCCAGACCGGATCCCTCTGAGTATTGTTTCCCATTCGTGCCCAAATGAAAATGACACAATTTTTCAGTGTCCCAACCTTAAAAATACTGAATCTACAAAGTACTTAGGAGTAGTTATTGACAGAAATCTTAAATTTTACGATCATATTAATCTGCTATCAGCGAGAGTGCGTAGACTTATAGTAATATTTAAAGCCTTATGAAACACTGCACCAAAATCTGCTATAAAATCGGTCTACTATGCTCTTTGTCAGTCTCAGCTTGAATACTATACTGTATCACCATATGGGGTGGCACATATAAAACTCATCTCTTAAAAGTTGAGAGAGCACAAAGAGCACTCCTAAAGGTTAGTTTGTTTCTCCCTTTTTATCACCAAACTACTGATCTCTACTCGAAATGGGAGGTAATTACTGTGATGCAGCTCTTCATCCTTAAAACCGGTATGAAACAACATGCCCTAACAACTTTTGAACCAGAAACAAACGTCGCAAACATATAGTCTGTTCTTCATCGTCATTCAAAACTAAGTTGGCACATCGGTTTTTCTGCTACCAAGGTCCGAATTTATACAATAAGGTGCCTTGCCAAAAACCAAATGTAAGTCTTTGGTTTCAGACTTGTTAAAAAAATTGGATTATACGAGTAATGTGACAGAAAGTCT
Organism: Tiliacea citrago; assembly: GCA_963921375.1. NCBI lineage: Eukaryota > Metazoa > Arthropoda > Insecta > Lepidoptera > Noctuidae > Tiliacea > Tiliacea citrago. The sequence continues at coordinate 8,747,808 of OY992796.1, forward strand.
ACTTTATTCAAATTAAACTGGCACGATATAAGTTTATAACTGTCACCAAAACCCCTTCACATACACATCGGCACACTGCACCTGATACTCAACACTACACACTAACATTATACACTCTCATAGACAAATACATATACACAGATATAGGCGCCCTGATTAACTTTTTGTTTATAGTTTTTTTTGCTTCTACCCCCAAAATTATAATAACTTAAGTTTTTAGTCTCCTTATCTGTATCGTTAAATGTAATTTCATTTTTTTTAAGTAAAATTTTCTGTTCCTCCGTGGGGTGGGGACTTGGATAATTGACCGTGCCGTCTGACGACGTATGGGAGAACATTTTTTCAACTACAAAGTTAAGTTTGTGCTTGGGATAAATTCATCCCGACTACGGAACCCTTCATTGTGCGTGGTCTGACACGCACTTGGCCCGTTTTTGTTGTTTACACTTTCATTAAATACATACAATTTTGGAACAGACTATAAAAGGCGCGTGTGCAAATTGTCTTACATAATTACCTATTTAATAGGTACCTTTGTACTTACATTCTTTGGTTATTGAAATTAAATTAAGTAATTGTATTATTTATTTAATTGAATTGTCGAATCTCAAAAAGCTATATCAATTTGTTGATCACCTTCGAACACATTGTTGCAACAAAAAATCATGAGCTTTGAATAAATCTGTGTCATTTCTACATAGATTGCTTTAAAATATCTCTCCTGCCATCATACTGTGTTCGTGTATAACATTATGTAACGCGATGCCTAACTTAATGTGACAGTTTGACTTGATTTCTGTAACCTTTAACAGGTACTGTGTAGTATGTTACGATTCCTCATGAATATTTTATACAGCGACCACGAAATAGATGCAGAAGGCTTGTTTCTATTGATATACGAAGCATCATCATTAACTTTGTCTAAAATTCTATAGGTCATGTATAGTCAGGGATATTAAAATTGACAGTCTTCGTCAAAGTGCCGTGTTATAGCCATTTCATACAACTAGCAAAAATGACAGTTTTGATTTAAATATACGGACAATTTAAGTAGGTAATCAGATTTGCTTAATAATTAATTTCCCTGACTATAAAAATATATTTTAGAAGAAATTGGGTTTTGTCGACTGTCTTCGTTGTCACTCGTTAGTACCTGTGTGATAGTCTCTTTAAAAAGTTTTGTGTCTTATTAACACCTGAGTACCGTAATAGCATAATTATTATTATTGAAGACTGAAATAAAACATAGTAGGTAAATAACATAGGGTCCAGGACCAATTCCTCAGCGCCGCCTACTCTTTATCTCGCTAGTAGGGTTTTTTACGTCGAAAATAATGGTAAGTAATACAAAAGAAACATAGTATCTGCTTTATATTTATTTCAGTTATTATGCAAAGTTTCATGATCTAATTTGAAGTACTTTTTTATACTAACAGTTTATTGTTTGGAGGTAACTTTGTAATTCTTTTCTGTAGAGTAGTATATAGTGGTTGGTGGTACGAAACACGATTCCATAGAAATTTTCTATGGAATCGTGTTTCGTCAAACGGAGTACGTAACATTAATCTTGAACTATACCTTATCTATTTATTTCAAAATGAACGCTGCAGTATTTTCCATATAACAGAGGATCATGCTAAGCAATTCGAGGTATTGTAGACTCTTTATGCGATTTGAAATCGCGAAATTTCCTAGCCCCGTGACAAAGAATGGAAAAAAAGGGTCATCCCCTTCGTCGCGTGGGTATTAACGATGATTACGAGATTATGACAAGAGGATGGGATAATAATAGGCAGACTAATGTCTCAAGTGGGCTGTTATCACTAATCCGATCACATACCGTGGCGTTAATGTCAATAACCCGTTGTCTTCGCACGGTGCACGTTTAGAAGTTTTAGTAAACAAGATTTTGATGGTAGTGACAAAACATAAATTGCCATAAAGCTTCCAATGTGTTCCTTTTTGGTTTAGATGCAGAAGTTTCAGAACCATTCTTGTAATGGTTTTAGTTGGTAGGAGTTTAAATGTAACGCTGGATTTTTTCCAAAAGGCGGGTCGCAATGAGGATTTTCCCACAAGCACAAAAAAAACGAAAGAAATCTTGACCATCTTGACGAAAATTCTGTGCTATTTCCTTGGGTCGAGTGACTACTACTTCTGAATGTTCTTATTCCGTGTCAAAAGTATATGACAAAGCAGGGCTAGCCGCCATTTTGAGAGGTCATTCGGCTAAAGGTTACATTTGTAAGCTATTGGTCCCCCGCGGGGCAGGGTTTTTGTAACAGTGGCTAAATGACATACCTTTGCCCTAAATATTTGTTGGACAACGTTGTTCGGGATGGGATTGGGTGACTTTAATATTTAAATGACAAGGAGAAAGGGTCTGACTACCGTTTAGGATATGTTTTGCTTACGAACATAATATTATTAGGGCTTTGAAAGCCTATGGCCTATTGATTTTTGCCTGGCTTTATACCTAACTTAAATAGGTAACCGTATTTTATTATAGTATTGAAGTTTTAAGGATCTAGTTTTTCTTTCATAACTTTCTTCTTGAGAATAATGAGAAGTCTCTTTATTTTCGTCTTGATAATAATGAAGTCTCTTTATTTTCTTCTTCAGAATAATGAAATGTCTCTTTATTTTCTTTTTGAGAATAATGAGAAATCTCTTTATTTTCTTCTTAGAAGAAAAATCACGAATATTCTTTATTTTTTGTATTTGTTTAGAAAGGTGCGTTTGTGTTGAATATTAGTTTCTAATTTTTTCAATCGGGATCTATCTACTAATAGGTATTGTACTCAAATTAATATGCAGATTTAACAATCAAGATACAAACCTGACAATGTTCTCTAACAGCCTAGTACCTTGTTTTCTTAGCAAAGGCACAAACAGATACCCAGACTAAGCTAGATACAACCAGGTCTTCAGTTAATTAAATCATTTCGCCTTGCATGTCTCACCGGTGCTTTGGCTTTGCTTAGTTACATATGTCAGAAACTGCCCGCTACTGCAGCTACTACTGCAATTTCCACTGCCCACGGTTGCTAGTCTGTTACTCGGCTGGGCGGACTATCACTTGCAGACGTCTCTAAATATTTAATGTTGTTAGGCCAGTCTGTAGCGAGTTATTGTTACCGTAGAAATTGTTGGAAATAGAGTGTCTAAAGCTTAAGAGAGAGTATTTTTGTGTTTTAGATTAGTGTTTAGATAGTATCGTTGAATTATATAGCAGTCATTATTTTAGGTTGTGACAGACCAATCAATCAATCTGCCTAGCCTTTAGTAATATGCATTATATGTATATATAATGGGGTCAGCCAGTCTAACCAGATGCAGCTGAATGCCAATATTGTACATGGAGCGACTGCTTATCTGACCTCCACAACCCAGTGACTGGGTAATATGATACCCCTTGGTAAGACTGGTTGTCAGACTTTCGGGCTTCTGACGACCCTTAACGACTGTCAAAGATCCACGAATGAAAGCCGAGACCAACAGCATAACGTGCTTTCGAGGCACGGAGGAGTCTCGGTATGAAGGAGTCTCGAAATGCTCGATCATGACGTTCAGCCGCATGAGAGTTCCTCTCCACCACGACTATGAGCTGGACAACGCGACGATGAAAAGGGTGGAAATGGTACGTGATCTAGGAGTACACCTAAACAAGAAGTTGTCATTTCGCGATCACATAGTCAAAGTTTGCAATTTCGTACTTCGTCGTGCTCAATAGTTCAAACACATTAAAGCTATTACAACCTTGTACAATGCGCTGATAAGGAGTCAGTTGAAGTGTAATGCAATCATTTGGGCACCACATGAAACTAAATACAGTCTCATGTTGGAACGCATACAAAATAAATTCATAAAGTATCTGTACAGGAGACTTTATGGAGTATATCCATATTACCCATTGATGTACCCAACCTTCTTTGTTCTAGGCATGGTTGAGTACAACAAGTTAGAATTAAGAAGGGATATGACTCTCGCCATTTATATTTTTAAATTACTCAATGGTAAAACCAAAAATCAGGGGGTATTAAAGGAGGTGAATCTGTGCGTGCCCGACAACTACGTGCTGAGGTGGAGACGGCCGCAGCTGCTAGCGGTACCGCGTGGCAGGACTAACTTGCTTCTAAAAGCGCAAGTTACTCGCAACTTACGTACACTCAATGAAGTCGCCGAAAGGATTGACATTTTTTCATGATCATTGAATGAATTCGCAAGAATAACTGCGTACCATTTGTTACAATTTATAAAATAAGTATAAGTACCACCCTACCGCTTTGGGATATCCTGTTATGATAGAAGAGTGTTGTGAAATAAAAATGTAAAGATGGTCACCCATCCACGGACCAACCCCGGCAAGCGTAGCTTAACCTGATGGATCGACCCGTGCGGCTGATTTTACTTAGCCACGAGCTCAAATTATCAGTCATCTCGTACATTTGGGTCCCATGGAGAAAGTTTTTCAGTTTGATGGTCTGTATCACAACCTAAAATATTACCACACATTTCTGATACGCGCCATTTAGAGTTTCAGAAATTTAATCAAGTCTAGCCTGTCTGGACCGGCTGCCACATCTCATAATTATTGTGTTAGCTAATAACTAATCATGTATGTTGACATAAGATTTGCAAACAGATTAAATTGAATATAAGCTGACACGGTAGCAACCATTTACTAGATATCAAAAATTAATACTTCGATCAGAGTACATAAAGTACTGTTATCTTCCATCTTGTTTTGCAGTTGCTGTACTAACAAGTTTTTTTGGAACGTATAAGTTCTTTAACGTGGCTTGCGGTAGGAGTTAACTGATAGAAATCGTCACGTGACGAAAAAGCGTTATGACCATTAAGTTTCAAGTGTCAAAAGTTTCTGATTTTATTTTAAATCATACGTTAGATGGAAACCTCGTTCTTGACGGGGTCCCACGGCCGCACAGGTTTTTTAATTTCTCTTTTGTCGGCTTTACAATTAGGACGGTGGTACTTACCAGGGACCTACGTTAAATAGGTTTGTTAAACTTTTTGACATAAACTCTTGTTCGTCCTGCTTCACACATTGGACAGCAGGAATCAGGACCTTTCCCTCCGGAAAATTCACGCCGTTACCATTTTTCGTCAGAGACTTAATCTGAAGAATCTGACGAAAAATGTTCAAAGAAACAAGTTGATTTAAAACGGTTTTGTTGCAATTTACCCTTCAATTTGCAGCACTAATTGCTCTATTGCGTAAATCTTAAACAAAAACCTGTGTATTGTACACGGGTACGCAATCTCGTGAGACATATAGACATGAATTAACTCATTGTGCTATTTTATCCACCAATCAAAGAGTTTAGCAAAAATGTGATCAGGAACTGGTTCGTGAGATTAAGGCCTTATTGAGATACTATAGTCAATATGGCGCTCGACAACAGTGTATGAAAACGAGCCATATTATGTGAACGACACTAGATCTTAGATCATTATCTGCATGACCTTTTCCCAACTATAATGTGGTTGGCATCCAGTCTAACCGGATGCAGCTGAATACCAGTATTTTACACTGAGTGACTGTCTATCTGAGCTCCACAACCCGGTTATTGGGTACCACGATATCCCTAGGTAAAACTGGTTGTCAGACTGTCAAAGATCTATGACAACCGGGACCAACGGCTTAATCTTCTTTTCGAAACATAGAGGGGGGGGGGGTATGTAATGGATGGTCACCTATCCACGGACCGACCTTCGATTAACCCTTACGGCTGTTATGGGGGTCACGAGCCCCCCTACATGAGATTTAACAACAGACTTTAATAAATCCTCGTTTAAAAAATGGAGCCTTAACATTAATCTAGGAGCTAAGTTAATGCACTAAGCTTAATAATCTAAAAACTGCTTAAGGCGCTGACAAGAGGCAAATGATAAAGAAGGCTTGACTTAAACAAAAATATTGCCATATCTATATAGTTTGTGGTAGCGGAAAAAATATATGTTATTCTTGAACATATTTCTCAGAACTTGGTTGTTACCAAAACACGTTTAGAAAAAAATATCTCGATACAAATTAACAATAAACTAAAGGCTCTTACACACTCACGCGATATCGCGGGCGCGACAGGCACCGACAAAGACAATTCCTTTGTCGACGCATGTCGCGCCCGCGATATCGCGTGTGTGTGTAAGAGCCTTTAGTTTATTGTTAATTAACCCTTTACTGCCTTAACCCTTTACTTTCAGTTTCAATCCGAAATATCTGTATTAAATATCAACGTACGGTTGGTATTTAATTAATAACAAGAACGTCTTATTTGTATGCAGAACTTGGTTGTTTTTTTATTTTCGATTACTCAACTCATTTTTGAGTAAATAGATAATTACTTCATATTTTGCAATAAATTACAAGCGTTGTGTCATCGCGCTTCTCTTTTTTTTGTATGAAGTCTGACAGTGACCGTGGTTTAGCTGTTGTCAGCGTCTTAAACTTAGTAACAAACTGCAGACAGCATTAATAATACTGTTATATCTTCTATTCAGGTACCATTGTGTTTTAAAGAACCCGATCACTATCGTGTAATAGCCATCATAATTCGGTACTAATCTTAATTCTATTCAATTACGTTAAAACTTTAACATTCTTAATGAAAGGTAATCGTAAGTCATGGACGCGATTTGTTTGTTGAAGTTGAATCAAATAGGGGGAGAGCTTAATGTTTTATATGAATTTTATGACCAAGAAAGGAGTTTTGTTCAATCGTAAAATTAAATTAAGTAATATTTAATGAAGCTTCTTAGCGTGTCGATAGTAAATATAAATTAAAATTTCCTTTTTGGGCCAGACCTCAGCCACGCTAACACCATTCGCTGACGCAGACATAAGGTACTCACGTGTGCAGCGCAACATAAAAGGTGGGCCATGGTCTGCGGGGAGGCAGCGTCTCCCCAAAGACTATGGCCCGTCTTATATGTGTCACCCTAAGATTATTTATTTATTTTTATTTAATTTACACGGCTTAAAAAACTAATTACATAAATCGAAGTACATACAAACATAACACATAAACTAATAACAACAATTAAATACTATTCTTTTCACAAAAATGTAGGCACATAACCATTAAAATGGCAAACTTGTTGGGGAACAGATCGCAGTCCGGGTTGGCTTCCACGAGCGTATTTGCGTAGGTGCGGTCCACACGCGCGGTATGGGAGACGCAGCACGGGCTGCTGTCCGACATGAAGGCACGCCTAGCAGTCGATGTTTTCTGCCACGGAGATAATTATTCGGTGTGTAGAGTCGAATCAGCTCATTATGGATGTCAGGCGCATCCGTCATACCCTTCCACACTTTGAGCATTACGCCTACCTGGCCACATTCTGGTCTCCAGCATATGATATCCCAGACATCCTAGGCGAAACTTGGTAGGATAGAGGTAGGGATATATTATGTGAACCGTTAGTTTATAAAATATCGGTATTATTCTTGTTAAATTATAAACTGTCCAAAATTTATAACTGGGTGAAATAGGTTAGGTAAGGTTAGAACTAGAACCAACCGCGCGTGAGAGGCGGGAAAGCGAAGCGAGCGGTGCCGTTGCAGAAAAGCGAGTGGTGCCGCGGAAGTGCCGTCGAGCGCTACTTCCAAGTTGCTCGCAGCTAGGCAGGCAATTTAGTATTACGCCGGTAGCACATCTCCGCCGCGAAACCATAGCAGCGAAACCGCGGTAGTTCATTTCAACTGGTTCGCGTCATGTGCCGCTAGTCGCATCCGATTCGAATAGCGAAACATGACGCGAGCCAGCAGTTAGCGCAAGGTGTGTTACGTCGCAAGCAAGTTTGATACCAGTTCACAATTTGTCGGTTTCCCATGGATAGATTATAAACTATCGAAAAATAATGCGTTTAATTGTAAAAATGGTTTGTTGCAGTTCACAATTTTTCGACAGTTTATAATCTAAGGGAAATAATACCGATAGAATATAAACTAACGAAGTTCATAATTATACGGTGATTATATATAATACATACCTTACAATACATTTAGATAGAATCAGAACCATCCGAGAAACCCCCCACTTCTGGAGATTGTTTTTCCTGGGGCCGATCTGAGTGCGGAGTCTGTTTAAAGTTTTCAAAGTCGGCCATGACGAGTATCCAGATGAAAGGCTCTCTGAAATCGCTCTGTGAAAGAATCAGGAGGTTTGAGCGTCTCTCGCTAAAGATTAAATCTTTTCAAGTGAAGCTGGATAATAATGACACAATTTGACACGTTTAAGCAAAAGGACAATGTTAAGGGTCGAAGAAGTTAGCGTCCCGTCATTTCTGCATAACCTAAAAGGCGAAAGTGACACACGTTGTTATGAGAAAAACAAATGAAACAAACTATGCAAAATTAGTAATGACTTACCACAAACACTCGAGAATAGGAAGAAAGAAAGCTGTAACATAAACTGTTCCCAACCAGATTAACCGATAAAAATTGACAACTGCACCATCCCAAATTGGCGCAGTAAAAAACAATCTCAAATATCCTCGCTCTAATCGTACATTTGAGCTCCTAATATTCTTTTGTTGAAAGGTTAAACGTAAGGTGCTCTAAGCGACGACCGCCAACGACCTCCTGGAGACGCACCTAAATGACTTTTGGTGCCAATGAGACAATTGGACCTTGATTTAGAGGGTTACGTTCGATAAGCGGTAGGAAACAATAATGAAAAGTTCCTGAATACAGACTAGTGTCAAAAGACAGAGACTACATTTTGCTATATGTTAAAAATTAAATGTTAGAGGGTTTATTGCTAAAGAAAAGTTTTACCAATTAAACAAACAATTTACGTTTACTTTCAATTTGCGCGTTTGTATTGTGTTTTCGGTCCACTGAGACCCTTATAATTTTTAAGATAAATAATTTTAAAATTATTGTATTATTTTATTGAATGTCAATTTTGCTCAAAGTTTAATTAAACAACAACAAAATGAAGCAACAACAATTGAATTATGAGCAATCCCCGCCATAACTTTGCTAACCGTGAAATTTTTAATTACTCCCTAACAGAAACAAAAGTCCATAAATTGGTAGAGTGCCATTTGGAAAGTTTTCTTTGCGGACACCCTGTAATAAAATTTCACAAGCGACTCGAATTTAATACAATTGTGTTTTGAATAATTTATCTGTTTTATTCATTACTCTGGAACCCTTTCCCGCGCCGAATAAGCGCGGACTTCTTCAAAAAGTTTTATTGTTTACACCGTTCTTTGGAAATTCGGCACAATCGTTTGTTTGTCTCGCTCGCTCTGTTGCTATATCGTGCTCTTTCTCTGTCTGACGTGTGATTGCTTAGTCGGAGGCTGCTTCCTTCCTGCCCTTTATTGGATTGATATCGGATTGTTATTTTTTTGTTCTGTTTAGAAAATTGGCGTCGGGTGTTATTTTTTCAGGCAGTTTTTCCGGCTGCCGCGATCCGAGAGGATTGCTATAGTTTTCGTTACTTTTGGTGTTATGATTGAGTATTGTTGCGCCGGTTGATCTCGCGTTTTCAAAATAATATTTTCGGCTTATTACATGTGCTCAAGAAACGAGTCAAATAAATTTGACTTGTAAATTGTACGGTTATTCACCTGTATCTTCATTGAATGTAAACTACAAAATGAAATTGCGATACATGTATGTATAATTTAAATTATGGTTTTCTTTTAATCTATTTTATGTTATCTATAAACGAAATTGAGGAAATAAGTACAATTTAATATGAAAATTAGCGTTCCTTACAAACTTTGGTAGTAATTTGCCTACGTTACTGAAAATTTTCGTTTTCTAAAAGTAGGTTATTATAGTAAAAAACTTTAAGGAAATTGTATCTAATTTTATACGTTAAAATATTTCAGGTACCTATATTAAGCTACTAGTCTATTAATGACAGATCTTTTGCAAGGATAAATTAATTTTTTTTTAATCTTTAGAATCCTGAAAGTAGTTTTCATGCAAATAATCACCAATCCAGCTTTGTCAACTGTTCAGGTCTATTCTTTGACACATTTCTTTGTAGGTAATATGTAAACGGCGATGGGTGACTGACAATGGGCGTCAGTTTCCCGATGACATTCGATTCTATCCATTGTAGACATTAAATGAATCTACCTAACCTTTTCCCAAGTATGTTGGGGTCGGCTTCCAGTCTAACCGGATGCAGCTGAATACCAGTATTTTACATGGAGCAACTGCCTATCTGATCTCCAAAACCCAGTAACTGGGTAATAGAATACCCCCTGGTAAGACTGGTTGTCAAACTTTTGGGCTTCTGACGACCCATAACGACAGTCAAAGATCCACGAATGACAACCGGGACCAACGGCTTATTTATTTATTTAAACTTCTCGCACACAATACGGTAAAAAGGCGGACTTAATGCCTTAGGCATTCTCTACCAGTCAACCAAAAGTGGTGAAGAGATAAGATGGCGGGTAAATAATAATATTAAATATAACACAATTAATTATAAATAAAATATGTGCAAAAGTACATAAGCAGGAGCTTTCCGAGGCACTGAGGAGTCTCGGTTTGTAAAGATGGTCGCCCATCCATGGAACAACCCCGGCAAGCGTAGCTTAACCTGATGGATCGACCCGTGCGGCTGTTATTACTTAGCCACGAGTTCCTCCATTCGTAAGTAGGTATTCAATCCTTACATAATCTAAGCATAGATTTCCTACATGGAGATTGGAGACCTATATGCTTGGATTCTGTACACATGTTCAGTCGGTGACCAGCATTACCTGATCCCTCTTCCATTATTCTTCTTTGTAAGAGGGGTCAGATAATGCTGGTCACCGACTGTACCTATCTATACCTATATGTAAAACATCATTATCCTCCTGACCTTATCCCCCTTGTATCCAACACAATTCAGCAGGTTTTCTCAGGTTTCTAAGAACCCATTAAAACATTTTAATTACAATTTATTATTAAATGAAGAGACTTAATGGCCGGGTTAAAGGATTAGTAAGTACCATTATAGATTTTGGCATAAAATCAATAATTTATAATTACGCGGACATCTCTCGCTATTGAAAGCAATAAAGTTTAAAACGCTCTTTATTCGGGCGTACGTATTATTCATTTAATTATTCACAATTCAGGCGTATGAATAATTAAATATTTTAAGAGCTGAAATGGTTCGTAATGTATTCCTTTCCCGTAAGCTATTATAAATTACTAGTAGTTCTGCGAACCTAGCGAGCACAAACTGTTTTGGAACAATTCATTTTCTTTTGTTTTTGATAACATGGTAAAGAAAAATTATGAGTAAAAAATTGTAGGCCAGCTAGAAAAAATAACTAATAGGTTTTAATTGGGAGACACAGGGTAACGCTGCAGCCTAGTTTAGTGATGAGAAGGTGGTCCCAGGTGCTTCATCAATCCCTACCTAGTAGTTAAAGGGCGGATTCCACTGGTAGAAATCTAAAACTGAGCAATTTACTTTATTTTGAGGATAATTCTGCTCATCACGCCGAAGATTTTCTTCAGATCTTCACAAAATTTCAAATAAAAAAAGAACTATCGAAATCGGATCTCATAAGGCCTCCTTTTTGCCCCTTTTTGGAGGAAGTAGGTCCAATTAAAAATCCCCGGCGACCAGAAAAATCCATAAAGTCGTAAAACCATACCTAGATTCGTCCGGATCTGATGTAAAATCCGACCTGTAGAGGAGTAGCAACAAACTGACAGAGGAAAGCAAATTTTTCGACTTGAAGCAGGGACGATTCGCTCGCTCGGTCCATTAATTGTCTTGTCATTACTAACATTAGTTTCTTATAAGCATTTCTGAGTTACTAACAAGTTTATGGATGTATTTGAAAATCTGAAATAAATGAATAATAATAATAATTAACTTATGGAAGTCTATGTAATGCTTTATGTACCTACTTACATATTTCTTTTGTGAAAACACCACGAAAACACCACCGAAACATCACGGAAATTATCGAAGTATTTTATCAGTCACCAGTACTTACTAGCGATCCGCCTCCGGTTCGCAAAGTTTTTATAACTTGATAAACCATCGAGATTTTTTCATTATAATTATGTAAAGAATCAGTGCTAATTTAGAGCATTTATTCGACGGTGTATCGCATCAAAATCAGTTGGGCAATGTAGTAGAACTACGAGGTTACACAGACTGACACGAAAAGCTACTTTTTTAAAACAATTACTCTTTGCATAGTTGACCGAGTTAAGCTAGGTAGTGAGACCGACAGTCGTTTCGCAGAAGGAAGCTGCGGAAAGGGAGTGGCAGATCTCTTCTGCTCTCGTCGGCAGAGGGCAGACAGTGCCCTCTTCCGGCCCCCCTAAATGGGTCCAGGTACGGCGGCTTTGGGGATGTCCGCCGCTCCCTGTCATACAGGACCCGAGGTGGCGGCATGTAGTGTCCACGCGCACCCTTGACATCGCGGGGGTAGTCAAAAACCTCACCCCTCCAGACTTAAAGTGGTCCGCAGAGGCGAGCCGTCACTAGCCGGGGATCGCGGAAGCCGTACAAGATACTATGATCCCAGGGGTAAGTGTGAGCCCGCCAGCTCCAGGATTTTCCACCCGGGAACAAAAAAAAAATGTGTCGAAGCCGTGAATTGGAGGCATTCCACTAAGAGCACTGATTTCAACAGCACTTGACTGAACCGCACCTGAGCACTTCCACTAACGGCACTGAAACAAAATTTTTATGAGTGCGGTTCGGTGGAACAGTTTTCTAATATTATTTTCAGTCCCCGAACGGCACCTATGTAAAATATTTTTTTAGTGATGGGTTGTATTTTTTTGTTCAAGACCTAAGCAAACAAAACATATCGATACAAATCAGCAGGTGTTAAGTCTTCCGGATAATTCCACCTTGTTCACCTGGAGCAAAGAGTAATGTTTTATTTGAGTCGCTGTCAGTAAACAAAAAATGAGAGACCTTGTCACTTTTCTTAGCGATTTCGTTTGTTCAAAATTGTTCTGAGGTTCAAATCATACAGTAGGTATTTCAACTAGGAACAAAATGGTCGAATGAACACACTCACTCATATAGACCGCTACATGAAATCTAAGTATGTTTCAGTATGCAGTGAGTCGTGGCTGTCATATCGAGGCAAGTTTAGTAATTGCCATGCATTATCATGTAGGTAGGATGTCTAATTTATAATAATAATTATGTAGTTTGTTTTTTGTTTTCTTACCAGAATACATTTTTAAATATTTCCTACAATCAAAAATAAAAATCAAACATTTAAAAATATAAAAAAAATGAGTTCCGCCGGTGTTGGGAGCAGGGTTCGAGCTACCAGTTGTTAGGGCCGCAGGAGAAAGGAACTTCCTCACAATGCGAGCCGTATCAAGGAATACTGCCTTTTGAATCACGCCCTTGATCCAACCGCCTAACGAGAGCCTCGAGAGATGTTGATCGAGGCTTTCAGGCATCAGGCTTTTGGCCGTAACTACAAAGTGGCACAATGACAGCCAAGCTCACATTCCACATGTCAACAAGCTCGTGTCGAGATATTATGTTTCTCTTTCTCAGCTTTCACGAGGTTCTCGTCATGTGTAATGGCAACATCTACAATCATTGCGCGGCGCGCTAATCGATCTATCACCACTATATCAGGCAAATTGGCGACAATAGTCCGGTCAGTATGATAGACCGATCCCAGTACAACGTGACATGGTAATTTTCGAGAACTAGGTCAGGCATATTAATTATTATTATTTTCCGCCATTTTGGACTTGTTAGTAACTTAAACTTACTACTTGTTACTTTTTTACTTCTCGAAGAGAGGAGGCCTGCGTCCCAGCAGTGGGAACATTGTAGGCTGATTATGTATGTGTGTTATGTAGTAACTTAAATGATTGCTTTCAAAATTGATTTTAGTTTAGATTTTTTTTTAATTATTAGGTATGTATCTAGGTATGTGTGAATGGAATCAAATCAACTCTTCATAATATGTAACTATTATATCGTCAACGTGATCTATCAACTCAGCCTTGCGCTGACCAGTGCAGGCAAAAGGCCTCTCCCAGACTGCGCCACAACACCCTGTCCTCCGCCTTCCGCATCCAGTCTGTCTCAGCTACCTTTTTAAGGTCGTCGGTCTATCTCGCCGATACGCGGTCTCCACTCCAAAACTCGTCTGTCTATGGGCCATCGGTCCTTCAACAAACATGGGTCGCCCACTGCCACTTCAGCTTGCTTACTCTGCAAGATATGTCGGTAAATCTGGTTCTTTTCCGGATAGTTTCATTTCTGATCTTATCCTAAAAAAGAAACTCCGAGCATAGCCCGCTCCATAGTACGCTGAGCAAACTTGAATTTGTGGACCAGCCCGACTGTATGTGTCCACGTTTTGTCACCATATGTCATATTGGGCAGGACACACTAGTTCAAGACCTTGGTCTTTAAACATTGCGGGATAGGTGACGAAGACACTTGACGAAGTTTTCCAAACAATGCCCAACAAAACTGGATCCTTCTGTCCGCTTCATTCTCAAAGTTGTGTCTACCGAGCTGGATGACTTCCCCTAGGTAGACATACTCCTTCACAACTTCAAAAAGCGACCTTTTGATGTAGATTGGTCTCGGCAAGACGTGTGAATAGTACATGACTTTCGTCTTGTCCAAATTGATACCGAGGCCAACCCGTCGAGAAGCTCCATTTAAGCTGTGCAGCATCTGGTCTAACTGTTTCAGCGTGTGTGCTATTATGCTATGTTGAAATAGTTTAGTGATTTGAATCAAACGTTAAACAAATTGCATACGTAAAAAAATTACCCGCATTCATTACCTACGATATCGGAGCCCTTTACTGTACGTGGTTCGATTGTACTTACTACTCCTTATGTTATAGTTGTTAATGTCCTAAACACTGAATATAATATACATCCCATCACTACAAACTGTATGCAGGTGCCGTTCGGAGACTAAAAGTAATATTAGAAAACTGTTCCACCGAACCGCACTCATCAAAATTTTGTTTCAGTGCCGTTAGTGGAAGTGCTCAGGTGCCGTTCGGTCAAGTGCTGTTGAAATCATTGCTCTTAGTGGAATGCCTCGTGAATTGAACTGTTGATTATTAAACCTGGTAGCACACCTCCGCCGCGAAACTATAGCAGCGAAACCGCAGTAGTTCAATTCAACTGGCTAGGGTCATCTTCCGCTACTCGAATCGGATGCGAGTTAGCGTAATTGTTTTAGTTCAAAAAGAAAAAAATATTATAAATGCGTAAGTGAGTTTGGTTGTTACGCTTTTACGCTAAAACAGCTAAACGGATATGGATTAAATTTGGCACCTGGGTAGACCATGACTTAATATGGTTATTTCATGGTTAGGACGGTAGTACGTTCCCGTGGGATAGTTTCTGACCTCCACACAGGCGAAGCCGCGGGGAAAAACTAGTTGGTTATAAAGTATTAGGTATCTGGCAAAAAAAGGAATGGCAGGCGGTGTATTGAATAAGCGTAGTATTCGATACACCCAGCCATCCCTTCTGGGAATACAAGCGTGATGTTATGATCTATTAGTAGGACATAAAATAGTCAGCTCATGTTAAAATATTTTACTGTTGCTTTACGAGCAAAAATAGAAATTCGTTAATTTATACTGCATTAATATGTATTTAGTTATTAACCTAGTAATCTCGTGTATTTGATAATAAACAACAGGCTTCCAAGTAGTAAGTAAATGTTAACGTCTTTAGCAATGTACACAAAATACCGAAATTATGTAAACACGTTTCTCAGCCACAGTGCTTAAAATTTCAGTAGTTTCTAATTACGCCGATGGGAATAATGTCTGTACATAAACATTTGTTGAACAAACTGCAACAGATAACAAGGCATTAGATGATATGACGTAGGTAAATTAATGCAGTAGTTCTACTTGAAACAATAACAACTTTTGGCATTACCTACCACTGCTACTACGTACCTATTCTAAACCCTAATTTTTAATTTGCTAGAATAAAATAACAGCTAAATCGATATTTTAATAACACCATAAATTATTATTAATACAGAGACAACACGACGACAGTGAAGGTTCTCCTGCAGAGAATGATTAAGCGGTCCTTGGTGAGAGTCACTCGGTACCTAACTAGATTATATACTATCTTATTTTTATGAATATTGTGGTTTTTGTGAAGCGATATGAAAGCTAATTGCATGTCACACGATACCAAATATCAATTTAGTCTAGCAAATTAAAAATCAGAGTGCATTTAGTTACCAAATGGCATGAAATTTGCTCATGCATTTTTAAGTATCAGTGAGGGTAAATAATAGTGGTTAAGATAATCTTCTCGTGGTCATACCGTGAACGACGATTCAAATATATTATTCACATCGAAACTATGTCCATGTCAGTCCTTACAGAAATCGAAAAGTACTAAAGTCGTTTAGCTAACTACTATGTCAACAGAGTTGGAGAAGGAATGGAAACATCTAAACTGCGTTCAAGAGCTGTCAGTGGTGACACTGGCAGCTCTTGAACGCGGTTTAAATGTGCTGGTTTCCTTAAGTTTCATTGGTAAAATGCGCCCTGTCGGATAGTCACCAACCACCCAACCCATCTCTGCATCACCCTAAGGTTGATTAGTAGAAAATGCCGCAGGCATTAAGTCCGCTTTGTACGATATTTATTTTTACTTGTACTTAAAGTTTTCGCGCTTCTCCCAGTCTGCTCCGACTTTCGGTATCTCGGTTTACTCGTGCATAGCGATGGCGTAGTGGATCGGATGGTTAAGTACAGAATGAACACTGGATGGATGAAATAGCGGCTGGTCACGGGAACAATCTGAGACTCCTGCATTCCCCTTAAACTTAAGGGGAAGATATATAATACAATGGTTAGACCTGCTGTCTTGTATGGATCAGAATGTTGGGCCACAAAAGGAATGATAGAAAGGCAATTGTTAAGAGGGATGTGTGGTGTGACATGAATGGATAGAATAAGAAATTAGTACATTAGGGGAAGTCTGAAAGTGGCAACGAAGACTAAAAACTTGTGCGGGAATCAGTTTTCATAGTATGGGCATGTGATGTGGAGGAACGTGGAAAATGTCAAGGGGAAAGTTTTTAGTATGAATGTCAATGGCTATAAGAGCAGGGGAAGACCAAAGAAACGATGGATGGACTGTGTGAACGATGATATAGCTAGAAAAGGGGTGACTACCAAGATAACGACTAATAGAGAAGCATGGAAGAAAGGGACACCTTGCGCCGGCCCCAAATTAATTGGAATAAGGGCAGGAGAATGACGACATAAAGTTATAAACAAATAATTAATATTTTTATTCGAAGCTAACCTACTGTATCTTTCTACTCTGTGGCATTATTCAGTACTGTTTGTGTTGGCAATCATAATTGAGTTATATTTTGCATAGCTGATGCACACTCGGTGGCCTTGCGCCTTTTACAGTTCTTTGACACTTTGCTTCAAAGGGTGCTTATTATCCAGCCTTTTGAAGTGTTTGTTTCTAATGTCAAAATAACAGGTTTTTACTAAATGAATATGAACGTTTATATGGTACTTATGACAAAAAAGCAATAATTTTTTTTTGTATATCTGTCTATCTGCTTGTTCCGGAAAATCTCCGAAACGGCTGCACCGATTTTGACAGGAAATGCTACTTTTAGATTAGAAAAAGCCACGCACAGCAGCTAGTATATATATATGTAACAGTTAGAAAAATTTATGATGAACCATTTATAGAAAAAAAAATACCTTAACCTGTACCTGGTTCATAACATAGGTACATAGAACAACGAAGAGCAAACCTTGAAACTGGTTGATTGATGGTTCTAGTTTAATAAGTGACCTTTGAGTGTGTTAGGTCGTCACCTAACAACGCAACGGAATATATTAAACAGATTCTATAATCTTCGGCTAAAATTAATCATTCATTATATTATGATTCACTAAAATGTTTCAAATCACCTAAATGAACTAGCAACGCGTTAAAATCCGAACAGTTCGGATTTCAGTGCATTGTTGAAATAACACCGAGAACGGATAGCGAATATTCTCAATTGTTATCAAGAGATTATTACATTCACCAGGCAAGCATATTATTAGTATTCCTAACACGGTTTTCATTGTTCTGCTTTCAAACTAGAATTCCCTTTAGATATTATGCGGGCAGGCGACGCGACTGCAAATATTGAAATCATATGACCAGCAAAATATTTAAAACTGCACCTTTAAACAATTACTTATTATTGGTTGATTCCATTGGTTGAGGTACCTGCAATATCTATATTATACAACACGCCAGGGCCTCAAGTCTGATATTACAATAGTGTCAGAATGGTCGATCATTGATTTCATAATTGTTGATTTTGACAAGTTTGGTAATCTACTATTATAATGGCGTCATTATGACTTTCCAATGGTCGAATTCTACTAATGGATTTTATAATAATGGCAATACGACAATGCCATTATAATAACACAATTATATTACGAGAACATTGATCGACCAATGATCGACCATTATGAATTTACCAGATTACGAACATTTAGCAAAATGACAATGGCATGACAATGGGATCGTGTTGGAATGACTGAATCTATAAAAATGCAGACTTGGGCCCCAGTTTTGATTGAATACTTGTAGACAGTTGTGGACTCGCTTAGAACTGCACGCAGACTGGGGCCGCTCGACTCATGTAAGTCATTTTACTAAACGCCCGATTGCTGTGCGATCGGCCGTAACGTGGTGGATGTGACGTCATGAAGCCTTTTTAAATAAATAAAATGGTGTCGCTAACAGTCACACTAATTGTAATTAAAAGACACATCAATGATTGACTGGCCTAAGCACTAGACATCACTCTAATTAATAAAACTCGAATGATGTAAACATCTATGTAAATGGTCGGGATACCTATCACGATCATTGTTTCATCAGTGGAAACAACCAGATAATAATAATTATTATGTTTCGTAAACTTAGATACAGTTTAAACTAATAAACTCCATTCAGTAAACCACTGTAAGTTAAATTGAATGAGTAATTGTGTATGACTCATCGCAAACTCTTCAATGTTATCTTTGCTGTCGCTACATCAAACGTAAATATTGAAAGAAACATTAATTGACCTAGTAATCACAATGGAAACAATCATGTCAATTATGTATTAAATCTAAACAATGAACGTATTAAAACAGATAACAGTGAGTAAATCTCAATTCGTGTCTCAAAAAAGGAAACTCCAAACAGAAATAACGTAATAAAAACTGTCCAAACAAACGAACGATGACAAAATGTAGAAAAAAAAGGTTGGTCTGCCGACCTAAGTCAATAGAAGAGTAAGTGAGGATAAAAATAATAATGGGAGAGAAGGTAATGACCCTACGGACGACTGATAAGTTATCTCGACTACGGTCGGTGCAATCGGAAGTGTGTTGTACTGCTTTAGTACAGTTCGTGTTCTACAAAAGATACGCGATTGTATGTATGTTTGTGAAGCGTGACGTATGCTTGTGGAAGATAAAACTGAAGAAGTATACGTAATAATTATCGTGCTACGGGTCATTACTAACGGAGTAAAAGGTGTTAATGTATTCAGTGATATGAGCACAGAACGTATGGTAATTTCTTTAAGTAGTTCGAAACTTTTAAGTCTGTCTAAACAAAATCAACGGGCGCAGTCAAATCAAAAATCCAAATTAAGAGAATTTGCTCTTCTAGGACATTTAATTCATTAAACTTTAGAATAGGCCTCAGTAACTTGACTAAGTTAACAATGAATGAGAATTCTTAAGATATTTGCAATCTTAGGTCGACTATTAGGTAGAGCAGCTATGTAAGACAAGGTTGTCTGATTTAACTTGAATTATGAATATATAAAATACTTTATTTCTAAAAGTCCTAGGAATACAGGAAAATAATGATAAAATAATATCTAACGATCATGTGGTTCTGCTTATAACTTAGCCATCTATTGAGGATAATGTAAAGCTTCCAACCACTCATCTGCCTAGCCTTTTCACAACTATTTTGGGGTTGACTTTCAATCTAACTAGCTGCAGGCAAGCAGCTGAATACTAGTATTTTACATGGCGCGACTGCCTATCTGACCTCCACAACCCTGTTACTGGGTAATACGATACCCCTTGGTAAGACTGGTTGTCAGACTTTCGGGCTTCTGAATTCCAGTAACAACTATCAAAGAGCCACGAATGACAGGCTAGACCAACGGCTTAACGTGCTTTCCGAAGTACGGAGGTCTTGATATGTAAAGGTCACCCATCCATGGACCAACCGTGGCAAGCGTAGCTTAACCTGGTCAATCGACCCTTGCAGCTGTTAAGAGTATTACTTAGTCACAAGCCCAACCACTAAATAGGTTTAAGGCTAGCATGCCTCACAATATATTTATAGAAGGGTCTCGATGCAATTAGACGAGAGTGTGTGCAGCTGTTTGCGTGCTACCAAGCCCCATGCCCCAAGCTTGGAAGTTTCAATTAGTGCAAGAACCTAACGTCTTTATTTCTGAAAACTTACTTTATTCCACGGATTAAATTGTTAAGCGTAAGGGTTTGAACACAACGGCGAACGCGGACACGCATGGGTTTTAAAAGCACGCGAGAAATTCGCAAGCCTTACTTTTTGTGTCAAATAAAATGAGTGATGTTTCCGCGTACTTACTCATGTGCACCAACCTTAACATACCCGTGTTAGGGTTGGGGGATTAGAATATTAAATTGATTAGCGTTGCGATCGGAAAGTGAAGGGAGTGAATTGAAAAGAAATAAGTATTGTTTAATACGAAATTGAAAGTTATAAATCGTGAAATAATAGCTAAGTGATTTAATGTGAATTCAATCAGTCACTTTTCTAATCCGTGATGGGCAAATAAGTACTTTATCTTTGCGGGTTATTCCCAAAGTACTCCAGATAGAGTTCCCAAACTACTCCATGAAAAATATAATATTTTTAATTAGGTTTCATTCTACTCCATGATAATATTAAAATGTTCTCAAAGTATCCCACTCCATTTTAATCAAAAAGCTAATTTAAATATGTACCGGATTTATTTTAAGAATTTTGTGACTGACTGTAATAAAATATATGTATTTTATAGGTAATTATGTAGATGGTGCAATTTGAGAATTGATAACGAATAATCGGTGGAGTACTTTGAGAATAATTCCAGATACCTATGGAGCAGAATGGGAACAAAATAATAAGTATTTTTAAATAATAATAATTCCTTGGAGTAACTCGGGAATTAATGTATGAGATTATTATCTTTTAAGAACAAAAGAATGGAGTAGTTTGGGAATAACCCATCTTTGCTTTTACAAGTTTTTACAAAATTTCAAGTCCAATATTAACTGAGAAATTTACCTTCTACGATAATTTTAAGAATTCTATTTAATATATAATTTTAAGAGCCATATTAAATTAGCTAGCGGAACTACACGTGATGGTTTCGATATCTAAACAGGATAAAGTAAAAATAAAAAAGATATGATGGATCTTTTTTGGGGGTCAACGACCGCTGTTAGTGTTGTTATGTTACTTGATGCAGGAGTTGATATTATCTGTTTTCTTTTGTTTTATCGTGTTTAGATATACTCATCACGTCTGTGAAGTTTACACAAACAAAAACTGATATTCCAAGTGACTACACAAACAGCGGTCCGTAAACCCCAAAAAAAAAAAATGTTTTATCATGTTTAGTGTACCAAGTATTAGTTTAATTCATATTTTGTGTTATTTAAACTTCACAAACGAACTTTTTCATCTGAAAATGCACAAATTATCCAATATTTTCTCATTGACGTGACCCACTTTGATAGAAATAGTACCATTTAGCCCGTCTGTTTAGTAGTGTTGAATGACTATTGAGTGCAATCCAATCAGGTTAACTTTGTTAAGTGGGATTTCGGGAATATCAATTTATATTGAGCGCTAGCTGACCCGACAGACGATGTCTTGTCAAAATTTCAATAATTCAGACAAAAATCCCATAGACATAATGACGTTAATTTTTTCCCGAATTTGAACATTTTCCGGGAACTTTTCCATTAAAACTCTAATTCGGACCATTAGGACATTTCAAAACTAAAAAATTGCCAAATCTGTCGAGCCGTTCTCAAGTGATGCGCTTACCAACGAACAGCTTTACATTTTTAGGGTTCCTTAGGCAGCAAGGAACCCACGTTTTGCCATATCTGTCTGTCTGTCCGCGGCTTAGCTCAGAGCCTTTTAGTACTAGAAAGCTGTAATTTAGCATGAGTATACATTATTATTCACGCGGACAAAGTGGTAAAATAAAATCTTGAAAAAAGAGATTGTAGGACCCTCCATCCCTTGCACGTAAAGTGGGGATGATATTTTTTTTTCTCGTGTATATCATGGTGTGGGGCATCGTTGGATAGGGCGTTCAAAAATATTGCAGGTCCATGTTTTCGATTCTGGGATCCGTTTGCGTAATATTAAGCTTTAAAGTGCAAATTTTTGTTAGAGTCAAGTGTTCCCCCTTGCCAGATTAATGGTTATTTATGAATATGTGAAAAATTTCACGGCAGTAGTATACAACATGTCCCAGAATTAACGCACAACCTCTTAAGGGGTAATTGTACTCATCATTATCAACAACTTTTACTATGGGACGAAACCTGAAATCGCGAAATAAAAATCAGCTGTTCCCTACATTTTCACAAGTTATTCGAACATGTGCATTAAACGGTGTGGCGAAAATTAAGGGGGTGGTACAGACCATCAAACTGAACAACTTTCTCCCGGGGACCAACATCATAATCACGAAAAAGTTATCAGTCGTCCTATACATTTGGTCGAGTAGGTATTGAAGTTTTGTATGGGCTGACTGTTTTTTTTCACGATTACGATGTTGGTCCCCGAGAGAAAGTGGTTCAGTTGGATAGTCTGTACTACACCCTTAATTTTCGCCACACCGTAACAGACACATTGTATATATTACCAAGAAATATTCTACCAAGGAATTTCAGTTTATTTCTGAATACAAGAACGTTGCAGATTCTCATATAATAATATGATTCGTGTTTATTTCTACGAAAGAAAACGCAAAACTCATTTATTTAGCAATAGATAGTGAAATCGAATTCCAATAAATAGAACTAACCACAAGTTGGTACTAACTTTTCTTTGTACTATCGTAAATAGATTTCATTTTCTCTTTGTAATATTTTCACTCTTAATTTATTTAGACTAAGAATAGTCTGGTACCATGTGGTGCTGGACGTAAAGAATAGCACCATCCTATTTCTTCTCGTGGGTGTCGTAAAAGGCGACTAAGGGACTTACTAGAGACTGGGCAGCAGCGTTCTCTATGCATTTTAACACCATACTGCAATCGCCAACCCGCGTGCCAAGCGTGTCGATTATGGCAAACCCCCCTTTGGGGGAGGCCTATGTCCAGCAATGGACGTCTCTCGGCTGAAATGAAGAATAGTCTGAGTAATCAAGTTACGGACGGATCTTTTTCAAAAGAGTGACTCTTGGGATTAGATTGTCAGAACTGTTGATTCTGCATAAGTTAAGATCATACTATTTCTGAATGCTAGACGAGTAGGACCTTTGGTCGAGTTCATGTGTAGGAAGTCATTATTAAAATTGCATGACGTGTCCATTATGTTGTGCAAGACATTTTATAAGGAAAACGTAAGAAATGTCGAACGTACCACATAAAGCCACATTTTATGACGTCATTTCGCCCACTGAGGGCGCATGTTATGACATGTCATTTCATTATGCATAAATGGTGTTTCATATGACGCCACCAAAATTACCTAATTTTGTTGATCAACGACTTCTTTTATGGTAACTTACAAACATTATTTTGCGATAGTGTTAATCGATTATGAGTTATTTGGGGTGAATCGTTAGGCTCTCCATAACTGAAGATATTTAAGTAAAAATTGGCGAGGATACCCTTGGCAATCAGCTTAATTCTCAATGTTGCTGACAGATAAATATTTTTATTTCGCCATCATTATTTCGTATTTCTAATCGGCACACGAACACTAGAATTCCAGATTTTTTATAATAGGCCGGGGAAATTAGATTTGAACCCTGCACTAAATCTAAACAGCGATTTTTTTTCTTGAATAGTGTTTTTAACTCTTCAAATGATAATACAAAATTAAATATTTTCCAACACCGCATCAAGGTAAAAAAAAAAAAATGCGTTTTTGTGAATAAAAATTGAGGCAAAATAGTTAACAGGGAAATTTTGGTTACAATATGAAAAAAATGCTAAAACCTAAAACTTTTATTTATAGGATCTTTCTGACTTAATTACAAGAAAATTAAACACATTTAAGCTGATACCTATAAAGAAAAATAATAAAAAATAGGTTTTCTATAATGTGTTTAATTTTCTTGTAATTTAGTCAGATAGAGCCTATATCAAAAGTTTAACTAAATTTGTCTGTTACATTTTTACCTAAAAAACTTTGATTAATTTTCTTGCGGTAGTACAATGTGTTTAATTTTGTTGGATACCGTATTAAAATATTTAATTATGTAATTTAATGCAAAAAAACCAGGGTTAATATTTTTGCTTGAAATACAATTAAAACATTTCGTAGTTTTATTTTTAACGTGGACGAAAATGTTTAATTTTCCAACCTATTAGTAATACCTCATTTCTTCAACAAACATATCTGTTAATATTTTTTTCTACCAAGTCAAAATATGTTTTCTTAAAAAAAAAGTATACACCCGGGGTAGACTATTCGCGGTATACATTTTAACATACTCCCATATCTATACCCTGCACGTTAAAAGAAAAAAAATCGCTGTTAAATTAATGCAAAGTTAGCCTAAAGTTTGGCGTAAATTCCCCGAATTAATATATATGGGTCCAATATAACAACGGGTTCAGGACGTTGATGGGGGTTTCTGCAGTGTATAAGGTATGTTTGCACAAGCACACGTCGATGGCTTCCACTGGCGTGGAAACTGCCTCTTTGCTCTGCAGAGTGCGGGAGAGCTTCAACTCCATCCTGAAGACCATAGCGGGGAGGTACGACTCTCCTTTATTAGGTGATGTTGTTCAAAGATGCATTTTGAACAACAACCTTGTTTCAAAATAGAAAATAAGTTTACTAACATAGTTATAAGTTATCTTTTTGTTTACTAACCCATACGGATATTGCTTTACTGAAATCAATATTATTTTATTTTATTTATTTAATAAACAACATGGTCAAGAGTATTTATTAAGTATATGTGAAAGTTGGTCATTAATTTATTGAATACAATTCTTGGTATCATCCTCATCATTCTCTTGTCCTTATCTGAATTTATTTGGGGTCGGCGCAACGTGTCCTTTCCTTCCATACTTCTCTATTAGTTGTCATCTCGGTAGCCACTCCTTTTCTAGCCATATCATCTTTCACACAGTCCATCCATCGTTTCTTTGGTCTTCCTCTACTCTTATAGCCACTCACATTCATACTCAAAACTTTCCTGGCGACATTTCTCTCATTCCTCCGCGTCACATGCCCATACCATGACAACCTTTTTCCGCACAAATTTACAGTCACCGGTGTCACTTTCAGACTTCCTCTTGTATACTAATTTCTTATTCTATCCATTCGGGTAACACCACACATCTCTCTTAGCATTCTCATCTCAGTTGCATGCAATTGCCTTTCATCCATCCCTTTTGTCGCCCAACATTCTGATCCATACAAGTCAGCAGAAATAAAGTTCTTGGTATAACAATCTCATTCATAGCCTTTTAATAGCTAACACGTCTGCCTGTCATTAACGCGCCTGACGTTTGATGCAGGTCCATATTGTTATGTACCTACATTAGTTCATGAAATTATGAAAAGCGTTAACAATTTTGTTTTTGTTTTGTTTATTTTAATGTTGTATTTGTCAATGCTATAGGTTGTTTGTACAGGGTAAAAATAAATTGGCCAGTGAAACTCCGCAGAGGTGATGGGTCTAGTATAAAATAAAAAATAATTTAATTTGATGATTTTTTTGTGGGGTCATCGAACGCAGTTAGTGAAGTCACTTAAAACGCCAGTTTTTTGTGTAAACTTCATAGACGTGATGGGTATCGATAACTAAACAAAATAAAACAAAACAGATTATTTGAACTCATACTATAAGTAACAAAACTACCAACGGTAGTTGACTCCCAAAATTTTACTAGCTAATTTAATTTGGCCTTGTATAGTGCTATTTTTGAGATTATATTTCTGAGATTAGGATCAAATATTACTAAATTCAAAGTTGCCAGAACTGATTGTGCAAATTCTATATATTAATATCGCTATCAGTACAGCAATGCATTATCAGTTGATATAAGTTTAAAAGATTAGTAAATTTTAAATTGCAATTCATGTTTCGCCAACAGATTACGGTAATGGACTACCGTCATAATGGACTTTCGTGTTTATTGTTTTACATTAACTAACAACTTCTGAGAAATCCAACGAATAACCATTTAGTAGCGTTATGTCAGCTAAAGAAGAATGTAATAGATACCGATGTTCGATTCAAATAAAACGCAATAGCCAGATGGTACAAGCCGGTCCCCGATAAGGGAAGTGTTCATTTGATAACGGGCCCGATGCACACGCGAGCCCATTGACATTGAGTAAAACAGCTATAGAAGGTTTACTTCATAGGGATGGTGAATGATAAACTAACTCCCATATATAAACGTAGTTATAAAAAAAAAAAACAACATACTGCTCGTCTCAATGCATATGGTGAGTGGAAAACTCCTCAACAATTAACGTCCCTACATCGGGAAAAGCAATATTTTGTAAAAAAGTGTTGAGCAGAAAAAAGTGAAATAAAAAAAGATTTTTTAACAGAAAAAAAACAAACTTCAAAAAAAAATATTGCAAAGTGAAAAATAACTTTAATTTCGGAATTCGGTAGCAAAAAACTAAAATACAGATCCAAAACACCGACTTCCGAAATTAAGTTACTTTTCTACCCAAATCGCTCTAAGTGTGCCTATAAAATTTGAGGATTTCCCTCGATTGCCATGGGACCCCGTCATCAGATTTTGACTTGGTGACATTGGGACCACCTCGAGAACATACCCTTTCAAACAAAAATGAATTTTCAAAATCAATCCACAACTGACGGAGAAATCGGTGAAAATACATTAAAAAAACAATACTTATAGACGAACATAATAACCTCATTAATTTCTCATCATTTTCCTGTTCGTAGCTACCATAGTGACTGAATTATAATGACAGTATGAGAAGAATATTGAAAAAATAGTTAGTTAAAAGACTGGTTTTGTTTATTATGTTAAACAGAACCGATACCAAATATCCAAATTGCTAGCGGCAGAAATGTCATCCGTGAGTAGGAATCTGTAACACCAATAGCTGCAGCTGATGCCGACGATGAAGTTTCAATTCGTGAGTAGCCAGCAGTTGTATTTCTGTACCTTCTGTATCGTTCACAGTAATTGCACGCTAGCCCCCGGTACGAGTCCAATGAGATTTTTTATTTAATAGCGGCCTAATGGATCCGCGCACTGAAACATTTTAATGTTATGTGGTACTTGTTAGCAGCTTAGCTTGAAATATTTACTGAGTTTGAAAAGTACGGTGTTAATTACGTATTTAAAGTTTTTTGCGATTTTCTTAAGTATCTGCTGATGAGTAATGATGACGACTATTGTCAAGAAATTGATAATTAAATTGTGTGATTAGCATCATATAATATAAGCAATTACTTTGACGTTGGTAACGACTGTAGTTGAAATGGAGTGTAATAATGGACGTAGTGAGTAAAGATAATGACACTTGCATTGTTGAATGGTAGGGAATTAGCAATACATTAATATTCCATGAAGCCAAGTTCTAATGTGCCTGTTTATCCAATTGTTCTAAAATCAGCCGAAGCGTGAAAACAGTCTAACTCCAATCGCAGGGTTAAAGACCGTGAAGATGAGGTTAGCACATCTACAGGAAAAGACACCTTTTCAATTTCTTAGTTATCGCACTTTATCATTTGTGTGCACAAAATATTACCTACATAAATAATAATCAATGCATATCTATCGATATCCTCCATACTTGACGTAGAGATAAGTAAGTTAGTGCGGTATCAACATTTAGCCAGCGCGGAGTTGTCCTCAAGTTTTCCACTGTGAATTGTATCTAACGTGTTGAACGGAAGCCGGCCGATGCGCACATCTCGTTGCCGCATCCCGTTTCACTCGGCCCTCCGCCAATCGCCTCCGACCTCCGACCAAACGGACCTCTACACCTCAATTCTCCCTCAGTCTTACTGTGGGCGGCGCGACGCACGCACGTACGCCACGGTCGCTTGGCATCCGCTCGCGAGCTTTCGAATTTTACCTGTGGATTGTCAGTGACATGTGTCTGAAAAAAGTACACTCATTATAAACATTGTGGATTTTTTCTGGATTAACACTGCCCTGTTTCGAGCTCCGGGAAAATCACAACATAATATCATATTCAAGGTCGGTGTGTTATGTATGCTTTGCGAATAGTAATGCGATTGGATGCATTCGGAATGTCACCCATCCAGTCTTTATAAGTTGGCATTAAAGGTTTGTCGAGGTGAAGGAAATCTTTATAAAGTTCGTGTATCGGAGTTCGTTGACGTCTCGGAGTAGACTTGTTTTTTCTTTAATTGTTTTTTGTTGTTTGACCGGTGCGTGAGACGAGGTTCGCTCAATCGATCATTCTTCCATCACTTTACTATAAATAAAGAACAATCGGATATTGGAGATTTCAATAGTAACGTTTCCGGCTTTGCACGAAGTGAGTAACGTGCAAGTTTCCTGTTTATCTTTGAAACAATAGAGTATTTCAGTCTCGATACCAATCTGAACAACATTGCTGAACGAACCATTAACTTCCGAGGTGTGTGTATATTTTTATCTTAGTATAAATTCAGTAGTTTTAAATTCTCATAAATAAACTCGCAAAATGTTTACTTTAAGAGCTCTGAACATAAAACAGAAGTTTTGCAAAAAATATTCCGATAATATGAATCGCAGACAGTTGAACTGTAGTGAATTCGATTTATATCAAGACGGTGATCTTACCAATACCTGCTTATTTGAATATTTTCTATTCGAAGAAGTCTTTGTTTTAACACAAGATTTATCTTAAGCAAATATATGCCTGCATTAAAATATATGAGTGGCTGATTCATATTTGCAGCTGAAGCAAATATTGATAAATCTGATTATGCAAATTTCGTTGTTATGCAAAACTATTTCTTCTATTTTGAAAGTGCCAATTTCATTCATGCAAACTCAACCAATTTTAGTGATGTTGTCAATAAAAGTCAAGAACACAACATTACATTATTAATAGAGATCTCACAATGACATGCAATTATATTACCCATCGTATGCGTATCGCGCCTCGCATTCTCTCTTAATCGGTTCAATTGATACTCAATGCAATTGTAATCATAGTGATTAAGGATAATGATAAAGCAATAACACCCATGAATGAATCAGTATCCTTCACACAGGATGTACCTGACTTGATAGTTACTAATGGTGATTACACCTGACAATACACAGATTTGGAGGCTCATACTGTGTCAAGGATATTTGATAATGTTGACGGTAACCACACAATTATTTAATAATTACGTGTGACTAACTAAATGCCTTGAATTATGAAGCTACTAAAGGAGGAGGAAACGGTAATAGGCGCGCCGTTTGTCATTATAAAAGAGACGAAGCCAATGCCAATGATAAATTGCTGATTATACGGAGCAAAAGATTTTGTTTTTCGTCGATCTAGCGGTATTTGGCCTTTCAAAAGATCAAATACCTACCAGCATTTAATTGATATTGCCAAGATCATAGTTTTGGATTATGAAACACTACAACGTAGAAAATTAAATTTAATTTCGGAAGTCGGTGTCTTTGGATTTGTATTTTGAGGTTTTTGTCACCAACTTCCGACATTAAAGTTATTTTTCACTTTTTTGTGGGTCAGTTTGTAATTTATGTAATTTATAATAGCCTAATGTCAATTTGCTCATAACTTTTACAAAATATTACTTTTCCCGATGCACGGACGTCATTTGTTGAGGAGTTCTCCTGGTAAAAGCCAAAAGAACTTAAGCTGATGGTGAAGTCACCATCAGCTCCACTTCACCATATGCATTGTAACGAGCATAAAATTGCTTACCAACCATATTGAAGTACCTAACCGAATCGCCACCAGTGAAATATTTATTATTAAGTAGTTCCGGTAGCCACGTGTGCTCTTCATCATCAGTTCTACTTCACCAAATGATGCTTTTCAAAAGCAAATGCCTCGTGCATTTACTAAAAAAATAACCAAATCGCTATAGGCTTGCCTATAATCTTTGAGAATTATCTTCGATTTCCATGGGATCGCCTTATCAAATTCTCACGTGGTGGCAATGGGTCCACCTCGAGAGCATAGCATAGCCTATCAAACAATTGACGGATAAATCGGTAAAATAAAAAAAATACATACGTACAGACGAACATAATTATTATAACTACCTCCTTTATGGAAGTCGCTTAAAAAGAATTTGGCTTACTTATAACTGATATCTTATCAGCTTTCCTACCAATTGAGATTTTCCATTACGATTATTATGACACACTTTAAAGAACAAGTGCAAAGTTGCTGCTTATCTAAATATTACCTGATAAAATTCTGGTGTTGCTTTTTACGATAAGTGGAGGCAGGAGTTAAAAAAAAAATCAAAATCAAAAGTCATTTATTCAAACTAGGCTGAGAATCAGCACTTTTCGAACGTTAAAATTGCATAAGACAGTCCCTCAAAAACGTCCACCCTTCACCACTTCCTAGTGCTTTAGCTGGGAAGAAGAAGTGGCGCAACAAACTCCCCAGCAGCACAGCTGTCTGTTCAGATATAAAACTTGAATTGAATCTATACAATAAAATGTAAAATAATTTGCATTACGCAACACAGAACATTAAAGATATTTTAGTTGGGTGGCCTTTAGGCTTAGATCTTCACAGAATATACATAAGATATACATTATGCGACATACAACGTAACAAAGTTCCACAGTTTGTACTCAACATTCATCAACTAGATTAGGATTTGTGCTAATGTTTCTATTAACATAAAGCTACGCCTGCTAATTAGTCCCATAATAACTGTTTATAATTCATTTTGAAGTAATAAATGGTGTTAAATTTAACTCATGGAAAGGCAACAGTCAAATTTAACACAAGTAAAAATCTTACGAGTGTTAGCCGTCGACATTTTTGTAGTTTTTTGGTTTCTTTAGAAATGATTTAGTACTTGTAAACTATTAAACGTTTTTAATGTTGTTCCGATCCGAACCAACGATAAATTATTAGCTAGTACTTTTTTATTCGGTAAACATGCTCCTATTAAGTTCCTAAATAAGTATTTGAACCGTATGTAAAATGTAAATGTTTTAATAGATTCTCATTTGTATTTAAAGACTACGTTCTGTGTAATTGCTTATTTAACTCAACCACAGAGCATTCTAAATGTGATTAAAATTGACCCTTTTAAAGTTAATGAACGCAAATAACCCATGCCAACTAAAATGCCGAGCACAGAAACTCTAAAATATATTACATAATGTGCCAGTCATCAGTTAAAGTCAGCAGAAAATTTCGAACTGTCTGCGGAAGATTGAAAGTGGAATAGTTTCAGGGACTTGGTGAGACCCCCGACGTTTTGCTCCGAAAGCTAATTAGTGAGGTGAGTCAGTCCATCGACAAACTGATTTGTGTCGATCGCTTCCCGACTAACAACGGAAGTTGTAACAAGAATTACTTGCCGACGACGGTGCTGACTCTGAGAAACAAAATGTCTTTAAATAGAATGAAAGATGAGTTGAGTTAAAGTGACTGCTTAAACTGGTTACGCAAACATGTGTGGTTTACTCAAACATTCTTTATTTAAATATTGTTAAACTAAGTAACGTTGGCTAAATATCCATACGTGGACTTTTCTATTATTAGTCCATTTTTGATCAGATTTTAATTTAATAAGGGAAGTACTCGAAATGAATAAAATCTGACAATTGCTAGGTTTAACAAATCCAAATCTCTAGACGGTGTAATTGTATGTCCATGTCTACCAAATATTCATACTATATCTTTGATCACGTACGGAAATAAATAAACCCATGAACCACGGACGGGATTATAGAAAAAACCTCCGGAAAATATATTGACCCAAAGCCTAAATAAATTTTCAAATAAACGACTATCGAAAGTTTCAAAGCAAATATCGCCCTATGAATATTCAGTACTAGACCTATGATAATAAAGTTGATATTTCTATCACGAGTTTTCACAGGCACCGCGGCCGGCTGTTGTTTTAAAACTTTTCCTCCAATAAAATAGTCGCGGTTATTGCTTAGATTCTACCTAAGCTTTCATAACATCACAGTGAAACTGTGTAAAGTCCCCAGTAGTAAGCACGAAGCAATACTCGGGAACAATGTGCGGCTTAATTTCAAAGCGCTTTGTTTAAGAGCCAATCAAAATTATGCACGGCGGCTTCCATATTTCTGGAACGTCAACTCAGTAGGTACCCGGTAACGAGTTTTGTTCCTCCACACGGTTTAGGACCAACTGCTGAGGCAATTTTAGCTGTTTCAAGACTCAACTTTGAGATTCTGCTCAAAACGATAGTCGTAAATTCTGCTGGGCCCGTCAAGGTGTTTAATTTATACACGTCTTTGAACACCCATACGGTATGGACTATGGACAAAAGAGTCGTTTGTCTGGCTCGGAGCGGCCCATTGAAATTATAATCGTACGAGATGTGTTGCTTAGCGTATTAAAGTGTCTGAAATTAACGTGCGTCGAACCTATTAAACTGTCTACAGCGAACAGACGAGTTTTAAATAACTAAACACGAGAGAGCTCGTTCTTCTTTATGACTAATTGGAAACGGAACTTCATTCATCTTACAATCAATTAAGAAAACTTTGGTTCTCAACATGAGATTTTTAAAGATTCTTCTTTATCATCAGCACAATAGAATTAATCAAAGTACAGTTTTACTTTTCCTATAGTAGTACAATCTTCAACAGTACCCGTCTCGTGTTCGTTCAGTATATTTCTGTATTTCCTTTCTTTGCATCCTTCCTTTCCTTTGAAGACATTACCAAGCTAATCTACGTTTTCAGTTATTGTTACACTTACGTTCTAATTTATTCGTTCTTCGTACTAGAGTTACTCAAAACACGTTCTAATTGTCAACGTGACGCAACATGAGTTTTCTCGCGGGCGACAAAGCCAAGCTACTATGAGTAATTATACGGAGACTGACTTCCGTACCACCGCACGGTGCAGATTGGGTGCCAGTCGTGGGAACATCACTGAATTGACTGACGGATTTACTTTTGCTTTTGATTTATTTTGCAAGAAGTGTAAGGAAGGGGACGACTGTTGCTTGGATGCATAATATCTTAATTGATAACGACGGAAAGGCACGGAAGAATAGCATGTTAAAGAGTAAGTTTCATTTGGGGGTTGGTGGGAGAATTATGGTTGTGCTGATGACTTTCGTCTGCTCTCATGTATAAAATCAATTTGGTAATGTTGTGTATGGCAACATTAACTAAATCCATGGTAGGATCACATAAGCTGAAGAGCTTATTTGATCCTACCAGGATTTAGTTAACCGTACCAGATGTAGCGAAATCTATTCAAATATTTCGAGGAACTATTTACTCATATGCTTTGCATCGTTGTTATATATTATTTCATGAAAGCTTCGATTTTCTCTTTGATACGCATAAGAAAATACTTTTTTTGCCATCAGTATAGGAGTCTTTTACTTCTGCTGTTATTATGTCTAATTGTATTGAACCTGCTACTAACTGGAAGGTCTTAAATACTAATTTAAAAACAAACCACGCTACTTACTGCACAGCGCACAAAATTAGCATAAATACAACTGCTTCATGAGTTAACAAAATTCAATACGTTAGTAGTTTATTGCTTTGAACTATTCTCTTATCATGAACAATTAAGTGCCGTCTTGCCAATTCAACCTGGGTATTACCTGAAGCGAAACGTTTTTCAAAGAACTTAAATTATTAAAATACGGGTTCGTGCAAACGTGTATTGCGTTTTGCGGTCATAACAGATAAGTTCTCTAATACTTGGGCTCTATTCGCCTGCGGTTTGAGCTAACATCTGTCCACGTTTGCCCTATTTGCTGTCATTGTGACGTCATCGCGAGCCCAATTTCGCTCGAAATTCGCTAAGTCAATGAACGATATTCATGATTTATTTATAGGTTAAACGAGTAATTGTAATTAGCAGCCCGTTAACACTATTTACATAGAACGGCGGCGAAGCATGTTCATTCAGGTTTAGTTCAATTGAGTTCTACTAAATAACTCTAAAAATAACAGTTGAAAAAATATAACAATATGGTCATTATAACAATATAACTATTTGGAAATAAAATAGAGCACTTTCTAACATTTATGTTTCAATATTGATTCATGATGCAGTTCATAGTTCTATTGATCGCTTCAGAATTGGAAAGAAAGAAGATAATTTCCCACATTTATACAGCTACCTACATACCTGTTAATAATTTTAAATGATAAGCTAATAAAGGATAGATTTCAGATTCACAAAGTTGAAAAAGCGCCAGCACGTCGGAAAGCTACCCATTTTTCTCGCAGTACATTTTATCAAATCAGAAATCCGTACGTGCTTTTATTTTACACTGAAGCTCGTCTCGAAGGAGTAGCAGATGATGACGAAATGTGTCACGAACTC
Source organism: Tiliacea citrago (assembly GCA_963921375.1). Lineage (NCBI taxonomy): Eukaryota > Metazoa > Arthropoda > Insecta > Lepidoptera > Noctuidae > Tiliacea > Tiliacea citrago. The sequence goes on from OY992796.1 coordinate 8,782,599, forward strand.
CAATATAAATTACATTTCACCCCGACCGGTTTGGCATATCCCTGGAGATTTCAAGTTTATCAACACATTACTCAGACTACGTAACTTCACGAAATTAATAGTGGTTGTATGGAAACGACTAATAGGCTTAAAGGGTTCAAAATTCAAATCTTGCTGTTCCTACTTCTATATCTTCAAAACTTTTGGCATATGGAAGCATATTGCGTAGCGCCTGCTTTGGCTGACATTACGAAATTAATAGTTGTTGTACGACTCTAATAGGGTTCAAATTAGTGAGGGCTGTCTTAGTTGGAGTTTCCTCCAATAAAATAATTCCAGCATCTTATTGAGTAACTAATTTGTAATGACAACGGGACAATTTTGATAATTAAAGAGGCTCTTATTAGAATTTTTCATAATTATCCTTTAGCTGAGTTTACGACATTAATACTCGTAGTTGTTGTACGACTTTAATAGGGCTCAAATTAGTGAGGCCTGACTTAGTTTGAGTTTTCTCCAATACAAATTCCTGCATCTTAATGAGTAATTAATCTGAACTGACAACGGATTTAATTTTGATAATAAAACAGGCTCTTCTTATAATGTTTCATATTGATACAGTGGTCAAAACAAATACAGTAAATTGAATTTAATTGAATTGTTAAAACTAAAGCAATTCTCAATGCGAGTGGGTTACGCAATTAGACTGCGGATATCTGCGCCCTTGAAGATCATAATCAAACTCATTTACCAATCAAAACCAAATTAGTGTCGCTGATACAGTTAGTATCTGATAACAATTCTCTCTATCTATCTATCTATACCTATTAATATACGTCCATAAATGCAAGATTACATACTTATCGCATTAATATTATTGTCTCATTCACTGAACTAGGGCTCCTTGCACTTAATACAATATCAAAAGGCTATCAGTGAATTACGATCTAGGCGACAGTAATAGCGAGGCTAAACACATGACGAGTCAAATGTTGTAACTTGTGTGATCGCACGTGTCTTGGCGTGGAAAGTGCAAACAAAACATTCATTGTCAACTTTGTCTAATGAAAATATTTGAAATGAAGAAATTTATTGCTTAAGAGATATAGATATTCTTTTAGAAGGATTAAACTGAATATACAAGGTTTAATACAGGTCTTTCCTCTATAATAAAAAGGTAAAGAAGTTTTAAGATAAGTCTGACACCTAAAATACTGTATGAAGAAGGAATAATACGCAAAGAAATGATTATAATTATAGGCATAATTGCTTTTGAAGTTCTTTTCTATTACATATTATATGCATATCCGCGATAATTATTCAGGTCGTGAAGATAATAATTATAGGTACGTAATTTATATATTAACCACATATTTATATTTTTATACGGACATAATGTTATGTACTTACAATAGATAGCTTCAAGGCTCGAACAGACAGACGCGACTAGTGGCGCGACGCGACACCGGTAGAATAATTTCTATGAAAATTTTATGGAAATTGTTCTACCGGTGTCGCATCGCGCGACAAGTCGCGCCGGTCTGTACGAGCCTTTAGACAAAATTAATACACAATGAAGGAGTTAATAAAAGTCGTTGAAGAAAATTTCCCAGTATTAAAGCATTTAAAATAATAATAGCTTTCGTAGCTATTAATTAAAAAAACACTGTACCTGACGTAAAATCCTTTAAATTAATTGCATCATAATAATACAGTTTGAACCAAACAGATATAATTTGATTGTAACTAGGTAAGTACCTAATAAAACGTATCGAACACAGTTCCTCATTTAAAATGATAATAGCTTTCCTAGCTTTAATTAAAAACTTTGTACCAAACGTAAAATCCTTTTAATAAAAAATAAAATCTTTATTGGCATAAAAAATGTGTACCTACACTCCTGCGCTAGGTAAAAACACCTGTGATAAAGGAGCTAAAAATAATACAATAATAAAATGCATCATATTATTACAGTTTGAACAAAACAGATATAATTTGATTGTAATTAGCTACTAAAAGCTATCGAATAGTTCCGACAAATTTTATGTAGGTAGTCGGTGCCCGGATAGTGGATAAGCATTATATACTTTTTATTTAAACGTCCTAGCGATAAAACGTTTCCTGTTACTAACGATAAATGCAGCATTTTATTATTGTTTGAACTGCTGTTGCTGTAGTAGCAAGTAGAAAAATTTGTTTGTAAGTTTGTATTTAAGTGGTAATCTCTGGAACTACCAGTCGGATTTGAGTTGGTTATAGGCTATTTAACATCACGATACGACCAGGAACCGAGCAAAAAGAAAAAAAACCGGCCAAGTGCGAATCTGACTCGGGCACGAAGGGCTCCGTACCATTATCAATAAAAACGGCAAAAAAAATCACGTTTGTTGTATGGGAGCCCCCTTAAATATTTATGTTATTCTCGTTTTTAGTATTTGTTGTTATAGCGGCAACAGAAATGCATCGTCTGTGAAAATTTCAACTGTCTAAATATCACGGTTCATGAGATACAGCCTGGTGACAGACGGACAGACAGGCGGCGGAGCCTTAGTAATAGGGTTCCCGTTTTACGCTTTGGGTACGTAACCCTAAAAAAGCGCAAACGAAGTAATAGCGCGGGCGAGCGATGCAATACGATGCAGTGGGTCGGGGAACAAGAAATTTCACGCGGACAAAGTCGGAAAAATAAACAGAGTAAAGTTAAATCCAGCCGATCTTTTCTGTAAAAATATCATCATGAAAACTAAGGTGAAAAGAGCTGTGAATAGTGTCAATCCCTAGCATCGGAGTGCTATTCTGTAAAAATCTCACGGTGAAAACTTAGTAAGATTTTTCTTTAAATTTTGTATGACCCGCTGCCATGGGTCTTGATGGCACTATATTATTGTTACAGTGGAGCGAAAAGTCACTTAAAAGCTGTTTAACATTTATATTGGATATGTGACGTCTATACGTGACGCTTCCAAATGAAAACGTGTCACTTTTGGACCGACGTTTGGACACATTTCTTGCTTCTTGAATTAATGCACTGTAGAGCGATTTCATCATACTTTGAATCTTAGGAAAGTCTTGTTGGTCTTTAAAGTTTTAGTAGGTAATGTTACTACCATTAAATTAAGATCTAATAAAGTCTCATTAAATTAAGATATAGTTCATTTTAATTTGTTTTGGATTATTTATTTGGATTATAAGTTACTAGTGCTTTAATTGTCATGATTAACGTAGTTTTAAGATGTAAGACTAACAAATATGGATCAAAATTAGGTCTGTATTAAACGTATTTTATTTTTATTTTATTTATTTTTTAAAGTTTTTTTTTAAACCTCGGTTCTTTGTTTATTTTGTGATTTGGTGTGTTTTCGCTCTACAGTACTATACACACATTGCAAATAGGTACTGAATTGATTAAATACTAGAAATTGCATTGATTGCTTTAGGATAACACACATAACATAATATCACGCCTTGTTTCCCCGAAGAGTTGGGCTGAGGTGTACCTGTAGTACACCCACAGTATAGGTAATGTATGATTACTGATTTATACTTATGATTTTTGATAATCTTGAGATTGGTGACGTTTTGAGCGATGATAGTGAAAATTGAGCTGAACAAAAATATGTTTCTCAACAAAGGGATAAAGATTTTGGAAAGTCTATCTGTAGGAAAGATTACAAATCTAGTGTCCAACCATCCATTTATATCACAGTAATTAATCGCTGGTGACTACCCGAACCCGTGTCGAAGTAAAACCACAATTAGAACCGTGTAATAATTGCACAATACGTATAAACGCGGAAAATTGATTTAATTCATACGTATCGAGATAAAAGGAAAATATCGTAAAACTTGAATTCTTTTCTGTAGCGTGCTTGTGTATTTGACTACTTATTAAGAGTAATACTACTGATTTACGTTTTGGTTCGAGTATTTTTTATTGTTTTCATTAGATGTTTATGTGTCAACTTGATGTTGCCTGTGCATGTGCATGCGCATGCCTGTTTTCCCCGAAGGGTTAGGTAGAGTTGACTTATAATAGGTACACCCACATTACACCAGTTATTTTTAAATCACATGAAACAGGGGGCGAGCCTATTGCAACCAACCGGGCACAAATCCCGGTACCGGGCTGTTACTGTTTGCCCGACCTGGGAGTCGAGCCTAGAACCAGGACATAATAAGTTTAGTTTCGTTTTTTTTGTATAATTAATAAGTTTTTCTTTTTTGTTATTTCATCAATATTCTTGTTATGTTTTGCTGTACGTAACATATGTATGATGTGTAACATATTTCCTTTCGCTTTCCGTGCGAGTGATTTCCTGAAAAGGGACGGAAGTGTGTAACAGGAAGTGACAGCTTGAGCATGGTATAAGTAAGTCATTTTTAATGGCATAGAATTAGTAAGTACTATATAGATTGTAAGTATACGGTCATTACTGTCGCTGCTCAGCTGCTAATTACCAAGGTGAGATGCCAGATGTTACACACCATATGCGACTACTATAAGTTTCGCTCATTTTTTTTTCACTCATATCAGCCAGAGCTATGACAGTGACTCACTTTTTTTTTCTGTCGGCTATTCCTATATATGCCTCACTGTAATTGGCCATTAAACCTGTATAGGCACTACTAGTATTTCTATATCATTGGACTTTGTGGTCACTCATCAATAGTTTTATTAGAAGCAACTAATTTACGGGCTGGAATTAATTAACTCCGTCAATTCGCATATATAATTCCTAAAAATCGTTCATAAAACACAATAAAATTATCAGTCTAATTTGACCGTGTGCCAATTTATGTGTTAATATTATTACATATCATGTAGGTACTTAATTATTGTATCATTTTCGTTTACTAGATTTTATAACCAAGTACTGGGGGTCTACTCCGAAGCGCTAAACCGAAGTATCGGCCGAATGTTCGTTCATTACTACGTGTTCTTTACTACGGCTAACTATCGCTGAATACGGCGACAGAAAAAAAGTCAGTCGAAGAGATAAGCTAAAGACAAAACTGTGACTTGAAGTCCGGTAAGGACTCAAAGTCAAAAAAGGAAACTATGGAAGTTATAAAACGGCCGAACATTCGGCCGATACTTCGGTTTAGCGCTTCGGAGTTGACCCCCTGAATTGCTTTGTTTGACGTAATATGCGTCTCCAAGGTTTCCAGGATTGTTGATCAGAATTATAGAACGTTGTGTAACTTCTCAAGTTAATTTCATGGCACAGCGCAGTGTTGACTATAGAGTAGGGTAAATGCCACTTTTACAGTCCCTTTGTTCGTTCAAACGTAATCGCAATGCACACGTCCGATTTGTATTATTATAACTGCTTTAGGAAATGGCCCCCATACAGTCGCTCGCTATGGTTTCACTTATTTTCAGTTTAAAATAACTTTTATGGTACAGTGAAAGTTACTATGTTGACTGCAACAATACAAACGATCAATTTAAACCCACATGAATTTTCTATTTATGCAAAAAAGTATTTTATTGTAAGTCATTTTGTGGTAACTGTCGTTAAATACAGGCCTTAACAGTAAACTATTTTATTTAAGTACGCAATTCGTTGAATAGTAGCTATTATTTTCTTTTTAATATGTACTTGCACAGTAATAAATTCATTAATTGCTGTATCCGATTCTATTTATTATGCACTTATTTTTATTATAATTATTCTTATCTATTACGCAAACGTATTAATTACATAACGTGGCATACATCATAATTATTTATTTAAAGACAAATTATAAGAAATAACGGATAAGGATAAAGAATATAACTAACGTGAGAGTGACATTAGATGTGAGATTAGAGTGATTTAATCAATCTTGAAATGCCTAAACTCGTTATTTTTTCACTGCTTTTCTACATCAGTATTTTTTATTCATTCCTAATAAATAGCTGATTTTCTAACCCATTTCCCCATTGCCATGGTCACTAAGCCTTACAAGGAAATTGATCAACAAATTGTTAGCCAATAATTCCTTTTACCAAGGGTTTTATTTGTTGACCCTTCAGTTTTCCGCAATAGCATTTACACCGAAAATATTAAAGCTCCAATGCGCAGGAGACAGAAAACTTCAATACACAGCACACCAGTTCCTTTCAAAGCAACTTTGAACATTCAACTTGTCATATAACTAGAAAGATGACTATTAAGTTTGTGAAAGAATTCTTTAAAGTATTCTTAGTAACTTCACCTAGTTGAAAAGTTTCATACAGTCTTGTTGGGTGCATAAATAACAAAAGCACTTAAAAACAGCGACACAATTTCTTATCGTGACTTGATACGAGTATGACTTCGCTCTTGTATTTTGCTTTATTTTCTTCTTCATTTGTTTCTCTTGTAACTATAGTTACCAAGTTTTAAGAGGTTGCTGCTTTTTGATTGACTATAATAGGGTATTAGACTGTTTGTTTAAATTTTGATTTATCGAAACCAAAAAAAAAAAAAATTGTTTCAATATCTCAAAAAATGCTGAAGTCGTATGAGTTTTAAAGTCTATTGCAGACAGAGATAGCACTGCTGCGATCAGACGTCACATCACAGGAACGCCATAGTAACTTCGCGCCATTTAGGCGATTAACACACGACACCGCGCACCGCCGCGGTCGTAGAGGGTGAGAGCATGACATCCGCTTTACGCCTACCGCGGCGGTACGCGGTGCCGTGTGTTAATGGCCTACGTGTAATTATCGTTTTGCGTGACAAGGATAGTAGAATAATTTCAAAACGTGTCGTGTAACTTCTCTATTTTTACACCGATTTTATATTTTTGTTCACAAATCGTTGTTTTAGTAACACCTTTAAATATAAGTATTAATTCATGTATATTATGTTTGATAGCAGTCAAATACCCTATTATCTGAAAGGAGACCAAAAGTCTGTAAACAAGCCAAACAATACCTCCGTTGTTTGGTGTTCTAGCGGCATCAAATTATTTCATTTTGTTTTAGTAGCGAATCGCTGTCAGCTGTTTGACGCCAGTAGCACACCTCCGCCGCGAAACCATCACAGCGAAACGGCAGTAGATAAAATTGTACTGGTTCGCGTCATGTTCCGCTACTCGAATCGGATGCGAGTAGCGAAACATGACGCGAACCAGTACAATTTAACTACTGCGGTTTCGCTGCTATGGTTTCGCGGCGGAGATGTGCTACCAGGGTGATGTATTTACGGCAGAATATTTATGATCACCCATCAGTATTTGTTGGTCATGAATTCATGATAACTCTTATCTACCAGATATATTTCGACTTATTAAAGTTTATCATAACTTCCGAAGCTGATTCTGAAATTATTAAATTCCTGTAGAAAGACGTTTCTTTAGAAATTCCTCTAAAAGCGACAGAAGCCCAAAAGTTTATAGGGAGCGTAAATACTGCTTTGAAGTAGATTGAACAATTTTACGATAGCAAGACATATTTTTTATGCTGATACAACACAAAAACCTTTGCCGGCTTACTCGGAATGGCTAATACAAGATAAGTAGGGGTCCATATTAGTAAAGAATGCTAGTTAGCGTTACGACGGGGTCGAATGTTGCTGTAAAAGGCCTCGTAAAATGTTGAAGGAAACTTGTAATCATCGGCCGTAATTTTGTTTGTGGTTTGAGTAACAAGACGTTGTTATGTTTGACGGTGTTCAACTTCCATATTGTATGGTAGTTTTTTGTTGTAAAAGATTAGGGGTATTTTAGTCAATGATGTGTCAATTAAGGTTTTTGTGGGGATTATTGATATTTTGTATTTATTGAACGCTTCGTATGGTGCCGGACGTAAAGAATAGCACCATCCTATTTCTTCCCGTGGGTGTCGTAAAAGGCGACTAAGGGACTTACTGGAGAATAGGCAGCAGCATTCTCTATGCATTTTAACACCATACTGCAATCGCCAATCCGCTTGCCAAGCATGGCGATAATGGCAACCCTCCCCCTCTCTACTTGAGGGAGGCCTATGTCCAGCAGTGGACGTTTTCGGTTGAAAATATTGTTTTTTTTTTTTCTTTTTGAACGTTATAATGTAGGTACGCTTTCTTAATAAATGAGCCTCTATAACTCTCTATCTATCTCAATAATCATAATATTAGAGTGTATGTTAATATTTTTAGGGAAGCAAAATGAGAAATATTTGGGTTTCGATTAAAAGCATACTTTAATGAACTTGACGTAGGTAATTTGTCTAGATAAGTTGTAGGATTCTTCATGATGAAGAGTTGAGTAACTGTGAAAAAAGTAGTCACTTAAAAGACAAGAAAACAAGTTACGATCTATTTTTAGCAATAAAGACAACGGCCGTTGAAGGTAATTCCGATTCTTAAAATAAATACACAAGGACCATAAAACGTTCTCTGAAACCGTTACTAATAATTTATTTATAATCGAAGACTAGAGTTTAAGCGTGTTTCGATATCCCATATTTTTTTTATAAATGGCTGTGGCTATTACCACACTACACGATAGGTAGGTGTTCTTTAAGAACTAGTTTCCTTACTTCGATAATCACAGGAAAAAATACAAATTAATTAATCATGAAGCATGTGCATGTGCAAAGAAAAAGCGTGAGAAAAATGTACATATACGAGTGGAATGTGCGGAGTTGTATGTCTTGTTTAATTGAAAGTTTTATCACTCAACTAGGCATCACCATAATGTAGCTAATAATAGCCCCGTTATAGCTGCAACACGATGAAAGCATTTCAATATTATCATTTATAATCTAGACTGCTTCAATTATTTGAATTGCTATACAAAGCGTTGTGTCACTACAACTCTGTCCAGCAATTCTAATAAACACAGCTCTTCAAACACCTAGGATGTCCAAGCGTTCATTACTAGACCAAGATTGTAACATTATCCGTCTGAAGAAATGAGTACTTTGCCAAGAGCTGAGCGTTGAACAGGTTTCATCGACCCTTTACTACGTTTTACCGGGACCGTCGTCTATGCACTCGCTATTGATGTTTTAAACTCGGATCGATCGTTCGTGTTACATCGATCCGCATCGCGTGGTACCGGCCGCGTATAGTAGTGACGCGTTGCGGTGTCACTGGAGGCCATTCGTCGGTCAAGAGTACCTGTTTAACCGCATAAGGTTGTTTGCAATGTTAACGATTTTCGCCTCCAGCTTACTGATAAAACGTTACTATCTCCCCCCGCCCATTGGTGACTTTGATAACTGTGTGAAAGTTCACTTTTCATCATACGTCCTCTTGATTAAAATTTTCAATTCTGTACCGACAATGTTGAATGTAATATCTCGGCCTATACAGCCGGTCTGCGGTCATTGAATTGAATGACATCATTATTGCAAAGCAGACAATTGACACAATCATAACACTCGTTCTTTATTAATGTTAAAAGATAAGATGAATGTGTATTGGAGCAATTTTTCGCTCGGTAGCTTAGTGCGATGTTTTTATTACATTGTCTATTGGTCGTTTGAGGTTGCGCAATTGTATGTATGGTGTTGTTACAGAATTCAATTATCTCAATTTATCCGAGCGTGAAACAATGGAGATTATAAACTTTTATAAATTTTTTTTCTATGTATGGGATTGATAAGTCTTATTTCAGCATTATTCATTCGTTTCGATCGTTGCGAAATCAAATTTCTTCAGTTAGTGGATTTACAGCAAAACAGTAGAATAGTTATCACTATTTTGTGTAAGTAGGATCACAAGAACCCTTTCCCGAAATACGAAGCTTCAACTTATTCTCGGCGACAAGCGAAGACGTTTGAAAGCTACGAATAAAATTGCTTATAACATTTTCTGTCAATACATCATGTATTTCATAACTGAAACAAAATACAACTGGAAACAAATTTTTATAACGCAAAATGCAATTTCCCAAAGAAAACTATATTTTGCAATAATTTCGCGTATTTCAAAACATGTTGTAAAATCGCCCGGGCGGCAGTTAACGTGCTGCCAATGCGTTTGAACAATAATCATGTTCTTATCAAACGTATTGTTTGTGTGGGCCGTATATAACATTGTATTTTTCCCTGCACACACTGCCAAGATTTTCAGTATGTGATGATATTGGATACAATTTCCACGTTGCCAACAATTGGTTGTTAAAATTCATCGTCTTATCTCCGATCTTTTTGTATAGTTTTACTATCGCTGCAATTTGTTCAGCGATGTCGGTATCCAATTAAAATGTTTAAGCTTTTAATGCAATTTGTTTAAGTAAGGTACATTGTTTCTTCCGGTACTGTCTGTTGTAGATTTTTGTAATAATCGTTTTTTACATACCAGATTTTCTGTTGGGTTTGGTATTACGGTTTTTTGATTAAAGTTGCTGTGCATACGAGTGTGACACTGAAAGTTCTTAGAAAATCAAAAACTGAACAAACTAGCAAGTTATAAGTTTTATTATATCTTTTCAAAATATTGTCCATTTGCATCAACACATCGCTGCATCGGATGGAACCACTGAGAAAAGCACTTTGCCCACTCGTCCTTAGAGGTCCCTTCGACGGCATTTTGAAACGGCGTCCATAAAACGTTTTCCTCGAAGATTTTCTTTTATTTTTGGAAATAAATAAAAATCGCAAGGTGCGAGGTCGGGGCTATAGGGTGGGTGACCCAGTAATTCCACGTCTGACGTCACCAAGTATTCGATTGTTTGCTTGGCGGTGTGCGACAAGGCGTTGTCGTGGTGAAGGAGGATCCTACTGCGAGGTCGTTTCTCCCGAACTTTTTCCAAGACAAGTGGCAAACATTTGTTAGGTAGTGTAACAGCAGAACAGTGCAAGTGTGTTGTGCAGTAGGTAACTGTTTTTCGATCCTCTAAAATAATTGTTGCGTAATGACCTGTCCTTCCGAAGAACGAGGCCACCATCTTTTTTCCCACGCTTCGACCTCTCTTCACTTTAGTTGGCAACTCCTCGGAAGGAAACACCCAGACAGCAGACTGTCTCTTAGTTTCAGGATCATAACAAGAAATCCAGCTTTCGTCACCCATAAGTATGTCGAACACAGCATTTGAGTCACCAGCTCCGTTAAATCTTTGAACCATTTCACGAAACCAATCAACACGACGGAGTTTTTGGGCCTCTGTCAAATTATGAGGTATCCACCGGACACAAAGCTTCCTGACCGCTAAATGTTCATAGAGGATTTTGTGCACTTGACTCATACCGATGCCTAACTTGTCCGAATCTGCTGATACTATATATACTGCTAGTTACTATTTTGTCAGTCTCTATCATACGCCGCCGCATAACACTGATGTTATAGTAAGTCGTCGCCGTAGAAGGCTGTCCCTCACGCAGATTGTCGGTGAGATTAGTGCAAACACGTTTAAACTCATTAAACCAGTTGTAAACAGTGGCACGAGATGGGGCTTCATCGTGAAAGGCCAATCGAAGTCTATCATAACTTTCTTGTTGACTTAAATGACATCGAAAGTCATAAAAAATCATTGCACGAAAATTTTCTCGCGTTAAATTGATGCTGACGTGACACAGACAATTTTCAATTTGCCGCCAAATCGTAAACAAACGACTAATAAATAAAATACATACAAAATAATATTAGCAAAGAGTTCCATTTCCAAAATTTGAACTTATTTTTTTATTATATCGTTTACAAGTGGCCAGTTCCAAAAACCTTCAGTACACATATACATCGTCGTATACATTTATATAAGTTACTTTTCCATATACGAGTTTGTCTGAAACGTGTATTTCCTTTTGGAGTTCTAAAGTATTGGTGAGAATAAAAACAAAAAATATTGTTGTAGGGGTTACTTTGGATATACAGGTAAATTAACCACCATTAATTAGACATAACCTTCCCCATTACAAAATACTAAAATAATTTAACCATTGCAAAATAACTAAGTATGCTGTTATGTTTCTTTCTTCCAATAGTTAACAAATGTGTATGAATTATTATTATACCAAACAATTGTAATATGAATGCTCAATCATGACATGTTAATTTTATTTTATTTTCTCAAATTTCATCATTAATTTTTTCTATTTTATTTTTATCCTGTTTAAACCTAGTTATATGTGCATGCTGTGGTCTCCTGTAATTGAAGGAGCACACGTACAAGAACCTTTTTTATTATTGTGATTTATATTTTTTATTTATTTTATTTATGTGTATCCTTTGTTGGAGATCCTAAATAAATAAATAAATAAAGTCATAGGTTTATTTAATCAGTATTTTCATTAATATTGGTATCGTAAACATCTGCTCTTTCTGCGTTAGTTGTATTAAAATATCCCCATGACACAAATTTTTGAAAAATGAGGTATTCCACTCAGAGCACTGCTCAGCACTTGCCCGAACAGCACGTAACCTATTCTAGTACTTAACAGTACTGAAACAAAATTTTGATAAGTGCAGATCGGTGGAACAGTTTATTGATATTATTTTAGTCCACAAACAGCACCTGTATACCGTTTATAGTGATGGATGCGATTCAATTAAAAAAGAATCGTCAAAATCAATCAAATCACTACGCTGTAAAAAGTTATGCGAGGACATAGATAAAAATAAAACAAATATACGCGTCGACTTGAGAACTTCCTCCTTTTTTTCGTCGGTTAAAAAATACATCCTATCACTAAAAAAAATCTTTAACGCAGGTGTTGTTCGTGAAATGAAAGTTAATAAACTGTTTCACCAACCGCACTTATCAACATTTTGTTTCAGTGTGTCTTTCCATTGAAGTCAGAGCTCTGAGTGGAATACCTCAGAAAAGAAAAATGTCTGAAGAGCTAAAAGACCTTGTGAATCAGTTCAAAAACGTTTGATTATTTTACGAGTATTAACAAAGATGCGAATAGTTTTTATCACATGTACCATTAGGTATAAACAAACAGCCATGTATGTGAGTATTTAATTAGTTATTATTACGTCTCTGATGTTCCAAAATTTTATGGTTGGTAGAACAATGGTCGCAGATCGGGAATGTTTGTGGGAAGCGAATTTATTGTCACGTCATGACGGTGTGGTGTTTTGCAAACATTAGGCCGACTATAAACATTATAGTACCTGAGAGGACTAGGTTATGAGAACTTTAATATTAGTCGTAGTTTTGTTTGATGAAAATGTTTTGAAATTAGTATCTACTTCTAGTTTCCAAGTGACTGCTTCGTTCGCCTTGTGGTTACGTGTAGTTAAGTGTAACAGCTGACCATGGGTCTTTCTTTCTGGTGTTTTTAGGAATTTCTCAGTGCTGTAGCATCCTGGTGTCTAGATTCATCATTTCAGCCGAAAGACGTCCACTGCTGAATATAGGCCTCCCCAAGCACCGCCACTTCGACCGGTTCTGTGCTTCCCGCATCCAGCGGATACCTGCAGCCTTCACAAGATCATCGGTCCACCTTGTAGGAGGCCTTCCAACGCTACGTCTTCCGGTACGCATTCGCCACTCCAGAACCTTTCGGCCCCATCGGCCATCAGTTCTGCGAGCAATGTCTGCCCACTGCCACTTAAGCTTGGCAATTCTTCGGGCTATGTCGGTTACCTTTGTTCGCCTGCGGATCTCTTCATATCTCATTCGATCACGTAGAGAAACTCCAAGCATAGACCTCTCCATTGCCCTTTTAGCCTTCTGATAAGGCCCATTGTAAGTGACCACGTTTCAGTGCCATAGGTCATCACTGGCAACACGCACTGGTCAAAGACTTTCGTCTTGAGACACTGCGGTATGTAAGACGAGAAGATATTGCGTAGCTTCCCTAACGCTGCCTAGCCGAGTCGGATTCGACGATTGACCTCTGCGTGTCTAGATTTATACTTAGTTAATGGCAATATTCTTGGGCTCATTACATGACAAATTTTATACTTTGGGTGAACTATACAACTCCGCCTGCTCGGGAAATGCAGCGTGATTTTATGTTACGTTATGTTATAGTACTAGTATATCTATAGTTTACAAGTGTATAGAAATTAGTCACAGTAATGCTTCCCATGGGTGTCGTTGATAGAGAATTTGGGTTGGGATTGTATACGATGTATTTGCCGTTCCAACCAATTGGGTACTTACTGACAGCCACTTATATTGTGCTTGCTAAGCCAATCAGGACCTTAATAACTACAAACTCGAACTCAAAGCATTTATTTCAATTAAACCAAATACATGCACTTTTGGTAGGTACATATGGAGAAGAACAGGCATGAAACTCCATCGACACTCTTTTAATTTATAATGCTACAAAAATATTGTTACATCTTTAGTGTTGAATGTATGACTAAATGTGAGAACGATACAATAACGACAAACGCGTCCATGGCACAGCAAAAAAAAAAAAAATTACAATTAAAAACTAAAATAATTAAATAAAAGCTATATCACATTCTTTGACAATTTAAAGGGAAAGCCTCTATAAACAGATATACCGTTAGCTATGGCTGTTGTAAGTTAAACATAGTTCAGATTCAAACTAAGTGTTGGTTACAGTAGCTAAGAATCCTTCCTTGTCAATATCTTAGCTTCCAATTTATAACCGACTCTCTGTGAAGCAAAATCTGTATCCAAATAGCCTGCCAAGATTCCATACATCAAGGAAAATGTATGGTGATTGTTACTAGAAAACAAAGCGATATCCGAGGTAAAGGCAATCGGAACTCGGCTCCTTTGTATGACTATATTGTGATGACAAGACCTATGGACTAGGCTGGCATGAAACGAGCCACGTGAATTACACGAGGACGATATTCATAGTCTATCTGCGGCCAGATCTATATATTACAGGTTCGGGTCGTATCTGGGCCTTAATGTCCTTCAACGAGCTCGATTTCTGTCTGAACTAAGGTATCTCATTTGTGAACACCTCTTTGTCACCTGAATAGAAAACATAATTTAAGACTTGTTTTAGTAGATTATCTACCGTTTTATTTTTATTTAGGTATCAATCTGCATAGCCTTTTCCCAACTATGTTGGGATCGGCTTCCAGTCTAACCGGATGCAGCTGAATACCAGTATTTTACATGGAGCGACTGCCTATCTGTCCTCCACAACCCAGTAACTGGGTAATATGATACTCCTTGGTAAGAATGGTTGTTAGACTTTCGGGCTTCTGACGACCCCTAACGACTGTCAAAACTCAAACTCAAAGCATTTATTTCAAAATTAGCTGCGCCCCGCGGTTTCGCCCGCGTAAGTCTCTATCCCGTGGGAATACCGGGATAAAAAGTAGCCTATGTCTTTATCCAAGGTGTAAGCTACCTCCATACAAAATTTTATCAAAATAGGTCCAGCAGTTTGAGCGTGAAGAAGTAACAAACATACACACACACACACACTCACAAACTTTCGCCTTTATAATATTAGTGTGATGTGATAAACCAATTACAGGCACTTTTGAATTGTCAAAGATCCATGAATGACAGCCGAGATGAATGGCTTAACGTGCTTTCTGAGGCATGGAGGTCTCTGGGTATGTAAAGATGGTCACCCGTCCACGGACCAACCCTGGCAAGCGTAGCTTAACCTGATTGATCGACTCAACGCGATTGTTGTTATTACCTATATGAGTTTCATACACGACTGACGACCGCCCGTAGACCCGGTTTGACGCTGGAATTAGCTCCGGCGAAAAACCGTCTTGTGGGCATGAGCGCTTAATGTTCATCAAAGTCATATGAAGGAAGGGTGTATTATTATTATAATGTTGTTCTCGTTCCGAATGTGTAATAGCATTAAAATTTTGTGACTAATGATATTTTTTAATTACAGGTACTTGTCTCTAATTGTCACTATTACAAACTAGAAGATCCTCTGTAAGTAAAATTAGAAGTATAATTATGTTCTTATTGAAGTGTTACTTCCTTTAACGATCTCAATCTTTAAAGATAATTGGTACCTATGTAATAGGTATTTAAGTAAAGCATTTCTTGGCATAATCATAACCAGTCTATATTGTTCCCACTGCTGGAACACAGGCATCCTCTCTTCGAGGCATGTTTTCTTCACATATAATCTTAGAATTAATGTATAAAATATTTTTAAAAGAGTAACGGTGGAATTTCTTGCCCATTCTTCTCCATACGAAACTACCTTTTAGAAGGAGCGACCTAGAATCAATTATTTTTTTTTGTAAATTTTGACGTTCTAAAACTGCCTCTTATGTGTTTATTTGAAATAAATAATTTGATTTTGACTTTTTGAGGGCTATAATGTCCACACGATATTTTCCTTCACCGTTTTGAGAGATGAAATTAGTTACACAAAGTAAACCGCCTGCCTGGGTTTGAACCCACGACCTCGTAAGTCAGCCGTTACCACTGGGCCACCCACGGAATAGATAATAATCTGATCCACGGGGCCACCACTGCTTATCAAAGCATAATTGGTATATAATGTTCCCACTGATGATATACGGTGTTTATTAAGTATACTCACCTAATTTAGAAAATTGTAGCAAAATTCAGGACGCAAACAGAAATTATTATACATTGCATAATTATTTTTTTCTCTTCTAATCCATTGAAGTGATCCTTTAGGTATCATTTTGGACACAGACATAAACATAATTAGCATTTGCCTAACTTTCCACAAAATTAGTCAAATTACAGGTCGTTGCTTCAGTAGTTTCCAGACTAAAAACCTAATTCCCTAAGTTGAGACTTAGTTTAACTACAATTTGCTCACGAGAACAACACCTATTAAATAGGGACCCTTTTGTACTTAATGTCATTTTATAGTTATTTTAACAACTAAAAACGTTATGATAAAGATGTGTGTATGTATTAAGCATTATTTTTGAACTTTTACAGTCATGTCTAATTATTATTATAGACTAACTGACCAGACCTGATAGACGTTGTCCGGTCAAAATTTCCATATGGTTTTGAGTTCATTCAAAAACCCCATAGTAAAAGGACCGTCAGTTTTTCCCGAATTTAATTATTTTCAGGGTAACTTTAAAAAACAAATCCTTTAAAACCTGATTTGGACTATTACAAACATTTTTTACGAAAAAAATAGTCACATCGGTCCACGTTCTCAAGTGATGCGCTTACCAACGAATAGCATTTCATTTTTATTTATATATAGATTACTCCTTTGGACGATTCAGTACCTTACGTTGTTTTAGTTTGTATTATTGTGCCGCTGCAGGTACTATCTTCTACCTTCTTTTCATAACAGTTGATTTCATTTTCTGTAATATCCTAAGAATAATCTTCAAACTGGGTTATTCAACCCAGTTCGGTTCAGTTCGGTCGGCGGTTCGGTGTTCTGGGTTTCTGTACATTCCAGTTTTCCCCAATATTATAATTGGGGATAACCTTAATTATGCCTAGCATGCCTATCTTGTTTATACTTTATAGACAAAGGGATTGGATTCTCATCACTAAGTATTTAAGGTATACAGGGAAAATTGTCGCAACTCAACATTTTTGACACCACGGTTTCCTATAAGCCTTTCCGCTTTATTTTCCTCTATAACGTAGTAGGAGTGAAAATTGCTATAGCGGCTGTTTATGGTTTATAATTAGCTTTGTCAATAAGCTCAAAATTATATACAACGGCATCGTAACTAATGCATGAAACACTAAACTATGTGGAGGAGTGCTTAAATTTAACAGCCAAACTGTAACAAATGTTTTAGCTCTAAATGTTTCCCTGGAGTTTGGGCCGCTGAGACTTGGGACCAATTATTGAGGACGTTACTACCCAACCACCGAACGGGGCCCTGAAATATTGACCTTAAAAGCCCATTAGTGTCCAGTTTGGACCCTCGATAAGCCGAATTTGACCGATTAAGGATATAGAGTTGTGATTTGGGAGCAAATTTTGGAGGACCATGATTTCGTACGGTTGGATAGGGCAGCTAATTATTGTAGAGTTTAAATTATTGTACAAATTGGGTTGAGAAGGTACATACTTGTTACTAGGGTAGAATTCAAAGCTCTTGTTAATGTAACAAACAAAAGTCAGTTGATATATAAACAAACCATTAGTGAGATTTTTAAGGAAATTACTTTATGATCCACTTAACATGATAAAAAGATACTTTATTGTGCACATTTATTTAAGATTGAGCTGTATGTGGGTATTAAACAAGATAAAAAACAGCGAGAAGGAAATTGACAGAAGTAATGTGTTATCTGTTTGAAAAATGAAAGTGATATTATGCTATTCAAAATTCTTCAGCTCGGATGGGCTGCGTAAAAATAAGATTACAAAGAATAAGAAACAGGAAATGATTTCCGCAGATTTGAGGATTAATATTAAAACAACAAAATCATAGAAGGAAATATGAATAATATAATTATGGTTATTTATAAACACCATTTGTTATTCGTTATTTAATTATCTTTAACATTTTCCTTAATTCATTTTCGTTTGATTTCTTCGAAACCGACATTATTACCTACATTACTGATTTTGATAACATTTTGTAATCTATCAGTAAACTGATAAGTAAAGCAGACTTCAGTTTAGTTTCGGTGAGTACTTTTATCGTGCCACATAATATATTTCAACTACTATTTTGATAATTTCTTTTTGAACGTCTTTATCTTTATCAAGATGCATATCTTATCATATATTTACCTTGATATATTCAAAGAATGTGTTAATTAGTTTGCTACGTTTTTTATTTTTGCCTTTTGTGTTTCTTTAATTAACTAATAAACCTGCATAGTGTGATATTGATTTCCATCAATATTATGAGTGCATGGTTCGTATTTCAATAAATTTCTTAGTTGCCATCTAATTCGCTAAACAACTTTTTAAAGATGCACCACAAAGCCGTGAGCACATACGGCACACTAATTCAAAGAGAAATTGACCTTGATTGTTGATTTTTCTTTTCGAGGTCACATGATATGACTATCAAAAAAATTGTATTAAAGCAATCAACTAAACTTTCGTTTGTCATCGAACCGCTTTCAGATGCTTCGTCCACGACTGGTTCAAGTCTTAGTTCAAGGGTCATATAACAACTCGCAATCATCTCCGCTTCTGGACGGGGCTCTGCTATTATAATTCATTGTTTTGAGTTGTCTTGACGCACCATCTCTATTGTTCCCACACATGTTGTCAAAGATCGTGTTTGGAAATAATGAGTCACTTCTATTCAATTCACTTTGGAACCTAACTCATTCATTGTAGATAGCCAACCTCATTTTTCTAGTAATTTTCTTTCTCTGTTATTAATGAACGTACCAATTACTGCTTCAGCAATTACGTTTTGTGAAACATTAAATTGTTCTTTGTCCTAGTAATTTTGCGTGTATAGGTGTTAATTGAATTTAAATATTGATATTTCTTTGTGACTGTGAGATTGGTTATTGGTTTCAGTCACGTAATGAGCGATGTTGATACCCGTGTTTGTAGAGTTCAATTTCAAACGAATTAATTCATCTGCTCTAGATATAAAGTGCCGTCCTTTGAAATTATTTCGTTGTCGAGTGCCATCTATATCTGTGTCGTTGTTGGCTTCATTCGTATTCCTTTATGGGTGTCGACTGTTCAACAGTAAGACCCCGAGTCTTGACTCATTCTTCAAGACACAATGTCCGTAAGCACATCTTATTGTACCCGTCTGATGTCTACAATTGATAAATGGACACTCTCGCTTCCTTCTTCGTTGAAATTGTGAGCCGACGAGATTTACTCTCATTGTTAGCATCGAGTGTCGATTCAATGATTATGGTGTTTACTGCCCTCACTTTACTTTTTTCAGAGAAAATGAATCCTCATTTATCATGCAAATGAACGCTTTTGTTGTATTTCATAAAGCGTTTGAATAATAATTTATTCATTATATACTTTCTTGTTTGCGTTGTTCATCTTTGTTCATTTCATCAGTCTGATTTGGGATTATTTATTAACTCGAGTAGTGCCGTTCTGTATCATTGAATTTCCTTTGATTGAACAAAAAATCAAATCAAATTTTAAAACTCAACACGTTGGTATTTCAAGTTTATTGACAGTTTGTGAATGACACCATCAGTTTGCTGCCGTGTCGATAAAACCAATCAAGCAATTTACAAGGCCGAAAGTCCATCGAATGTCACCCATACACCATTGTTTAATTTAATTGTCTCTCGCAACCGACGCGACGGCGCCGGCGGCCCGGTGAGCTGATATACAAATATTATGACACGCTGACACATTTCGTTTTATACGATCATTAAAATGTTTCTCATGATATTTTTTTTTAACTTTATCAAACAAACTAGATAAGTTCAATCAGTGTTGCTATCATAATCCTTATTTCCGTAAAATTAAAGATATTATCAAACAAATGCATGATATTAATGTAACGAGTGTTTGCTAGAAATGGGACCGTGAAATAAAACAATTTACCATACGAGCGTGTGTAGAAATAATAAAAAGAAACGATGGAACCGTTACGTCGGCTGAATATGTAGAATCTTTGACCGCGGCTTGGTTGGTCGTACCGTTAGACTGTGCCTGACCATTCGTATTGTATTGTTCTTGTGACGTATGGCCCAGTGGTAAAAAGTAAGCGACCGCTGATTTTTGATTTACCACTGGCTTAGTTTCGAATTCTAATGTTGGCTGTATTCTATTACTAACACGTTTATGCTGTAAATGAGTGTCATAATATTATTTGAATATTTTATCCAAGTCTACATATTTAAAATTATTATTGTAAATATTGTGTATAATTGGTTAGTTGCGGACGTTTTCCGTTTCAATTTGGAATATTCACAAAAATAAATACTTGTGTACTTAAAGTAACACCCACAAAAAATAAATAAAAGCTTATAATTTAAACCAGCAGCGTGATGGACCTTAAATGGTTTAATAATAAAATACTGTTGCAATAAGCAATAAAGAAGTACGTTTTGCAAATAAAGCTCCATAAATAGGTAAGCTATGCGACTACTCAGTGAATCTTTAGTAATATAGTTTTAAAATGAGTACCGTACGAGTAATAATATTAAGGTTCGCTCTTACTATGTCGAACACGAAACGAGCATTGAATGCACTCATTTGCATACCGCAAACGTGTTTGCGAGCACGTTACAAACATGTCAATACTAGAGTTTTCCATTACGTTAGAAGGCTTTATTATTATCAAATTGTCTGTCTGTTTGTCTTGCGTGAATCAACAAACCTGGTAATTCCAAACTATTTTTTTTATCTAAAAGGGTAACAGTTTGAACAGTAAGTGTAAGGTATGGAAAGTAGGCCTTGTGAATTCCAAACAAAATTGGGTAGGTTGGTGATTTGTATAATATAACGTTAGAATCTTTAGTCGATTCAAAAAAGGTCTCCGAGTAAACATACGTACGCATACCTAAACTCTTCAGCTGAATATTGGTAAACACGGCCTTTTTTGTAAAACTGTAGATATCATGATAAGCATCTGATTATCATAATTTTTCGAACTAAAATATTGTGTTTTTTGAAAAAACACTATCTCTGTCCTTGAACATCATTTTATGTTCTTTGCACTCATTTCATGATTATTATTGTATATATAATAGGTTGGGGAAAAAGTTTCTTCGCATTTTTTAAGAAAATTCAAAACATTTTTTAATATAGTTTATTTACATTTAACTAAAGTATGTAGGTACCATTTTGTTCGATAACTTTTTGCCATCTTGTAGGTAGGGACATGATCCCATTGCTATAGAAATTTTGGGACTTCTGATCAAAATACCGCGACAAGTGGTTTTGGCAGTCCTCTCGTGATGTTAACCTGACACTGAAAAGAAGAGAAGAAGAGACCGAAACAGGTGGAAATCTGAAGGTGCAAAGTCAGGACTATACGGCGGATGCATTAACACCTCCCAGCCAAACTCTCTTAATTTTTGCTGAGTGGGTAAAGAGGTGTGAGGTCTAGCGTTATCATGATGAAAAACCACACCCCTTCTGTTGATTAATTCCGGCCGCTTTCTCTCAATTTCTTGCTTTAATCTCATCAGTTGTTCGTAGTAGAGTTCAGAATCGATGGTCCTGCCTGGTGGTAACAGCTCATAATGAATAATGCCCTTCCAATCCCACCACACACACAGCATCACCTTGTTGCGAGTTAACCCGGGTTTCGCCACAGTCTGTGAAGCCTGACCGGCCTTTGACCACGACCTTTTTCGCACGTTCTTTTCGTACGTGATCCACTTTACATCACCAATTATCAGCTTCTTCAAAAACGGTTCGTTTTCATTACGTCGTAATAAGGAATCACAAATGAGTACACGGTTCATTAGGTTTCTTTCAGTGAGCTCGTGAGGTACCCAAATATCGAGCTTTTTTGTGTACCCAGTTTTTTTTAAATGTGCCAAAACTGTTTTGTGGTTAATTCCCAGTTCTTCAGCTACGTCGTAACTACTGATATCGCACATTGTATAACCCCATGCAAAAAATCGACATTTATATCTGTAATTTTTATGGTGTACCTACGCAGTAACAAATTTTTTTAAGAGTTTGCTTATGGTTTGGTAATGTTGAGAGGATGAATGCAAGGCGACTAACAAAAGGTATTTAAAAGTAAAAATACCATGTTTATAAGTCAATCACAACGTTTCCTATCAACTGTTAAAGAAAGGCATTGCACTCGGCTATGAACTTAACAGGTAAAGACCATTTTTTTGTAATTAAAAAAAAAACCGTCGATAAAATTAGATTACTTAGTTTCCCTCATTTCGAAATGTGCACATTATGAAGACTCACACTGCGTAGTGACTTAATTGGTGATGTTCTTCAGAAAGGTCAGGTGCGTAGTACAAGCAACCGACGTGCGTGTATAACCAGATGTACGAACGTAAACGAAGCAAAAGGAGTATGTAAGGAGCGTAGCTGGTGGGGTTCTATAGTTTCTGCCTACCCCCATTGGAAGAAGTCGTGAGTTTATGTATGTATGTTTACCTACATAATAAAGAGTATTCTATCTAACTATCTATAGGATGGCGATGTGTAGATAGGATGGTGACTAATCCAGGAATAGATTTTATGGGTTTAAACTTCGTTCCTACTGAATCCGGGTCCGCTGCGCCAATTTTCTTAACAAAACATGTTAGCAAAACATCCAGTCCGCTGCGACTTTTGAGTAAACAATGTTTTTGTTAGAAAATCTCTTTTTGAAAATGAGTTCCGACGTGGAAGACGTGTCTGCTGTTCTAGCAATAGTAGATTAAGTTCTAAAAAGAAGAAATAGAAATAGATCCCGTGTCCGACTACGTTTGTTCAATATTAAATTTTATCAAGAAAAGAACTGAAAATTGATGTTAGATTCGGTATAAAATAACAATTTTTCAGAAAGAGATTTTGAAGAGCTGTTATCATGCACTTAAAACTTAAAAAATGTCATGAAACGTCTTCGTTTAGAGAGCAATAAACACTAAATGAGAGACTTCCGCAGCCGAACGCGGGTGGTGTTATTATCCGTTCATCGCGGCAAACATGATAAGTTAAATGTTTGTGTTTTTGATTTAGGACACGCTCGCTAATCAGGTTAGCTAACAATGTTAGGTGTTTGTAAAAGAAAATATGGTGCACCGGACCCGGGTTTAGTAGTCGAATATTTTGTTTCCTTTTGGCTCATGCAATGAAAACACGTCTTAATGCGAGCAAATGCTTCCGTGTCTGTTGAAATATGTTTACCTTATTTATAGCTTTATTAGGTCAAGAGCCATAGGAGTGAATAAACTGTGCTATTCTTTAATTATGTGAATTTTGTTTTCGTTTTATTTAAACTGACATTGATCAACAGATTTCTCTAGCATTGCTGAAGTTATCAAGTATAGAAAAATGTATAAGTATATTCTTTGCTAACACTTTGAGTGTAATCAAAAACGAACCATTGATCGATTTATAAGAGACATGATATTAACTACCCATACTTCCTCTAAACCTACTACTAACGAATGAATACTGAGATGACGACTACTAGAGATATGTCTAAGGAAGAAAAAGAAATGCTGTGTTGACCCCAAATAACCTGTAATAATGCTAACAGGATGATAAAAACAGAAAATTGCAATGAAATCAAGTTAGTTTAGATGGACAAACATATATTATAAAAAACCGGCCAAGTGCGAGTCGAACTCCCGCAGGAAGGGTTCCGTACCATTATCTATAAAAACGGCAAAAAAATCACGTTTGTTGTATGGGAGCCCCCCTTAAGTATTTGTTTTATTTCAATTTAATTATTGATTTTTAAAATGAATATAAACTAAATATTCTGTGAATATTTCAAGTGTCTACCTGTTACCGTTATCAATATCGAGCAAAAACGAGCAAAAAAATCACGTTTGTTGTATGGGAGCCCCCTTAAATATTTATGTTATTCTGATTTTTAGTATTTGTTGCTATAGCGGCAACAGAAATACATCATCTGTGAAAATTTCAACTGTCTAGCTATCACGGATCATGAGATACAGCCTGGTGACAGACGGACAGACAGACAGACAGACGGCGGAGCCTTAGTAATAGGGTTCCCTTTTTACTCTTTGGGTACGGAACCCTAAAAAGACTTAACGTAGAAATTTAAACTTCAAGAAGAAAGAAGTTAAGATGCAGCATGTCTTTCAATCAGTTTATATGTGCAAGTAATATTTACAATAGTAGCCGTTCACGGCACTTATTACTTTCGAACACCATAATGAGCCATTTCCTTTAGCAAACTTAGAAACTATAAAGTGGTACTTGTCGTTTTCTTAAAAGATTTTGCTGTTGTAGAGACTGTTAAGGTTTTTTAAAAAGTGGACGAGCTAGTTTATAAAGTAACCAAAATACCGGTAATTATGTTGTACGTTTTCTCCTACAGTTGGTAACTAGGATTCCATAGCATCGCGATGTACTGAAGAGTGTTTAATACGCGAGTTGCTTGCACAAACATCGTGATTCCAGACCTGAAACAGACATAATTATGTAGTTATGGAAAGATCTAACTTACTGGCTACTTCTACAGTAAATAATTGCGTTTATATAAATAAACAAAAAAGTCTGGAGACAGTCAAGGCCAGACACTACGTTAAAATAAATCCTCATGTCTGCTACTACAGGAATTGTTTTAATACAAAATTTTAATAAGAACCAGTTGAGTAAACACAGAAAGGTACATGAATTAATTTGTGCGCTATTTTCAATGCTCTGTTAGTCGTAGTGGTTAATTACTACATTATAGTCATAGTTAACAAAATGTAGACTACCATTAATGGTAATTTACCTAATGTTAGCAATGACATTGATTGATATACTATACTAGGTTTTATCGTTTATGGACTAATGCTTTTTTATGTAGGTACTACATGAAGTATTAGCCCATGTTTGTGTTAATAATTTATGACTACGTTGAGTTTATGAAGTAAATTTTAATGCTATGTTCTAAATAATAAATAATGACAGTTATAATATTTCGACTTAATTAATGAGTCTCTAAACATTATCTTCATAACTGTTAATCAACCAGATGCATTTGCATATCAAAAAACCAAACTAAAACAAAAGAAAATATTCAAGCATGGAAGTCCTCACAAGAGATCCTAAAGTAAGAAAAGGAAATTCACAAAATCAGAATGTTATTTTTGGTACAGTTAGATTCTGCATAAAACATAAGCTAGGCTGGTAAAAATCTGTTAAGAGATTTTCTCCAATATTTAGGTAGAAAAAGTGTAGAAATTGATGTAAGTTACATTTATCAAGATCTACGTGGCTTGTGCGATCAACTAAGACTTGTATTGTAACTGTTTCGCCAGCTAATATATCTTCAAAGCCTACTCCTAATAATTGGCACGACACTGCAACATCACTCCCAGTAATTTATGGTCATTGGGGTAGTGTTACCTCATCTGTATGCGGTAATTATCTTCACCATATGCACCACAAGATCATGTGTTAACAAACATATACATCTA
Source organism: Tiliacea citrago (assembly GCA_963921375.1). Taxonomy (NCBI): domain Eukaryota; kingdom Metazoa; phylum Arthropoda; class Insecta; order Lepidoptera; family Noctuidae; genus Tiliacea; species Tiliacea citrago. Next base: position 8,808,393 of record OY992796.1, read on the forward strand.
AGCCAACAATTGATTGCCTATAGAGGCAGCACGATTACGTCCATAGAATAGGCTTTAATACGATACGGTAGCAAAGTAGTGAAAAACAACATTTTAAGCAATGCAAATAATTTGTCAGGTGTAAAATTTCTCGCGTACGAGTATATTAAAATACCTGCGATAACTCCTAGTGATACTAAAAGACTATCAGTAGCAAATGACAATGAAGATTTTGCTATATATAGTTTTGTTACATTTCTTCGCAATCCAATTTGTTATAAGAGCTTAAACTCAAGTTAAAGCCCGTACAAAATTATCTAACAGTGTAACTGTATAAAAGTGTATATGTATGTAATACCAAATCGTGTGCCTGCAGCGTTTGCCAAGGCCGCTGCCATTGACCGTCGCCAAGTCTTGTTACTCTCATTAATAAACAATTTACATTCATTGTATTATTATCTGAAACCGGTTCACAAAAGTGTGCCGGATGATTTTCAAGATTCTACCTTCGAGCTTTTGTGTTTACAAAACCATGTTTTTCATAAATGTAGGACAGCTAATTAATTCCGACGATTACAGGTTTATTGTATATGTATAAATATGGTAATTGTTGACGATTTCGTGTGGGCTGTTTCGGAATGTTGCTTTAAGCGTCTCGTTATAAACGGAGCCATATTGACCTTTATACTGTGTATTAGTAGAACAGAAAAGGAGAAGAAATCTGCAGAAGTGTTAATAAGATATCATATCGTTAGTGCGACTGTTATCGAGTAGACGTTTACATAAAGCAACATGCATTACAAAAGAAAGCAATATTAAAAGATAATCATATTCATAACACATGACAGGTAATATTAAATGTTATTATCAGGCCTATAAACACGTCGTAAATCCCAGCGTTTCTGATACTTATCGTAACCCTTTAATGTTTATTGTCCGTTGAACAATCTTAGATCGGGTCATCGCTGGAGGCTCCGGAAAAACCGTTCCAGACGGCATTCTCGGCTTTATAATGTTACATTAGTGTTTTATTTTTTCTCCACCTATATAGTACATCATGTGTACATCGCTGATAGAAATGCTTGGCTCAATGCTGGTCCTGCTCCACAACGTCAACTAATTGATTAACATTTGAAAATACTGTTGGAGCTGCTGAAGATTGTAAGACTATCTTTTCATTGTATAAACTCAATCACCTTTGTATTATATAATTGCATAACACAGGTGTGAGTACTATGTACAATAGAGCTACCATTTACCGGGTAATATGTCTTTCATTGACTTGAATATGTCCTGGCAGCTAAGAGTATGTCATGCTCACTCAGATGTCTCGCTGATGGTGGCGTGTGTGTTGGATCATTTAGCTCCCTTCAAAATGGTTGAGCTGAATGGTGCTGATCCATGCGTCATGTTCGTGAACGGGCGCTGTCAGTTGGGACTGGTCATCTCTTAGCTGCCACGGCTTATTTTTAATTATTTTAGTTTTGAATTGTTTTTTTTTATCACGGACGCTTCTGACGTTTTGCATCGTTCTCACATGTATATTTTCAATAAGAATGATGTAACCAATACTTTGTATCAAATATTTTATTTTAAAAGAGTGTCTGTGGAGTTTCTTGCCCGTTCTTCTCCATAGGAACCTACTATTTGGAATGGGCAACTAGCTTCATATTTGTAACTGACCGACTTGTTGACAATTCAAAAGTGCCTGTAAATGGTTTAATTGAAATAAATGCTTTGAGTTTGAGTTTGAGTTTGTGTAAACCTAATGAAATTAAATGTCACTTAGGACTGTAGTAATGGTTCAGTTTAATGAAATTATAACAATTGAAGATATAAACTCCCGGACTCTTAGATCGAGCCACCGCGCATTTCGTCATTACCAATTATTGTTCCAAATTTGAATTCACGAGTTTAAAAAGAGAAAAAAATTGGAGCTTGGTCCCCCTTAAAGAAGCAACACGCTTTGATTAGAGCATCTATAAGTCAATAGTTATTTCGATATTTCTTTTGAATTGCATAAAAAGAGAAATCGAAATGGTTTTTCATTCTGACGTTCAAAATATGGGTACTGCACCCCAAGTAGCCGCGCAAGCTGTAGAACTTCTTCTTCAATCTGGGCTTAGTCAGCGAAACGTTTTTGCACAACTTCATGTAAGCCATTCTGCCGTTCAAATAATTTGCCATCGATACCTAGAGACTGGCGGTTTCGTGCCCACGAAACCGGATTACTGCAGGACGACTAGATCACCAGTCTGCATAATCGTCACCTTACCTCAGTACAGGTCCAAGAACAGCATCCAGACTTTCATGAACTGAATGTTTGCGCTCGAACTGTTAGAAAGAGACTCGGAAAACGTAGCCTGAAACATCATAAGCCAGCCAATGGTCCCAAACTGACACGAGCTCACAGAATGGCGCGCCTACAATTTGCACGCGAACAGTTGCATTGGACTGGACGTCAATGGAGCCAGGTCCTTTTTACGGATGAAACCAAGATTATGCTGTATGGTAATGATGGGTGTAGGAAAGTCTACTGAAGATAGGGAGAACGTTTTCAGCAATGTTGCATTGAAGAGAAGGTGATTAATGGCGTGGCTCCTGGACATCTGGGGCAGAGTTTCCACTAAAGGAAAAAATAGCATTGAGGTTGTGACAGGACTTCGGTTCATCATCATCTGCCTAGACTTTTCTCAACTATGTTGGAGTCGGCTTCCAGTCTAACCGCATATAGTTGAATACCAGTATTTTACATGGAGCAACTGCGTTTATGACCTCCACAACCCGGTTACTGGGTAACACGATACGAGACGGACCACGCTTGCAACCACTTAATAACGACCGATACATTCGCTAATGCCTAGAGGCTCATGTGATACCATATGCTGTGTTTATGGGCCAGGATTTCTCTTTTATGCATACTAAAGCAAGGGCGCTCTCTTCAAGAATTGTTATTGAATACGTTAGTATCGCAGTAATGGAATGTCCAGCAAGAAGCCCTGATATGAATCCAATAGTGAGCATATATGGGCTGAGCTGAAAGGCTTATTTGAGCTAACCAACCAGCTCCAGAAACTTTGCATGAGCTGAAAACTGCCATCTTGGAACCATGGGAGAACATTGCACAGCACGTCATAGTGGGATTAATTTCATGCCGGACCGCATAACGGCTGTCGTACGGTAACGGCTGTTGAGGTAACACAAGTTGCTATATAAACGATTTTTCTATGTAAATCATTGTTTTCTTCAAAAAATCCACGCTGTTTTTGCCTCTGAGAAACGTAAATAAAAAATAAGTTCAAAAACTAAAACCTGACTACTGAAAAATCACGCTCTAAAAAGTATGAAACAAGAAAATATTCTCATCTGGAATTATTATGTACAAACTATTCAATATTTATCGTCTATTAAATAAACAACTTACACGTAATATATTTTAATGTATTTAATACATATTCATAGTGATGTTCAGAAGACAGCCGTGGTCGTACGCCACTTTGCCCTAAAGATTATGATCGCTTACTTAGAATGTGTTGTTTTGATAGGTTAGGTTTGCAATGAATTTTTCCCGATCCTCAAAATCCGTCAAATTCAGGTACTCCCAGCTTATGTCATTATTATTACACCCGGTTTTTTTAATAAATAGGCCACATTGAAGTACTTATTTATCACATCACACTTCACACTAATATTATAAAGGCGAAAGTTTGTGTGTGTATGTTTGTTAGTTTTTCACGCTTAAAGGGCTGGACTAATTTTGATAAAATTTTGTATGGAGGTAGCTGAAACCCTGGATTAAGACATAGGCTACTTTTTATCCCGATATTCCCACGGGATCGAGACTTACGCGGGTGAAACCGCGGGGCGCAGCTAGTTATAATATAATTATGTATTTTGCGTAGGTTTGGAGAGAAAATAAATGTTTATTGTTGCTTATGATTTTATAGAAATTATACCGAATTATTGCCTCCTTTTTGCTTCACCGTAGTCGGGTAAAAAGACTAACTTATTGCAATTGAAACTATTTTATTGGTATTCCGATTTCCAATTTGCAACAATGCCACACAGAAATTATATGATTAATAAATATTTTTTTCTTCATAGTACCATTATTTAAAAAGATACCTTAAAACAAAAATATGCAGGGTGGCTCGAATCAGATGTCCGGAAGTGTATAGTGAATGTAATATTGTTTGTTTAGACGAATATCTCTATGTGAATACTTATTACTATTATCAATTAAAATAATAAATGGGCCGACATTAATAATAATGTGGTGAATAAAGTGATTGATTTCAGTATCTTAATGATCGAGGAAAATAGTGATATAAATACCCTTTTTTTTTCTCTTTTTTTTTGGGTGGGAAATTATCAAATAACTTCTCCCGCTCTGGGCGGAGCGGGAGAAGACTTTTACTGACTAAAACCCAACCGTGTTCCTTCATTTGCCTGTGTGCCAGGGCCACGATATCCCTTTCCCTAATGGACCCCGTCAATTCAATCGACCCTAAGACACATTCAATGTCTAGCAGAAATAATTGTAGGTGAAACATTTAGTTAGAAACATAATCAAATTTAGTTAGAAGCTAATCCAAACATTTTGTACTCAACATAACAAAAAGGAACCACAATTTGATGACGTACGAATTCTTTATCAAACAGAAACCAACAAGTCTACTGAATAAGCCGACTAGGTAGTTACTATAGCGGCTAATGAATTAATGAGTTTCTTTTCAAGCTCGCTTCGCACACCGTATTGGGAAACCTGTTAAATATAAGTTACCGTTACGTGTATCGCCAACGGAGGCATCTCGTATAATGTACGCTTTATTGGATTAGGCTGCTCGGCCATTGACATAGGCTGTGTAAATCAGTTCCGTTATCTATACATAATATAAAACAGTCACTTTTCGTGTCTGTCTGTGTGACTGCTTAGATCTTATGAACTACTCAATCGATTTTGATGCGGTTTTCATCAGCATTCAGAGCATTATTTCGGAAGGTTTATGTGTACCTATAATACGTTGTAGGGTATTTGAAAGAAATAAAGAAAAATATTTATTTGGGACACGCAGAAGAAATACAAAAATAGCATTTAAAATTAACAATATACACAAAAAAAAAAAACAATCAAGACTTGTGCGCTGCCAAAAAGGCTCCTATCTCAGCATAATGAGGCGATATTTAAAAAATATATACCACAGCGCCTGGTATTCTGATAGGGCCCGCTGTGATGCGACGGGCTCACCTACGTATTTAACTTTGACATGTCGCCATTGCACCCATGCAGAGCAGGGGTGGGTCGCTAGTGTCTAATATGTCTATCAACCTTCAGTTCTTCACTCTCGTGTACGGTACTCCTATTACTTCTGCTCTCTTTCAACTTTCAAAGAAAGTCAACAGTCAGGCTCTTTTAAATTTAATAGGGTACTACTGGCCTCTGTTTAGCGGCATTTGTGGCATTACTTTCTGGCGGCAGTCTACTGTTAGGGAAGTTGTATTTAGGATGTATAAAGTCATTGTGTGGTCTTATGACAACAGGCAGCAGTCTCCCTTATTACAACGTAAAAAAAACTTAACTTTTTATTTTTTATGATTATTGTAAATAGCTTTGTTTGTGAAAAGTAATCCACAACTCTTTTAAAAATTGTCGGCAGTCAGAAAGAATCCAATACGGACTCAATAATAATAATTATTATTATTTTAATAAGCTGTGCAAAGTGAAATTTAAAACCTAACTAATGTAAAAAAGTTGTTTGGTATTTTCCCACGAATGTATTATAAAGTATCTAATGTTATTAAACATATAACTGTACTTATTAAAATTTAAAACAGTACTAAACGAATTATTAATAGAGAATAGAGTAACGTTTAGAATAGTAGTTTAAGAAACTGTTGCATAATACCTAGTTATGTGCAGTTTCATACAGAACTTTATCGACTCTCATACATTGGGATTGATCCTACTAAATAAAATATCGAAGTTAAAAGAGTTAAGAACTACTATTATGTGATCTTGCTGGTAATAGATTATGAGTCATTTCTGTCGCCACGCCTAAAATATCCGAACAAGTCAAGTTCTCTTCACATTCACTCATATTAGATATTTTTAAGAAATATTAAAGAAATTCTCACGAAGTTCAGTACAACAAAACGTATGAATGGCGCCAAAACCCAGCACATCACCGCGAATGCGCTAAAGCGGGCGCTGCTACAGACAAGTAAAAATTGGAATCAAAACTTTTTTGTAATGCTATTAACATGGCGCGCCCCGCATAACCATTCCATTAAAAAAAAAATATTAATGGGAACTCCTTGGTGATATTAACTTCTTGGCCATGTATTGTATTGGTAAAAAATAGTATATTATGGTACAAGTGTGCTATGTTGGTCATTACTTCATTACACTTAAGAGGCGGTATTATTCGCGCAAGGGACGGGACGGGGGACTTTTGGGGGACTGTCTTATGTAATTTTTTACTTTCGAAAAGTGCTGGTTCTCAGCTTAGTTTTAATGAATGACATTTGATTTGAACTGTGTAATGATCAATGTACACGCGTTTCATACGGCATTTTTCAACACACTTGCGAGGAAAAAAACATACTTGTATTGTTATTAACTTATATGGAAAATGGCGCGCTGAATTTGATTTTTTCCGCGGGCCGCGCTAGCAATGCGCTCGCAGTTGTAAATAAAGCCATTGGCAAACCCGCTAAACAGTCTATATAAAAAAATATAATAAACACAAAATATGGTTTTAAATACGCAAATTAAGGTTCATTATGTAATGAAAATATATAATTTAATGAATTGATGGTAATTTTGATGATTGATTTGTCATATAAATAACCTAAAATATTAATTGTTTTGAGACATAAATACCCTTTGCGAATATTGAAAAAAAAAAGAAAAGTATAAAACAGTAGTGTGATAATGTAAAGTAAAACACAAGAGTGTAAGCTGAATTATGAACCTAAATGCGTTGCCATAAAAGTCACTTTACAAGCAAGTATGTTGAAAATTTGTTTTTAATTATAACATTATTTTAAAAATAAATAAAAATATTTATAATATGATTCTATTTTTAACTTTCGGTGTTTTGTTTATAAAATATGTCAATATAAACTCATTTTGAAGTTTACAGTAGATAATAGTTAGCAACTGTTGTTTTTTATGGAGTAGTAAAACACGAAGGTGGGTTTATCACACGAGGCGAATCCGAGTGTGATAATAGTATCACATGAGTGTTTTAATACCTAATTATGTACAGCATACAAGACTTTATCTATACCCATGATATGAATCCTCTATAAAAGTTTCTGAAACAGCTTATTCATGAAATCTTGATACGCCTTTTCATATTGTTTTCCCGAATTTTCTGGTAATAATTGGTTAGAAATGTCCTTTGCTGCATTAGAAATATCTGGTGGTGTGTTATCAAAGCTTGTATCACTCATTTTTGTAAATAACAAAGTAAATACATTTTTGCAATACTAATATCGAATAAAAATGGCTCGATACGACGTGAATTCTAATAAACTATAAGTTTATTTTTTAATTACTGCGCTGTGCTAGTAAAACGCGCGTGCATGACAATGATCTTTTTTTGAAATACTACGCATTGAGTAGTGATAATGTGGCTGTTTGATGAGTAAGGAAGGGATCGAAAAAGCAAAGGAGTTGCATTATTAAATTTAGTACAACATTTTAACACTCGGTTGGATGATATTATGGTTACTATGAGACTGGTTGTTTTAATGTTGGCAATAAGCTGTTTCAGAAACTTTTATAAAGGATTTTTATCATGGGTGTAGATCAAACTTGTTACAAAATTAACGTGTTGATGAAACACTGACTGACTGACATGCTATTTATTCCGTTGCATATTTTTTTATTACTGTAACCAGGCTGTCATTTCTGTATGAATACTTACGTCATTTTTATTGTAAATCAAATGATTGACATTTTTGTATTTGCTAGATATTATTATAATTTCCTATATTATTATTCTGTAATTGACTATACGATTTTATGTGGGGGGGAACTATGACTTTATTATAAAACAATTATGTACCCTTGTTTGCAAAGAAATAATTTATTTGATTTGGTTTGATTACTGTTTTCTTTAACCTTGTTACTTTTATTTTCTTAATCAATTTGATGTGTGTTCCGCGGTGGAAAATTGCCATTTTCTATTATCGTTACATGAATATTCATAGCGGTTGTTACCTCCAATTATTCAGTTTTTTTTACCATTGATGAAATTTACAAATGGTTGAGAACACGTGTTATTTGAAAATGGTTTTTTGATTGTCAGATTGTGGGTACATACGGCTATATGTCAAGCTATACATATCCAGTTTAGGCTGATCTCGCATTGTATAGGATTTTCGTACAATGAGACGTCCGCTTATACTAGAAATTTATAGCTTGATATGTAGCCGTGTGTACCTAAGATACCGTCTGCCGTTATTTATTGATCGTGAACACCTGCGTTATATATTTGTATCGTATAAAATATTTATACATAATATTTTTATATCACGTCATCTATATTCATTCTTATTCAGTATTCAACTCAGCCTATAGCAGTCCAGTGCTGGACTTAGGCCTCTCCCAGGCTGCGCCACAACACCCTGTCCTCCGCTTTCCGCATCCAGTCTGTCCTAGCCACCTTTTTAAGGTCGTCGATCCATCTAGCTGGGGGGCGCCCCACACTACGCTTCCCGATACGCGGTCTCCACTCCAGGACTCGTCTGCTCCACTGGCCATCGGTCCTTCGACAAACATGGCCAGCCCACTGCCACTTCAGCTTGCTTACTCTGCAGGCTATGTCGGTAACTCCGGTTCTCTTCCGGATAACTTCATTCCTGATCTTATCCTTCAAAGAAACTCCGAGCATAGCCCGCTCCATAGCACGCTGAGTGACCTTAAATTTGTGGACCAGCCTGACTGTTAGTGTCCACGTTCCGGCACCGTATGTCATAACGGGCAAGACGCATTGGTTGAAGACCCTAGTCTTAAAACACTGCGGGATTGACGATGAGAAGACTTGACGAAGTTTTCCAAACGCTGCCCAACCCAACTGGATCCTTGTGTCGGCTTGCTTCTCAAAGTTGTGCCTACCAAGCTGGAAAACTTGCCCTAGGTAGACATACTCCTTCACAACTTCGAGAAGCGACCCTTCGATGTGGATTGGACTCGGCAAGACGCGCGAATTGTACATGACTTTCGTCTTGTCCAAATTCATGCCGAGGCCAACTCGCCGAGAGGCTCCATTTAGGCTGTGCAGCATCTGGTTTAACTGTTCCAGCGTCTCTGCCATTATGACGATGTCATCGGCAAAACGAAGGTGTGAGATGTACTCGCCGTTTACGTTGATACCCTGTCCAGTCCAGTCCAGCGTCTTAAAGACGTCCTCCAACGCATTGGTGAACAGTTTCGGGTTATCCAGTATTAATTTTATAATGTTATTGATATCAACGGTATCTCTCTAAAGTTGTCTTTCTAGTTTGTATACATCATCTTAGTACCCTCTCCATACTTCCATTCCATAAGTGATGGACGGATGACTTCATCACTTTATCTCTTTTTAATATGTGATTACACTTGCAGATTTTGTTTAGCAATCATATCCAATTGAGAATTCGCAACTACAGCTGTGAATGTTTTCATTGAAGTTGAATTATGATGAATGCATTCATTGTGTGCCGTGTGCACTTATTATTACGCTGAACCTTTTGTTCGGGGGAAATTATCGCGTTACGTAACATCCTTTGTAGTTTTTGTGGGCGCTGATTACCAATTACTGTTTCCAATTCTTCTTATTTGGAGGCTAATTTCGATTGCGCTATTATCGAAATAATGCCGCCATAGCTAATCGTGTGATATTCTTTATGGATAAATTGAAAAGTTGATCGGTAACCTCTTTATAAACGCCGCTTAAAGTTAAGTAATGATTAGCGACTGTTTAACCATACATTTTTGAAGTTTAAACGTCTCTTAACTTTAATCATAGTCTATAAAATAAGCCCCTTATTAATTACTTACTAGATATTTAGTGCGTGTTCTTTTTATCTCATTAATGATTTATCAAGTAATAAAAATATTCTTTCTATCAACATTGTTATTCATATCTTTGTATTCTATTTTTTTTTTTGTTTTTACTTATAGCGGACGTATGCCACTACATTCATCTTATTCGAACTTCATACTACGCTTATAATATTTACCATTACTCTTGAAAGTAAACACAAACAAAGCTTTCAGCGTCTGTCATATTGATAAGCATGGAGTCAGGTAAGTGCCACAGGTAGGTGACGTCTTTCACATTAGTCACAAGCCCACATAAATCAACATCTAACGACATTTTCATGTAACTGTCACTTGTTAGGAAATTTTGTTATAGCCCTGCATAAATTATATGAGTATAATACATTATATAACTGCCGAAATGTGGGTTTACTTTAGGTACACTTGTGCCCAACCCTTCGGGGAAGTAAGGCGTGATGTTATGTTATTATTTTTTTCTTCGGTTTCTGTCATTTTTTTTAATCATACTAAAAACGATAAATAGAAACAATACTTGCTTTTTAGGATTATTAACACATTTATCACTTATTAACATTATTATTTATTTAAACTTAATGATTTCTTGATAGTCATTTCTGTTTGCAAATTAATATAAAAATGGTAGGTGCAGTACACAGGAATCAACAGCGATACGCAAAATGATCATTTTAACTTTCGACAGTATTCTTATCAGTTACGGGATACTGTTGACATATTGTTTTTGATATACCTACGGATATTATGAAGGCCGCAAAGTATTTATGGTAATCTAAAAAAAAGTAGAACTGTGATAATTAGTAGAAGAACAAAGCTATTTTCTTCAATTTAAAAAAAAATTATGGTAGAACAAGAAAATGGTTAAGCTATTTTTTTATTGTTTATATACCTATTATTATAAATATATTCATAAGACAAAGCAAAGCTGAACTGATTAAACTCGTCGTTGCAAAAGATACCATTTTCTACAGCTGGATAACAGACGCTTAGCTATGAATGAATGAATGAATGAAATACACCGACCCCAGCATGGTTAAACCAGACTCGATTGCTCGAATGAACCCAGAGATTCACCCTAGTCCCTGAAGCCTCATGTTTCATGAGACTACAGAGACCATTGTTTATCAAAGAGTAGACCGGGGGGCGCGATAATGGTAGGCAAGACGTGCCCTTGGGATATGCAAGGATTATTAGAGCCTACCGAATATGCATCCTTGAACAAGCATTGGATAACAGACGCTAAGCGAATGATATTATTTTTCTGTTAAATATTCGACTGTTAAAAACTTCTCTCCAAAATGTCACTCCGAACCCATCACGTAGGCTTCAGGCAGCGGCCACTTCTTCGCATTCCATTCGCGTCAACAAACTACCGACGGAATGCCTTCTTCTTACGTAGCGCAACAAACTACAATAATCTGCTGTCTCACTTAGATGTGGATCTATTTATAACCAGCCCTAGTACAAAGACGAACTAGGTATAAACAAAGAATACTTTGTTATAGACCACGATAAGTAGCATTATTCATGATTAAACATGTAACACATGTGTAAATTATCTTTCTTTTTACTGTTTTTTTTAATTTTAGGTACATAGTATTTAATTTGTGGAAGCTTGTAAATGGCAATTATAATTGTACATAACTGACCTTTACATGAGAATGGGCAGCAGTGTTCTCTATGCATTTTAACACCATACTGCGATCGCCAACCCGCCTGCCAAGCGTGGCGATTATCCCCCCCTTTGGGGGAGGCGTATGTCCAGCAGTGGACGTCCTTCGGCTGAATGATGATGATGACCTTTACAGATATTATACTGTCTTTCTGAAGATGTCATTATCTTCTTCGTAAAAAAAAGTAAACTAAATGAGTCAACTGCCATATATCCGCTTCTACGCGGGACTTCCTAATTGCTTAAGATCATTTAATATTACTACAGTTATTACTATTATTTTGTGTATAACATTGTTTATCCTAACTAATATTATAAATGCAAAAGCGATTTTGTTTGTTTGTTACGCTTTCACACTGAAATGGCTTAACGGATTTAGATGAAATTTGGCTCAAGGGTAGACCATGACCTAAATTAGGACATTCGATACTTTTTATCTAGATATTCCCACAGGATCCAGACTTATGCGGGTGAAACCGCGGGGCGTGGCTAGTAATGAATACAAGTGTGTAATGGTTTTCCTTATTTAACCATTGTTTGTAACGCTGATGTGTCTTATTATTTTTGTTGCACTAAAATAACGCAAGTTTAAAAAACTGACATTAAAACGGCTATGTGACTAATATCTTTGTTTACAACAGGTGAACGCGCCGATTTTCCGACGTATACACGGACTAATGGTATAATGTCCGTGTCTACTTCGTCACTTTGTGAAAAATAGGGTTAGTTGTCTTTATATACGTGACTTAATATTAGTAAAAAATGAGAATAAAATAGAAAAAAAATCCTATGATAAAACAAAGAATTCTGAGTTGAATTATGTAAAAAGTGGATTAGAAAATTAATAAAAGTGTACCTACTTTGTAATGGCGGGTGTGAAGTCCCATCTAATCAACTTAAAAGGCCTACTTATTACATAAGCCTGCACAAGTTTAATAAATATTAGACCAATGATTCCTAACAAAGTTTTCCCATTTTATACAACTTTTATTACACGCTGTATAAAAGTAATACAACTTGTATATGAAAACAGGTTCATGCTCCCATAATTTTCGGGTTTATAAGGCACATTAATTTCTTGGGTCGTATAAAACACTTGGACCTACCTATTTAATGTTTTACGTGACTAAATGAGAAACTACAATAAGGTAATTCACGCGAAGTAATGGGGAAACTTGACTAAGCTATGTTTTAGAGAGGCTAATAATGACTGCCTCGTTGGTTTAGTGTGCGCAAGCGCTCCGTGTGGTGCCGAACGTAAAGAATAGCACCATCCTATATTTTATTCCCGAGGTTGTCGTAAAAGGCGACTAAGGGACTTACTAGAGAATGGGCAGTAGCGTTCTCTATGCATTTTAACACCATACTGCGATCGCTAACTAGCCTGCCAAGCGTGGCGATTATGGCAACCTCCCCCCATTGGGGGAGGCCTATGTCCAGCAGTGGACGACTTTCGGCTGAAATGATGATGATGAAGCGCTACTGCTGTGCGTGAGGTCCTGGGGGTCTACTCCAAAGCGATTATCCGAAGTATTTGCAGAATGTTCGGCCGTTTCTTGACTCCCAAAGTTTCCTTTTTGACTTTGAGTCCTTACCCGACTTCAAGTCACATTTTTTACTTTGAATTATCTCTTTGACTGTTGTTTTTGAAGTGAACACGTCTTCTTCTTTAGGCGCGTTGAGCACTTTTTGGCTGAACAAAAATCATGGAACTCGCGTCATCGTCACCGAACGCTAGTTTTTACTTCTATCGTCCCAAAACTACCCCCATATTTTTTTTTTCTTTCACCGTAGTCAGCCATAGTCAGCCTCAGTCAGGTAATAGCCGAACATTCGGCCGATACTTCGGATGTATCTTGTAAGTAGACCCCCTGGGTTGGATGCTCAGGTCGGCTAATGTGTTATTGGAATTTTCTAACAGGAAGTTTTCAGTAGTAGCCCGGAGTCTGGATTTGTGCCCGGTTGAAGGCAATAGGCTAGCCCCTATTAAATTGTAGTTAAACCTGGCGTAATGTGGGTGTAATAACACCTCTGCCTAGCCCTCTGGGGATTGCAGGCGTGATGTTTATGTACTGACGAACTTGGTCTTAAGAAAATGACGGGATCTCGAAAATCTATTTTTCGTTCCGTTCGAGCCGTGGAGTGAGGGGTTTGTTGATTGACAATGATTTACTAAACGGTTGGACGATTAAAGGGATTCTTGCTATTGGATTGTGATCTAAACTTAGACACGTTTTTAGCATACCGTTAGCTGAGCTCTGAACCCCGGAATGTGTAGGTAGAGATCTTCTATTGTGTACCCATCTACTAAACGCTAAAGTTTCTGAATGCTGATTCACCGTAAGTATACAGGTTTAAGAGTCATCGACGCGTAAACTGTTATTATGAAATCAGCGCATGGGTTTAGACCCACACGTGTTGATGTTCGTCAAAAAATTTAAACGCTGGTGGGTCGATCATGTTACTACTAAATTCATGGTTGGTAATAACTTGCGCTATATCCCTTAGACCCTGTATTTTTGACCGTATTTAAGTAGTTTCACCTGTTTGGCAGAGCTGAAAATTATACCAAGAAGTGTACCTACTAGTTGCCAAGCGCTCTTTATAAATATGGCAGCCATTGTAGAATTATTAATTTATACCTAATTACCGATGCAAACAATGCATATTTAATATCGTGGGTTCGCTTGCACAACATGTACTACCCGAGGACAGAAAATCATGTTTTCATGCAAATCCATGCCTAAAATCAATGATTTCAACATATTCTATGCTAATTCCACTAACAGCCGACTTAATTATCTTTTAGTCGAAAATTATTGTTTAATTTCATTACCGCACCTATTAAGCTATTTTATTAAGACGATTGCTTTTGCTTTGAACTTTTAATAAGTAAGATAAAATAATTAGGTAATGAAATTCTAGGCTGTTTCAAACCTAAATTGAAAATTAGGTACTTAAGTAAATACACCGTGGCATTTTAATCGTCTTACAACGGCAGCCCACTTCATGTATCCACTGACTACTAATCATTAATGAAAGCCAAAAAAAAATATTATTAAGATTTGTTTTTTTTTTATATTATAAAATTACCCATGATGTAGTTTGAAACAGCCTGTTATGAGCGCGGTGAGAGCCTTTTGAACGCCCTTGGAATGCAAGGCTCGCACCGCGCTTGTAACAGGGTATTTCAAACTACGTCATGCGTTTTAATGAATATATATTTTTTAATTAATCAAATCTTAATTAAAAAAAAATACTTTCATGAATGATTAGTAGTCATTGGATACATAAAGTTGGCTGCCGTTGTCAGACGATTAAAAAGCCACGGTGTATATATAGGGTGTGTCGTAAATAGTGGTCCAACGTGAAGGGGTCGATATATCGTATATTCAGCTATCACATACCACAATTTGATATTTTTTGCCATAGTTCTTAGAATAAAATATTTTTTTGAAAAATGTATAGGTAAATACCGTGTTATACTAATTTGGTAATTTCTATAAATTACATTACTTTTCAATTTGATTTCATTGTCTTATTTAAAAATAATGTAATTTAAAGAAATTACCAAATTAGTATAACACGACACATACATTTTTCAAAAAAAATATATTATTCTGAGAACTATGGAAAAAAAATATTCAAATTGTGGTAAGTGATAGCTGAATATACGATGTATCGGCCTCTTCACGTTGGACCACTATTTACGCTACATCCTGTATAAATTGACTTATTGAACAGTACTTTAGGCGCGAGTCGCGACGCGAACAATTTGTATGAAAACTTGGAAATTGATCTACTAGTGTCGTGTCGCGCTGTTGCGTCGCGCCTGCGGGTTATTGCTTCAACGGTTATGAGAAAAAGAAAATACCTCTCATCTACTTCTTTAAATTATAGGATAGGCACTCTTCTATAATTCACATATTATTATGTAGGTAATCCTTTACGTCAAGACCCCCTGCTGCTATAATACGTATGAAATTGCCAAGGAGAAAACCCATATTGTATTTTCTTAGTTTTCTTACTTCTTTCCCTTCCTTATTCCTTCGATGGTGTCATAAAAATCTTCATACGGTCATGTGGACACTTGGGATAAATTAATTAATAAGTCTTCCCTATAGCTGGGTCGTACTTGGACCAAATTACCCTTTGTTGGTTAAGACAATTGTGCCTGAAATAGCTCGGACTAAATTATTTTGTTCCTGTAATTCAGCTGTACAGTATTTTCCGTCCTGGAAAGAGTAATGAGCTGGAATTTATAAATTGTAGAAAATGAGGTGTTTATTTTAATGTTGAAGGTGCATTTTAGAGTCGTAATTAACTTTTTTTTATAGTTTATTCTACATTTATATTACATTACAGTTAGACTATTTTGTATTACTTTGTCGGATGTATTTTGTTTGATTTTTTACGACAGATAAGCAGCAAAGTTTGTACTCTTCTTCAAAGCTATTTTGGTCTATTCATATTTAACTTTTTTTTCGGATGCGTAATTTTTTCTTCACATTTTTGCTTACATCCATCTTATCCAAGTATAGTAATGGCATAATAATGTATAGAAAGTTCCTAAAGTGACCGAGTACACATAAATCTCGTTCTAATCGAATGGACCCTTTCCCCGCCCATTCGGAAAGTGAATCCCCCCCATATCGGTTGCTATCTGTTAACCTTCGGCTCTTTTCGTGTCCGATCGTTTATGTTGTCGTGCGATCATCTGCGCTGATTTACTCGTGCCGTCTCTGTCTGTGTATTGCTCTGGGTACAGGTGAATACACCAATTATTTATCTTGTCTTATTATTACGATTTTTTTATGATAGGGCCTTTAATTTTTCCATAGTCAGCTGATATACTTGGTAGCTGAATAAAACTCTTTGAAGATTCACAGAGTCCTTGGCGAAAGTTGACAGCACAAAGTAAAATTACTTAATAAGTCTAATCCGAATGGCTTTTATGCGTAATTAAAACAAGTAATAAATGTTAATAATGTCGGGAAAGTTTTGGCTTTCGCTTGTTTATTACCTTCGTTCCCTGCGGAGGATTCAAGTTTCCATGACACCAATATAGGTACAACTATAAATAATACAAACCATCATTTTGGTAGAAATATAGGTATCGAACTTAAAAGAACTAGCGAGCCGTTTAAATATGAAGGTTATAGACCGAAGTATTTTTTGAGAGTCTCCTAAATTATAGGTGGAATTAATAAAATATAAAAGTTCGTCGATTTTGACTACATGTATTTTGGTTATCTGTAGTAATTTTAAACCTTCCACATTCAGGCTTCCCGAGCTGCGTTCAACAGCTCGTCTATTCATATTTGCTTTTAAGTTGCTCCAATTTAAATATTCTCCTTGTTTGTATATCCACATTCCCACAGTTTGATAACAACATTCATTGAATGATCGAAAACAATCCGTGTAAAATAATTATCATATTTCAATCAAAAACGTAACTATAATTTCTGCAACTCCAGAATATCATCTAACACTTTCGTCATTGCGCGTACTTTCCATGACATTAAGCCGGGTACACAATCACGCGGCAGACCGCCTAGGCGAAAGCATCGCACACTTTCACCGCTACCTGCGACCTTTGACAGCTAAAGGGGTTCGTCTGGTTCCGACCGACGCCGACGATCGATCGGCCTCGAAGGCCAACGTGTGAACTATGTGCATTAGAACGTTAATCGAAGAAATGTCATTTCACAAAGTGGTAGATGGATGGACAGACCAAGTTTATACGTGTAAGCGAAAGTCTTTCAAGAGCCGAGTTCTGTAGATAATGTAAGATGTGAGGTCATCGGTTAGATATTATTAACACATATATCTTGGTGACGCTAGAAAGTGAAATTATTGTTGAGACCGCTAAGTTTATTTATAACGTTGGGATTTTGGGAATTTTGAGGTCGCCACGGTAGATAAATTTTCTTTTTAAGATGAATATGCATGCCTTGCTTAAATTACTCAGTACATAACTTGAATCGTAATGTAACAAGGGAAAACAGTACCTACATTAATTTCTTAGTGATAGCATACCAGAATAAATAACAAAAACTGGTGTCGGAACTAATAAAACAATTTAAAATTGATTCAATTAACCGATTATCATACACACATGATCTTCGGCAAATTACGTTATCGTGTAAAGGCTGAATAACGGTTCGTGTAGACTGCCGCGAAATCGCGGGCGCGACAGGCAGTACGACACGTTCCATGAAGTTTTCATAGAAATTGTGCTACTAGTGTCGTGTCGCACTGTTGCGTCGCGTCTGTCTGCGGGAGCCTTAATATTACGTTAATAGGTAATTGAATTTAGATAATATCTTCACTAAATGATTGAGAACTTGTAAGTGTAATCGCTGTTTTCAATATGTGTCCCAGTTCAAAACGAGGTTAGATTGCTTTTGGTTATAGGTCGATGAAATGAAAATATTTTATATATTCAAATCAAATCATTTTTTTTTATTTCACATAAACCTACATGGGCACTTATGAAACGTCAGAAGCTAGGTGCACGGTTCCAATTGGTCGTTTCCTATGGAGAAGAGCCGGCAAGAAACGCCACGGTTACTCTTTTAAAAAAAGTGAGCTTTAACAATGTTTCCAAGTTACAGTGTGATAGGTATGGGAGGACAGTGTAGGCCCCTCAACAAGTACCAAGTACTTAACAAAATAAAAGATAGTTTACAAAGCTACACTCTATGAAGCCTACAACGTTCTCACATTCACAAATTAAAAAAGAATCTATATAAAATATTACCAAAATAATAAAAATAAAAACCTACATATTTAATCTAAATGACAACATTGTCATTATAACTGTAACAAAACTGATAAAAATATTAATTTCTATTATCAAATAAAATACTGATATAAGCTTGTGGCTAAGTAATAACAGCCACACGGGTCGATCAATCAGGTTAAGCTACGCTTGCCGTGGCTGGTCCGTGGATGGGTAAACATCTTTACATACCAAGACCCCTCCGTGCCTCGGAAAGCACGTTAAGCCGTTGGTCCCGGCTGTCATTTGTGGATCTTTGACAGTCGTTACGGGTCGTCAGAAGCCCGAAAGTCTGACAGCCAGCCTTACTAAGGGGTATTATTACCCAGTATCTGGGTTGTGGAGGTCAGATAGGCAGTCGTTTCATGTAAAATACTGGTATTCAGCTGCATCCGGTTAGAGTGGAAGCCGAACCCAACATAGTTGGGAAAAGGCTAGACAGATGATTATGATGAATAATGATATTAAAAAAATGACCACTAAAACACTAAGATTCCTCTTGCAGTCTGAAAAGTGGGGTATTCATTTATATTGTTCCTACGAAAAATCATCATCATCATCATCTGCCTAGCCTTTTCCTAACTATGTTGCGGTCGGCTTCCAGTCTAACCGGGGGCAGCTGAATACCAGTATTTTACATGGAGCGACTGCCTATCTGACCTCCAAAACCCAGTTACTGCGTAACACGATATCCCTTGGTAAGACTGGTTGTCAGACTTTTGGGCTTCTGACGACCCGTAACAACTGTCAAAGATCTACAAATGACAGCCGAAATCCTACGAAAAATATACTATACAATACAATATCGAAGGTCACATTCGATTGTAGACACGTTAAAGTGAAAATACATTAATCAACATTCTTTTATGAGTGACACATCAATAATATCTACCAGACTTTAGTATTATTGACCCAATTTTGCACTCTACAAGTTACAAGATCTTGGCCATATTTCTTAGAAAAGTTTTTAACGAAAATAGATTTGGGAAAAACTTTTTTTTATCTGTTGACCTAATCTTGATTATTTCGGTGGGGCCGTGAAATTGAAATGACATGTTACGTCACAAAATATTTGTTCATCAGAACATATCAAATGTCAACACATCTTCCATTAGTTCCACTAAAGCTTTTAGGAGTATTTTGAAATATTATTGATGATAGTTTGTAGTATTTCACCTATCGTGATTTAGATAATAAGTTAACTCGTGTTATGTAAAAGAATTTTGTCGTTGCATGTAAGATTGGAGACGCTTTTGTTGAAATAAAACTATTATTTACACGCATCGATTTGTCACGGGAGAAGTTTTAATGTATCTACTATGTTTGTGAATGAAGAAATTAGTTATAGTAAGCTTGAAGAAAGTGACTTCGCTATTTTTGATGGAAAAGTTAGCTCTGAAATGGATAAAAACAATCACGAAGATAAAGACATGAATGACAAAGGAATTAGAAAGAATGACAATATTCATGTAAACAGAAATAAAATTATACAGTTCTGATATTTTGGTGTAGTCCATGAATAATTTCAGCACTACGAATGTGTATCGTGCGTGATCTAAACCCTTTATAGATTTAATCGTGAGCCGCCGGAAACGAACATTGCTAGTACAACAGTACTGACTGTAGGTTTCAATTTATTTACCGTGTATTTCGAAGAATGTCGTGCAAGAAATTGTTTTTGCAAGAATAGCAACACCTTGAGTTCATTAATTTTCGATTCGGAGTTGCCATAAAACTATAACTTCAATACCACTTTAATTGGCGTCATTATTTTTGGAATTAACACGGTTGTATATTTTGAGCTAGCGTGTTCTAACGTCTGCACATAATCGATAATCACACTAAAATTAGAATTGAAAAAGAAAGTTAAAAGGAAAATAAGAAAACTGACAAAAACAAAATCAAAGCCTAGAGAGCTGTTGAACGTAATTCTATTCTTATCAATAAACTCACAGCTACAATAAAAAAGACGCATAAAATAATGGTGGCAAAACTCATGGTCGGAAGAGTCGAATAAATAGAATAAATTGCTAGGATTGAGTTTCAAGATGTAATCTGAGCTGTAATGTTCCAGTGTTGCACAAAGGCCTCCCTTTGTACCAGGCTTCCCGGTTCAGCGCTTCTTACGGTCATTTCTTGGGTGTCAAGTTTTAGTAAAATAACTAGTTGCGTCTTTATTGCAAACTTGTAACTAGAACATAGCTGCAGGGACAAGTGAATCGATTTTATTTGTCTTTGTGCTAAAACTTTGTAAATTACATTCTTTGGAACTAATTTCTTGAAAGTTATATAGAGGAAAATTATCTTCATGCTCGAAGTTATGGACGACGTACTTGATCCGTTTTAGGTCTTTCTTTATTTTTCTACCACTACAGGATTCTTATTCATCTTTGATGCCATCAAAATCATTTAAAACAGCCCTATACTCAATAACTTCATTGTTTCATATACCTGCTTCTGAATCTTTGGCGTTTTGACCTAAATATTCTGGTACATATTTTCATCCTCCTCCATCAGCACGTGTATTCACGATGTGTCTTTGTTTCAGGTGAGCACTCGCGTAATTACGCACACGTTACGCGTCCGTCGAGACATCTCGCACAGGTAACGTGACACTTTCACTTGGAACTTCCTCTAACTTTATTATACAGGCTAAAAGGAAGGGTTACGCTTTTGAGACCATCTATGCCTATGTGTGCGTAGATGTGATTACTGAAATGATTTTGGGTAATTGAAGTGCATATGGAAGGACTGACAAGATGTGGAGGGTGGGGGGTTTCTATACAGTCAAAATGCTGAACTTAATATTGTAAATCAATCACTAATTTATGTGATCGTTTATACCAAAGCTTTGTTTAAACAGCTTTATCACCAAAAAACATTCATGTAAATCATCAGATTTAATTGCCGCCGTGGCAATTAAAATCACTGATACAACTGAACAAATAAGCTTTATTACAGTTTCGAAATTCGCACTAGCAATTAATAATACCTTTAATTATTACTCAAAAACACACAAACGATTACGTGACGTCACTATTATAGAATAGTTATTTTGTAGCAATAAATTAAACGCGTCTGTTGTTCGGTTGCCAAACAAATTAATAAATTAAAATCGAGTTTTAAACCATGAACGGTAGTCGTCGAACGTTATAAATTCTACGAAAAGCTGTAGACTGTGCCATAGAACACAACACGGGCTTTCATAATAAATTTAATTTCAATTTCGATGATATTTTACTAAAATTTTCCGCTCACAATAATTTTCTGTAGCGTAAGTAATTTTAAACGTGTTGAATTGAGTTCGCGGCTTAGAAGCTTCTGAAAAGAAGGCAATACTTTTGTTTGGGTTATGTGAAGTGTTGCGTATCGTAAGCAACGGCCAGTCCCCTTTACCTAGTCGTTAATGAATTTCATCATTTAAACCGAAAGACGTCCACTGCTGGACATAGGCCTCCCCTAAGTACCGCCTCTTCGACCGGTTCTGTGCTTCCCTTCTAATGGATTTATTGAAATTATACTAAAGTTGATTCTAGAGCACACGTAGCTTAAATTCAAACATATATGTGTGTGATGTTAAAAAAAACGGCCAATTGACAACAAGACAACAACACAATTAAGGGTTCCTTAGTTAGGATGAATTTATCCCAAGAAAAAACTTAACATTGTAGTTGAAAAACACGTTCCCTCATACATTCCAACTGCAAATGTAGAGTGATTTATCATGTGATTTTAAGACCATAGACTTCTTGTAGGTTTTCCTGTAATCTAGTAAGTAAAGAACTATTTATTCTTTTTTTTTAGGCTCAGTAGTTTCGGAGATAAGGGGGAATGAAAATCTTAAATAACTTAAGTATTTATTTTAAAATTATTTAAAAAAATGTCTGAAATTCTTACAACAAGCCATGATAAGTCACATCTAATTTGCCCCCAAAAGTGCCCCCATAATCAAAATGTATTTATTCACGTATACATGTCCGTGTTTGGGTCACATAAATTCATATGTATACCAAGTTACAACTTAATCGGTCGAGTAGATTCAGAGCAAATTGGCTGTGACAGACGGACAGACAGACAGACACACGAGTGATCCTATAAAGGTTCCGGTTTTTCTTTTTGCGGTACGGAACCCTAAAAATTACATTATTTATGATGATCTTAGCTTAATTTCACTGATCTTAAGTTTTTGGAGCATTAAATAATTCTTTATGGTAACTAAACTATGCACATATTCATGATTAGATCAAAATCTAAACCAAAACATACTCGCTGATGATAATTTTCCATAATTTCTAAAATATTAATAATCTCTAATTCCGCATGACTATTTCATTAATGTTTTACCACATAATAAATCGCTCATTATCGAATCGTCCGCCGATTTGGCCACAATGTCAAAACCATTACCATGAAAATGGAGGTAACATTAAACGTTATTAATAATTTCATATATTACAACTGTGTACCTGATTGCCATATCAACATGTGCAGAATCAATATATAATTTGTAATCAATGATGTATTAACACTCGTTTCCTGCGGCTGTACGAAAATTTGTTTTTATATTTTTCCATTATTTGGTAGAATATTTTATGATTGTTGCGAATTTACTTTTCATAACGTCGATTAATGATTTTGTTCATTTTGTACTGTCCATGCTTGTGTGGCAAATAATTTAGGTAAAAAAGACATTTGTTTAAAGTTATTCCTCTCGAATTATTCCCGATTTTCCATGTTTTAATGAATTTCTTTTAACATTGTCTGTACTATCGTGGCTGTCAAAATGTAATTCATTAGCTTCACTCTTAACCACGCCATACCTTCTGTATACAGTACTAGCTGTTGCATGTCGGTTTTATTGGAATAAAAACTATTCTGTCCTAACCCAGGTCATGGTCTGACCACGTGCCAACTTTCATCCAAACCGTTCAGCCGTTTTAGAGTTAAAGAGTTACAAACAAATAAACACAAAAAAAATCATCAAATTTATTTCAGTTTTGTTTAATATGTCTAGATATACATACCTTCCCCCCCCTTACCCTGTGTATGTTGATACCTATCGCACATACGGAGTTTTGCTAGCCAATTTAGTTAACCCTGCCATTAACCATACTCTTTATTTAACCGTACTCAAAGAATCAATTCGACTACAACAGATTTGGTAAAACTTTACTTTTTAACAGACTTCTAAAAAAGGAAGAGGTTCTCAATTCGAATGTATGTATTTTTTTTTTTATGTTTGTTTTCGCATATCTCCGTCGCTTGCCAACCGATTTGAAAAAAATTTTTTTGTTAAAAGGGTATACTTCCCAAATGGTCCCATGAAAATTTTATCGAAATCGGACAAGCGGTTTTTGAAAAATCAACAAACATCTAAAAATGTATCTAGATTGTCTACATCAACGATCTTTTCGTTTACTCTGCATTGCGTTTTTTGTTCGCGCATAACTCCGTCATTTACGAACCGATTTGGAAAATTCTGTTTCGGCACTGAAAAGTGAAAAATAAAAAACTTTTTACAAAAAAAAAAGTAACTGACTTTCAAAAAAACACTACAAAGTGAAAAATAACTTTAATTTCGGAAGTCGGTGGCATAAAACTAAAATGCTGATCCAAAGACACCGACTTCCGAAATTAAAGTTATTTTTCACTTTGTAGTGTTTTTTTGTAAGTCGGTTATTTTTTTTTTGTAAAAAGTTTTTTTTAGCTCCCACAAGAGTATGATCTGTTTGAACAGTCCTAAGTTTTACGTAAAAGTTTTCTCCTTCTTTTTGCTTTTATCTAATCTGTTCACAGCTATGATCTCTAATCCAACATCCACCGCTTAATTTGCTTCAGTGTTGATACTATCAAGTTCTGCTTAAATGCTGTGCTCGGTTCACACTCGGGTTTAGTTGC
Source organism: Tiliacea citrago (assembly GCA_963921375.1). Taxonomy (NCBI): domain Eukaryota; kingdom Metazoa; phylum Arthropoda; class Insecta; order Lepidoptera; family Noctuidae; genus Tiliacea; species Tiliacea citrago. Next base: position 8,832,795 of record OY992796.1, read on the forward strand.
CTGTCACCACGAAAGCCGTTAATTAAATCCAATCGCATACGTTCGACTAATTGTGGAGCAGCCATAGACCTCCAGGCCTGCCGTGTCGATGTGTAAACCCTGTTGGGGAAAACCGGGCCAAATATTTAGTGAATGTAGCTAAAAATTCGATATCTGGCTCTGGCTAAAAATGTTGTGCCCTGATTTCTTATTTTGATTCTGAAAACTGGGCTTTGAAGCTCGAAATAATATTCATTTGTATTTATGTAGCTTGTTTTGGTCATTAGAACTAAAATACATGCTAAAACTTGTTAGTGCATGGTAGAGAAAGTTACAACTATAATAACATGGGCTATTGTCATAATTTCACCCTTATAGTTATCGTGGGGTGACTAAAGTAGTTGTTAGCCATCATTACTTGACACTCCCACACACTCAGGGTCTACGAGTACATTCCGCAGATAGTTAATGTTTAGTAAGAGGTGCGGCTACCTATAAGCGCTCCAAGGGGTTATGTGGTTTATAAGGTGTGTCTGGAAAACTTCCACTTAGCCGTCTCAAGAGAGTTACAACCACCAACATATATTAACCAAGTATTAAACTTATGTAGTAAAATAAAAGTTCCAACTAAATCCTTGACTCAAGTTTCTAATGAATCTCGAAAATTAATGACATAGTTCTCACCAACACCTAAGTATGTAATTTCAGCAAAACTTTTGGGATAGTAATTTCACGCGTGTGAGTTTCATATAACACGATCGTTTTTCCTTATGAGTTGCAAACTTGTGGTATCAACACCAAGTTTGCCAACTTTACGCGAAATGGAGCTGCAGTAACGTTGTGTTGAATTTCATAATACTTTAGCTTGAAGATTTTACCGAAAGTGTTTCAGGTTTGACCTCAATTTCTCAGACACTAAGCTCATTAGCGGCTACTTTCGATGGACGTAACGCTCTTAAATGAAGATAAAATGTGAGGATATTGTGATAAAATATTTTGTAGCAGGACTTTGAAGAAAAGATGCAACGAGTTGATATAATGAAAAACATGGCTGTGTTTGGAATAATAATCGCAATCATAAACTTTCTTGATGGTTTAATTTAGCTCAAAGGTTAACTTAGCTACATATTAACAAACTTAATTTATTATTATTATTATGTGCATACGTTGAATAAACCTACAAACGAACCTTAAAGACAAGAAAACCGATGAAACAGTGACATTGAAGCTGCTGATAAAGAACTTTTATTCTGAACAATGTTGAGTCCCAAAAGAATAGGCTTGAAGTTGACACACCAAACAATAAAGATAGGCTGATATTCAATAACGCAGTCCAAATCACTTAACCCTTTTTTATTGATGGAGAAAACTTCCAGATTGCAGTTACAGAGGCTATCACAAAAGAAGACTGATTCTCTTAAGCCAGTAAGGCAGCTATAAAATGAAACGCTGAAAGATATACTCATGAAAGAAATAGGCTTTATTACATATAAACTGCGACTCACCCTGTAACGAGATCTTGTCATTTTTATGATCCAAAGACGGCAAAAGTCGAGAACGAAAGCTTTTTTATTAAAGATTAACATAACCTAAGAGAGTTATGTTTTATAGTTAGCTAATATTTTTTATTTTATGGATATGTAATAAAGTTTCTATGGAAATTCTTAACCTCAATAAAAAAAGAGGCAAGTTATGTGGGTCGCGCTATTAGTATAATTTTGTTGGGTAAGGTCGTACCAAGACCTGGCTGATAGTTCATTCATATTTTTAGGCATATTTAGATGTAAGTTGGTTGGTTTACGTAGCTAGAGGGTGTATATTTTATCCCAAGTAGGCTTGACTATGGTGATTGCATATTTTAATTTGAATATAAAACGTTTTAAAGTTCCTTTGGATAAATACTTGTACTATTTTTATACAGCCCGCAAATATGTAGGTTATATTTTGGCAAACAACAAGGCCTGTGTTGCATGTTGAAGTTTGAGATTACAGCATAAATGAATACCTATTATTTTTCAGTTTAGTCGATTTTTTGCCTCAGAGGTCGATTAGGCACATCTGGCCCTGCAGTCTTGACATAGATTGCGATCGCTATACGACCGAATGCGGTCCCAAAGTCCTATCGTTATCTATGTCGAGACTGCAGGCCATGATTTCATAACTTTAATTTTCGCTTTGAATAGATCACTTGGTAATTGTAACAGGATCCAGCCAGACTATAGGTAACTCCATACGTCATTTTCCTATAAATAATCTGATTAATGTTCGAAGCCTACTCCACGATATGCCCTTCCAACAACTCAATAACAGGCAATACTAATCACGTGCCAACACAAAATGCTAAGTCAGTAATGTAATCACGGTATCTAATACATTAATATCTCATTCAAGTATCAAGATCGTGTGCGATGGTCACGGTAGCCGGTTGAACGCCACTTGATACTTTCCTTGTTCATTATAGCGCTTATTGTGTTCTGGCTACCTTTAGAACTGCTGTTTAGCGGGGGTTCCCGCTGTGCGAGCGGGTGAATTTGTGAGTTTTATTACTTGAGGTAAAAAATATAAGATTGTTGTCTCTTCACATTGTTGCTTGAAATAGTAATTATATGATATTCAATAAAATAAATATAAAAATAGTAAAAAATAATACAGACAGCCCTTTTATTATAAATATAAAAAAGAACAAGTCCAACTAAAATGAGAATGAAATACATTTCATTCTCATTTTAGAAGCTTCAAATGAATAAAATGTTTAAGGTAGGCATAATAGAAACGACCAATCAGAAAGGGGTAGACCATGATTTTAATTTTGTGCTTACTGTACAAGTATCTTGCTACTGGTTGTTGTCATGTACACAAGAAAGGTCAAACTCGTTTTGTTTACATTCTTGGACATATTGACCTCTTTACATGGCAGTAGCTTCTTCTTTCTCTTTTGATGCCTACTTATTGTTTAATATACTAAGCTATACACATATAATATCTAACAGACGATCGACATAGAATAATTACCAAATCGCTCCAAATTGTCCATTACGTTTTTATAGAAATGTAAATAAGAAATCAATTTGCTTCTATCATTGATTTCAATGATACCAACTTCATAGTTGATTACTGTTCTAAATATAACCTCAGATCGTTTAGTGGGACTGAACCTTTACGAACTTGATAACGACGACGGTGACTCCACAATGTTATCGCTTGTCATCTTCGATTAATGACACTTGCGTGCAAGTTGTTGATTTTTCGGATATATTTTTATACCATTAGCTTTTAGATTTGTTAAAAGTTTTGATTGATTGGTCGCGCATTCAAGTAATTTGTACATAGATGTAAATGTCAGCCGTAATGAAATAGAAGTTGTTATGTTTACGGTGGCGGCTTAGTTTCTATAATGGATTCAAATAGTATATTGAATGTTATGTAATAACTAACTGCCAATCAAATGGGTGAAGCTCGCTTCCACCTTCGGCCATATCTTCACTTACCATCAGGAAGGCCGAAGGTGGAAGCCGGGAAGCTCATGACCTTCCTAGCTTTGGACAAACAAACCATGGTATTTTTACAAGCTTTTATTTAGCTTGCAATGTTTGTAGGCAAGTATGTATGTTTAGGTCATAACTTGCAACTGAATTTTAAAGCAGTTATCCTCAACCGATTGAGATGAAATTTTGCATACCTACACGTTTAGTTTCAATGCATAAACAATATGGCGGACCGCCCAAGATGGCGGAATAGTAGATAATGGCGGAATAGAAATGTAGATAAACGAGAATACAATAATTATGTAGCTTAATCTTGACTTAAGTAAATCTAAGAAAAAAAAAGTATGTAGTTTAAAAAAAGTAGTGTAAAAGAGGTGAGCGACAAGATTTTATATTATATAAATTTTGTAATGTAATAAATTGATGGGTTTGATTTAATGTAAAGATTACTTTCTTATTTTTCAAGCATTTAAATAACCGCTTGTTTTTAAAAATGTTTGTTTACTATGAAATTTTGATATGAAACTTCCAAGGCTAAAATAAAAATTCTAACACAAATAATGATAGAGATAAAATCGCATCAAATCTTGAAGTAATAGTCAAGACGATTTCAGATTAATTAGTAAATTCCAATAAGTTTCATAGGCACAGGTTGATAAAGAATTATTAATTGAACGACTCTCAAGTAAGATTAGCTACAATCTAAATTCAGGCACTGATAATTCTAATATTTCTAATGGAAGAGATAAGATTACGTCAAATCTTTAGTACTTACTACAAACCATTCAAGTTCCTGTGGCTATTATAAGCGATGAGTTACCTAGCCGCTTGTTTATATCTAAGAATAATTTATATTTATAATACGATTCTAAAGTAAGATAAGTAAGCTTTTTGCATTATCATTAATTAATCTCATTGCATCAGTATTTTATTGGCAAATAATTTGCATTGCAAATATTTAATTTATTGATTGGATACCTATATTGTTTAGGTGCTCCAGTTATCTTCTCTCAGAAATTTCGGCATCGCATCGACAACATAGAATGTTTTAACCTGTATTGATCTTATTAACTTGGAAAAGTTTAATAAATTTTTAACTTCAAATTCTCAATTCAGAAACTGAGTATTAATCACCAATGTTTGTTGGTGATTAATGTTATAATATTTAAACAATATGCACACGAACTAAACCTTCCAGCGTAAACCCAGACCCTCCTACATGTAGCTGTAGGTACCTGCTTAAGTAATTAAGGACACCTTACAAACGATCCGTTTCGCTGCGCATGAGTCAATATGACGTCATACATACGCACAGCTTTGCAAAAATCAAATGCCAGTAGCTACAAGTCACGCACTATGATCAGTCTGATTGATCTGCAAGGTCGTGATGTGTTGTTTTCAATGCCTTCTGCTGACCAATAACTTTCACTTGGAGTCACGATTTGGTAAAACCTTGTTGGTTTGGCTGTTTTATGTTATTTTGGAATTTGGGTAATTTTGATTTTGCAACATGTGGCTACGAGTATCTATGGCTGTATGAGAGAAAGGCAAATACAGATATTCTATGAAAAACGCGACCTTCGCGGTAATAAGGAAACACGAAGATTATCGAAATACAAACCTTTTCTGGTTTACCTGTACTTAGCTTGTTGTAGTAATAGGAAGTTTGTTATTAGTTTGTAAAAAAATAATTTTGAAGGCAGATGTGAGTGGTAACGTCGGGAGAGGACGCCCTAGGAGAACATAAGTGTACATAGTGACCTAATTGGTGATATTATTCAGAAAGGTCAGGTGCGTAGTACTCGCAACTGGCGGGCAAGTATGACCAGATGTATGAACGTAAACGAAGCAAAAGGAGTATGTAAGGAGCGTGGTAGGTGGCGTTCTATAGTTTCTGCCTACCCCCATTGGAAGAAGGCGTGAGTTTATGTATGTATGTATGTGTATGGATTTCCTTATAGACTATAGTATAATAAAATAGTAAAAAAAGTATAATAAAAAATGAATTAAATTATGAGGCGTATTTGCAAAAGGAATGGTATTATTTTATTATTTTCGCTATAACTTATTTATTGATAATTAAATTCTGTAAGATCTAATTAACAAAGCAGGTGTAAAATATTTTATCGATGGTACGGAAACATGGAAAGCTAAGTGAATCTACGTATAGCTACATTTTATATTTTATCAACAGTATTTCTCATTGGAAAAATGGAGGAAGTAAATTAGTTAAATTAAATTTTATTAGAATTCCCTGCGGAAAAACTTTTCGGATTCCTAAATGCCGTTCGGTTTTAGCAAAATTGTTGGCAGGTTGTAAAATTGCGTTCAGAAAATAGAAACAACCGAATCTGATATTGTTTCTCCTTGTTCGTTCATATTAATTTTGCCTCAAATTGCTTCGCCCAGTGGGAGGAATTGGGAATCTAATTAACTTTCAATCTGAGGCATTAAACTCGAGTTTGTTTTGAAGTGCCGTTTGTCTCTGTGTGTTTTAATTGGGAACATTTTGTGCGCCGATACCGACTGGGGTTTGAATGCGATAGAGTAGATAATTAGAAAACAACAAGGCAAGGGGAAAGCGTAGCAGAAGATGATTTGTCAAGGGATTCCGACTCGAATTTGTTGGCTGTGATTGGTGGAATTTGAATATTTGCAGGAAGTCGATGAGATTTTGTAACACAATTAAGACAGATTGTTTAAATTGCAGTGGTATTTTACATTTTTTTTTTAATTTTACTGATTAATACAATTTGATCGTATAAATAAAAACCGAAATATGTCACCTGAACCTATTTTAATCATCTCTGCAAAATTGAAACAATTTTAACGACACATAAAATTCACACACTCGCTCTTGAAAACTTTGATCGTCATGAACAAAAGCTATAAAACCGTTGAAATTCGATTTATTCGAGCTACCAACAGAAATATACGTGTATTCAGTACGCACAGCGACATATCAAGCTATAGTATTCTAGTATCAGCTGACTTCTCATTGTTATGAAAACCTATACAATATGAGGTCATGTTGTATTGGAAATATCCAGCTTGAAATATCATCGTGTATCTAACGCTAGATCGTATACACCTACACGATTCAATTAGCAACTGCTGTACGGTCAAAATAACCAATTCATACCGTGGACGTATCTGTTTGATTAAGCTAGCACACGTATGATTGCCATACTAGTTTAGAATTCACTTTGATTAGACAAACGGTGGATACTGTGGATAGTGACTAACTGTGAAGCTAGACCCGAGATCCATAGCGAAGCTTGACGGCCAAGTTTTGTGGAGTCTGAGAATGCGACAGTAAAAGTTTCGAATCAAAACTTTCGGAAAAGTCCTATTCTGGAATCTCGCCTCTACAATAGGGAATTTTTGATGTGAAAATTAATGTTAGGTATAAATAAATTGATATCTATATAGATTATAAGTTTTAAAATCAATTAGCATTAGTCTAAATATAGTCCGAACAAATTATTTTCCTAGAAACAGGAAAGTTGTACTCACTATTTCCCACCATATATTTTTACGCGCTGTAGATTTTTTATGCACTACATAGTGCCGATAATAATTGAATTGGATTTTGTTATCAGTGAATTATATTCCTTCTTGGAAATTATTAAAATTGTTTTTTTAATGAAAATATTATTGGTAGCATGATAGTACTTACTTGCATGTCGAGTTTTTGTGCTAAAATTCAAATTCTAGAATAGAATAGAATACTCTTTGTTGTGTCTCTTTGTTATTCTAACTACCTAACTAATATTGAAAAGATACCTACAACAAAAGTATAATATTATGGTCTGATACACGAATGTAACAATGATTTCACAAAACATGCAGATTTAATGACTGTGAATCATAATGGTTTAACAATGACCAAACAAATATCATTTCAGCCGAAAGACGTCCACTGCTGGACATAGGCCTCCCCCAATATTTGGGGGGTTTTTTTGGGGAAGGGGTAGTTGCCATAATTGCCACGCTTGGCAGGCGGGTTGGCGATCGCAGTGTGGTGTTAAAAAAGCACAGAGAACGCTGCTGCCCACTCTCTAGTAAGTCCCTTAGTCGCCTTTTGCGACACCCACGGGCAGAAATAGGATGTTGCTATTATTTACGTCCGGCACCACACGGAACGAACCAAACAAATATATGTATATATTATCTAAAACTTAAACTACAATATAAATAGTAAAACACAAAAACTCATAATCGATCAAATTTGATTTTAGATGCGTATTCCAGATATGTAAGTAGTGAAAGGATTTATGCAATACTTGTGTAACTACTTGGGGCATATGAACTGTGCAGAGATGAACGTTTACATACTTTTTGCACTTGCGATGTAACTTTCTAAACAAACATCCTAGTGATGACTCGTTATAACATAATGCTGTCTGTTTGAGAATGATGGATTAGTTACGAAGTAGGTTCCTCTTTTTTGTGTTCCAACGAGGTTTTTTGGTTTTGAATGCACTTACCTAATGATTGAATCTTGCAAGTGGTAGGCGTGACGCTTAGTAACAGGGATTAATGATATCGTTAACTATACTAATATAGTACCTATATAAATAAAGTTTGCTTTGTAAATAAATAACTAAATCCAAAAATAGTAAAAAGCTAGACTTAATTGATTTCATATCCTCTTTTTCGTTTCGCAAAACTTGGTGCTCGTTGCTGTAAACTTCGTTTTCCTTCCAATCTGCTCTATTTGTTACAGTTATCGTGTTGCTAGACATTTTAGCTTTTATTTTCTCACCCAGTTGGATTTCATACAGTGTACTTCGCAAAAGTTGTTTAGTCTCAGCAAAACTATTGGGAGCACAATTTTATAGTAGCGATCTTAAAGTTTTCCGGATGCTTTCTGCTGACTCGCGCTGTTAATGTTAGAAATATTTAATCTTGTTACAGAAATGGAAACTATGTCACGATTTGATTTATATTTTTCATACATTAATAAAGTAGCAGGTGCGTTCTGTAGTTTCTGCCTACCCCCATGGGAAAAAGGCGTGAGTTTATGTACCTATTTAAGGATGTATTATTAAAGCATCTATGTTCGAAACTACTGTCTGACTAATTAGGTAAGTATCCAGTTGTTAGTTCACTATACTTACCGTAAATTCTGCTCACATCGATTTTATGAAGAAACAATAAAGCAAAAACAAGCGATCCAGATTTTTATCGCAATTTTAGTTGAGTCATTACGAAATGAGTGCTTGAATGACGTTTCTTGGGTGAATCCAAATCGTGGGTAAACTTATTAAGATAGAATCGAGTTCCCACGCTCTGCATATCGCGACATCCTGCTCAAGATAGCTAACTTCGTAAAAACTAAAGAACAAAAGTGAATGCGAAGTGAAAAATTCCGAACATGTGAACAGTCTCTGTGCAAATCAAATAATTTAATGCTTTCACCTGCACAAACATGTTTTAGCTTAAAAATCGGTAAGGCACCTGTACAATTTATAATCGATTTATAAGTACCGTTAGTGGTGCTTTTTCCGTTATTAGAATTTATTTATCAGACGGTCACGATTGTTTGATTTGCATGATTTGTTTCATCTTCACAAAAATCTTACTTTGACCACTAAATAATTATTGCACTACAAAACTGATCATTCCATTTGGTTCAAACAAACCTCTCGTAAAAATAGCATTTCTATGAATAGACTATCTTCGTGCATTGTGTTTTAGCACGTTTCAGTCACCATTCCCGTCTATGCGGCTTAGCAGACTGCCTACAGAAATAGACCCGACACAACTGTATTTATGTTGCTTTTGTTATTCTTCAAATATTGTTTCTCTATTAGATTTACTATGTTTAGCTTCTGTTTCTGTTTTGAATACATCAAATCCATCTTTATAATTGACTGGTTAAAGGACTGAACTATATTTTTTATTTTTCTTAAATGTTTGGCTGTTTTCTCATTAGTTTTATTGTAACGTCTGTGTTCATATAAGGAAGAGGCAGTGTAACGAGCTGTGCTGTGTTAGTAGACGATTTTAAACCTGCTACTTTTGTTGTACCGCTTTTAAGCTCCTTAGTAACACTAATTGCAGTGTTTAAGCGCTGTTTTCGCTGTGCATGGCAAAAGTCTTACAAAATAAGTGTCCCGAATACTGCGTAAGATCCGCTTGGTGCAAACTTACATATTGAAATAAAAGCTATAATTAAGTAGATGAGTGGTTTAAATTCGAATGTATAGTACCCTGCTTGATTCAATCGTAGGTGTAATGATGCCATAGTCAAAGTTATAATCAATCAATCACATTCATCTCTACAGGCTAATATCAATCCGTCTCACGAATCGTTAAAATCTATAGACACTTGTATGACAAATGATTTTTTGCATCATCTCAAAGGTCATAACTTTCGGATGTCATCTTTGTGTCTTTTGCTTTGTGTGATAAAGGTCATGTTATTCTGAAAGCAACGCTAGGAAGCTTGATGTTTTCTCTTATGTCATGACTGTGAGATGCAATACTGGTTACTACGATAAAGTCTACGTTCTACGTTTATCATACCTAGCTCTTTTATCTGATCCAAAATATCCACATATTTCAAAGATTGAAACAGATCACTGTAATTCTGGTATGTCATGTTTACACAGCGCCGCCTAGCCTATGCATTTTGTATCGGCATTATCTATTTTCGTATGATGCCATGTGATGCTCCGTGCGGAATATCCGATCGACTGGGTCTGATTAGCTTACATTGAAGACATGCCATATCTATATTATAAATAATACTATAGATTTGCTGGATATGGAATGTGCCTTAAAGCCTCTTTCCTGATTGTATCTTAGTGACCCGGATGTGAAGCCAGCGTCATCTGCAGTTTCATGAATCATAGGAGACATATGCATTGAGGTATTTCGCTGTGTGAATATGATGTAAGTTTACGCAATACAATATGGTTGATGGAAACATTAATTTCCTTTATAGTTATTTATTACTTCAGTAAGTAATAAATAACTAGGAAATTAATTTTGGCAGTAAAATAAAAATTTTATGTTGAAATATGAATGAAATATAAAATTGCATTGTGTATTATAAGCGCAAATAGGTACGTTTAAGTTATTTTATTTGACTTTGAAATGCTCTTAAATAAAAACGATTCTCCCAAATACATTTTGTAAATGAATTGCATTTACAAAATGCATTTCGGAGATTCGTTTTTGGGATGGCAATCAGGAATTTGGAATAAAAAATAAAATAAGTGAGTTAACTAAGCTTAACTTTACGAGTCTTCTGAACTAAAAAGGTTTTACAATCTTTGAAAGATCCTTACACTTTTGAGCTAAATATGAGTGTTTGTCCGTAGCCTCGTTTTATTGTTTAACTACTATTTAAATTACTCTTCTAATCTACAAGTCAATTCATATCGTCATATCTGCACGGAGAAATCTGAATTATGTCACTACCAATTTGAACTTGACTAACAATTTACAGGATTTGTTCCGCTGCAGTATCGTGCACGTCTTGCTCGAAGTGCATGTAATGAAATATGACCGTCGCATCCGGCCCCAGTGCCTACACCCCGCGGTTTATAGGGATTATAGCTCTGCCTCGCATTACCTTCCCATGAAACTACTACTTCGCTAAACCAGTCGTCAGATTGTTCATTTGAAGAAAAAATTACTGTGTTCCATACTAGTTTATTTT